>OW443309.2:20901909-23401909 GCA_937001585.2 Brachylomia viminalis | reverse complement strand
TTTGTTTTTTTTTTTGCGAACATTTGCAAACTAATAATGCACCCCAAAAAACCTAAATCGAAAAGGTCGGCTCACAAATTTTTATTAGTCGTAAGAGTAACAGAACATTTCCTACGGTCGCGGTATAGTAAACGATAAGTAACTTAAAAAAAACAAGTAATATTAGAATACGTGGACTTCTCTCATTTCACAAAAAACTTTTTATTTTTCACTTTTTGTTCAAATCAAATCAAATCTAATTATTTATTTGTTTAATACAGGTAAGTATGAACAGATGTTATAAATCAATATAAAGTACACTGTAGCATTACCTATTAAGGTGTGCAAATGTTTATAATTATTATTATTCATCTTATTATATCATTATCAATGTCAATAAAATACTCATATTATAAAAATCTATCTATATGCTTATCTTATCTCCTTGACATTATAATAACATTTATTCACTAGGAATTTTTGCAGCTTCGACTTGAATAGGTACTGTTACTTATCCCACATAAGTTCATATAGGTACCACTACTTGCTATGTATGACAAATAAACGTGTGTGTGATAGATAACAGTGAAAGGAAGTTATTATAAAATCATCAATATACACTAAGTGGAAAAAAATACGTATTATTGAAGCTAACTGAAAAACTGTCCCAGCAAAGTTATTATAATGTATGTGGTACCACCCCTAATGCATACGGCATCCATTCAACAAGTTTTTTTGGAAATCGATCCACAATTGCCCGACTTAACGCGTAACATTTAAATATGTATACAAAAAATACAGACGAATAGAGAAATTCCTCCTTTTTAAGAAATCGGTTAATAAGAAGTACTGTCATTACATAAAAAGCTATTCTCATAATTATTATTATAGCTCCTATCGCAAAAACATGCCCATCACAATTCCAATCTCACCTGTTATACCGTATACGAAATAGGAATATAATACTACTAATACAATTAAAATAACGGACCTTATGAACAGGCAGCCCTACATGATACATGGTGTTTATTTCGTTGCGCTGACGCATCCCGGTGAGTCACGACCAGTTTAGGTAAACCGAGCGTATGCGCGTATTGTACATTCTACTACGCGGTTCGCGGTACGCGGGGCGTAGTACTACGACTAATTAGTTAGGTGATATTTTTGGATATGGAGATGAGATTTGATGCGTGAGTCATACTTGGTAATGCGTGTCATCGGTTGAGAATGTTCATAAATGTAATGTATGTCTGAACTACGTTTTGTTGCTATAATAAAACTGAAGTCTCGTTTAATGAAGTCCATGAAATATGGAAACAATGGCCCCATTTACGTCTCACATTCTTAAGCCATCGTTGTTGTTAGTTATGTTAGGTTTAGTCAGTGCCTAATCCAATCAAGGACATTATTACAATATTGAATAGTAGATATCTATGTAGGTTTCCTTTTTTGCTTGGCAAAGTCGATTGCTTTGGAACATGGCAAATGTAAGTAGTGCAGTTTCTTGTGTTCTTCCACTCGTGTGCCTGGTCACATCTCGCTTGCAAGCCGTCCGCGTCGCTTGTGTAATAGTGACAGATTTGGTCTTCAACTACTGCCAACACGTGGACTCGGCTATGTAGTATGTACACCAACCAGTTAATATCGTTGTACTACTACTTGTTACTGCGCAAATATTAGGTACTTGTTGACTTTACCAATTGACCGCCCTTACGAGTTAGGTACATCTGAATGGGTTGTCACCACAGAGGCAAATATCAATTGAGGCCGGGCGATGTCTAAAATATAATATTACGTCTGTATTCCAAAATGGCTGGACCTATCGAATAAATCAATATTATTTATTTGCTGATTCAGGGATATTATACCTAGGACCCTCTGCGGTGGTGCTGGCGACCACTAGACCAAAACGGGGACGGGTTCATCGATAGTTTATCAATCTTCATGGTTTTTTGGTAGTTTCCAAAAAAAAGCCATTGCCCCCTTCTTCCATCGGTCCTTACCTATTTGCTATTCCACCAATTCGCACTAGGCGTTTCCAAATGTCTTTTGTTATGCGCACAGCAAAAGAGTGGAACTCTCTACCTGCGTCTGTGTTTCCGAACGCATACAACCCAATCTCTACAAAGTGAGAGTGAACAGGCTTCTTCTGGGTAAACTCACTCCACCGTCGACTCTGTCTCTGTCACCACTGACCTAGACTAGAGTCAAGAGCAAACCCACGTTAAACAAAAAAAAATGTTTCATAATAATTGATAGTTACAACCTATTAGAAAAAGCTTTACGTAATATAAGATATTAAACACTTCTATGCTGCATTGAAGTGTTTAATTCTATAGCTTTTATTCTACATGGCTTTTTATTTTTCCTTGTTTTGCTTCCCCGTGAAGACTTACTTGAGTTTTAACCCACAAGGTTAACTATTATCTAGCCTAACGGTGGTTGGCTAAGCAGATAGTTCTTATCTGTCACAGAGATAATATCACATTTTATGCGCGCCATTGAAACGCTATAAAAAGTAGCCAAGTGTGAATGTAGGTAGGTACCTACTTAGTTAATTCTTTGCAAAACATGAGCATAGGTATATGTATATAAACCTAGGATACCGTTCCCTATTTCTGTACATTGTTATGAAGTCCAACTCAAGAAAACCGGTAATGTGTGAGTCGGACTCGCACACGAATGGTTCCGTGCCATAAGGATAAAAAAAACATGTTTCTTGTATGGAGTCCCCTTAAATATTTAACTTTATTTTATTTATAGTTTTTTTTTTGTTATAGCGGCCATTAGAAATACACACTTTGTGAAAATTTTAACTGTCTACCTATTACGGCTCATGAGTCTTTCTGTCACAGTCCACTAACAGACAGACGGACGGACAGCGGAGGCTTAGCAATAGGGTTACGTTAGCAACCTTGGGGTACGGAAGCCTAAAAAAGATTCTTTGAAGGCTTTGTTTTATTCAAATGTTTGTTTCATAATTGAGTTAATACAAGGGAAAATAAGTAAGTTAAGGGCGAAGTTACACAGACTTAACTTTATCGTTTGTTGTGAACGCTTTGTAACAAGAAAACCTAGTTAGTAGTAACTTTATTAGCAGCTTACTAGTGGTTTCAGTTGAATAACTATTGGTTAGTTGTCAAGCACAGAGCGAGTAGGTACAAAACAGCTGAAGACAAAACCAGTATCATGGGTCATCATTTTGAGAACTCTGCCCTGAAAACAATTGACTAACTAGTACCTAAGTACCAAAGCGTAAAAAAAAACAAGGAAAATCGTATTCCAATAAATAAAATATTTAAAAAAAAAAACAAACAAGCCTTAGAAATATCTGCGATCTCTACCGTTTTTCTGCATTCTGACAGACCTCTAAACGTAGTACTTATTTCCAACGCCCACCTGCCCTATTTGTTGAGATAACATAAAGCTTTGCCATTTGAATATCGCATACTGAAAGTTAAGCATCACGCTATCTTTTTTTACAAGGCAAGCACAAGCACAGCTCCAAGTGTGTAAGTACCTATGCTTACAATATCAGCTGATCTTTACTGGCCTCAGGTGGTCCATTAAGGCCTTAGATAGTGTCACATACACCGGCGGCGTGTCAGTGAGTGTCAGGCGCTACAACGTATGTCAGACACTACTTTTTCTACTGCTACTTTTTCCAGACTATGTAACTAAATAATAGAGAATCTTATTTACAACTACGGCATCAAATAATTTGCGATTGAAATCTATAAGGATCTACTCGTACATATGACCACTATCTGCATAAGCCATAAAGCATTGCATGGCTAAGCATGCATCCAATTAATTAATTAATTACTAATTAGTTATTAAGATATTTAATACTGATTGATGGACATTGTATGTTTTTAGGCTTGTGGTGAAACATGGCCTTAATAAGGCATTCAAGCGTGTCCACAAAAAATCTATCTGCCTAGTTCTTTCCCGACTATGTTTGGGTCAGCTTCCAGTCCAACCGGATGCATTTGAATAGGTACCAGTATTTTACACGAAGCGACTGCCTATCTGACCCCCACAACCCAGTTACTGGGTAACGCAATACGCATTGGTAATATTTGTTTTCAGACTTTTGGGCTTCTGTGTTCTTACCCGTAAGGACTGTCATAGATCTACAAATGCCAGCCGGGACCAATGAACTTAATGTGCCTGCCGAGGCACGGAGGTCTCTCGATATGTAATGTATGGTCACCCATCCACTAACCGACCGCGGCAAGTGTAGCCTTCAATCGTACCGTGCCGCTGTTATTATTTAGCCACGAGACCCTCAACACTCTGTCACTTCTTCAACAAACTATTGGATAGATTTCTATCTCTAAAACAGCATTAATATCAACCGATATCAGGCTATCCTGTCAACAAAACTAGTGTTTATACTGACAACTATCGATTTGCCTGCAACACTGAGTCTCACAGACAGGTGGCCAGTACTTCTAGCACATCTATTATCTACCTAGACTTCGAACCATCGCGTCATGCTAATAAGCAGGTATTAGATACAGCCAGGAATAGTTAAGGATCTTTTTAGGACGGAAAAGTAGTGGAAAAGGCTAGCTCTATGTTTACGTTTATGATTTTTGTCCTTATTTAGTAAGTATTAGTGACTGGTTACTTTTAGACATTTTTAATGAGGTTTGCAAGGTGTGAGGAGTCAGGTTTTGTCTTTTAGTTTTCATAGTAAAATGTATGATGGATCTGAATCATGAATCTAGAAAACACTAAGGGCCGGTTTTTTAGTCCGTAGTCAACTCAAACGTCGTTTATCGCAGTTAACTCATGGTTGAGTTAATGGTTAAACTTTGGGAAATTGTGTTGATTTGATCAACACAGTTTGTAATTTTTTTATATTTTTAACTAATGGTTGAGTTAACTATTTATAAAAAAACCGACCCTAAAAAACCTAAGACGACCCACTGACCCAAAACTTACTTGGTCCACACCGACTGCTTTTAAAATGGTTACCCATTCGTCAGCGCAGAGAGTTGAGGGCTCTGTCTACGTTGTTCTCTATTCTGGACAAACCCACTTCCCCTTCACTGACTCCCCAAATTCAATAATTATGCACTGCCCATAGTAAAAATCTTCGTTCCACCAAAAATCGTCTGCCACGATGTCCTTCTCACCGTTCTGGTTTCATTCATTCTTCTTTCTTTGTCCAGGCGGTTTTTCTTTGGAATGCGCTCCCTCTGAAAATCAGGACAGCAACCAGTCGGTTATCTTTTAAAGTGAAGGCACGTGAACATATCCGTCAGAAGTTGGCTGAAACATCCCAGCGCTGAGTTGCTGGATTCGTTTTCTCCTCTACCGATCGTTATTTCTCCTGACCAAGGTTTATTTTGTTTATATGTATGTATCTATATATTAGTATTTATTCTTATATTTTATAGTAATTTCCGAGCTATCTATCCCGTATGTTGCACCTGCCAAGGTATATCTCTGCATCACCCTAAGGTTGACTGGTAGAAAATGCCTCAGGCATTAAGTCCGCCTTTGTACAGTATTTTTTTTACTTGTGCTTAATAAATAAATAATCTTAAGGGCAAATTGACTATCCACTACAATTTTCCGTATCCGAATATTCAAACCACAACTGCCATTCTTTGATAATTGTATGAAATGGCTATAACACGGCAAATAGATGTAGGGTGTCAATTAGCTTAACAATTAAATTCCCTGACTGTACATAGAAATATGAATAATGTTAAACCTCCACCTCCAAAAGTGCAATACCAAGAAGAATTTGAGACTTGACGAGTCAGCTGTTTTCTGATTGTAATTATTATGAAGTTTATAAGTACTTACGTCTTCTCAAAGCAACTCTTCTTTGGAAACAGAATTTCACTTACTTAATTTTTACACTGGACATACAAAAACCTATTGTTTCTATTTTAGCTGCAACTGTCTCTATTAAACTTGCACCTACCTACGTATATTGTCAGCTAGGCTCACAACTCTGCTGACCCCAGTAACACGCGAGTATTGGGCGGTCCTACGAGACGCAAGAGCGATGGACTCATCGATCACAAATTGAAGGGCTCGTGCCTCCGTTCGCTTTCACACTAGGATTTGTAACGTGACTTTAGTTCAACGTGTTCGGATTGTGGGTACTAATCGTGGGTATTAGTTTCAGTAAAATTATTTATATTTTTCAACACAGTATAAAAACAACCCACAGTAAAAGTAGATTACATAAAAGGGTTAGCCAGAGGTGTACCTATAGTACACACACATTTTGAGAGTTATGTTTAAGAGCGTTTATACCTTATGAGTGGCAACGTCGCAATTTATTGTCATATTTCGTGGTTTTTAATTTTTATCATTTAATCGGAGCTATATTTAAAAAATCTGTTTAATTAACTTTTTAGAATTACGTAAAAGTGTTTAAAAAGTAAGTAACCGTAATGCTTACAGTTATTTTAAAATGAAAATAACGCCCTGCAAGTTTCCAATGTATTATTTGCATATAAATAGAACTGTAAACGCAACGATTTCTTACCTTTTACACAGTTTTCACATAATTCTAACACATTTTTTTTTTTTTTTAATTGAACAGATTTTTTAAATATAGCTCCGATTAAATGATAAAAATTGAAAACTACGAAATATGACACTAAATGGCGACGTTGCCACTCATAAGGTATAAACGCTCTTAAGTCCATGTTATAGTCCTCCAGACCGTATTTCGGCCATAGCGGCCAATCTCAACGGAGATAAGCCTCCGGGGCGGAAGATAATTATTATAGTACACAAGTGTGTGCGCAGACACAGGTGGACTCTCTCTTCCCTCACTCTTATAGTCTGATGGGACGGCACGCAATCCGCACATGACCGGAGAGAGATCAGGCGCAGGACCAACGTCCCGTGTAACAGGGGGCGAGCCTATTGCCATCAACCGGGGATAAATCTAGACTCCAGGCTGCTACTGAGAAAGTAGATATTATGTTAATAGATTGCAGTGACCAATGAAATCACAAGGAACCTTCCTATTTTATTGGTCATACACAAATTCAAAACAAAAGCTTCGTGTACATCCTTCTATGTTTGGTATGTTACACCAGGAACTACCAAAGCAATTTAGATATCTTGAGAGAGACTAGAGGTGGTTTGGCGACTAGAAATAATAATATTACCGGGAGCTTTTAGCCAATGACTCTATTGCATCCATTATGTATTGAAGCATATTGTTATTTGCCTTAATATTTCTACAAAAAATGGTGATGTAATGTACCAATCCTAGACATCAGCCAAAGAGTTTAGCAATGAAAACTCTCATATTTTCAAAGTCAGTATTAAAACTTTAACACAATCCATGCTATAATCTGTTATGATTCATTCCAAACATTTTATTGCCACGCTGATTTAATTATAATAATTCAAGACCCGCCAGCTGCTGATCAGATGGTGTTAAACATGGTTCATTTACTACAATGTGTTTGTGTAATTGTAATCTGAGCATCAAAGAGAAACAGTGGCTCGTTCCCAACATGTGTGAGTTGTTATTGTAATAGAAAATGGATAGTATAATATATTGTAGCTATAAGCACGTAGTACTGAAGTATATACGACAAGTATATAAGTTAGAAGTCAGAAGACCATTTCAGACATCAATCTACATGGTCCTCAAAGATTAAGTTCCATCTTTTATATACACATTGAGATTGATGAATTTTATATAAACAATGACATGGGTATTTACTTTGTGAAGTACCTAGTCTATTATTTAATTTTTTGTGAATGTGAGGTCTATGTGGGTCATTGCTTTTGTTTTTTTTTTCTCAGTTAGTTTTAATTATGATCTGGTAGTTTGAGCAATTTATGTGGCTTACCCAAATGTCCTTTCTTTGGTATTGTTTGTCGAATCGTTGAGCTCCTTGATTAAGCTCTGAGTTGAGCCACACGATTACTGAGTGACACATGCGTGCACTGACTGGACAGGTCCACTCAATATGTGTGGTTTTTCCTCAAAATACCAATTTGGACACTAATCTACAAGGTCTTCACATGATCTGACCAAGATTATGTCTGGTCTTTAAAAGAGACTGTGACCTCTGAGTTTGTTTCGGCCTTTCTTCTCAGAGTAGTCCGATAGGAAACGCCGACCTCATCTAGCTTTTGAAATATGATTGATGACGTTATTCACAAATAAGTAACCAGGGTAACCTGGAAGTCTTTAAACAGACTCCGGACCCAGGTTGGCCATAACGAAGAAAACCTGTTCAGGTGGAGATTCATAGACGACTCCGCCTTGGAGTGTAAATGTGGTGCTGCTCCACAAACGATGGGACACTTAATATCATCTCCTGCGTGTCATTGTTACAGTGAGTTACAGGATTTAATGCACGCTAGTGATGGCGCCAAACACGTCGCCGAATTCTGGGCCGAGTCCATTTGGATTGCCATCGACACGCTAAGAAGCTCGAAACGTCGGCAAACTGTGTCAAACTCTGACATTTATTACATAAATTACCTATCTAAATATCGGTACTGTGCTGAAAGAATTACTTACACAGATTTTACTGAACTGATTAAACTCTTGTGTGTTTAAAATAAATGCCTAAGGTTGATTTCTAGTCAAAATTGAGGTAATATTAAGTTTTTTTTAAGGGTATTTTTTATAATTAAAAAAGAAAAAATTAAATACAATGAACAAGCTGACAGTAAAATATTATATAATTATAACGTACAAGTATATAAAAAAGTGAAGAGCTCATTGGACATTATAAAATCGTCCGCATCGCTGTCAATGGGAAAAATGTCCAAAAGGCTCGCAGCCTTACCTCGTTGGATGGCAATGCTACCAGCTAAATTAAGATTTTATTAGTCTAATTAAATAAAGACACAAGCTTATCTAAATGCTACTTACCCCGGTACTCAAAGTCTTTACTGAAAATTAATCAATCATTTACTTTAACTGACCAGTATAAATTGGAACGCTGTCAGTCAAAAGTATGTCAGATTGAAAACGTTTCAATCTTGATGACATGTGCCAAGATATGGTGGTTAATCAAAGTTAATGGTTGATTAATTTCAAGTGACGTCTCTGAAAAAAGTGTAAAAAGTAACAGACTAACTGACGCACAGTTAGTCTGTTACTTTTTAGATCAAATCAACTACAAAAACTCATCCCCCAATGTGAACACGATGCCGTACACAACCCTCAATAATGACCCCGACATTTCTATTCAAGGGAGGCGATATTAATAAGTTGGTCCTTCGTACCCCGGCCTATCGCACAATACTTAACATGTAATGCCCGAGCCCTCCGTACGGAGATTAAGGCCTATTTTATTTTAAATCGCTTTTTGAAGAAGGTCTATTAGATGCGAAATTGAAAGAATATCGATTTTTTTATGCTTTTGTGTGATTATATTTTGGTTTGAATGTATGGGAAAGGACATTGAGACAGGATCTTGGTTTTGTTATGAGCTGAAGAAGATCGGACAGTGTATAGAACAGCCATTTTTAACTGACTCCGAAAAGAAGGAGGTTATGCACTCGATGATTTTTTTATTTATGTAAGGACATATCTTTACAAAAAAAATAATTAAAAAAAAAAATTCAAAAACAAAATTTTTTAAATAAATAAATTCGGCCCTGTAATCACGGTAAAATCGGTATACATATACCGATTTTACCGTAATTACAGGGCCGAATTACGTTTTCATTTGGAACACGAAGCTCACGCGGTGCGCGGTGGTCCCTTATAAATTTTATTTATTTTGCTTGGGTAGGTATTCAGTTGGCTTCAATAATACGTATTAGGGCTATACCTTGTTAGGGAGATTTGTGTAGGGTAGGTAGTAAAACTAAAAAGACAAATATACGAAAAATAACTTCAATTTCGGAAATCAGTCTCTTTGGTTTTGTATTTTCGTTTTTTGCCACTAAATTCCGAACTAAGGTAATAAAAAAAAACAAAATTGTAGTTATTTTGGAAAAATGTTCTTGTTATTAAAATTGTTTAAATTTTAGTAAGTAATGGGATTTCATTTAATTGCCGTAATTCAAAAGCTTATTTTTTTCATCATGCACACACGCCACATAGTCTATGATATCTTACATATCAAAGGACCATGTCAGTAAAAATGTATTAGTTTTCATTCTAAATGCAATTTGCACTTACTTTTATATCTTAACACGTGACTAACATAAAACTGGTTGGTACACCTTTACCTATAATTATTCTAATTTAAATTATGCTTTCATACGTAATAGGTGGTAAAATATAGGCCTAGATATAAATTATATGTTTGAAACCTTATCTTTAGGAACAAACTATCCGTTACATTAAAATTTTAAACGCACATATTTTATTCAAATTGAATTGTAGGAGCCATAATGAATTTGTGTACTCGGCGTCATGTTTACTAGTTTAAAGAGAAATTGTTTAATAACTCACCTATGTATAAAACTGATGAATCAGGCTAAAATAAACTTTAACGTTTAGATATAAGAGTGAATGTGGCAGTCTCCAAGGTCGTTCTTGTAGATCTAAGGGCTCATCTATATTTGAATTCGAACAAAATGTTTTTGTTTTTTTGTAGTGATGTAATGGCGTACAATCTCAGTAAAATCTGACCTTGTCATTGGGTGTTCTGTTTCAAATGACATATGACATGGTTTGTCCTTGATCCATAAAGCATTAAAAAATAAGTGACGCAATTGCTATAAAGACGAATTTGGTAGGTACATAATATGCTCGAAACTTTGCTTGAAAATTCTACAGATAAATGATAAAAAAGGGCTACTTATTAAAATGAAAAGGCCGTTGGATTTTTCCAACGCACTTTTTATTTTAATAAGCCTTCAAGTTAACGATCTACTATGTGTTAATAAAATATATTAAATCGATAAAAACCAAGTGCGAAAGTTATTATTTGTAAAAATAAATATAACTTTTTATTTTTATAACTTAGCAATTTCCCTCAGTTTATTTTAAACGTAATGGCTACCGACACCGCGTGCAATTGCGCCTTAACAAGGCGTAACTTCAGCCTAGGGCAGGTGGCGGCTATCTAGTAGATCTTGCTCGGTTATAATAAATAACTCAATAGCTACACGTCTGTCCGTACTTCTGTGTCGATAGCGAGAACCTTTCTATACTATTTGTGCTTTAATGCTAGTTGGAGGAGTGAGTAGCTGGAGAACTCTCAAGGAACGCTTAGGATTTTATTAGGTGAAGAGGAAATAAAGTAACTATGGATCACATCATGAATATTATTTATCGTTGCGCCAGTCAGTTAGTCAATCAGACAGTTGATAATTTGAAAATATTAGGTGCTAAAACCATCACATAATTCCGTAAACTAATAACTATCATTTTTCAATAAACTGGTAGAAAATTCGACGAAAAAGATAACCTACTTACGTAATGTGTTACGTAAGTACATTCAATGAAAAGACAATGACTGTCCACGATGATATTTTGTTCTTTGTTTTTGCAGACACTTCTTTCACTGCAGACGTTCGTCTGCGTCCCGCCACTCCATTTGTTCCCTACTCTGAAATAAACTGGAGATTTAGAAACCAGTCGGTATCAGCTACTGCAGTTGATCTCTGAACTTAATAACTCAAGTGATAACTATGGCTTAAGGCTTGTAGAGTTAAATACACATTATTGCTTAGTTATCGTAGAATAAAATACTAACGTGTTCAACATTGTGTTAAAATATGGTGATTGGGTTACCGCTACAGTTTTGATAGGACATATGAACGGGGCTAGCGTCAATTATCTACGGGGAGTAAGTATTGGAGTTCAGAAGAAAACATAATTATTATTGACTAGCGACCCGCCCCTACTTCGCACGGTTCTTACGGTTTCACAAAACATCGAGGTTTCTTTATTATAGTATGTAAGTTTAATATTAATGTATTAAACATAAATATTATACATAAAATAATATTAAACATAAACATAAATATTATACATAAAAATAATATTAAACATAAACATAATATTAAACATAAAATTAAATATAAACCGCATCAGAAATCTGTTGCGAACTCAAAGTCAAATCATTTATTTCAAATAGGCAAAAAAAAAAATTAAAATTTACAAAAAAATTAATCGATTCTGTTTGCCACTCCCAAAAAGTAATATCGTATGGAAAAGAATTGGAAAGGAACTCCACCGTTACTCTAATAAAACGGTTTACAATATTTTGTATACATTCATTACATAATTAATGTGAAGACGATGCACCTAGAATAAAATTACTATATTACAATAGACAAAACGAACAAAATTTAAAGCAGCGACAAGTAAACTAATTATGTGATAAATACATGGTGGGATACATGGCTCAGATAGTTACAAATATTGTAAAAGTAGAAGATTTTAGCAAGTAATAACTTTGTGTACGAGAGACTTACGTATCTACTTTAGACCTTACAACACGGTCACACAATCAGACACAAAAAGTGAATTTAATTTTATATTATATAAAAACAGGGTTATTGGTAAAACATCATCAACCTCTTCAGGGGTCATTGTACTCATCATTATGAACAACTTTTACTATGGCACCAAATATGAAATCGCGAAAAAAAAATCTGCTGTTCCCTACATGTACCTACCTATCTATATTTGCAGAACTCGCCAAAATGTAGGAATCAGCTGTTTTTTTTTTTCGCGATTTCGTATTTGGTGCCATAGTAAAAGTAGTTCATAATGATGAGTACAATGACCCCTTAAGAGGTTGATGGTGTTTTACCAATAACCCTGTATAAATAAATATGAAAAACTCAAATGACAAAAGACTATCTATTAATCTCTTGAGTTCTACATGAATCAATAAACATTCAGCAAATCACACATAAAGCACCTAACTGCAATTTATTTTCATATCAGCGCCATTTCAAACATGAGCACAAATAAACCCGCCAGCAAAGCTCCATCCTAATTACTGAGCAATATCTATAAATAAAATAGTAGGGTGGAACACCCAGTTGTAGGCCCAATGCCTACAGAGGCGCGGCGGATAAAAGCTGTACTAAGCGGATATTGCCACGGGTTGGCAATCACTGATTTCCGCTTTTCCGCTACCAATAATACCGAGGCGTATCGATTTATCCGCTATCTGCCATGTCTGTTTGTTTTGATGTCGAACTGTGTATAAAACCGTTTAAACACGTTTAATTAATAATTAATTTTCGTGGTACTGCGCAAAATTATCAACATTAGTGAGATTAGATAATTTCCTGTTGGCTTAATTGATTTTTCAGGTAATTAGGTTGCCGGTAGTTTGTCATTTACGGTCCTGGGTATAGTATTTTTATTTCTCGAAGCGACGCGCGCTTCATTTGTGGTTACCAAGTGTACAAACACGCTGTGAATCAAATTTGTGTGTCAGCGCAGGAGCTCTCGGTACTGTGGACGGTATAACCTGATATAAATAAATAAATAATAATAACAATAAATAAACATTAATTTGTATTTAGAATAGCGAAAAAACCGAACGAGTCAGATTATCTGACAAGCGGAGGTCTCAATACAAAATATCAAAAAAACGAATCGTAGAATAGTATAAAGAAAGATTTTTTTTAAGTTATTCGACAAACCGTTGTTTGATTTATACATCCTGGTACCATGAGCTTGCAGGGAGCTCATAGTACCACCCGAGACAATGGCGAAGTCGGTGTTACGTGCTGACGCTACTCGTCTTCATGCAGACATTAACCGCGTGTTTGTACACTTGGTTACCACAAGTTAAACGCGCGTCGCTTCGTGAGATAAAAATACTGTAAGAATAGACTTCGTGTTAAAACGGTTCATGATAAAAAAAAAAACATTTGCAAACAAGACTTAATATTTAAACGTACTTACATTGATGTCAATCAATCCGACCAACAAAAAACCAACTTAGTCTGAGTTCTTTACAATATTTATATTCAAATCTGCACGCGCGGTCTCAGACAAAACCTAATCGTGAACATCTTAGGTCTCTGAGACCTCTAAAGGCGAAGGTAATAAGTTAGGTTTCTAGGACCTTTATTTTTTATGTTTTCCAGTATCTAATCTAGGTAGGTACTTACATGAATAAGCACGTTATTTGCAAAGGTTCAAAGCTCTTACGGTACACGCTCATTTGATCGTGATAGATTGGACGCGATTCCTTTCGACCTTCGATCTTTACATTTTCGCACTCGTCTTTCAACATTTGACCTAAAATATATTACACAATACATAATAGCTCGGTCGTTTTAGTTGTGTCGTATTTTTGCCAAATATCCCTGAAAAGGGTGTTTAAGTAATAAGGTTAGTATTATTTTTTTCTGAAGTTCTATAAATTCAGGAAAGACTTTTTAACGTGGATAATTAGACGTTATACGATACGACATAACCTAAAGGAATTAGGTCATATATTTTCTGCAAATAACTGAGTTCTATTTAAATGATCACCTGCAAATTGCCAGTTTAACTACCTAATCAACGCACAAACGAGTTCAAAACAAAACTTCACGCAAAACCGAATCCAATACATTCATAAATTTCGTTGATAAATCATCTAAATCTTCTAATTGTTTCTGAGACAGTATTGTGTAGGGCTGTGGGCCCACAAGCCTACAGTCATTTGCCGTCAGACCCACTATTGTGCCTCTTGAAATATGGGGCAATTAAATCTGAGTTATGATTTAACTACCCCTAAATTTTTAAGATACACCCCGAAAAATTAATCATCCTTTGAATTAGGTTGTTCGCCGCTGTAAAGAGTTGAAAATTGTAGGTGTTTTGGAATTTCGTGTTCAAAAGGGTTGAAGATATATTTTTAAATTACCTGTTGGAAAAGATGGGTGCATCCATAATTTTCTGGGTCATCAACTGTTTCAACTGTTAAGTACGTCTTAATAGAGCAACTTTTTTGACCAGTCCAGCATTAATTTTATTAGCATATGAAGTTATTAATAGGTGAAGCACCATGATTTCGTCAGTTTGCAAACATGTCTGTTAACTAAGCTATATTTCTTAGTTAAAGCCAATATGTTCAATCGACAAATATTGTCATTCACGGCGATTATGACATTGCGTACCCAAAGATCGTATATGGAGATGGTCTATTTTGCCATAACACTGATGGGATATACAGCGTGTTTATATTACGCGTGTGCTGCCATTATCACTGTTTGTAAAGCGTAAAGCATACAATACGATGTTATTATTAAACAATAGCACTGTTTCTGTCCACTGCGGGAATTAGATTATCTTCAATGGTACTTTAAGTGAAGTGAGGAGCTCCTGGCTAAATAATAACAACCGCTCGGTTCGAGCGAAGGTTCAGCTACGCTTGCCACGGTTAGTTGGTTAGTTCGTGGATGGGTTAGCATCCATAACATATCAGTGCTCTTCCATGCCTCGGAAAGCACGCTAAGCCATTGGCCCTGGCTGTCATTTGTAGATCTTTGACAGTTGTTACGGGTAGCCAGAAGCCCGAAATTCTGACAACCAGTCTTACCGAGGGGTATCGTATTACCCAGCAACTGAGTTGTGGAGGTCAGATAGGCAGTCGCTCTATGTGAAATACTGGTATACAGTTTCATCCGGTTAGACTGGAAGCCTGACTCCAACATACTCGTAGTTGGGATAATGCTAGGCAGATTGATTGGTGCTTTAAGTGAAATGTGTGTGACAAATGAGTGTGTTATAAACTTATAAGTATTATTAGTTTCATAATTATAGTTGCCGATAAAGAAACAGTCATCTACATAACATAATATCTCACCTGTACTACTCGAAGGGGTAGGCAGCGGTGCACCCACATACAAACAGCAATCTCGAATTACTTTCAATTTTAAAAGTCTTTCTAGTCTAGAAATAGGCACCAATTAGTTTAACCAGGTTTCAGACTGGCTAAAGTAGACTCATCCTTCATGGGGTACTGTTTAAAATGTTACAATAAAATACCTCCCCACATACTCCAACTGAATGAAACGAAATTTAAATTAAATCTTGTATAAAACGCCCACTATACAGCCAAGCATATTATAAGTTGGGGGATTATATCGCTGAAAAAAATGCTTGGCTCAGGGCTGGTCTTGCTCCACAAGGGCGTGTAAACTAATTAATTAGCATTCGAAAATAATGTTGGAGCTGATGAAGATTGTACAACCTATTTTTGCATTGTATAAATTCAATCACTTAGTATTGTATAATTGCATAGCACATGTGTGAGTACTATGTACCCACTATAAAGCTTACTGGGTTCGTCTTTCATTGACTTGAATGTGCCCTGGCGGCTGAGAGTACCTATACCTATGTCATGCTCACTCAAATGTGTCGCTGGTGGTGGCGTGTGTATTGGATCATTGAGTTCCCTTCAAAATGGTTGAGCTGAATGGTGCTGATCCATACGTCATGTCCGTGAACGGGCGCCGTCAGTAGGCACTGGTCATTTCTTAGCTGCCACGGCTTATTTTAATTCCATAATTGTTTTTATCTTTTTATTACGGACGCTTTTAACGTTCACGTCTTTCTACGTCGTTCTCACATGTATAATTACAACACGAATGATGTAACCACTTTTTTGTAACAATATTTTAATTTAAAAGAGTGTCCATGGAGTTTCTTGCCCGTTCTTCTCCTTATGTACCTACTACGCTTTGGAATGGGCAACTAGATTCATCTTTCTGACTGACCGACCCCTTGACAATTTAAAAGTGCCTGTAATTGGCTTATTTGAAATAAATGCTTTGAGTTTTGAGTTTTTTCAGAATGCACACAGCAAGATTTTTTTTTTATTTCTCGACGCAGCACTATTACAATCAGAGTGAACAGATTTCCAAAGATACAGGACGTATCCGTATTCCGTATCTCGCTACAAGCTGACTTATCGCTTCACACCTCAGCTTCCCCCAATGTCCTTATCAAGGGCCGTTGCCCCCTTCCCCCATACGACACAATGCCTTCGGACAGGGGACATTTGTGTGCCGTGGTGTAGACGTGACCGGCCCATTGCCATGCCAACGTGTCGCAAGAAGCCTTCCCTGTCCTTTAAAAGTCCAAAATAGATTTTCCTTATAAATAAGCCCTATTTGGCATCTATGGGGTACCTAGAGAAGGGAATTGGCTCCGGGTAAGCACGTTGTAAAATGTGATTATGTCATTTCAGTGTTAGCAATTTTGGATACATGTGTTAACACAGGTTTTCTAACTATATTCTGTTACACTGGTTTGCTTAGAATTCATATTTATAGTAGGTACTTAAATATTTCAAAAAACAGATAACTTCTTTTTTTTTATTTCATGAAAATTTTATCGGAACTGCTACAAAAAAAAAAACTATTTTTAATTTGACACGGCATTTTCACTTTTTTTTTCAGTTTTCATTGTTATGGTTGTTGTTGTTCCGCCAGACATAAAATATTCATCTTCCTATCATTCATTTAAGATACAAACATTTTGATCGAACTGGATTGAGGGGAATGTTAGATACATCAAATTAAATTATCTTAACTTAAACTCTTAAAAATAAAAATTTACGAATGTCCTAAACCGACAACGCTCTTCTCAGGTAACTAACTCATCATAACATAACCGGCTTTTCGATTCTGTATTACTCGATCGTAAATATATCCTTTTCAATTTTTTTTTCTTATATTAATTTTAGGAATATAATTATCTTATTTTGAAAGAATATTCCCTAGCAATGAGAATTGCAAAAAAGAAATGTGAAAAATCCCTGTAAAATTAAGATAGATTTTTTCTAAAGCGGTTCCCGTAACATTTACAAGATTTTTATAAAATAATTATACCTCGTGTCCTATCAAGAATCGAGGAACATACATGGGGTATTTTCAGATACCCCTGGGCATGAGGATAATTTTTTTTTAGGACGTCACTATCTGTACCGCCCTGTATACAAATAGTAGACACTTAGGTACCTACTACTATTTACCTGTGCACTACTGTAAGAAACCAATTACATAATGTACACACTTGGTATCAATGGTCTTCTTTCATCGGTACTTTCAATTTGGAAAAAATTAGTTACTATATAGATATTTGAGATCACTCACCCCACCTGTCACTTTTACATACAGCAGTAATTTAAATTTTAATCCAACTGTATCATCTTTATGGACCGGAAAAGAACCTTTATCAATGATATTTAGAGACCCAATTCTATAATCTGGCATATAATAGTAATTAAAAACATCGTAAACTTAATTAGTTCCTGTGATTGACATTCTCACTTAAGTCCAGAATTAACATAGACATTATGAAACCGTTTCTTCGGTCTTAACTTAACTTATCTTAACCAAAGTACTACAATCACCGTTAAACTATGGCTAAACTAACTATCGCGTAACCTCGTTACAGTAAACAGTAAAAAAATAACCTAATCTGGTTAACTCTGACAAAACAGCTAAGGGCTTTGACCCTAAGCGAAGAGATGTGGGGTACGCGGGACAGTTGTCGGCCGTGATTTGTTTTTAATTAAGTTTCGCTTTGAAGTTAGTTTGGGTTTCATTTGTGATTAAATATGGTGAGTGATTTATGATTGCGTTCACAGATTAGATTTGAGTACGAGTATGCGAGATAGGGTTAGATAATGAAGGGTTAAGAGATCGCATAATATACCTGTCTAGAAAGTAATTTATTATAATGAGATAAATTTGCAAGTAACAATTTCAAGTGTTTTTAATATTTTTATTTATTTATCTGTAATCATTACTTGTGTATATCATTGAATGGCAGTATCTCTGATAAAAACAATTCACCTCTATCTCTTGAGTAAAATACGAAATAGAAGCGACATTTCTTTATCTGTATTTATTTGAACAACAAGTACTCAATCCTCCACTTATCTGAAATTACCATAGAAAACTAGTATCTCATAATAGGTGTCGTCACCCTCGGAACATATTCGACCTATTTTCGGTAAGCCACATGTATCAGATTACCGTACACGTATAAAAGAAAGAAAAATTAGATTGTTAATAATAGCGACATGTTAGTGCTACTAACATATTGTTAGTAGTTAATTTGTTTGTCTGTACGTAAACAGAGTATCGTGTTTATGGGGAAGGTTCGTGTTAGCGCGAAAGTAAATATGCTAGGGACGATAGTTGGTACTTCCACCCTATAAGCTTTTATGTCTTTTTGCACGAGATTTTCTTCGATACAGACGACGGTTCATTTTTAAGTTCTTCTTAAACTTTAGTTAATGAGGGCTGTTAAAACTAGTTTTTGATGCGATAGTAATCTTTTAACTTTGTTAGGAAGAATAGTGATTATGATTTTAAGATTTTGTTCTGGTTCTCTATAATATCGTCGGTTGACATTTTCCTGGTTAACTTCATAGGGACATAAAAAGAACGTGCTCAAGAATGGTCCCTGAGAAGGCAGCTCGTTTCTGGAGAACGTAAAGTTTTAGATCGTTAGGTACCTATAATATTTTCATTAAAAAAGTTTCAGAACATAATTTTCTTAAACAACTTGATGACAGGTTTGTTGAAGACATCTTTATAATGAAGTCTCTTGTCCGTCGCCAAAAAATCATAAAGAACAGGACTTTTTTGTTTTAGCAACCGGTGAAATGTTACAACTATTCATTACAGGCCCACTTACCTAAGTTTAAACTTTATTTCTAAGGTCGAAAATGAATTGGCACCACCCTCAGTATTGTCCAAAACCGGAAAGATCTCATTCCCGATAACTGAGCTCGACAATTCCTGCAGTACGAACCTTTATCCGCTAGGAATCATAGGTTATGTCACACAGGCACACACAATAGTAGGTATACTACCTGCCTGTACAATATACAAATCGGAGGCAGGTGACGACTGGCCGTTCAAGATATAAAGTAAATGACTCAATATTACGCCAAGTGTTGAGTTGTACGGTCCGCAAAACTATGCAAAGGTTCCGATCCACCGAGTTCCTAAGCTACGAGTGAATACTTGCTACCAAACTTGTTGACAGAATAAGCAAGCTGAAGTGACAACGGCCCGGCCATATTAGCCGTAGAACCGATGATCGTTGGGGTACACGTGTTCTTTGCTGGAGACCGCGAAACGGCAAACGCCCTCATGCTAGAGTGACGATTTTAGCAGGGCGGCTGGTAGCAGCTGGATGACAGTTGCCGAGAATGGAAGAATGGCGTGCAATTGGAGAGGCCTTTGTCCAGCAATGGATCGCTGTAGGCTGATTATGAGTGAATGCTTGCCATTTTATTATTTATTTATTTTATTAGGTCTACCAACAATTGTTTACACTAATTTACAAACAAAGATAAAACATGCGTTTAAACTCTACACAGTGCAACAATTACTTAAAGGTAAACACCTAATAATTTAATGAATAATTAATAGGTAATTTTCTTCTCGTTTCTTAAAATTGACCTATTATGAGCCAGATTTCTAGCTAGGGTTCAGGATTTTAGTGGATGCTCGATTATTCTTTACCAGAATAGGGAAGAGGATTCGAAAATTAATCAGATAAATGGGTAAGTTATACGTTATTGTAATAAGTAACTCAAGTAACGTTAGTTCAATTTTAATAACAAAACCATTATTGAACAAAATTTGTATAGAGGAAGGTAAAGGTATTTAAATTTTTATTTGCTTTTAATCAGATCATGATGATCAATGTCTCCCTCCCATTTCTGGAAACATGAGGAGGGAGACATTGATCATCGTGGTAAATGCACAATGATTTGGGTAGTAATTTTGTATATCTCATACACAATATGCAAGAAGTGAATACTTACTCATAATCATAAGGAAACAGAAAACTGTTTCTTCTATCGCTACTGGCTTCCTTCGTAAGTAGGGTCATTAATAAGTTGATAAATGCGGTATAATTCCGCGGGTCTCGCTCGTCCCAGTCATCGCTCGCTATCGCACACCTCATCTTAACTGATTTTTAGCTTTGTCGACTTGAGGCAATGAAGTCAGCGTGGTTGGAGCAAGCTTCGGCATTTGTAGATTTTATTTAAACTTCTAATAGTGTGAAGTGCTTCAATAACTGTAAAATAATGGCAATATTACACGATTTGACTAAATTGATTAACTTTGATAAAAAGGAGTACAAATTAATGAAAGGACATTAAATGATTAGCTTTTTTTGTTTTAACTATTCAAATTGATTGCTTCATGTAAATTGAAAGACATAGATAGGTAAGTAAACAATATTGTTCTAAAAAACGTGTGAATGGACACCATAATTTTATTTTTGAAGACTATTTCTTCTTCGTTTTGCTGGCACGACTGTATTTCAAAACTTGCTGGCCCAAAACTTCGCCACTTCCACGGCTTCATCGGTGGCAACGCAGAGGTCACTTTGGCTGCATGATTTGGGACACAGAGGACAGGATAGAAGGTGAAGCATAGAACCAACATAGCTCCAAATAAAGACAAGACTGATATCTTTTGCATACTTCAGAAAATAATTAAATTAAATAGCTTTATCAATTTCACGATTTTTAAAGCATCACGCTAAGTCCCCAATGAAATTAAGTTGTAAGAGGTAACACCTACTCAATATTATTTAATCAGGCATTTATTAAAGATTTAACATCGTATTCAATTAATAAATCGTGTATGAAGTGGCGAGTTTATGTTTCACGCAGATTTAAAAGCGCCTTTTAATAAAATGATAGCAACTCACCACAAAAACAACTATAAATCAGTAGTATTCGAAATTATAACAAGTAAACTACCCTAACTACATTAGCCAAAATATCAATAAAATTAAAGTAACCTCCAATAATCACATTAAAAACATAAATTTACTTACAAACAAATCGCTATCTTCGTAGCCACACCGCTAAAGCTATAGGATTAATGACATCGCCTTCAAGCGCTCATTAATAATTTACTTTTTTATGCACATTGCGTGACGACTGGGACGTTTACCTTACTTTTAATTATACTAGCTGCAGCACGCGGCTCCGGCTGAGTTTTGCTTTAGATTGCTGTTGAGTTTAGTGCAATACACAGGTATTAGACCGGCAAATGCCGGGTAATTGGTAATGGTTGGTATATTAGTGTTTAGTTTCGTTTATGAAAGTGTTTCAATTTTCAATTTAATATTTAGTTAAATCTAATGATAGGTGCATTGATAGCCTGACGTTAAACATGTCTGATTATAGCCATGATGAAGCTTTTGGCAATTGGGTGATCTTTGGTTGACTTTAAATATATATTGAGTTACTGTTTCGTGAAGTTTTTATCCTAACTTATAAGCTAACCTTTAGGAAAGAGCCATGAATATCATCATCATCAGCCTACAGCAGTCCACGGCTGGGGACAAAGGCCTCTCCAATTGCACGCCATTTAGCTCGATTCTCGGCAACTCTCATCCAGCTGCTACCAGCCACCCTGCGAAGATCGTCGCGTCGTTGGAGCGCCGCGGCGTCCTACCTTACGTTTGCCGATTCGCGGTCTCCACTCAAGAACACGTCTACCCCAACGGTCATCGGCTCTACAGCCAATATGGCCGGCCCATTGCCGCTCCAACTTGCTTATTCTGTGAGCTATGTGGGCAACGCTATAAATATACTCGTACCTTATTCGCGTATTGTGTTACACCGTGTAGTAGAGGAAGGTATATTAGTTAACACCGACTCTCAATTAGACTTTGAAAGTTTATTCTCGAACAGATCCGCAGTTCTCACGCACAAACGAACAAAACTATAATATATTAGCTAACAGCTGTGAACGAATTATTTATGTATGTTGATAAATTCGTATTCAGTTATATTGTCGCTGCTGTACAAAATATAAATAATAATAAATATATAGTGAAACACGCGAAACGAACCTAAATAACATAATCAAAACGGACTTGACAGTTGTAAATAATTATAGTGACATAATTAGGGCAGGAAACTTGATGTTTTTATTCATTACCTTTTTCCAGACTTACAAGGCTGTATAAGTGTATACTGTAGAGCTACTTTTGACATAACATCACGCGTGTTTTTAGTTTACCGAACCGTCACATAGTACATCCACATTTCGCCAGTGATGTTTGTGTCCCATGTAATAGGGGGCGAAGCTTATTGCCATCGACCAGGCACAAATCCAGACTCCAAATACTGAGAAATTCCTGATGGAAAAACCCAACAATATTTTGCCCGACTTGGGAATCGGGCAGACTGGCTCGTTGGTCTGTCTATTGGTCTTAGATACCAACGAGGCAGTCCGTCTACTAGAGAGCTTATTATTCTACTAGACATATGCCAATGTCCCTATGTGCCATTTCACGTAATATAAGATACCTTTAAATAATTTAAGGTGACAGAAAGCTTTATAAAAAAAAAAAAAACTGCATTGCCAAAAGTGAGCGTGAGCAGGCGTAGTGAATTGGCGATTATATATTTCGTTTATTGCGGATCACATATAAAAATACACACAATCCCTATAGTATTAGTAACAACAACTTAAAATCTATGTTAGTAAACCCCACAAACTAATCTAACAACTAATAACCACATGGCTCAACACATTCTGACCACCCACCCATTCTCTTCCAGAGAAAAGGCATTTCATTTTGCCAAAAAAGGTAACTGAATACCTTTTATAACACTGCCATCATCTACTAATTGGCTCGTAAAACTGAAACTAAAAATAGTAGGTAGTAATTAATGAATTAATTAAGTATTATTTATTTAATTATTTAGTAAAACTACTAACAATATATTTTTAACTCTTAAGCCAGCTTAACAACACAATACAAAACGGAATTTTGATAATTAAAACCAAAGTTTCCACCAAAAGATAGCCTGTAACATAACTCTTTATAACTGTAACATTTTAAAGTGTTTGTAATGTCATTTGGTTAAAATACAACCACACACCGCCTAATTAAAATAAATTCTAACTACACTGACGTACTAATATCGTTTTATTTGTACTTATTCTATTGTTTAAACTTATCATAATAATAATTTTTAATTGTTGTAATTTTTCTGAATGGGCTAAGCAGGATGCTAGGCCTGGTATGGTATGGCTTTGTGAACCATTTTTATGGTGCTAGATACCATCGGAAGGCGTGAAGATGTTGTGTTTTTTTATTAATTATGATGTTCGTGTTTACAATTTGTTGGTGGTGAGATTTATACATCGTGGAGCATATCGGACTTGTTTGGGAATTATTAATGCTGCCACTTAATCTTTGGAAGAATTTTACAAATTATGAAGATAACTCACATAACATTATATTTAAATACTCATGGCAATGACTGGATTAAAACTCGGACAGAAGATTGAAACTTGTCATAAATTCATTGATGTAACTACACATATCTACACAGAATGCATATACCTGTGACATTGCTCAACCAAAACATTTATTGCAATCAGGCCATTCACATGTACTTTTGGTAAGGAGTCGGTCACAAAAAAACTCTTTCGAAATTAAGTGAACTCCAAAAGGAAAATGGCTTTAAGTTTACAGTCGAGTATGTTATGTGTGATGTTAGAATATATAACGCTTTCAACTAAATAATATTTTGTTGAAGGCTTACACAGGTCCCATGTATTACAAATCAAAACTATAATAGACCTCAAGACAACTCACAAAGCTTACCCCCGCCACCTCGCAGCTACAACAGCAAGAAGTTCGCAACACGAGTGCATAGAAACATAAAATCGATAAACATTCACAATGAGTGTACAGTTTTATACTTAGCAATGATACGATCGCGTGCGCTATGAAATATGTAAGTGCCGCTGCCGCTGCCGAGTGTGTCGCGGTGAGCGAGGATAGAGGAAACAGTGGATATGGTAGAATAATGATGTTCATTGATTTCATGACTGCTACCAATATAGCATAATCAGCCTATAATGTTCCCACTGCTGGGACACAGGCCTCCTATCTGTGAGAGGGAATGGGCCATAATCCACCACGCGGGCCCAGTGCGGGTTGGTAGAGGACACATGTCTTCGAATTTTTGGTTCTAGGACATGCCGGTTTCCTCACAATGTTTTGCTTCATCGTTTTGAGAGCAGTGGTGATGAAATAATTTACACAAAGTAAAGCACTTATCTGGGTTCTAACCTACGACCTACAACTTGTAAGTCGCGGCCATTACCACTGGGCCACCACTGCAATAAACCAGGAATATGCCGACGCCTAAAGAAACCTCTGCCCTTTTTGTGTAACGGCACCAGCTTTACGTGGACAGCCCATGTCTTGGTGAAGATCAGCCAGTCAGTATCGTTGGCTGTATCGCTGGGTTGAATACCCCGTGCGCTGCGGGCAGCAGAAGCAAAGTATTTTCCTGGAAATGTTTTAAGGATGAGGTTTCATGTCATCAAGACAAATTACCAGCTAGCGTTGGTTAAGTCAGGATTACAGGAAGGTTGCTTACTAAAACTGTGTTCTTGATAGGAACAACCCTTTACTTGATCCATCTCCTGCTCTAAAATTATAATAATAATACCAGTGTATTATTAGTGGAAAAAGGAATCATCCCAGGCTAAAGAAAAATCATTAGTATTGATCATTATCTCCATCACTATTTTGAAAAATTCTTATGACGTTTTTCATTAACTCTTGCCATTAGTCCATTGCACTTTACCCTCACAAGCACTACATCGTTCTTAACACCAGTCTCCATGGATTAGCCAGGATTAAAATGTCAGCAAGAAGCCATTACAGCTCCATTCACGACGTTAGTAAGTAATACGATAACAATTTGCCTCCATCTAGTAATTGGGCTCTAGTTCAATTTAAACTCGTTTGACATCAGAATGTCTATCGAATTCCCTTGATGTGACATGTAATAGGGCTAAATAGAAATGTATGATGGAGATGGAAGTTGGATGATTCGGTTAAGGCGTAGCTATATTAACCGCCGCACTTATAGACGTCGATTAACGATAATTAATCATTAAAGTTGACTTGAACAGTCAAGTCAGGAACTCAGAACTACATAATAATATATTGGCAGGTGGCGAAATAAGAACCTATTGAATATGAATATAATGTGAAGTATATTTCTCTTTCTCTTCTATCGTGTCAGCATGAGCTACAATTTAATAGCTCATATATCGTGGTAAAAATATTAGCCTGTTAGCTAAGCTGGAGGTAGGGCTGATTTCGCCCATCAGTTGTACCTATGCATCATCGCTAGTCTTTTAATGTTCATTGGTCGCATTTTCAACAGAAACAGGTTCTATTTATAATTTTGATTTGGCCAATGTACCACGTTTTCATAAGGGTGGTCTACATTAATCGCAATGAAATGCTTCATTAAAGATAATCAACGTCTGTGAATGCGAATGTAAACAAGTTCAAAAGGATTAATTATTTAAAATACGCTACTGAGAATTTGCGAAAGTCAAAATTACATACATAATAATTGAACGTTAATTTCGGATATTTACTCCAATCATGTCAGCTATTGAAATGAAATGAGAATTTAATGTAAGAGGAGATGAATGAAATGAGATTCGTTAAAATTATTTCAATTTTAATCTTATCATTTCAATCCAAAAATAATAATGAGGCTTCATATATTTTAAAGGCAATCAACTGAGCTTTGCTCAATCTATAATTATATGATATGAATATTGGACATACAGGTCCAATATTCATATTTTCTCATAACAACGTAGGTAGCCTCAATTGAAAAATCGAAATGGTGTGTGAATAAAACTCTTATTAAGTAATTAAGTATAATATTCCCCAGCACATGTAGCTTATGAGCTAATAAATCTAAGTCAGTGAGCAAGTGAGCAGTGGTGGCCCAGTGGTACCGGCCGCGACTTATGAGTTGTAGGTCGTAGGTTCGAATTCAGACAGGCGCTTTGCTTTGTGAAAATATTTCATCACCACTGCTATCAAAACGGTGAAGGAAAATATCGTGAGGAAACCGGCATGTCCTAGAACCAAAAATTCTAAGACATGTCATCTATCAACCCGCACCGGGCCGCGTGGTGGATTACGGCCCATTCCCTCTCACCGAGAGGAAGCCCGTGTCCCAGCAGTGGGAACATTGTAGGCTGATTATGTATGATTTTGTAGGTACATATAAGTAAAAATAAGTAACTACTGTAGTAGTAAATTCCCTTCTCAAAGGCGCTATTTCTAAGCGTAACAGAATATCTTTTCTAAAGAATTTTACGACGTGCTCGAGATAGTAAACAGCTGATTCTCGTCGTTTTTTTTCTCTTTCTCCCAGGTAGGCATGGCAGGTAAGATTCTACTACAAAACTTGCTCTATAATTATATTCATACAGATAACACACAACCAACACCATTAAAGATTGAAATATGAAAATTGGGAGACTTATTCACTATAAAGATGAGATATTTTTGGAGTCTGAAACCTTGAAGGAGTTTTACGGGAGGTTTCAGAATGCGAGTAGCAACCAGAACGTATCTATCTGATATGTACATAAAACATAGTTCTTTTTGACTGTTTTGTATACGAGTAGAAACAGCCTGGTTTTCAAACGTTTCTACCACAGTTAGGTCAGTTATTTCGCGTTGTCGCACTTGGGTGAACTTCACGCTTCATCGTTCGGGTGCGGGGCAGGTACCCGAAATCACTATACCTCGGACATACGTTGTAAAACATTCACAGAGGGCTTGGAAACGAAAAAAATGGTATACCGACAAAGATTAAGTGGGTGTTCGGACTCAGTTCTGTTACTAAGGACGGGATAGCGTTTTGTAGAATCTTGGCATCTTGGCTAGTAACTATAGGCTTTCGTTGAGAAATGAAGCCGTGTATTGGGATGCATCATTCTTAATTGGAAGAGCCGGTATGAATTTAACTTCAACCGATTACACCGTAGAAGCCTTGGTACATCGTAGAATACTTACTTAGTTGGCATAACGAGAGTTAAAACCACTAGGTACCTAGGTAGGTACCGAAATGATTTTATTTCTTGTGCTAAGTATGATCGCTGCTCAAACAGAGAACCTGGGGTCTTTTCCTTATGGCCCACTTCAATGCAGTCTATTTGGTAGGACTCTAAAAAAACCTCGGAAGAAAGATACTCGAAGATACACGAGAATGCGTATAGAGATATACCTAATAGAGATTATTTAGTTAATTTATTAGATGACAAATAAATTAATCTCTCGATCTTTGACATCCGTTATTAATAAATTTAATATTTTGTTTTTGAAATAATACCACTTATGTATGTCACAGCTGATTCGAACATTATTACCTATAACGCATCACCCTATTTAAACACAAAACCGTCCCATCTGTATCCTACTCTATGCCCTCACCAGCGGATGCACAAAAGCGGGCCCGTCAAACTGGTTCCCACTTTTTTTGCCCCTACGGCCTCGGACCCACGCACACGAGCACGCGCACAGTGTGCGTGCACGCGTGCTTGTGTGCGTGATCAGCTGATGGCAACAGCTGTAGTGTGATCAATCGGTTTAAATACGTAATGTTGGTATGCGAGGAAATGCGGAGGTATGCCCAAGGGACCGGAAGGATTGATGTAATTGGAATGTCTAATTGATTTTGTGGTCTTTTCGGTAAGCGGCTGCGTGGAATTTTTAGTTTGCTGGATTTTAGGTAGGAACTTTATGGATCGTCGCATAGGCGAGCAAAAGATACCTACCTGTTGAAATTGGATATGAGTTATGCGCTGATCGACTGAAGCTTAATTGTATGTTTCTGCGCCCCTAGCCTCTACCAAAGTTGCAGACGGGATCTTACTTATAGTAAGAATTATTATTTTAGAGAAAAGTAAGATTCCTAAAAACACTGACTATTTCTCCTAACGTTTTTATTTATTTTCGTCTACAAAGGTTCAACTCCAAATTCTCGCACTGAACATTTATATAAGGCGCAATAACTGCCAAGTTATAACCCTTATTATAAAGGCTAACAGTATTGCCATCATCAAGTCGTAATAACTTACTCTTTTACGACTAACGAATGAACAGTTTAGGACTGTTCCTGGAAACCTGGTATAAAGTACCAGGCAGGTATAAAATACCAGGTGCTCGCTGCATTTGGAACTCGACCAGCAGTGTGGGAATTACGTCACAGTGAGAATAATTTGGGCATAATCAATGCATGGAAGAATCATGCTTAGTTATAAATCATGCTGTTTTAGACGACTAAATAATTAAACGAAATTGTTAAAGTGGAAGTAGGTACCTACCTATCTATTTTCAATGTTTAAATGGTTATTTTATGTATTCTAGACGCATCCTCGGTAAACTATTTAATTTTTAATGCGTGATTTAGTTACAATAATTAACATATTATTTACATTCAAAACACTAGTAAGGCGTAAAGTCTCTGTAAGGGCTTAAACGCACCATAATGCGGAAAAATCCAACTAGTTGACTGGGTAATCTTTTCACCTTGCTTTTTAAACTTAGATCGTGCTACTACTAAAAGTGAACTAATGTCTTGCCTAGCTTATATCGAGTTGAGTAACGAACTCACTTACAGATTCGAAGCATACTTAATAACCTTTTTAAACTTACTCTTTTAAATCCCTCTTTAAAGGACCACTTTAAACTGATTTGGTCTTATTACAAAACAAGGTTTTTCTTTTGACATGGTTTAAACCATCGAGCCTGTTTTTGAAATAAGAACCTAACAGAAATCGAAATACAGTTCCTATTGCAAAACTGACAACTTGGTCTGGTCTTAGATTGTCTATTTTGTATTAAGAACTTTACTAAAGTCGGCACAAAGTTCCAAATACAAAAACTAAATCGAAGATTTAGGCTCGGGCTAAAGTTAGATCGTGTTTTGTAATAAGACGGTTTATGTTTTATTTTTTACCATAAACAAAACTAGTTTCCTTATCTTTGCGATAGATGGCGTTACTTTAAATACATTTTATTTTTGCAGGTTAACTAATATTACTTTCAAGTTTGCAGATTAGTTTAAAGTGTAAGTAATAGTAAGATATTTGCTAGTGTATTGTTAAAAATATAAAAGTTATCAATTCCATTGACTTATACAAGTTACTTAGATAGCAGGTGACCGTTTCTGCAAATGGCCGGGCACAACGAAAGGTGAAAGGTGTTCATATAAAATATGGCATGTAACAGAATAGCTTGAATTAATACTCAATTTATTTTATTATATTGAAAAACACAGTCGTTCGTTTGATAAAGTAAAAACTGTGTAAAACTTAAATGTTTAAAGGGTTAGGTAAGTTTTTTACTTTAAATTATGATTATAAGGATAATACAAGCATTTGCTTTTACCGTTCTTACAGATGTTCATGAAGCATTAAGAAAGGTTTTCTTGTGGGTGGCCAGTAGTCAATGCCTCACTAATATATAATATATGCTGTGTAGAAAATGCATACGTTTGTTACTAGCTAAGCTGCAATTCTAGGTTCTCTTTCCACATTTAGGGTACCATGTAGTTGCCAAAATGTACAGGTCTTATAATTAGCTAAAGTTAAATATTGGGCCGAAGTTTGAAACAATATTGTGCCAATGTATGTACAATATCACTTTACAGTGATTAATATTGGCTGTAGTTTATTATCTAGTCAACCAGCCACAAATGAGACAGCCGAAACCCAGTGATTAGAGACCAACGTCAGAAGTTTGGATAGTATTAAGTAGTGTACAGTAGGCCAAACGTCAATGGTACCTAACAAGAACACAATAAACTGGTCTCTTATTCTATTTAAACTCCGAAATACCCCAGGTCTTCTCAAGGTCAAAGGCTCTCAAGGGAAGGGCAGTCGAAAATAAAAAATTACCATGGTGAACACCCATTTATTCCAGGGATGTATGCCCATTGAATGCCTACTACGCAATATTACGTAGCCGGTAATAATGGCAGAGGCCGACTACGTATTATTACGTAGGTCTTTCCTATAGAATAAATGGTAATCTGTATTATTTGGCCTCCTTGTATAGACATTTTTACACTCTTTGGCATCTCAAACAAAACACGATATACTTTAGTAGTAACTTTATTATGTCTAAATATTAAAAATCACAAAATTTCGAGGGTTCTTTTCGGTTAAAAAATAAAGTCTACTAATGAGATCAAAAAAGAAAACAGTAATACTTCTTACTAAATTAACAACAAAAAAAAAACAAAACAAGTACTTCTAAAATAAATAAATAAACATTAAACAAAACGAGGATCGGTGTAGTACATTTTTAAAACAACTGACTATACAGGCTTTTCAGGAGAAGTAGCACAGATAAAAGATGACTCATTAGCTATTGGTTGGTATACACGAGTATTTGTGTTGGCTGACGAGCGACTCACAACAGAAGCTGGCGATGGAGGTGGTTCAAAAGGTTCTTGTATCAATGGTGATGGTAAGGGCAGAGATGGGCCTTCTTGGGCTTCTTGTTCTGGCTGTACTGGCGGTGTCTGTAGCGATGTCACTACAGAAGCCAAATTATAATTACAATTCAGTCCTAAAAGATGTCTTACAAAATCTTCACGAAACTGTAGCAGTTGCATTTTAAAGGTGCTAATAGTAGGCGAAGTAATCTGTACACTTCAAAAATGTGTAGTCCGAGCTTCTTGTGCCACCTAATAGTTTTTCTGAGGCATGAATAATAAGAGACCATCTGGTCGCCTCTATCTACACCAGACATGCCCCAGTTGTAGTCAGCAACGATGTGAGGCTTCAATGAGATTTTTCGGCGCGATACTAAACTTACGTAGTAACTGTATCATTTGCGAAAGGGGTAAGCAGGATAGCTAGCAAGCTGTTTTTGGTCGCGGTGCCAATGGTTCGTAATTTTGCGTATACGCAATATTGCATAAGCAAGCGTCCTTTATAAAATAAATGTTAGTGGTGGTTACCTACGCAATATTACGTACCCGGGGCATCCTTCTATAAGTTGGTACTCCTGATGCCAACTACGAAGTATTACGTAGGAGGCCATTTGTATGGTGGCCACTGATTGTGACTTGACGATTAACTTCGGCATTCAATGGGTTAATATTACAAACATTTATACTATCAAGCTTATACCACTAAACCTCGGAAAGCTTTGATAGCAAAGCTTAGCTTCTGTAGCGGCCAGCCGCCTAGCCGGTTAAGTACACTAAACTATAAGTATGTTCAACTAACTCCATCTCACTGGAGCCCACGTATTACACTAATTAACCGTTGTACCAAATGTTTGCTTCATTAAAAGAGAATAGGCAAATCAATCCATTTCAAGAGAGCGACAGTTAACAGCTGATTATGTCATCATTACGCCATGTGGCTGAATTTAGGAAAGGCCAATAACCAGCAGTGGAAGGTGACCCCAATATAGTTGGGGAAAGGATAGGATGATGATAAGAAATTAGAAGTTTGGGTTTATATTACAATATTTTTATTAGAAAACTATAACTCATGGTAAGTTATTTTCCCAACAATGTTGTTAACCAACTAATGAGGGGAAGATGTTGCCTTATTCTTAAGAGTAACCAGGAACAAATATTTCAATAACTGTATAAACGATAACTATGAACTCAACTGCTCGGCAATTATCTTTTATTAATTTCCTCACTGGTTGAAGATAGGACAACTGTCTACTGTTACATATTTGTGCATTCCTAGTACTCCTATTGAACATAGTTTGAAATGACTGAACGTCACACATCACTCAGGTCACAATTTAAAAATCGAATGCATTCGTGCACCTTGCCTCCCGGCGAGCTTTACAAAAAAGGAACGTTTTGACGTCGCACAAATAAAACTGCTCCATCCCTTTCTGGCATATTCGAACATTCCATAGCACATGTTTGGCCTGTCTCTGTCACTCCACCCCATATCTCTTGTACTTTTTTCGAAACTCTCTCATTAATATACGGACTACACACACTACAAGCTCAGTTGAGTTGTGTAAACACAGGGTGTTTGTTTATTTGTGTTGTGTTGGTGTGCATGTGTGGGTAGTCAGCTGAGTAAATCCTTGAAGCAACACGTGTTTTGTGTGTGTGCGTGAGTGCGTTTTGTTTAGGTGGCGAAGTGAACAGGATGGGAGATGTAATTTTAGATGATTTTTCATAAGATCTTCTAGCTTTTGAAGTTTGGGCATTTAAAAGGTATTTGTTTGTGGTTATCCTAATAATAATCTTGATGTTTCCTTACAAAAACTCATTGTAAGAAATAAATATAAGTAAAGTTATCGTACGAAAGAAGAACATTGCTAAAACTAATGAAAACGTCGATATTTTTTTGGACAAAGAACTATAATTATATAGACTTTAGATTCTGTTTAAAACAAAACTTAAAACAAGACTTTTACTAAAGCTAGTCCACTCGCTAGTGTACTAGGATCATAGACATAAATCTAATCCACTGTAATTATAAAATGGATTCCTTTGATGTCTCAAATGTCTTGTGTAATTGACATTTCATTTACGCGTTTATTGATTATAACTTTGCGTGACATAATTATTGATTATGTCAATTAAATAACGTGACATTTCAAATGTAAGTTTAGTTGTTTTTAAGATCGATCGTGCTAATTACTCTTTTTCTATCATCATAAGTAAGCGTGTAAGCGTCCTTTGTACCACTTGAGCAATAAGATAAACGATTACTTGAGTCCGGATACTCAAGTAATCGTAATAATCATAATCAAATAAAATAATTATGTAGAGGTACTATGTTTAATAACGGATCGTTTTTGCTACGAACTTTAAAAGCAGATTAGGATCTTCAACCAATTCAGAAAACGATTTTACCGGCCTGTTATAAAAACCTCGTATATGTATGTAGGATTGTCAAACATGCTGTACATGGCTAAGGTACGGAAAAGCTCGCTAGGTATGTAGGTACTTATCGGTAAAATATACGAATCGAGTAAAATCAAAACCACAACTTACAACATTATAAAAATATCACATGCATCCATAGTGTCTACAATTACCATCAAATTACTTACTTATCTATATCGGCATATTTCTAGAGAATTCAAAAAAAAAGTACCACAAGTTGTCCTTGAAGTCATATGGGCTGCGCGGGCGCAACAGCTGATGTTACCTGACACTGACGTCGCGCACACCAATACACTACACCCACACGGTTATAGGGTAGGGAGGGTGTATGTGTGAATGCTTTACCAGATAATTTTCAAAGAATAGTTTAAATAATACCAGGTAGGAAGTTACAGAAGGCTCATATTTTTCTTTATTGAGATGGAATGAAATGTTGTATGTTTCTGTAAGTAGGTAAATCTTTTAAGACACTTGTGGTCAATATTTTAAAACTAGTCGGCGGCGTTAGCATTTCCTAGCTGACTGACCCTGGAGAAGACTCAAACAACTCAAAGGTTACGAGTTACATGAGATTAGAGAATCAGTCAGATTGATAAATAAATCTCTTTAGAACCACCAGTCGTGGAGGCTTTTTAAATACATCTAGCCCACTCTTGATCTTCTAAAAATTGATTGTCCTTAAAAAATACGTTCTGGCGATGCCATTCTGGCGGTTATTGGTGACAAATTTGACTGCCCTATACTAAAGAAAGGTAATAAAAAAAACGATTATAATGTAATGTAATAATGATTTTCCTATGACATGAATGGAACATAACTCTTATGTACACACTAACCTACGTATAGTGTTGTCTGAAATAAATTAATTATTATCTTACATAAACTTAAAGCGGTAGATACGGACGGTACTTGAACACAGCGTGCGATCCTTCTGTACCAAGTCCAATAGACACAGTTGCACTCAGTCTCACGCGGACCATCGTCTAATATGCATGTCGATACAGTTTAATCGTTTATTTTGTTGTTTATAATACGCATCACAATACCTTCATGTGTATTTAATGGTTTTTTGAGTGATTAGAATACTAATCACTCAAAAAACAAAAATAAGACAATACATGTTAATTTGTGGAAAATTATAATTTAATTTATGGTTTGCTTCGCCATTTTTGTGAGAGCGAGATAGATAATACAAAACAGCGTGAGAGACACGATGCGATGCATCACGCGACTCTTACTAACGCTACCTCAATTGTCATTCATAATCGTAAACATTCGGCGGCTAACGCGGTCGCGTTCGCACGACTGGGTCTGGTCTTATCTCTGTCCTTGTCTAACGGTAACTGCATGTATGCAACTGTGATCACAGACGTGTGATTTTTATTCCAAGCAATTATGCACCGAGCCCAGGTTTAGTGATTGCGATATTTGCGATGTTAGAGCGTACCGTATCTACCGCTTAAGTTTACCTAAAGTTATTATCAATGTATTTAAAAAAAATACAAACAAAATAAATTTGAAAAGTATAATATCTAGTTCCAGGTTTTCATTTAGTGGAATAAGTCATACGCATAACTTTAAAAAAAATTTTAAGTGAAACTTCTTAATACATCTTTTTTGAACGTTAGGGTAGTGATCGGTGTGTGTGTGTGTGCGTGAGAAGCTTTATCAGATATCTTTGAAGAATTTTATAGTATTCGGATGTGTTCTAGGAGCTTAGTCTTGTATTTAGTAACAGACAAAGAGCTTTCGAAATCAAGGATTAATCCTATGACGCATTATTGCTAAGGTATTTGCTGAAGTTCTAGGTACTTATCTACAGTTAAATATGATGAAATGAAAATAAATAAAATAAAAATGAAATGTTGTTTAACTCAAAGGAAATGCTAATGGTGACAACTCACCATATAAAGTTTGTATATGGTATCCATCATAAAAACCACTTAACTATGTCTATAACCCGGAATAAAATAATAAGACTTTCTTGAAAAACTTGTTCTTATACTTCGATCAATAATTGATCGGAGCTCGAATATATTTAAAACCCTCGAGTTACCAAAATATTCCTGACTGAATGATTTGTGTCTTGTCACAAACATAAACACATTATTACAAATAGTAATACAATTTAACTTTTACATTGACACGTAATTTTTTCTCATCACAAAAAGTATCAATACCATAAAGTTTCTATTGAAGCCAATAACGAGGATCTACAAAATAATTGCTTTAGATTAATCACCCAACAGGGACCCGGGGACTGAGAGAAACAGTAATCAGTCAAAATGTATCTTCAATAAGCCAACTGCAGAATGACGCGACATTTCTCTTCAAACTTAAATATTTTGTCAAAAATCCTCTATGGAAGGATACTATAGGGAGTTCGTTTCTGTATTTGTGACAATTGGGACGTAAAAATAATGTCAGCTGCTGGTTCATTTGTTAAAGTCAAGTTAGAAGGGGTTGAACTCACATTAACTGTTTCATTTTACACATCATTTGTTTCTGTTCAATTACGGAAGGAGTTAAAAGGCCGTACTTTGGCGATTAATCTAACAAGGACTCATCATTCTTTATAATCAGCCCTTCAGTAGCATTATTTAACTTGAGAAACGCTCGAAAGGAGCCATTACCTAAGAAATTACTCTCTTCTGATTATGGCGCTAAAGGACACGAATAAAGCTGCTGCGGCTGCCAGAAATAGTTATTATACCAAGTTTGATTCAAGCTACTGATTCCCTTATCAGCCATGTTTGATAATCTAACAGCAACAATATAGCACTACCAACAATAAGTTATTAGTATCATCGCTATCATATCCTATTCCCAAGTGGCTTGGCTTCCAGTATAACCACATGCGTCTCAAGGCGATGGCCATCTGACTTCCGCAACATGCCGAACTATACCGGTATATTTGCATGATGGAACAAAAATGAAGCAAATTGATATTCTTATACATGTGTTCCTAGTGATGGTAACTTACAAGCAAAAGGTAAAATTGGTCCAAACCAAGTACTAAAATCAAAGGCCGAGTTCTTAGACAAAATCGTTCTTGCTGTAAATCCAAATAGACGGTTAATCTGATCAGCTGACAGACCTCAATTTCGGAATACAATATTCGTAGAATCGAAAAAACTTCGTACACCATGAATAACGTAGCAAAATATGTAAGAAACTTTAAGATGTATTGCAAAGAAAGCTCAAGACGTTTATGAACAAACTTCCAACATAAAGCAAAAGAGGCAGGTCGATTTTTTTCTATCGCAAAGCGATTGAAAAACTTTGTAATAGATAATGGACTTTATAAACAGGTAATAAGGACGATGACGGATATGAACCTTGGAGACTTGTATAAAATGGTTATCATCCTTTAGAATTTGAACCGATAATTGAGCTTAATGTAATGCAGTTCGTACGTTTAAATGCAAAGTTACAAGAAAATACTAAAAGAAATAATAATCTAAAGAGAGTGACAACAAATAGCACATCTATTTTTGAGAAGACTATAATAGTATTGTAAGGCAACATCACATTTCTTCACTTCACATTAACTTGTATTAGACTAGCCTAAAAACACTATCTAAATCTATCTAGTAGCTTTCAAAAGAGATATAAATACATAAGCAGGTAGACATACTAGTATGGATACACAACTATAGATAGAAGCAGACGAGAATTTCTGCTTATGAAATAAATAAGCGAGAACAGAAATAATAAAGTGTGCAAACAATTTGCGATCTTCAATCGACGCAGTGCGTAACTGCCACTAACGCTTCTCTCGTAATTACAACAGGGAATACTACTCCCCTTAATGTAAAAACAGTATGAATATAATACAATTTAGCTAAACACATAAGCAGTCCTTCATCGCCCGTTTCCAGCAATATTATCCCCGTAATAGACGTGACAGTTACCAAATGCGCACACTAATTTATCTGCACCATATTCCCTTTGCAGCTACAGACTCTAAACAGCTGATGTTTTATCATAAACAATATTTACTACCTCACTGAAACTTCAACTCTATTCATAAAATGTTAGGGTTGGGATTCTCTTACGCGCTCTCAAACAACCCAGCATCGTTTATTTTTTGCTCTCTCACGTGTGAGATGTTTGCATGTGTGCGTTCGCCCTTCGCTTTTTTCTATTTTCTGGCCTTACCAGTCCTCTACGAAAGGGTGAGCATACAGATTCTACAACACGTTACTTGCATAAGTTAGATGTATTATTTTGATTTCTACGTTTTGTATTCTTTTGGACAATCCGTCTTGGATTTTATTATGGTTCTATTGTGGGTCTGGTTTTGAATCTTGTATTGTAATCCCCCGTCTCTTATAATTGACCAGGTATGTGTGTAGGTAGACGATTAGGGTAGATCTGAGGCAGGATTGGAAAAGAAAGAAAGAGTAACCAGTTTAGAATTCCTTTTAATCACTTTCTTTGAGTGTGAGCTTCTAAAATACTTCACAATGCAACAATCACAATTACTAACTAAAATTGTGCAGGTATGACGAATACCACACCCTGTAAGACTTGGAAATGTAACACACAATATGCAGGTAATGCATTTTGGTCTACATACATTCTCACAGCTGTCTAATACATCTTGGCTTTGGTTACTGTTTCGTAGCGTCTTTAGCAATCTCTATGATATCAACGAACATTACTTCAACAGACTTGTTTGAAAATAGGGCGAGGGCTTTCAAAGCTTTCACTAAGAATACAATACTAACGCCAATCACAGTAACAACACCGAGGGTACCCTCCACCCTAAGGAAATAAAAATTCTAATTTATGTCCAAACTGACCTACTCCACAAGTCCACACCATTAATTCCTTTATAGAACTACCGGCATTGTGTTTCTCGTATAGGGATTATTATAGTATTACGCTATTGTATTCGACCAAGGAGTATGGATCAAAGAGTGCCCAGTCTATTTGCATAAGTTGCCAACCGGTACAATCAACGCAGCGTGCTGCTGGGTACTGTCACAAGTAATGCGTATGGTGTGAGCCAAGTATTAAAGGGCTATTGTTTAGCTTTGCGCTGTTGTTTGGGGAGAGGCAGCGGCCACGTGTTTTGTAAGGACGTTGATGTTTGCGGCGAATGGACAGAAGTTGTTCGTAGAGCTCCCTTTGTTAACCATGTTACTTTGACTTGATTGAACAGGGTAACATTAGTTTGGCCATAATTTTCCTTTTGAGTTGGAGTATTTTCATGTTATTAAACTTACGTTATGCAAAGTTAGTGAAAAAAACAGCATTTTTGCACCAGGCATAATAAAAAGAATTCAGAGTCTTGCTCAATATTTACACATGAAACTGTAGCTATGATTAGTAAAATTCTAATTTGTAAAAATAATGAAAGCATCATTCTATGCTTTGAAAAATATTTCGCCAAATTCGAACAGTTATTTGCTTGTTCAAGAAACATTTCACCCATCGCGAACGTTCCAAAATGCTCGCGTTAAACATTCAGCCCTTAATGCCACGTGCAGCTATCACGTGTTCAATACGAGCCGTGGCCGTAAAACAACCGAACTGCGGACAAAGTCGGCAAATAACTTTACTTTAATAGGCAACTCCGACAAACAAATAACGTTAAATCAGTTACGTAGGCAACACCGACAAACAAATAACGTGAAGTCACTACGCAACACCGACAAACAAATAACGTTACTTCAGTAGGCAACACCGACAAACAAATAACGTTACTTCAGTTGGCAACACCGACAAACAAATAACGTTACTTCAGTAGGCAACACCGACAAACAAATAACGTTAGGCAACACCGACAAACAAATGATTTCACACTTTAATTATGAAACTTTCAAAGAAGAGTAAATGAAAACCCACAATGTCCTTGGTTTTTTAATGTTTTATGGTGAGGAATGAAAAAATGTCAGCGTTGAAGCACATTATAAAAGAAGGTTCCGTAGTTGTTAAACAATGGATACACAATAAATTGTAATAGGTTCTTTGGCACCGTGTTCTATAATATTTAGATTAAAATTATATTTCGATGAAAACTACATAACTAAGATTACTCCAGTAACGCGTAAAGAAGTTAAATGAAAACCTACAATATGCTTGTTCCTTTCATAACATGAAATTTAAAAGATGTGTAGTTTTCAGGGTTCCGTATGTTGCCAATGTTGCCGTAGTAAACAGTTGATTAACTCTGCTAATTGCTCTGCTAACTTCTCGACATAGCTCATAGATTACAATAGTTCTAAATTTTAATAAGAAAAATATTTAATAATATTTTCCATTTTTTTTTTAGAAGTTACTCTATCGTCATTTCTGTTGTGTTTTGAGAACGATAATTGCGTTAATACAGAAAATGATGATTGTTCTGTTGATAAAACAGTGATTGAGGAAACTTCACTTTCGGAACTTTTTTTTTACAAGTGACAATAATGACGAAGCGTCTTCTTCTTTTAAAATGGAACATTTTAAAAAGGAATTAAGATTTTTACAACCTAGCTAATACTTTTGATGACAGACGAGATTGTTATCAGTTATCAAGTTCATTAGACCACGGTTTTGATGAAGTCAAGTTTTCTGCAGGTCACGATCTTAAAAAAACGTTTTGTAGTTCTGGCGAGTATTTGTTTCAGCATAGGGAACTAATAGCTGATGAACTTTTGGTTCAATAAATTTGAGTTGCTTAAACTTAAGAGACGTTTAAACGTTAACGCTGTATGGTTAAACAGTCGCTTATCATTACCTAACTCTAGGCAACGTTTATGAATAAACTCCGAAATGGCAAGATGAAGGCGATTGTGATACGAGTTTGTCATAATATGCAGGTGCAGAAATTCATAATTGAAACTGAACAGACAGCTGTGCTGCTGGGGAGTTTGTTGCGCCACTACTTCTTCCCAGCTAAAGCACTAGGAAGTGGTGAAGGGCGGGCGCCCGGGCGTGCCGGGGGACTGTCTTATGTAATTTCGACGTTCAAAAAGTGCTGATTGTCAGCCTAGTTTGAATAAATGACTTTTGATTTTGATCAAGGTTAGTTGAACAGTTTTGGTGAAGTTGAGATTTGCTTCTAATCACGATCTTGCTGTATTTCATAGCATCACTATTATAGTAAAGGAACTCTTGTGTCCGTAGAAGAATTACTTGAGTACAAAGCTCAAGCTCTGGATGTTACAAAGGTCGCCATTATAAACACCATCACTTCCAACATTTAAACGTACCTTACTTCAGAAGTAACGCCTGTATAAAAATAATATATTCCAGAAACTATATAAAAAGAGGTACAAGGAAATCCTCTCTTAAAAAACTTCCGAGAAACGACTAAGAATTTCTTAGAACTACCTGCTAATACTCTAAAGTGTTTTTATGTTACTATTTTGCTTATACCAATATCACTTTGCAACTGTTAAAAAACTTGCACACTCTTATCTGTAAGAAACAAAGTTCAATTTGGCATGGTTACGTGTTTCGTGGTAGCAGTTGAAATGGGGGTGGATGAAAAAATTAAGGAAAGAAATGAAACAAAAGTAAAGATCACAGGGCTTGAGGCCTCCATAAATCAATAAGGAATCGAATAGCCATAGACACTTAAATAACGTTTTTTCTCGAAGATGAATGCTGCCTACTAATGCTGGAGGCGATTTTGTTACAAAAACCATCTTTAAAATCATTTCTCGTAATCTAAAGTAGAATGAGAAATGGATCAGTTAGACTCAACTTGTTATATTTGTAATTGTGAACTGCATGTTTTAAATACAATACTGGTGGTTCAGCATGAATTGTATTAGTATCAAGGAAACAGGACAACCAAGAGTAAACTAAATCTCGGAAGGCGCATCTACAACGCAGCAAGCTTATAAATCTTGATTCTTAGAAATCAACCAATTTTATCAACGGATTCTGGAATAAGGGAATAGATGCTTCTCTGTATATCGTACAAGAAGTTATAGGCAAATGGATTAATTCACATAAGGTAATCCTTAAGCCGATGGATATACCTTAAAACCAATAAAGGTTATTCTCCAAAACTGACGTGCAAAAACTATGTGACATATAAGGAAGCGAGAACAGGTGCAAATGAAGTAAAGACCCGAATAAAGTGAATACCATAGTTTCTTTGAAGTGGTTTGACTTCCGTCTACGATGATGTAAACAGCTGACACATCTGTTTCTACTTCAGTGTGTTCTTCAGAAATTGGATGGCTAGCTTCTTCATACTTGAAATTGGTAGTTTTGATTATACGAGAAACAAATGCTTTCTAGTCTCCCTTATACTAGGTTGGTTGATTAACTCATTAAGTTGTGTGAAAACCAAGGGCGCCTGCTTATGCTAAAATATAGTCTTACAGTAGTTGCATCACATGACAGCATACAAAACAGACATTTTATTGAAACCCGCAGCATTAAACACAACAAGTCAGACAAACAGATCTCGGAAACCAATAAAAGTTATTGACTGCCAAAAATTCAGTCGAGTTGCAAACTTGGACCAAATCAGACGCTTGGTAGAGCCACTGAGAGCTCCAAACTTTTGCGAATATTCAAAAAAGGTTTGCCAAATAAAATTACATCTCACGAACTGAGAAAGTTGGACCAACTTCCTCAACTAGTCTTCTATAAAGTGTTTGTAACATCTGTTGTATGGACAGCCGGACAAACTTACTTCTGCAGATCTCTCTTACCTTATTACCAAGTGATAAAGTCGCATTTACTTTGATTGATACGGTTGAGATCTGGTCGGGCTTGCGTTGGTTTTGTACTCCGGCTAGATGCATGTTCATAAAAATAAAGGGGTATGTGTTTGAATGGGAATGAATAATTTTGGACGTTTAATCCTTTTATTAAAGTGTTGGAATTATTTTAATGATCTGGGAATTAAATGAAACCGTATGAGAATGTGAGGGACTTTTTGTCACAAGAATATATAGTCAGTTGTGTGGAAACTTGGTTTAAACGGTTTTGCTACCCATGAAAGTAACCCCTTATCTATAAACGCGGAGTAAAGTTAAGTACGCCAAACTTCATCTGGAATTTATGGATAATCTGATGGTTTTACTAGTTGTAACTTAATTTCGTTTATTAATAACGAGGTTATTACAAGCTTAACAGCAGAAACCATCAAAAGAACTTTGCACTAAAATCAGTTGCACCCGATTTTTGATAGATGGCACCACTTGTTGTTAAATTAAGTTTGTTTTACAAGCTGACCACAGATAATTACCAAAAACACTGAGCAACTATCAAAACCCTACCACCAATTCAGCAAAAAAACTAGCGTAACTCAGCGCTTTCTATCCATGTTCCAACCACGTAACAGAGTTAGCATTTTGCATAATCACAAGTACTTTTCGAATCTACCTTCCCAGTCCCCCACACATGTACCTACCTACGTGTACAAATCAGTCGCATTAACAATTAATCTGCCCTCTAATTGGCGCGGTGCTTGCAGAGCCTGCACTATACGCTGCACTCGTTTACAAGTTAAATCGGGGAAACGGCACGCCAATTAATTGAAGGGACTTTCCGCGCCGAGCGGTAGTGTCGCGGGACTTGAGCTACGAATGGCGGACAAGGAAATGTTTTTGCATTTTAGTTTTGGAGTATAGTTTTAGGCAGGCTGTTGCCCATTTGCAGTTGTAAGGTAAGGTACAGTATTCAGGCGTAAATATGAGTCATCGAGCTGTGGAAAGACACACAGGTTTTAGGGACACAGGCGACGCGCTATAAAGCCCAATTTTACCAAAAACAAATTGTGCCATCCTTATAGCCGGATACTGAACTACGATTTTCTAATTGCGTTCTTAAGATTAGTGTAACACTGGGCTACACAAAAACGCCTTAGTTTTTGGGAGTCAATTTACAAGATACCTAGTTTTGGAGCATTATACGTCATTAGTAAAGCCTGCTAGGCCTTCACATGTATGTAGTGAAACACAAACGGTACCTAAGTCAACTAATGGGCTAAGTAGGCACTTACCTGCTCAGTGGCGACAATAAGTGCGAATCAACTGCTTTCTCTAGCGGTTGAGTATCAGTGACATGATTATAGTACTTTGCAAACTTTCATGGTCAAGGTCTTATTCCAAGTTTTAAAGGACCAATTTACGTATAGAAGGTAAGGTTCATTCCAAGAATTTGTCTTTAGGGTAGCCGTTCTTGTTACCAAGAGCAGGCTTATTATTGTTATCATATAAAGGGCATAAATCTTTGTTTGGACTTGGCTTGTCAACTGCAGTCTGGGAACCGTCGACCATCAGCGACCAAAACATGAAAAAGTCAAAAATTTTGTAGATTGATTTAGATTAGCTTATGCTTATTAGCGAAAAGCTTATGTCAATGTTGTTGAAAGTCGTGAAAGAAATAAGATACACTTTGAAAGCGACTGCCGCTTATCTAGGCCCTCAGTTCATCCCGTCATCTCCTTCTGTTCCTGATGCAAACTCGCTATAAAACCTAAATAAAACATTTTCCAGAAGTTACTCCAATTCCATTCGTAGCTCACACAACTGATGTCTAGAGTAAAACTGCTTTACAACTCTGTGTACTAGTATTCTAGCTCATTTACAAGTACATATCGACTGTAAGAACCAATTTAAATTATTGTCAACTTAACGTCGCACTGCGCCGCTTGTGCACTCTGGCTAAATTGCACAATTTGCACAAACTGTGCATTCTGGCTTATTAATGCATCGAGTTGTCTTTGAATGTTTAAGTGTATTGGTTGTTAATTACCTGTTCATGTCACATTGTTTTGGGGCTGTTAAAATTATTCGGGCAGAGTGGAGTGGTGTTTGTGAATTCTAATCTTTGCTCGTTGGAATGATTGTTGTGTACAATGGGTTATGTTATGTGCATAACCACTTCATCCTTATCAAATTACCATTTGATTCGGCAGCTGAACATGGGCTTTCTTATAAATCACTCAAATGACTTGAGACACAACTTATCTCAAATCTCAGCTATTTATACCTTGTAAACTTCAATTATTGTTGATCGAAAGTTGTACACGTCCTTTCGTTTTTAAAGATTTTTTCAATAAATCAACTTTATCTACAACTATCACATTCAGATACGTACTTCTGCATGCAGGGACGTAAACGGGTCTTCCTCATAATTTACAACCTAAACAAGCAAAGCTCCTAAAATAATAACTAACAATCAACTAAAAACTATCTCTATTAAAATAAAATTATGCCACAAGTTCTACCAGGAACCATTCCCAATTGAGTCCTACGATAACGACTAATTTATATCCCAGACAATACCAGAGCACATAAAAACGGTACATAAATACGAAGAGCAGTTAAAACTCCACAATTAGATAAGAGACAACGACAAATTGCTAACGCGGCAACAAATCTAAACAACAACTTGGAACAAATAGCCGTATTTCAGACCACCACTAATTTACAATTAATGTACGGTTTAAGATGCAGTTTAGACCAGTTAAGGAGACCTTAACTAATGGCGCACTCGATGCTAAAGTAAAATGGATTAGATGCTACTGCGCAGTGTGGCTTCGATCTCTCTTGGAGGGTTACCGACTTCTACAGTTTGAAGGGATTGGGGGGTTAGAATTGTTTTTTTGTGGATGTCTTTTGTTTTTTTTGTCATGTCACAAGATGGAGTTAGGCGAATTTTTTACCGATAAGAATTTAAATTGATAGTAATATGACATCTCTGTGTTCCAGGCTTGTACTAAATCATTTATATTTTAATTTAACTGTATGGACCTCAAACTTGACGAATATAATATAATCTCATTTCATTAAACTTGACAATGTATTGTATTGCCTATTTCAAATTATTTACTGAATTTTATCTTGACATGGTAAACTTGTATTGATTTGATTGAATGTCTTAATAATATATATTGAATGAGTATTTATTATTATAGTTTAAACTGTTTGCATGCCTTAGTTAAGGTAGTTAGTATAAGGATTATTTCAAACTGAACATCTGTAACTTGTAAGTACCTACTTTCTGTGTGGTTTAAGATGAGTTGCTCGGACTCCACTTGACTCCTTTGCATAATGACTTATAAGAAGTCTGCTATAGTACCAACCCGTTATAGTCCTACTGCAGGGCAAAATCCTTCAAAGTTTCCTCACGATGTTTTGCTTCGCCGATGTCAGTGATGTCCAAAACAAACTTAGAAACTACATAAGAATTGAAAATAATATTAGTACTTGCCCGGATTTGAACCCACAGTCTTGTGCATAAGAGGTGAGGCCTTAACCACTGGAATATCACGTTGAAGAACAACAAAAGTCTATAGACCTCCCAAAATTATCATGCATAAGCACGGATAGATATTATAGCTGTATTGTATTCCAACTACAAGTGCCTCTGTAGCTATTGGAACAGCCTATTCTTGACCAGTGTTTACACGGTGACATGCGTGGCTTTTATACAGGCTTCATCATCATCCTCATTACTGGCAGACTTGTTCACCCCACTGCTGAGTGTATCCAACCTTTTGTGCCATGCTTCCTTGGTCTATGCGGGTCTCAACCAGCTCTAATAAAGGTTTTCTAACTGACCAACCTTTTTCTTTTTTTCAAAATTTGTAAGTACTTCTACTACTGATATCGCGTGTCAAGTCAAAGGACCAACTTAAAATAGTTTTACAAAAACATTATCTCTCATTGTATCTACAACTACGTGTGTAACAAACTTCAAGTTTGCGAATTTTTTCATCTCGACTGTAGATATATTATACTAAGCTATATATGTAGTTTACTTTAGCATAATTAAATTCTAGCACAGTAATAAAAAAAATATTGAAATGCTAGACGAATCCATTGCTAGACGAGAACAACTGCCGACAAATTGTTATGCAGTTTGGTAGACTTTAAATGTACGAATATATTATGTTATTGTTAATACCTACGGATTTTGAATAGATAAACATAAAAAAAAATATGTAAGTAAACTATAACAAAAGCATCACTCCGTAAATTAAAGAAACTCCATCTGTTATCCTCACAATATAAAAACATATTGTAGCTAAATGAATTCGGGAGAGGGCAGAGATGCCAAATGTGCGGATAATGATGATGAATTATGATCCAATGGAGGCGAGTCATGGTGAGATTGTTTCCGCCGCTAAGATATCGGGGAGAGGGGCGGGTGTGTTTTATGGTGTTTATGAAGGGTTTGGGTGACAAAACGACGATTTTCAGTTAGAAACGATTTTATGTTTACAAGATCGGGTTACCTATTCCCGTTTACTTTTACTCGATAGTTATTAGATAGACTGACTCCCAAGTGTATTCTCTACTCCTACATCCTACATCTGTCTACTAAACCAGGGTATCCATTTATAGATAATCGTGGCGTATCTTTACTAGTCTAGCAAAGTCTCGCTGTATCTATGCGTAAAGATTCGATTCCTGCATCAACCAACATATTATTTTGTGAATATTATATGAATATGCAACAGGATTAACATGCCACGTTCCTGTTCAGTACTTAATTTATCAACAGAGTACATTTAAAATTATGAAACACACCTGCTTCCAAAATCTATACACAGATTGAACAACAAAACAGTACGCGTATAGCTTGCTTCGTTCAAAGATTAACGGCACATGTACGCTCAAGGTACGCCCAATGTACGCCAAATGTACGCTCAATGTACGCTCGATATACGCTCACCTATGGCGGCTAATAAACGCTGAGCGTCGTAGCCATGCAAATTAATCACACAGAAATATTCATGCCGACACATGCCATGAAATGATAATGAACTCGTATTGTTATTGGGGACAAGCGAAGGGAGGAAGCGGGTTGAGATTCGTTTTCTTAACTAAGTATCTTCAAGAGAGCTCATTTCATAGTAATGTTGGTTTTGTACGAAAGGCTATGTACGAGAGAAAAGTTGCAGCAAAAAGTTTTTGAATTATGCGGTATGTGTTTTGGGATTCTTTATTTGCAAAATCGATGAAATGACACGGATTTCCTGACGATTTTTTCTGATTTTTGTTGCATATATTATTTTGCATATATCATTGCCAATTGGATATTTATTTATTTAATTACATGTACTATTTCAGGTTTTTATTTATAGCCCGATACTATGGCAGAATAAAACACAACCTTGACGAAATCTACACTATGAAAGTGTAAAAAGTGCTCCAAAGTCATACAATACATACATGACCCAGGACTAAAATAATAAAGCAAAAAAGCATCCAAACAGTACAATTCCTAGACCTCTCACCAAATATGTATTATTAATTCAAGCCGCTTTCTGCTTATAACTCGCACAACACCCCCAAACACAGGGTTAGATACCGCTCGTGTAAAACAATACCGTTTACAATAGAATGCCTCTGTCTGCACAATTAGTATAGAGAGATTGCTTTTGACCCAATCCTGTCTAAGGAACAAATGCCGTATCGGCTTCTGTGTCATTCCGGCTTCGTGCTTCACAGGCTTCTTCTTTGACGGTTTCGGCTTCGGCTTCCAGTGCTCTTGGAAATATGTGCTTTGGAGAGATTGCTCGTCTCTAGTACAGCCTATTTGGAGAGTGGAGATATTCAACTTTGATGTTAGCCTGCGTGTGTGAGATCCGGATAATATAGCCTTTTGATTAGGTCTTTGGCTAATTTGCTTTTATTATGAGTGCTTTTGAGTGGTGTAAGAATTCGTTTGACATGCGTTTTGTATGTATATGGTAATAACTAGTTGGACGATTCGAATGTAATCGTATACACTGTTTGATTTTGATAGCAATGACTTCTTGTTTGGAACAAGTATTTGTAACGCTGTTTATTTAGCCGACATCCCTTAAAACCCAAACACAGTTTTGTGGTAACACTTCCCGGAACAAACCTATTACTTCTTAAGTAATATTGCAAGTCATGGTTTAGCAATCTGTAAGTTGCTACAAGTAATTATAATCACTGGTTATCTTTCATCCCGGGGCGTTAATCATCACTCCACAAGAACTGTAACTAAGGAGAGAGGAGTCCTTCCCAAGTTTGTAAGGTCCATTAATTTCAATAAGGTTTTAGGGGGTAGTGGTGGCTTTTCCAGTGTCATGGATCATTGATATTATAGTAAAAACCTTGGGGACTATTGGTGTACTTACCGAGTACAATAATCTACCAAGAGCTTGGTGCGATGACGCCCGAGCTCAACCCTTTTATACACATCACAAAGTAATTTGAGTATAACTCTTTTGTTATCAGAACCTGATTGTAACATATTTTTTTTATCATAAACTGGTTTTTATTTATAAAACGCTTATGTCAAGTTTTTATGAATAAAGGGGTGACATAATACATATTGTTTTAGCCCTTGAAAATACACAGTCCTCGCTTTTCATCCTCAAATAAGCTAAATTTAAACATATACCTACTATTAAAAACATACGGTAATGAATAAAATAAATACTCTGTACGTTTGTAGACGGATCAAAGGTTATGTATAAATATAATGTTTGTCTGTTTGTATGTATATGTATATCTCTTTGATAGCTGCGTGTGTAATGATGATAACGTTTCCGCAAACTTGGTTCTAGGCAGGGTTGCTTCATTAAAGTAGGAGTAATTCTAATCTCAATAATTCTAGGAATTCTAGAAACTGTTTTGTATTTCAATGAAACTATATTTAACACTGTTATACAGCATGTATTAGAAATTTGTGGTCAAATTTAATTGTGTGGACCATCAAACTGAACAACTTTCTCCATGGGACCAACATCGTTATTGCGAAAAATAAATCATCTATCCCATACAAACTACAATAAATACAATAACTTTATTGTACTAAGAGAAACACATAAGTATTAGTCATACACTAAACATGATTGTACAAGTGGTGGACAAAAACAGGTTGGACAGCTAGCTCCTGAACTAAGTTAAAATATACTTGTATCTCAGGAGCCAGAGTTCCTCATATACATTGAATATGATAACTTAAATTCAATCAGGTTATAGTGACTCAGTAATTACAGGTATCAGTATTGCGAAAGGTATTCATGAGGGGATCGTTAGAAGATCTTCTGCTCGTCGTAAGACAACTTCTGCAACCAATTAGTTAACTTAGCTTTCAGCGCAAACTTGGTCAACGTGTAAATAACAATTAACCGATTATCAATACCTACTCGACCCAAATGTATGGGATAGGTGATTATTTTTTCGCGATTACGATGTTGCTCCCATTGAGAAAGTTGCTCAATTTGATGGTCTACCACAACCTTAAATATGACCACACCTTTCTGATACACGCTGTATATGTGTGTTGATTTGTAACAAAACTTCGCATAGTACAGCTGTTTCTGTAAGTAGAAATCAATTTATATTATCTATAGTGGAAACGGGTGCGACTTTTGTTCGCACCCTGACAGGCGCTTTACTTTATGTAAATTATTTAATCACCAAAACATCGTGAGGAAACTGGCATTTCCTAGAACCAAAAATTCGAAGTCATGTGACATCTACCAACCCGCACTGGGCCCGCTGGTAGATTACGGCCCACTCCCTCTCACAGAGAGGAGGCCTGTATTCCAGTAGTTGGATCGTTGTAGGCTATGCTCAGCTGATAAGCATGCTATATCCGACATAATAATTATTATAAATGAAAGTCGCTTTTTGTGTCTATCAGTGTGACTGCGTTGTTTTTCTTTACTACGCGACGGATTTTGATGCGGTTTTCACCATCACTTTATGAATTTCTTCCGAAAGGTTTATGTGTGTATAATAATTTTTTGTCAAGTTGTACAAAACCGTGCAGAGCAAGGGCGGCTCGCTAGTTACTGATACAATTGAGCTTCACGTGATAGTGCGTTGGTCTAGAGGTCGCAAGCGGTACTACTGAGCATGTCGCTGGTGGTGGCGTGTGTGTTGGATCATTAAGTTCCCTTCAAAATGGTTGACCTGAATGGTGCTGATCCATACGTCATGTTCGTGAACGGGCGCCGTCAGTAGGCACTGGTCATTTCTTTGCGGCTTATTTTAATTCCTGAATAAAAAAGAAGAAAGAAAGAAAGAAAAAATGTTTATTCTGCACAAACAAAACGCACATTACAAAAAATAATAAAACAGAGACTTAAAAGTATACACTTCCAACGATGTCAAAAGCCTCATGTTCAAGCATACATATTGCCGACAATTTTGTCCATTGCTTGATGTGTCAGTGCCAGAGACCAAAGACAAGACACCTTAGTTGACATTGACATCTCTAAGTAGTATGTGACATTGACAATACAAATCAATCCAGATGCGTCTGCGACACTGACAGTTGACAACAAAAGTAAGTTGCAAAACAATCACAAATGAATCAAAACAAAATGCCAATTGCAGAGTGGAAAAATAACTATAAAAAGTGCCTGTAATTCATTTATTTGAAATAATTGGTTTGAGTATTGCGTACCTTAGTTATTGTGTTATAAAGTATTATTGGGTTTTTCCATCTGGAATTTCTCAGTAGCAGCTCGGAGTCTAGACGTGTGCCCGGTTGATGGCAATAGGCTCGCCCCCTGTTACATGGGACTTAATTAAACATAGTGTACTATAGGTACACCTCTGCCGATCCGTTCCGCGAACACAGGCGTGATGATGGCAAATAAAGCTTCGTAACGTTACTAGTACTGTATTATTTTCGGTACTAATTATTTACCATTTCATTCTTACTGATATAAAAACCAAAATGTCAATGCACCTTTCGTGCCAACCCTACTGCCGGCAAATGTCTGCAACATCCAGGTTATGAAGTTTGCGTACCATCAAAGGGGTGACTGATGCGTCGGAGATTTTGATATGGAGATCGGGGAGGAATTAATATTGGCACGCCGTACAGTCAACCGCATATCAGTAGGTAACAATTTGAAATTGACAGCGCCTTTATGTCGTAGCGGTAAGGGTGATTTTTGTAGTGTAAGAGTTACCACTGCTTTTTTTCCAATTTATGTAAGGGGTACGTATTGCAATATCTAAAATTATAATAAATTAACCTCGGGGTCACAGTTTTAACCTAACCTAACCTATTCACTTATCTACTTCAAAATGACGAATCATACAATCTGCCAGCGACTAGATTATTAGACAATATTAAATAAATATATTTCTGCAGCAGATCACATGATTCGTCATTTTGAACTGGGTGAAATAGGATAGGTTAGACTTGTGAAAAAATGCGCGTGAGCCGAGCGAGCGAAGCGAGCGCTGCCGCGACCGCGTGCAGCGGTCGTTCGATATTTAGATTTTAGGGATTTTGAACGTAGGTTACTTTACGTTAGTTCTTTTAATTTTAAATATTGCAATACGTACCCATAAGTACCTAAGAGCAATCGTTCTTAATAATTGATTTCAATCTAGACTAATACTTAGAAGCAGTTTAACTATAACTTTTTACTTTACGAACTTTATCTTTTAATTAAAACTACGAATAGTGTCAATTTGCCTTTTACACAAGTTCGTAGCACTTTATTAGGATCTGATAATCAAATTGATAAAAAAATACTTTTTGTTCTTGTGATTTATGTACAGTCACAGGTACGTACATCTGACCACCGTAAAAACAAAATCCCGTTGCACACGATGTCAACAAAATGTAGAGTACAAAAAGTAATAAGTAAGTACGTATTAAGTAAGTGTTAGTATTTAGTAAATAGCTGTGATTTTGACATTACAAACAGACACATCAATTCTATTTATTTCTACATAGATGGCGTTTGCACCGGCCTTTTCTAGCTGACTGATCCCTGAGAAGAAATATCGAAACCAGCTCAGAGGTTTCTTTGAAAGTCCAAACATTATATTAATAAGATTTTATTTGAGTCCAACAATGCAGGGCCATGTACCTCTGCCTACCCTTCTAGGGCTGCAGGCGTTATGTAATGTTCTGCGTAATCTCTTCTAGCAAAACATTTATAATAAACATGCTCAAAAAACACAACATCTCGCAGTCGCAAACATTTTTTGCTACCGTCTAGACCGCATAAGTAAAGACGTCACATGTTCCCGAAAAAACACGCCGAGATGTTAAAGTTGCAGCAAGTGCTTCAACCAGATACGATCTAACATCATTCCGGAAATTACGAGTTCTTATCATGTTTTAAAACACGGTGAAACACGACGTTAGCAGAGACGTAAGTTTTTGACGCCGGCTGAATTTTAATAAAGTTGCCGTTTTCAACTGAAAATCTTTCAGTGGTTGAATGTTTTTAAGCGGGTTTTAAAGCGGTTTTTTTTTGCTGGTGGATTGTTTCTGATGGTTTGGTTTTTTATTTTTAGAGGCGTGAGTTTTTTTGGGGTTGTTAGGATTAAATAGGTGTTTAGTGGATGGTTTCCATTTGATATTGTAGTATCGTTTTTTTTTTGGAAAACAGTTATATATATATTTTTTTATAGCACCTCTTCATGTACTTTAGCATAATTATCTTTGCAGCTTAGTGCATTACTGTTGGATTTTTAGACCTGAGCCTAGCATCACAAATCCGCCGAGCAATATATTTAGGCATATTATTTAAGTGCTGCATACATAATGTAAGGGAAAACTGAAAACTGCATTAGGAACTTAACACTTAAGAACCTGGACGCTACTAATTATAAGCTACTATACATAAATTCTATTTCACCTAATTAAAACACCACAACTCAAATAAAAGCTTGTAAAACACACCACATTAAATCTTCTCACGATTTTCATAAAATCTCTTTACAAATTACCTGCGCCCCTGCTCACCCCCGAACAATGCAAATTACACGTACAGGCACTAAGTAGCGATCCGACGCTTGCTCATTTCCGACAGGTAGACCACTTGACAGCTATTTTCAATTAACTCCTGCGAGCTGCAGAATGCGAACTAATTAATGCCGAGTTTTCAATTGTAATTTGAGTTGAATGAACAATAACATCATATTAAAATAATTAAGGGCTATTTTAACATGAAAAGTGTATATTAGTTTGAGAATCAAGGTTGTATAATGTATAATATAGGAATTTTTTAAGCACCTAATTGAATAATAAATTTTTGTTGTTAGTTTCTTATGTGCTACTGCAGGGAAAAGGCTTCTTTTTACTCCTTCCATTTATCCCCATCTACTGTAGAATATATAAAGAGTTTTCACATCACTTACTCGATAATGTCAAATTATATGTCAAGCAAACGTATCATTAAAGCCCCTCTCAAACTGGCTAATAATTTTGTAGTGAATTTCATTCTAACCCGCGGGTCAATAACGTGATTTGAATTTGGAACCTCAACAGAAAATTCGTACGAAAACTTTGACAAAAAAAAAACTAATAAGATAGAGAAAGAGACGGTTTAATTACATTAAGTTAAACTCGGTTGACAAAAACGGATCGTTGATTGCAGAATATTCGTAATAATAAGTAAAGGACATTATTGTATCTTGATCATATTAATTACAATTTAGTGGCTTTGAAGATTCCATATTCTTTGTGGGAAAGCGCAGTACGTTTCTTGGTAGAATTCGTTTAGAAGAATCCAATGAAATGTAAGAATAAGCTTTTTTCTCTCGAGCCACGTGCCGTCAGTACACGGCTGGATGCAGTGTCCTAGTTTAAACCCTATAAAGTGTTCAATTTACTACTCATCGTTTAAACTGAGGCACTTAAACTTTACTGTTTGTTAAGGCGAGAAGTATTTAATTACGATCTTATTTTAGTGTCAGTATCGTGAGGTAAGTGTCTGACTTGGGGAGGAAGACTTTTTGTCATAATTACTGTGAAGGGTAGAAGTAAATGTTTTCGTTTTAATATTTAGTTCAACGCCAAAAATATGGACACCAGCCACATTTCATCAACTTTGTCCTAAGCTTGTGTATTTGTTTTACAAAACTACTAGCGACCCGCTCCTGCTTCGTACGGTTTGTACACACGGCTACACATCAAGCTATACATATCCAGACATTTCAGCTATACATTTACACTGACCTCTCATTGTAAGGAAATCTTATAAAAAGCGAGATTAGCTTATACTGGAAATGTATAGCTTGATCTGTAGCCGTGCGTACGACTTAATAAAACATAATTTCTTTCTTGTAGGTAAGTTTGACTTTTGTTTATTCTACGCATAAACCTTTCAAAATAAATTCTCAAATTTATAAAGATATCCGGGTCGAAATCCGTTCCGTAGTTTATAAGAACAACGCGGTCACACCGACACACCGACACAAAGGCGACTTTCTTTATAATATTTAGAGAAGAAAAAGACATAGTGTGATGTTGTGTTTACAAAATCAGACAAATTCCGAACATTCTAGACTGCATTCCTAATTACGTTTCTCCAGGATAGAGAAACACTCTAACTATATTGAACCAACAAAATCCAACTGCTCGGCATCCAGACTACTCGAAGGAAACAAACATGTCTTCATTTAACGGCAGACAGGGTGGAACAAGACACACGCTCTGCACTGGACAGGTCAATTTTCAATTAAAGCGCCTTGATCGCGGTGTTGATTGGGTTTTATTGTTAAATGCCTGATTTACAACGGGTACCTGCAGCGTAGTGAAGCGAAATATGCTTCAGAAATGGTTTTAAGTGATTGGTAAATTCAATAATAAACTATTCTCCGATAAGCCACAGTGCGACTATGAGCCACATCACAAGTGATGCTACTCCTCTTGTCGTGCTCACTGTACAACAATGCCTGCACTATGCAAGACTGTTGCAAGGCCCACGCTAGCTCTGTCGAAGTGGCCGAATTTTGGTCGAAGTTTATTTGAAATATATAATTTATTCATCGATACGACGAAGAAGAAGTGCTCAGTGCTGCCTTATGAGCAAAGAGCTGCTGTAATCGAAAACCCATTACTACGATCTCTTCTTTGCAGTTTGGGTGGTCATAAGAACCGGATATGTATTTTCATAAGACCACCGCCGTTCTGTAATCCTTTGCCAACTTATATAATATGAATATAAGTCGGAACCGGAAACCTGAAATAAAAATGTTCTCAATTAAACTCAAAGGGCGTAGTTTTTCTAAACGTAACCGTACCGTATTGATTTATATCACGTGTAAATTTACTTCAGTCCCATTAAAAGTAAATCAAAGTGGGTACTAAATCGTCAAAGTCTGACTACCGCCCAGAATAACTTGGTCCTTCGGTACGGATTGAAACTCGCTGGTCCTTCGAGCTTTTGCTGGTGTTTGGCGAGGGTAGGAAGATCAGGTTATATTGGGGGGTAAGGCGTAGTGTAGAACCACAAACCGCGTTTGGGCAGTCAACATTTGTGCAATGTTAGTGAGATCATAAATTTAGAATTTTTTATTCTGTTTATATTGTGTGCGATTCTTTTGATGGGTATCTTTGTAAAATGTTTTTGTATTATCTTTATAGCTTGATTGTGAAATATTTTTTTAGGATCGGTTTGTTTGATAACTCGCAATAAGAATGCTCGCAGGAAACGATCGTGAACTTGCGGTTCTTATTATTATATATAAGAAAGTCAGTATAATTAACTAAGAGGTTATGCGCACTTCAGCTTTTCTGTAATTACTTTTAATAAATTCTGATTCTCTAAAAGCTAATAGACTGATTGTAAATAAATTGGTAGGTACTATAATTCAGAGACATATTTTGCCATTCCAACATTCGTAGCAACAAAACTTAAAGGCTCCTTCAAACAGGCGCGACACGCGACGTGTATCGCACGCGACACAAAGGCACCGCTCTTCGCACGACTGGCGGTTCCTTGGCGTCGCGTGCGATTGACGTCGCGTGTCGCGCTTGTATGAAGTAGCCTTTTAAATAAATCTTAGCAAATATTAAAAAGCTCAACAAACAAAGCGTACCACTGTTTTGTCAACCCAACACTAGCCAGCTGTTTAGTTATATTATAACTAAGCAAAAAAATGATTTGAACATGAATAGCGGTGTTTATATTAACACAATAATATTACGATAGTAACCTGACGCCGCTGGTCAACTGCGCATAATGTGACATTTGTTGTGATACGGTTACCCTAACTATGGGTGTGTCTGATCAAAAGGACCAGTCTTTCTGGTTGCTAAAAACATTACCAATACGAGTTCTGTTGTATGGATAAGTGATGCGAAAAGATGAAGAGGATGTGACAAGAAAAGCGTTAAGTATGAAAAACGTGGATATAAGAAATATATTGACTGAGAGAAGATTGATTGGTGAAAATAAACTTTGGCTAGAAAGAAAGTGAGGACCGATAGAGATGTCGTGTGTGATTTTGTTGAATAACCAATGTTTATTTGTTGATGAAGGGCTTAAGGCTTGTGGCTTAGTTATAACAGCCGCATGGGTCGATCGATCAGGTTAAGCTACGCTTGTCGTGGTTTGTCCGCGGATGGGTGACCATCTTTACATGCCAACACCCCTCCGGGCCGCGGAAGCCGTTGGTCCCGGCTGTCATTCGTGGATCTTGGACAGTCGTTACGGGTCGTCAGAAGCCCGAAACTCTGACAACCAGTCTAACCAAGTATAGTATTACCCAGTAACCGGGTTGTGGAAGTCAGATAGGCAGTCACTCCATGTAAAATACTGGCATTCAGCTGCATCCGGTTAGACTGGAAGCTGACCCCAATATAGTTGGGAAAAGGCTAGGCAGATGATGATGTTTATTGACTAACATTACATCACGCCGGTGTTCCCGGAGGGTTGGGCAGAGGTGCACCTATAGTTCACCCATATTTCGCCAGCGAGTCCATTGCCATCAACTGGGCACAAATCCAGAATATAATCACAGCTATTATTGACTATTGACGACTTTCAAGATAATAATTTAGGTATTTGCTTAGTCATTTGATCACTTCACAAGTTTAGTAGTCTATTTTGTTTATCATGAAAAGTTCAACCCTTCGTCTAATTGTTGATTAGGAATTATTTGATCAAGGGCTTTTAGGCAAACAAATAAATTTGCCTTTAAGCATCCACAGTGCCGCCTCAATTGCCGAAGTGGTTGAGTGACTCGCTTCTGCACTACGAGTCGTTTCCCGAGCCGAACAAATATTTGTCTGGCCTACAGATAGTTGTTTCAGGTCCGACTGTTTGTGTGTGAGAGTTTTGGGAATAGATCCCACAATGTGGAAGGAAAGCCTGACGATTTAAAATCGTGTAGCGATCATTGCGTATAACCCAGTGAGAAAGACCTTTGAATTTGTATCAGAGATCCGCTTCGTGAAGGTAGAAATAAACACCAGTCTCATCTCACTTCAAATGTATAATGCTCTAAAACGAGACCTGCTTCCTGAATAACAGTAATTTACTTTTGACTGAAAAAATACTAATAATTATATCAAATGCATGGCGATAGTGTATTTTTGCAACGTAGGCCAAATCTCACTTTGGGTTTGTGAAAGCATTTTTATCAGTAGATCCATATTCAGTATCAGTAGTAGTACCAGTAGGTCCACAATTGTTTCTATTATTTTTCTTTTATCTACCACCTGTAATTGTACATTATGGATTGCAATAAACGATTTGAGATTGAGATAGATTTTATTATGGTTGTTTAAAGAGGCATAGTTTCTATTCTCATTAATCTATCATCTCATCTTAAACTATCGAGTTCCTTTAGTACTACAAAAGCTTTCTCCTGCCCACTGATTGTTGATATCCCATCATACAATAATCCATTGTCTCCAGTCTCCACATGTTTAGTTAGTGTTTTTGCGTTTTACTACTAGTACTTAGTTTATACGCTCTTTGATTCATATTGTTTTACGCAAAATGCTTTTTTTCGACGTAATTTATTTATAAAAGTTTGTAAATAGCTATTGTGATACCAGAATGTTTTTAAATTATCTCTTTGTGATTTTTAATAGGAAAATTATAATTGTTTTTTGTATAAAGTTGTCATCAAATGTGTTACGCAGTAGTTCATGATAATTAAAACAATCTCTTTTCATGTTATTAGTTCCCGGTAAATCAAAAATGTTATGGAAGTCATGATTCGTTCATTGATTTAATCCTACCTGCCTATGCGGCATTTTATTCACCAGTTTTAGTAAAAGCAGAGCTCCTTGTGGAAGCTCTTTTTGCCCTAGAAAGTACTACCACCACATCACCACATGTTTCTGCCATAACATGGGAGATTGAAATAGAAACGTTGATTTCGGAAACCTATTTGAAAAGTTTGACCTTAACGAGCTACTTCTCACTGAGTGATCCACATCAATGCTGTTTTGCCTTAAAAAGGGAACAGTACCCCATTCTCCAAATAATAAAACGTCCAAATACGCCATTTACGATATCAAAATTAAATGCAATAACTGCACCTGATACGAACGCTCCTCGACCAACCCTCAATTATTCCGCCCCAGCGTTTACGATCAGATCGATTGGACGGCAGCTCGTAAAACATTCAGCACTAATACGTGTCACCCGACGTCATTTAAATAGGTGTGACTCGTGTCGTGGTAGTGATAGGGAATTTTAGATTTTGTGGGGTTCCGTGGGAATTTTTTGGTGCGTTTTGGGCAGGAGGGATTTTCCAGGTTTTAGGCCAAGGGGTTCCTGGACTTTAATCAAAGTTGTTTATAAAATGCTGCCGAATATTTGTTATCCAATACAATAACGCATTCAGGGTGTTGTTGCGCTTGCCGCGCTTCTGTAGTGCCTCGGCAATGTATGCAGACGCACTGACGGCTTTGATGCACTGTGGTGTTAGAAGTAAGAAATCTTCCTCGCTAGTCCGCAGGCTGCTTGGCAGTCCCAACTCTATACTGCAGTCGATAGCTGCCCGGGCAGGCAGCCCGCTAGTGTGCGCGCACACAAATAGGACCCGATCTGTTTTAGTTAGTAAGGTTTTCATGAGAAGTGATATCAGAAATAACAGTAAATAGTTAGTTGGGACTTGGAGCTAGGATCTGATAGTTTGGTAATAACGCTTGGTATGATGGTACACTGGTGATGATGATAGTGGTGAGTTGACAATTGTAAAGTTGCCCAGAAAAAGAAGCACATAGCAATAAAAATAACAAGTAGAAAATATGTCTAATACTGAACCATGTGACATTATACTGGTAACAATTATTGTATGCTGTTACTAGATCAGGATTTATCAGGATTATGTTCCCAGCATTTCTGATGCCATAATCCCGTACTCATTTTTTATGGCATCCACATAAACATCAGAAATAGCCTGTTCACTTCCAAGAGTTGAACACTTAGGAATAGATTCGGCATTACAGTTACATACAAGTGACTAACTTTAGTACTCGTAACCTCTGTCAATAGTCAGCTTTAAGGGGAAGCTGACACTGCTTGTTGTCAATAGAGCTTGAACTAGTTATAGAGTTATCGTACATTGTTAGTTGTTAGTGTAAGTTCAAATGGTGCTTAAACTGTATGATCACACATGATGTAAGGCCCGGTTTGTTTAGGTGAGATCTTGACAACTCTACTCTGGCATGGCTACAGGTGTACCCCGCAAAATTCAAAATTTCATAAAAAAATCGTTGGCTACCTCGGTCGTCGGTGTAAGTTTGTAAATATGATTAGTATACCAATACATATATAAACTCACGTCTTCTTCCCATGGGGGTAGGCAGAAACTCCAGAGCCACCTGCTACGATCCTTACGTAGGTACTCCTATAGCCTCGAGTGGAAACGCCGGGATGGGACGCCCTAGGAGAACATAATTTTTGACCTTATTGGTGACCTTCAGAAAGGTTAGGTACGTATTAATCGCAATCGGCGTGTGGGTATGATCAGATGTATGAACGTTGAACATGCGCACCTTTAGGCTCCAAAGCGTTCCTTTATGTTTGGGTTACTGTCCTGTCTTGTTGCATTACGTCTTTGTCTTCTATATCGTTATCAGCCTCATCAGTTTTATTTCTTCTTACCCATAAAATACCACATAATCCATGCATCTTTTCATTGGTTGGCGTTCTATCTTTACCACAATCAGGGTTTAACTTTTCTTGAAATACTAAAAGTGTCGTGTTAGATAATTGTATTTTGTGCCTACCTTAGAGAAGTTAGAAAGGTGTGATGTTTGTAACCACATAATGATCTACGACTACGTGTGCGCTGTAAACTTATATGCCCATTATACAATTACCTAACAAGTCCTTGGCAAGCCGTCCTGCATAACAATAGGACGAAGGACACGTTTCCTAATGCGGACCAAAATATGTATATATCTTGTGTTAACTTATGTTATGTGATTTATATGAGGAATCAAAAGCCTATACTCATTGGAGAAAACCAGCGTCGATAAGAAGTTATGCTTTAGCTTTAAAAATGAACGAAGCTCACATTGAGTCAGATCTTGAATCACGACAGTCTAGCATTCATTCCAAATATTATATTATATAACATTTTAGTCGTCGATTTGTAAAGACAATATGTTAAGCCACTGAACACCTTCTACATATTATGTAGTTCTAAGATCCAAAATCATAAAGTTTTCTAACAACATTTTTGAACCGCGTAACTCCGAAACATTTTGGTAGATATGTATAATTAGTGTCAGAAGTGGCGTGAAAACTTGTCTGTGAAATACTACTGTTATACATAATATATCAAATTCGCCTGGGGTTGCGTAATAGGGGCTCGCGGGGGTAGCCTCGGGGATGAAACTCGATATTATTTCTAATGTTGTTATTTCCATGTCAGTTTGGTCTTTGGAGAAGTGAATGGAATCGGTAGTGCAATTAAATTATGGTGTTGTATGTATGTTGCTTATCAAGATGAAGAAATTAGATTAATTTAATTTTAAAGCTACCTATTCCTTTGACTTCTTCTTTAGGACTTTCTTCTAAGACCTTGTTCAGTATGTTGTGAATAAGAGGTGTCAATTTTTTTTATTAATATTTTATTGCAATCTTCGGTATAAATAGTCCAGTCCAGTACTGTGACTTTGGGCAGACATCCTAATTTCAGAACCTTTTGTGCTGACATATCGATTGCCTACTTACCTACTGGTGACTTTCCTCTTTATCTGGTTTAACCTCTGAAAATACCAAAATATCTTTTAAAATAGTCTAGTAAATTGCAAACAAATTGTCCTAGGTTAAACAGTGGGTTTAACCTTACTTCATTTAAGTCTATTTCTACATTCTGTAAAGTAGTAATTTGTTCTAAAATCTGTAGAAACCATTCAAACAATGATGTGTGGTGTATACGTGGCAGCCCTGTCTACTCGAACAACCCATTTCTAAATGTTAGACAGTTCATATTTCTGGCAGTTGAAAATTGGGAATTTCGATGAAGACACCCCATTGTTATAGTAGTTCTAATGCCGCCAGCCAGATCCAGGATTTGATTCACCTTTTTCGGGAACTTTAGACCTGAAATTAGAAATTACTGTCAAGTGCCATTTAAAATTCATGGAACAATATATCAGTTATTTAACTTTTGATGTAATAACTTCATAACAGAGACCGAAATAACAATTTCAGGGAAGTTATAAAGTTGGTAGACGTAGTAGACGTTGGTAGAACGAAAAAAAAATATGTGAGCATAACACATACAACAAATTTAAAAAAAATGAGAGAACCACGCTGAAAACAGTAGTAAATAAATAAAACGGATGATTTAACAGTAATAAATCAATAATAATACAGTCCGTTTTTGTCCCACGGCAAGGCAATGGCCTCTTCTCATACACAGAAGGCACGAGCATTGATCACCACGCTTTCTTAAGGCGGATTGGCCATTTCAGACTTATATCCTCACGATACGATCGCGACAGATTTTATCCTCACGATTAATTCCTTCACCCATGTCGATGTGTTCAAATATGAGAAAAATCCTTTTGATAGAAACAAAATTGCCATTTTAAACGTCTGCCTACATTTAACCATCGAAGTCTCGTTATCAGTAGGTACCTGTCCCAAACTTTCTACCAGCACACCTTAACTAAACGGTCTGACACCAGTTAGGAGCCGCGATAGCCCTACACCAGGCAACAGATCTGTGGCCCACATTTGATAAGGTTACCCCGTACGTGCCGATAAGCCAATAAGACTAACTCTGGGACCGTTAGCTGGTGGTGCAAGTTTTGGGCTCGGAGATTTGGAGTGTTTGATTTCGGTGGGCTTTACAAGTATAGTCAACGTTATTAGTTTTCTGGAAGTTTCAACATTCAAGTTAGTTACTGGTACTGTAGACCGCCCGTCAGTCAGTCGTCAGTCAGCTGGCCTTTTTATTGTATTGAAACTCTTCCTATTGCTCTTCCTCTTTTTATTGGGTTGACATTATTTGTTTGTTTAACATTCTGCCTTTATTTGCAGTCTATGTGAAAATATACATTCTAATGAAAAGGAAGTGTAAAGTGAGCATAATTTACTTTTTATTTCAATAGATATAATTTATGTAACTGGTGGTATTTATTTCAGAACTTTCTCTAAGACCTCCCCTCTTCCTCTCTTTATTACATGGGGCTCAAACATATCTGGCGCAATGTGTGTGTACTATAGGTACACCTCTGCCGAACCCATCGGGGATTACAGGCGTGATGTTATGTTATGTTTCTCTAAAAGGTATTTTGCGAGAACCTAAAAAGAGAAACGAGTATGTGGGTCACTAACACCTCTTTCTTGATACCTATGTTCTGAAAATATTCTGATTACGAATACTTACTTTATAATATTTCTTCCCCACGCTGTCTCTCATTCTTCAAACCCCACAATCCTGATTAGCTACCCAACAAATTGAAACTTAAAGCTGTTGCAATAAAGGCATTTATGTGATTTCTCGATTGTTGAGCCGGTGACTCATGTTGATAACAATTATGGTCTTATTTCGTACCGGCCTGTTGCTTGGTCAGTTTTGTGATCTTATCTGGTTCAGTGCTAAACTGTGCAGGCGAGAATAGTGGGAGGGATGGTCTGTGATGAAGTTTATGAAATAAGCGATATGCTATGAAAAAAGTTGACGATTTTGTCTTCTTGATTCAGAAAATGAACTGATGATGTGAGGATGAGAAAGAGTGGAAGTTACAGGTGGATAGAAAATCTGTAGTCCTTAGCCATTAGACTTATTCTAACTGACTGACAAAAAGGCTAACTTGTAGTTATTTGGTAAAATTTTACTGGAAAAGCACATAGGTACTAGACTTTTACCCCTATCTACATAATTAGCTAAAATAAAATTAACAAAACCAGTTATAAAACATTATGATGGCAAAGCATAAAATGCCACTTCGTTATTACTAATTTGTACAGCCACAAGCGAGCTCCACTCTAATTTGGTGAAAACACGCGTTATTTTCTTTTGTACAATATCTAACGAAGAGCATACATTTCATTACTCATTTAATAAAACAACAAAAATGAACAAAATACCTATTCTCTCACCTCTCCCGTGCCTTTTATGTTATTAAAAAATAAACATAGCGGTTAGAACTGGTCTAATCCGGCGCGATCCGGTTTTCACACGTCACAAGGGGTGCGTTTTGCCAACTTTTTTGTTTTTAGGGGAAACCGCCTTCGGTGGTGTGAAAAAATTATTAGGTAGCCGCTAAATGTAGATTTTCTCGGCTGTGGCAACGTGGGGGAAATAAAGATGTAACATGTATGAAAATATTGGGGGAAAATGCTGTTTTTCGTTAAGATTTTTAGCTATTGTGGGAGTTTTGATATTTTTTCGAATGAAATTAACAAGAGTTTGAGACCCCTGTGTAAATGGAAGAACATCATGAATGAGTGTATGAATAGCCAGTCACTAATAATAATAGGACTCTCCCACAGATATGTTAAAAATAAACATGAGTAGGCAACATATAAATATTAACCTATTCCAGAGTAGTGTGAAATTACAGTTATAACTTGGACATAAATTAACCATTACCAAGATAATTCTGTTTGCCCTTTATCTCTATCAGTCAAATTGTGAACAAAATTATCAATAGGCTAAAACAATTACAAGCACAATAATTCAACAATAACACAATCAGCTGTCCATACGTACTTTGTGCTCGGCTGTACAGTTGTTACGCAAGTGCTACGTGGTTTATCACGGCATGAATCACTTCTGTTGCCGCCTGTCCCGCGTCATTGCGCTGTTTATTGTAATGGTACTGTCGCAGATGGCTGTCTGCGTAGACGCTGGAAATTGACGTGTTTTGAATGGAATTTTTACGCATGCTAAGGAACGTGGACCTTATGCTTTTGTAGAGCAGAATGATAAGATGTAAAAGAAAGAAAAATAATGAACTAGTCGATAAGTATCTACAAATTATATGCAGGGATGGATTTAATGTATCTGCTGTATTCCTTGATAAAAAGAGAACGGATTGAAAACTTGTAATATATTTGGAATCCAAAAAGTAACGTAGTATGATAATTTCGCAAGTTTCGGTGGTCCTTTAGGCGCTGTCCTAATTCAAGATTTTCAACGAACCCGAATGCGTCATCGCGCAGACAGAGAACGCGTTCGGGATTTTAACCGACTTCAAAATGGAGGAGGTTCTCAGTTCAGATGTATTTTTATTTTATTTTTTCCGTTGTTACTTCAGAACTCCGTTATTTACAAACTGATTTAGTTTATTTTACACTAAACACTAAAACACTACAAAGTGAAAAATAACTTTAAGTTCGGAAGTCGGTGGCACAAAACGAAAATACAAAAACCAAAGACACCGAGTTGCCAAATTATAGTTATTTTTCTTTATAGTGTTTTTTTTTTGGAAGTCGGTGGTTTATTTTTATGAAAAAGACTTTTCCAAACAAATGGGTGACAAAAGAGTGCTTTCTATTAGCAGAAGGCCTTTAAATGAGTTTTCTTTCAAATAACTAATGTCATTTTCTGAGCTAAGCTAAATAGACCATGCTTTAAACTTATTTGATGACAATAGACCAGTGTTATCATCAATAACAGTGCGAATTCAAAAGACGTAAAATAATATTAAACACGTAACATGATTGTGTCGTGTTGAAGACTGTTACACAACACTATTTACACAATATAACAGCTAAGCCTGCGTGGGCCTCGAGCCCTTCAACTCCGAGTTCTGTACGTCAAAAGACACACAGTTCTGATGCAATAAAGAAGAATTTTAATATGTAACGTTTAATATCCTCTCAGTGTGACTAGCCAACATTTGTTTCCAGGCTAAACAGGGCTTCATTTTATTTTATTAATGTACATTGTATGTACACAGAGATGATGACAGAGAGATGTATTGTATGTATAAAGAGAAGAGAAGATGGAAGGAAGCACAAAACCATGTTGGTTTTGTGCTTCCTTCCATCTTCTCTTCTCTTTATCGAGTAAACATGACTTTAATTAGTGCCACACGTATCTACCTACAGTGTTATTATTTATTCACACATTTTCCATATCGTATTAAGCTAAAATGTTTCCCACCTGTGTAATTCTGATGTTAGGTACTTATAATTCCCCAGCGGCGTCAGCGTGGTTTGCTACGCTGACGACACGCTGGCCCTGGCGCAGGGGAGGTTCCACCAGGCTGCGGCCGAACTAGCGACACGCGCGCGGGGTTGCGCCAATCGTCGAGAGGATCCGGCAATTGGGACTCGAGGTGGCCCTGCACAAGTCCGAGGCCATGTTTTTTCATGGTCCTCAGAACGCACCACCGTTCCAAAATAACGGTAGGAGGGGTTCACATCGGCGTCGAGTCGACGATGAAGTACCTGGGACTCGTCTTCGACAGCTGGTGGAACTTCTTGGAGCATTTCCGACGTTTGGCTCATTTACGAAAAAAACAACGTGCGCTGTGCGTCAACGCACCGGTCGTTCTCTTGAAAACATTGCTGCTGTAAACGAGAGAGTTGCGGAAAACCCGAAAACATCAATTCGGCATCGTTCTCAACAACTTCAAATTTCACGAAGCACTACGAAGTGAGTTTTGACAAATGACCTCCACCTTCATGCGTACAAAATTCAGCTTACTCAGGAGCTCAAACCAGCAGACCATGGAAAGCGCCGGCAATTCGTTCAATGGGTAATGGAGCAAAGCGAAGTCAATGCCAATTTTTCAAAAAAAAAACATCTCCGATGAAGCGCATTTCCAACTAAATGGCTTCGTGAATTCACAAAATTGTCGAATTTGGGGTTTCTTTGGGGTTTTGTGAAATCTCGTGTTTATGCGAATAAACCAGAAACCATTCCTGAGCTCAAATCCGAGATCCAACGCGCAATAGGTGAGATACAACCACATCTCTGTGAAAAAGTCATGGAAAATTTAATGAAAAGAGGAATGGCTTATCATCAGAGCCGTGGGGGCCATTTGCCGGAAATTGTATTCCATACCTAATCGGAACATGTCTTCTTTACAATCCAATAAAAAGATCACAACTCTCTCCAAAAATACGTGTTTTTATTTTGAAATTAAAAAGTGCACTCTTACTGAGACACCCTTTATATATAACACAACTAACTATTTACACTAGGTACCTAATTAAAAGCCTAACTAACTAACTATACAAATAAATATAAAAACGAAAGGACGCTTAGGCGTCGAGTACCTACTCGTCCGCATCGCTGTCAATTGGAAACGGGCCCAGAAGACTGGCAGCATTGCCACGTTGAATGGCAATGCTAATTCTAATACTTAGCAATTATAATTATATCAATTATTTTAAACACACCCTTTCCTTTCTTACGTGTTTTATCGACACAAAAGGGACATGTCTCCTTTAAAAGTTTTATGCTCGACTTGCCTCGCTCAAAGCACAAGAAGGCTGCTATAAATAATTAAGTGAGTAATAGGGGGCTAGCCAGTAGTTAGCTCGGCGCTAAATACAGCTGCTACCGTAATTGTGTTGCGCTTATTAAATCATCATCGTATTAGTTGGTAAACGACCACTGGTTGATAGGTTCGTCCTGATAAACTACTTTTGAGGATTTTTGTCGTTGTCACTATGATTGACCAAATGTTCAGTCATCGCTGTAATATTATATGGGTACTAGTTATAATGTATATACATATTTGATACAATGTAGATAAATGATGTAAGTGCTAACACTAGTTTCTAAATCGTATGCTTGCATACTAACCAAATGGACTTTATCTATGGGTCTGAAATAAAAATCAAATTTTAAAAAAACATATTAAGACATAGCAGAAGTATTTATTGTATCGACAAAACCTTAATATTATCTAAGGGACGATCTATACCTACTTTTCTGAGTATAGGTCAAAATCATGATCAGCCTACTTAGGTTTATAAACTGTTACAAACTTGTACCATCAAAGGTTATTAGCGCTACGAAAAGACTCAATTTTACGTCACGCTCCCAACTTACCATGACTTTCTTTTAGCAAAATGCGACAGTCAATCCTAGCAATATTTCATTCCGCCACTCGATATAATTCTACTACTATTATTCCCTAGTTTCGCTCGCAACTGAAGCGGTTGTATAAATATTTGATCAGGTAATAGGCCGGCAACTAGTAGTTAGTTTGTCAGTAATTACAGCCGTTACCGACGACGACGCGACGGTTGCCTGAGATTCCTTATTCATTGATACCGTGCTCTAACTTCTGGTCTAGAACTGTGGTAAAAGGTAGTTTCTAACTCAAAGGAAACATTTAATTATTATTCCATTTCACGGATATTAAATTGTTTATGGTCTATTTTATTATTATTTTGTCTATTTTAGCTACTTCCACAGCATTATGTCGTATGGCATTTTACTGTGCGGTTGGGCTGCTGACATTGAATCCATCTTTATTTTGCAAAAGAGAGCTGTCAGAGCCATTTATAATCTACGCCACCGCGAATCTTTTTATAACGATTAATAACGTGATAATGACGATACCTTGCCAATTCATTTATGAAAATATTATGCATGTAAGAAAATATCTACATATTTTTAATAAAATCAGTGTTAAACGTTATTTTAATATTAGAAACAAAAATAAAATATATCAACCATTTTTCAGATTAGGTAAAGTACAAAGTACATCTTTTATGGGTTACTGTGTGTTACAACAACTTTGTCACATATTGCAATTAAATGAATAAAAATTTTAAACTCGTTTAAAAAGTTCACTTTCTAAACAAGCATAATTATTACAAATTAGAGGATTATATCCAAGATAAGAATGCTTGGAAACATGCAGGTCCAGCTATGTAGCTGGACCTAGTAGCTGGTACCCGATGCATTTTTGCAATCTCAAACAAAAAGTATTGGGTATTCTTTTAGAAGGAGTAAGTTGTTTAACGTATGTTCAGCAGTGACCTGTAAGATGTTGAATTACTTACTACTTCAACTATGGGTAATTTTAATAAGAGAAAAACAATCCAATACGTAGACTTATCAGGTTTACAATTTTAACATTTGTTAGTAGACAGGAAGGAACCAGCAGCCAAAAGCAAAGTTATTTAGAAGTAACAACCACGAGCGAATGCACCCACGGTAGCCATTTTTAATTACAAAAGTAAACCAAACCAGCACTCCGTTATATTCTAAGCGGTCAGGTAGATACATCAAATTCAACATAGGGTTCACACATAGTGGCAAAGAAACCGTTTAGTGATATTATTTCACTGTTGTAGGTATATAGTTAGTAGTATGACTTCGAAAACTTGTGTTAGTAAGAAACAAAAGACGTCATTTAAGGCCTACAAGTGTCACAAAATGCTAACTTAAGTACCTATATGCCTTGTGTTATGCCTATCTCTTTTTGACGCAGTTTGATAAAACCTCACTTCTCCAAGTTTCACAGCATCAGCCGTACAGCTAAGTGTGCAGGCCGTTTACTACTTGACGTCCTGGCCTTGCAGTCTCGACATAGTTAGCAATCGTTTTCGGTTGCTAAGTCCTAACAATCCAGATTTAAATGTTGATGTAAATGTTTGGTAGTCTCGACACTCAAATTTATCGGTTGTTACCTACCGGTACCTACCTAAAATACCAGTAACAACCGATAAATTTGAGTGTGGAGACCACCAAATATCGTTACATTTGGATTGTTAGGACTTAGCAACCGAAAACGATTGCTAACTATGTCGAGACTGCAGGCCCTGAAAGTTTAATTTTAACGACATTGAATTCAAGTACCGATTGATGCCTTTTATAGTTGTCTACGAAGACACATCCTTAAGTAAGATGATATAAAGAGGTTTAATTGTTCCTAGTAGCGGTTGCAAGCATAAATGATCGTGCAATATCCTAAGCGTCTAAGCGTAGGATCCTCCTTCATAGGATCGCTCACCCGCTAGTCGCTATACTCACTTCGCTTACGCACACAATCCTCAGTCCTCATAGTGATGAGATAGCACTCGAAGACAGACAGTTTAATCGGGCCCTTTACTTAATACAATCTGCGCTCAGATCTAAATTAATGCAAGTACATATAGTCCGTAGTGCGTGCGGTGGGACTTTTATTGTAGTGTTTTTGGTGTAGGCAGAGTTAGAAGTTTAGTTGTTGAGGGGTAATGTTAGAGTAGAAGTTGCCTTGCTATTTTCTAAATTAAATTGTTGAAATTCAATTTATTGTTTAGGTGGATACTTCAAGTATGCTCACATTTGTGTATAAATAGGTAAAACCTTTAAATAACTAGGTGTTTATTGTTAATATTGCAGTCTTCTTGGTTATCTTAATATATACGGTTGTTAATGCAACAATCACTGGAAGTAGGACTTTTCTACGAAGACGATAATTTCGCGTGTAAGCCGTATGTAATTAATTTTTAGGTTTCCGTAACCAAAGGGTGCCAACAGGACTCTATTACTAAGGCTCCGCAGTCCGTCCGCCTGTCCGTCCGTCTGTCACAGGGCTTTATCTTTTGAATCGTAATAGGTAGGACACTTGACATTTTCACAGAGTGTGTACTACTATGGCTGCTATAGTAATAAATAATAAATATGTATATTGTACGGTGGTAGGTATACGGAACCCTTCTTGTGCGAGTCCGACTCGCACTTGGCCGTTTTTTTTAAATTTAAGACCTTTCTTGTGATGTAAAAGAATCTGCTATTATTCAAGTGCTATTCAAAGAACCCCAGAAAGAGAAACCAACTAAATAACAATTTTTATTTATCAATGAAAACATCATATCTGCCCAGCCTTTTCCCAAATATTTTGGGGTCGGCTTCCAGTCTAACCGGATGCAAATGCATACCAGTATTTTATATGGAGCGACTGCCTATTTGACATCCACAACCCGGTTACTGGGTAATTTTAATGATAAATAAAATGAATAATTAAAAATTAATACCAAAAATAATAAATAAAAGTATATTAGAAACACATTTATAATCTACTCTTTAAAATAATAACGTATTATTAGCTCTCTTCCTCTATCCTATCTTGCTGTGCCCGACAGGGTCCACAATGATCCAAAATTATGTATATTTTATAATGTACCTACCACCTAAGTTCACATTGTGGAATGCAAATAAATATATTGAGTATTGAGTACGATACCCCTTGGTAAGGCTGGTTGTCAGACTTTCGGGCTTCTGACGACCCGTAACGACTGTCAAAGATCCACGAGTGACAGTCGGGGCCAACGGGTTAACGTAATCGATATGTAAAGATGGTCACCCACCCACGGACCAACCGCGGCAAGTGTAGCTTAACCTGATAACGTTGCTGGAATATACGGAAGTGAAAGGACTTATTGTTATATAACCGACATTCAATGTATATTAAACGAGATTCGGACTCGAAGATGACCAGAGCCTACATTTTGTTTAACTTTGCGTATAACCATAGACAACCTCGTATAATATAGTCTGTGCATTAGTAGGTACAGATACAGCAAGGCTTGTATTCAATCAATACAAATCTGATATTGCTCATCCAACTAACTTGGTGTAAATACAGATTCAATACGATATGTAACATTAATTAAGCACATATTTTGATCAAGCAAAGCACAGAGTGCACGGACAAATAAACACGGGTACCTACCAACTATCTTAATTAACGTCTGTGTGTCTAATTATTAAAGTTTATTAATTATTCATTCTCATACACACCTACAGGAATATAAATTCATATAATATAAATTACTGGGAACTATAAAAGTGAGACGATAACTAAGCAAATAAAACCTAACCGTTAAAATACCGAACAACAAACAATCTTTACAAATCTAGAAGCGAACTCCAAAATAATGTTCCGTAAAATCAGTTTCATTGGTTCTGTGTCGAATATTTTCATGACAAATGCCTGCTATATTTCAGACAGGCTATCTTGGTTGTGCCAATAACAGCTGCTGTTTAAACCTTTGCAGTTTAAAAGTAGGAATGTTATGGGAAATCCAAATTTTCTTTTTTTATTGCACGTGAACTGTACGTCAATATTAACTCCTGCTGTGATAAAAAGTCAAAGTTTATTTTAATTAAGCACTTAGAAGAAACTTACGAATGGGATGGGAAACTTCATAAGAAAATAGAGTTGATTCTAGTCGTCCCTTCCAAGAGGTAGTTTCATATGGAGAAAAATGGGCAAGAAACTCCACAGTTCCTCCATAGTCAGCAGGTCAGTAGCCTGGCTGACTAATCAGAGTGCGCCGGTAGAAAGGATAGTATAGTCGTCCACGCAATCACTTTATCACCTTTAGGTTGAATGTCGAAAACGACCAGACCTAAATAATAGATCGGGGAAAAAGATTTTTCGTATTTTATAGGTATAAACTTGTAATAAGATCTCTTTGGTTGTACTGTTTGTTTCTGGCTGGTTTTGATACCATTTAAAAAAAATTAATAAAAATTAAAAACTATATCCCGCCATTTTTCAATTGTTTTTCTGTCCCTCAAAACGAGTAAATCTAACGAAGAAACTCAATTTATTTTGAAGATTTATTACAAAAATGGCAAAAATGCGACGCAAGCTGCAAAAAAAATATGGACGTGTATAAGAGTAGCACAAAGTTGGTTCAAGCATTTTCGCTCGGCAGTTTTAATGTTAAAGATGCAGCTCGCTCTGGTCGCCCTGTTACGGTCTACGCATAAAGCCGATGGCATTTTTGAAAAAGTGGAGCAAAATCGGCCTATTTGTAGTTTCGTCATAGCTGAACATTAAAGGGTTAACTAGAAAACAATTTTGACCCATTTGAAAAACTCTGGGTAAGTATACAAAAAAGCTCGATATTTTGGTGCTACACGAGCTCTTAGTCTTGAATTTGTATATAAAATACGAAAGAACTTTTTCCCCGAACTAATATTTGTTTATGTGACAGTAAAGTATCTAGCTAGTTCCAACCTTAGTGACATTTCAATTTAATGGGAGTTGTGGTCGAAAATGATAAAGCAATTACGAGGTTGACTATACTTGTCATCATTCATTGAGGATCTTATATTTGCGACCATTGATTTAATTGATAAGACAATTCTTTATTTTGTTATACGCACAGATTTATCAACAACTGAAAACCAATATATTCAAGACATTACGGAGTTTATTACTCGAAAATGTTTAGTAGGTGCCATCATCATGATATCCTGTCTACAGCTGCAGTCCACTGCCGGACATAGGCCTCTCCAATCGCACGCCATTCAGCTCGATTATCTTTAGTATGTATTTATGATCTTAAATGAAATTAATAAAATTAGTTACACAAACAATTGTTTACAAGAACAGTTGAATGATTCACACAACTGTCCTATGAATCAATGCAGCAGAGTTATAATTATACTCAAATGAATGCGACAACAATACTCGCAACCCCACTAGGCATAAACAACAGATCATATTATATATCCTAATATATGTATATATTGTGCAATTAACCCAAGTTTAACCGTTAACCGTAAAACGGGTTAAGGGTTAACAAATTAAATTATTCTAGAATTATATGCGTGGTTCGTTTTATTGGGAAAGGTGCGTGTTCAGACGGCTAGTAGCTACGTCATTTAATTAGATTGAAATAATAAATACTTAAGAAAGGTCTTTATTAAATAATTAAAATAGGAATGGCGCGATTCCCATTTTTATAATAATTGCGTAGGGTGATATTTCAATGAAGTAATGAGTAAATTAAAAGGTAAAGGCATTCAGAAGCTTGTATGAGGTTGCCGCCGCTGCCGATGGCCTCTACGAGGACACGGCGGTGCTCCGCCCATGCAGGGCAGGCCCCCACCGTATGCTCCACCGTGTCCTCGGGGCGATCATCGCAGTGGTGACACCCGGGCGTTTCCTCCCGCCTGATGATGTGCAGGAACCTCCCGAAACTTCCGTGTCCGGTGAGGACCTGCGTCAGGCGGTACGTGAGGACGCCGTGACGCCTCTCTAGCCACTCCTCAAAGAGGGGTCTTACCGCCGCTATCGTGGCGTGCCCTGCGCTGGGTTGTGACAGTCGCTCTTTCCATGACGCCATGAGATCGCGCCGGAGGTCCGTCCGCTCCGCCGCGATTTGCCGCGGAAGCGGGGTTTCCCCCCGGCGTAGTGCCTCCGCGCGCCACTCACACAGGCGCGCGAGGACTATCGCCTCCAGATCCCACGGCGGCAGTCCGGCAAGGAGGCTTGCCGCCTCGCCCGAGATCGTGCGGTAGCCCCGGATCAGCCTTACGGCTACCACCTTTTGGGGCGCGTTCAGATAGTGGGCGGCTCTCCGCCGCAGTGAACGCGCCCACACCGGGGCCCCATATGTAGCCATGGACCGCACGACCCCCGCGTAAAGCCTCCGGCAGGAGGCGTTTGGACCCCTCAGGTTGGGCAGAAGCCGCTTGAGGGCGGCCCCAGTCCGTTCCAGTTTGGGGGCCAAACGTCGGAAGTGCTCCACGAAGTTTCACCGGCTATCGAGCACGAGTCCTAAGTGCTTCATCGTGGACTCAACGCCGATGTGAACCCCTCCTACAGTTAGTTGGGATCCCGATAGTGGCCTGTTCCGGGGCCCATGGAAAGACATGGCCTCGGACTTGTGCAAAGCCACCTCGAGACCCAACTGCCGGATCCTCTCCACGACTATCGCAACCCCGCGTGTCATCGCGTCGGCCGCCGCCTGATGCGACCTCCCCTGCGCCAGGACCAGCGTGTCGTCAGCGTAGCACACCACGCTGACGCCATCAGGGAGGTCGGCCCGCAGCACCCAGTCGTAACCAATGTCCCACAGGAGCGGCCCTAGAACCGATCCCTGTGGGACACTGCACGACATCTCTCGCCGGTTCCACTCCCCATCGCGACCGGGGTAGATGACGGCTCTGTCCGTCAGATATGCCTCGACTATTCGACGGAGGTAGGTTGGCACCCGGTGATACCGGAGTGCCTCCCCAATGCAACTCCAGGGCAGGGTGTAAAATGCGTTGGCGATGTCGAGTGACACCGCCACGACAACCCCGCCCCGAGACACCGCGTCTCCCGTCGTGAGGGCTCTAACGCGCATGATGGCGTCCACCGTCGAGCGCCCCTTGCGGAAGCCGAACTGACTATCCGCAAGATCCGGCCCCGTCCTCACCGGGTGCCCGACGAGGCGGCCTGCAATTACTCTCTCAAAGAGCTTGCCGACCTCGTCGAGCAGCACAATGGGCCGGTATGCGGACGGAGAGTCCGCAGGGCGCCCTGGCTTCCGAATCAGGACCAGCTTCCCCGTCTTCCAACGGAGTGGGAACTGGCCTCTCTCCATACATGCGCTTAAGAGCGCCTCCAGTCGAGGCCCAAGAGCCGTCGAGGCCAGGACCCAGGCTTTCCCTGGCAGGCCGTCGGGTCCTGGGGCGGTATATGAGTTGGCCTCACATTCTATTGCAACTTAGTACTACGCTAGGCCAACTCACGGCCAACGTTTACCTATGTAAGAAAGAAAGAAGAAAGAAAAATAGATTTATTTGTCACAGAAACACGTGCATACAAAAAAAAAGGAGAAAAGGAGATTGGCGAGTTGGGTACCTCATCAAATCCAAACGTTTCAATATATAGTTATATGCAAATTATAGGTCTTATATCCATAGTTATTTTCAAAGTTAAAATGTTTTAATAGTTGTTGGGAGTAATTAAAAAACCATGATTTTAGGGCGCAGCCCGTTACGGAAAAAATGCATTAATACCAAACAAAATGCATAAAATAGAGCCAATTAAACGTATTACGTCAGTGCTGCCATACAATAAACCCAAATCGCTGATGATGAGCTAAGTATATTTTCGAAAGTATATTTCGTGCAAATATTGTTAATTCATTTTAAAAAAGGAGATCGATTTGATTCGAGTATAGATGCTTACTTTAATTAAACAACATTAGAATATAAATACTGCATTGCTTGTATTAAATTAATTTCGTATCGATTCGATTTCTTAATCAATGTTTGGCAACACAGCTGTCACATAATATGTCAAATACAAAAAAAATATATTGTCATGATATTTTTGTCTTTTATGTTTAACCCCCTATATTTAAATCCTTATTTGTTAAGAGCAAAAATAAAATCCCGTCATGTGGGTCGGAACTCGGAACACATATTTGGTTTTCATAGCCGTTGAAAGGGAACAGCAAGGCCGGAGCGCCATCATCGCATCGGCTAGGTACTGTTGCAATTGTATAGTAGGACACAGAATCGTGGGTTGTTGTTCACATGTCATGAGTGTCGTGTGGTATTTAGCTTACGCTCGACACGAAGGAACGACGCCCCCTGCGGTATTAATTGACAATGTATTGTTATTATTAGAATAAAAAGTTAGTTTAAATACTATGGTTTTATTTTTTACCTTTTCTATTTTAAATTATTCATTATCTCTTATCCTGTTGACGACCATCGTGTGGATGGACCGTGGACCATCTTGGATGCGGATTAGAATTCCGCAAAAGGTACGTTATTATTACTATTATAAGTGACGTCATAGCAATTGGATGGCCTAAAATTATTCAAAATCTTATCTATAATTGCCGTTTTCTTTTCTCAACTTAGAACACCCTACTTTAAAATCTTACTAGTAACACAAAAATCCTTCTATGGTTATTAAAGTACAATCTATACACTTTATCTCAGTGAAATGTACGATATTTATGGATCTGCCTTGGGTTACTTTATAAATAAATAAATAAATCATTTATTTGGACCAAACATTGTTCTTATTTTATAAACCTGCCAAACTGCGTGGCAGTTTGTCGGCAGGATTAGCGCTCGTCTCAAAACATTTGGTTTACACGATCTAATTAAACATCTAAGTACTTAGGTAGAAACATAGTTTTTTTTTATTTGTAGTTTAATTTACTGTCCCTCAGGCGATTAGATAATATCACTTTTTGCTGTCATTTCATTCAGCAGTTCAGCCTTTAATTTACTTCCCAGTGTTCGTCTGCTAATTACAATGTTATCTCTTCTCAGCCAGTCGATACTATTGAACAGTGTAGGGGTCAAATACATATTGGTTCATTAGCCATAGTATTTTTTTACTGATGCTCGCACGAATTTACGTTGTCTAACACTTTTAGTATTGTTATGTAGGTTTTACCTTTAAGTATTATTCTGGTGGTCCATTTTGAGGTTATGTATAATCAGTTTAATATCCCCAAGTCTAATGAATATCTTACCATTACATATCGACTGTGAACTGGCTACCGGTACTATCTGAATTTTGACAACTTAGCTTAGGATGAATAAAAAACCGATTTACGTCGAATAAATAGCATAAAAAACACGTAATTTTTTTATGTCATAATTACGTACGCAATTATAACAAATATAACATTGCACGTTTCTTTCTAGTATTAAATTAAATTAAAAATAGTATAAAATTGCATTAAAATGTGAAAATCTCCAAAATATGAGATAGTTCCGGTTGCCAGGTCACAGTCGATATTTTGTTATACTCTATTGTAGCATTCAAATCCATACATTCATTCTATGAAACGGTAAGCCTGTATGTGATACTGAAAATACATGGGTTTTTGCCAACCTTCTTTAATAATAATGACTTGGCTTATAATTATATAATGTTCTTATACCAGTAAAATAATTATCGCGAAGATCTGGCGTCTCTTGTGTCGTCTAAACAAGCCTTTATTTTGACAGTTTAGCGAATTCTCGCGGAGGTTATAAGTTTATTAGTTCGCAGTTTATAGACATACTCGTAAAGTGTACTAAACTAATCTTTGTTTGTACAAGTGTAAATTGTACATCTAATTCTTGTTTCTGAACGGATTCCGCGGTATTCAATTCACAATTCCAAGTTATTAACAGTGTGTCACACGATAGTGTTAATAAAAGGTCTTAGCTTATTAAGCCATAATGGGATAGATGTTAGGCTTGATAAGTTACCTGATAAAAAAATAAACAAGAACGATGCACTTCCATTAATAAACATCTGTCGTACTTTAGGCCAGTTGCCCACATAGCAACCTTGAAGTTGACTGCGGCTCATCTCTTCACCATGAGATCTGCGAAAGGTTGAGGCGTACAAATCTTTAACAAAACCTTTCTTATTTAACCTGATAACTATCTTAAATAATATAAAATAACATTTTCGTATATTTATACAAACGCTAAACCGACTCAAATGCGTATAAATTAAGTCCCAAAAGCTTCATGATAGGCCGTATACTATAAATACAAAGTATATAAACAACAACTTGTGTGGAAATAGTGAAGGAAATCCATTTTCACATCAATTCAGTCACGAATGACGGTGTGGCCCCAAAATTAGCAGTAAAACTTTTTAATGTATCTGCTTGATACTGCCATACGGTAGAGTAGGGACTTCGGATTGTGCGCGGGGTTTGTACTTCAAATTGGACTATTCGTAAAATGCTATTAAAGTGTTATCTCAAAAGTTGGCCCTTCTAACACCAATCCGTCTACAGATCGTTGTGATTTTGATAATGTTTGCAATCTATGTAGTTGGTAGGTATTAAATGGTTGCATTTTTTCAAAACATTGTGCGATTTTATAATTTTTAACGTGATGATATTATCGTTGACGTCCACATCCACGTCACGTCATCACGATAACACGTGGAAGTAAAATGTATGGAAATAAATATGAAAACGCTTTTAAATTGCCGTCCACGATAGCGTTATAACGTGCACGTGTTTCCATACATTTTATGGACGTGGACATCCACGATAATACCGTCACGTTAGAAATTATAAAGGCGCACAATAGGTAACAATTCCAGAAGGAAGTCATTTTGAATGCGACTACTGACTTTTATATGTTTCAGTTATACAAAACAAACAATGTTTTCATTAATAAAAACATAAAATTCAGTAATTGCCTTAAAAAATATCATTAAATCATCATTTAATTTGCTTTTCATAAATATTACCTTTACACCTACCTATTCACACAAGTCCTACTTAAAATATATACACAATAACAAAGTATCTTTACATAACTTGGTTTTCAAAACAGCAGAAAATAATGAACAAAATCCTGTATTCCTGTGAATTTCAAGGTACACAATCAGAATTTCCTAGAATTTCAAACTCTGAATTATGTTATGTATTTAGCTGGTTATTTTGCGCGTTATCAAACTGCCAGGGATTTGATAACAAGGCACACGTGTAATGTATCTTTTTAGATAGGAAAGGTACAAATTCAGAGAGTACTATCAACTACTCACTACAATGAATTACATTTGAAGTTTTGAGAATTAACATAAGCCTAATAGCATTATCAGCCATCTTGTTCCCGCTGCTGGGACATACCTATCTGTGAAAGAGAGTTTTTACAATATTCACAAGGTTTTCACAATGAGCCTACCTTTGAACAACATTTTCCGCTCAAAAACATCATGCTTCATGTAAAATACTGGTATTCTGCTGCAGCTGCATCCGTTTAGACTGGAAGCCGACCGCGATGGAAAAATGCTAGGCAGACGGATGGATTTTTCACTCAAACAGAAAATTGATTCGTCAAACCAGGTTCGCTTCTTCATCAATCAAGTGTCCCAGATCCCAAGTTTTCGCAGCCCCCCGGTGGTAGCGTGATATAATCCCATATCTGTCACTGTGTCCCATTCGGTGACGGCTAACGTTAAATACTGTGCGTTTACTATGCATTTACGAGCGTAAAACAAAACAATATAAAGTTTCCCTACAATTTTCTATTGCTTTTAACTAAATTGATATTTACGAAACTGTGGAGGTTATACAGGTTGTTTATAAATATGGTGTGAAAGTGACTTAGAAAATACTTTTTTTTTTTTGTTTGGCAGACTGATAGGTGTAGAAAGAGTAGAACATCATGAACTGATATTGACTTATACACTATCTTAATCAAAGCTTTAAATCATTAGATTCGCCCAACCGCGTCCATAAATGGTCACGTTTCAATGACGTTTAAATAATGTTCTCTCGTTCTCTCAACCTGAAAATCATACGTATCGTTCCATACTTAATATTTGACCTCATTATTTTCTGTCTGGATACTTTTTCGCACGACCGTGTAAGTATGGTGAGGCCAAATCTTACGATTTAAATCTTTAATCTTAGCGAAAGATAGATACACGGAAAAGCTTCTGTAAACTAAGTAGCTTTTGATGTCTTCACTAATTTTGCAGAAGGCAGCTAGTTAGCTCCCTGGAAATACATTTAAACAGTAGTGAACATAGGAGAATAATTGACATTGTAACGACGACATGACGAGCTACCAAACAGTTTATCGACATATCTTCAACACCACGTTACCGCCACCTACACCAATTCTCCGTGTTACACAACTCCCCATCGTTACAGAATTGAGGATACAATTGACAGACTCACGCTCATTGGCCGTGATTGGGGAACGAATGAGTTCGCGCTGGAGTGAAGGACGGTACATTGATAATTGTGGATCGTTATAGTCTAGCTTGAGGGTTTAATCACCTTACGTAATGGCTGAGGAGTGAGCATGTATACAAAAAATTGTAACACATTTTAAAAGAGTAACAATCCAGATTCTTGCCCATTCTTCATCAACCGAAACTACCTTTTGGAAGGGGGCGACGAGAATCAGTTCTATTTTCTAGTGAATGTTGACGTTCAAAAGTGCCTTTTAATGGTCTACTTAAATAAATTATTTGATTTTGAGCTGGCTCTGGTGCGGCGAGATAGGCGGACGATATTGTTGCCATCGCGGGTAGAACCTGGATGAGGCTAGCACAGGAGCGTGGAGATTGGTACAAGGAAAGAAAGGGCTATGCTCAGCAGTGGGTGAAGTCCGGCAGTAGATGATGATGGTGTATCGAAGGATTCCTAAAGAATCTATCGTCGTTATATCAGACGAGTTTTGGAGACAAGAATACGTATAGGCAAACGTAGGCAACGGGTTAGGTGCAGCTCTGCGCAAACGTTCAGGGAAATAGCGACGTAATAATATTATGTTATGTTATGAGAGATAAGTTCATTTGGCGGCAACAGATTTAGAATAAATTGGTGCCTATAGCTAGTTATAATGTGGTGGTGGTTGGTTCGATGATATAGTAATATTCACTGAAGTTGATTGCATGAACTTTGGACACCGCAAATGATTAGTAAAACTAATTATTTTTTACTATTTCCATTAAAAAATGAATGCAAATAGAAAGAGCTTCTTTGCATAATTGTATGCTAAGCAATGCAGGTGGTACTTTCAGAACCACTTGAATTCTAAGCTGTTATCTTACACTAACAATATATTACAAAACTATTATATACACACATCAAAAGTGTCTAGGGATCAACATATATTTTTGCAATAACTTTTCTCCTGATTGATATTAATTAAAATTTTCTTTAAGGATTCATAAAATAAAGTGTTTTCGTTTGTCACAGTAACGATAAACCAAGTCACCTTTGCATTAATAAAGAAATTTGCCATTTTCCTAATAAAGGGATTTTTGACATTTGAACCACTAACACAAAAGTTCGAAAAAAAGACTGAAATAACAGTTTTCTTTAAAATTTTATTGGGTAACTTAAACAATTAATAATCCGTGTTTCTACCGCGAACACTAACAACACAAGAACATCGGTTTGGCATACTCAAAATGAGTTCATCCAAATCACGCTGTGGAATGGCCGCCCATGTTCGTTGCAACAACAAAAAAAGGTCTTCTTGCGACTGGATACCCTCCATATTCGGCAGAGCTCTTCTCTGTAGCATATCCCATGCATGCTCAATCGGGTTCAAGTCTGGCGACTGAGCAGGCCAGGGCAGGACATTGATGTTAGCTGCGGCGAGAGTCTGTCTTACAACTCTTGCGGTGTGCGGTCGTGCATTATCATGCATTAACTGAAATAAGGGACCGATTTGCACTTGTAGAGGAACGATGACGTCTGATACAATCGTCTCAGCATAAATTTGAGCGTTGAGGTTGCCTCTGATCCAAATCAACTCAGTTCTTCCGCCGATCCAAATACCCGCCCATACCATGATGGTTCCACCACTATAAGGATGGACTTCCTGGCAGGATTTTAATCGCTGTTGGCGTCCAGGGGTTCTCTAGTGTCGTATACGTCTTGTATCCGGTCTCATACCAAAACGAGACTCATCAGAAAAGCACACGAAACGCCATTGTTCTTCTGCCCAATTTCTGTGTTCAAGAGCCCATTGATATCGAATCCTACGATTGTGCATTGCTATAGGTGGTACCCGTAGCGGTCTTCGGGAATGAAGGTTCACTTCATGCAAGCGGTTTCTGACTGTTTCGTCGCTAATTAAGTTCCCTGAAGAGTGATGAAGCCTCACGGCTAACATCATGGCGGTTATTGTTGGAGCTCTTCGAGTTAAGATTTGAATGTATCGGTCTTGTCTCCGTGTGGTGCAGCGATACCGTCCTCCATGGCGCTCAGCCACGGTACCAGTGCTTCGGTAACGTGTCCAAAGTCGACTGATAACACTCTGACTTGTATTCAGAGCTAAAGCCACAGTACGTTGCCGGGAACCAGCTTCTATCATTCCCACGGCTCTGAGCATTTCTTCCCTGCTTAAATGACGGCGCCGCTCCATAATAACGTTGGTTTTAATCAGTAGTAGGGAAACAGTAGCACTAATAATGTCTTCAATGCGTTGTATGTTTTTATAGGGAAAATATTGACAGCTGATTTTCATCTTTTACTCGAATTTGATTCACAGTTCCTGATTCAAATTATGAAATGCACCAAAAAGGATCCATATAAATTTATAAAATCATAAATTTATTACAAAGCCACATCTTAATCTCAAGAAATCCGCATAAAAATGCTTGATCCCTAGACACTTTTGATGTGTGTATATAGATTATATTATATATAAGTTATCTTAGAGTTCTTCTGCGGAGTTTGTTGCGCCACTTCTTCTTCCTAGCTATATAGTCCTAGGAAGTGGTGAAGCGCGGGCGTTTTGGGGGACTTTCTTATGTAATTTTGACGTTCATAAAGTGCTGATTCTCAGCCTATTTTGAATAGATGACTTTGATTTTGAAATACACTTTATATGGGACACCACACCATCGCGATTTGACCTTTTTTCTACGAAGCAGCGCTGCAGTTTTATTGGTATCGATAAAATAATAAGCCTATCATAGAAATTGTCACCTACGTGTCCCAGTCATTAAAGCCTCGGAAAACCTTGTTATTGCACCTGCCTAACCAAGGTTTTCCGAGATTATAGATACCTATTTATAAGCGACTAGCGACCCGCCCCGGCTTCGCACGGGTGCAATGGTTACATGTCAAAATATTCATATTTCCGTGGTATATCTAAGACTAGCTGCACCTCGCGATTTCACCTGCGTAAGCCTCGATCCCGTTGGAAAATCAAGATAAAAGTAATCTATGTCCTAATCCAGGTCATGGTCTACGCATGTGCCAAATTTCATCCAAATCCGTTTAGCGGTTTTTGCGTGAAAGTGTAAAAACAAACATACAAAGTAACACACTTTCGAATTTATATTATTAGTTAGGAAGTTATTTAGATAATCGTTAATGTAATAAATCCTACATACATCTTCTGGAATAAATTCTCTAAATGATGGAGAGGGAGACTACAGAACGTCACCTGCTACGAACCTTACATACTCCTTTTGTTTCGTTTACTTTCATGCATCTGGTCGTACACGCATCAAAACCCTTTGAATAGTTTTAAAAGACTAAGAGGTCACACGACTGATACGAAAAGCGACTTCAGTATTACAATATATTCAGTATACTATGAGCTTCATAGATACCTAACCAATTTCCATTGTATTGTTATATTATATTTTGATGTTTCAAGGTATTGACCTTGGTAAGCGACTTTATATTTCAAAGCCAATGGGTAGATCCAATAGTTTACCCATTGGCTTTGAAATATAAAGGCGCTTCCTCATCGGAAGCATTCGCCTGTCAAACTCAAACTCAAACTCAAAGCATTTATTTCAATTAAACCATTTACAGGCACTTTTGAATTGTCAAGTGGTCGGTCAGTCAGAAATATGAAGCTAGTTGCCCATTCCAAAGCGTAGTAGGTACCTATGGAGAAGAACGGGCAAGAAACTCCATGGACACTCTTTTAAATTATATTTTTACATAAATATTAGTTACATCATTAATCTTGTATATAGGTATAATTATATGTGAGAACGATGTAAATAAGACGTACACATTGAGTGTCCAGTGTACAGCAAATACAAATTCAAACAAAACAATCCATAATAAAATAATTAAAAATAAGCCGTGGTGGCTAAGAGATGACCAGTCCCAACTGACAGCGCCCGTTCACGAACATGACGCATGGATCAGCACCATTCAGCTCAGTAACAGTAACATGTAACAGTTCAGATTCGAGTATTACATCAATAAGTGAGGCGAACCGAACATTACAGTGCGCAACCTGTAATGATAAAATATGTAACATTACATTCACCGGGTCCATTCGCTTGTAATGTAATAGATGTGAGTGGGTGAGCACCCGTGATACTATTTGTAGCATGAATGCGAATCTTACCGAATCTTAAAGTGTTACATGACATGCGAATTTTCGTCACTCAGTGAGCCAGTATTATAACTTAATGCTCAATCTTGGATTGTTACATTACTGGCGAATGCTCCGGTGAGGGAGCGCCTAAAAACACAAGGATAAATAAACTACAATTTGTGGTGTATAACCATAAATACTTAACTATAATGCGTAGAAAATATCAAGCCAAGTTGTTTTAAACATTTCGTGAGGACACACCGCTTTCCGGCTACAATAAAAATATGTAAATTGAGGCACCGTCGAGGAAGCCATTCCGCTTAATTGCAATCCCACCACCAACGGTTTATATATCAAAATCACGCGACAACCTTAATGAGCGTATCTATAGGTATTGTGTTTGTATTGTGCCGGTTGAGGTTTGAAAGTATGTTTGTGTTGTGCCGGTTGAGGTTTGAAAGTATATTTGTGTTGTGCCGGTTGAGGTTTGAAAGTATGTTTGTGTTGTGCCGGTTGCGGTTTGGAAGAATGTTTGTGTTGTGCCGGTTGCGGTTTGGAAGAATGTTTGTGTTGTGCCGGTTGCGGTTTGGGAGAATGTTTGTGTTGTGCCGGTTGCGGTTAGGAAGAATGTTTTGTGTTGTGCCGGTTGCGGTTTGGAAGAATGTTTGTGTTGCGCCGGTTGCGGTTTGGAAGAATGTTTGTGTTGTGCCGGTTGCGGTTTGGAAGTATGTTTGTGTTGTGCCGGTTGCGGTTTGGAAGTATGTTTGTGTTGTGCCGGTTGCGGTTTGGAAGTATGTTTGTGTTGTGCCGGTTGCGGCTTGAAAGTATGTTTGTGTTGTGCCGGTTGCGGTTTGGAAGAATGTTTGTGTTGTGCCGGTTGCGGTTTGGGAGAATGTTTGTGTTGTGCCGGTTGCGGTTTGGAAGTATGTTTGTGTTGTGCCGGTTGCGGCTTGAAAGTATGTTTGTGTTGTGCCGGTTGCGGTTTGAAAGTATGTTTGTGTTGTGCCGGTTGCGGTTTGGAAGAATGTTTGTGTTGTGCCGGTTGCGGTTTGGAAGAATGTTTGTGTTGTGCCGGTTGCGGTTTGGAAGAATGTTTGTGTTGTGCCGGTTGAGGTTTGAAAGTATGTTTGTGTTGTGCCGGTTGCGGTTTGGAAGAATGTTTGTGTTGTGCCGGTTGCGGTTTGGGAGAATGTTTGTGTTGTGCCGGTTGCGGTTAGGAAGAATGTTTTGTGTTGTGCCGGTTGCGGTTTGGGAGAATGTTTGTGTTGTGCCGGTTGCGGTTAGGAAGAATGTTTTGTGTTGTGCCGGTTGCGGTTTGGAAGAATGTTTGTGTTGCGCCGGTTGCGGTTTGGAAGAATGTTTGTGTTGTGCCGGTTGCGGTTTGGAAGAATGTTTGTGTTGTGCCGGTTGAGGTTTGAAAGTATGTTTGTGTTGTGCCGGTTGCGGTTTGGAAGAATGTTTGTGTTGTGCCGGTTGCGGTTTGGGAGAATGTTTGTGTTGTGCCGGTTGCGGTTAGGAAGAATGTTTTGTGTTGTGCCGGTTGCGGTTTGGAAGAATGATTGTGTTGTGCCGGTTGCGGTTTGGAAGTATGTTTGTGTTGTGCCGGTTGCGGTTTGGGAGAATGTTTGTGTTGTGCCGGTTGCGGTTAGGAAGAATGTTTTGTGTTATGCCGGTTGCGGTTTGGAAGAATGTTTGTGTTGCGCCGGTTGCGGTTTGGAAGTATGTTTGTGTTGTGCCGGTTGCGGTTTGGAAGTATGTTTGTGTTGTGCCGGTTGCGGTTTGGAAGTATGTTTGTGTTGTGCCGGTTGCGGCTTGAAAGTATGTTTGTGTTGTGCCGGTTGAGGTTTGAAAGTATGTTTGTGTTGTGCCGGTTGCGGCTTGAAAGTATGTTTGTGTTGTGCCGGTTGAGGTTTGAAAGTATGTTTGTGTTGTGCCGGTTGCGGTTTGAAAGAATGTTTGTGTTGTGCCGGTTGAGGTTTGGAAGTATGTTTGAAATAGGAATTAAACATAACAGCATGCCTGTAATTCCCGAAGGGTATGACGGAAGTGTATCTAGCAGGTACACACGACGACATAATTCAAGCTATAAATTTCCAGTTTTAGCTGACCTCGCATTGTATAGGCTTTTCGTACAACGAGAAGTCAGCTTATACTGAAAATGTATAGCTTGATGTGTCGCCAGTTATGTTAAAGTCCCACGTAATAGGTGGCGAGCCTATTGCCATCAACCGCGTACAAATCCAGACTCCGGGCTACTACTGACAAATTCCTGATGGAAAGACCCAGTAACACTTTGCTCGTCCTAAGAAGTCAAGGACCTCATGCTCAACAGTAGCGCTTGCGACCACTACACCAACGAGGCAGTCTTAATAAGGAGTTTGTTAAGAGATATACCAGCCTGTTATATTGACCTAGCTACAGCAGCGTGTTATATGTTTTAGACAAAGTGTTGAAATTATGTAGTTGTTTCGTATCGGTATTGACGGCAGTGGTTTTTTATAAAAAAATACTTTTTTTCGTAAAAATTATGATTTTAATAAATAAATGTTCAGAGTAATGTTGGGACTATATGATAGTATGAATCCGAAAGCTCGACTGTGATTCCGAGTAAATTCTATTTTTATTGATATTGTGTTCAAGGCATACAAGGGCGGTCCTAAGGGGCACAGGGGCACAGACAGAAACGGTTTAAATATAATAAATCGAATTGTCTGCAAGGACTGGCCTGTATGCATATCCATCAAGACTGCTTTAATGAGGAACGCTGAAGAAGTACCTAATATATCTTCAGCAGCAGTGGCGTAACTACATATCAAGGTTCAAAACGGTGCAGTCAGTTCGTACTCGGACACAGAGGTCTGCTACGCCAAAAAGGCACCGGCCTGGAGTCAGCGAGAGGATTTCAGGATAACATATAATGCTAAAAAGATAGCGCGATCTGATCTCGGGTCTCGCGCGGTCAAAGCTTATTCAGCTTCGCTTTTAGCGATAAGACCGCCCATTGTGTCACTCTAGGTATAATTGCTACATTTATATCTGTATTTTTTTGGTGTACATAATAAAGAGTATTATGTTCAAATCTATTCTATTCTTTCCTGAAGTCATGAAAGAAATTTAGCTTATACTATGAATGGTCAAAAGAAAAACTAACCAAACCGATTCGATGTGGGGTGCTATATTTATTGAGCTCGCTTCACTCGCTCTTGCAAACCAGGTTCATTTAATTCTTAAACTTTTCTATCAATATCGACAAAGTAACTCCTATTTCTGTATCTATGGTCAAAAGAAAATCTATCCCATCTGAGGTGGGGTACTAAAACTGCATTTTCTATAATGCGGCTTGCGCAGAGTAAACTGGTAGAAATCGTCACGTAACGTATAAGCGAGAGAGATATAGAGCTATGAGGAACAGGGTGTAAAGTTCACTCATACTGTATGGTAAAGGAAGGATCCTGCGACCAGATGTGTGTTGTGTCTGGTGGGCAACTGCCCGACGGTTGATGTGGGGACGTTGTATATATGCTAGTTGCGCGGTAAACTCAGCTTGCGCGATGTGAAATTTTGCGTGACGTCAGGATGATGTGTAGTTTGAATGTGGCGTTGTAGATGCCACCACAATGGTTATCGAGGGTAATTCAAAATGAAAATAAAAGACGGTGGTGGCGAAAATTGAAAAAATGGTTGTTGTGGTGGTGCTTTCATGGTTTTTAAGGGTGCTACACCTCATAGTGAGATCGAAATGAAAATCCAAGTTCACGATGGCAATATTATTTACGAGTGTGTATGCGTGCGAGTATCGCATAAGGAACTTCGTTTGTGACGGGGTCCCCTGACCGAACACTTTATTTTTTTGTAGTTATGCTCAAATGTCATTGAAAAAGAATGAATCACAAAAACAGCTTAGAGCAATACTAGATGTGGGAGACACTTTCTAACTGTCCAGCCCATGTGCCCCTCCCAAAAATAAATTCGTGGATTCACCCTTGATGCCATACATTGTCAGATTTATAATCCTTTAATCCATAATATAGTGAGTTCTCGGAACCAATGTCGCACTGTAGTCGAAAAATACAAAATAGGAAACAGAAAACCGTTAGAAAATACCGGTACCGAAAGTACCGTACAGTCTTTACCTGTGAAATTTCCGTTTAGTATAAAGAAAGTTAAAAAAAAGTTATTTATATAAAATTATAAATATTTTTTATTTCTCTCAATCAAAATATGCACCCATGCTATCGCTACATCTCTGCCAGCGCAGTGTTATTTTGCAATGCCATTCATGAAGAAGTCAGGTGTACGGGAGCCAACAAACTCTTCAAAGGCATTTTGTACTGCCTCTCGGGTATTTTTTCCCTGCCTTTTTGGCAGGGAAAAAAACGGAAACGCGAAACGGAACGTGCGGAAACGGAATCGTAGTCTGTTGGGCAAGGTCTGGTGAGTACGGTGGATAACGCAAAACGTCCAACCTTAGCTCTTGTAGCTTGGAGACCGTCTGTTGTGCCGTATGAGGTCGAGCATTGTCGTGTTGGAGCAGCGGGGACGAGTGATTAACCAAGGCTGGTCGGAGATTTGCGAGCTTCTCCATCATTGTGTCCAGTTCCTCACAGTACACATCCGCAGTAATGCTGGTGCCATTAAAAAGCTGTGATGAATTATACCACCACACATATTAGACCACCACCTAACCAGTACACACAGGACCAGTGACAATAGCTTTTTTAGGCGTAAGTTTTCGTTTGGGTCATTGCCTAGGCGCTTAACCAGGGTCTAACCAACATGATGACCGCTTACGATTATCAAAAAGAATCCATTTTTCATTGCAAGTGACAATTCGGTTCAAATCCCTTCGTTTCGGTGTCTGTTAAGCAACGCAAGGCATACCTCAACGTGTTTGTCGCGCTGGCGATCGTTCAGTTCGTACGGCACTTATCAAGTTTTTTTTACCTCGCCAATTTGACGCAAATGGGCCAATATTGTTTTGATGCTAACGGTGAAAGCTGCTGCTAACTCCGCCATAGATGGAGAATCGTCAGCTTCCACTATGGCCTTTAACTAGTCGTTGTTGACTTTACTTTTCGAGCTACCACGGGCTTAATCTTTTAAATCAAAATTTCCATATCAGAAGCGTTAAAACCAATAACGAGTCGTGCGTTCGTTTGTAGCGGGTAGTGTTCACTCCGTACAAGTAATTCATGTTGCGAGCCGTTTGTGCGGCGTTGCTACCGCGACGGAACTCGTATTAAATAATTACTCGTATTTTTATCGTGTCCTTATTGATGAAAAAGATACAAATGTAGTGAAAACAAAACATAATTCAATAAACAAATGACTGAATTTGAACATAGAATTCCAGATTTTTTTTATACAATTTATTTGAATTTAGATATTATTGCCAGCCACACATAAATTATCTTTCAAATGACCAGTATTGTAAAACGGCAACTTCATAGGTAAAGACCATACAACGTTAAAGAAAAATTCAGCGTACTCTAACAATACGATTTTACAAATGAAAATCAATTTATCAATCCTCATATTGGTTAAAATACAGTGAAATCACAATACAATTTAAATTTTAAATCCAATATTAAGTAAAAAAATGAAAACTGAATCAACTGAACAAATTGTTGCCAAATATAGATCCTCTGTTCCGTTAACCCAACAACAAAAAAAGTAAACACATATGATTCGTTGAATGGAAATAAAAAATCCATTTACCATGCCTCCTGGCCTTGTAAAGGGACCAATTGTCGAAAAACCCGGCTATTCTGACAGCTCCTTGCCAATATACCCGGGTTTGATACAAGAGAAGGGATCACGGCGGGTCAGTTTAAGCTAGCCGCTTCCAGTATACATTACGTCCGTACTATGTTTGCACGGTCGCGAGTGCATAACCGGAGGCGATGCAGTCCTGTTGATTTTTATTTTTTATACCCGGGTCCGCTGAGAGCTGGGCGTTAATCAATACTTTGTACATGCTACACGCAAATAAAAAAACACGTATTGTTTTGTACACGGATAACATTTTTTATCCGGATCTGCGACCGGATATGGGCAAAATGAAAGAGTGTATTAAATCGATCGTGAACAATATTTAATATTCGCTTTGTGTTGGTTTTTGTGAGGGTCGAAATAGAGCATGGCGCTGCATTATTCACGCGAAAAAATTGGCTTAGAAAATGGTTGACGCTGCGTTTTTGCAAAAGTGAATGACGCGGCTTTTTGGTTCACCACGAGGTCTTATTGCTTTTTATTGGAGAATTTTAACGTCATTAAGTATTCTGAGTGTAGATTAGATAGGTACTTGCCTTGTTGGTCATATTTTCAGGTTTGGTTTTAAACGTCTATTTAACTAATTAATTGAACTTCCTTATCAATTAAACTTGATAAAATAATGCGAGACCCATTGATTTAATAATTACTATATTCTACTTGCGTCGATAAATCGATCAAAAGTAATAATTATTCAGGGAAACAAATGCAATTACACAACAACCAAAACAGAATATTACACAATTAAGCGCAAGTAAAAAATCCGGTCAAATGTTAAAATTACGCAATAATTGTCGATCAATTAAACGCGAGCTTTCATATAACATCCGAAAATTAATCCGTGCCTATATTTACGAAAAATATTTCGGATATATTCTTTGTCAAATGCAGTACGAAACACTGTGCATTAAATAAAATATAAACCTACCCAGAAAATGTTGAAAGGTTTTAAAATAACAGAAAAATGAGTAGAGCAAAATAAACGACGGAAAAATGCGTGTTTCAATGAAATATGCAAATGAGAGGCTTAAGCATGTTACATAAAGATAAAAAGATACTCTGACAGCGAGGATTAATGCGTATCAAAAAGGAATTAAACATTTATTTTTATGTAAAATATTGTACTTTTGTGGAAAGCAGAGAATGGGGTTTTATCAACATTTATCAAGATATTTATTGAAAGGATTACTAGTAACAGTAAAATCTGTTATTAAAAATCAGAATATTACAATTCATGTACGAGTACATATAAATAATCTTTGTGATCCATGATGACATTTTAGAGCATAATATTATGGATTCGTAAGTCCTGCAACTATATTTCTACCCGACTTCGTCGAAAAGCTTTTCGACGAAGTTAGTCATGTTTTGGTATATCAACGAGATGAAGAGACGGCAATTAGGACAACTTCAATAATGACCACGCTTGGCTAACCGATTGGTGATCACTTTTTGTTACAGAAGACGAGTAGCAGCATTATTTTCCTGACAAAACTCGTCACTCGTCATGGTAACGTATCGGTATTCCTTAATAGTCATGTTGTAGAGTTAAAAAAACTCTAAATGTCTATGAAGATAAAAGTTTTATTTACTCTTCATTGACCCTTCTAGTAACTTAAATCTTCTCCCTCCATCTAGAAAGATATACATCACGTCGACAAGTCCCCTCAACGTTAAGTATTTAAAAATTAAAAACAAAGGGAACTTCTCCCATGAACAGGCACTCGAGACAAGTTGAGCCTGGACTTGTTGAGCAATGTCGAGGCAAAGTTGAGTGATGTTTATGTTTACCGCACCGAACGAACGCGGATGTTTTTAATTACAACACTTTTATTCGCGTCATTAGCGTTATTTTTTATTAGGTTTTGGTTGATCTTTATTTGTTTCTATTGTAATGCAGTTTTGGATTGCCACAGATTTGACCAATGTCAGAAGGACAATACCCGTATTTTTCACACGCAGGTACAGCCCGATTCAAACTTTATGGCGGCTCTGAACTGCGCTGCTTGCTGCGCAGTACCTCACCCTTCACCCCCGCTGCCACGTGAATTAGTTACTGCGCAACAACTTGCCTCATGTTCCGAACAAAACCTCTAATTTAACTACATTTTTTACAAGTTTTAGACACTGATTGTCGCTGAGATGAGATTGCGCCTTGAATATGAACGTTACTGAATGAGAAGTGGCCTTCCAAATAGTTTGAAATTTTCCATACAACAACTGTCAGACGTCAATTAGCTCGTAGTTCCCGCTTCCACGAGAAACATAATTTCTCGTGGAAGAACGCTAGGACTTAACCAGAGGTGAAGATAGAATAAAATAAAATTTATTTATTTTGCTAAGTTTACATTCACTGGAATCATTAATCGACTGAATTCCTAGATCTCACACTATCCCTTACAGGGTTCCCTGTGTTGTGAGATTCAGGCTCCTTCGTTATCTTCCTTCGAAGAACTCTGGTCCTTCCGAACTCTTGATCATCCCCACATGTAAAGATGGGACAAATATTTAGAGGAACCTCTACGATACTCAGTATTACGGATATATCCAGTAAAAGGCAACCCAGGAAGTGTCCTTGCTGCGATAAACCTGTGGCATATCCTGGAAAAAACAAACAATAATTAATATTACTATAGAAACAGAATTTTACCTATTGTGCTGGTAGTCAAAACTGATCATTTAACCACTAAATATACACACACAAAAAAGCAACCAAATAAGGCATAGAATATTCTACTTTGAATGGCTTGATCGTAGTTGAATGGCTATTAAAATTAACTATGTATTGTGTGGGCAGGACCACTTTTGACAGCTTATCAATTCAAGGTTCGAGTTATGTCAATATGACATATATGGATATACACAACACACTCCTGTTTGAATATATGCCTATATTGGCAGAGACAAGTTGTAGGAAACATTTTGAAGCAATTAATTATATGAATTTGAATAACTTTGATATTAGTCGCCCCTTAAATGGTAGAACGAATTCATGTTTGGGAGGAAAACGTAAATGCTTACCAACTTGGGAATGAAATCATCTTTATTAGTATGTTAGTGCCTTAATGGTTAAATGGTTGGAAGTACCGGCTGCCGAGCATGAACTCCTGGGTTCGATTACTAGGTCAGGCGAACACAAAAATGTCGCATCGTTTCTTGGATTGGCTTTCTTAATTAGGTATTACGTTTGTGGAAAATAGTTTTTCTTGGAACGTGCCAAATGCGCGCAGTACAGGACACCAAAAACTCAATAACACTGCCTCACCCAGAATTTTATGCTTGCAGCCGTAAATGACCACTTCTGTGGTCATTTACGGCTGCAAGCATAAAATTCTATCACATCTCACCATCTCATTCTTGAGATGGTGAGATGTGATAGACCTCATGAAGACCATAATGCTTTCAATTTTACTTTTAAAGTATGGGGCCCTAAAAATACACGATACAGGGTGAAATTAAATTAGCTAGCCCATAGACGTGATGGTAATCGATGTCTTAACACGATGAAACAAAAGAAAACCGAATTTCTCGACTCATACTTCGAGACATCCTTATACCAAAAAAAACTAATATTTTTTATTTTATCGTGTTTAGTTAGCGAAAATCTACAGACGTGATGGGTGGAAACCCATCACGTCTGCAGATTTTCGCTTACTCATTTAATTTGACTCTGTATAATCGGCTTATGGACACAACATATTGAGTCACCGCAAACAAAGTCTTCGTCACCACGCCGCGGTCAAAAAATGCCCCATTAACACATTGTGGCCACTAATTATAACAAGTTTCTATACAATACTTGCATAAGCGATTGTATGGTAATTACCTTTATGTAATACTATGTTAGTTGGGACTAAGAAGGTTTCTTTTTAATAGGTAATTGTTATGTATTGGGATATTTTTTTAAAGGTGTTGTAATTTCTTGGCTAAGATCTGCATGTCGTATTGCGTAAAATGAGATTTCAAAGTTAATCTGAGAGAGATCTTTTGTGAGAGAATGTAAAAATAATGACTTATAACTATTGTAACATTTGACTTAAGAGTTCTCGTGAAGGAAGTCCGGGATAATACCATCGTACCTATTTCTGCCGTACAGCAGCGTTGGTTTGTTCTGGTTTGAAAGATTCTGTTGCTGGTGTTATAAGAGGCTCATTGACATTTCAGGTTCTTCTCTGCGATAACAGCACATCTGCGATGCCTCTGCGTTGCGGTCGTCCATAGCTGCGGTGGTAACCACATAACATCACCTACTTGATTGCCACCCAGTAACATAAAAAATAAACTCTTAATTAGCTGTTTAAAGCCTACTATCTCCCTTAAGCTTACTTAGTTCGACAGGATAGATAAATGATAGCATCAAATTCTAAGATATTGCCTTTTTTCACCTGTTTTGAAAATACTACAGAAAGTCTGGAAGTTTTACAACATCCAGGTGCCCGTGAAGGCAAGGCTTTATTTATTGCTATGGTCATGGTCGAGCACACCTGACAGTGTGTGCTCTTCTTAATCAAACATAATTTACAGGGGTCTTGGGCACTAAGCGTTAAAAAGGTATAAATCCGTCACTAGGGTGGTACAGTTTACAGCACACCAAGAAATAAAGACAAAAAGAAGTTTATTTGGTCACAGAAACACGAGCATATAAAAAAAGAAAAGTTAGCGTGTGAGCACTTGAACTACGAAAACCATCTTTACCGATACTAAATTAAATCACTGTTAAATTCAAATAGTTTATGTCCATGAGCACACTCATGGTTGACTGTACTTGCAGGTCTTGTAGTCCATCACTTATATACCATCTGTGACTAGGAAACGTCTCCGAACATGTCTATAACTATTTACTTAACATTTAACTCCCCGATTAACTTAATCGCCGTTCACTGACAAGAATTATAGCTTTCTTCGCAAAAACTATTAATTAAATAAGTTCATTTTCAATTTATGCCTTGTCCAATAAATTATTGTCTGAGTTGCTGAATATCGCTAGCGTTCGTATGTTTTCGTCCGTATATGGTTCGTTAATGAGCCGATTGGTCGTCGCTAATTAGTGTGTCTGTCCGTACGTTTAATATGGGTAGAACGTCTTTATAGGTGGCCTTATAATTGGTGCTTTCTAGTGGACGTTTTGAGATATTTTTGTAAGGGAAGTTTTTAAAATGTGGTTGGTAATATTGTTACCGGTAATTGCTGTTATAGGGGAAAAATAAATATAAGCAACACATTATCAGCTATAAAGAGAAAGAAAAACAGTTTACCTATTCAGGCAAAACCCACATTATATAAAATAAAATGAAATTTCACAATACTGCCACAAAATAAAAGAAATATTTAAAGAGCTCTGAGGATCTGCAGAATAGTAGAAAAGATACCCAGGTTGGAATTTGGCCGAGGTTTATGTCCAGGAGCAGACGCAGAGTGGCAGGTAGTAGTTCCCATATTTTGGTAACATTGAGGTACCACCTAAATAAGCCTAACATTTTCACAGAACAAATCTCTAACCAAATAGAACTGACTACCATTACCCATTTATCTCTTCGAATAGTTTGTTTAGCTTTAAGGCAGGATATATTCAGACTTAAGCCAACCATTTACAGATTTAACACCCAAAAAAATGCAAACAAAAAACTGAGGCTTATCATAACCTCAACATTTGATCCCACCAAACTATCTCTTATGTAAAACAATACAGAATTGCTAACAAAATTTTATACCAAAGGAAAATCCCCCAAAATAAATGCTATATGGAGACACTCTATGTGTTCCCAGCTAGGGATTTGTTTTTAGCATTGGTACCTACTAGAAAGAAAGAAAATAGTCGATGTTTCAACGTTTTTCTGCCATCGGTACAAGGCCTGGAGCTGTGTGAGCCTGGAACGAACTGAGAGCATTAAGGATGGCACGAGATACAAAAAGAGTTTGTTAACACGTTTGTGAATAACAATTTGAGAGAGTTTAAAGAGAATTGGTGAGGGCATTAGTGAGTGGAAGTATCGTTTGTTATGTTTCCGTGAATCTACTTAAATGGCGAGGTGCTTCACGATTCTCCATAGTGGGATTGACATTTATTTGGCCATTGGTATTCTACTGTTAGTGTAAGTGTTTCTTATAAAGATCTGTCCCTCTACTTAAAGCTATTTTCGAAGATTATTAGCACTAGCAACAACATCAAATACTGTTTGAGTGATAATTTATAACATACAATAAATGTAAACATTTTTCATCTATTATTAAAAAAAAATATACAGGGTGTGGCGTAAGTAGTGGTCCACCGTTCAAGATTCGATGAACCAGATAATTAACTATAACCATAAAAAATTTAACCATTTATAGTAGTAAGTTTTTTTTACAAAAATTGCTCTTATACTTGATGGTGTGTTAAAAATTAGGGTTAAAATTAGAGAAGAACCAACTTTTTCTTCAAAAGAGTTGAATTTACATAAAAAATTATAATTTATTATGATAGCTCTAGTATTCAGCAGTAATTATCAGAAATCAAAATGAAAAAATAATGGTTTTTGTTGAAACTACAAACAAATTTTGTAATAAAAGGTAGAAATTTCGTAAATAAAAGACAAAAAGGAAACGGAATCCTTGGGTAAAAATGGTTAAAAATTTTAATTGTTATAGTTAATTATCTGATTTATCGAATCCTGAACGGTGGACCACTACTTACGCCATACCCATGTATATGTAGAATCTTATTTATTTTTTTCTTAAATCAAAAGAATTGTAGGTTTGACTTAATGTATGGGGTACTAATACTAGTCATAATACTTTCTTTACTCTGATCACGAAATAATCATTTCTAAATAGTTATATTCTCCCATTTTACAGCCCTACTTCTAGTACCTACGTCAATCTGGCCACAGGGCAATCCAGCATAAACGAAACAAAAACTGTACAAAGTTAAGATAAAGTGCGCATGTCGCGTCGTTACAGTTACTTAACTTATAATAGGTCCTGAAGCTTGTTGTAACCTTGTCCAGTTTCAAATTAAAAGCGGTTGTTTGTTATAACTTATTAGTTTGAATTTTCTTCTTTGGCGTAGAATTTTCACAATTTCATTAAAAAAAAAATAAGCCGCTCCTTTCTGGTGGGTGTTGTTATTGACTAATAAAGCATTGAGCCAATATTCATAAATTGCCAATAAAATAATATAAACCGCAATTACAAAATAACTGGCCAAATGTGGTGATAATGGCGCTATTCCTTTCTTTGTATCTCGTGTCGACACGAGATATACCGATATACAAAAATAACCTATGTATTCAGAGCATGTGCACTCGATGCTGTGTAAGCTGTGGTTACGTATAATTGAGTGTGCATTACAGGATAATGTATATTAAACAAGTTTTTATTATTGTAAAAGATAATTATAATATATCTCGTTGGTAATCCTTAAATAAAATAAATAAACTCATGCAAGCAGGTAAGTAGAAGATCTGTAGGATCAGAATTAAAAAAAAACTAAGTCTCGCCAAACCCATAATACATCACGTAAAATAAAATTTGACTAGATTAGAAAAGAGGTAACGTCGTTTAGTATGAGAGTGACTACACTTATCGACGCGGAATCGGCTTGAGCCGGTCAGAAAGGGGTTTATGTCCATGCAATAAGAGTGAAAAAGACGTAATTCGCCTCGTTTCGGTTCGAAAGACGCGACTCGACACCGCGTCGAACTTTATGCGACAAGTGTGGTGTTACGTGATCGGCTCTTGCCAATTCCGCTTCGATAAGTGTGGTCACTCCCTATGTGGTCAGTTACAGTGAGGTCCGATCTCAGCTGTGGATATTGTATATTGTATATGTTATATGGGATTTGAAGTTTAATAATAACAATACAGTCTATTATTGTCCCATCGCATTGATCACCACGCTTGCTCAAGACGGGTTGGTGATTTCCGACTTATATTAACTATTAGCCTAGGTTACCTCACGATGTTTTCCTTCACCGATGTCAGCAATGTCCAAGATAAACTCAGAAAGTACATATGAATAATTGTAAAAGTCACATTGGTCACATAGGCCCGGTGTTGAACCCACAACCTCATGTATCAGAGGCGAGGCCTTAACCACTGGACCATCACGACTTTTAATATTTCATTTTATTTTATGCTGTTCGAGAAACTTACAGCTAACTTATTACCGTATTCTTAAAAAACATAAAATTGAAAGCCATTTACAAGTTTCCGTTGATAAACACATAAATAAAAACGACCATAGTCGGCACAAAATATCTTCATCATCTGCCTAGCCTTTTCCCAACTAGTTATGTTGGGGTCGGCTTCCAGTCTAACCGGATGCAGCTGAATACCAGTATTTTACATGGAGCGACTGCCTATCTGACCTCCACAACCCAGTTACTGGGTAATACTATACCCCTTGGTAAGACTGGTTTATAATAAAAAAATATATTATTATAAAATATATATAAAATATAATATATATAAAATATAATATATATAAAATATATTCAATATAAATTAAAAAATAAATACCACACAATCGATTAATACAAACGAATAATCGTTCAGACACAACGAATCACGACGACATTAGATAGTTCATTGGCAAAAAGGGCGACTAACTAAAAAATCTGCAATTTTGAGTTAAGTATACAAGTGAACGCAGCAATTTTTATTCTTTTTGGTATAAAAACGACATTACACTAAAGTCTAAAAATGAGGGAGCTAGAAAGATGTGACTTAATGCTTCGTCACACTCTTATTACTACTTTTAAATCATCTTACCCAAAATTGCTCTTTTTGAATTAAGACTCCTTCAAAGAGGCGCGACACGCGACGCGACACAAAGGCACCGCTTTTCGCACGACGAGCAGTGCCTTGTGTCGCGTGCGATTCGCATTGCGTGTCGCGCCTATTTTTAGGAGGCTTCATGTCAAGCTTTTCGCAAATGAACGATATGAGCACATTCATAATCATGAAGTGTAGCAAAAAACCTTGATTCAGTTAATTAATCAGTCATAAAACAAAATCACATCACCAATCCAAAAGTCATAATTGAAAATGTGAAACAAGGGAACTGTTTCAATTACTGGTACAACTCACTCATCGCCAGTTACTGAAACAGGACTGAATTAGTTCTGCTGAAGGTTTTCAGTGGTGCATTGTTGAGTAGGGAACTGCATATGTTACGATTACGACTGGTCGTTGTGAGATAATTCCTATTGCGAATTTTAGACCTTGTATAGATTTAGATCAGACAAGTGAATCAATTTTCATCAAGTTATAGACTAATTTTTTTATTCAATTATGGCCAATGCAATAGATTCTTAAGAGTTACAAACGTAAACATCCTCTTACTTAAATTCAGAAAACATTAGAAAGAAAGAAAAAAAAATTATTTGACCAAGGTACACAATATTCACACAAAAACAGACAAACAGAAAATACTTAAAATAGTATTCTGTGCCTCGCGGCTGCGCCAAATAGAACATCTCAGAGTGAACTGAAATAAAACTCCTTCATTTGATTCCAGGTCGTCAGTTGCTACAAACATCAATAGTAAGCTAATCAATATCTATGCGGTTTCCTTCAAACCTTCCATGTTTCACACTCTCAAATCCTTTTAATCTCTGCTCACCCCTTAACACCAAGTCGCGTCGTGCTCGCAACGCGGAACCAAAAAACTGAAAGTCAGACTCAATTAAAAAAACGAACGCTTAAATATCCCTAGCCGGCTTATTTGAATAGTTCACCGTTCTGTGGCCGCTGGCGTTTCACTAGAAATATGTATTTCAGCACTCAACTACCTCAACATAGGTACGACAGGAATTTCGTCCGAAACTTTCATTGGCCGTAAAATATAATGAACATTTTTGTTACGCGTTTTGCTGGTAAAGTCCCGAAGGTTTTGCGCTGTTCACACTCGTGAGTTTAACAGAGTTGTGTAGCATGAACCAGAAGCATGGCTCTATTGGCTTAAAAGAAAGAAAGATATATATTTGGCACGGTACCGTATGCAGGGAACCAGAAACAAAAGAGAAAATATAGATAAATTCCTAATCAAACCATATTCACCATCACCATTTTACAAACATCCTAGATTATGACACATCACACCGGTAATCCTAAAGTTGTGGGCATGCTGGATGTCTGCATTTTGATAATTATGTTTATGTCCCATGTAATAAAATAATCTGGTATAAACTCTGAACATCCTGAACATCTGAAATCTAGCCCAAAAAAAAAAGTAAAGAACTCTGCCCTGTCCCGACCTAGTGACCTTCGAATATAATGTACAGCTATACGACAATAACTTAAATCATGATGATAATTTACCAAATTGCTAGCAAAACTGAATACCAAGAAAGCCGGAAACACGTGTATAATTACTAACACACTATTCACGAACTCATAAAAGGCGAGTCTATTGTAGAAACAACTAAAATATTCGAAGGCTAGAGTTCACGATGCCAATTAGGCATAATACTGGCAGGTGCTAGGTCCCACCTACACAAATGATAACTAGTTTGCTACCTATTGCGTGGGGTGATTAGAGCCGAAGTGATCTAAGGTCATAGTTATTGCCTGTTAGAGAAGAAGGAGAAGAGATAAAACGCATAACCTCACGCCTGTTTAACCCCGAAGGGTTAGGCAGAGCTGCACATATAGTACACCCACATTTTGGCAGATATGTATAGGTCCCATGTAACAGGGGGCGAGCCTATTGCCAACAACCGGACACAAATCCAGACTCCGAGCTGTACTGTGAAACTCCCGGTGGAAATACTAAATTACACTTTGCCCGACCCGGGAATCGAACCCAGGACATGCTCAGCAGAAGTGCTTGCGGCCACTTGACAAACGAGGCAGTCGACAGGCAACGAGGAGAAGAGATAAACCCATAGCTATCATAATTCTCAGTCTATGCGTGTCCACTTAAAGACATGGATGGACATCGTAAAAAACTGCTTGAAAGAACTGCTAACAACATCATTATTCTAATTACCACACGTGGTAAAAGGGATTTCTGATCACAGTATGTTAGTGTACATGCATATAATAACTGCAGTATGATAACACACACACAGATTTGTTCCCCATTTGCCTCACAACGTTCGCCCCACATGTTGTTCCTTATATGCCTTAGTTTTTTTGTATGGTAATTAATGCTTATAAACAGTGGAGTTTCCTCTTAGTTTTTTTTTGTACTAATGAGATGCCTTAGAGTATTTCGTGAAAACAAAAATCTTTAACAACATTAGAAGGTACTATCAAAAAAAAAACAATACTTTAAGGTTGGCAGCACGCGACCCAGCTTCGAGTTAGAAAGTTACAAGTTTGCAAGATACGCAAGCTCTGTCGACCTTGGCATCAATTCACAACCATAGACTAGGAAATTGTGGATTTAGAGTAAAACAATACGAACTACTTAGCTATACGTGGTATTATGAAAACAAGATAAAGAAAAAAGCAGTTTATACATTCTCCTGTGTGTGTCAGGGTCTTTATCAAGTTGTTACCCACCATAATAATCATCATTCCAGCTGAAACACGTAGTCACTGCTAGACACAGGCCTCCCCAAGCGGTCGTCACGACGACCGTTCCTGAGATTCTCGCATCCAAATGATTCGCGAGACCTTCACTAGAATTCTTCTTCAAGTTGAACAAAGATTAATTTAAGAAATGCAAACAATTCTCAAGTCATCAATAAAGACAGCTAAGAGTGATGAAAATTCCTGATGAGGCATTATGCCAGATGCATGAAACCAGATGAGATGTCACCTCAAAAGACACGTAGATACCTTCCTCCAAGAACTGACCACCCAGAAAATACCATCTCAAAACCATGTTTAATCTTAAAACCACGTTTAACATTCTACTTCCGCCACCCCACTGCTCCACTGCCCCCCACATCCGTACCTACGTGCAGATCATTCGGTCATCAATAAAAACACGTGTAATATCAATATGTTGCAATCGGCGCACGCGCACGATACGAACACACCTGGCCGGCCAATCGTCACGTCTTGATACTGCATTCGTTAAAAGGTATGTTATGATATTAATTATCGTTTTAATTAAGTGTTAACACTTTTAATTGGGATAGCAGTTTTTTAATAATAACATTGATTGCATTAATAATTGCATGCATGCTCGTGTCTTATGACCTTCTGTGGGGCAAGCTACGAGTAAGTAAAGAAACAAAAGTAGAAACCGAGGTTTCCTCGGAAACTAGAATATTTGCATTTCAATACAAAGTTTAGAAATGATATAAGTATTTTGTAACCTTATTTAGAGTGAAAAAATATTTATGAGCCATTAAAAATATATATATAAAAAAGCAAAATATAAGTATTTTTTTTATACACAAGTACCTACTATATTTTCTTTAATTTTGGTCAAGTACTATATTTTTACAGGCAATAGCTTTGAAAATACTATATTTCGTATAAAAAAGTTGCCAACTCTAGCCTCAACAAACAGTATAACTACAAAAAATCCGAAATCCCATTCCGTCCCAAAAACACACGCATTGCTACAATGTAACCAGAATCCTGAAAAGTTTTATACACAAGACAATCATTTTAATATTTTCAATAGCTTCCGAACCGCACTGAATTCCTGGAACTATTTTCCAATATTTATTTCAACGGGTTTTTATTCCGCAGTACATGCTCACGATATGCGCTCCTACTATTTGTCCAATTTCATAAAAGCGTTTTCTATCTGGTTTAGAGTGTACCGCAGTTTTTTTTCTATAGTTTCTGTTATGGTTTCTTTTAGGGTTGTAGGTATGATTGGTTTTTTATTGTTATGATTTCAGTTCTGTTAAATGTAGTAATTAACACCACTTTAAAGTGAAATTAAACTACTGTTTTGCCATTCAACGAGCAACGTGTCAATGCTGCCAGTCTTCTAGGCACGTTTCTGTGTATAGTTAGTTAATTAGTCATTTAATTTAGTCCGCCTATAATGTCCCCACTGCTGGAACTCAAGCCTCCTCGCTGTGAGAGAGAGTGGCCTGTAATCCACCACGCGGCGCCAGTGCGGGTTGGTAGATGTCACATGTCTTCGAATGTTTGGTTCTAGGACCTGCCGGTTTCCTCACGATGTTTTCCTTCACTACCGTTTTAGGAGCAGTGGTGATTAAATAATTTACACAAAGTAAAGCGCCTGACTGGGTCTGAACTTACGAACTACAGCTCTTAAGTCACGGCCGTTACCATTCGGCCATCACTGCTCTTAATTTAGTACCTAGTGTAATAGGTATTTGTGTTATATCTATATACTTTTTTTTTTTTTTTTTAAAAACGTTGCCCCACACTTGGAATTTCTCTATCTACATATTTATATGCTTATAATACAGCTGAAGAGGGTGTTTGTTTTATGTTTGAACCCGCTAATCTGTGGAACTAACTGGCAGATTTGGAAAATCCTTTTCGCATTTGATAACCCAATTCTTGAGGAAGGTTAATTATACACCCATAGAATCCGAGCAAAAGGGTAAAAAGTCAAAAAGAAAAAAATATACGGCGGGGCACAGCTAGTATTGTATATAATTGTTTTAATGTATATAAAATAAATAAGTTTTGACAAGCGTATTTGTTTATATGTACCTTTAGGTATCTCTGTAACCTCTGTTGTAGGAAACCATTGGCAAATGTATTGTTCTTATTTTCAAAATCAACTAAAATATCAGTTGTGGAAAACCCTCTTACTTTCTTTCTTCTTTTACCGAATCATCCTACTGCACATTTCAATGCAGCAATTCACACCAAAGCAGTAACTGTCCTTTCTACTGGCCATCATCATCTTCCTGCCCTTCTCCCATGTTACTTGTGGTCGGCGCAACACGTTTTCTTGTTCCACTCTCCCTGTCAACCGTCACGCTTTCATTCACTCCCTTCTCGTTCATATCATTCCTCATAGAATCCATCCATATTTTCTTTTGCCTTCCTCTTTCTCCATCAACATGTATTATTCATTACTCGTTTAGTCACGTGCGTTTCCTCCCTCCTCATACCAAACCAAAAGATTTCCTTTCAACTTTTCTGTCCCTGGCGCCACTTTCAAACTGTCCTTTCTACTGGTAAGCACAAAATATTCTTTGCACAGCCACAACTGCGAGTCAACAGTACATTTAGTATCATTTACATGTTACTTGAACTGTAGATTGTTAACTTAAATTTATATACAACTTTATTGGGAACAAGTTACCTTTGGATTGGGCGGCTACCTGTCAGTAATTGTAATTGGCTAAGAAAGGTTACAGCTGCAATTGTTTATTGCGTTCACGAATATATTAGTTAGTAACAGTCCTGTAAAAAGCAACACCTCTTTTCATGCAGAAAAGGAACAAGCATTGTTTGGTATTACAATCCTTTTTGAGTTTCTTTTCTGTTTTCCTTCAATATTATAACAGGTTTAGGTTAGGTGCAAAAACGTCCACCCGCTTAATTTTTACCCATCAATCACAATTTTTACACTGCTTTATCAATTACTATAGCTTCTACCCGCGTATTCGCCCGCGTCAAATTTCTTGTTTCAACATAAAATAATGATATTGTATGATACTCGGCAATACCGTAGCTTCCCATTAGTGAAAGGGTTTTTGGAATCAGATGAGTATCTAGTTCCGAATATTACGTTCTACATTCAAACTCACCAATTTTACCTCGTTATACATATTACATACATTGACCACATAAGTAGGTAGGGACATAATATGTCTTTGCAATATATAAGCTAACAGACTAAAAATAATATTAATAATATGTACATGTTTATAAAAAAGAAGGAAAAGTATCATAGGGCATCAAAAAATTCGTCCGCACCGCTGTCAACAGACGAATTGATCACAATCTTGTATACTTCGACCCATTTCCGGAAGGTAGTCTAAAATATGGACATATTACGATCGTACAAGTACATACGCACGAGATAGGCTGACTACCGCGGGGTAGCAGGGAAGATTTGTATGAAGAAGGAATTGGAGAAACAGGAGGCCAATGATCACCACAGATTCACTTTAACTTTTTTAATTTCTCTTTGTATTTTATTTTATGTCGAGGCTTTTGGCTACTATGTTATTAGTGTGTGAATTTTAAAATCGTCAAAATGTGCGTCTTATTAGTACAACAAAAACAATTTCTCTTTCTGCCTTTTTTTATTTGGTCTTTTTACTTTACTTGCCTTTTTTATCTATTACAATCATCACCATCTGAGGCTTCACAGCTTCGAGTGTGCCATCAAGTATATTTCTCCAACGTGACATATTACCGGCTTTTTCTCTTCAGTTCCTCACTGCAACAGTTCTTAAATCTTGATCTTGAGCTTGGGCCGCCCTCGACTTCTCCGGCCATCCGGTTTACTATGAAGTAAACGTTTGGGTGCTCTGATATCATCCATTCTTGCGACATGTCCTGTCCATCGAAGACGTACTATTTTTAATAACGTAAGGCTGTTTATTACAATAGCTACTTCAAAAATCACTTAACAACCAAAGGCTCCGGTACCTACTAAGCTTAAGACCACAAAGCTTTTGCAACACAACAAGATAATTAATGTATCATGAATATTAAACCGCACTGGTATTGTTTGCAAGCGTGTGATTATTGAATTAGTCTGCATTTATAATGCTAAGCTTCTAATTGACCTATGACTTAGTAATACGGTTCCTTGTTGATAGGCTTTTACAAACATTATGTTGAATTCAATTATTTATTTATAATAGAAAGTGCTTACCTGACTTCGCTGTTTTGATACTTATTTGTTGCCGCGATGCGCTATTGTCAATTGCCGAAAAAGGACATGGATAAAGTCTGGCTTATTGCAAACCAACAGTTAATAATATTAAGAAAATAACGCATTATATTTAAAATACCACCACTGCTTTCGTAACTTGGCAAAACTTTGCAGGAAATATTTCAATTTAACAGATTATTATTTTGATGCAAGTATTCGGGGAGGTCCTTTGCCTGTTTTGTAAATAAGATGGTGATTGGGAAATTCTTATTGTAAGAATTGATATGATATCACGAGTATTTTTAGAATATAAGATATTAAAACTGTATTTATTTAAAGCGTATTGAATACTAACTAGGCTGTAATGAAATTATTTTTTTTCAACGAAATCTTGAAACGGCTGGTTGACACTTCCCGTGACCCAAGGGCTGGCTTTTACCTTGGCCAGAGGCTAAGCATTGCCATACAACGTGGCAATGCCGCCAGTCTCTTGGGTATATTACTAGTCGACAGCGATGCAGAGGAATTTTTCGATGCCATATTCTAATTTGATAATAGTTTTAGTTTATTTATTTTTCAAATAGAAGTCCAGTCTGTAATGGCAGCACTATTATATTTCATAATCATTGTCACCGCCCGTCATTGTCATGCTTTTGTCACGTCATTTATATGCTTTTCGCAAAGCTATAACTAATATAGAGGGAGGTATTCAAATGTATACAGTGAAACGCATCATTTTAATTTTCTTTTCTCTATACTAAATATCCCGTGTGTTAGAAATACCACGCTTTGGTGCATATTCGTTATTTTTGACGTAGACACTCGACGATTCCAAAAACTTGACTTTTAAACGTATGTTTGATGCACTGTTTCATGCACACTTTTGCATGTTACCAGCATAAAACCGGTGTAAATAAATGATGGGAAACCAATAAAAATTAACAAATGACCCTGGTGACCCCAGGGCAATAAGTCATATTTTTAGAATAGTCTCATCGAGCCCTTTATTTTGTCGTACCTACTAAAAACTTTTTTCACGACTTTACTTATTGAGTTCTAAATTCCGCCATGTTGATTTTTGTGAAACCTCACCTATTGGATTAGTGATTTCCTTCAAAATCATTCGGATTGCGAGTGAAAGTGAAGTGCGTTACGCTTGGCGGTCACCACAAAGATAACGACATGTAAAACATTAAAATGCATCCAAACATCTGGATGCTACAAGAGAATAAATAATCCTTCTTTCATAGAGCATAACTATGTACCATACAAAGACATACACCAAAAACATAACCCTTCTTGTCAGTCGAGTAATAAGCTTTGATGGTTTATATTTTATTGATAACTCTGTGATGCCGCGTCTGACAGCATCGTGAATGGTATTGTTGTGATTTCTTGTGATTTGTTAAAAATATAATTGGCTGTATTTCAGGTTATCTTTTTTGAATTTTTTAGTGACTTCGCCTTTCTTGGACTATGGATCTTCCATTGCAGCTTACCTCGGCTATAATTACTGTAGGTACCTATAAATAGCTCACATCTCGGAACACTCAGATTGTGCCTGGTTTCCAACGGAGATCGAGCGTTCTATAAACTGGGGCATAGCAAATGATTCATTTGTGCTATAGTCGTTAGAGTTGAGGGAAATTCAATCTACTGGAAGACAGTGGGTGACTTCGCGATCGACAGGTTTGAAGTCATCAGATTTGGGAAGGGTCTTATAGCCCTTCACAAAGTTTTATGACGAACAAAAATATACAGAGCTTTAAAGCACTATTATTGCTTCATAATACATTTTGTTTTATTTGTGTTCATTTCAGGGCCAAGCTTGTATGGCACCGTTATCTTTTGCATTTTACTGCGTCTTTTTTTTTTTTTTTTTTTTGAGGATGGGAAATCATCAAATGACTCCTCCCGCTCTGGGTGGAGCGGAAGGGAGTGTCAGACTCTTACTGACTAAAACCCACCCGTGTTCCTTCCTTGGCCCTTTATGTTCCGGGTCAGCGGTACCCCTTTCGGATGATCCCGCTTTCCCGGCAGGCTTGGGCCCTAGTGCGCCCCCTCTTCGATGCTGACATCTCTTTGAGGCGCGCGTGGAACACGTACGCGCCGTCCAGCACGGGCCTGGTCCTGATCTGACGGTGAGCTACCCATTACTCACCGCCCGCAGGCCCGCGCCTACGGTGGCCGGGAGTCGTCACGCGGCTCCCGACGCCCGGAGCGTCCACCGCGGCGGCTTGGACGGGAGACTCTCTCCCTCTCCCGTCCCGCCACCTCCTTCGCTAGCATGACTGCTTTGCAGAAGGAGGTGACTGCCTCCCACTCCCCCTCGCCCCGGACCATGGCTTGAACCAGGGCCGGGCGTGAGAGGTCGCCGCCGCTGCCGATCGCCTCTACGAGGACACGGCGGTGCTCCGCCCATGCAGGGCAGGCCCCCACCGTATGCTCCACCGTGTCCTCGGGGCGATCATCGCAGTGGTGACACCCGGGCGTTTCCTCCCGCCTGATGATGTGCAGGAACCTCCCGAAACATCCGTGTCCGGTGAGGACCTGCGTCAGGCGGTAGGTGAGGACGCCGTGACGCCTCTCTAGCCACTCCTCAAAGAGGGGTCTTACTGCCGCTATCGTGGCGTGCCCTGCGCTGGGTTGCGACAGTCGCTCTTTCCATGCCACCATGAGATCGCGCCGGAGGTCCGTCCGCTCCGCCGCGATTTGCCGCGGAAGCGGGGTTTCCCCCCGGCGTAGTGCCTCCGCGCGCCACTCATACAGGCGCGCGAGGACTATCGCCTCCAGATCCGACGGCGGCAGTCCGGCAAGGAGGCTGGCCGCCTCGCCGGAGATCGTGCGGTAGCCCCGGATCAGCCTTACGGCTACCACCTTTTGGGGCGCGTTCAGATAGTGGGCGGCTCTCCGCCGCAGTGAACGCGCCCACACCGGGGCCCCATATGTAGCCATGGACCGCACGACCCCCGCGTAAAGCCTTCGGCAGGAGGCGTTTGGACCCCTCAGGTTGGGCAGGAGCCGCTTGAGGGCGGCCCCAGTCCGTTCCAGTTTGGGGGCCAAACGTCGGAAGTGCTCCACGAAGTTCCACCGGCTATCGAGCACGAGTCCTAAGTACTTCATCGTGGACTCGACGCCGACGTGAACCCCTCCTGCCGTTAGTTGGGATCCCGATGGTGGCCTGTTCCGGGGCCCATGGAAAGACATGGCCTCGGACTTGTGCAAAGCCACCTCGAGACCCAACTGCCGGATCCTCTCCACGACTATCGCAACCCCGCGTGTCATCGCGTCGGCCGCCGCCTGATGCGACCTCCCCTGCGCCAGGACCAGCGTGTCGTCAGCGTAGCACACCACGCTGACGCCATCAGGGAGGTCGGCCCGCAGCACCCAGTCGTAACCGATGTCCCACAGGAGCGGCCCTAGAACCGATCCCTGTGGGACACCGCACGACATCTCTCGCCGGTTCCACTCCCCATCGCGACCGGGGTAGATGACGGCTCTGTCCGTCAGATATGCCTCGACTATTCGACGGAGGTAGGTTGGCACCCGGTGATACCGGAGTGCCTCCCCAATGCAACTCCAGGGCAGGGTGTTAAATGCGTTGGCGATGTCGAGTGACACCGCCACGACAACCCCGCCCCGAGACACCGCGTCCCCCGTCGTGAGGGCTCTAACGCGCATAATGGCGTCCACCGTCGATTTTACTGCGTCTTAAGTTTAAAATACGTTGTTAATATTTTGATCCAAGCGTCGTCGCGTCGCGGGACGTCTACGAAGGTTTTTTTTTTTTAATTTGGTTATATAACCATTAATCAGCTTAGGTACACTTAAAACATTTATGCTAAGATTTCTTTTCCAAAAAGTATATGAAATGCTGCCACTAAAATTGTAACTCTAAATGTTGATAGTTTGTGTTAATATAGTAAAACTAACATTTAGCCACCCATGTTTGACTTCCATAAATTATATTGTCTGTGTTTTCAATAAAACTTATAAAATATTGTATGTAAACAAATAAATAACGGTTAAAACAAATTTATTTTGTTGACATGTTCAGTTTGTTATTACAACTCTGATCTAAATTGAAGTGTTCAGAGCGAATCCTTTTTTGAAAATTCACTTTGTATTGTTTCGTTTTTGTGGTTCCGTTCCCAAAGCATGCCAACGGGACCCTATTACTAAGGCTCCGCTGTTCGTCCGTTCGTCAGTCTGTCACAGGGCTGTATCTTCTGAACTGTAATAGATAGACATTTGAAATTTTCACAGAGTGTGTATGTACAACCGCTATAAGAAAAAAAATATACCCAATATGATTGTTAATATAGAGTGTTAAATAAATAATGTACGGTAGAACGGAGCCCTCCTTTCGACTCGCACTTGGTCGTTTTTTAAAGGTTTCATTTCTGTGGCCCTCAAAGATTGGTAATAGTGAAATAGTTTGTACCGAATTAATATAGAAACGTGCAGAACCTTTCAGCTTAATTACTTAGGTAGTCATAAATGGTGAAGATTGCACTTCGTTCTCAAACCCAAGGATTTGTTCTGTAGCACGAAGTGAAGCGTTATGTACTGCTTCTATTTAATTTCTTCAGATCATCATCATAATCTGCCTAGCCTTTTCACAACTATGTCGGGGTTGGCTTCCAGTCTAACCGTATGCTACTGAAGATCAGTATTTTACATGGAGCGACTGCCTATATCTGATCTCCACAACCCAGGTACTCGGTAATACGATAACTCTTGGTAAGACTGGTTGCCAGACTTTCGGGCTTCCGACGACCCGTAACGACTATCAAAGATCCACGAATGACAGCCGGGACCAACGGCAACGGATTAAAAGGCTTTCCGAGGCTCAGAGGGTTCTTGGTATAAAAAGATGGTTACCCATCCACGGACCAACCGCGGGAAGCGCAACTAAACCTCATCGATCGCCTCGTGCGGCAGTTATTACTTAGCCACAAGCCCCTCCTACCCTATTAAACATGTAGGTTTGTTAAGCCAGACTTTTATTCTCACCAAATCACCTACTTTCCATAGGAAAGCTCCGGATGTTGATAGCTCACATTTTAATCCCATTTCCTTCCCAAATACCCAACTAACATGTAAATGAGTAACAATAAAAGATAACATTAACCAAACTGCGTTTATAACTTGTTATATAGAAATAATCCACAGATTCATTCACATTATGTATATAGTACAAACAATCTAACAATTATTTTGTTATATACCTCTATTGCCAATACCGATGTCCTTGCTTGATTTACCAACTTACAAACACTGCTACAAACACCTTTATTGCAACTGTTCTAAGCTGAAATTCAAATAAATTACAGATTAGTGTTAACTTTGTATTCACGTACTTTAGCAAAATTTTGTTGCGGTTGCTTTAACTCTTCAGGCCGCCAAACAGAGTTGAAATTGCAATGATGTAAAATTGTGTACGTTTGTTTGTATAGTCGGTAACCATGAGCCGAAGGGCGCCGAAGAACCATACATTAACATTTAGGGTCTATTATGTTTAATGATGAAATTGAGCGCATAGACAAATAGAGGAACGGTGTCGGTAGGAGCCTGAGCTCAGTTGAGACGATTTCATCTTCTCCATTTCGCCCAATGCTCGGCACAATAAAGGATCACTGTCGAAGGAAAACGGCAAATAGGAAACTAGGTCAATGTGTATTTAATTTGTATAAATATTACCACCGTTAGTCTATTAACCACCAAGATTACTGTCTTGCTTGCAAAATTAACTAAGACAATATTTCTAAAATAACTTTAGATTGTTGATTTTACGTATAGTAGGCCGCAAGTCAGTGGTAATAAAACTAGCATAAGTTGGCCTCTTATTTTAATAAAACTCCGTACTACGCTAGGCCAGCTTAAGGTCAAAGTGTTACGACCGACTTGTGGTTAACTGTACCAATTTGAATGTCGCAGTCACCATACATTACAAAATGGCCATAATTCCACGTTCCCATTCCCAGTTCCCACCCAGCCCTTTTCCAAACCTACCCTTAACAGACCTGACAAAGCTCCTAATTTACGACGACCATCAACCGTTACCATTGAACTGCCCACAAACCACAATGATAAGCCACCGCCATAAATTGTATGCAGCGTGTAACAATAAAAATGTAAACATTACAGATCATACAATTAGATAAAGCTACAATGGATAAGTCGTGAAGTTACGACCGTGAAGTGATAATGGTGAATGAAGGAAAGTTTATTAGTATCAGATGTGAATGTGAGGTACCTACTTCGTGTATGCTTGTATTATAAGCATTCCTTTTGTGCTTGAGTTGGTAATTTCAGACTGCAAAACTCTGTATTTTTCTGGATTTATTACGTAGATTTTGATTTTGTTAAAACGCATTTGATTTAACGTTAACCCCTTCCTTATACAACTGCGGGGTGAGCATGGATAGAGCTGTGATAGGCGTGATAAAATGCGTGATTCAAGCCTATCACAGAGGCATTGCATTGCGCCTATCTCACACTCACAAGCAAAGCTGAAAAACTTGTCGGCAGAACAGGTTTGCTAGTAGAACTTTTCCGAACGAATTTTGCACAATAAGCTACAATGTCGGTACAAATACTGAATGACTTGATTTTTTAAGAACTTTCTTTACCGACTGTACTCACATATGACAGCTGTAACATTTCACACTTGCACTAAATATCTTGAACAAAAGGGATTTCTTAGCAATTTGAGTACACTACCTTACAAAAGCTCTTAGGCATAAAAGTCGAATAAATTCAACTTATTTTCGAATAAATTAAGCTTTTTTGGAATAAATTTGACTTTTTCCCAATACTCGCATGTCGTCGTAAAGTTTCCCGCGGGCGTGCAATGTAGAGGTTACATTGACATGGATTAATCTCATGTTTTGAAAGCTTATGTCATAGAGTATTCTTTTTGTAGATGTGTCGCCAATTTTTTATGAGTTTGCTATAGTCGATTAGGTAATTAAAGACAACGCTAGAGCATCGTAGATGCAGCTACGGAATAAATAGCGCTTCTTAGAATTGAATTTAGTTTTAAAATAAAAAAACTTTTAATAGCAAATTTCACTAACTTTTTTTGAAACTATAGTTTATTATACACTATTAACGTTTTTAACATATACCTAAATTGTTTAATACCAAAAAATAGCCATTTTTAATTACCAATTTTTTACTTAAAACATACATAAAAATGTTGTTTCAGCTTTTTGCCAAAGCTGAAACAACATTTTTATGTATGTTTTAAGCCTTATTAACAATTTAATAACTGCTATTGCCATCTCGGGCTCTGATAACAGCTTCGAACCGGTTTGGCATACTGAAGGCGATGTTTCGGAGGCGATGTTGGGAATATTCTCCCATTCTTCCATCAGGGCCTGTTTTAGGGCCCTGAGGGTGATAGGAGGTGGTCTGTGGCTTCTGACCAGCCTTTTTTTCAGCAGTTCATCGCAGGCGTGCTAGATCGGGTTGAGATTAGGACTTTTGGTTGACGTTGACGTTTTTGTTTGACGTTAGTCGATATCAACCTTCTGAATGTACTCTTGTACGACCCGAGTGGTGTGTGGCCGGGCGTTATCCTGCATCAGTATCAATCCATCACCCATATTTACTTAATATGGCCCTGCATACTCATTAAGGATCTCTTGAGCATATCTTTCTCCAGTCAGGGTGCTATTTTCTATGGCCACTAACTCTATGCGACCTTCTGAAGAGATGCCAGCCCATACGTGTACAGTGCCTCCACCGTATTGGGCTCTTTCTGTGAAGCAGGCTTGAATGTATCGCTTACCAGGTCACCTGTACACTCTTCGCATTCCATTGGAAGTGAATAGTGAGAATCCAAACTCTTCAGTGAATAAAACTCTTGCCCATTCTTCTTCACTCCACTGGGTGTGTTCACGGGCGTAGCGCAGTCTTGCTACTCGATGCCCTCTCTCGAGTTTGGGGCCACTTGCTAGCAATCGGTGCTTCAGGTTTGCTTCAATAAGTCTTCTTCTCACTGTACTATCACTAATGTAGTCTGTTCGGTTCTGAAGAAGCTGTTGATGGACTTCAACTGCATTGAGGTGGCGATTTCTCTACACAGTGGAGACAATAAAGCGGTCTTCTCGGGTACTAGTGTACCTGGGTCTGCCATTACAAGGTCTCCTCAAATGGTTGCCAGTTTCTTCGTACCTTCGCTTCTCCTGTCGGACCTTTCTTAATGTTACACACTATTCTTGCAGTACGATGCTTACTGATGCCTAGTTCTAGAAAAGCCAAGATTCTTGCACATTCTTCGGGTGAAAGAGGCATGATAAGTAAAGTTTACGTGCTGTAGACCTTGGCTTTTGAATCAAAATTCATCGATCAAGAAGTAAATATGAAAACAAAAACAGAAACAAAAAAAAGAAAAGAAAGACAGCAATTTGAAAATTAGTGTCTTATTAAAAAAAAAACAGCTTGTCCTTAAAAGAAGGTTGTCGGCTATAAAGTATTTATATAAAAACATAAAATCTTTTTGTAATCCTTTTTATTTCAAAAATATATATTGTGTACCTACTTTAAAAGTTATTGCAATTTAAAAGTGTGGTACTAAGTTTTGAAGGCCGGTGTACATATTAAACAAATTTGATATGGCAAGCAATGCCAACGTGAAAATAATCTGCTAAAGTCAATGTGAATGTGCGATCAATATGTATCTCAAAATTTAATTGCGTATCAGTGATTAATTAACATTCTTTTAAATGTGGCAGACCTACTTCTTGGAATTTATTTCTGGTCGTCGGCAAAGCATCATCTCGATATTATACATTTCTTAGAACTCTGAAGTGAATCCTATGTCAATGAATGAACAACAACATGAGTGAATGAATGACATGCTGAAATGTTAAAAATAAGAAAATTGTAAATGTGGTGTTACCTGCGTATTTAAATCAACTACACTATAATTGTTGCCTCGACTGATAAAAATAAAAAACAGTTCGCTTCTACATTTAATACTCTGTGCCCGGGAATGATTCACTGTTGCGCTCGCGCATAAAAACTCATCGACCCACAGTTGACATAGAACGATAAATGCCAAAAATTATCGTAAATTATCGCGCTAATACCGCCTTATGAGCGACAGGAGAATACGCAGTATAAACTTGTATTATACTTTTGTACTCATAAAAATAATATTTTCAGAATCTTTGTTCTGTACCGTATGCATTTGAAAAGTTCTTTGAAATTCGGTTTCGGTTTTATGATGCGTTTAAAATTATTTTTATTGTCCTTGCATGGTGAAGATCTCGAATGATTGAGGCGTCACAGTGCTTTTACGCGAGTAAATCGTTACTGCTAATTTTGGAAAGAGGTTTTTAACTTTCGTTTTCATGTTTACGATCAATTCTTGCAGTTCCTTGTTGGATGTGTCAACTTCACTCAATACATTACGCATCGCTAAAATTAGGAAAACACGAATGTTTTCTTACTGGTTAATATTCGTTGAGCCCAGAGATGCTTGATAAAAACAATGTTCTTTAAGCCATTTAGATTTGCTACTGACGAACTATATCTAAATCATAAAATATTGTCACTTCGAAAACTTTATATTATCAACTCAGTACTTAAACTACATAAAATATTACCTTACGTTTATATAGCTCAAACAGGCAGAAGAAAATAATGTGGCCACTGCTCCTCGCTGTAGAACTCTTTGCCAGGCGTCAATTTCAAGCCCACTCTGCCTATCTATATAATAAGCTTCACCATAAATATACAATAATTATACAACCTTCAATTCCATGAATGTAAAAAAACAATCGTTTACGAGCTCGAGCGGCTTGGGTACTGTGATATAGAGAACTTATTATTTAAATACGAACTCTAGACAATATTCGTGACTTCTAGTGGTACTTCCCGATTCCAAGATATTACATCGTAGGGCTAAACGTCTCCTAATTAGGAGTCAAATTCACACAGCCTATATGAGAAATAGTATGTTCTAACTACCATAAAGCCACACACAAACACACACACACTCTCACACACACGCACACTCCCTCACCACACACGCACGCACACACACACATAAAGAGAAGTCATACCGGTATCTCTTAACTTTTCATTCATTGTGTACTTGTTTGTAATTACTAATTACATAAAATAGTTTAGTAACAATATATTTTTAGTTACCTAAAAATATGTTGATCCGAGGGACAGGGAGGAGCAGAACCACCCAATACAAGCATTACTACATGCTTCCTGGGAGGTTCTAGCCACAGAATAATATTGTACAAGAAAGTTACAGAAATAAACTACTTTAATTTTTAATAAAAAACATTTCCGTATGCAACATTTATCCCTGCCTAGGTACTTATGGCTCTTTATTTATATTTATTTTAAAGGAATTTTTGTGCCCTTTCTATGCCCATTTAGTAGTCTATGGAGAAGTCCTTATTTTACTAACGTTTACTGGCTGTTTATAATGACAAGAAAAGGCAAATTTCCTGTAAAAGTGTACCGAACCTATTTATTTTATAATTGTTTTACTTAAATTCGTATAATATCTAAAGGCGAAAATACAATCTGTAAAAACTTTCACATTTATAATATTATTAGGATAGGAGACCCGGGTTGTTGGCGATTTCTGACCATCAAGTCCAGATATCCTCACGTTGTTTTCCGTTACAGTAAATCACTTCTAGACTAGCATCGTGACAATATGTCGGTACATAATATTTTCCCACGCAATTCATTCGATATAAATACATATTGCACGTAAGTAGAGCGAGTGCTCGCAACCTGTGATTACTAGTGCCTTTGTAATCTTTTATACCTAAGACGTTCTGTGTGCTAGGTATATTGTTTTTATTCATATTTACATATAGATTTGATTCTGCCAAACAGTAATTAAGGCGGGGTGTTATCTCAATATTCCCAAAAATTGGTTTCTTAGAACGTCGAGTATGACGTAATGTAATAAAAATAAGTAACGCGAAAAATACAGTGAACAGAGAAGGGTATAAAGAAGAATTTAAACCGAACAGAATAATAAATAATAGTTTGATATTCCCAATAAAAAATTGGGAAGTTGTAGCACAAAAATAAACTTTGACGTCGAAGATCTCTGTATTTCCAGCGATAACAACAGTTTTTTTTTAAGAATTTAGTAGGTTTTCCATTTTTTTAAAACTTTAACCAAACCATTATTTAATTTTATGTCTATATTTTAAATAATCTAAAGAAAAGCAGTAAAATAAATGCCCATTCGCAGCTTACGTCACATTTCAACACAAATATCATTTTCAATTTTCAATCTTATTGACGCTCCATAGTGGTGACAATAGCTTACGCGGTCATACTTTAGTCGTCGGGCAGCGCTCGACTTGGATGGTTGGCACCGGACGCTCTGTGCATAATTCGATTGTAGTTTTCAAGTAATTTATGACTGAAAACAGTGTGTGAATTGAACTAAAGTTCTGTGGCGGACTACTAAGGCTACTCACTGCCTAATATTGAAGTGAAAATTCAGTCTCAGTGGAAATATGGGCAATAAAAATAAAATGTTGCGAAAGAGTTTTACAAGAAAAAGACGAAAAACTCGAAAAAATTATGGAATGTTTGGGTAAGTAGGATGATTACGGTATTGTATCATAATAACATTTGAAATTTGTATTTAGTTTAGTATACTTACGAAACTGTATAAATCTATAGAAACGGTATTGACAATTTCTACAAACATTTTGCTAAATCCAAAAACAAATAGGTGCACTCTATTTTGATGTCTATAGAATGCATATTTGAATGCGCCTAGTGCAAACGTCTCTGGTCGAAGCAACCATCGAGGCGATAGCCATATTGCAATAGTAGGTATAAGTAACAAAAACAAACTTGCAGATAAATCAGAGTGCGTTCGTAATTATTATAATAATATAAATATTGCACTAGTTATATAAAAAGCATTTTGATTCTTTTGTAAGATTATTTTTATAATATTTATTGAGTCATTAGACCAGTGCCGATAATTTTTGAAAACGAAAAAAGTCACAGTAGGCTGAAACCCATTGGAAAAGAAAGAGAATATAACAAAAATGAAAGGAAAAATAATTTACGGGCGATCCGAGGTCGGGAAGTGGGGGTTATCTCGATTTCCGGCAAAACTACAAGTCATATGGAAAAAAGTGTAATAGCAAAGTTGTAGGTAATAAAAAGATCTACAACTTTTGTATTCACACTTTTTTCAAGTAACCTCAAAATTTATGTGAAAAATTCAATTTATGTGAAAAATTCAAATTTGCCGGAAATCGAGATAAACCGCTTTTTACCCTTAAACCCCCACTTCCCGACCTCGGATCGCCCGTAAATTATTTTTCCTTTCATTTTTGTTATATTCTCTTTCTTTTCCAATGGGTTTCAGCCTACTGTGACTTTTTTCGTTTTCAAAAATTATCGGCACTGGTCTAATGACTCAATAAATATTATAAAAATAATCTTACAAAAGAATCAAAATGCTTTATATATAACTAGTGTGCAGTATTTATATTATTATAATAATTACGAACGCACTCTTATTTATCTGCAAGTTTGTTTTTGTTACTTATACCTACTATTGCAATATGGCTATCGCCTCGATGGTTGCTTCGACCAGAGACGTTTGCACTAGGCGCATTCAAATATGCATTCTATAGACATCAAAATAGAGTGCACCTATTTGTTTTTGGATTTAGCAAAATGTTTGTAGAAATTGTCAATGCCGTTTCTATAGATTTATACAGTTTCGTAAGTAAACTAAACTAAATACAAATTTCAAATGTTATGATACAATACCGTAATCATCCTACTTACCCAAACATTCCATCATTTTTTCGAGTTTTTCGTCTTTTTCTTGTAAAACTCTTTCGCAACATTTTATTTTTATTGCCCATATTTCCACTGAGACTGAATTTTCACTTCAATATTAGGCAGTGAGTAGCCTTAGTAGTCCGCCACAGAACTTTAGTTCAATTCACGCACTGTTTTACCAATTTTAGCAAATACCAACTAATATTCAGCCAGCAGCAGCTTCCATTCCCGTGGATGATCCCTCTATCGTCAAAATTTTTCAGAATTCTAGCTTCCGTCCCGGCTCCGCATTTTATTAGAAACATTATGGCATTTGTCACTTTGGAGCTGTGATATTATTGCATTTATTTAGAGTTTATGTGATTTTTAAGTGGTCCGAGGGCCTTTATGTTGGTTTTGTTTTCTATTTTTTTACCGCACCCACTAAGTACCTATCTAAAACACAAACATTAGTTTGAAATGGCATAACTACCCATTTAATTAACCCTTCCATCCCTGATACTGACTTACACCCGAAAAGCATAATTCCCCTTCTAGAGCAGTCGGGTAAAATTCGGAATGTTTATATTTGACCTGTTTATCATGTACTGTAATAAAAATAAACAGTAGTGATGTTTTTTTTTTAAATTGTTATGTGTAATTATTTATTGTATCATATTATGAACCGACACTGTAATTACATCGAATTTTAGAACGCACGTCATAAGTAAGTTTAATCAACAGAAAACATCTGATTTCCTTACGTATACTATGCAACTTTCCTTGAGCACACAAACGCCCGTGTTAGCGTTTGCGAGTGTGTGCATAATTACCGTAAAACGCGCAGATGCGGTTGTGTGAGTGCGGTAATAGCGATTAAAATCGTAGTCGGTCCGCGTCTTAAGATAAGTTTTGAATCCTAGAAGACATAACAAAGCATCACGCATTGTTTCGTTGATGGGTTGGGCAGAGGTGTACCTATAGTACACCCACATTTTGACAATAAAAATCAACACAACAACTACACAACACAATACAATTTTTACACTGTACAATTTTTTCTTTGTCAAACTAGATGATGGTCCAGCTAAAAGATAGTATGATGCATCGCAGTCCTTAGAATCAATAAAACTGTAATAAAATCTTAACTTATTATAATTGAACCATTAATTTGATTCCCATATTTCAATTGCCCACTTAATTGGCTGAATGAAGACACGTGTGTAAGTAATTACTGATAAAACATTGTTTCTCAAGCTTGCAATACATATTATTACGAAGTAGAATATTATCTTAGAATAACTCCTCTTTTTACTCAACAGAGCATCTCTTCTGTCCTTGAGACAGTAACCATTGGTAAGTTTAACGTTCCGTTTTCGTCATGTATAAACCGAGTATTCATTGCATAGTGTTCCTATCATAGCTAGATTGGGACCACACGGAATATGCATTCTGTATTCTGTTAGTATACCATTTGACAGTGGCTCAATCATCGCTCTTGACATCGATGGGAACAAACTAGGTGGTCCCATATAGACGGAAACCGCACAGTTTGGTTTGTTTAAAATCGTTATATCATATTTTAATATAATTTCCTCTACTTATGGACCATCCATGTGTGTATATGTGTCGCAAAAGTTGACTACATAAGGGGACATTACCACGTGGTTCAATCAACTCAGCCTATCGCTGCCCACTGCTGGACATAGTTAGCTTCTCCTAGGCTGCGCCACAACACCCTGCCCTCCGCCTCCAGCACCCAGTCTGTCCCAGCCACCTTCTTAAGGTCGTCGGTCCATGTAGGTGGTTAGGTTATCAAGATATTTTCACATTTCTTCATTATGGAAGGACATAGATCGCCACATGCTTTCAAAAATGTATCTCGTTACTAAAAAAAGAATTCTAGCCTATCATAATTATAAACAGCATCTATGTCGATCTTAATGCTGACGCTGTGATGTTGAGCTAGTGCCTGTTCACGGTTGAACAATTATCATCAATATTATCAATATCTCTTCATCATTTCATGGTTATATTTGGATATTTGAAACATTAGGAGCTTAGGCATTTCAGCATTAGGTGATTTTGAGTACCTATTTCACAAATAAAAGGTCTACCTAAATAATGGCCTACTTATCTATAATAATTTTGTTTAGTTCCAGTGTCCCCACGCTCATTAGTCGGCTTGGTACACTCGAACAGTTTGTTAAACTCGTTGTTCGTTTGCGGTCCAGCAGTTAAACCGTTCTGTGGTCAAACTTCGGTGTTTATGTAAAATAATAAACTCGGCACAATAGTTAGTATTTTCAACTTATTAGGCTCCATGGGGTGATAACATAAAATTTCAAGTCTTTCTGGCATTCAAAAAAAGGTAATCAAACTCATAAATTGAATAGGGCTACATCTTCGAGATGTTATTAAAACTAATCCTATACAATAATGTCTTAATATAAGCTACATTCAAACTATTCTTAATAACATTATGATAATTCCCTTTTGATTTCAATATAAAATTAGAGGAAAATTTTCGAAAGCAAAATCTAATATTTCAATAAAGATGTTTCGAAGTTTGAATAAACGACTTTCGGTACTAATGAACTATTATTATTTTCTAACGACAAGCAATCTTAAATTGTGATTATAATAAGCAAAAGCTGATATTTTTCTCTATTTTATATTCATAATGAATTCTAATTTTGTTCGCAAGGTTGGTCTTTAAATGGGAAAACCACATGAAGCTACATACGTCTTTACTGTAATTTAATTAAATACGAGGGAAGATTTACTTCTAAAATTGCCAAAAATGTTAAGTACTGCTCTCGATTTTAGCCAAAAAAATGAGAAGCAAAGAAATTCTTCACACCAAAAGGCCGTGATTGTTAAAGTCGTACAACACCCGAATGACAATGAACGCGGAAATGATATAAATTACGTAATTCATGCAAATTTAACAGTTTTTTTTTGCCCAGGAAAAAAAATCGTCCGAAATAATGTGTACGGTTTCGTTTAAAATTCCACACAAAATTGTAACGGTTTATATTTATGAAAGAGAATCTTAAATTGAGGCATTGTCAGTGGAATCCGGCACGATTTTCCCGTCAATCATTACGTTTTTTTCGTTAATTTTTCGAGAGACTGTCCTTTGGCGATGAGTCTTTTGGGCTTTGTGAAATGTCAAAAATGCATTGTGTTTTAAAATATTTAATTTGGACAAATAAGGGCGCTTTTTAAGCGCTATATTTTGGTTTAAACTGAGTGCTTTAAACAAAATACTTGCTGATAAAAACTTCAAGCTATAGATAAATCCAAATCAGAAAAAGTATTTTACTACCTTACCTAATTAGGTATGTCTTTTTAGACACTGGAAGATTTGTAACTTTGAAAAACCTGTTTGAAAGGCTGATTTAGATATATGCAGAGATATTGGTGCCGATTCTGTTGTACACCGAACTAAACTAACTAAACTATCACTAAAATTTCTTACTTTTGGCTATGAGAATCTTAACGCTATTCTGCAAAATAAAATCTCTAAATTTAAAAATAATTTTGACACATCTAAAATCAAATTTGGCAATTGCGACTCCACGTGATACTTGTTTGCCGTACCACGTGATTTTTTTTTAGAGCCAGAGTCGCGCATTATTTTGCAGCCTCGACATGTTTTGTATGGAATTTTTCACTTATTCTATGGAAAATATCAAAAAAAAATTTTTTTTTTACCAACACGTTGGATTTTAGATGTTCCGGGATTTCATAAAGGGGGTCGAAATTTTCATTATTTTTGCGATAGGACACACCGTTTTCGAGATATGTTATGATAGTTTTCGAGATGCAAAAGAAAAGAATAAAAGATACAGTACTGTTTTTGCATCTGAAGTCGAGGTGTTGGTATGAATTTTAGTTCATGACAACTAATTTTATTCCACACCTTTTTAATCGCGATTAAAAACAGGCAGATTTAGTTACGACAATCAAAATTTTTGGTGAAAAACGTAAAATTCAGAATAGCAAATTTGCCATTTTCACTAAATTATAATCTCAGTGCCATCTTAGTGCTGTCAAACTAAAATTTGGTTAAGTTGTGTCACTTTAGTCAATTTCAGAATGGGAAATCGTCGTTTGACAGGAATAAACTAAATTTTGGTGATTTTTAGTCTAGTTTAGAGAATTTTGTGACAAGAGAATCGGCACCATTTTTGTTGAATCTATAAACTAAAAATACTTATAGGATACTTTTAGTGACGAAAAGTGGAACATTTACGATGTCGAGACAGCCGCTAGGCACTGTTTATTGTAATGCCAAAGTTATGTCTAGAACCCATTCAATCGCTAACTAATAAGAATATATTTATTAGTCGATTGACTTTTACTACTTAAATGGCCGACTGATACCATCTCTGATTCCATTACGAATAGTATAAGGGCATGTAACTTAATACCAATAAAAAACTAAAAGCTGGTATTAATATTCAGCTTTACACAATTCATTAGGCCCGCATTACATGTAGTAATTATAATCTATTTTGCAATTAATTTCTGATAATTTAAATGGCAGAATATGAGAGTATGAAGTATCTACAGACTTTCAACCTGCATTATGTGACGTCATATTTCATGCATAAGGCAGTTAAAAAGATAAGAAAGTTAGAATATCATCATTATCTGCCTAACCTTTTCCCAACTATGTTGGGGTCAGCTTTCAGTCTACCGGATGCAGCCGAATACCAATATTTTACATGGAGTGACTGCCTATCTGACCTCCACAACCCAGTTACTGGACAATACGATACCCCTTGGTAAGACAGGTTGCCTGACTACCCGTAACGACTGTCAAAAATCTACACTACACATGATAGCTGGGCGTTATGTAATGGATGATCACCCATCCACGGTCCCACCTGAGCAAGCGTAGCTTAACCTTCGATAGAGCCGTGCGGCTGTTATCATTTAGCCATGAGCCCCTCTCGACACTCAGAATATGCAATATAACAATATTTGAACATTTCCAAAATGAATGTCTAAATACATAGGTACCAAAATGTAATCTCATCCATATATTAGACTGGGGGACCATTAATCGCATTATCTAATTGAATAATTAATTAGGCACTCAGACAGATATTAATTAAAAATGTACTACCTATTTGTATGCCTACTTAATTCCTGTTCACTGAAAATGTATAGACAGCCTCGAGATGTTTATGAGGCATAAAACTCAAAGGTTCTGATTTGGTCTGAAGATATTAAAATTTTGATGGACACTTCAGAAAATATTATTTTGCTAATCTATTTTGTGTTCATCAACATTATCATCAGTTCGTTAATTAATGTTACTGCTGAATCGATTTCCAATCACCAACTTGTAGACTGATAACAATAAGTAATTAAATACACCATATTATGCATCGGTATATGTAAATACCAGACTACTGCTAGCTTTCCATGTAATAAGAGCTGTCTATAATAACAACTTGGGATAGCTAGGAAGTGATTTATGATGGTTAGGGCAAATTTAAGCAAACGTTAAACTGAAACGTGAAGCAAAAGAGTAACAAAAGATAACAAAATACAAGTATGTCAAGTCAAAAGAAAAAATACGCTTAATTTTCAAGCAGAATTTCGATGTCAAAATGTTTTGACAAAGCTACAATTATCTCGACATAACTTATCAACTATGGTACAAATAGATAGGAAAGTAACACTAACCCAGCTATGTCCCGCATAGCGACACACATTACAGAGTACAATGCTTCATTTACGATCCAAGTCTTAGATAATACAAAGTTGTGACCTTTGCGTACTTATAATGACTTAATAATTCTCTAGTCGATGCTATCTCTCTAAATGGATTGTGGACCGGACTCACGAGTTTTTGTTGTAATTTTTGTGTGTTTTGTTTTTTGTTGGTGACTGTACTGTGTTTGCAAATTAGGAGGTGGGTAAAGGTAAGGATTTGGGTTAATTTTCTTTTTTATATACTTGGTTTTGGTCTCAAATATCAGTTGCAATGGAAAATGCTGTTGAGTGAGTGTTATCTCGCCTTTGTTCTCTCGCTAGAGTGGAACCTAATTCTTCTATGTATAGAACCACTGATTCGTTTTTTGGTTTTCCTTCGTACAGACTGTGGTTTCTTGTGTTGTTATATGACTGATTCTTTTTTATCTCATCTATGCTTCTTATTTTCCTCATTTACCACACCTTCCATTTTCCTTATCGGGTGCAGTCTAGTATTCCTCACCGTAACCATTATTAATTTGATTGACTTGGGCTTTAAAAATATTACTTACTCTGATTTTGTATCAATTGTTACTGCTTTAATGTGATTACCCCTTCAATTTTCAACATCAATTTCGGCAACAGCTGCACTAATTTTATTTGGAAGGCAACTGAAATTATTGTGTTTACCGCTTGTCTTTCTTTTTGTTTATAAACGTCCAATCCGTACCTGTATGTTGTGCCGGTCCCGAGGCAGCGTGTCGCGAGTCGTGTCCAAACCCGCGCGCGTGTCACGACCAGCCATTGTAATGGTCATCTTTATGCCTCCTTTTTTTAGATAATTACACCGCTAATTGTACCGTACCGCTTGAGGAGAAACTTTTAACTTTTCAACTTTGATTAGTTTAAACGTTTCCTCGTTAGTAATCATGTTTTGTTGATTGGTGACTTCAGAAATGTTTCTAGCTTTCTTATAGTTTGAGGAAAAGAGTAAAAGTCGATACATAGTTCAGTATATAGCTGCGACAGTTGAATACAGTCCGAGACACTGTCTTCTTACTCTCCAGTGTAGGCACTGGTACTAGCTTTGGAAGAATATTATATCGCTCATGCCATGATAAAAACTTAGCAAGTCAACTGGTTAGTAGCGCCACGGTTATCAGCATTTTAAATCAAATGCCTTAGGGCAACATCTTGAATTAAGAAGAGACCAAACGTGGGCTATAATATCCTGCCAGCTAGGCATGAGGTCTTCGAATAAGCTCTGCGTTAACCAGCGGTTTCTGTAGCTCGTTATTGAAGCGGTTATTGAAGACCTTGAGAATTGAAATATCTACGACGCTAGAGATATTGATTGTCAATGTAAGGAAGTTAGGCATATCGTTCTATAATCCTTTAGCCTTTCAGGTTACCAACAGAGAAGTAACAAACTGAGATAAGCTGATCCTCATTAGGTAGGTACCTACTGTCCCAAAACCATAATTATTTAAAAAAATACAAAATACTTTTAATGCGCCTAAAACAGTATGGTTAACCATTAATCTAAAATCGGGATCTTTACGACTCATCAATATCAAGGTCGAAAGATTTCGAATCGATTCTTTAAATCGATACGATCTATCGAGATGTATCGCGATTATATCGAGATCACGACTCGACCCGCGGTTCAATAGATTATCATATTTCTTTCGTAAAGAATGAGGCCTTTTTAATGAAAATTTAGATGGTGTTGTAATCTTGTGGAAGTATGTGCTTAGTACAATGGCTGAACGAGGTTGAATGTGATTAAATTTGGGAGATAAACAGTTTTACATAATACTTGTATACTTGACTTAAAATTCAAAGCCTCGTGACTAAATAACAACCACGCAATTTAAGGTACTTAATTGTTATGCGAAGTTAAGCCACACTTGCTGCGGTACGCTCGAGGATGGGTGACCATTCTGCTTTAGCCTGTCCTGTTTCAATTTTAAGAACAGACGACCTCAATAAAGTTGTGTCTACTAAACCTAGCAACTACCAAGTACCTGAGGGCATAGACAAGCGATTCGTATTTCTACGACGACTTTCATAAAGATCGACATAAGGTTTTCGGCAGCTTATGTCTATCCAATACATTTTTGACTTTGCCGTTACGCTATCACTGATAGGATTTCACATTGTTTAGGTCCTCTGGTACTTCTCGCCCACCACCAGCACGTATAATGGTATTTTGTATCGCAGAGAAACAATGGCTGGTTTCTTCGTAAAAGAAGAGGTTTATACCCTGCAGTAAGACAATTGCAAGCTAGCATTATTGCCCTTAGTTTTGAAGGTCTCCGCCCAAACCAGATACAAAACCTATACATAGAAGAGCTGTATGCATACAGCTAAAGGTTGATATTGGGTGTATTTATGCGGACCGTAGGTCGCCGGTACATACCTATCTTGTTTTAGATCGCGCCCTTCGCTTGGTCAGCGGGGACCTTTGTACTAAGCGCAAAAACGAATGGTTTTGTGTATTTTTAGAATAACTTATATGATTGTTTCTGTTGTATTTGTTGTAAGAAAAAGTAATTGACCCAGGTTAAGGCACACAATAAGAACATTAAAAATGAAATCAGAAAAAAAAACTGTTGATAAACTAGATGTCTAGAAATTCACGTACCTAATGGAACAGAAAATCTCTTCGAAATTAAATCGAATTATTAAAAGAAAAGTAAACAAGATGACGTCAATCGCATCAGCAATAACAAACTGCAATCATTAATCAAGTGATTTATGTAAGTAGAATTTATTCCTTTGACGAGTACCTAATTGGGAGGCCAATTTTCTTCAGTTAACAACGGCTTGAATATAAAAATATGCAATCGTTTATTCGGCCAGTTACATTATCATCAATTCATTAGACAGCATTCATTTTATACGCTTATCCCACAATACTTTCTTAGGACAGTGCAATTAGACATCCAATCATACATAATTATGCTAGTTGCTATCTTCATTTAGAAAATACAGTGGATTTTTAAAAGAATTTCTGTGGAGTTTTTTGCCGGCTCGTCTCCATAGGAAACGGCCAATTGGAACCGTGCACCTAGCTTCTGACATTTCATAAAGTCCCAATGTAGGTTTGTGAAATAATATACATATTTAGAATTTGAGTGCAAAACACAGTCATGCATGATCTTATTTGTTGGTTATGCTAAATCGTTGGCATTATTATTCAACATTTTTTGCTACCCCTACATCTTACCCAACGTTGACCGCACTTATCTTACCGTGAGGTATGTTCTTATTATGTGCGTTTTTTGCCGACGCCCCACGCATGGTCCCACATGGCTACACTGACTATTACTCAAATAGGCACCCCATTGACTGCTACCCATAGAATCTTCCTGGATAGTCTAAATACGAGTTTTTGGCATATCCGAAGGGAAATAGAGTTCACTTCCTGTATTTTAAGAACCTTCTCATATAGGGTGCTAGAGAGAAGCTTTCGAACTAAATAATGTCAATGGCAAAGCAATTTAGGCAGTATTATTAAAATTTACGATTGAACCTTAATGTGATTGACTGCAGCCAGGTAGGTACCTACCAGAACAAATATTACGATTCAAGCAAGACAGACCTATGCATACACTACGGTGGGATATAATTTTTTTTTTAAATGATTTATGTTTATTTTGTACAGACCAATAACTTGTATGTGTGGTTAAACTGTAAATTCAAGTTGGTTATTATTATAAATAAATAAATAAATAAATAAAAATCCTGTGGTTAATATTAGGTAGTATAGAACATAGTTAAGGGGCTGACAACAGCAAAAGCGCGGTCACTGGCGGACTGCATGGAAAAGAAAGAGAAGCGCGATGACCTAAAGCTGTTAACTTATTGCAAAATATGAAGCAATTCTCTATTTACAAAAAAAAAACTACCTATTGATCGATCTATTGAATGGACTACAACATGAAAACACTATCATGTTAATATGTAGCTTGAAGATCAATCTGAAAAAGAAAACTGAATGATTGCATGTACATTACTATGGTTTTTAAACGTTAAAAGAAATTTTATAGGTATCTTCGTGACTTTTTTCTATCGTACCAAATTAGTGGTATTATGTTTTCAACACACTATCTCATCATCAGCTTATAATGTTCCCTCTGCTGGGACACAGGCCTCCTCTCGGTGCGAGGGAGTGGGCCCTAATCCACCACGCGGGCCCAGTGTAGGTTGGTAGATGTCACATGTCTTCGAATTTTTAGTTCTAGGACATGCCGGTTTCCTCTCGATGTTTTCCTTCACCGTTTTGAGAGCAGAGACACACTATCCAACTAGCATATATCCTTTCCATCCTTAATTTTTTACTGCAGTGGGTCATTTACTTTTGGGCATTATAAAACTTGCGTTTAGGTGATGTAGTCCTCTTAATGAGAAGGCCTAAGTCCACGAGAAGACGATAATAATTAAAGAGAAGGAAATAAGATTTATTGGAAAGAAACAAATATGAATAACTGTAACCAAAAAACTACAGTTCTGCAGCCCTCAGCCGAAACCGAGCCATCAACATTTTAAACACAATGTAATGTAGAAAACTTCGATATTGTTATCAATAAGAAGAAGGAAATAACATACATTCCTCCCTTTCCCTTTGATCATACGTATAATGTCCGCCAACTATTCATACGCAGCCCTTCACATTATAATAAAAGTTCATGTTCCTTCCCGTCAGACATCAAAGTCACTGAATGAATCCTTACATTCTTGTAATAGATCTATTGATTGACAATGGAGACTACTGAACGACCCCTTAGTAATGCTTTTAAAGAACAAAATAGGACTCTAATTCAGTATGCATAAGGTTGAGAAATGTGCGAGGGTAGAGGCTACTATCTTACCACCTAGACATTCGACTGGCGGTCATAAAACAGCCTGTTTTCACATAACTATTTACTACAATGTTACCAAAAAACTGTGAAAAATCAATATTCAACTTTATCTGCGAAACCTTATAGCTGAAAATGGTTTAGCTAGAGGTTAAAAACATTTGCTCGTACTATTCGAGTCCGTCAAAAAGATTTATATGACAAAATAAGTTTTTTTTTTTATTGAGCTATTGAGTCGTTTTTTTATTGATTTCCAATGTGTGCTGTGTAGTTATTTTTATTTTATTTACGGCCCATTACCTGTGGCGTTGTGTTATTTTTATGTTTCTAGTTTAGTTTATTGCGTACCTTTAAATCGTAGAATAACGATGACATGGTTTTTATTATTTCCTTTTTTGTACTTTTTTCTTGTTAACAAATAAGTTTGATAATGGTCTAGGAAATAAAATATATTACAATACGGTAACTCATTGTATTTTTATTACTGAAGCACAGAAGATGGAGATTATGTTTCATAGAAGCTAATACTCTTACAGTTTCTCTAAAGTAAAATCACAATCTGCCATCTTCGATAGCAATGACTTAAAAATAAATTAAATAAAAAATCGTCTAAGATCCATCAACAAATAACAAAAAAGTGGAGCTCCCCGTTTCTTTCGCAGTCCATAAGCACTATATAAACAACTTTTAATCTTAAATATTTCAAAAATCTCGACGCCAATCCTTTTAAGTTTGTAAATCGAAGCACTGTGCAGGCTTCATCTGACTGACGTCAACCAGAAAGTCTTGACCCCTGCCTTTCCCAAGTTTTGCTCTTTAGAACCTGATTTTACTTGGAACGAGAAGAGTAGGGAAGACCAGGTTACGGGAGCCAAAATGTATGCAAGCGATCCGATGGCTAATATAACTTGAGCCCTCATGTTGAACCTTTTCCCGTTTCTGTAGAACGGATGCAAAGGATTTATGGGAGGAGCGGGAGGTAATGTAATTCTGGTTACTGCCAAGATCCTTGTACAATGAATTGCATTAAGCGACAGGGCCTCTACGAGCTATGAATGCTCTTAATGTATGGATACGATTTGATCGCTCCGAGCGTTTAGTGCTGTGTATGGTGATCGAGGTGTCGATAAATCTGTTGAACTTAAGAAAATTTGTATTAGACGGATAGCAGCATCATCAGCATGTGCCAACTTACCTATCGAGGTGATTACGGCCTCGATTTTCATATCTGTCCAGTTGTTGTTAAATTGTTACGGAATGAAAATCAAATCAAAGATTATGATAATGAGCTTAACCCATTCAATGTATTCCATATTTGAGTTCGATGTCCACAGCTTCAGACTTCTGCGACCCTCGGGAAGAATGTTATCCCTAGTCACCTTAATTGAACAAACTGCCTATTCCAAGTCAATTGTAAACGTACTAATTAAATTCAAACCTATCCATGTGTGAGCCTTTGCTGTAATTTATTCACCAACAAAGAATAATACAAGGGTAACTCGAAAAAACTCATTACCTTTCAACCAAAGAAACTCGACCCGAAAAACTAGAAATTTAGGGTAAGTACGTAAGCTCACTTATTTTTTATACACGAATAAATAAGAAAGGGCTCAAACAGGCTCCCAAAGATACTGTATCGCATTGTACTGACCCTCGGCTCACAAAAGGATTCTTGAAAAACTTATTCTATTAAAGAATGATCTCATTTGTTGGATATCTTTTGGGTTATTTGTGTTTCCTATACAGATTATTTGGAGCAATGATTATTAGAATATGCATATGAGGTAGTTGAGTGTATACCGCAGTGTCTCAAGATGAAAGTCTTTGATCAATGCGTGTTTCTAGTGATGACCTAGGGCACTAAAGCGGAGTCGCTCACGTTAGAAGGCTCAAAGTCACCCAGAGGGCAATGAGATCGAAACAGAAATTAAGAGATCCGCACGAGAACCAAGGTAACCGGCTTATCCCGATGAATTGCCAAATTTAAAAGTGGCAGTGAGCTGGGCACGTTGCTTGTAGAACAGACGACCGATGGGGCCGAAAGGTTCTGAAGGGGTGACTGCGTACCCGAAAACGTACCATTGGTTAGTCTCCTATAAGGTTGACTGACGACCTTGTGAAGGCCGCAGGAATCCGCTGGATGCGAGATGCATAGAACCGGTCGAAGTGGCGGTGCTTGGTCGGAGGCCTCTATGTCCAGCAATGGACGTCTTTCGACTATTGTGTGATTTACGAAAGTATTCATTAGTTCCTTTTCTGCTCTTTGGTTTACAAGCTTAGACTTTAAGACAATGTGTCAAGGATGGGTTAACAATATCACGATTTCTTAAAATCCTATAACGCCTAAATTAATCGGTATACATAATCTTAGCTTCCAATAATCCTAGACAAGTGATACTTCCCACCTTTTAAAACGACCGGCACAGTATTCGTGCACTTATCGATCAGCATGCGCGGCACGTCACTAGTCAGCGAAAGCTTCAAGTCACGATTGGTTACCTTACACAAGGATATTATTATTTCTTGCCGTTTCGCCCGCACCGGCAACACATTTTTCAATTTTATATTATAACAACCAACAATGTAGATTTTTATATGACTATGTTTTAGCTTCACTGCGATTATAGGCTTAACACTGTTATCTTTAAAAGCGAATGTATTAATGATAATGCAAGCATGCTTTAGATAATTAAATATGAGTTGTGTACCATCATGTGCGTAAAATAAAAATAAACGTAGATTATAATTGTCTCAAATTATCATTATAGTTAACGATGACCTTGTACCCTTGCCCACCCTGTCTCATCATACGTTTGTTCCAAGACTTTTGGTCCTGCCAACCAAAAACAATACATATCTATCAAGCTGCATCCTTCGAATAATTTACTGCGAATACCTGATACACAAACGCTGGTTGCCTGAGGGTTCTCGCAGAAGTCATTTGATGCCGTAATATATTGTGTGCAAAGGCCTTTGACGTGGAACAGGTTTATAAGCTCAATGGCTACCTGTTCCACACAATAGTCCATTGCTCTGAACCTGTACATATAGGAGCGATCAGCTGTTACTGCCTCATTACTCCTGTTTGTTTTGTTTTTGGTCCTTACATCTTGTGGTCCTTTCAGGATTTTTTTTTGTTTGATGAAGGTATGTGACATCTGTCTCAGCATGATTAGTTTCATAAGGAGCGATGACCGTTTGACAGCTGTCGTCTATAGGGATTCAGATTTTTATATTACCTGTATGTATTTTATTTACGAAACTAATGGACCATTTGCCAATCTAGAAAAAATTAACAAACAAACCCCATTAGTTTTGGTATTGGAACATGGTGACCTTTATCACCAATTTAAAACATAATTTACGTGACATCTTCAAGGCTTTTTAACATTATCAAACGGTTCATAAGGACAACTTACGTCATAGGTACCAAAAGCATTACTTCCCTCCAATTAAGTCGAGTAAGCAAAAACAATTCGTAACCTTAACATTGCTATTGTTTTAACACAATACAATTGCGTACACGCATGTAGGCCGAATAGCTTGCCTTTGCCTTAAAAAATATACTAGTAACGTTGCCAAAATTAACTTTGCAGCTCAAAAACTCAGTTTTGGATCTTATTATGTTGGCGTTAGGGTTAATTTTGTTTTATCTTTAGCTACAGAACTTTTGAAAAACTTTGTATTTGATTATACAATTTGATTTGCTCTCAATCTGAAGTAAAATCTAAATAACGTAATAAATACGGTTATTGTATGTTTATTGAATATGTGTTATTTCGAGAACTATGTCCATGATCTATGAGTGACCTTCAGATATCTTCGCGCTCTTTATACGGCTTGAAGCCAACAGAATTATAAATGATATCGCCAAGAACATCAGAATTGTTCGGAGACATTTATCGGATTTATAGTTTACAGACTGTATAAATAATATTGTAACCCTGTGATTATCGAAGGGTTAATGGTAGGTGGGATTTACAATGGGAGGTTTGCATTTACTTTGTTTATATTTGTTTTGAGCCGCTACGTTAAAGAAAGCATCTTGTTTGCGGCAGCGGAATATTTTTGTGTTCTGAGTTGTGATTGAGGCATGAAAACCTGTAGTTTCGTATTTTGTAGGACTAAGGGCCTGATCACATGAACCACAACCGCCACCACACCACGACAACAACACGTGGTCGGGCGCCCATTTGTATGAAAATTAATAGTTTTTTCGCACGGTCCACATTTTGCCCTCAAAATCAACCGTGTCACCAATACCAACCACTTCGTCGCAGCCACAACACAACCACAATGATCCGTCTGTCTGCAATTCACACGTAACCACTGCTTGTCCACATTTTGACGCTGCGATGTGGTATGGTTATGGCACGTGGGTACGGGCCCTTAGCTAGAAATAAAACTGATAACTGTTTTAACTTTTTTCAGGTTATATCCGGGATAGACCAGCCACTAACTACCTTTACGCGGCGAGTTCAGCTACCAGATGTATACCTAAGTAAAAACCTTTACATATATTCATAGACATACAAAAACAAAACAAAACACTCTCTCAATCTAATAGAATGACTACAGCTTTTAACCCTTTTGCTCTAAACAAGCTCAAATGCACCACAATTCATTATCGTCATGTCAAAACACCAGCAAGTCACTAGCTTAAGAAAACACTCCACATGTTGACACTTCTAAAGAAACAAATATTTCCTTAATTTCCGAGAAATCGGGAACACCACGACAAAAAGTTATTCATCATAGTTTGGGAAGGTTTGAGAAGTGTTACTAGTTAAGTGCACGGCAAACAGGGGGTACGAACAGCCAGCCATGATGAATGGCCCGCGAGATAGATAGGGTTAGGTGAAATACTGGGAGTTTTAGCACCACTGAATGGAGGGACTTGGGACCAAAAACTAGGTTTGGAAAATGAAGCTAAAAGGACCAGCTGATCCTTTTAGCCCGCTTGTCTATTACGGTGACAGCAGCGAAGGAAAATAATTAACACTCCCCCCTTGTTATAAAAGAATTAGGAAAAGATTTTACTTATCTGAGGAGCGTGTTGTAGTACCTACTAAGGACGAAATAGAAGGTACAGCTCGCGCGATAAGAGTTTGGCTTTGACCGTTATTGCGCAGAAATCAGAAATTAGGTATCAACGGGCAATTAGCGGGGTGCGGGGCGGGTGTGTAGGCGCACGCGGTGCTCTGATTGGCGCTCCAGTCGTTCCTTGCCTCTCGCATCGATACGACGTACCGCGCACTCCTGTTGTACAATCAAAAGTTCAAAAATCCGAAGGTCAAAGCCAAACTCTTATCGCGCGAGCTGTACGTACGTATCAAATACTTGGGTTAATTTTTGGTTAATGGTTGACTGACCAGACCTTGTGATGTGATGAGACAAACATTGTTTTTTATACATTAACATTGTCCCTGATGATATGTCTAATTCTATGTCTAGGACATTTTTACATGCATAATTGGAATGCAAAAATTTACCCAGCTCCGCAACAACGTATCGTATCGTATCCTCCCACCAGATAATCTATCACAGAATCTCGCACAATCTGAGTAGATTAAACGCTGGTAGGTAACGTATTTATTATAGCTCGCATTCAGTCTAACAATACGGTTCGTTTGTTCGAGCGACTGGGCTGTTGCAAGAGGTCACAAAGTACGCTTTGAACCTCGAGTTGATCAAACTGCGAGACTTGGAAATCGGGCACGATAGGACTGAGGTGGATATGGATTCTATAGGTGTTGTTACTGGCATGCATGAAGCTGAATAGTTAGTTAATATCCGTCTACACGTCCGTCCTTAAAAACTTGCGCCGTCGAAGTAATTTTTAACCGGTGAGAAAAAGGGGAGGAGGTTCTACAGATAACACATTTTTTTAGTGTAGATATTACCAGGCATTACTTTTTACGAAGTAGTTAGTCCTGTTTTGACGATTCTTTTTGTTATTGGATAGGGACCTAGAAGCTGGTCCCATTTAAAACTGGAAAAAAAATCACCAGTAGGTGTATAAAAATCAAGTGAAAGAGGAAATGAACGACCAAAATTTACAAAAGATGCAACATATCATTCCCTAACTTAGGCTCCAAGAAAATTATAGTTTTTGTACATTAGACCATCCTGTGTGTCGTTCCGCGCAGATTGTCAAAGTGCACCGAAGGGAAGGTAGCCTTGATTATAGCACTTGTAGCCGATGAGTTGCCGCGCTGTTATTAGGTACTTACTCACTATCATTCATTAGCCATTTTTAAACACAGCTTGAAAATTACTGGGGCTTCATTTCAAAGGTAATATTGGGGAGGGCTGTGCGCATGTAATACACGGTGGAAGGCCATACTTTTACCACGGGTTCAGTACATGATTCTAGATACCAGCAAAATTATAAGTCGGTTCATAAAAAAATCTGCTGTAGGTACCGTACATTTCGATTGTGTAGGTATTGCACTTTTGTATAGAACAGCAGTGAGCAGTGGTGGCCCTGTGGTAACGGCCGCGACTTACAGCTTGTAGGTCGTAGGTTCAAACCCAGACAGGTGCTTTACTTTGTGTAAATTATTTATTCACCACTACTCTTAAAAACTGTGAAGGAAAACATTGTGAGGACATCCAGTGTGTCCTAGAACCAAATATTTGAAGACAAGTGACATCTACCAACCCGCAATGGGCCCGCGTGGTGGTTTACAGCCTACCCCACCCACTCCCTCACACAGAGAGGAGGCCTGTGTCCCAGCAGTGGGAACATCATAGGCTGATTAAGCTTAGAACAGCGGTTTTTTACAGCAACAAATTGGTAGTTTAAAATAATGTATAGTGTCAAGAATCATGTGCAGGTTTTGAAACCATGCTACAAGTTATCGTCTCACATTTGTATGCGTTGTTTCAACGTGTATGACAACTTCATCATTCTCCTGTCCTTATCCCAATACATTAGCGGTCGCCCAACATGTCATTCTCTTCCATACTTCTTCGCCGACCTCATCTAGTTTTTAAAATATGATTGACGTGTAAAAGTGTTTGTACAAACCTACTTACAGAAATAAAATCATTTATCATTTATCTGTTAGTCGTCGACTCGGTAGTCACCCGCATTCTAACCATATCATTTTTGATGATATGGTTACATGTTAGTGATGATACAAATATATAGATACACCACTAAAATTAACCAACGTAATCCGGATAACAAGACCCTTTTTTCAAAAAGAATTCATTTCTCCGGTCAATTTAGGAACGTTTACGGGTTATTATGCACATATACATAACAGGAAAATAATGGCCCTGTAAGTTCCCTAAATTGCTTAATACATGAAGTTCCATCAATCAACATCGACCTTCATTCACTTCGCCATAAAAATACATTACCGATTCATTGTGGTGAGCAAGGAATCGCTCCCAAAAGTCGGTAGCTTATAATCTGCTAAAGAGCTACATTTTAATGAAAAGAAGCGCTTTATAAGTCACGAATTATTCGGTCTAAGTATTAAAATTACAATATCTGCTGTGATAGGCAGAATCTGGAAAGCGTACACCGATAAGCCTAATAAATAGACTGTTGAAAATCTTATAGTACCTACTAATTATAATCAATCTGAAATAGTAATTAATGAGTTACGTATTTTCATTACTCTACAAAATTCTCTCCAAAAATACCGTCTCGTGCCCGCCCCGTCAGCTCTAAACCCCACACTGTATTTTATACTCATTTTTCTTACTCGACAAGTAATAAATCAAACGTTCGTTACATTACTCCGATTGAGTGATTCCATTACAGTTTTTTGCATAGCGATTATTATTTTATTGTAGTTTTTCGCATCCCTAGCGTTGCTTTTATCGAATAATAAATCAAAAGGTGATGCAGTATTTATCGGTAAGTTCGGATTATTTTGTTGAAATGTTTCTTGTCTGGTTTTTTGGCTTCGTGTGTGGAGTTACTGGTATTATGGAGGATTATATATACATATATATATATATATATATATATATATATAATTATTATGGCTTTTACATTTTGTAGGATTAACTTTAGGTTTCTGAAAGCTTGATCTGTGTTTGTGCTGGAAAATGTTATTAAGTAGACACGAATGGAAACCAAAATTAAACATAATTAAAGCATCACACCTGTTTTTTTCCCGAAGGCTTAGGCAGAGGTGTACATAGTACACCCACAATATGTCACAAGTTATGAATAAATATCATGTAATAAGGGGCGAGCCTATTGCCATCAACCGGGCACAAATCCAGGCTTCGGGATGGTTTTACAAAAACGCTTTCACAAATATATTTTTACTTCTTACTAAAAGTATAAATTTAAATTTTCGTATCTCTAACTTAATAAATGCTAAGTTTTCCATACAAACTTTCATCCTCCATATCACCCCCTTTTAGGATTATTTTGGAGACAAAAAGTAGCCTATGTCCTTTCTTACGATGCCACCTATCTCTTTGCCAAGTTTTATCGAAATCCATTCAGTGGTTTAGGCGTGAAAAGGTAACATACAGACAGATAGATAGACAGAGAGAGTTACTTTCGAATTTATACTATTATTATGAATGACACTCGCCAATATTGTAGCTTGCCATTAGTGGATCAATGAATGAAATGCACTGACCCCAGCGTGGTTTGACCAGACTCGATTAATCGAATGAACCCCAAGATTTGTACTAGCCCCTGAAGCCTCGCGTTTCATTGTGCTACAGAAACCATTGCATGTCAAGGAATAGACCAGGGGGGCGCCGTAATTTTAGGGAAGAAGTGCCCTTAAGATAGGGAAGGATTTGTGAGCCGTACCGGATATGCAATCAATATGTATCTATGTTTTAAATATGTGTAGGCAATAGTGGCCGACAACACCGGTAGTGGTATACCGGTAGTGTAATAAAAAAAAACTGAATATGATCAGGAGTTCCGAAGATTTCCAACATACTAACTCTCAAATTTTACCTCTTTATATTATTATGATAAGTAGTATACATGAGACAATACTGCTAGAAGTCCACTTTTTAAATATTAAGCCCGCTCTTTAGCCGATGAATCGTCTTGCCAACCAATCGTAGCATTTAGTAGTAAGATAAACGACTGGTTTTTATAATGCAGGTACATGCAATAAATACTTTCTTGACTTAAGTAAGTAATAGGAATCGGTCAAGAATATTTCAAAGGTGACATTAATATAGAATGCAACCTGCAGAGAAGCACTTCTAAAAACATAATATGAAGCATCTGAAACATGCATTCTGATTTCCCTTAAATTTTAAATCGGCCTCTATCCCTTCCAAAAGCACAATTAATCATCCGACCACTCTCGAATCCGGATCACCACATAATGTGTTACAGCTTAAACACATAAATATCACCTCCTACGTACACCTAGCTACAGTCACCAAATACAAACGGAGTGGGATCAGATACACTGTGTACAATGCATTGAGATCGTGGCCCGTCGATCTAAATCCTCTTTGGAGGAGCCTCCTGTAGGAAGTCATCGGGTTCTATATTGTCATGTTGACGGGTTTGGCTTTAATTGATGTTTGGGCTTAGAGGGTGGAAGGGATGTGAAAACTGAAGTCTTTATTTTTGTGCCTCAGCTTTTCTCTAGCAGGAAACAGCAAAGCCCCCAAACTAGACTCGTAAGGATTTTTTTTTTAAGTTTGTATCTGGTTCAGGCTTATTAATGGTTGAGGGAAAATTTTTAAAATGTGAGTCGGTTCAACAATATGTGCAAGAATTCATTTTGTAAAGTCTCGAAAGAGAAGATGAAACAAAACGGGTTCCGTCGACCCTTGACTGATGCTGACCTATCTACTAAAATATTTTTTTGCACAAACAACCTATGGCCAGTTTCACAGTGTCCGGTTAAGCACTATCGCTGAAACGAATTCGGCGGTTTTAAAATAGGTCATAAGTCGGATAGTGATATTCAGCAGCATCCGGTTAGACTGGAAGCTGACCCCTACATAGTTGAAGTCGGATAATTTACTGTCACAGTTTACTGTACATGTCTTGGGCCAGAAGGACGTGATCGCCGGACGCGAAGTGTGTAGGTTGTAAACCCATCCAGGTTTATCCCGGTGTGGGATAGGTCTCTCCCTGTCCAGGCGGCGCTGACGTCCTGCACCGTTAGTTCAGGATGATATCTTCAAGACTGTGACCTGCTTCTATGCACCATGGTTTTGACGGTAAAAGGTTATGTGCATGTTTGTTTTTGACCACCGTTAAAAGATTACCGTTGAAATAATAACACAAGTCTTCATAACTGTTCAAGAAGTAATTTTCGGGACTCTTCATGAATACTACTTGAAATGTATTGATTAAGAAATACCTTGCTGATGATGACAAATGTTTCATTTAGCACGCGCGCTTAGGTTCTGGCCTACGCTACCTTACAGAGAGCAGCAAATTACTTCCTTTTTTAGAATTTTAATTGACCCAATTTTAGCTGTTTTTATAACAGTCATGCCTAGATACCTCTTAAAGATAAAAATACATAAGGCGTGTTACACGTCATTGGATTCCTTATAAAATTCCATATCTTTTGAAGTATCTGTATCAGCTATATCTGTTTCCACTGAAAACTTATTTCAGTGGAAACAGATATAGCTAGATAAACAAAAAACCTATTATAATTTTTAATAAATAATGTTACACAAGTTCGTTTTCTTGAAAACTACTGAACCTATTTTAAAACTTATTTCAGATACTTCAGGCTGATCTTAAGACCCAAAACAACTCAATAGTTTAAACGTTAGAACTATATTTTTCAGGCCATGCCGCGCCCTGAAACGATGATTAACAAAACAAAATATCAACAAATAGAATTCTATCGTAGCATGACACTTAAAACTCAATTAAATGGGCTTTTCAAAAGGACTAGATATGTAAAAGTTAGGTCCAGGGCTAGGTCTTGATCTAGGTTACCTGGATGCACTGAAAACTACAAATTGCGGTTACATAGTCCACTCAATTGAGGTTGATAGGTGTCGTACTTACGGTTTTATGCAGTAAGCACTATTTTCACCACTGTTTACATGTTTAAGTAACACTATTAACACTACGAATTTAAGTTTATATATAAAACACTATACACGGTGATTTTTAATAGCTTATTATTTTCCGAGTGAATAATAACTTAAAAGTCGACTAAATGTTTGCAACAAAAAAAATAGAGTGGGTACCATATATAATGGGTTGGCAGCTAATAAGGAGTATCGTAATAAGTAATAGGTAGCATATTAATATATCAGTAATAAGCTCCGTTTTAATTTGTTACCAGGAGAAACTGGATGCAATCTGGTCTTTAGGGCACCCCGACTCGGACAGGTTAGGTTAGAAGGGGATGGCGGGGTCGACAGACCCCGCCATTCCCTTCGTGGTTATTTTTTTATAAACCACCCAGAAATAATAGCCCCGCGAAGCGGGGCTCCGTCGACCAAGCCCTGCCATCGACCATGCATAGAATATTTTAATTAAGGTTTGGTTAGAACTGTGACAATTATGACAAACATGAACCCCCATTTTCTATTTTGTTTTCGCCATTAAGTTTCCGCTTAGATATTAATTCTGTTCCCAAAAGAAAAACTTGATGCTAGTTTAAATTAAAACGGAGCTTATTACTGATATATTAATATGCTACCTATTACTTATTACGATACCCCTTATTAGCTGCCAACCCATTATATATGATACCCACTCTATTTTTTTTTGTTGCAAACATTTAGTCGCCTTTTAAGTTATTAGTCACTCGGAAAATAATATTCCATTAAATACATGCCATTTTTAATTCACTGTTAACCTTGCAGGAGGTGAAATAACTCATGATTATAAACAACTCTCATTATGTGAGCAGCTACGAAACAGCAAAAAAAAATTCATCTGTTGCATACATTTTCATCGGGTAAATATTGCATTTTGTATGAAACAGCTGATATTTTTTTCGACATTTCAGAGTTGCTCCCATAGTAGAAGTTGCGCATAATCATGAGTACTTTCACGCCCTGAAAGGTTAACAGTGAATTAAAAATCACCGTGTATGTCACTGTTTGGTGACGTATCGCCGCGAACATGTTTAAAATTAATTATTTTTCATTGGAAAACAAAACCAACGACCTTAAATCTCCAAAACGTTGTTGTTAAGTTGTTTATATTATATTCAGCATCTACCTATGCTAATAATATCAGACCTCGATCATCAATCAGGCTGTGAACCGTGGTTCATTACGGCATTATCCCCAGCTCGTTCATCCGATGCTAATAGTGTCCCGATTATCAGGGTCACAGGATCGCACTGATTCCTACGCTCATTAAGACGAGGTTAGGTAGTGGTATGGTTGTTGAGGGATACCTGAGAACCTACTGCATATATTATAATCTGTCTTAACATCAGACAAGTTATATGTTTTATGGTTTTGAAACAGCACTTTTTACCGACTGAATACCAAGAACAACTAAATAGTTCAGAAGATCACTTTTCAAGCTGTGTGATGCAGTTGGTGGCATCAAATCTGAGTTTGAATTAAAATAACTGCCACCAAAGCATCATACTGCTTGATAAGTGATCTTGGTTTAAACCTTTTCGTGGTTATTGGAGACATTTTTTTTTTTTACTTTAACGTTACTAAGAAAGACATAAACTAATGAAAGTGGCCAAATACTGCTGCATTTGGCCACTTTCATTCGTTTACTTCACGAAATATTAATTTACTTTACGAATTATTTACTTCTGGTTGATGTGAAAAGCTTCGTGTAAGCTGTGTAGACACACAGTTTACACAAAGCTTTCTTAGGCCATTTTTATACGCGTATACGAACATTATGAACCTCTGCCTAGCCCTCCACAGCCCTCTCACTAACGTAACAACCACTCCGAACCAACAAGTCATGCTCCTGAACTCGAGTGCAGTTTTTATTTTTCACACGTGCTCCGTAAATTCACATCCACTGCGGATCAAATTAAAGTGTACACCACTTTCACATAGAATTACTGTGCATGCCACTAGCTCACCATCAACTGCCTTAAAAGGCGCTATATCATTGCCGAGTTACTTTGAACGCCAGTGTAATTTGGTGTGGTGTACTTTATGGGAATTCTCCCGTATATGACTGTCTTACGAAACTGTACAGACACCTTTATGGCTGTTCAAGTCTGCGTATGTGATGGAAATTGAGCGGGAATTCACTGACAATAGATTTAGCAATTTGTAATTGCCTGTATTTTTTCTCCTAAGACTCCAATCTTGCCTCAGCAAGAACCTGTGCAAGCTTTTAAAGTTTTGAAGCGTAAAGACGCTTCAAAACTTTAAAAGCTACTGAACGATGTGAGTTAGTTAATCATTAAGTATAAGAATAATTTATTGTTTAAGAAATTATTGATTCCTGGAACTCACACTAGGATTCCCTGTGTCGTGAGATCCAGGCTCCTTCGTTCCGTTTTCCTTTACATGTTATAGGTATATATACGCATTCATCATTGCCATTCTGTAAAATACAAGAAATGTTTTTTTTTTTAATAGACAGTAGAATTATTATTAGGTGTATGATTATGATATGCCGTATAGTCAGTCACCATTGATATTTACCCAAACACACTTATTGGTGATCGCAGTATGTTGTTATTCAAAAGCTTGACTACGACAGAAACTCGTATAACAGTAAATAACGTAAATATCCTAGAAACTCCTCTGTATATTCTTGTTTTCGTAATCCCGTTAATATTCATATCTGGTCCTGAACCTAGAAATGCACAAGCGTATACTTTAAAGAATGTACTAAACTCGTAAATATTTTAAATATACGCTCTTAAAGTCACAGTCGATACATTGTTCCCAGGATTAAAAGGGGCAGGATATGAAGAGAACAAACAATTTTAATAAATAGAAAATGGGAGCTGTTCGTTATTCTGATGTTTAATCACGTTTTGTTATTCTGAAAATTGAAAAATGTAAGAGGCTGATCCCTCGAAACAATGATTTAAGCACATCGTTTTGTGATAACGTTGGTTTTACTGCAAATTGCTTTAAAATTTGATACAGCAGTAGTTTCCATCATCCTCTTTTCCTTATATTACGGTGGTTCAGGTGAAAAAATGGTAAACTCACAGCAAATCCTATCTGAGTTCAAAAGCTCCGAAAAAGACAAAAATAAATAGGTACTCAAAAAGCTGTTCACTGTGACAATATCCACATAATTCAAGAATATCCTTACTTCTGAATTCTGATCCACAACTTAAATTCCCGGCACAAAATGGAAGCAATCAGGGTCCATACTGGCGACCTCATAACTCGATAGAACATAAATTTTTACAAGACGCTAAAAGCATGGAGCATGGCGGTGTGACGCGTAAATTGTCATCAGACTTTTACGTAGCCATGAAACGTGCTCAGTCATTACTTTCGGAAACGTTTCATGAGATCTTGGCTTGACTGGGAATGGTTGAGTGGTTTTTTAAACGTCCTGATGTCTGGGGGTCTGCGGCTGTAGCAGAAAGTTAATATATTAGAATCTAGAAAAGTTACTACATTTTTGTAACTTAACATTTTTACTAGATTAAAGAAATACATATTGGTGACCAAGTCAAACGTAACTGATTTTCGGCACGGTTGCTGTAAAGGCATTGTCGATTTGTTTTTACGCTACTTGTCGTAGATTGTATGTCCGCACGGCAAAATAATTTCTATGGGGTGAACTTTCCTAGTCTTCGATTCAAGGCTCCAGATTCTGTAAGAGTACCCCAGCCAGAAGACTAGGTAAATGATTTCTCTAAAAAAATATTGAGGCCTTTACTAATATAACAAAATAACAAACAGCTTATAATTTCCTCAAAGCCACAGCCTACTTGCAACACCAACAATTTGTTGCTCCATCTGATCTTTTCCTTTGATTACAAGCTGCTCTGTCGCCAAGAAACAATCTCGGCCAGGTGGGCAGCTATTTATCAACTTTCTTCACTACTGATTACAGGGTGATAGTGATAAGTGGTCTGATAATATGTAGTTGTAAGACGATGTAAATGGGATGTGTGGTTACTTGGTTAGTGTATTCTCTAAGTGGGTTTGTAGTTGTTGCTAATATAGATGAAATTTATAGTAAATCATAATTTTTTTTTGTTTTACACAGACATTTTGGGTTTATCGTTTCATTTTTTTGCTGCGAGTTTTTACTAGAAGCGATGAAGAGTTATCTTATTTGGATGGTTCGAATTCTAATGTTAATATTTAGAAAGTGTTGGTTTTCAAACGATTCAAATTTTGGTTTTGGGTTACGGAATTGGGGTTATAGTCAGAACCCGTACCTACCTTGAGGTACTATTTATTTGACTACCTATATATTTAATTTCAATCGGTCCACCCCACCGATTTTAAAAGTTATCAAATTGATGATGATAATAATTTAAGTTACACATTTAGAAACATAGAAACCTGCAGGTATAATAAAAACAAAAAAAAACAAAAACAAATATTATTTGCATTTATTATCTGTCTGTCTGTTACCTTTTAACGCTTTAACGGCTAAATGGATTTGGATGTTAGGATATTATTTATCCCGGTAGCACGTTCCCGTGGGACAATTTCCGACATCCACGCGGGCGAAGCCGCGAGCAGAAGCTAGTTTTATGTTAACCAGAAAGTTTACGAAGATTTGAATGAAAGAATTTGTAGAAGCTAGTTACACATAATACTGTAACTTTACCCTCACATACAAGAGATTAGTTGCTTTTGAATAGAGACAATACAAGAAGTTTCTAGCTATAGTATAAAGTTAGGCAATTCAAGGATTGTGTGAAACACTAGTTCTTAAGTCAGGTTCGTTTTAAAGCTGATTATTTCTGTTGATAAATTTTACAATGGCCCAGGGACATAATGTACTTCAAGTTTAGTCAGTTTTCAGGAATGAGCTTTCTTATCCGAATGCTGTTTAGCTTGTGGAACTCAGGTGAGCTGGCCCTGGACAACCAGGACAACTTCTAAGTAGAATTTATTTGCTGATTTTGCTTCTGCTTTTGAGCACAACTGCTGTGACAATTTTGACTATTGTTATTGAAGTTATATAATAAGAAGCAACAAAATATGCTGCGGGAATTGAAGTTCTAGCTTTCATTAGTTCTTGCAGTAGGATCCTAACTATTATTTTATTAATATTATTAATGCGAAAGTAAGTTTGTTTGTTACCTTTTCACGTCTAAACCACAGAACCGATCATCATGACATTTTGCATTTACGTTGTCAGGGGTACAGAAAAGGACATAAGGTACCTTTCATCCAGTAAAAAAGTACTGTTACTGAGAGAAAGAACAGTATCTGTCGACGGTCACAAATTGCTTTAGGACGCTAGATGGCGCTACGTGTCTTTCGGATCATCATTGAGTTACATCTGTGCTTATATGGTCTGAGAGTGATATGTACTATTAGAAACTTTATTAATGTGGTAAGAGTTTTATTTATATATTAATAATACATTTTGTGAGTTAGAGTGAACTCCAACACCGTTTGACCGAACACCATGAAAGTTGGCACATAGGTAAGTTTATATGTATTTTTAATGGAGAATGATGTACACGATGGTTTTTCGACCTCTACGCGAGCGATGTCGCGGACAAAAGCTAATATTACATACTTCTCACCGTATTGATATTGTGTAACTTGTGGGTTAAATGGCTGTGCTCATGATTTTTTTTACCGGACCGTTAACGTCTACTCCTGAACACTTGATGATTATAGAGATAGGATCAGCAACTCCCAAAATGAGCTGGGCTTAGAGATATGAATTTTTGTTGGCGTTTAGACCTTTGCACTTTCTTATTCCATGGTACTCACAAAAGGCCACTGTGTGAAAGTACCTGTACATCTTAACATCTTATTGCTTCCTCCAACCCACCTGCCGAAAGGGCCATTATGATATTAATGCAATATTCCTTGAATATCCCTAATAGTAGCGGTTTCTGGTAAAAGCTCATATTCGCGCCTTCGGCCTGATAAGCCTGTATATATGCACATATATTAACATTTGCTACATTAGCTATTTCGTTCGCATATTCTCATAAAACACTAATTTACTAGCATGATAACGTTATCCCGAATTCAACAATTACCACTTGTAAATTTGATATTTACCGAACGTTAATTTTGCTTGGTAAAAGTATGATTTTTATCATTATGATTATTTTGCAGGCAACGCAAATTTCATAGCGGTTATAAGCATCCAATTTCTGTGATAAAGATCGTGGGCTCAATTCTTGCATTCAAATGTAATTGAATAACCAACGGATATGTTTTCTAGCTTCAGATAATTTGCATTTAGTTTTTGCCCAAAACGCAGGGATGACCCTTGTAAGTGCAGATTCATAACCAGAGGTCGGAATTAAGTTGAGTTATTTATGTACACTGATTTCATACAGCGAAAGAATAAAGTGGGTATGCCTCAAATCCCGAGATTAATTTTAAAGAGCAGAAATATCCCGTGATTTATTATATAAAAAAGCTATTTACTTTTACACAATTTAAACCACAGCACGCGCGACGTCGCCAAATTTACATCAACGACATCGGATCGGTCTGAAGTTGCAAAATTCCAATGCGCAAAAATTTGATGTTGATTATCTTTGTTTCATTTGTTTGTCTATCTCTGAGGTTTTTATTAATATTTATTTGTAATATTGTTGGCCACACGGGATTGTCCATTAGAAATCCCGGGAAGATCCATATTAATATCAACATTTCGATGCAAGTACATAAATAACTCTACCTAATTCCGACCTCTGTTTATAACTATGGCAAGTTTATAAATAATAATGTACTCTGAAATTAGAAAAATCATATTAACATCCGCACCTAGTATGACTATCCATAGGCTTCCCAGTTCCAGTTTGATAAGAGGCCTACTGCTTTATAATCAGTTATTTTCTTAAATCTCTAAGAGGAATACTAAAAGGAATGATGAATTATACTAGATGGGCGATCATGTCACCCTTAACAAATCCCTTAACAAATACCTTCTCGTTACACACTTTTACCTTTCAGAACACCTTGTTATTTCATGTTTCAATCATCATCAGCTTAGCTACCCAATGCTGGGTAAATCCTGTGTGTGTAACAATAGTACATTTTAATACCAGGTGCGAGCCAGCCCTGGTCGGATTGCCCCGCGGCGTATCGGACGTGCGTGCCCGCTCTGTTGCTCTTTGTACGCGGTATGAGTGATAAGTGGAAGCGATTTGGAGTAGAATGTTCTGGTAGTTAGTGGACGAAGCTGCTCACAATGAAAGAGCGATAAGAGTTATCACGTGGGCTCCTAGTTTTTCTGGTTCTTCTTTGCGTCGATGGAATGTCAATTGATTTCATTTTAGCAGCCTAAAACTGTTTCACCTCCACGGCGTTGTCAGTAGCAGTGGCCAAGATTACTTATAGATAGATGTTGGGGCACAATAGACAGGATAGGAGGTGAAACATAGTTTGTGGCTCACAGGGCTCACAATTCTTAATTAAGAGGATTTATTCTTGGACGAGAATGGAAGAGAAACAAAGAAACGTTACCTAAGCCTCTGATGAGACCAGTCCCAATTGATTTTTGTGGTAGTAAAAACTGCACAAGGTTTGTTAAATTGCGCGATGAATGACTTTTATTACAAAATACTCATTCGCCTTGAAACTACAAAACGTATAAAGCTCCACTCCCGTTACTCCCGTTCAGTCAAACATGACTAAAAACAAAACAACCTAGCTACTCCAATATCCTAGACTTTCCACCACCCCCCAGAAATCCCCATAATCTCCCCACTTGCACCACTTACAAGCTTTAACGGGGTTTAATACTGGTACATAGACAAAGTGCCAAAGGTTTATTTCACTAGACTTGGCTTTGCGTCTGGATTGTCGTGGCACAGGTCAATTTATGTCAGTAATTGGTGATACGACTTCGCATAACGTCGACTCTTGCGCTGAATTGGGGTTTAATTTTAGAGAGAATGGTGATTGGCGATTTGAGTTTGATTGCGTTTGTGCATTAGGGCTTTAGTGGCATTGGAAGGTTTGATGTGTGTTAAAAGAAGAAGTGTAAAGTTTTTTCAAATTGAGGTGGTTTTTGAATATTTAGTAATGTTGGACACGATGTTTTCCATCAATATATCATTTGAAGTGTCTTAGGTTAACTGCTTAATATGGATGTATATGGTGATGATGCTGTCTAAGGACCACATGAATGGAACAATTTATTATACTAGTCGTCCGTTTGCAGGTTTTCTTCAATCATATACAGCAGCCATGTTTGCTAGTGCACTAAAGTCGGATTATTTTCTAAGCTTACTGGCTTATGTGCAAGTCACACAGCGAGTCATTAGTGGGATTTGAATTCGAATATCTCCTGTTGCACTATTCATCATAACACATAACATCACGCCTGGTTACCCCGAAGGTTTAGGCAGAGGTGTATTTATTGACGTGAATATCAACGACTTGATGAGTAAAACATGAACTGTTGAAATTTTTGGTCATAAGCTTCACAATTTTTTAATTGGGCACATGGCACAAATTGCTGATTGCATGCTATCCACCCAGTTATAATTCTCCTGCACTTATCCCCCGTCGCCCAGTACAGTACCCTGTACCATAATGAACAAGATCTAGATGTGCCACAATGAAGAAGATAAGTTTATTATATATTAACTAAATGGCTTACTTATGAGATAAGATACAATATTTATTTTAATACACTATCGATAGACATTAAGCTTGTGCTATGTGTCGAAATATGTTGATTGCTCGACAGATAGTAACTGAATGGTGTTAATCATTAACAGCAGCTTGTACTAGCGTTATCATATTAATAGTGTCAAATAATGATATCGTGTACTGGTAGTACAGCTGCGGAGATAGTGCACATGTCAATCATTATAATTAACCTATGAATGTGGACATCCTTCTTCGTTGGTATTGGCACGAAAGATTGAGAATGGTGCATCCAAGGTTGCTGCCTCGTGTCATAGGAAAGGAACTAAAGTTGTTTGTTCAAAGTCAAATCATTTATTTCAAGTAGGCCAATATAAGGCACCTTTGAACGTAAACATTTACAAGAAAATAGAAGTTTACGTCTGGGTTGCCTGACATACGTATCAATCTAGGTATCACCAGCTGTGGAGGTAGTTTCAATTGGCGACAGATGATCATGGACCGCCCAACCATTGATTAATCAGCGTAAGAAGAGGAAACATTACAAGAAACCGTCCAAGTGCGTGTCGGCCCATGCACAATGAAGGGTTCATGGTTAGGATGAATTTATCCCAAAAACTAACGTAACATTGTAGTTGAAAAAATTGTTCACCCATACATTGCAACCGCAAATGTAAGTTTGTTCGCACAATATTGAGAGATTTGCCAAGTTACTTTAACCCAACGACCATATAGCCCATGGTCGTTGGGTTAAAGTAACTTGGCAAATCTCTCAATATTGTGCGTTTAACCCTTTACGGCGCAAGAAAGTATTTTTGTATTTTATTATTTACAATAGGTTTAGACGAGCTATCTAACGATGGGAAAAATAATGAAAAAAAATATGTAAGAAAAAGTATTTATTTAAAAAAAATATGGTGTTGCAGATGTGCATAATGGCGTTAAAACATATTAAATGTTACGAAACGTGAAAGGATCGAAAACAGTTGCTATTGTTGTTAAGACCATAGTCTTCGTATAAGTTTTTCTGTAATCTATAAGTATAGAACAATAAATAAATGGTAGGCTCAGCCCCTACCCCGCCCCCCTTGTCTTCGAAACTGGTAACCCCATATTCAAAATTCATTTCTATACGTTACACGTCTGTTCTGTGACCCAAACACGTCTGTGTTTGGGTCACAGAAATTCATAATGTCTACCAAACAACTGAATAGGTCCATTAGATACGCAGCAAATTGGCTATGACAGACAGACATCCAGACAAACACACGAGTGATCCTATAAGGGTTCCGTTTTTTTTATATGGCCCAAAAGAATTAAATCCACGGGTCTTTGAGTTTCATTTAGAGCACCTTGTAAAAGACTCATCATCATCATCAGCCTACAGCAGTGCACTGCTGGACATAGGCCTCTCCAATTGCACGCCATTTAGCTCGATTCTTGGCAACTCTCATCCAGCTGCTACCAGCCACCCTGCAAAGATTGTCGTTCCCCCTAGCCCGAGGGCGTCCTACCTTACGTTTGCCGATTCGCGGTCTCCCCTCCAGAACACGTCTACCCCAACGGTCATCGGATCTACGGCTAATATAGCCGGCCCATTGCCACTTCAGCTTGCTTATTCTGTGAGTTATGTTGACAACTTTGGTTCTCTGCCGCAGCACCTCGTTCCGTGAAAGACTGCTTCCAATCAAAGAGACACTACCACTGCTTTATTTCATCGGCCAAGCTGCACCTCTGTCTTCCCACTCGAAGACTATGGAGGCCGATGAAATCACAAGCATGTGAGACTATCCAACTGTGTATATAGATATCTAGTTATCAGCAATCCTCAAAGTGTTGGGTGGCCACAACGTTGAAGATATCGACATCTCATTCCCATCAGGTGGCCTATGTACCAATGGCCCATATTTTCTACAAAATAATCTTATCCGACTACCGACCACAATAAGAATTCACATTCAAACATGTATTATTAAATAAGCGTAGGAACGCGCGAAGAACTACATAGCTAATTAAACCCCTAATCTTGAAATAACATCTTAATCCCATTCCGAAATATCCCGATGTAAATTGGAGGCGTGCACTTACAAAATATAATGTAATAATGAAGGTATGTACACAAGGTAGATGACCTATATAGAAATATAGGACTATTCCTACGTAAGCTTTCTTTTTTGATGAGATAAGCCGCGGAACATCTGCCTGTGTCACGCGAATACGGAATTTATCGATAACTATGTGTCGCCAGCGGTTTTGTTTGGCGTAAAAATAATGTTGTTTTTACGTGCTTGTGTTTTGTGGCGCTGTTGGCTGAAGGTTTTATAATTTTGTATTTAATGTAGGTGACTTTTTTTAAGCGTTCTGATAATTGATCAGATCTGATATACCAATCATATTCAGATGCCTCATCAGATAAAAGATCCGTTTGCTATACCAACTTCCAAATTATTCAAAAATGAAAATGATTTAGCTTTAAGAAATGTATAAACTATTTCTTTCATATACCTATTTACTAGGGCAGAAAGTATTAAAGATTGATCTTAATACGACGGTTTTGTTGAATACCGAAAAATACTTTTACTTACAGACAATCCAATGCTTTTCACAGTAATGATATAGATAGATTGAAAGTGAAATTCTTAAGCGTACTCTAGCCAATATTATTGCAACAGCTGATACAACTGCACAGGCGATTTGAAACTTTATCATAAAGCAATAAGATCTTAACTAGCTTGAGGGATTTTTGTTTAAGGCCGTCAGTGTAGGTATTAAAGGATATTTAATTATAAAGGTACGATCAGAAATATATTAAAACGATCAATGTTTCCAGATGTGTTTTGTTTTCATTAAAAAATATATAGTGATAAGTTGCCACCCGTAATTTCAACATGAAAAGGGTTTGTAAAAGTAAGCACATTGTAATTTTAATGTCCCGTTTATTTTTTAAAGTAAATTCATTTTATTTCATTCATTAAGGTTTAATTATCATTAATTTCAAGTAGTGTTATTGTGATGTTATTTCTAGGTTATTTTTAACTGGAAGCATTCGTTATAATCGTGATCATAACACGTATGTTGTTATTAGCAGATAGATAATCCGTTTTTCCATCTACGTTGAAAATCCCTAAGGCGCGGGTCACACAGAAGGGACGTGAGACGAGGACAGGACGCAGACGCGCACTTCCCTTTTACGTATCTTCATTATTCTTTATTAACTCGATCTGGCACAAAACATACCGAAAGTACAAGCCGCAGTCCCTTTTCCATCTGCATACTATTGCCCCGGCCTCGTCCCACGTCCCTTCTGTTCGCCCTAAAGTTGCCTCTCTCATGAGTGTTACTTTGCCGTACTGACATAACTCCATAGCCTTCACACTGGACTGGACTGTTGTAGTACATATTAATGTTTCCCTTGACGTACTGTTTATCAAGGATCACCACAACTTCCACCTTCATAAACTTATTAATGACCGAGTTAAAGATGCTTCTTTTTTTTTTTAAACACGTTGCCCCTCTCTACAAATTTCTCCTGAATTGTGGGTGCGTTTACAAACATTTAAACTCACATACACAAACAGCCAGACCGAAACAACTACTTGCAGGTCATACAAATATTTGTTTCGTGTGGGGATCGAACCCGCGACACGTAACGCAGCAGTCAATCGCTTAACCAACCGCCAACCGTGCCGTCTTTTACTTGATTTTTATACGTTTTGTCGACACGAGCTATACCTGAACGAAAAGTTAATGTGAGGTAATAAGATAAGGGGGTCCGCTAGGGCCGATAGGGGTCCGCTAGGGCCGATGCCTGCTAGGGTTGTGGGAAAGTCCGAGAGGGATACCGTGGACCTTGGCACAGGCAACTGAAGGAACACGGGTGGGTTTTAGTCAGTAAGAGTCTGACACGCCCTCCTGCTCTGCCCAGAGCGGGAGAAGTTATTTGAAGATTACCCAACCTCAAAAAAAAAAGGTAATAAGATAAGACAGCCCGGGATAACCCTAGATATTCTGAAGTACTTTCAATAATTTACTAATTAGAAAAGATTATAGACAACGATACGCGTAACAAACTAACAACACAACATAACAAAACCTTTCAATTAGTCACAATCTAACTAATCGTCAAGTTAAACTAAAATTAATCCGGACTACGGTCGCTAATGAATGGTGCATGGAATCAATCTAAATAACTGGCGACGAACCATTATACCATTGTTAATGGTGGCTCGTTTGTATGGGTAATTAATGGTCCTTAAATGGTAACCATCAGTTTTGTTGCGTCTTGTAAACTTGCTTGGTTAAAGGAGACTATTCATGGGATGATGTGGCAAAGATTTAATAGAAGTGCGTCACGGAATTGTGTCATGCTCTTTTTCTGTTTATGAGTAGGTAGCCGGATAACCGGCCCCGGTTACCGGTTGAAGTAGCGGGACTTGGCGGTGGCCTATGTTCAGCAGTGGACGTCTTTCAGTTGAAATGATGATGAGCCAAATAAAAAATGACGATTGAATCAGTCTTAATAATTCATTTGGTATTTTACTAGTGTAGATGTTAAAAAATACATTTCTCAAGCTCCAGATCGCTTTTTAATGTCATAAGTTATCAGTAAATATCACTGTCTGTCAGCAAAGCATAACAATACATACTTACTGATGTACTAACGTGTGAATCTGGTCATATTGATCTGAAATATCTTACTAGCACTAAGCAGTTTCTTCTCCATACGAAAACAAAAGTTTGCAACTTCCATCTGCTAAAGCGAACTTCTATGGCGAAATTATTGTTTCCAAGTCAACATCTCAGTTTACTCCGTCAGTGCGCAATCCCCTTAGCGCTGAGGCCAATTAATTTAATTGAGGGTGCTCCTATAATAGCTCCAGTATGTATTTGTGCTACAAAAGCTCGCCAGACACCTGGACACTCCCGAGTCCCGCTTGACAGCGCTGCAGTGGCTTGAAGATATTTCTGTAGGACAAGAAGAAAATGTATGGAAGAATGTGTTTGTGACAAACAGCGCTTTGTCAGTAATTAATGCTTTATTGTGTCTGAGGTGTACGGTATTCAGGTATTTGATATTTTTATGGAGTCGTGACATGAAATGGTGTCTGAAGATCAATTATGTTAAGAATATGGGCCTTTGTTACAATATAAACCATTGTAAACAACAGTATTTTTTTTTAATTTTCGTTAATATACTTATCTTATACCATACACTAGTTCTAGTTAAACCACCAGTTAGGATATTTTCCTCTATTTTGTGTTAATCTATAAGACAATGCTAAACATTGTGGAAACAGGTTTTAAGTACTCTTAAAATTAAACCTCTCACTCGAAGAGTTAAATGAATGAATGAATGAAATGCACCGACCCCAGTGTGGTTTGACCAGACACGATTAACCGAATGAGCCCCAAGATTTGCACTAGCCCCTGAAACCTCATGCAAGTTTTGGCATGGTGCTACAAAGACCATTGCATATCAATTGAGTAGACCGGGGGGCGCTGAAATGGTAGAGAAGACGTGCCCTTAGGATTGGAAGGATTGCGAGCCATACCGGCGGCAATGTATCCTAGAGTAGGCATTGGACTATTAGAGAGACGGGTGATATTTATCTTTTAGCATCTTTTAACGACATCGCCGCCGGCGCCGGCTTGATTCAGGTCGAGCTACACCGGTGCCGTTTTCACTTTTCAATGTCTTCGTCTGAGGTCTCACTACTAACTGTTTCCGGTTTTTGTATCTTCTCAGTCAAAAAGTTCAAAAACTGTTTTATCATTTGAACTCCATAAGAAATCAGAAACCCTTATCTTGAAAAATCAAACTATTACTAATGCCTGCATTATGTAATAATATCAACAGTCACATATTTAGAGAACCAACCAAATAAAAAACAACCCTATAATATTCTCTGGGACCACACCAATTTAACTTTGCAGTTGAAAATGTGATCTCCGCGAACATTTTAAAGGTTGATGTTGATTTTTGGAATGTTAATATTAAGTTGGTCTTACGGGACATGACAGGACCAAAAGTCGGGCAAAAAACATAGCTATGTTGATTGCTCATTCTGGTTGAGTAGGTTTCAAAAAAATATTATCGAGTGTTGACATGAAACCAGCGATGGTGAATAAATTAAGTTCCTTTGCTGTTATTTTGGAGTCATAGCGTAGTTTGTATAGATTTTGTCCACTTATTTGATTGAATTATAAATAATCTTTTTGGTCGTGTAAGTTAAACGGAAGAAATATTTTTTTCAGGATCTCATCCACACCGTCAATGCACCTTTGATTACTTTTATCCCAAAAGTTTAGATTAATATACGTACCTAGCCCTTAATATATACATATTAATGGCATTATTTGATTTTTAGATTACGAATAAAAGCATTTATTTTTATTAACTAATGGGAAGTAGGTACCTACAGAGCTTTTCGTATTTCTAAAATGACTTGCAATAGGATTCGCATATGATTTTCGGTATCTTATATCAATCCAATATGTTTTTGACTTTTTTATCACCGTTATCGCTGACAGAATGTCACTTTGTCTTTGCCTTCTGATCTGCAGTTGTTTCCAAAGCAGACAAAGCCTTATTAATTGGGCTATAAAGAAGACAGTCATTTCCAGATGAACTGTAGGAACCATCGAATCTTCATCGGCTTACCGTTGACACAGTAGTAGGTCAATTACACACATAACAAACATAACATATTTTATGCAATTAAACCAGGAAATCAATCCGCCAGTAATTCTAACGAACATGTTCTTGGAACGCCTTGCGTTAGTAACAGTGGAACATTACAGAGGGCGATGTTCATCAATGAACAGGAGTATTGGTATCAAGCACACTGCAGGGGTAACTACATGGAGGTAGATAACATACAAATCTTGTGAATGGATGTGCTAGAAATGGTGTCTGTGTGCTTGCTGCCTATGCTTGGTTAATAGTTGCGCAAGTTTCAACTAAAGACTACACGTGCACGGACTAATTACGACAAGAAAACAATATTGAATGAGGGAGCGCAACTATTCAATAATTTACCGGAGAATTTAAAGAAGTGTGATAGTTTAAACGTATTAAAAAAAAAGCTCAAAAACCATGTATGTAACCTGTAACGTCGCCAACACCCTAGAGGCAAATATTATAATTATAATATATATTATTACCTATTTAGATATGAGCATTCTGTATCTCATTTTAAGTGACCTGTTAATTAAGTTCTTATGAGAATAAAATTCTTTAAACCTAAGATAAGCTAACCGAAGATGAGAAGAAAGAAATCATAGAAACTAATGATTAATAATAAAACAATCAGCACGTCTTTTTCCTGGCACGTGTCTGGTAGTTCCCGGTAAGGAAAACGTTACCTAATTACTCTCTGCCAAAAAAAAAAAGCGAAAACGTGAATAAGTTACGGTAAGCTACCATAAAGATATCAAAAAGTAAATCTCAGAAGCGAATTATTTCCTAATTAAAACTATCAGTACGTGCGGCCTTTTCCTGACACGACTCTTGTAGTTCCCGGCAAGGACCCGTCACCTTATCTCTGCAGAATAAAACATACGTATTGTAATACTTCAAGAGGACAAGCAACAGTGTTCTTTCTGCTCATAAGAACAGCGATCGTTATCGTCTGCCTAGCCTTTTCCAAACTATTTTGGGGTCAGCTTCCAGTCTAAATGGATGCAGCAGAATACCTGTATGTTTCCAGCACTTTTAGTTAGAGCAGCAACCGCCAATGCATTTATATTAAGAAGTAGACGTTTACTGCTACCAGAAAAAACAACTTTCCACATAAACGAAGCCGCAGTCCCAGTTAGTTTCCCGTATATTAAAACAAACATACGCTAGTAAAGGTGTGGCTAGTTAAACTACGCGACAATTATTCACAAAACGCGTCCTCGACGTCACGCGCGCACTGAGCGTGATGCGATCAAAGTGGTGCAGGCGCGACACTGCTTTGGAAATATGAAGTGGGTTACATTACAGATAGGTGCTCAAAATGATCAGCGAAAATAATGGCGTGAGAAACGACTTAAAGCGTTAATATAACTTAAATTAATAAACGTTAATAAACTTAAAAGCGTTACTTAAAGCACTATATTGACGTGAACTCATATCTTTTATATCATTCATACTCATATCTTGTATTTTATGCCGTCAACGACTAAAAGAAAGCAGTTCGCCACCATCTGCATGGTCGAAAACGATTTGATATTATCGAGATAAATAGATTTATAAATAAAAAATAATAATAACAACCCCACCGCCGTATCTTCCCCCACCGCCGTATCTCTACGTTGACGACGTAAAGTTTACCTTGCCGAAACAAGTCTATCGGGAGGAGCCAGACCAAGAGAGATACATTAACCCGCAGGGCAGCATGTGGCGAGCTGTTGGGCAGTAGCGACCCCACGGACCCTATCTTCCGGGGGAAGTCATGTTTCTCATCTCTGGCTTGCCCTTATTAGCCAGCTGGAGTGAAGGAGTGAACACTGACGAGGAGCTGAGCTCCTACCTCATTCTTGCCTTTGTTGGCCGGCGAGAGTGGAGATTTGCAAGAGCAAATGTGCTCGGAGAAAAGAAGTAATCTAGTAAGATGCTGGTAGGATACCGGTAATGTTGACGTACGGTCAACATTACCGGTATCTGGTATTCCGGGATTGTCCTGATAGCCGTGGAATACCTCTCCACTCCTCAAGCACCTCAGGATATGTTGCCCCCTCGTCGCTACGTCACTACGTGTTAGCGACCGTTTCTGAGGGCCCATTATTGAGTGTGCAAATCACCCCTTGCCAATTTACCCGTGTATTGTATTTAGAAAACATTGGTCAGGCAGGGGCATAATCTTCTCATAGTTTAAGGTAACCCGTCCACTTTAGCCACCCGAATCCATAGTCCAATACCATTATTTCCATATCCTGGAATAGTCCTACACAATGACTATATTCTCTTTGGTCCTACACCAACCGGGGGTTGTCCTTGGGTGCACTTGCATAGTGCGTATAGGGATAATCGTCGATTGGTGCCTCATTTCATTGAAAGCGTCTAAAGGGCCTCTGCGAGTTAGCTTCGGCCCCTCGTACGCCTTCCATAGGTCCGGGACCCCAGGGTCCCGAGATATGTCAAAGACAATAAAAATTAAAAAAATAACCATTGTGAAAGAAAATAAATAAACTTATTAATATTATTATTTATAAATAGATATACTATAAATGACTCCTACACAAGCATAACTAGCTTACTTGGTCTTGGAGAATATACCTAAATAAACTTATTAATATTATTATTTATAAATAGATATAATATAAATGACTCCTACACAAGCATAACTAGCTTACGTGGCTTTGGAGAAAATAAATAAACTTATTAATGTTATTATTTGTAAATAGATATAATATAAATGACTCCTACACAAGCATAACTAGCTTACTTGGTCTTGGAGAAAATAAATAAACTTATTAATGTTATTATTTATAAATAGATATAATATAAAGGACTCCTACACAAGCGTAACTAGCTTAAGTACTTGGTCTTGGAGAAAATAAATAAACTTATTAATGTTATTATTTATAAATAGTTATAATATAAAGGACTCCTACACAAGCGTAACTAGCTTACTTGGCCTTGGAGAAAATAAATAAACTTATTATTATTATTATTTTTATATATATATATTATATACTATAAATGACTCCTACACAAGCATAACTAGCTTACTTGATATTGAAGAAGTTAACACCTATTTCGGTAAACAAGTAATTTTCAATCTACAGCTTCAACAAACGTTGTAATCGTTGGTCTGCATTGGGTAACAGCATACATTTATTATCAATGCGCTTGATAAACCGGGAAAGTTTTAGCTGAAATGTTTTTAATGAATGTTCACAATGCAAAATGTAACTTAGACCTAAAAATCAACAAAACCAGCCCAAAACTCATCCAAACGGCTGTCCCATCTGTAAAGCTTACCAAGTTACTCTCTGAGCAACCCCTTACCTCGTAAATATCTGAGTGATTTGCATAAGAAACGGCACCAGTCACACTCCGCGCTGCTGAATAAATTACTTACTTTTCACTGCTTTTTTACTAAGAAACTTTTTTTATTATATCAGTATTTTATAGCGTGTTACTCTTTAATATTTCTATAGCAGTTCGGTGGAGAATAAAAGAGAGCCGGGGAAGCGGTGAATTGCTGTGTTTTAATAACTAAGGAAGTCGTGGTGACTTTACTTTAGCGCTTTGTAGTTGTTTAATTAGGTAGGTACTTATTATCCGGATAAAAAATATACAGGGTTACTGGTAACTCGACGTATTCCTTGCAGGACGTCATAGTAGGGTTAAAATGCAACAAATTAACCCATTCTTTTTTTTTTTAGATTTTTTTTGTTCACTAGACAACATTTTGTATGAAGTAACAGCAAAAATCACAAAAAATAAATGTTTATTTAGTGATATTTTACAAGGTTTCTGGCATTTTTGAACTTTTAATTATGAACAAAGATCTGCTACGGCATCAACTATGATATTAAGTTAAATTTCAGTACAGTCGCGCTGTAATTCATTTTTAAATTGGCTCCAAATGATTTAATCTGGGATTTTTCATAAAAATACTGAAAGTGTAACTAACTCAAAAACTACTGAGCTTCGGTTGAACATTTGGTGGCTTAATTGGTTGCATTTTAACCCTACTACGACGTCGTGCAAGGAATACGTCGAGTTACCAGTAACCCTGTATATTCTTCTGGATTATCAGGTAGTTTTCAAAGGTATACATTTACAAGTACAGGTATCTACTTACGTCAATATTTTGGGATGCCTTGTAAAAAACAGCAAACCAGTGATTACCAAACCAACAAATCATTTTGTTATTTATCACGACGAAAATAGAAAATACTCTTGACAAGTGAAGACCTCTGAGATGTAGAAAAAAATAATGTGCATATTATTATAAAACTCGCCGAATGCATAGCGGTTAAAAACTCATAAATAATGAGCATCACGCACTGCTTATTATTTTTTATCTCAAACGATCCAATGACTACGTTATTATGACAACAACAAAAAACTAATTGAAACCAGCCCACGCGTTTTCACGACCAAGGTATATTCAATAATACCTCATTTGTCAATCTATCAATCAGTTGTCAATCCCGAAAATTTATCAAGAAAATCGTGAACATGTAATTAGGTTTTTTTTTATATATAGGTAGCCATTTATTCTTGGAATATATAAAAAAAATGGGCATGGCCCTCGCGACATACATAGTGTTCTACAAAACTTCACACAAAAGCTAAAATGTTAATGTTTTTGATCAAATGAGAGCGTCTCATGCACCGTTGTGCTATTTTTGTTAAATACGAAGTTAAATTGTTTTGTTTTACTTTACAAAGATATATCCCTGTAACAAACAGTCAGAAATCTCAGGCTAAGTCAGTACTTAGGTATCAAATCATTATTTATTTATTTGTAAGAATGTAGTTTTTTAGAGATGAGCTGTTAATATTTTACAAGTTTTATAACATAATATTACGGTGTACATAATTCAATTATCTAAGTACAGTATTAAAAGAGATGTTTTTTTTACAATAATTCCAATATCAATTAATAAGTAAAATAAATGTCAAAATTAATTAAACGTCATATTGGATTTTTACCACGTATTTTCCATAAATTTGCCAATGTCTTAAAATAAATTAGATATCTAATAACCGACTTGTCAGCTTTTTCTTGAACATGAGGATAGAAGCTCTGAGCTAGGTAACTTGTTATACACCTGAATGGCATTAGCGTATGCATTCCTCCTAAATATTAGCATTTTTTTTTTGGTAACATTGTTTTATTATCACTCTTTAGTTCCTTATTACGTAACGTAATAAAAGCTCTATAAAAATAAAAGAATATCTTTAAAATTAGGAATTAAATTTAAAAAATCCCAGTCTAGAAACATAGTCATAAAATTGGTTAGTGTTGCAAAAAAGCTAACAAACTGTTTGGAGAGACAATTAAATAATCGTTGATTGGAGGACCGCATACGTGGTCGTTAAGCTAGTTTGTATGACACAGGGAATCGAATCACACGGTATTATCACACGGTTCTATAGTACTAACTAGCAATATATCCTGAAGAATATCGTATATTTTTCTGATCTTGTTTACTGCAGTGGATCATATTAATTTTAGGCATTATAAAACTTGCCATTTTGCCCCTTAAACAAATTGTACACGGTGTGATTGTTACCGAATATTATCGGTAGGTCAGAAGCTTTAATGCTTCTGCACTGTCTGCCTTTACGATGTCATCATGTAATTGTCTAGGTAAAGACATAAAGGAGTTTTGGTACCCATGCTTATTCATAGCATTTTTGTGATCTTGAAAATGTGTCCTTTTTTTTTAAACGTTGCCCCACTAGGAATTTTTCCTGTATCGTGGGTGCGTTTACAAACATTTAAACTCACATACACAAACGGCCAGACCCGGAACAACTACTTGCAGGTCATACAAATATTTGTTCCGTGCGGGGATCGAACTCGCGACACGTAACGCAGCAGTCAATCGCTCAACCACTGCGCCAACCGCGACACGGTTGGCGCAGTGGTTAAGCGATTGACTTACACCACTAGGACCATTTTTTTTTAATTAACAAAATTTATAATAGCCGTTTTAGTACTGACAGCAAACACCCATATCATTCCAAAACCCCACTTCTAATTACAAAATTAAACCAAAGACACACCATAACTTTCTAGCACCATAAACAAAAAGTCTAATCATAAACAAACAAAGGCTTTCCCCGTGGCGTTGTACAATTGTCACGTTAATGACGTCATGCGATGATGGCCGCCATCATTGTTCCCATGGCTCGTAATGGGCCATGTAAACATTCTCCCATAATGTTGGCCACGGGGATGTGAAGTATGGAAGAGTAACAGCGTGGATGCTGTGACGACTGGATAAGAAAACCTGTGTGTGTTTTTGTATAGAATCAGCAGATAGTGAATTTGGTCTCGGTTTCGAATAAGCATGACATCACGCCTGAATTCCTCGAAGGGATAGACACAGGTGTTTAGTCATCTACATTTTGCCAGGTATGTTGATTTCATTCCCAGTAATTTGTTTGTACTTACAGAATTAAGTGTAATTTTCAAGAAATTCGTATCTGAAACATTTGCGAACGATTAAGAATATCCATAGCAACTAGACATAGTACCTATTAAGGCCCAAATTCACCACCAATTACTAAACACGTTTAGCGCTAAACGAGTTTAAAACATAATTCTGTTTCTGTCAAATGTTTGAAGATGACAGAGACAGAATGATGTTTAAAACTCGTTTAGCGCTAAACGTGTTTAGTTATTGGCGGTAATTGGGCCTAAGTAAACATAAGAACAAGTGTGATGGAAGTCACTGTAAGAGTAGACTTTTTCTTTATTATGAAGCTTTAGACCTTTTGCGACGTTAGAACTCTTGTACCAAACTGTCGTGCTGAAAATCATGACCGTTAAAAATAATCAATACTACCTACTCTGTTTTACTGTTTGAGTCCACAATTTATTCAAAGAATCATAAATATTACAAAAAGCATGCTTAACCCAACTAAATAACTTCTTATCCTGCCGCCACAATTCTTTGCCTCAAGTCCGCGCGCCGCTGGCACGCATGCTAAGTGATGGCATCTACTTTTTTACGTATTTTTATCTAAATTAAAAATCAGCGCCCCCCCCCCCCTCCCGCCCCTCCTCTGCAAGGTCTAAGGTTACGCTATAAACATAAAACATACACAGCTTTGTTTGGCCTATCACAGATGAAATGATCGAATGTACGGCTATTAACGTAAATTGAGAAGACTAGGTGGTCCGATTTCTGATAGTAGGTAGGACATTATTGAGGAAATTGCGATTTCTTTTTGGGCACAGTTTCGCGTTGAAAGTATCTAGGACGATTAGGTACTTTAAGCAAGTACTTAGGTGAACCACGAACCGATTCTTTGGCAGCGGGTTACAAGTTACAAGTTAGCAATCTGGCAATTACGAGGTTGACTTTTTACGAGGTTTAATATACCTATTAAAGATAGAAAACAATCAAAGGAACCTGAACTAAATAGCTAACAAGCATGCTGATCATCAATTTAACTTTCGTTTTCTGTTGGAAAAAATACCTATGCTTTGCAATGCGATACTAATATCTAGATGTTAATAAATTATTACATTTTCACTTGTAGGATGAAGTGGATGATAATCCAAGGTTCAAGACATCTTAATGAATCAGTCACATTCTTTCAGTTCAATATTCTAACTAAGATTATGACAATTTCTCCAAAAATCCTTCAGCTAATAATTCTAAAACTATTACTTAAGTTACATCACTTGAACTGGCAATAAAGATAACTCTAGTGAACACGATAGTAATAAAAAGCCAACAAAATGACTCACAGTACGTAACACCTTACGATGCGCGTACGCATGTGAGTGACTCACGCGCAAGCTACAGAAATGGATGATTTACATCGACTGTTTAGCTAAATTATGACTTTTTGAATTTTTTAGGCTAAAATAAATCGTAATATAAAAGTAAAAAAAAAACAGTGACTCAAAATGGTATCTTTACGAGTTTGATTTTCGGAATGATTTTATCGTTTATTAGAGGTACCTAATTAGTAGTTGTTTAAAAAAGTCGACTTTGTACTGATCTAAAGAATTCTTTTGTTTTCTGTGATTTAACTATAGAGATCAAATCGTAACAACGCCAAGCGTCGAGAGGCTGTAAAAGCAAGTGTACAGAGTTCGATTCAATACTGTGTATATTTACCTTATTAATGTTTGAGGTTGTTTGGGCTATCCCATTGCAAGGAATACTCTAGATATAACTCATTATCACTAGGCGTTCCACGTTTATTTAAAATAACTTATTGTTAGGTCCAACATTAACTAGCAAACTACTATATAAAATGAAAATAAAAACAATGTCAGTAATTGGTATACAATGTTAGTTTTCTTTGTCACTAACTTCAACTTCTACTACTACTTCAGCCACAATAACAACTTAAAATCCTGAAATCTCAGCCAGCAATGTACACAAAACACAGAAACCTCGACGTTGGTGATAACCAGAGCGCGTTGTATCGAAACTGGGTGAAAGTCTGAACTGCCGTCTACTGCCTGTGACTCACTCTGCGACCAACACTAAATATATGATGGACGACCATACTAACCTACGAATGGAGTCAATGTTATGTTCAAATGATGAAATTGTCTGTAATATTTCGAGGTTGCTTGGTAAGAAAGTTAGTCGCATGCAGATTTAAGTACGGGCCTCAAAAATGCCAATTTGCAGGTTTTAAATGCCGATGCGACTTTATCAATGTTAAGTATTTTTTTTTATTGTTTATTAATTATAGAACAAAACGAAATATAAACATAAACATCACAAAAACCTCAATAGGTTTGTCCGGATGTTGACACACTGAGCAATCTTACAACTAGCGTAGTACTTAGTTATTATACACACAACACATGTGACCTCTGAGTTTGTTTCGGCCTATCTTCTCAGAGTAGTCAGATAGGAAACGCCGACCTCATCTAGTTTTAAAAAAAATATGATTGACGTGTAAAAAAATTAAATTTAAATTTACCATTATAGTGAACAAGGCAAACTGAAATATATTAAAATTATCGACACGCAATCATCATTATCATCATCATTAGCAGCCTTGTTATGCCCTGCTAAGCATAGCCCTCCTCCCTTTTGTGCTGCCCTGGTCTGTGCCAGTCTAAACCAGGTCTGGCGCAATAAGTGTAATCAATGCTCAGTCAAACACCATCAGTTTACCTAATGTAACTCCTACACATTATGCAAAATAACAGGTACCTCACCCTTTGTTATAACTTCCAAAGCATATGCATTGAAAACCATGTAAGCAATTTGCACCCTTACTATTGATTTAAGCATTCCGCACCCCAAAAAGCGTGGAGTCCTTAGTAGCTTTGAGCAAAAACCTGTCACATCATGAGTCTTCAATCTACATGACTAGATGCGACTTTAGGAACCTACTTATTTTAAAATGAATTATTGTCATAGATCTTTCTATTTGTTTTGATTTGGATTATTTTTTTGTTCTCGTGGGGAACCCTTCAAAAGGCGTTCGGGTTTTGGGAATAAGACCGGGGGGTGTGGGATTTTTAGCTCACTGAAACCACCCCGCTGCTCACCACCTACACATAGAATGGGGCATCGTTACCTCTCAAAAGACCGATCCCTGGGGAAACTATAAAGGGGTCTCCCCAAACCCTAACTGTGCAAGAGTGTAAGGCAGCACTTGACCACTGTGCGCCGCCCGTCTCCCCTGAGATCACTCGATGGGCGAACAGAGTCCGCACTCTAAATGCCCGTGACCCCAAATTCCCGCCTTCCTTAAGTGATGCAGGGGGAATTTCAGCGTGTTATTTTAGCGTTTAGCTCCCCGACGCCTTCTTCTCCGAGCAGGGTCAGCCCTTTTCACCATCCCACTCGACAGCCTCCTTTTGGAACATCCCGGACTCACAAAAGGAAGCCATTCCCCTCCATTGTCAGAGACCTAACAAATTCAGATGGATTTAACAATATTCCGACGGAAAAGTAAAATCAAAGAACGAGTGAACAACAGAAACCGTGGTTCTGTCCAATAGCCATTATTCAGGTTTCTGATAATTTTTGACCAGTTTTCGAAATGTGAACCACAGACACATGTCATTATATCCACAGCCACTTTGCAATTTGACACGGGTTTGATTATGTAGATCAATAGATTAACAACGATTAATTATTATTAATCATCAACGTTAACTTATCCAAGAACCTTATAAAAACTTCTGTCTTTAAAACTGTTAGTAAATATTTCACGCCCTAAACAGCTACATACTGAAATAAGTATGTTCTCGTACACATCGGGGGATCTTTATCAACTGCGAAGCGATCTCAATTAGCCTGGAGCGGGAACTTGTCGCTACTAATGCGTCCCTATCTGTTAGGGAGCTTCACATGAGGTGGAGAAGTCACTACGATGGAAAGGGTTAAGATTATCAAGGATGGAGATGAAGGTGGAATTGATGAATTTGAAAGATGAGTGATTTAGAGACTTGAATAAGTAAAGTTTTAGCATTTACAAGTAATAAATGTGCCAGTGTTTTTTTGTCTGCAAGCGTTGCAATGGCTAGGCAGCTATCATTAATGTAGTGCTTGTCAGCAATGGTACGGCCAGTTTTTTCACCTTTGATTACTGTCTGCCGTCAACAATGCGTTTTAATCAGTAATCAGTTTTTTTATAACAATCAAGAGATTTATATATCGATGCTTTTTTAATAGTAATCCCGTCACTTCCTTTGAAATCTTTGTTCAGTAACGCGGCGCACACAGTAACCGTCTGTAAACCCCTTTACTCACCAGCACGGAGGAGTAATGTGTCGATTTGTATGATTTATACCCCTTCTGTAAACACATACGTTTGATCGCTGCGAGTTGATTAAATTATGCAAAAAACATTGTGTTGCCGACGACTCGTAAACGCGGTTTCTCTAGATGCCTATGTGTGTGTTGTGTTTATAGGTAGTTTTATGTATTTGTGTAGTTGTCGGAATTGATATGGAAGTGTCTAGAGATGTAGGCGACGGATTATACTGTAAGTGCCTTGTTTACTGCTTAGAACTTCTACTAAGCAGAGAGGACTAGTCATAGTGCGGTATTTCTCCTAGATACAGGCTTTTATGAAGTTAAAATTGCATTTCAACCGAATTATTTAGTTGAAATTATACAGAGAGTTTGGAACCTCTTGAAAAATTTAACTTTTAATCCCAGATTAATAAAAACATAACACGTAGTCAAAATATAGTGGACAGTATTGCTAATAAAAGTGTCTAGTGGTAAGTCGTCTTAAACACATTAATCACTGGTCCACAGCTGGGCATAAGCATACGCCCACACAATGTTTAAATTCCTATTCGCTGACTATTCGCATTGTCGAGAGTGTGTGCACTCACTTAATCATAGTTCAGTTGGCAACGCAAAAACAATAAGATTGCGTAAATAGGACAGTGCCGAACATAAAAGGTGATCAATTCCGAACGCCCAATGACTCACTAGTGTTGTGATTTGTGATTATTCGACTACTTTGGATTCCGACTAAACGACTACTCGGAAATCGATCAAAGAATAAAAATAAAAAAGTATCTGAAAATACTGACTCATTAATTGAAAAAGGATTATTTTAGAGAAAATAAAAAGGTTTAATATAATGAGGTGGCTGACCGCAAGTGACTAAGATTATTTTCAATTCCTTTTTTTATGTGGTAACCAGATGCTTTACATATCTAAAGAGTGATTTTCATAGAAGGCGCAGTATTAAAACCTAAAACAACTTTTATTTCTTAAAGAAATATAGCTCTTGATTCTCGACAGTTTTATTAGCTTATTGGTAAGCGTGGTAACTAAGGACGGCTGCCAATAAACGGGTCTCAAGTTTGAGCCCCTGATAACCTTAACACTGGATTTACCCTAAAAAAAAAATTTAAAGATTGCCCCTAACGATGTAGAACCACGAGATTTCTAGGAAGGTTTCATAATTTGATGTACGAGTACATAATGAGTGACGGCGTAAGACTACAAGCAAAATTAAGAGTTGTCGCACAGTGAGGACTTGGGTTTTGGAGTTCAGCAGGGCGGTTGGATAATCTCTACGCTTAAAATGCATAACCTTTAGAATCATTCTTTGAGCACGTTCTATTTGAATTAGAAGATTTTTATAAGGTGCCTCCCCATACTGTAATACAGTAGGTAATTATTGATGCACATAGACTCTGGTAGACCAATGACAGAGTTGCAGGGTCAGCTGAATGTCTCAACTCCTTAAATAGGTAGATGAGCTTTTTTTTTTTTCAGGTAGATGAGCTTCCTTGTATGTGTACATAATGCCTCGATGTGGATGCGCCAGGTTATTTTTTCATCAATGTACACCTCTAGGAATTTGACATTCGAAATTAAGGAAATTGTAAGACAATTGCAGCTGATATCATGCCCTGAACAGGAAAGGAATAGAATTCGGCAAGAAAAAACGTAAGAGTTTGGTCATATCAATATTGAGAGTCAAGAGATTTGCTGTTGCTGAAAGCCACTCCATCACAAGGCGGAGAGAGTATTCCGTTCTTTGTTTGGCCCTATCCCAATCAACATCGTATACAATAAGCGCTGTGTCGTCAGCGTAGGTGAATATATCACAGTTGGGGATAGACATTTTGCACAAATCATTTATATATATTAGAAACAAGGTAGGTCCCAATATACTTCCTTGTGGCACCCCAAAACTAATACATTCATCTTCGCTGACAAAGGAATTGATTTTTACACGCTGAGTTCTTCCTGACAAGTAATCTGTGAACATTTTTAATGCAAGGCCACGTATTCCAATGTTTTCCATCTTCAGAAGCAGTGTGGGGACAGAAACCGAGTCAAATGTCTAGAAGAAGCTTTACGAGTACATAAGTCTAGAAAAATACCAAAGCATTTTTGCTTTTTGTCCAAATTAGAAACAACGCTGTTTACAATATCTTGGACAGCGTCTTCAGTAGAGATTCCCTGTCTAAATCCGAACTGATTATTGGCAATTATGTTAAATTTTGAGAGATATGAAGTTTAGGATTTATTTAATATTTTTTCAAGGATTTTAGACAAGGAATAAGTATATAACAGCTAAGTCTACTGATAAAATCAAGCAACTGTTCATAATTGCTCGAAATTAATGATCGGTGTATATTTCGCATAAATATCAAAAATTATTTATTAGTGTTTATGCAGTATCCACTTGGATTATGATACTTTTTAGGCCAATTTGCCTCTAAGTACCACAGTGGCGGTGATAACTACTCACGAGGTGGTTATTTGGCCTTTTTGCAAATTTATCAAAAGAAAAAATCTGTTGCCATTGTAAAATAATAATAAAAACCTTTTTCCGAAAAATCGTTTCTAAACATCGAATAACCGCATCCACATCCCTACGCATCACCCAATAATCTCTAGATAACTGTACTTAATTAAGTTATAGCCAATAAGTTATCTTTTACCGGCTAATCAGAGCCTATTTAGATATGCTATCGGCTGCTCACGAGGTGTTACGTGGCGTTTGCCACTATCTGGCTCGAAATTGCCCGGCTCATTGGCATAATAAGCTCTGCCTATGGGTTTTGAATTCGCATAAGTGTCCCCTGATACCGTTTTCTTGTATAGATAGGAGATCTGCTGTGTGAACACGTGTTTTGGTTTCTACAGAAACCAAGAAAAAAAGAAAAAGCTCAGAAAAGAAAAAGAAGAAGAAGAGAAGCTCAGGAAAGAGCTCAGTACACTGAGCTCTTTCCTTGTATAGTGTAACATGCTGTCAAGTTTGCACATGAAAAGCATAGTACTTTGCAGAGAGGTAGGCTACTAGGACAGTAACAGTGCAGGCTACACAGGGTGTGGATTACATTGTAGTGCCTACTTAGTAAAGCTAAACATCGTAGATATTAATCTTGCACACATTATATATATATATATATATATAACATATCTTATACTCAATATAAGACGGTTGTGATACCTTCACAAGAGTGATCTTGCTTTGTAATGAAAATAAGCTCAAAAAAGCCGCTGTAACAATAATAAAACAATTTTGACATTCGACTAAACTGTCAGACATGCATTAGAGATGATGATAATAACTAAACGAATTTTTGAAATGAACACAATTGTCTCAATAATATGTATTTATCTAATACGGGCTCTACATCAACGTTCGCGAAATCATTAACAAAAGCCACCTCCCAAAACTAAGTAGGACAACGACACAACACAATATTTTTATGAAGAACACATCAAAGTACTCATAATATCGAGACCCAAATTTCCGAGGCGCCATGTCTCGAAATCGTCGAGATTTAATCGCCTAACATATCGAGTGACCAGAAACAAAAAGCAATATACATAAATTATAGTCGGAATCGTATTAGAAACACGTTTTGCGTAGCGCAGTAGTGATCGAGTTGAGGTTGCGTTATAGTTGACGATGCGGTGACGGGACGACTCTCTGCTTCACTCAAATCCGAATTATTACAGCGTAGATCCTTTGTTTAACTAAATCAATATAATTTTGATCTGGCTATAGATGCAGCTCTAACAGAGACAAATATTAATCGTAAGTTTTACCGGACATAATTTCAGGTGTCTATTTTGTGCAGTCTTTCTAAATAATGAGTTCTATCTCCTGTTATTTTCGTCTGGAAAACATTCGTATGGGGATCCACTGTCCGAAAAAGCAGACAACGACCCCTGAGTACATTGCTAATAACATCAGTAGGCCAATTCTCGTACTTAAAAAACGTTCAAATTCAAGTCGCAATCTCATCTCAGCGACAATCAATGTCAAAAACCTGTCAAAAATGTATGTAAATTGATTGTAATTTTGACAGATTGAGACTGAGATTAGAATGCGAACGGTCTTAAAAATACGGGAATTGCCCCTCTGATTGTTCATTCACATAAATTCATCGACTTGTTCTAACAGAAGATTTTCATCAACTTCCTGTCATCTGCTTACTTGTCTTAGTTTTTTATAAAAATATCTGCAAGGATATTTTTCGGGTTGTCATGAAGTATTTTGAAGACTTTTTGGCTTAAAATCACAAAAACTTCTTCATAATTTTTGTTGTAACACACATTCGACGATCTCCTAACATTGATACCCTCAATTTATTACGCACCTATAAACATCACGACTTGATCACCAAAACAAAAAATGGAGTCACATTTCTTTCAACAAGTCGTGCACTATAAGCAGCTCCCAAACTGGTTTTTATTAGCACATGGCAGTGCCCGAGAGAGCGCGATGGTTTATTGGATAAGCGTCGTGACCAAGGTTTTGGGTTCTATTCCTGGTTTACAAACATTCGTATATACCTGTTTGGTAGGATTTGTGGGCGTTTTCGACATTTCTTGAGCTCTGACGTAAGATTTCTAGATTCAAGGTTTGGTTGTTATGGAGAGTCCTGAACTAGGTACCTATATGCAATGCATATATGATTTAAACCACATCGGATATTATTTCTATGTTTAATAATAACTTCATTATTATCTCTAGTAAAATAAGCAGAGCCCTTTTCAGCATCACCTTATCTGCTAATAATGTTAAACGATACGCGATCACCGATGCTTACTACAAAATGTCAGTAAGAATTTTGCCAATATCATATGTGATCGATTATTTATTTACTGTACTCCAAGAAAAGTTCATGGTCTAGAACTTAACATGAGTTGAGCACTTGACGCTCCATGCATATGTATAACTATGAGTAGGGTCAAAAGAAATTGTGCTGTATTAGAGTAACTATTTATTCGTTTTTACAATGTATCTATATCTTCTGCTCGTATTTATATTACTCAAAGTTTCAATGCAATGATACTAATATGAATCACGTTTGAAAAATTCTAGGGTTGCTCATTGCACTTCGTCACATTCATTATCGTCATTAATTCTTTCCATATCTAAAGTTTATTTATCGATCGGGTTAACTAAAAAGTTTATATATCCTTATGAACGTTTGAGCTTTTAAAGCTGTTTTAGAAGAAGAATATACAGGGTTATTGGTAAAACACCATCAACCTCTTAAGGGGTCATTGTACTCATCATTATGAACAACTTTAACTATGGGACCAAATATGATCTCGCAAAAAAAAATCTGCTGGTCCCTTCATTTTGACGAGTTCTGCAAACATGAATGTAGGGAACAGCTGATTTTTTTTCGTGATTTCATATTTGGTCACATAGTAAAATTTGTTCATAATGATGAGTACAATGACCCCTTAAGAGGTTGATGGTGTTTTACCAATAACCCAGTATATCTATTCAACGATATTTATGGTGATGTCTGTATTTATGATTGAACCTACTCAAGACAAGATTATGTGACCATAGAAAACAAGTACTTCTCAAAGAAATAATTTTAATCAAGCTATAAATCTGCATGAATATAAAAGGCTATAAGATTATGTTTATGACTATGCAAAATTTTGCCAGTGTCTTGGTTTGTATATTTTAGTTAATATTAATAGGTCAGATTTGCATTAGGCCTGAGAACAGGTCTTCTTATATGTGGCTGTGGAAATATCCGACTGAGCAAAAACTAATCGTTAACCAAAATGTTGCCATATGAAATATTAGTAGTTCTCCCTGGGGTGTTGGAGATCGTGCAGAAGTGAGTTAGGAAAGGCTGAAGTGTAGTGAGCGTAAGAGAAAAAGAAAGCGCTGAGTTGACAATCATTATAGAAAAAAGTTAAGCTAATACTAAGCAACTACTTTTAATATGCTGACAACAAAATAAGTTTATCTAAGAGGTATTTTAGCAGAAGACGACTTTAGACTGATAAACTGACATTAATACTGTAACTAAAAAACTATGATGATGCTAATTCAAAAGAAATACTCATTGGTTTATCTTAAATCATAATCCTAACACATCATCAAATGTTCAACTAACACTTACATACATACTTACATGCTTTAACCACATATAATTAACATACAAAACAAAACTCAAAAGTAAATAAACCTCAACATATACATACATATACACTATTGAATGCGTAGTTCGGTAGTAGGACAACTCTTGTACGACCTGCTACAAACTTACCTCCAATATACGCGATCGACATCAACTCTATCGAGAACAAAATAAAGGTGATTTAAGCTTGGGTGGGCACTTTTTAATTTGGTTTCATCTCACCGTCGTAAAGGGCATGAGGACTATGGTAACTGTTCTTCAGACTTATTTAGACGTCGGGTTTTGAAATTGAGTTGAAATTTTTCGACTTTTAAGAGGAGAAAGATTGATGGTTGCAAGGGTTTGGTGATAAATGGGCTTTCAATTGCGTTTTAATATGTGAAGATGGGCTTTTGTAGGCGAAATATTGGCTGTGCATGAGTTTATGTGTATTTCCTTATGAGTTGAAGGCTTCGCTGATTTTTAATGTCATTGACCTCTCAGTGCCAATGGAGCTGTGGGTCGTATCCGTACATATAAGCCTAAAAGCTAGTCTGGCAGAACGATTGATAACGATTGACCTCTAACTCATGTTGTAATGGTTTAACTGTCACGATTCATCAAACTACTTCCAATAGTCGAATCTGCTAAACTGACGATTTCACTTGTAGGATCAAACATATCCGAGTAGTTTAATAAACATTATCTGCATTAACAATAGTGTTAATGTAAATAATTTTTAATAATGACCATGATGTAGGATTAGAATAGAATAAAATAGAATACTCTTTATTATGTACACCAAAAAATTACAGATAAAAATGTAGAAATTTTACATAGGGTGACATAATGGGCGGTCTTATCGCTAAAAGGGATCTTTTACAGACAACCTTTGGATGGATTAAAAGGAAAAGGAGAGACAATACTGTAGGCTGTGGTGTACCAATTACATATACAATAAATACATTATACATAAGACATATACTAGATTACCGCCCTAGCTATGATTTGTTTCTGTTTTTTACTGTAGATTGTATTTCACGTTTCCAAGTCCTTTGCCTACCTATTTGTTCATGCTAAATATCAGTGCCATCTTGTCTTGGACGCATTGACGCAGATTCCTTGCTAGCCAGCAGAGCTAACCAAATATTTTTTCAGTTACAACCCCATCACTTTTAAAACTGTTAAACAATAACAACACACTGCCCGAAGCTCTAAACATAATTCAAACATTCCATCGATTTGTTGTCAAGCTACCAATTTCCTGAGCACATCGACTATGAAAGATTGCTTCCTGTTCCAACACCAAGTCTGCTGCCCCCATTGCGAACATAGCGCACTATCTCACGTTACTTGAACAAGCAGTGTCTGTAGTATGAGATGTATAGGGTAATGGTGGAAGATGGGAACGTGGAAAGTATCAACTAATTGATTAAAATTACTAAGAAAATGGATACTGAAGATGGTGTAATACTTTCAATATTTTGCTAATCGATCTTTAGTCACATATTCATGACAATTTTTGGTCTTTTCAGGATATCAAATGCTTGCCACTGGAGACTCCAGGTGTTGAAAAGCTATGAGGGGATTTTACAAGCAAGTGCATTCAATAGTACCTACGAATATGTCAGGGGACATAGCTTCTTCATACAAGAGACACGCATGATTAAAAAAAAATCTTCTTCCATAAATAAGTTAGCTATTGGAGAGTCCCATGCATAGGTACAGTGAGCTTCATACTACTAGGTAGGTATCTAGTTAACTAAAATTATTTAAACAATATTTGGAAACTTTAGATTTCTGTTAACCCGCTCCAATTTAACCAACTCTGCAGTCATATATCGAATCACGCATGAAACCAATATGGTGGCACACGGCTTCAAATTTAGGACAGAAAATGTTGCCCAACATTAGAAATCAACAGCATTTCCAATTATGAATCCGTAACCACAACAGGTAGGGCAGGACCCGAGGCCCCGCGGAATACAAGAGTTACCAATTATTGTCCGTAGTTCGGACATACGCGGCGTATGGCACTGGCCCCGGGCGATTCCATTTTACGGCTGTGATATATACGCTTTTGATCTGGGAGTCTTTTATTTGACCTGAAATTGCACTCTTTGTAAAAGGTTACATACGTGGGCGTGAGATGAATTGGTTGTTTTTTAACAGACTTTTTAATATCTGTAGTGCATGTTTTAGGAAATGCCTTCACAAAAAAAAAAACAACAAAATATAAGTAGAAAGAAATCTATGATTGCCGAGAAGTCTAGAAAAAATATGCCGCTCCGAGTCAGTCGTAGGACAAACTGATAACCACTTGGAAAAACAAGAATAGCGGGAGATTTTAGAAGAGATCAAGAGTACAAACGTTTTCTGCTCCGAAAGCAATAATTGAGTAATCAGAAAAGACTTGAAAAACTTCATAATCCGAACTGAATTAATATATTTTATTCTAAACAGTTTCTAAACAGTTTCGGTGGACAGTTTTGAAACAAAATTCCTTATCGCAGAAATTTTCGGTCTAGCACTCATTAGCCAAGTGTGCACGTGTATCATTTCGACCGTCACAACACTTTTGTTACCAGAAGTGTGCTCAAGCGAAGGAACTTTGTCCCGACCGGGTGTCCCACGATACCTCTCATTTTTAGGGTTCCGTACCCAAAGGGTGCCAACGGAACCCTATTACTAAGCCCCCGCAGTCCGTTCGTCTGTCTGTCAGCGGGCTGTATCTCTTATACCGTAATAGGTAGTCAGTTGAAATTTGTAGATGTCTTGGAGATTTGTCAGTGTGTATTTCCATTGCCGCTATAACAGCAATAATAAGAATTAAAAGGGGCCCCATACAAAAAACGTTTTTCTTTTTGAAGTAAAACTTCTTTAGGCACGCTTGGCTTGGGGAGTAAGTAAGCTGGCGAATGCATGACGAGAGCGTTACGAAAAGTGTGATCGGGCGAGGCGAACGCATATGGATGGAGCTAAAGAAGTTTTACTTCAGTTGTGTGGTCTAAAGCACACTCGTTTTTTTTAATATTTAGAGTTCAATATTGTACGATGGTGCAGAACCCTTCGTGTGTGAGTCCGGCTCACACTTGGCCGGTTTTTAAATAAAATAATTTTATGTAAAAAATAATATATTTATGTGAGTTCAAAAAAAAAGAAAATATGTGTAGTACGATTCAAAACACGGATTGTTTTAGTTGTAGTGAACAGCTTCACTACAACTACAAAAACTGTTAGCACAAACCTAATTGACACTAAAGAAAAAATCTCGAACAACTAAGTAAGTGAAGAGATCACAAAAACTAAGAGCCCCAACTCACGGTGCAAGTCTTGAGTCAAAAGTTTCCACACAGTGAGCGCCTCAACTTGTATAAGTTACTTTGACTTCGAGGCGGACGCGTGTAATCGGTTCTATTCACTCATGTGGTCGTGGATGTAGGGCTTTATGGACAAGGCTTTGATTTTTTAAAGGCCAATTTTGTGGATCATTTTAAAGCAAAATATAAAAATTTGCATACGAATGAATACCCACAAATGTAATGGTTTTGGTCAAAGAGTTGGCTCATTCACCGCTTGGTATTAGTAAAGCTACACTGAGTAATTCTTTTATTTGAAAAGGTCAGGCAGTGAGACGTAAAATACGTTGATCTATTTATTCAAAATGGCTTTCCAATCTCATTTCTGATGAGTATTTTTTCTTCAGATTGTCTCTTATGTCTGACTTTTTAAGACCAATATTTAAAGAATATCTTACGATAATCTTCTCAAATATATTGTCAGGTATAAACGGTATTAATATTTACTTCCTTAAATACAACCACAGTACCGACGAAAACCTTGTTCCATCAAACGTTATCTAGTCCACAGTATCAATATTAGTACTGACCAAGCATGAATAGATTTTAATATTGTAAACGCAAACAAGACGGCACTCGGCGGGTGGTATTGCGACAGCGAGTGCACAGATTCTATTCCCATCTGATGCAGTGGGTCTAGTGATAACGTCGATACAAACCGTGGTTTGAAATAATGCTTTAAAGATTCGATAAGGGTAACGCGATAGGTTTCGGATTCAAATGGGTCGGAGAGGTGAAAGAGCTTAGAGCTATTCATTTCGATACGGCTAAGTTGTGTATGATATAGGTAGATAGTGTCTAGCGATAAAAAAAGAGTCACTGCGTTAAAATACTAGACGACAGTACAGAGTTTCCTTCTCTATGTGAGTAGAGCATTCATATAGAGGAGGAAAGGGACTCCGTTTTTGATTAACCAAAACCTAACAAAATCAGTGATTTAAATAAAGAATGTATATTACATTTCAGTACTTTGGCCTATTAATGCCAAAGTACTGCAATGTAATATGATACATATAAGATGTGGTGTAGGAAATAAACATTATTTGTTAACCTTTAGTATTGGTGACCGATTTAAAATTATCCCATTCACAACATTTTCACCATCCACCTAATTAAAACAACTTTGGTGCCCAGATCTACTCCCAGATAAAATCCATATCAAAAATACGCAAGTAGGTATATAAACGACTTCTAAATCCACCTTCAGATATAAGCTTCGTGATAGGTTAGAGCTGGTCTCCTCGACACCTCAACGCCTTTCACCACCGATTGATAATTATGGCGCCTATGATAACAGATTAGTTTACCGCTAAAAGTCACCGCGAGCCGATTTTAAAACCGGTTTATTTTGATAAATGATTTTGCAGCAGTTAAATTCTTGGAGTTAAAGTAAAATAGGTAGTTAGATAAATGGTGATGAAATGAATTAAGATTAAAATATTTTAATCATAGCTACAATTAATGATAAAGTGGTTAACGCCATTATGACCAGCACCATAATAAAATTGCGTAACACATTTAAATAAATAAATAAAAATCAAATCACAATCTGAATCATTTTGAGAGATATTGCTAATTGTTTGCTTCATACGCTCAATTTGTCGCAATGAATGTTGTTGAACTGTCAAAATGAAAGCGATTGCTATTGACAGTGTGTTACGCAACCATCCCGCTGACTTGACAAACCTGTAGGTATATTAGCAAAATGTCTAAGTTCTATGGGATCCAATAAAAAATCTAGGAAGTTTCATGTTTAGAATTAAGTAGAAATTAAGTAGGTACCTGCTAAAAATAGTACATAATTTCTTGATGATGACCACACGAAGTCTTCACGTTATCGAATTCTAGAAAAAAAACATTAACATTAATTGTATTTTTGATTGGACACCAAATTACCACGAAATCCGACCTCAGTGATAAGCCATCAACACTAGATGAAAAACGACTGCAGCTGACACAATTTCGCCTATATGCCATGCCATACACGAAAAACCATAATTCGTGGCCCCATAAAATTCGTTGTAACATGCCTGCCTACCCGCTGACTGGTAAGCCGTAAAGATAAATAATCCTAACGCAATCAGTATCATTAAGAGCCAAATGTAATACGTATGTATCGTAAATCAATTTTAGGGTTCCACGGTGTGTTGTAAAAACTGTAACGAGGTTTTATTACTTTCGTCGCGGTTCGGTATGTTGGTATTTGTAATTGGGCGTTAGATGATACTGACATTGATACAGGGGGCTTTTTATGGGGACCGTGCAATAATCGTGATTATAATCGTGTTTATTTTTTGTTTTTTCTTTTATGTGCGGTCTGCAACAAAAGTCAAACACATCATCTATAGAAATTAACACAAACTTATTCGATAATCTGCTTTTATCATTTCATTCTAGTAGCTAAGGGTTCATCTTACAATTTTTCTTCTGTTGCGATTTAATTAAATAATTAAGTTTATTTAGTTGCTGACTGTACAGTCGATTTAGTTCGAATGATCTGTTTCAAAACGACCTTCAACTTACCTCACATCTACCTCCTTATCACAAAGTGTCTCAAGCCCACCATCTTTCTAAGTGCTCATCGGCTCGAGTGATAAATCACTAAACTCTGACGTCACGCCACACAATATCACCAATTTGTCATCAATATAGTCAAAGAGAAAGCAGCTTCTGTGTAGAATGTAGATAAACGAAAAAGCTGTAATTTGTTGTCGCTACAAGACTCTTTAATTTTTGGGGCAAAGCTTATGTGACAGATGTGTCAATGTGGTTATATTTTGGTCACGTTTCCTCTGAACGGTTTTCGTTGACTCTTGACCTTCTCATAGATAGTCAATAAGATCTAGAATAGAATAACACACCTGGTTAGTGTTGTGATCACAATACTGTTTAAGATCCTTACTTACTAACTGGCTGCTCGACTCACTATTAACAAAACTATATTTTTGTAAATTTTTAGTCAACTTCTAATTTCTAATTACGAGTTCTTTATTAAGATCACATTCCTGTAGCAATACACATGTCATTAGTTTGCAGTTAGCAAGCAATTTTTTCCATGATTTCTTTTTCTATAGAGTATAAACATTTTAGAAAGTATTTAAAAACAGTAAGTTCAAATCAAACTTTACTCTCACAATAGGTATTTAAGCAGCCAATACATGTGTACCTTTTGATTCCAATATCAATTTTGATCTTTGAACCCAAACGTCATTTTGATTGACATTTTGACACAACATGGTTTCTGCTCGAAATTGCGTAGGTAAATAGCATTCAAAGAAGTGTCAGATCTTTATGTTTTTTCAATCATTGACCTAAATGGTTCATGTTTTAAACGAACTGTAACTTAAGTTTAGGCGTTAAAAAGCCTATTAACCTATTTCATTTGAAAGTTAGTTGACATCTAAAGTACAAACTTATTTACTGCAATTTAAACTCTACATTTCCGAGAATAAAGTTTAAAATGTGTTAGTTGTATTTCTATATAACAGAAAACGATAAGTGGATTCTATTGTATGTGTTCTAAGCTACAGAAGCTAATAAGCTATTATATTGTTGTGTAAGCCATTTATATTGGAATGACCCCGAACTATCGATGACCCTACAAAACATTGGGTTGAGAAACGTTAGCTATTTTGTTAGTGTTTGTTTACATTTTGTTACTATCGCGGTCAAATAGATGAAAAGCTCATTTATCCGTTAGTATAAATCAGCCTATTACTGTTAGTATATAACCAGCCTATTACTGTTAGTATATAACCAGCCTATTACTGTCTCACTGCAAGACAAAGCCCTCTTGTCATACAGAGAAGGCACGAGCATTGATCACCACGTGCGCTCAACACGGGTTGGCGATTTCAGACTTATATTATGTTTAAGTCCAGGTTTCCTCGCGATGTTTTCCTTCACCGATGTCTGTAATGTCCAAGACAAACTCAGTAAGTAGGGGAGGCGAAACGCCGGGTCGTAACTCTGCTGCCGCGAGAAATCACGGCACAGCAGACAGAGCTCCGGCGGGATCTCATGGCGACATAAAGAGTGCGACAGTTGCAACCCAGTACTGGGCACGCCACAATTGCGGCAATAAGTCCTCTCTTTGAGGAGTGGCTAGAGAGGCGCCACGGCGTCCTCACCTTCCGCCTGACGCAGGTCCTCACCGGACACGATTGTATCAGGAGGTTCCTGTACTGGATAAGGCGGAAAGAAACGCCCGGGTGTCACCGTTGTGTGGATCATCCGGAGCCCTCACGCCCCTAGCCACCGTAAGAGATGTCCTGAGCGTCGGGAATCACAAGCTGATTCCCGGCCACCGTAGGCGTGAGCTTGCGGACGACGAGCAATGGGCAGGTCGCCGTCCGATAAGGACCAGACTCAGGTCGACGGCGCGTTGTGTTCCACGCCCGCCTCAAAGAGATGTCAGCACCAATGACGGGGTCTGCTAGGGCCGATGCCTGCCAGGGTTGCGGGAAAGTCCGAAAAGGTTACCGTGGCCCCTGGCACAGGCAACTGAAGGAACACGGGTGGGTTTTAGTCAGTAAGAGTCTGACACACTCGCTCCGCCTAGAGCGGCAGAAGCTATTTGATGATTTCCCATACACAAAAAAAAAATGAAAAAAGGGATATAATTATGCTGCATGGTAACCAATAACCACGCAGATTACCAATATTAGGTACATAAACAGGCAAAACCAGTGAGTGTTGCAAACTCCTTTAAGGATAAAACCGCAGGGTTACCATCCTCCAACAAAGTATTAAGATTGCCTGTTAATGACGATAATCAAGATTCTGATAAAAATAAAACCCTACAGTATCCATTACATTAAAGGCAAATGAAAACCCTTTTTATTCGTAAAATGTGAAAATCACCAATAAATCTTCCCTAAAAATGAAATTAAGACATAATTTACATCTAAACCCAATACTTTCAAAGCGCAGGTGCAGTTAATTGAAAATACTAATGTAATTTTTTTGTTGCCAGTGTAATTAATTTAAATTTTAATGACTTTCTAATGGTTTTTTTATTAATTTATTGGGGCGTTATAAATTTTTCGGGTTGCGCACACGATTTTGGATGAAAGGGTTGAGTTATTTCAACCCTAGAGGAGGTGAAATTGGAATTGTGGGAGCTAATTAAGAGGGTGATACAGACGACTTGAAAATTAAAGTTTGAGTTCGTTGACTTACAGATGTTGTGATCTTGTCGTGTGGATTGTATTCGCGATTTCATTATTTGAAAACAATGAGTGTAATGATCAATTACCTACGATCAGTAGAACTATGTTTTGATTCCTACCCTGGTAACTTAAGTTAACACAGCTTATGTGTACATATATGTAGATTGTTGGGCAAAAGAAGAACTTTACTTGTTGCTTCCGAACTCATTTTTATTCCTTTTCTAACAACTTTCGTCATATTTCAATTTAATGACTTGGATTGTCTCTCTTTCACTTTTAGAATTTATTATTTAAATAAATATCTTATAATTTAGGATTAGTAATACTTTCGTTCGACCCCTGTATACTTACATACGTTACACATACGTAGCAGAAAAACTCCAGCCAGTACCAGGAAGTAACAGTTACTTATAAAACAATATGGATATTAATTAAAAAGTCAAAATAACACACGTTGCCGACATGGCCTGTTATTAGAGCCACGGTGTGAGGCCCATTTACATAAATTGTTCAGCTGGTACTTATCTGCACACGTTTATAATCATATGGGTTGTAGAATATACAAATTCAAAGCATCTAAAATGTTGTATTTTAACTAAGACAGAGGCGTCCAAATTTACTATAAACAACAGCAGCACCCTGTGTGTTTTGTAGCTGATCGTGAGTGATCTAGGATGTAAGCATGTGTGAAAGGTAGGATATATTGCAAAAATAACATTTGATTACGAGTTATAAATCTTCACGCTGAAAAGACCGGCGATGCCTCACAAAGGGCGATGCCTATCATTCAAGTTGCAATTATTGGTGCAAATAACTAAAAACCACTTAGGAAGTCATTGCACTCATCAAAATAAACAACCTTTAATAGGGGACCAAAACTGAAATCGTGCTCCATACATTTATGTTCGCATAAATCGACAAAATGTCGGTAACAGCTGATTTTTTGTGCTATTTACTGTTCGTACCTACTGAGGTATTTTGTAGGTACAGGTATTTTGTAGGTACAGGTTTGTCATCATTTGTGACAAACCTGGAGAGACATTTGCAACGGCGGAGTCCGTTGTAGTAACGCTGTAGACTGTCTCCTGTCTGGTAGAATTTAAATTTCCAAATCCGAAGGTTATTCAAACATTATTCAGTGGGTGATGGTGCTGTTGGTCAGCGCTAAAATACTAGAGTTTTTCTTTATTTCCGTATCACCTAAAAGTTATATAAAACAAGCATTTAATTAAATAATAAGTCGAAATAACACATTAGGAAAGCTCTCCGGCATCGCCTGTGATTAAAGTAGCCGTGTGAGGCTGAATTTACATATACGGCAGTAAGGCGATGGAGGCTACGGAATAAATAGAAAAAAAGTTAATTAATTTAAGAGTTTAGTACACGGTAGAAGCTTCTAGTAGCTTTGTGGTGTTTTAACAAATGATGGAGAAGTGTTCAGCGTATCCTCAGGCGTATTTTTGATTTAGAAACAATTCATAGGTATGAATTTGCAGGGCTTTGATAGAAATTATGTACTGTGCTGGAATTCAATAGTATAATTGTATTGTTAGAGGTCTCATGACACTTAAAAATAAATATGAAATGGAGTAAATGCGCGACGCGACTCTTGTAGAACAATTTCCATGAACTTTTCAACTAAAATAGTTCTACTAGAGTCGCGTCGTGTTGTCACGGTGGGCCTGTTTGCCTTGTCCAGCCTTAAAACCTGGAACATACCTGCCAACTATTTATTTAATCATTTATGTACACATATATATAAACAGGCAAAAAGAACAGAAAAATAGGTACAAAGGTAATGCTTATTCCTAAAGAAATCTTTTCCAGCATTCCTGCGAAAGGAAAGTAGATGAAGACATGTAGGCAGCGTGTGTAAGAGTGAAAGACAAAATTAAAATCAAAAACAATTCACAGAATAAAACAAAACAATTATGAGAATACATACATACATACAAAAATACAAACACATATAAGTACATAAATACTTCTAAAATAAATATCACTAGAATATTAATAAATACGCAACTATCAGCATTTCTAGCAAAATTTAATGGCAAACACTTGATTCATCAAATCGACTGTAATAATACCATCATCATCATTTTAGACATGGTTTTTGATTTTAAAACAAATAAAATCACAATTACCACTTATCAAACAAATTAAAAAAAACACCACATTCCGCGAAACAGTTTCATTAACAATTCCGCGAAAATAAAAATAAAAAAATACTCACGACTACGAAAATGTTATCAACAATCAACTCGAAAACTTAAATTTCACGAAAACTTTATCAGTAATTTCCGTTCCGAGAAACGATCCCTAACATACATTCATTGCGAACTATTTAATTATACGCCGACAAAGCGAACACATACTCGTAGCATCGATCAACGAAGTCGACATTGCTACAGCACTAGTGAAAAAAAAATGAACCGTTGTTAACCCTAATAACATCATGGGTCATTTAAGGCACAATTAAAATAGCTTGATAGTCGGCAAGTGGAGTGTTACATGTTAGATTATATGGAAGATCTGAGATAGTGGAGTGCTGGTAATGTTGCTAGAACACATAATAATTTCGAAGTGATGATTCTTAACGGGAAATAAAGAGTTTCTTTAACTTTGAAACCGTGACTTCGAACTTTGATCGGCATAAATACCGTGGAGATTATTTATTTGATTCTAGTAGTTTTTTAACTTAGCGTAATTATGTGAACAAGATTGACAAATTATGCGAAAAGTCAACTTAAATCAAAAATATACACTTCTCAGTATGCTATTTCTATTATAATTACTACACTACATAGCAATGCTACTGATAACGGTCTTTGAGTCACTTGTGATGTCACACGTGCAAAGTCATCGGGTCTTTTATTTGTAACACCACACATTACCACGATACAATTTGTCAACAACCTGATTACAATAACATCCAAAATTTTACACGACGAAAACTCGAGCACAAATAATTTTTCAACATTCCAAACCCCATGCTTACGGCCTCCCTTTTATTTATTATAATATAAACAATTAGGCGGCTATTTATCACTAACGCACATCGTTCCACGGTGAATACATATTAACACTACAAACGTTGCATTTATAATTAAGATAAAACCCACTCAGTCGCTGCCGTACTTTTGAAATTAATTGTCGGGGTCACGCGAAGCCACCGTCGTTTTTTTAGGGTTAAGGTACCACGATCGATTGACATTAGGGTTGTTGTGGTTATCACCGTAACCTACTTAGTTTTATTTAATTAGACTTTTACGGTTATATCATTTGTATTGTTTTTTATTTTTATTGCCTATTGTGTTACTGCTAATTTCCGTCGTGATTTAAATGGGTGGTTGCTTTAACACCTCCGTAACAATGGCGTGTGGTTTTATGATAGTGTAGGGCGTTAATGGTCTGCTTAGAAATTAAAGGTCTAACCTATCTGTCTAATTAAACAACCTGCATGTGATGTGTCCAAATAACGATGAGTAAGTACATACAATTAAATGTAACAATAAAATAGGTGATCCTTATATAATCTACCTATTTATCTTTACAAACATGACATGAGAGCTATGAAATCGTACCGGTCTTTGTTATAAATGCTGATAGAAAAGTCTATTAAAGAAAATAGCAGTGCCTAAAGCCAAATAGTTTGTATTTCACCTGCTTCAAATTAATTAAATTTTTAAAAGAAAAATTTTTCAACCCCTTCTTAAAATAAAATGAATGGCTAACAAAACACAACAACATTGTAAGGAGAAAAATAAATTCAACGCGAATAATAGAAAATCTTGAGAAAATTCAATATTCCGAAGGGTGATTTCTTAATAATTTACGAGTATTAGCCGTCCCTTCTCCGGCGCCCTTAATTTTGTATCGCGACGAAAACATAAAAGGGTTGTTCAGAAAAATGATGTAATTTAATTCAATTGAATTAATATTAAACTCGACTGTAATGATTCGGATTTCATTAAAAAGGGGGGAAAGGATTAGGTTACGTAAACAATAAAATCTAAAAAGAAAAATAATAAAATACAAAAAGAAACCACTGAAATAGGTAGGTACCTATTTTAGTTGTTTCTTTTTGTCTTCGAATTATAACCTAACGAGATGTCAGAGTAAGCTCGAACACGGTGGAGCATACGGTGGAAGTCTGCCCAGCTTGGGCGGAGCACCGCCGTGTCCGGTGATTGGCGGTGGCGATCTCTCGCGTCCGGCCCTGGTCCAGGCCATGGTACGGAGCGAGAGGGCAAGGGAAGCCGTCACCTCCTTCTGCCAAGCAGTAATGCTCGCGAAGGAGGCGGCGGAACGCGTAAGGGAGAGGCAAAATTCGCACCCGCACACCCTTAGCCGCCGCAGGAGACGCCCTGGGCGTCGGTAATCCCAGGCCGCTACCCAGTTACCGTAACCGGACGGCGAGCAATGGGTAGCTCGCCGTCCGATAAGGACCAGGCCTGGTTCGACAGCGCGTTGTGTTCCACGCGCACCTCAAAGAGATGTCAGCACTAATGACGGGGTCCGCTAGGGCCGATGCCTGCCGAGGTTGCGGGAAAGTCCGAAAGGGTTACCGTGGCCGCTGGCACAAGCAACTGAAGGAACACGGGTGGGTTTTAGTCAGTAAGAGTCTGACACGCCCTCCCACTCCGCCCAGAGCGGGAGAAGTTATTTGATGATATCCCAACACCAAAAAAATAAAAATAAAGGGTCAACTCGAAGGACTACTTAGATTGGCACCAAATTCCACCCTTGGTAATTTCGAGATGTACACAATAGTTTAACCTCTGGGTTCTAAGGTCCAGTCCATGTACAGGAAAGGACAAAATACTTGCTTCAATTCTAGTTAGCATTAACTGACAGACCAACAACTGGCCAATTATTAACAGTGTGATCAGAGGATCACACTGATCATAGAGATGGATGTACGATACCAAACCACATAGTAAAAACTACAAAATGGATAACGTTTTTTTTATGAAGTAAGTTAAATAGTTCAAAGATACTTCATATTTTAAATAATACGTAAACAATAATAATAATAAATTCATGATTATTTTAATGAAAACAAACAGCCCGTTTCTAAGAAGTGTCTATGGCAGACGGACAAACGGAAGCGGAAATGAACACTTCCTCCGTCAAATTTTTTAAAAGGCTTCCAAAGAATGAAATGGGTATTATGACAGGCACAGTTTTTGGCCTAGGGGTGAACGGGTTATAATTATCTGGCTGTCAAAATAAGGACTGATTGGTGCAAATAACTATAAGAGTATGAGAAATAAACTTTAGTTCGTGAAAGAGGGGTGACTTTAGCAAGGGGGTGCAAAGAGCTAAGTCATTCAGTTTGTGTGAACAGGTATCAATTTAGTTCTGAGGGGTGTTCTCATTTGTCTCTCTTCTTGTTAATATCAGAGATCAATTACTAATTACCTAGATACTTAGTTGAAAGTATTTTGTGCTAGATATTGCTTCTATAAGGAATCTCTGTAGAAAGTTGGATGTACTTAAAGTTGTTGCTTACAATTGAGGAGTTTATTTATAAGCACTGCTTTAAGTTAAGTAATGATTAGCGTCTGTTTAACCACAATTTTTTTATGTTTAAAAATCTCTTTAACTTTAAGCAACGTTAAAATAAAGGGGGAATACTCCAATAATTTAACATCCGGTCTGTTACATACTCTGTACATGTTTTAAAAAGCTTCGTTTCAAACGCTGTTGTTAATATCAGTAGGTACCTACGTAATATCTAGTCTCAATTTGAAAACGGCGTCGCCATTTTCGAATTGACTTTACAAACCTAGATTTATAATTCGGGAACGTTCGGTCCGGTGCTCTCGGCAAGGTAACGCTTCGTTACCCAAGCCTTGTTTGGTGTTTAATTTAAAGTACCCTCCAATTGAGTCGAACCCTTCTGTTTACGAATTTGGTAGATTTTTTCTTTTTCACGATCAAAGGGATAATTGGTGATTATAATCGGGTTATAGAACAAATGCGTGCGGTTGTATCGGCTCTAGATATATCGGTGAGATTTTTTCTCGGTTTAATTTTGTGCGGGTAAATTGTAATCTATTTGGGTATTTGTTTGGTATCTAATGGTACAGTTAATTAATTAAGGTGGCAATATATGTTAAGTGGTTCTTCCTATGAAGGGATAAAATAAATGTAGCAATGAAACGAGACCCTAAATTACCCTAACCTAGTTCAAAAAAGGCTCTGCAGTAAGATATGATGTTATGGACCCTGATTACTTGCAGCTGACCCATGTGATATAAATATATTTCACAGAAGAAAATCGATAGATATTTGAAGAAATAGAAGAAATATGTTCATTTGGTTATATGCTATAAGATGGATGCTAATTAAGGCAGCTTCTTTAAAATGTCATTCTCGTCTTCAAATATATTTAGTTGTCTAATAAATGCTTTTCAAGCGACCTTATATTGTAAAACAAGCTACTGTTAATATGACGCAGCATGGTGATAATTCTTAGGCAACTAAATTTGTGATATGTCTACGCAATGCCAGCTTCGAATAAGTCTATCAACTGCATATATGTATAAAATAATTTCAACGTACCCTAATTTCATATAGGCACCTATATTTTTATATGTTAGCATGAGTAATTGATGAGTGAATCTACTATAATTGAAAATAAAATTTGCTTATTATTGTCATCTAATAATGGCCAATGAAAGCTCTAATTCCATGTAGTCACCCTATCTATTTATAATGCTATCATAAGTAATTGATGACTTGTCTGTTATACCTACCCAATTAAACGAGTGTGTAATTTCAGGCAAAATAACAAATAGTAGGTAATAATATCACATGAACTATCGTTCACATGCTTTAAAAACAAAAACCAAATAACCTAATGTCTTGTGATCTAATGTTATATTTCATATAACCTTCTTTTGCTCTAATAACATTTTGTATAACGTTTATTTCATTTAACTTTCAATTTGTATTTATAATCCTCTTTTTATATAACGATCAGTTGACCTAATATTCATATTTACAAATTTTCAGCCAAAATGATGTAGTGAATAAATATCAGAAAACATTATACTGTTAAACCTCATCTAACTCAAATGATTCACCAACAATAGCGGGGATCTGGCGCTCAGCGGCTGCTGCCGCGGCAGGCTCGCTTTGCTCACTCACGTTCGCGCGTCAATGGTCACTGTTCTAACCTAACCTAACCCGAATGATTCAATAACTGTGATTAACTCAAGACAATGTTTATGTTCTTTCTCCAAAATTAGCTTACCTACTGACAAGTTATACGAGTTTATATAATTGTTTATTTTATTTGACTATATTAGTCAATTTAGTTTAATTAAATTTTTATTTATTATTGACATAATCTACTCATTTCAATGTTTTTTAATGAGTTGTATTGCAATATATGGTTAGCTAGCGACAGGGACAGAGGGGGGACAGGGAAATAGATTACTCGAAATAGGCACCACCAAATTTTGCTAAAGAATTAAATTATTTCTACAATTAACAATTCTGATCTTTGAACCCGACTTCAATTGAAACTCTAACCTACCAAGTCATTAAAACAAATGAACGCAAAACCATCGAGGCGCACATAATCACGAGTTATATTGTAAGGGTAACAAAACGCGGTTTAGTTAAGTTTCGAGTAACGTTGTAATTAGCGTTCGCTTAGTGACTGAGTATTTTGTATTGGAGTTACTTTTGTGCTCTTGATTCTTGGTTATGTAACGTAGAAAAGGTTTCTGGTATTTATTGTATTATTTGGCTGCTTTATGAATCAGAATGTAAACGTTTCAAAAGGGAAATAATAAGATTTTTACTCACAGTTCACTCTGATATCATCGGATTGATTAATTTTCAAATCTAAAAACACTCTTTCGAAATCGATCCGCCTTACAACTCTAAATAATAGGCATCACAGGCCTTTTCACTTCTGAAAACTGTAATCATACATAACGATGCCAGCGCTGATCCAAAAATTAAATTTTCAATAACACGAAATGTCTAACGTTAAATGTCTAACTCTGTGAAATGATGTCTCATGTGAAATGATATTTCATCATTCTCCTGTCCTTATCCCAATTTGTGATCGCTGCAACATGTCTATTTCTTACATACTTCGCTGTTAGTCGTCATCTCGGTAGTTATCCCCTTTCTAACCATATCATCATTCACACAGTCCATCCATCGTTTCTTTGGTCTACCCCACCCCTACTTCTATAGCAATTGACATTCATTCAAAACTTCCCTCACGATATTTTTCCCATTCCATATCACATATAACATTTTTATTTTTTTTTTCCATATCACATGCTATGGCAACCGATTTCCACACATTTTCAGTTACTGGTATCACTTACAGACTTCCTCTTATGTACTCATTTCTTATTCTATCCATTCGTGTAACACCACACATCTCTCTTAGCATTCTCATCTCAGCTGCATGCAATTGTCTTTCATTAATTCCTTTTATGGCCCAATAGTTTAATCCAGACAAGACAGCTGCAGGTCTAACCATTGTTTTATATATTGTCTTCCCCTTAATTTTAAGGCGAATGCAGGAGTCGCTGATCGTACCCGTGACCTGCCGCCATTTCATCCGTCCAGTGTTAATTCTGGGCTTAATAATCCGATATATTTTGCCATCGCACGAGTGAACCGAGATAACGAAAGTCGGAGCAGACTGGGAGGAGCGCACCATCCAGCGCTATGGCTGCAAAACTGGAGAGACCACCGAAATCGCAGAACAAATATTCAGGTTTGGTTCAGCTGATTTTTAAGCCAACATTGTCCAGCTTCTGTTGCCATTTCTCCAATCTGTTCTGAATCTCAGATCCATCTTCACCGACAAGAACAATGTCATCGGCATACAGCATGCACTAGGGTGCCTCTTCCTGTATGTCCGACGTCAGAGCGTCCATATTCAACAGGAAGAATTAAGGACTTAAAGCCGACCCTTAGTGCAAGCCTACAGCCACACTGAACTCGTTGGTATTGCCATCAACCGACCGGACCGGACGTAGGTACAAAATTAACTGTACATAGCACGAATTAACTCTAAACACTTCCCAGGCAAATGTTTCCCTTTCAATGTCCACCACAACACACGCCACACCCGAGGTACCCTATCATACGCTTCCCCCAGATCAATGAACACCATTTGCAAGTTCTTGTGTGCACGTCTGTAATTCGCGCACAATTGGGGAAGTGCAAAAGTGGCGTCCATTGCTCCTCGACCTGGTATAAACCAAAACTGGTTCGGGGTAATTTCACTCTCCTCTCGCAGTCTTTTCTCTATTACTTTTTCCCATACCTTCATACTATGTGACATGAGCTTTATCCCTCGATAGTTATTGCAGTCCTGTAAATCACTTTCATTCTTGAAGACCAGGTGAATGATATTTATTTCTGAATATTGGTTTTAAGAAACACTTTTACACGTCAAAAATAAATGATGTTTCAAAACTAGATGAAAACTCCAAGTCCAGACATAATCTTGGTCAGATCATATTAGGTGTTGTAAGTTATTATATTATTATGTATCTTTAAGCCATTTGGCGCAGTCTTACTATGAAAACAGTCCATCAAATGTTTAACTAGAGCTTTAAACAGAGCTTGGTGAAATTGGGCCTTAAGCTTCATCAATTAAGAAAGAGTAAATTGTACATCAAAAAGAGGATAAGTTATTCATGGTTTTGAAGCGAATATCTCGAGTAGGCCCATTGCACAAAGTGAATTCTTAATACGCGAAATTGTAAGCGTTTAAGATGCTTAGCACGGCTATGATTTGAAAGGGGACTTAAACTAATGTTGTGAAAACGGAAGGGAGGATGTTAAAAGAGCAAAAAAATATTTTAGAGGAAATTATTATAAAAAATATTTTCCGTTATGATGGGCTTTTGAATCCTGTAAATTAGCTCGGTAAAGTTCTTTGGTGAATATAAGCCTCGTAGATAATTTACGGTCCTATCCACCATGGTTGGCACATTCTTGAGTGATAATATTATTTACAGTGAGAAAACGCGCTGTTAATTTGGGGAATTAATCCAGGTCACATCATCCCGATGCAGGAGGTCGATACAACGACGGGGTCTGCTAGGACCGATGCCAGCTAGGGTTGCGGAAAAGTCCGAGAGGGATACCGTGGCCCCTGGCAATTGAACAGGCAACTGAAGGAACACGGGTGGGTTTTAGTCAGTAAGAGTCTGACACGCCCTCCCACTCTGCCCAGAGCGGGAGAAGTTATTTGATGATTTCCCACCCATCAAAAAAAAACGATGTCGATACAACAGCTTACCGTCTGATCAATCAATCTGCCCAGCTTTTTCCCAACTACTTTGGGATCGGCTTCCAGTATAACTGGATGCATGTGAATACCAGTATTGCAAATGGAGGGACTGTCTATCGGACTTTCACATCCCAGTTACTGGGTAACAGCAGATACCCTTTGGTAAGCCTGGATGTCAGAATGTTGGGCTTCTGACTACCCGTAACCACTGTCAAAGAACTACGAATGATGCTTTCCGAGGCACGGAGGGGTCTCGATATGTACCACCCACGAACCGACCGCGGCAAACGTAGCTTAGCCTTCGATCGACCCGTGCGGTTGTACTTGTTATCATTTAGCCACCTAACCCTTCAGGGATTACTATGGGGGTACTTGGGAACTTCAGGGGTTATAATGTTATGTTATGTTATAATGTTCCGCTATGTTATGTTATGTTATACAAAGTGGCGCGTACCTTAGCACATTAAATTATAACACGTATACTATATGGTATACTTAGACGATATACAATTGTTTTGTGAATGGATTTTATTTAAATTTGTATACCGTCTAAGTATACCATGGTATAATTTAATGTGATAAGGTACAAGCCACTTTGTATTATGTTATGTTATAATGTTCTGTTATGATATGTTATAATGTCGTGTTTTGGCATTAAGTCTGCCTCTGTACATATGTGTGCTTAAATGATTAAATAAATAAATTTCTTACAGTTTACCTTCTCTGCATGTTGCGAAGAGTCGCTTACCAAAATAATATCCCAGTCCACAAACATAAGTTTGCGCACTTGAAATCTGTCAGTATTCCCCTACCGCGTGTCCCATCAGCAACAGATCCTTACCATCTTATTGCGTCTTCTATTGCTCTACAAATACACATCGACACCTCAGTATTTGGACACATTTCTATGTCGTATCCACAAAGTCTTATGTCAATATTTGCTGTGTTCACCTCATTCCTAGTAGGCTCACACTCTTAACCTACATCTGTATCAAACAAAATTGAACTTTCTTTTTCAGTGATAGAGACTGTATTATCTGCAAATACAAGTTTGCAAGTATATTGTAAAATATACAAGCGTTACGAATAATGTTTACTTTTGCCGCGATTTTCGACTCTATTGTCATGATTTAAGGGTGATTTCCTCTTGTTTGCTGAGATGATTTTGTTGTTACTGCCTCGGAATTTTTCTCGTGAACTACCAAAATTGTTAATCTTATTTAAGCTCCGTAAGTTCCGAATAATCATTTGTTTATCTGTATGTAATTTTATCGCGGTTTCGTGTGAAATATGTCTTTATTAGTCACATTATCTCCCATACATGAAGCAATCGGACTATTTTCTTATATTTAATCCTTTAAGATGATATAATTGTCTGACGGGTTTCAGGTCGACTGATAACTTGTTGAAAAGTATGAACAGAAGGTACTTTCACTTGTTGCTCTTAATAATATAATTAACAAAAAAAAAACTTTAATTTCCACCACAGTGTTGAATTAGTTTTTTTTGTTATTTTTTTTTTGGTGTTGTACACCAAAAAAAAAATAACAAAAAAAACTAAAGAATATATAAATGATAAATAAATAATATACTTAGATATTCTATGATTTAATAAATTATGTACGCTGATCCACCACGTCTTATCGCACAACGATATTATCTTCAATAAAGTTTTCTAAATTTCACGTCAGCTACTTCACATTTAGAGTCCTTCCTTTCAATAATTTTAAGATGGTATAATTTACTAAGTTATTAATTTATTTATGAATCGTACTATTGACTAAATGGAGCACCTTTTTAGCTACGAGCTTTCAACCCTCCTAGTTAAGTGGAAAAACGTAGTTCTTTTAACATGTTTATATCTTCATAATTCTAGAAATATTATGAAAGATCATACTTAAAGATGTGTATTTTCTGAAAAAAGAAACTATTCAATAAAAAATGAGGCCGCCATCACTGCCACCCTCTGTAGCCGACGAGGGATGAAATAGCTCCCAGTTTTCAATCAGGGGTTGATTTCCACCCTATCATTATGGGGCGGTATGTTACTGGTTCGCTGTTCCCTCATTTGCTCTCATTTTGTTGTACGTAATTGGGAACTATAGTGAAACTGCTAAACAAAGAACAGCGAAGGTACCTACTTGGTAGTTTATTTTTTTGTGATTCTTTTTCTTCTTCTTATTCTTGATATATTTTTCATGACTTCAATATCTTCATCAGTCAAAAGACGTTTACTACTGGACATAGATAGGTATGTCTCGTTTTGCATAAATAACTTTTACCCATGATTAATAGTTAGTTTCATCATAAAAAGGTTCCGCTTGCATGCTTTCTTAGTCACTCACGTAATTTTGAATTCCACTAACAGGGGGGGGGGGGGGGGGGGGGGGCTTTCGACGGTTTAGTAATGCGTGTCGTTTGATATCAAGAACGTCGAATAATGACCAAAAATTTAGTTTCTCAAAGAAACTCTAAATTGTATTAGGTACCTACTTGTTTATATTGCAGCGTAAGTTTGAGGGTAATGTTAATGGCAAATTAAAGTGCTAGCGAGAATTATAGCTGGCACTGTGCTCTACTTTATCTTAAGTGTCAATATTTTATTCATCTTCATTGAGAGCAGTGGTAGCCCAGCGGTAACGGCCGCGACTTACGGGTTGTAGGTCGTAAGTTCAAAGTGTTCAAACCCAGAGAGGCGCTTTATTTTATATAAGTTGTTTCATTACCACTGCTCCCTATACGGTGAAGGAAACCATCGTGAGGAAACCGGCATGTCCTGCAACTTAAAATTCGAAGACATGTGATATCCACCAACCCGCACTGTGCCCGCGTGGTGGATTATGGCCCTCTTCCTCTCACAGAGGAGGCCTGTGTCCCAGCAGTAGGAATATTATAGGCTGATTATGGTTATGCATACTTGCACTCGAGTGTAAGTACTACAGATTTTTTAGCTTCACTTATTCACTTCGTCATAAGTAGGTACTTTGGGACAGATAAGAATTTTCGATAAAGAATCTTTCAATTCATCAAAATATTGTTATTTCCGAATAAGCAGTTTCTGGCAGAGATGATGATAATGGGGATGAGTAGATGGATGGAGAGGGAGGATGGTCAAAGAAAAGACAGATGTATTATGTGAGAGATGTTAATATGTAAGAGAAGGGAATGAATGATAGCGTGACAGTTGACAGGGGAGATAGGAAGAAGAAACCGCATTGCGATAACACGGGAGAAGATGGTGATGATAAATAGATTAATAAATAAATGGTATGGAATTGGCATAAAATGTCTGCCATTTAAGTTAAATAAGATGTTAGATCAATCTGCCTGCTTTTTCCCAGCTATGTTGGGGTCGGCTACCTGTAGTATTTATATGGAGTGACTGCCTATCTGACCTCCATGACCCAGTTGCTGGGTAGCACTGGTAATACATGTAAGACTGGTTGACAGAGTTTTGGGCTTTTGACTACCCGTATCGACTTTCAAAGATCTACTAATGACAGCTTGGAGAATCGGCTGAACGTGCTTTCTGAGACACGAAATAATATATTAGGTAGTCAAATTAATTGCTATCAAACAAAAAAAAATATTATCGAAATAAATTGTACCCATTCAGAAAAGAGCCGCGAATGCTTCATGAATGTTCACTGATTTGACGATACCACTAGGAGTCCTTCACTTTCTTCACGAACTTACTAACGACTTACTAAAATTATAGACTAGCTAAGTCCTGGCTTGTTGGATTCCATATTTTTTTAGCTACATTTCAGAAGCAATATAAAAGTTTAGAGTTAGTTAGTTTTTTCCTTGCCAAATATTTGTTTTTTTTTTGGGTGGGTTATCGTCAAATGACTTCTCCCGCTCTGGCCGAAGTGGGAGGGCGTGCCAGACTTTTACTGGCTTAAACCCACCTGTGTTCCTTTAGTTGCCTGTGTCAGGGGCATGGTAACCCTTTCGGACTTTCCCGCACCCCTGGCAGGCTCGGCTCTAGCGGACCCCGTCATTGGTTCTGACACCTCTTTGAGGCGCGCGTGGAACACAATGGGCCGTAGACCCTGGCCTGGTCCTTATAGGACGGCGAGCTGCCCATTGCTCGCCGTCCGCCAGCCCGCGCCTACCGTGGCCGGGAATCGGCCTGGTATTCCAGACGCCCAGATCATCTCCTACGGCGGCTAAGGGCGTGAGGGCGCGAATTTTGCCTCACCCTCACGCGTTCTGCCTCCTCCTTCACGAGCATTACTGCTTCGCAGAAGGAGGTGACGACTTCCCGAGCCCTCTCGCTCCGTACCATGGCCTGGACCAGGGCCGGATGCGAGAGATCGCCACCGGCGATAGCCTCCACGAGCACACGGCGGTGTTCCGCCCAAGCCGGGCAGACCTCCTTATGCTCCACCGTGTCCTCCGGCGATCCACATAATGGTGACCTCTAGGAGTTTCGTTCCGCCTTAATCGGAACAGGAACCTCCCGAAGCAACCGTGTCCGGTGAGGACTTGCGTCAGGTGGAAGGTGAGGACGCCGTGGCGCCTCTCTAGCAACTCCTCAAAGAGGGGACTTATCGCCGCAATTGTGGCGTGCCCAGCACTGGGTTGTGACAGTCGCACTCTCCATGTCGCCATGAGATCCCGCCGGAGCTCTGTTCGCTGTGCCGTGATTTCCCGCGGCAGCGGAGTTACGCCCCGGCATTTCGCCTCCTCGCGCCACTCTCATAATGTGCGTGAGGATTTTTGCCTCCAGATACTATGGTAGCAATCCGGCAAGGAGGCTCGCTGCCTCACCGAAGGGAGACCGTACGGTAGGTATCCCCGGACCAGCCGGATGGCCATAACCTTTTGGGACGCGTTTAACCGGCGGGCTTGCCGCCGCCTCAAGAAAGGCGCCCACACCAGTGCCCCGTAAAAGGCCATGGACCGCACGACCCCCGCGTAGAGCCTCCGGCAGGGGGCGTTTGGACCCCCTACATTCGGCAGGAGCCGCCTTAAGGCAGCCGCAGCCCTTTCCAGTTTGGGAGCCAAACGTCGGAAATGCTTCACGAAGCTCCACCGGCTGTCGAGGACGAGTCCCAGGTACTTCATCGTCGACTCGCCGCCGATGCCGATTCTTTTGCAATGTTTGTAAATATGTGAACACCGTGTATATAACAATTAATTAACGTATTTGTCATTGCTACATTTTTTAAATTCTTTATACCTATTGTGGTAGGGTCATTATTTTTGTACAAAATACAATGTATACCTACAACACATTTTAAAAGAGTAACGGTGGAGTTTCTTGTCCATTCTTTTCCATACGAAACTACCTTTTGGAAGGTGCGACTAGAATCAATTCTATTTTAATTTAGGTACTTAAATGTTGACGTGTAAAAGTGCCTTTCATGTGTCTATTTGAAATAAATGCTTTGACTTTGACTTTGATGTGATCCCCTCCTACCGTTATTTGGAAACCCGGCGGTGGTCCTTGCCAAACCTGAGTTTAAAGCTTAGTTTAGGCCTAAAAGAAATATTATTATCGAGTTTGTCTAACCTTAAATTGTGCGTTCTACACACACATTTTTTGTCAGTGTGTAAATTGACTCTACACACTGAAAAATAATGTGTGTAAGTTTTTACATACTTAGATACTTCCTACTGATTGCACAAATTTAATTTCGCACGTTCTATGTTGTACTTTTCTTTTGTGTGCGCTAAATAAACGATTTATCTATCTATACATATATCTATATATCTATCCAGTGACTGAAAGTACCGAAAATGGCAACACCTTAGCGAATATTGTACATAATATATTCTACTTGTAGCTAATTTTTTTTAAATTTAGTAAACTAATTAAGGTTGCAAGAAATATTAATAAATAATTGTTTTTCTGTCGATACGTTTTTAAGCTTTATTACAAAAAAAGGGAAATAGCAACACAAGCCGCGAAAAAAATGTGACGAATATTGACTCAACGCAGTATCAGTAAGAGAAGCACCATAGAGCAACACGGGCCACCGGCGGACCGGAGTGCTCTATGGAGAAGCACAAAGTTGGATCAAGCGTTTTCAGTCCGGGAATTTTGATGTCACAGACGCAGCTCGCTCTGGTCATCCTGTTACGCATACAGACGATGCCATTTATTAAGAAGTGGAGCATGATCGGCATATTAGTAGTTACGACATAGCTGAAGAGTTAGGGGTTGACCAAAAAACAGTTTTGACCCATTTGATAAAGTCTGGATATACAAAAAAGCTCGATATTTGGGTGCCACACGGGCTCTTAGTCTTAAAGTTTTATTTATTTAAAATACGAATGAACTTTTCCCCCGTTAGTATAGATAGATAGTCCTATTTAAAACTGCACGCCCTTCCACTGCTTTTTGCATGCTTTTTGCTTTTTGCCGCTTTTTGTATGCAAAAAGCAGTGGAAGGGCGTGCAGTTTATATTAGAGGACCTCTATCTACGCACAATTTTTTGGTACAAATGCACATTATCCAAACACACTATAATGTACATCCCATCTTATGTAATACCATAAATAAAAGCGCACTATGAAACCGAAGTAGCTCAATTTGAAGCTTCCTACGCACTTGCCACTTTCTTAGGAGATTGCTAACAGTTCTAATGGCTCGTCTATGGAGATACTAGCGTCGAAATTAAACACCTCTTTGAACCGCTAAATAAAATTGTAAACTGTAATAATATGGTACGCGTTTGGTACTAAGTTTTTAGATTTGTTTGCAATATTGTTATCGGTATAAAAGATATTCTGAATACATGTTAACATTTAGAGGTGTGAAGATGTATTTATTTACAAGTAATTTTCTGTAAAGAAAAACTAAAAACTTGTTCCATTAGAAACGACAATGAAGTCGCTCCTTTGGAATTAAAGTGAAGTCATAGAAACCGGCATAGACTTTTTACCAAACTGCTTCACAGGTAATGCTGCCCACCCTGCAACTACAAAAATGTTACTTTACTGAGTATTTGCTTATCATCGATCCTGGTCCTCAAACTAAACTAACTTGAGGGCTGAATCTGAGGAATATTTTTTTTACAGTTTTCCACACATAAGCTGTCAGACCTCATTTGTATTCTACGGATTAAAGTTATCGGACGTAGGAAAAATCAAACCTAAATCGACATTCTATATTGACAGACGACTTAGACGTTCGTGGTCCTAAATAAATTTACAGACCTTCGGAAAGATCATGGATGCAAATAAAATACATATTGCCATAGAGTGAAGGTCTCAAATAGCGAAATACAATTAAATCCAGTTTCCAAGCAGCTGTAATGTTTCGTTTTTATTTCGGAGTGTCCAGCGGTTTTATTTCATTGACATAAAATTAACATGCGAAATTTAAAAAATATCCATTCATTAATACTAATGTTATGGTAATATAAGACTTATTTTTATACATGGTGCTTCCATCGGGTAGATTTAAAAAAGACATGAAATAAAATTAATCAGATTGTAATAAATAAACAAAAAATAACTATAATCGGGTCAGTAAACACGGTATAATATTTAAGAAAAACCAGTAATGACATAGGAGCCTTAGGTGCTAGATTTTAATAAATTCCTTGGACCCCACACTAGGTTTACCCCATGAGACAGGGGAAGGGTTCCCTCCCCAAGTAAGGCAGACATGTTCATTAGTAGGTAAACTAATTAATAAAATAAATAATAACAAGAGCGTGGAGAAGATACAGAGAGGAATATGCTTACTTTTTATGTTTTTATCTGTGTGTTTATAACGGCTCCTTCAAACAGGCGTGACACGGGATGCGAATCACACGCGGTACAAAGGCACCGCTCGTTGCGCGACAGACGGTGCCTTTGTACCGCGTGCGATTCGCGTCGCGTGTCGCGCCTGTTTGAAAGAGCCTTAAAACGTTTCATTGTATTCCTTCCTGTATATTTGTCTCCGTAAAGAATAATCTAGTTATTTTATTATGTTCTTTGACCTACTTCTACGAAGTTTTTGCAAAATGAAAATCTTTGATGCAACACCTTCACTAACCAACTAAGATCATTTAAGTTTTAAATTATTTGAATTGTAATTCCAAGATTGAAACAACAGCATGTATACACATAAGGGGTGAATAAAAACTGCAGCCTGATGAGCCGTATAATAGTTACAGTATCCCATATATGGATATTACGAGGACCCGAAGTCCCCTTTGCGGACACTTAAAGTACCTTTTCACACCTTTGTCAAGGGAGTAATAAAATGAAAGAAGTTTTATTTCTTGAATAGCTTTTAAAGTATTTTGAATTCACTTTAGGATGTGCCGACGATATGAATGTATTCTGTTTATTGAGGACGTCTTACAAGTCATATTTAACTAGTGATAAAGTACAGTACCAGGCCATTAATATGGCATAACCCGTCTTATTACAAAACACGATCTAACTTTAGCCCCAACCTACACATTCGATTTAGTTTTTGTATTTGGAACTTTATGCCGACTTTAGTAAAGTTCTTAATACAAAATTGACAATCTAAGACCGGACTAAGTTGACAGTTTTGTAAAAGGAACTGTATTTCGATTTCAGTTATGTTCTTATTTCAAAAACAGGCTCGATGGTTTAAACCGTGTCAAAAGAAAAACCTTGTTTTGTAATAAGGCCGTTTGAGTTTAAAAAAAGGAGTTCGTGGCTAAATGTTAACAGCCGCACGGGTCGATCGAAGATTAAGCTATACTTGCCGCGGTCGGTTCGTGGATGGGTGACCATCCATAACACATCGAGACCCTTCTGTGCCTCGGAAAGCTCGTTGAGTGGTTGCTCCTGGCTGTCATTCGTAGATCTTTGACAGTCATTACGGGTAGTTAGAAGTCCTAAAATCTGACAACCAGTCTTACCAAGGGGTATCGTGTTATCCAGTAACTGGGTTGTAGTCGCTCCATGTAGAATACTGGTATTCAGCTGCATCTGGTTAGACTTGAAGCTGACCCCAACATAGTCGGGAAAAGGCAGATGTTGATGAGGTTTTAGAAAAGTTCAGCTTTGAAGAGCGTCATCTCAGTGAACTCATAACTATTATTTTTTTATTGTGGTAAATCATCAAATAACTTCTCACGCTCTGGGCGGATCGGGAGGGCGTATCAGACTCTTACCGACTAAAACCCACCCGTGTTCCTTCAGTGGCCTGTGCCAGGGGCCACGATAACCCTTTCGGACTTTCCCGCAACCCTGGTAGGCATCGGCCCCAGTGGACCCCGTCATTAGTGCTGACATCTCTTTGAGAGTGAACTCATACCTGACCGATAGTCTCTGGCCATGGCTCAGTGTGTCATAGTAACGCTCAGGTCCTATTATGTCCTATTGGCTGTTATAAACAAACGTAATCACACATTCATCTCCCTAGAGTGCTGATGATAGCAATTTCCTCTGACAGTCATCATCAGCCTATAATGTTCCCACTGCTGGGACACAGGCCTCCTCTCTGTGACTGGGAGTGAGCCGTAATCCACCACGCGGGCCCAGTGTTGGTAGATATCACATGACGTCGAATTTTTGAGCGGTGGTGGCCCAGTGGTAACGGCCGCGACTTACGAATTGTAGGTCGTAGGTTCGAACCCAGACAGCCACTTTACTTTGGGTAAATTGCTTCATCACCACTGCTCTTAAAACGGTGAAGGAAAACATCGTGAGGAAACCGGCCGGCGGCATGTTCTCTGACAATAAGTGCTTTCAAAATGAAAATATGTCAAATTGGTGATCAAATTGGTGTTTTATCGTTAGAAGCAGACAGGTGAATGCTGCTGCCTGTCCCCTTAGCATAACCGATTAGTTCACGACTAACTAACTACATATACGGAAGAACTTATACAATAATAATGTCATACTAATACTATGCTGACACATGTTATGAGGGAAGCGAAATTGTTACCTATTCATACCCAAGAAACGGCAAAAGAAAGAAAGGTAGACCATAAAAAAGGTGGGATGATAACATGAGACAGGTCGCGGGAACAACATGAGGTAGATAGAGACAAGAACAGAGAAGGTTGGAGGAGGCCTTTGCCAACTTTCCTTGCCTGTCAATGGTTATAGTGATATAAATGCTTTGAGTTTAAGTTTGACGGGCAGACGCACATACAAAACAAAAACAAACGCCAAATACGAGACTGATGACTACACTTTATGTATGTACGACCAAAAGGCTAATAATAATAACGCAAAAATACAATTCTAAGAACCTAAATCACGTAAAGCATAACCAGCCTATAACGTTCTCACTGCTGGGCCACAGGCCTCGTCTCTATGAGATAGTGGGCCGTGATCCACCACGCGGGCCCAGTGCGGGGTTGTAATGTTTGGTTCTAAGACATGCCGGTTTCCTCACGGTGTTGTCCTTCACCGTTTTCAAAGTAGTGGTAATGAAATTAAATACACTTACTAAAGTGCCTGCCTGGACTCGAACTCACGACCTACAACTCGTAAGTCGGTGCCGATACCACTGGGCCACCACCGCTCTACACGTAAATACTAGGGCATAACTATATAGATATCGTAATCAGCCCCTCGATTGAATATTATTAGTACAAGCAGCTGTGAGACTCGCTGTGCACCTGGGGCACTAAGTTTTTCTATTGCTAGATAAGCGATAATTACACATTAATACCATTAGAGGGCTTATGTATGTATTATCAAAGCCCCGGCTGCTTCATTGGATCATTTTTTAAAAATAGATATGGTAGCTGGCTGCTTCATTGGATATTTTTTTTTTATAGATAGAGTAGCTCTTGTCGTAATAAACATATATTTAGATATTCCACTCAGTATTGTGAGTGCAATTAAGTCGCAAAACTAACTATAACTTGAAAAAGACTCAGAAACGAAATCTACAGGACTGAGAGAAGGCGGTTCTATTTGGAGATAAGCATTGTGCTTGGTTAACTCTGTTGGACAAAACAAGGCCACCGTCTCCTTATGCACAAAGTTTAACTGTTTTATATTAATTTGATGTCACTGACACGCAAATCATTCAGACCAACGTGCATGCCGGCAAAAATAGATACGATAGTACCTCGTAGTTTCTTCACAAGAAGCTTTGAGACATATGAGACAACATCCACACAAGGTCTTCAGGTCCCGAACTAGGTAGAACCTGTACTACGGTAACCTGATGACTGATATACATACTTATATACATATAAACACCCAGACACAGGTCAAACAGACATGTTCATGCCCAAAAATGTTTGACTTGTCCGGGGATCGAACCGGACCAGCAGCTCAGAAGGCAGGGTCGCTACCAACTGCACCAACCTTTAAAAGCAATTCAAGTCAAGCTTTATAAATCAACAACCCCTCTCATAAAGTAAACCTACCGAGAGATGACAAAACACTCGTAGATACAAATACCCATAGAAAATCAATTCAAAGGAAAAGGTTTCTTCTTAATTGTGTCTCCGATTCCATATCTATCAGTAATCCGTATATCCGCGATTGTTTTTAGCTAACATTTCTCCTATCTGTTTGAAACACGATTCTTTGTAACGGCGGTATCTCGTCTGCCATGCCGCAATTACTGGAGCTGAGGATTTCATTGCCAAATATTTTCCTTTATCCGTTGAGGAGTGGGTGAAGTGAGAAGTGACAGCGGTGATAAGGGAGATATGGTGAATGGACTAATGAGTGCCTGGTCTGGTTCCCCAAGAGTTTCACCTTCTCTTAAGGTGGTACAACACCACTACTCTCTAACCCGATCTCCACGAAGACGTTCTACTCAAAACCTCTCCTCGTGGTACTCATCCTGCACACGACCACGTTACACTTCTTTAAGAACTGGTTTGATACCGACGAACGCGCGTAGATCCCTGGTAGGTGGGAAGCTTCTTTTTTACGTGTCTCGTAGATTACTTTATGTGGTTTAGTTCTAGATGTTTTGCTTTATGCTAATTTGACATTCACTATTAAAATTCAAGAAAAAGATCTCTTAATTCTTGTATTGGAATGTAAGATACCGTATTACACATGCAAAAGAGACTGCTGTACTAGAAACCCGCTTCATCCCTTACTTTGAGCTGATCCGGTCCTCCCCCAATGTTCATTATTGAAAGGTCGCAATATAGCCTGCACCCGCCCATGCTGCGTCCCTTAATTAGGACATTTTCGATATTACGCCCAAAAGGTGTGCGACCAACGACTCGGCGATATGTGTGACTCGATACTGTATGGACCATTCTTCATTTTTATATTGGTATTTTAGTCCATAATTTTCTTTTCTGTCCAACGGCCCATTTTTTGGAGCATTTGAACAGCCATCGTAGAGTCCAGCGCTTCGTAGGCAGACACCCCGAAGCCACCACCGTGTCTACTGGAAAAATAAATATAGTTTTTTTTTTTATAATTCTCATAATTAAGTACGTTGTCTTTTGTTTGTATTTTCTCTGCATGTGTTTCTTTATTTTCTTTCTGTCTTTCTATAGTTCGTGCCAATAATGATAGATGAAGATGTTTAGAGAAATTCAGAAGAATTTTGAAGAAATAAATTGTTAATGAAGGAGTTCTAATGGGGTTCGAACCTTTTTGGCTTATGCGACCCGCCGCCATTTTGACTTTTTTTTCAAAGCTTCCGCGCGCTGTGAATGTAGGGGACACATTATACAAACAAAACATTTCAATAATATGGTACCGGATATATTTGGAGGTAAAAATCGCCATGTGAGAACTATGAAAATCATTAAAAATCCAGTAATTACTCGTACGTACCTATACGCATTCATCCATTGTACTCAAATAATAGTTCCCAGGTTGATTTGATTAATCAAATATTTGCTAAATATACAATAAACTAGATAATTGCACGAAAATACTACTTTTATTAATTAAGTTACTACATCGCATCACTCATCGCAAATGTTGTTTTAACAAAGTACTCGTAGATAATTATGTAACTCGAACTGTTTAACTTTTTCGTACAAATATACTGTCTTCTAATAATTAGTCAAATCAACCTAGGAACATTTTTTTTTTTAAACGAAATGAATGAATGCAATGGGATGCGTATTCAGGCGGGAGGAAACGCCCGGGTGTCACAACTGCGATGATCGCCCCGAGGACACGGTGGAGCATACGGTGGGGGCCTGCCCTGCATGGGCGTCCCGCCACCGCCGTGTCCTCGTAGAGGCGATCGGCAGCGGCAGCGACCGCTCACGCCCGGCCTTGGTTCAAGCCATGGTCCGGGGCGAGGGGGAGTGGGAGGCAGTCGCCTCCTTCTGCGAAGCAGTCATGCTAGCGAAGGAGGTGGTGGGACGGGAGAGGGAGAGAGTCTCCCGTCCAAGCCGCCGCGGTGGACGCTCCGGGCGTCGGGAGCCGCGTGACGACTCCCGGCCACCGTAGGCGCGGGCCTGCGGGCGGTGAGTAATGGGTAGCTCACCGTCCGATCAGGATCAGGCCCGTGCCGGACGGCGCGTATGTGTTCCACGCGCGCCTCAAAGAGATGTCAGCATCGAAGAGGGGGCCCACTAGAGCCCAAGCCTGCCGGGAAAGCGGGATCATCCATAAGGAGTACCACTGACCCGGAACATAAAGGGCCAAGGAAGGAACACGGGTGGGTTTTAGTCAATAAGAGTCTGATACTCCCTTCCGCTCCACCCAGAGCGAGAGGGGCCATTTGATGATTTCCCATCCTCAAAAAAAATAAAAAAATGTGATGCCTATACACACATAATTAATGCATTTTTAATGATTTTCATAGTTTGGATATGGAAGTTATTTTGCGGTTTGAAGCAACTGAAATTATCTAGGCGCTTGCCTAGGTAATTATACCTATCCAAGAAGCATATTTTGTAGGTATGTTTGTGCAGGATTTTCCCGTAAACTAATCGATCGTTGAACTTGTTACTTTGCGGGAAATTCCTGCACATTTTATAGCCCAATAGATTTTATTAGGTACCTATTATAATTATGACATCATTATAATCCAAGTCCGTCCATAAACATATTTAGTTTCACCACAAAACCTTGCAAACCTATTGATAATATTTATAGTTTCGTTCGCAATATGACTGATCACTTTATATCTCGATGGTGTTCTCGTTGACTATACCGAAACCGCCAAAGATCTGGGTGTAATTATCAACTCCAATCTTTAGTGGCGTGCTCAGGTCAAAGAGGTCAGTTGAAATGTACATTTCTCGTTTCATTCGCTAAATGTTGTCAAAGTCTCCTGCACTTGAAGACTGAAATTTCTTTGCCACAGATACTTATTCAGCCGATTAAACAAGGTGTTGTTTTGCATTCTCGTCAAATTCGAGGTGGTAACTATGCTGATGATTCTCGACACGAATCAATAATAAAATAAGTAGGTATTTATTTTTATTTTTTTGTATTTTTCGGAAATCGGCATGTGTAGGGCCCGTGTGATACCGCCCTGTAACTGCGCTGTAACTGTAACGCATGCACACAGCGACATAGTCGTACGACTCTGACTACCGCATACGCAACGGGGCGATTTTGTTCATTGAAAGTGGAGTATCCTGAAATACTGTCAAACTTAAATACCCAAAAAAAACAAGTGTGTATTAATTTTATTATTGAGCAGGATCGTAATTTTATTTGATTATTTATGTCTTTCATAACAGCCTCCTGAAATTTGACGAGGATGCAAAACAACACGTTGTAGATTATGCCGATGCATGCTACCTGGATGCTACTGAGGAGCTAATAAACAAGCTTGAGCTTGCTTGCGAAACTTGTGCATTCGCTTTGGTCTGCGAAAGTGTGTGTGCGTGTGTGTGTTTCTTACCTTCGCAAGGAACTCAAGTGGTTCCTGGTCCGCCTTTGCAGAAACACTCGGATTCTATGTCTCCTCTTCAACATCTTACAAAACCCGCCTTATCCTTCCTACCTGCGTGAGAGGTTTTCTTACGCTCGCCCTAGCGACGCACCGTGTAGATCACACCTTAGATCCTTTCTTAAATCCCATCCTGATAAAACAAGCTACTATTCGTATAATTCCTTCTCTGTTCATGCTGTAAGATTATGGAACTCACTTCCGCCTAGCATTCGAGATTTGAAATCTATTTCTCAATTCAAATATCGATTAAAAAAGCATTCCCTTTCCACTTAACAGAGAGAATTTATATATTTTTATCTAACATAATATGTTTTATTTTAGCATTATGTATTTATTTGAGTATATATTTCTTTTTCATTATTATTATTATATGTACCTACATATTTAATATTCTAGTTTAAGACGTCTACATTTCTTTTACAGGTCTGCTGGAAGAGCAGTCAGTAACTTTGTACTCAATACTAATATACTAATATGTGTCGTATCTGTATGTTTTAGTGTGTGTACATAAATATAAATAAAAAAAATATAATAAAATTGCACTAACCATGTAAACTTCAGTGCAAATGAGGTCAATGTCGAAAATCACAGTACTTTTTCCCGGTGCATAATATACTGCAATTGTATTACTTTAATTTGTGTCACACCCTTCGTAACGTCTCATGATTCTTACTACCTAGTCTTTTCCCAACTATGATGGGGTCGGCTTGCAGTCTAACGGGATGCAGCTGAATATTAGTATTTTAAATGGAGCAGCTGCTTATCTGACCTCCTCAACCCAGATGCTAGTTAGTTACTGGATTACTGGGTTGATGAGGATTTTGTCGCAACATTTTTCAATTGCGCTAATGCTGTGCACCAGGTTCTGTGTTCGATACCTAGGTTTGGCAAAGTGATAACAGTTTGCCAGGCCTGGGTATTATTGGGTTCTACTATGAGGTTTTTCTCAGTAACCCGGAGTCTCGCCCGGTTTTTGGCAAAGGCTCGACTATTATAATAATAATATAATATGAGATAACATCTACACAAGGTCTTCAGATCCCGAACTTAGTAGAACCTGTACTACGGTAACCTGATGACTGATATACATACTTATATACTTATAAACACCCAGACACAGGTCAAACAGACATGGTCATGCACACAAATGTTTGACTTGTCCGGGGATCGAACCCGGGACCAGCGGCTCAGAAGGCAGGGTCGCTACCAACTGCACCAACCGGTCAGTCAAACATGGGACTTCAACATAACTTTTGACGGCACGGTTAGCGCAGTGGTTAAGCGATTGACTGCTGCGCTGCGTGTCGCGGGTTCGATTCCTGCACGGAACAAATATTTGTATGACCTACAAGTAGTTGTTCTGTTCTGTCTGGCTGTTTGTGTATGTGAGTTTAAATGTTTGTAAACGCACCCACAATACAGGAGAAATTACTTGTGTGGGGAAAATAAAAAAAACTGGTGGAATATGTGCGTTAAATAGGTGCACATCTATTTAAACTTTTTGGGGATTACAGCCGTGATGGTATATTATTTTTCAATTAGTAACTAAAACAACGGCCGTGTCTGGCATTCTTCCCACGTGACATAATTCTTAAGGTAGGCCCCGAGGTAGGTCCCGTGTAGGTAAGTGCGTAGAACAACACATATAGATACAGCTAATCCACTGGAAACCTTTCCTTATGTAGGAAAATAAGCCTTTTCCTCAGTCACAGTGGTCGCTCTATCCCCAATATTGTATCCTGCTAAGCTTCCTAATGAAACATCCGCTCATTTCGTCACAGATTTCCTTATAATTGGGACAATGTTACGAATTTTATTCTCTCTTTGAAACGTGTGAGGATGGCATTACTAATTATAATTGTTTATGAGATTTTATTAATCATGCAATGAACTTTAAAAAAAATACAACGTTTTAGAAGTTGGCTAAAGATCACTTTCATTTTCGAAAACAACTTCACTGTGTCGCACCGCCCTGATTTAAATGGCAACCTCATCAATGCTATGTAATCTTAAAAATCACAAACAGCATTTTACCAGAGTTGAATTTCGATTTGGTGAGATCTAATCCAGATTTTGCAAAATCCCGGAAACCCATACAACAAATAAATAATTAAGTGAAATCTTTGCTAGTTCCCCTTTCAATTTCAAGACTAGTCAAACATTGAACTCAGATCTTAAAGATTAATCTTCCTTTTCACACGGGATCAAATACATAATCCTTATCCTCCCCATCTTCACTAGTTCAATCGCTAAGCAGCTCAATTATTTAAGCGTTAACCCGACTATGTCTATACCCTCATCATTCAGGGAAGCTCATTAATCTGGAGAGAAAAAACTATGAATAAACAGAATCAGAGCAATCCAGTAAGGGAAGACGTACAGTGGGTAAGACGCGACTTGACGCGAGAAGACGCGGACAAGCGTGTGTTAGCGTATTTTACGCTTAGATCGTCTTCTTGAATAATAATAACGTGGCATTACCAGCTTGAAAAAGTCCTAAGCTGCCATTAACTGCGTACAGGAATTATCATTCCCGTTATCATTTCAGAAATATCTCACTATATAGTAAGATTAGTCACCATGCATTGCAAAGATTGCTAAATCGATGACGCGGACCTAGCACTGTAAATAAAATAATTTTGTTCTTGAACCTTTGTTAGAACTCAGTGGGTAAAGCCTCGCCTCTCAGGCGATCGGCAGCGGCGGCGACCTCTCACGCCCGGCCCTGGTTCAAGCCATGGTCCGGGGCGAGGGGGAGTGGGAGGCAGTCACCTCCTTCTGCGAAGCAGTCATGCTAGCGAAGGAGGTGGCGGGACGGGAGAGGGAGAGAGTCTCCCGTCCAAGCCGCCGCGGTGGACGCTCCGGGCGTCGGGAGCCGCGTGACGACTCCCGGCCACCGTAGGCGCGGGCCTGCGGGCGGTGAGTAATGGGTAGCTCACCGTCCGATCAGGACCAGGCCCGTGCTGGACGGCGCGTACGTGTTCCACGCGCGCCTCAAAGAGATGTCAGCATCGAAGAGGGGGCCCACTAGGGCCCAAGCCTGCCGGGAAAGCGGGATCATCCAAAAGGGGTACCGCTGACCCGGAACATAAAGGGCCAAGGAAGGAACACGGGTGGGTTTTAGTCAGTAAGAGTCTGACACTCCCTTCCACTCCACCCAGAGCGGGAGGAGTCATTTGATGATTTCCCATCCTCAAAAAAAAAAAAAAAAAAAGCCTCGCCTCTCATGCACGAGGTTGTGGGTTCAAATCAGGGCAAGTACCAAATGTAACTTTTTCAATTAATATGTACTTTCTGAGTTTATCTTGGGCATTACTGACATCAGTGGAGGCTAACATCGTGAGGAAACCTGGACTTATAGTTAATATAACTTTGAAATCGCAATCGCGAATCGGAATCGTCTTGAGCGCACGTGGTGATCAATGCTCGTGCCTTCTATGTATGAGAAGAGATATTTGCCCAGCAGTGGGACAATAATAGGCCGGTGTTTTTATTATTATATATTTGCATAGATCGCTTAGTACATCGATGACGTAGTACTGAACAGCTAAAGTGCGGTCACTGTCGGGCTGCATAGAAAAGAAAGAGAAGCGCGATGACACAAAGCAGGTAATTTATTGCAAAATATGAAGCAATTCTCTATTTACCATAAATCTATTGATTGGACACAAAAATTAAAACACTAAGTATCATGTTAATATGTTGCTTGAAGAACAATCAGAAAAAAAAAACAGAATGATTGCATGTTTAATACTATGGTTTTTAATCGTTAAAAGAAATTTTTAGAGGTATCTTCGTGACTTTTTCTATCGTTCCAAATTAGTTGTATTATGTTTTCAACACAGTATCTAACTAGCATATTATATCCTGAAGAATATCATATATTTTTCTGGTTTTGTTTACTGCAGTGGATCATATACTTTTAGACATTATAAAGCTTGCGTTTAGGCCATGTAGTCCCCTTAAACCCTGTTAGAAAAAACTTGCGACATTCAATTTGGACCCTTGTAACACTATCAGCCAAGAACCGTGAGTTAGCATAACATATTTATTTATATTCAGATTATTTTTTGCATTACTAAACATGTCTACCGTAAAAACGTTACATGAAAAATGAACAGTAGTTTTTGCTTACAACTTAATTTTTGCTGCTCACCAACTATTTAGTGACCCCTAACCTAAAAGCTATAGAGATGATATTACCAGAGCTGTTTATATTTCAATTGTAAGAGTAAGATTGTGTTTACGCACACGCACAGCATAAACTTGAACACCCCTTAGGATTTTTGGCGGGCGATCTAATTTCTTGGAAAATATGCCCCGTGATGTAAGTCGGCAGAATCATAATTTGAATCATTGGGACGTAACGCGTTGCTAAGGGCGGCTGAATATGGTAGACAAGTCGGTGCGACTAAGCAATGCAGCGATTTGTCGAGCCTTTATTTTGAAGACTGTGGATTGCCTCTGCTTCGTAACTAAAGTTTGCCTGTGTTAAACCCATTCCGGGTTAACGTCAACAATGCTTTTGTTGGAGATCGAACTCAGGACCTCTTGCTTGCGATTTGGCTCCTTCACTACTGGGGAAATAAATAATGAATTTATCTTTATTATTGATAAATGAATAATGCATTTACTCAAAATAAAGCTGAAGAGTTTTTTTTCTTTGTTTGAACTCGCTATTCTCGGGAACTACCTGTCAGATTTGAAAAAATATGTCTGCAATTTATAGCTCATGCTGGAGGAAGGTAATAAGTATTAAATTAAATTAAATATTAATTATTAAACATCACGCTATGACCCTTAGAAGTCGAGCAAAAAGAAAATAAATCAGAATAAACTAAGCGAAAACGAAGTATATAACGGGGCACAGCTATAGGATATATTTTATGTTAAAACAAGAAATTTCATGCGGACACAATTGCGGGCGCAATCGCGGGAAGCAGCTACCTTTGATAAATCTTAATAAAATTGAGTCGCATCATTATTTTAGTTTAGACAGACAAACAATGATCTCATACTTGTAGTTTTGTTAATACTTAGAGTTTTTCAGTCACTACTTGTATACATTGTTAAATAAGTTTAATTTACTTTATTTATGATTTATAACAATATTATAACCAATCACTACTAATATGGACTCTACTGTATGTGTATAATGTTTCAAATAAAGATTCATTAGGTACCTACTATTGCTATCTCCCTCGAGTGCATCTCATTCTACATGTTCAAGGCTCTCTTAAATGAGCATAATGGTGTACCGACTTTTCCGTACTGAAACCGAACACAGGACGTAAGTACTTACGTACGTCCTGTGTACTTTAGCACACCCTTACTTGCAACAACTGTACCAACACAGAGTTCGCAGAACATCACACCACACGACATGACATGGCATGACCATCATCATCAGCATCCTTCCCTTATCGTAATGACGTAACAAATATTTACGAATCGCACATGCGCAGGATTCCTCAGATAAAAATTGAGATAATAATATAATGTGATCAAGATTCGAATGATTCTCGCCTATGGCATTTCACGTATGTTTACAAGATACCGTTTACTGCTAAACTGTATCAAATTATTTGTTACACAAATAATAACGCATGGTGGAGATATGTCTTTTTACGTAGTTGAACTTGAGGAAGTCAGTCTTTTGAATAAGTTTCTAGAATAGTGAGAGAGTTGTTGTATTTTGTTGTGTATTTGAAAATTCAAAACTTGATCTGGATTTTAAATAATAGGCTACTAAAAGGTTGACTGGTAGAAAATGCCTATGGCATTAAGTCCGCCTCTGTACATTTGTGTGCTTAAAGTGTTAAATAAATAAAAGAAAGTGTTGTCATTTTCAAATTGTCCTTTTAGACCAATTTGCATTCAACAGCAAACTTAATAATTTATAATAAGTTTTTAAAATCTGCTCCAATATAATTTCAAGGACACACTGCTATTATATTGTTCCGAAGGTCAGACTCTCCCAAGTCCTAGTCTTGATTAAAATTCTAGGTTTTATGTTAATTTGAGACAATTTAGATCGAGAGCTCTCCAGAATTTTAGGCTCCGCAAAAATTTAGCATAACTTTTTGTTTAGTTGAGTTTTTACTTTTTAACGAAAAAAATATGGTCAGGATAATTTTAGGGCTATTCTTATTTACTTTCAGTAAGAGGGTGAGTAGAATATTAAGTAGAATGTACTATTTACTGGCTACTTACTGATATTCAGCTGCATCCGGCTAGACTGGAAGCAGACCCCATAGTTGGAAAAAGCTAGGCTAGATGATATTGATATTTATACCACAGATCAAAGAATACAAGTAATACCTATGTACTGCCTAAATTCAGCCTATAATCTTTTTTATAGAAGCTCTTTAATGTGGAACAGTTCATTTCGGTAATACAAATTAGAAAAAAAAATACTTTTTATTTTGGTTACTACATGCAGAAACACAATTTAAATGCTGTGAAAATGTTAATATATTAAGATCATTTAGAATAATCTGTTGAAATAATTAAAACATGAGATCTAGTAACTTTTAATCCATTTAAATCTTTTAATGTTCATGCAGTCATCGTATCATAATCTAATTGGATCATAACTTTAAATTGAATTTCTTAAAACTATCAATAAGTAATTATAATCTATAAATAAAATAATTTTGTTTAAAACTGAACTAATTTTGACTATAAAATATGTTATCGCTTGTTAAAAAGGTGTAATAAGCTTAATAATTATCATTACGAAATGTGTAAATACCTACTAACTGTCTAAAGTTTTTTAAAGTGCTGTAAATATTTTGTATTTCTAACATAACATAACATCACGCCTTGTCACCCCATTGGGTTAGGCAGAGGTGTACCTATAGTTATAGTAATATATATAGTATATTAGCAGTGGTGGCCCAGTGGTAACGGCCGTGCCTTACGACAGGTTTGTAGGTTCGAACCCCGACAGGCGCTTCACTTTGTGAAACGGTGAAGGAAAATGTCGTGAAGAAACCGGCATATCCTAGAACCAAAAAAAACGAAAACATGTGACATCTACCAATCCGCATTGAGCCCGCGTGGTGGATTACGGCCCACTCCCTCTCACCGAGCGGAGCCCTGTGTCCCAACAGTGGGAACATTATAGGCTGATTATAATGTAGGTATCTATAGTATAAGATTTTTCATATTGACAGTATTTTGGACTAATACCCACTTGAACTAAATGTTTGCATGCCTAATTTAAGGTAGAGTGTTTAAGGATCTCTTATTTATTAAACATCAGAATTTGTTTGTACCTACTTTAGATGCAAATAAATGATTATTCTATTCTATTCTAGTACACCCACATTTCAACAGTTATGTTTAAGTCCTATGTAATAGGGGGCGAGCCTATTGCCATCAACCGGACACAAATTCCAGACCTGCTACTCATAAATTCCAGATGGAAAAAACCTCTTTGCCCTACCTGTTAACTGGATCCACGAGGCATTTGGCATTTTAATAACATGTGAAAAAGACTGGATACTTTTGTGTTCCCTTTATAATATACCTAAGTTACTCATGGGTGTGTAAGATTTACAATCTATTTGGTACATCTATCTAATATTACCACTGTAACGTGTGGGGATCGAAACTTTGTGTACGACACTGGACAATTGTTGTATTTGTTCATAATAATAGGCGCTGAATATATATTTTTTTATAAATAAAAATAATAGGTAAGTATCTCAATCTTCATTGAACAACTTACAAATGAAAAAGTGGTACCTTTTTCATTTCCCTTCATTCATTAACCCTTCATTCAGGGCTCACGTTTTAAATTGTAATATATCAGATTAGGCCATGTTATAAAACCTACAATTTATCAAAGTGCATGCAACATACATAATAACTATGACATCACCATGAATAGTTCCATGACCATGCAATGAATTCATTTGTTTGATCACATGTTCAAGTAATCAGTAATTCAATGTTTATTCGCTCATTGTTACATTTCCATGAAAACTCATACTAACGGGGATATTTTAAATTTTATAATTATATTGTTTAATTATTTTGAATAAATTTTTGCTCGTGAATTTTAGTTGCTTGCATTCTAATTTTTCCTGTTTTATTGTGCCTATTTATAGGTTATTATAATAACAGTATTAGTTATATTATTATAACACTGATGTGCTGCCACTACGGCGGACTGTGGACTTGTATCGACTAGCTGCCTTCCGAAACTAGTCCGGTGCTAGTCGTGACTAGTCCGATGCTAGTCGTGACTAGTTCGAAATTAGCCCAGTGCTAGTTGTGACTAGTCCTAAACTAGTCAGTTACTGGTCGTGACGAGCGCGAAACTACCCCGGCGCTTGTCTAAAACTGTCCTGGAACTAGTTGTGACTATTCTCAATTCAAATGTTTAAAGCCAATTATCTAAATAAGATTCAACTTTGACTTGCACAAGACCTGTGCCAATGACCTACTGACACACATTATACTTGGCTTGGTACCGATCATCAGCGATGACTAATTTCTTTCCGGATCACAACTTACAATCGCTCCTATTACACAAAGGATCAGTTGTAACAAATTGTAACACACGTCTATATAGTTACTAAAACAATCTCAAATCGCTCGCATCGAGTTACATGGAATGTGAAACTTGAAATTAGTGCATGTAAACAAATGGGCTTTATATTTCGTGTTTACTGCAGACCTAAATGCTGAATAGAAATAGCTACTTTATTTGTTTAATTAATCATGTTTAATTGTGAAATTAGGTGATGCTATGTTGGCCCAAAGGCAAAGCGATCCGCATCTTAAGAGCGAGGTTGTGGGTTCTCTGGCAGCCATCAATATTATTTTTAGGATTCCGTACCCAAAGGATGCCAACGGACGGAAAGCGCAGCCTTAGTAATAGGGTCCTCTATTACTAAGGCTGCGCTGTCCGTCCGTCGGTCCCAGGGCTGTATCTTTTGAATCGAAATAGGTAGACAGTTGAAATTTTCACAGTGTCTACGATGGCCGCTATAACAACAAAATTTGTTGTTAAAATATTGTTGTTACCATACAAGAAACGTGTTTTTCACGGAACCCTTCGTGTGCGAGTACGGCTCGCACTTGACCGCTTTTTTTTCAAAATTCATTATGTACTTTCAAGTAATTGATAATAGAATTGTAAGGAATAACCGAAATCCAAGTGATTCAGATTTCTGCTGCTTCTCAGCGCCCCATCATTGTCAAGTGATTTTTCTCGTAACTTTTTCTCTAGGAGAATAGTTAAAGACTACAATAAAGAAATTATTATATCATAATATCAGTACTTTATTTGAAGAAAACTCCAACAGGAATGATCACTGTCTGAAGAAACAAAACATTGCAATCGGAAACATAGATTTATGGTGGTCTGAATTCGCCATCACGCAATGAGTAGGCAATGAGTCTTTGTATCAGTAGAGGCCTTTTGGCCTACGATGAGACATTTAGGTCCGTCGGAAACACTCACAAATTAGTTAATAACGCGTCAGTAAGTCTCGTCGTGTACGGGCCTTCATTGAAATAGTGCTGTGTCATCCTGGCTACTCGTTGGTGATGTGAGTTTGTAAAACGTTACTTTAAAGTAGCGTCGTGGATTCGTGGACTACCTGGCCATATTATTCAAAGTTAACATGATATTTTGGCAGATGGTTTATGGATCTAACTTTCAGTACCCGGGATTTGGTAGCTTAAGGGCTTACATGCCCCTTTGAGTTGGACCGTTACCTGTTGAAAGCCTATAATTCTAATAATCAGCTATAATTCTTCCCGTTTTCAGTGAAATATCAAATGATTAATTCAATTATGAGTAGGTAACACCAATGCTATGCTGTTAATGAATAACACCAAATTATTTTTTGTTTAAGATTTTTCTTTAAGGCATTAGTACCCAATGAAAATTCAATTATTTGTTTATACAAAATGTTGGATTATATTGAACTATTGACGTGATCACGTGACTATCAGCTACTCCTATCAGCTACGTTTCTTTGCAGGGCTTTCTTTATTTAGATTCATCATTCGCAGTCTTCTGCCTTCCACCTGCTGTTGTGTATAGGCCTCCTCCATTATGCATCTCTGATCTGAGCGAGTCTCATCCAGGAGACTTTTTAGCTTTACTACTAGTAAAGTGCAACCAATGTTGCTAGTTATCTTTAAAATTAATATACGAACAAGATTTTAATTGCTCTAAGCTGCATCTAAACTTAGAATCCATGCTTTTCCAATTACTAGACCGATATTAACTAGACTTTAACTGACAACTCAAACACTTGAGTTCACACGAGTATTAATCCATTTCCAATCTTGGGCAGTTTCTGAAAGTAAACTTTATTCTGTAAGCTGTAGAGTTTTATTTCAATTGGAAGACAAAGTATTGAAAATCAGTTTCAGTGTTTTGGTGTAACAATTATTGCTGTTATCACTTTACTAAGTAAGTCAGTTGCGTGAATTGATGATAATGTAACGTGCGCTGACGCTGACCAATGACGTGATAGCTTTTGTAGTGCTGATAGTGTAGAGGTGGTTTCACACCGGTGAGGCGAGGAGTGGATGGGATGGGCGAGTATTGAAATTTGTATGGCAAAATTTCAAATCTCGTCCCACCCATCTTTGGTGTGAAATGTCTGGATGCGTGAGGATGTGCGAGGCGAGCATTGAAATATTTGTTGTTACAACATTGAACTACATAATAATAATATATCGCTGCATGAATAGAGTATTTATTACTTTGCAAAACGGATACTTAAACAAATCTCGCACGCTCAGCGCGGCAAAGCCCGAGATCACGATATACTCGTACATCGGCCGGTATGAAAGGGTCAGCGAGATTTCAATTCTCGCCCATCCCACCCACTCATCGCCTTGCCGGTGTGAAACCACCTTTAAGGGGCGAGGTCTTTGGCTTTAATAACTAAAATCTAATTGTCTATGGTTGTATATGAAAACTTGGCTAGCTACACAGTGTTAGGGATAAGTATTTTCAATTGATATAAATAAGAAATATTTCATCTTCTGAATAGAAAAGTAATTGCAAAAGGCTAAATGATAAATAAATGATAAATGATTTTATTTCTGTAAGTAGGTTTGAACAAACACTTTTACAAGTCAATCGTATTTTAAAAACTAGATGAGGTCGGCTAAGTTAAAATTATTTATAAAATAGCGTATATTTTGACGGCACGGTTGGCGCAGTGGTTAAGCGATTGACTGCTGCGTTACGTGTCGCGGGTTCGATCCCCGCACGGAACAAATATTTGTATGACCTGCAAGTAGTTGTTCCGGGTCTGGCTGTTTGTGTATGTGAGTTAAAATGTTTGTAAACGCACCCACGACATAGGAGAAATTCCTAGTGTGGGGCAACGTTTATAAAATAATATAAAAAAAAAATTACAGCTAATAAAAGAGTACTTTGTTACTTTTCCGAGTAACAAGCTACACTTCACATAATTTCATTGAAATCGGTTTGATATTCTCCCGAAACCGTACCAAAAGAACTTACATAACTAAATGTAGCTGTAACTGTAGTCTGAAGGAATTACTTATCATAACATTAAATTACGTCTCGTTTGTCCGAAGGTTTGGGCAGAACTGTAAGGAATTGCATGTTGAAGAGAAAACGACTTTCCCTACTACGTTAATCAAATTATCACTAAACAAAACTCAATACCCTTATGAAGCTAATTCCCAATATTAATCGTTACCAACACCAAAGTTGGAAGTAAATCTAGGGGCTAACTGAATGATGTCAGAGGTCAGAGGTCAGAGGTCATCAATCTGTCATTCAGAAGCTTCGGAGATCTGTTACTTACGTAATGTTACGATCTTGTGACCTTACGGCGGGGATTTCAATTGGCTTTTGACTCTTGGATCAGAAGCTGCGCCTTAAATGTGGTTTTTGATATGTAATCTAATCACCGATCGTAATGGAGGAATGGTTAATTGATTATAAATCGCCAACTGTCTGTCAAAGAGTGCGTATAACTAGAAAGCCACTAATTCAACTGTTATGATTTTAATTTCAAATAATACGTACATGTATATAAAACAAGTGCGAGTTGAACTCGCGTTGAGAGGGTTCCGTACGATGAATATGTTACCCACCATAGTCGATTGCCAAGAGTTATAATGCTTTCACTGTAAAAAAGTTATCAGATTTAATGTAGAGCCATGCCCCTAACTCTACAAGACATAACTCTACGACAGAGGTATGAGGTACAGGGTATAAGGTTCACTCATCCTCTATAGAAAAAGGAGGATTCTCCGACCAGATGGGCGATGTAGATGCCGCCACTGCACTCTTCTCCGGAGACCGGAGGTCGATAGTGGGCTGAGTCGTATATTTTGCCATACTTACCACAGCTAGTTGAGGTTCCAGTGTGTCGAAACCGGGTGCCGCATAGTTCACGATTTACCAGTGAGTCGGGGTGGCGCTGCGATATGCTCCAGTGTGTCGTACGTGGTACATTGCCGGGTTTTGGCTAACTGCTGGCGTCGACCAAGAGATTTTAAGGGCTCTGCTTGTTGATCGGCCAATAGTGCAGTGTGCTGTGCCAAGGTTGCTGATGCGACAGAGGATGATGACCAGGAATGCGCGTCTGCGGCATGCTGGTGGCCAGGATACCCGTTGAAACCGTGGGTGCTGGTTGGCTGTGTAACTCGCCGCCCGAAAGCTTAAGGACACGATGGTGATGACGTCACGCTGAAGTAGGTGCACGATGGCTGCGCTGACGAGGTCACGAGTATAGAGACGTGTGAGGAACGGGTGTAAAAAAGTGTGTAAGGTTCACTAATCCTCTATAGAAAAGAGAGGATCCTCCGATTAGACGGGTGATGTGTCTGATGGGCTACTTCCCGACGATTGATGTCGGAACGTTGTATATATGCTAGTTGCGCGGTAAACTCTGCTTGTGCGATGCATAATTTTACGTGACGTCAGTGTGACGCGTAGTTCGCATGTGGCGATCTAGATGCCGCCACACTACAAACCTTACGTCACGGTCAAAATGTTCGGTTTGGCCGTTTCGCGTCCGTCGCACAGACACTCCTATGGGCTTATACTAAGAAATTAAGTTACTGGTCTTACATGTTGTGTCATACAAAAGTTCAAAGGAATGGTCAAACCATACATCTTGACCAAGATGTAAAGTTAGGTTTTGTAAAGTTAGGGGCTTGGCTCTACATTAGATCATGAGGCCAATTCCCGTAATTAAAAACGTTCAAAATCAAGTCGCAATCTCATCTCAGCGACAGTCAAATGTCAAAAATGTAGGTAAACGCTATACAATTTTTGACAGAATGAAACTGAGATTAGAATGTGAATGTTCTTAAAAATACGAGAATTGCCCCTCAGATAACTTTTGAATTGTGAAAGCGTAACGTAAGTCTTGACAAACTACTTTTCATTAAATGTTTTTGGTGGGATTACATTTATTTTTGTAGGGTGCTGTATTTGTTTGTATTTCTTTTTATTTTAGCGATGGTGATATTGTACTGATATTATACAGACATGTTTATATCATAACCCTTACTTCTAGCACAGTCGGGTGAAACAGGTATATCTTTCACGCCAGTAGTTACTTCCTTGCCAATGAGAAAGTGTACTTCTTTGTAGTTTATGTATACGAGTATATATAACAAATAGAAGTAGGTATACCGATTATCTGTAAGAAATACAGACTTGCACTTCCCTTTAAGGGGGTTGAAGGGTGAAAGTTACAGATTTCCTGTGCAAATCCTAGCATGCACACCAAATTTCAGCTTTCTAGGATTTCGGGAAGTGCCCTAGAGGTTTTGATGAGCGAGTTAGTGGACTCACTATCGCTGACTGACTAGTCAGCGACTAAACCGACGTTTTTGTAGGTATTAATAAAATCCACATAAAACTAAGTGTATTTTATAAGTCTGCTAGCCTTTGCTAGTCTTTTAGCCTGATAATTTGAGCTCTCTAGCATTATCCAGGCCGAAACTATGAGAGTATGGACATACGACGAATCGCTTCGAGAAAAGGTAGGTAGGTGTGTAGTGCTTTTTGTTTTTGGCTCGTGTTCGCCCCCACGGTACGGTTGGTATGGTAGAACCCCCGTTATATCTCAACAGTATTGGTAGACGTATTGATAAGAATATTCCGTTCCAACCTGCCAAGCACCTCATCCCACTGCCTCTAAAAAGATGGGTTCACGGGCCGATCTGTATCCCGGCAAGCCGCTGTCCAGGCGTTCATCGCATCAGTTAAGCACGACACTTCAGAGTCAACCAGGGAGGGGGCTAACATTTTCCCTGTCAACTTTTCGGTGATGTGGACAACGGACAGGAGCTAAGCTAATACTGGTAATTTTGCGGACGCCGAGGCCACCAAAACGGATGGGTAGTGTGGCTTGAAGTCACTTTCGGTCGTCCAAGGCCACATTTAAAATGGATGTTAGTATGCTGCAAATAATTTGGTAAATTTTGTCCAACAGATGTGGCTGCTTCCTTAGAGGGGATGAAATTAAAAAAATATATAAAATTTGGGCCAAAAAACAGTACCTATCTAATCAGGGTGAATGCTGAATTTAAATTAATTTTGGAAAGTCTGTCTGAAAATTCCTTGAAGTTTTTGATTATTTCGACGATGAAAGGAGAAAAGCTGTCTTCTAAAATTGGGAAACCTAGGAGGTGCAGTGAATTTTTTTCAAAAGTTTTTTTTATGGGGCTATTGCATTAAATTTATCTAGGTCATTATTGTCTGTCGGTAATGTATGAATATTTTAATTATTTCTTTGGCTGGGTTATAGTAGAATCTATCTACAGGGTGTAAAAAGACCCATCACAAAGCCGTCAACTGCGCATTCTGTTCTTAAAACTAAGTAACATTGCACAAACATAATTGCTGGGAAATGAATTTTATTTTTGGTGTGAAAATCGCTGTTTACGGTAGTGCGCAACGTAACGCACGCAAATCATTTGCTTATGGGTGCATGCAACGGTACAGGGGTCGTGGTGGTATTTAAAGTTGTGTTATAACATTAAAAACTTGTTTTCGTAAAAAAACGTCAGTAAAAGTTGGAATTTTGTCCTTCAATATATCCGTAACCAGAAGGTTCACCGGTATAGTCTGATAAAAAAAATACAATGACGGGGAGTGCAAGTGACTCTCAGCTTCGTTGAGTGTCTTTTTACACCTGTTACATACCTGTATAAAAATGGATGTTGGTTGGTATAGAGCATGATGCTTCTGAGACTGCTAGACAAATGGAAAGCCACGAAAATTAAGAACATTACCAAAGTGGCAAACATTAGAGAAAAAGAAACAAAAACACTTAAATTTAAATGAACTTATAAATAATAGGTGGGAGGATAATCTGCCAAAACGTTGACATAGTAAGTGGAGCGAAATAGAGGAGGCCTATGTCGCAAGACAGCCTGACCTGGTAATTGATAATAGCTCATTTGCTAATATAGGTTTAACAAGCAGAAATTATAATATAATTAAAAGTTATTAGTAAAAGAACTTGTTTATGTACAAAATGTCGGAGGAAGTAACGGCTATTTTATTTATTTATGTATTTTTTTGATGAAAACGGTTTTCGTAGGTTATGATTTTTTTTCTTTCGACCTTCACGCGGGCGGAGACGTGAGTAAAGGCAAGTTAAATATAAAAATAAATGGCCATACCCTTTAAATACTCGTAAGCCTCAAACATCAATACCTAACTTTGCCCACGTTCCAACATCGAACTAATATCAATTATATATTATTTGCCCACGATAACAAATGAGCTCAGTAAATGTGTGACTTAGATTGTGCCCACTACTGATAACTTCACAAAAATAGGTTGCCTAATTAGAATAACGGCTTTATTTGAGTTTGGCAGACATTTTAATGAACTAAATTGATTATTAAAATAGGTAAGACGAGAATCGTTCTCAAGGGTAAAATAGGTCAGATTTATTTTTATTTATTTCATTCTTTATGCACACTAATGTACAGAGGCGTACTTAATGCCATAGGCACTTTCTACCAGTCGACCTGTGGGTGATGCAGAGACAAACAGTGGTAGGTGCGATTTATTATGATAATTTAGGAATAAATATTTTAAATATAAAAACACGCATAAACCTATTAAGACTATAAATATAATATATATGTATCTATATGTACATAAATACACAAATATACTCAAATCAAATATCGCAAACAGTGAGAAAACATTACTGTTGTGATGATACTGCCAGCTTCTTGCGAATGTGCTCGCGAACTTTAGCTTTAGACGATAATCGGTTGTTTGCCATCCTGATTTCCTGGGAGAGCGTATTCCACAGAGACAGACTGAGCGAAGAAGGAAGAGTGAATGAAGTCTCGATTGTGTAATTAACGTAGATTTCTGTTGCGGTTGGCGCAAATGTACTGAAACTGGGGAGCTAGATAACCAGGGGACGAGGGAGAATCAAGAAATTAAAACAAGGTAGTCAGCGCCCTCTCTGTGCTTGCGTATGGGCATCCACTTTAGAAGCGACCGATGCGTAGAGACGTGATTATATTTACGCAGACAGAAAACGATTCATATGGAGTTATTGAGAAGATGGTCAAGTTTGTCGAGGAGATCTGCATTCAGGTCATAGTAGCACTCATCACCATAGTCGATGATAGGGAAAATTAAGGACTGCACAAGCATTGGTACTCGATGATATAAATTTTTCAATCGGTACAGAGCCCACAGCTTTCCGGTAACCTTCTGGCTTACCCTAGCGACTTGAATACCCCAGCTCAGGGTACTATCAATGTGCAAGCCTAGGTTCTTGATATCCGTGCTAAAAGGTACGATTATACTGTACCTTGTGTCAAATTATATAATTCTGAATACTTTAGCAATAGCTACAGAAATGCTTTCAATAAGCTAAGACTTCATTACATTATGCAAGCGAAGCTTCCAGGAATTTGCAGTTGACTTGTCCTGGTTGTAAGACCTTTTGAGCCTGCCAGTCTTTGAATGGACACCGTTGATCAGAACACAAGTTGAGGATCACTTTCAAAGACAGATGCTGAATTGGATCGGATGCAGAAGACGTCACCTTGCACCTTAAAAAAAGGTATAAATTATGTTGCTGGCAAAATTGGTTGGACGTTATAAACATGAAAACACCTCAAAAAACCCTTGAACAAGGGTCAACGGTCAGAGGTAAAACACACGATATCTCGCTCTCCCGTCTGTTCCTTAACCGTTGGGCTATAAGCCTTCTAGATAGCCTACATCCAGAGCGCCCTACGCTAAGCCAAATTGATAATTATTTGTAAAGAAAGAATAACGTTTATTTGGACACAGTTCGTGAAACACCGAATACAAATAACAAAATAAAAAGTGAAAATAATATTTTAACAACAATAGTGAGTGTCTCACGGCTGCGCCAAAAAGGATCATTTCAGCATGAATGCCAGATCAAAAGTCATTTATTCAAATTAGGCTGAGAATCAGCACTTTTTGAACGTCAAAATCACATAAGACAGTCCCCCCAAACGTCAAATAAATTAGAATAAGAGCAAGATAATGATGATCATGGTCGGTATTCATGCGTACGCTCTGCAAACACTGACGGCCAGCAGTTGTAACATTACCCAATTCTCAAATAACTAAATCAATATTGTGACGCCATGTATCCTAATCAGTATTCGCGTCACCGTTATTTTGGACGTCCTAAATTCTAGCCTTACATACACAGGATTTTGCATATAATAGTTATTTACGAGTTGTTTAGAGGTCACCTCGGTTCTTGGCAAATATTGTTAGAATTACTTAACAAGTACTTCAATGTTGTTCTAATTATTTGAAGATAATTAGGTGCATGGCAGTGGCACGTTTCTAAGTAACGAGCCAACACAATAATTTAATTGCTAATCACGAACAATTCTATCATTCACTTATCTAAGGGAAATCAGCGATGATGTATATAATTCTAAAGCAAGTGAAATTAGAAATCTTACATCGATAGCATAATTTACTTTACTTGGCTTGTTATACTGTCTTAAAAGATCTACTTACAGAAATAAACATGTCACCTAATTTCATTACTAATTTCCTATTGCTCGCCATTGTAAACTGTTCCAAGGATTATAAATCGTTGCTTTCATATCATAAGCTATTAAAGAAGCTAAAATACAACACATCGGTCATCTAAACCAAGTTACCGTCCTTACCTAGTTGCTATTCCACCAATCGTTCCACTAAGCGTATCCAAATGTATTTTGTAATGCGCACAGCAAAAGAGTGGAACTCTCTACCTGCGGCTGTGTTTCCGAACGCATACAACCCTAATCTCTTCAAAGTGAGAGTGAACAGGCTTCTTCTGGGTAAGCTCACAGAGCTCACTCCACCGTCGACTCTGTCTCTGTCACCACTGACCTAGACTAGACTCTAAGAGTCAAGAACAAACCAAAGTAAATAAATATATAAAAATACATTGGCTTTATTTAGGCCCATAAACTAACTCACGCCTTTTTCCTATGGGGATAGGCAGAAACAATTATTTAGAACCAGTTTACGAGAAAGCAAAAGAAGATCTAAAAAACAAAAATATATAAAACAGTAGATAGTCATTAACACAAGCAATATCATACCACGATCAGCAAACCACTTATACAACCGTAATACTTTACCTCTCAAACCAATCGTATTTGTATACGAGGCCCATACCAATATACCAATAAACCCACTAATTGGGGCATTAAACCATAGGCCAACGTCAGAACAGTTATTCGGAATGACGGAGATAATACGAAAACAAATAAGCTATGGTTTTATGGGCGTATCTTGCAATGGGCCAAGGTTAGTCTTCTGTGTAGTGTGGGTCGTTGTTAGTACAGAGGAGAGGCGAAGGTAGCCATCTTGTATACTAGAAGTTGTGCTCCAAGGTGGTATTGTTATGTAATTAGAACAATTAACACAACCGTGATCGTTGATGGGGTAAACAGAGGCATTATGTACTCTAAAGTATAATTTAGCATGATATTACCCGTACCATATAATCCATTCGTCATCTGTCATCAAGCGTCTTCATTTCACCAGCGTCTTTATTTTTAAAATCACCAATCCGCTTGCCGCTACAATTCGGAGTTCAACGTTCGGTTGTAATCATTTATGGGCTAAGAACATTCTCGTCGACACAATCAGTGAGTACATTACTGATCAAATTCCTCATTGATAAAATGAGCGGTTGTGAATATTCTTTGGATAATCTCAAATGGATCGATTGGATTTTGATGATCTTTACCTAACTTACCATACTGGTTTTACTGCGAGCAGCTATGGCTATTAAAATTAAGTTTTTCTTATATCTTTGGGGTTTATATTTTAAGGAGTTTCTTTAAGTTTCGTTAATCAATATTTTTTTTTCTAAAATGCCTTTAAAATCCCAAATGAATTTAATATTATAAAAATCAAACAATATATGAGTTTATCTTCTATTTATGTTATCCCAAAATTACGTGGAACCTTGAGATACGTTAAAAAATCATTAAAACTGCGAGTAATCGCAAACATTTTCATTTTCAATATTTACTTCAGCACACACGAAGAAAAAAGTAAATAGTCTTAACGGTCTTCAAAATTAAACTTTATGTGTATGGGAATTAAACTTATGAATTCTTGTTGGTCAGAATAAAGGTCGAAACGAATGATATTTTCGGGGTTGAAAGAGGATATCGTCAAGGATAATAATGGTCTTAATGTTTATCCAACACGCTTTTGTAAATTGTATGGGGTTAGTGGTAATTCTCAGGAATATTCAATCACTACGAATTCCCACCACTCGAATAAGTGCAGAACACAGACTAATAAACACATACACACGCTTTTTACGTTTCAAGAAAGAAGTTAAAATATTTCATATCAAAAATACAGAAGAATATGTAAGTACTACCAGATGTTTAGGTACTATCAGCATGCTATAGTTTGCAGGTGTTAGTTGAATGGCCATAATATCCAAGATAAAACAGTGATTTTACATATACATAAACGAATTGCTTAAGTTTAAATATTTTAGTGAATCCAAATTCTAGGTTCATAATTTTTTCCTCTTGGCTTATCTGAAAATTGGTATTGAAAAAAACGTAATTATTGAGTCATAAATTGTAAAAAACGCATTAGTAGATTCGATCTGTGTAGGATGTAGGATACCATCAAAGAAAGATGTTGCTGCTTTTCAACCTAAATCATTAGTTCGTCCTAACCGTTAGATAGTTTCCCGTAGACATCATTAGAATCTAACGCTATCTGCGGGGAGAAGGAAGTTTATTGTTTATCCCATAAACATGGATTAGCTATACATACGTGGTTAATGTGTAAAACTGCTTATAGTTGATGAAGATCAAACTAAAGCTGTAGCTGCTAGCAGTACAACACACTGCTTCGCTTAAGGCGACAACTAAGCAAGGAGGAGAGAATAATGTGGATTACGAAGCTGTTCTGAAATATTTGGCTTTGGAAACTAGGAATACTAATTCCATCTAAACATGTCTTACGAGAAAATGGTTGGAGGACTTTCTATCATTTGATTTAAAACTAAAAATATAACTTATGAAACCATTTCTAAATATTCACTAATATAGCACGTAGATATAGTTTTAATATATCATCTAAAGTAACTATTCTGTGATAATCAGCTTATGCATGAAGTAAACAAGAAGACGAACAATCAGCTATTAAATCAATAGAAACAGAATAAACATTAAAACGATATTACATGCAACTAAAAGTACTTCTAAAGATAAAGTAAATAGTAATTGGATACGAGAACCAACTGATAATTTAAAATGCAATTATTACAAATGAGGCTTCAACAACTGCAACAATCAAACGAGAGAATAAAAATAGACTAAAATAGAGCACATTCGTGTTCAGTCTCCAACTGTGACTAAATAGGACAGATAAACTACACAGCGCTTATCAACACAATTCTTTCCAAAGTACTGCGAACGTGTCCGAACCGGTTAGTTCGTGTCAGAGCGAGATAGACACACTTCAACGAACGAAGGAAAGAGATGCCTAATCGATGCCCGAGTAAGACCACAACACAAACACGAGAAAGATAAACGAACATAGTATAGCTGGTTGCACGTTGCGTTTTCTGCGGAGGTTAGCGTTAATTTAATTTAGACTTTGCAGTTCCAGTTTTAGGGTCGGTTTTCGGGTGTATTAAGGAAGTATATGATTCTCAGCTGGATAAAGTCTCGATTTTAAGGCCGTGCCCTCGAAAACAGCGGAGTTAAGTTCCTTGAAGTTGGGAATGGGTTGATTTTAATTTTGCTTATTTATGGAAGTATTATGAATGTTCTTCTTCCTGTCCTTAGTCGAGCTGAACTTGGATCTTATTACAAGAAAGTATGAGGTTATCAGAACAGAAGTTAGCTTTTAGCTAACCAGGACTAATAAAAACCAAATGAATGCAGAACAAGAAAAAGCGACACCATCCCCTGTACCAAAGGAAAAACTACCCCAACAAATTTAGACCCAAGAATTTCAAAAGCAACTTAGACTTCAAGAAAGTAGAACTAGTCCATTTGTATAGAACATTTCGAGTTGCAATAATCTTTTTTGGTTTGCTCTCACTAGTCACAAGTTGCTAAGTCCGATATTCCAAACTCGAGGCCAATTTTAAGGCCTCGCTTATCTCGAGGCCACGGGGCTGCTGACGTGAAGTGCTCGATTCGATTCTATCAGATGTTCGAACAACGTTCGCTTGACTGCTTGTACGCCTCTATTTTTTGTATGAACACTGCGTTTTTATACTCTTTCCAACAATGGAAACAGGAACGGCTACCTCGTTAATCTGGGGGTAAGAAAGGGTGTTAGACGGTTTAGTGCAAACCAGTTTAGATTACAATTCGTAACTGGTCAAAGTCAAAGCATTTATTTCAAATAGACACATAAAAGGCACTTGAACGTCAAATAAAATTGATTTTAGTTATCCCTTTCAATTGGTAGTTTCGTATGGAGAATAATGGGCAAGAAACTCCACCGTTACTCTTTTAAAATGTTTTACAAAATGTTGCTTAACTATATAATTATATGTGAAGAAGATGCACCTAGAATAAAATTGCTTGACCACAATAGGTAAAAACAATTGAAAATAAAGCAAGTACTTACAGATAAATTAATTATGTGATAGATTTATGGTGCTCACATTATTATTTATAAACATTGTGAAAGTATAAAAAAAAAATGCAAATTTTTAATAATTTTTTTCTTGAGTTAATCACGGAATTTAAAACGATGTCATAAAAATAATAAACTATACAATTAAATTAGCAACCAGTTTGATTTTGTCTAGACTCTAGATTGTCCTATAGAGCTGGATCAGCATGTTTCCAAGCATTCTTATCTTGGATATAATCCTCTAATTTGTAATATGCTTTTTTACAAAGTGTACTTTTTATATGAGTTTTAAATTTTTCTTTATTGAATTGCAATATATCACCACAGTACCACATAAACGATGTGTGTACTTTAGCTAATCTGAAAAATCGTTGATGTATTTTATCTTTAATTCTAGTATTAAAATTATGTCTATCACTTATTTTATTAAAAATAGATAGATAATTATAGATTTTTGTTACATACATAATATTTTAATAAAAGCATTGGCAAGGTACCGTCTTAAAATTAATCTTTTTAAATAGTTCCCTGAGAGATTCGCGGCGACGTAGATTATAAATGGCTCCGACAGCTCTCTTTTGCAAAATAAAAATCGATTCAATGTCAGCAGCCCGACCCCACAGTAAAATGCCATACGACATAATGCTGTGGAAGTTGCTAAAATAGACCAAACGCGCAGTTTCTACAGCTGTTAACTGTCTTATCATTCTAACAGCATAAGCAGTCTTGAAGTTTGATTAATAAATTCCAGTTTTCCCCAATCACTATGATGATGTCACATTCATTACTATTAACATTAGGTAATTTAAATCTAATGTTGACTACTATCACACACACAATCTACTATGTGTTTCGGTGTGCTTATGATTGTTAAGTTGTAATTATAATTGTCTCTTCGATCTATTATGACTGCTGAAAACCCGGTTTCTTCTCTGTTTACTACTACCTACCTAACTAGATTCGTCGATAAAACTGTTTTCCTGGGGATCACGCTCGACTCGAGGCTACAATGGGGTCCTCATTTAACATCTCTGGCGGGACGGCTAAGTTCAGCAGCAAAATGCTGTCAGAAAAATCCGTCAATTTACCGATGTAGATACCGCGAGGCTAGTCTATTTTAGTTACTTTCATAGTATCGCGTCTTACGGTATTTTACTTTGGGGACGGGCTGCAGACGTCGATTCTATTTTTATTCTGCAGTAAAGAGCCATCAGAGCCATAATATATAATCTCCGCAGGCGCGATTACGCACGCATTATGCATTATGTACGTAAGAAAAAAAATTTTTTTTTTACTAAAAGAGGTGATATGCATAATTATAGTACCAGAAAATAGGTATTAGTTCAACCAGGTTTCAGACTGGCCAAAGTAGACTCATCATTTATGGGGTACTGTTTAAAATGTTACAATAAAATACCTCCCCACATACTTCAACTGAATGAGACGAAATTCAAATGTTAAATAAAACGCACACTATGCAGCCAGGCATATTATAAGTTGGGGGATTATATCGCTGATGAAAATGCCGGGCTCAATGCTGGTCCTGCTCCACAACAACAACTAATTGATTAACATTTTGAAAATACTGTTGGAGCTGCTGAAGATTGTAAGACTACCTTAGCTTTGTATAAACTCAATCTCCTTTGTATTATATAATTGCATAGGACCAGTGTGAGTACTATGTACTATCGAGCTACCATTTACCGGGTAATGTCTTTCATTGACTTGAATGTGCCCTGGCGGCTGATAGATGTCATGCTCACTCAAATGTTTCGCTGACGGTGGCGCGTGGAGCTCCCTTCTAAATGGTTGAGCTGAATGGTGCTGATCCATGCGTCATGTTCGTGAACGGGCGCTGTTAGTTGGGACTGGTCATCTCTTAGCTGCCACGGCTTATTTTAATTATTTTATTTATGGATTGTTTTGTTTAAATTTATATTTGCTGTACTCTGGACACCCAACGTGTACGTCTTATTTACATCGTTCTCATATATAATTATACCTATATTCAACATTAATGATTTAACTAATATTTATGTAACAATATAATTTAAAAGAGTGTCCATGGAGTTTCTTGCCCGTTCTTCTCCAGAGGTACCTACTACGCTTTGGAATGGGCAACTAGCTTCATATTTCTGACTGACCGACCACATGACAATTCAAAAGTGCCTGTAAATGGTTTAATTGAAATATATGCTTTGAGTTTGAGTTTCATCTTGGTGTTCTCGAAATCATTTTCTGAAATCAAATTTTTTTTGAAAAGAAGAAGAAATTCTAGAAAAATATTTTAAATTCATTTACCTACATTTTAAATAAGTAAACTAGTAACTTTTTGCATTTTCAACAGTAATTAAGTAACTTGCCCAGTGCCCGCTGCCCATACCAATTTAGGGTCACGTTCTAATGTCAATAAGAAAGTTTGCTGGTTCAAAATTTACTAAAAACATATATTATGTTTATGTAATAACTTTAGATAGATATTCATTTATCACCAAACTCCAAGTAACTTACTACATTAATTTTAGACAAAAAAGTCTTAACAACAAAACGTGCATTTTCTTGGAAACGGAAAAAAATGGACTAGACTTCACTATAAGTTTTTGAACCTTATCTGTTCAACAAGTTGTGCCCATGTCATTAAAGGGATGATCAGATGAAACTAATGTGTAAGGAACTCTTTCGGGGATGCCGGCGAATAGTGTCACGTCCCAATGGCCCATAGAACGTAGGTAACTTGCCCAACTTTAACTTAAGTATAACTTTCAAGATTAAGCTAGAAACGTGGCCGTTTTTTTAATGAGGTTATTGTTCAATTTTGTGTTCTAGTTTGTTAGAATGGTTAACGATGGTTTTTGAAGAAAAAGCAAACTCAGAGTTTTAAACTTGGAATATAAAGATTTTGCAATCTCGATGTATGCAAGTAGGGCTGCCTGTCAATAAAATGTCAACGGGTGCTTTTTTTTGTAATGTCCCTGTCATACAAACTGTTCTAATTTCTCCATTTACCTTTTTCTTGAGGCTGATCCTTCACTTACACCGTCACTAAAAACGCAATAGATTTGACAAATTTTGAGTTATAATTTATACAAAAACTAAAAATCGACCTATCGACAAAAAGAGTTTTATCGTCTCTGACCCCATGATTATTGAACACAATGGCACCGAGCTACCAATTAACCTCTAATTCTGTTCGAATACTTTCCAAAAATGCATCCTTTTCCTCATCTACATTTTAATTATATTCGGGAAGCCAGCTAAGTCTCGAAAACTAATAAATTTTGTAAGTATATTACAAAACTGATTGGTTTTAAAGACTGAGCTATACAGCTCATTAGGTAGATTACCTACTATTGGTCATCGATCATCATATTACTGACAAAGTTCAATCAAACTGCAATGATAAACAAACGTACAGACTGATTCATGTCTGATTTCGCTGACTTAGCAACCCTTCATCCAATCACGCTTCGTCGACAATTATTAATGATTTCCGATGGCATGACATCATGTTGCGATAGGCTATTATGCCAGTATTATATGAATTCATTTCCTTTCAATTGTAGAATCAACCTTTCGGATTTAGTAGGGTCAGTTATAAAAAATTAAATGCCACGATGATTTTAACCGACTTCAAAGAAATAGGGAGGTTATGCATTCGACGAGAACTTTTTTTAGAACGTGTGGACACTGATTTATCCGTGATTACTGGGCCAATTTACGTGATCAAAGGTATTTTGACTTTGTAGTGGTAGGTATTTTTTTTTTTTGTTATATTTTGTTTTAAAAGTATTATTACTGAGCCGGAGGGTCATGGATTCTGTGGTACTGGGTTCTCCATTAGGGAAATATTTCTCAGAAGCATCTGTATTTGAGGCTTTTATAACTGGCGAAAAAGCTGGTCTAAGTACATCCTTGCCTAATCCTTCGCGGAACATTAAAATTAAATTAGGTTACTGATAAACCAAGACTGGCCAGCCAGTTATTGTCCTACTGTTCTAAGGTTTCTTACAAAATTCATTGTTTTGGCTGACACTAGCGTTGATCACTATTGGATCGAAATTCTTTAAAGCAGCTTGCGGTAGGATTAACTTTAAAAAACAAAAAAATTAGAAATCGTCACGTAACGAAAAAGCGGTATGCCCCTCCGTGTGTCCTCAATTCAAAAGTGCCTGTAAATGGTTTAATTGGAATAAATGCTTTGAGGTTGAGTTTGAGCTTGTGATTTTTTTTTATATGTAATAGAAAGAGACAGAAATAGAGAGAGATATAGTTAGGTCAAAATGAAAATCCGAAACTGCAGCGATTTTTTTTTATTTTTTTTCCTCTTGTGTCGTTTTCATGTTTTCGAGGGTGCTTTTCGGAACTTCGTTCCTGACTGAATCTAGTTAAATGTATTTCCTCAATATCTATATACATATCAATACATAACTAAATTTCAAATGCCGCATTGGTCTAGTGCTCGCAAGCGCTGAGCATGGCATGGTATATGTCCTGGGTATGTTTGGGGTCGGCCAAAGTATTATTGCTGTTTTCCATCTGAAATTTCTCCTTAGCAGCCTGTCTGGATTTGTGCCTTGTTGATGAGAATAGGCTCGCCCTCTATTACATGGGACTTAAACATAACCCGCGAAATGTGAGTGTAATATATAGGTACACATCTGCCGAACCTTTCACGGATTCCAGGCGTGATGATATATGATGCCAATCACATCCGAAATGCAAACACCTCAACTTTTAATACTACACCTATGACTCAAGTCCAATCAAATCGTAATATACAAACAAATAGATTCACAATAATCACATTTCGATTACTTAGTGCGCACGCGATGCTTAGTGGACAATCTGATGGCTTCCGATGACGTCACTGGCCTTGACACGCTGACTCAGAGGTTAGGTCATGTTATGTGGAGTACGTAGAAAGTATGTAAGTAATGTCAGACTAATTGTTGTAACAGACAGGTAATAAATTATGTTATGATAACGCTGACGATAGATGAACCGATTGACGCAATGGCTTCCTCAGCACCTGGGTTGAACCTGTGACGCATGAGGATTGATCCTTGGCCGGATTAAAAGTCCATAGAATGAAAAACCCTATGGGAATGTGATTCGGCGGACAGAGGAAAATGTCTCAAGGAGAGTTTTGAGTATGAATGTGAATGGTTATGAACACCAAAACAAGAGGGATGGACTGTGTGATTTCTAGATAGGAGGGGGGGGGGGGGGGGGGAGTGTCTACCGAGATGACGACTAATAGAGAAGTATGGGAGAAGGAAGTGCAAGTGCATTATAATAAATACACACACGACATTTTAGATTTCAATAATTTTAACTTTTAAATTAGCTAGAGCTCCCTACATAAAAATTACGTGAATGAACTTTGAACTTCTATTGTTCGCATGCAGGGTAAGTTAGTAAGAAATCCTTCTTCCTTACTTAACCAAAAAGATAGCCTAGACAGCCTTATCCAACAAACTGTATAAATACCAAGTGGTAAGGCAAGGAAGCTTAGAATGTAAACATTTTCTGTGTGGTCCGTCAGGTTCAGGTTTAACGAAATTGTTACAGCCGCTTTGATAAATCGCCAAAAAGTAACCAACTAAAAACTAACAATAAACCGACCCCAAACTGTCCCTAACATGGATTGAACCAATATTCATATTGTAAGTTAGGCATGAGTGAATACAGACAGCCAATATTATGGTCATAACAAAAAGTTGGCCAAACAAACTAGCGTCGGTAGTTACTGCACAAGTTAATCTGAACGCGGAAGGGACAGGGAATTACGACCGTCATCCAAACTTATACTTGTATCAATCATACGAATGGCTCGGTATATAAACATATGGAATTATAGATGTGTCAGCTACGTTCTTTGGCAGCTGACTTGAACAGATCATTGTGATTGGTGGCCTAGTCAATAGATAGTTCTGTGTTGTGTTGGTCCTTTTGGAAGAAAGTTTTTTTGAATACCAATCATCATGATCATCTGCCTAACCTTTTCCCAACTATGTTGGCAGTCTTGAAGCCAACCCTTCAAGACTAACCAGATGCAGCTGAATACCAGAATTTTACATGGATCTACTGCCTATTGACCTCCACAATCCAGTCACTTTTTGGGGGTTCTGACGACCCATATCGATTGTCTTTTTATTATGTATTAAGTTCTGTTTGCGTTTTTATTATTTATTTCTGCTTAAGTATAGTTTTTAATATTGGCGTGTGCTAGCTGACATTATGGCAAATAATTTTAATGTTTTTGTGTTTCGTAATGTTAATTACTTATTACTGTATAGAATCCAGTTCTTCTAACTGAACAGACAGCAGTGCTGCTGGGGAGTTTGTTCCGCCACTTCTTCTTCCCAGCTAAAACACTAGGAAGTGGTGTTTTGGGGGGACTGTGTTATGTGATTTTGACGTTCAAAAAGAACTGATTCTCAGCCTAGTTTCAATAAATGACTTTTGATTTTGATTTTGTCAAAGATCTACGAATGACACCCAGGACCAACGGCTTAACGTACTTCCTGAGGCATGGAGGGGTCTTGATATGTAAAGATGGTCACCCATCTACGGACGAACCGTAGCAAGCGTAGCTTAACCTAATCGATCGACACGTGCGGCTGTTATTCCTTAGCCACAACCCCCCCTTGTGAAACGTCATACCTATTTAATTTTGTGTTTGGTAACAAATTAAAAAAAAACATAACATTCGTGTTGTGACGTCAACACGCCTGTTATCCCCGAAAGGTTAGGCAGAGAGATGTATCTAAAAATAGTACATCCACATTTCACCATTTTCGTTTAAGTCTCATGTAAGAAGGGGCGAGACTATTGCCATCCACCGGGCACAAGTCCTGGCTCGGGGCTGCTACCGAGAAGTTTCTGACGGAAAACGCAATAACACTTTGCCTGACTTGGGAATCGATTCCAGGACCTCATGCTCAGTACTAGCGCTTGCGACCAAAGAAACTGAACCATCAACTAATTACTAATCTTAAAAACCAAATCATTATCTTCATTCAGCCGAAAGACGTCCATTGCTGGACATATATCGCAAGCACCGCCACTTCGACTGGTTCTGTGCTTCTCACATCCAGCGGATTCCCGCGACCTTCATCAGGTCATCTGCCTATTGTAGGCTAATCCACACTGCGCCTACGCTGAAAAATCATAACCAAGACTTATAAATGAAACTGCATTCCGAATTTTAAAACTCGGACCTCGAGTTATAAAATCATAAATTCCTCCTTGACCTCCTTGAGAAGTTCAAAAATTGCCTGATAATCGAAAATACCAAAAATGAAAAATATAATATATATTTCTTATAATAATTTCTCATTTGCACTGAGATAGGCGGGAATGTTTGTTATCTTAGAACACAATTAATTTAAATTAAATTACATTCTAATTCGGGATCGCTAACGTTATATTAAAAACAGGAATAATAAGGAAAAATAATCTTACATTCAGGAAGGCGCCAATTGTGTTTTTTCTTGGAACCCTGGCTAATTTAATTACTCTGCCCCTCCTATTAAGACAAGATTTCAGTATTTAATGAAGTTCTTATAATTGACACAATAGATATTTTACGTTATAAAATAAAAATAAAAAAAAATATCGTCATAAAAAAATTTAAAACTCGCAATTCCGAGATTTTCGACAAAATGATTTAATGAAAAAGTGCGGTATTTAAAAAGCAATAAAATGCATGGTTTGTAAACGTTTTCCATACATTCAATTTTATTCTCTAACTTTAAATAAAACACTTTCACTTTTCAACTATTTCTTTCTACCTCTATGTTACAACTGCCACTGCTTACCTCGCATAACCAAAAACAGCCGTGAAACACAACACATAAAACCGCAGCTTCCATTCCTTTCAATATTCATAACTTGTTGCGAATTAACGAATTCTGTCAGCTGCGCAGGTTTTGTGCTAATAATTGAAGCAATCCATGGGTTTCGTTTTGTGGTTACCACCATTAATAGTATGGGGTGCATCTGCTTTACTGACTTAGAGAAAACTAGGTTAGTAAGCGAAATTCCTGTAATAGAAGTCGAAATTACCAATAGTATAATAGCATTAAATGTTTAATATTTATTTATTTGTAAAAAAATATGTAAGGAAGTGATTTTTATTAAGATTTAAGGCAGAGAACAATGTACGCACGACTACAGATCAAGCTATACATTTCCAGTACAAGCTGATCTCGCATTGTATAGAATTTCCTTACAATGAGAGGCCAGTGTAAACTGGAAATGTATAGCTTGATGTAGCCGTGTATACATGAAGTTTTCATAGAAATTATTTTACTAGAGCCGCGTCACGCCTGTTCGCTTCGTTCTTAGAAATATAGACAAGTCTACGGTTTTCCGTTTTCAGGAATTAGATCAGGGGAAAATAATATTATAGACTGTCTCGTTGGTCTTGGGTTTGATTCGCGGATCGGGTAAAGTGTTATCGGGTTCACCCATCTGGAATGTCTCAGTAGCAGCTCGGAGTCTGGATTTGTGACCGCTTGATGGCAATAGGCTCGCCCCCACTATACGGGGCTTTAACATAACTGGCGAAATATGGGCGTGATGTTTACGTTATGGAAAATAATACTGTCCATTTGTTAAGTACTTAAAACGGTGTCGTAGGAAGTTAAAATAATGTTGGAATTCAGATAAAAACTGCATCATCTAGGACAATTTCTTGGAATTAAGTTACCAGTATTATTTGAACTACACTTGTTTGATGGGTTCTCATGAAGGACATTAATTTTAAATTGTTTTGAAGTGGTTTTAGGGTTCGTGTGACGCTAGATTTGCAGTTATTTTATATTTCATTAATTGTCACGTAATACGTAAATGTTTTTTAGTCTGTCAATATGCTATCATTCTTTACTTCATGATTATAAATAATCATAAAGCATTTTTTTTTGTAAAAAAACTTTATTGCATCCGATTTATTTTATAGCTCAAGTTATCTTAAAATAATTTTACAAACTAACATAATTAAACATTCATTTCGAGTCGACCTACAACTTCTTTTGAAACGTTCTTAATTTTAAAGAATAAAATTATACGTTTTTTAAATGTTTTAAATAATAATCACCACACCCAGAAGGATGCGGGCAAACTGTAACCACACGGCAGATGGTAGTCGGGACAATGCTAAAGGACAACGCAAAGAAAACTATAGAAGGACCACACAGTAGGCTCCACTACTGAACTTTGGAAAGCCCTCTGAGAGTCGTCAGGAATAATGGTCATCATAACAAGGAAACGCAAATGACTTGATTCATGCATGATGTTAGGGCATAGATAGGTAAATCAGGCCACTAATGTCTTAATTATGACAACCACTCAAGGGGGTGGCTACTCGATGGAATACGAAATCGAAATGAAGAATAAAATATTAACAGACAGGGGTTTTTTTTCAGAGGTAAAGAAGGTTTATCAAAGAATTATAAGTTTTATTGCATCAGTGAATTCAAAGAGCTCATTGTTAGTTGCTAGTGTTAGAAAAACCTTCTGTACGTTCAAGATTTTTGACTACCGTATCTTTATTGTGTTGCTTTTGAACTTTTGACTAAGTAACGGTATGAATGGGCTTCATAATTATAGGGAATCTACCCCGTGGGTAAGGGTTTTGTTAAATTGGGCATAATTTTTGTGCCCAATGTGCTTGTTAAGGAAAAACGGGAGTCAGGTGAGGTAGGCGGGGGTGATGGTGTTCCCTTTACGAGTAAGTGAATTAAAACCAGGGTAATCAGAGTAAAACACTTGTAATCTCTTTCACACACGATAGTACATGGAAATACACACAGTTATACACAAGAAGTATCACACAGGTATATAAAGGTAATCAAGAACACATGCACATCGAGGAATAATATTAGAGACACACAACATAAGAGCACAAAAGTACGAGCACACAAAATACACACAATAAAATAGCATAGAATTAGACAGACACTTATATTTACTTATTACTGTACTGCTGTTAGTAGCTTACTGGAGTGATGATCGCAACTAACTTTGTTGCTCACTAAAGTGATGAACGCAGCTAACTTTGTTGCTTACTGAAGTGATGATTGCAGCTAACCAGGGCTCGGAACCGGTTTAAAAAGAGCGGTTAATTTCGATTAAATACCGGTAAATATATCATTCCTTCATTTCCCGGTTAAACAAGTGAACGGTTTTTATGTAACCCAAATGTTAAAGGTTACCGGTTACTTAAGCACAAACGTTTTAACGCCCAAATTAACCGGTTAATTACGTAATTCGTATATTTTTTTCGTCTACTGTTTTGACACTTCCAACAAGTTATAGTGACATTACCCTAGAAAATATTATGAAGAAAAAAAAATTTGATCCGAGGACGTCAAAAACAAACTGTGAACTTAAATTGTGGTAGATTCATGTTTCGACTTGCTTAGTTGCGCCTATTTTGTAACTAAATGACCCACGCTCGCAACGTCTGGACGTTGCGAGCGTGGGTAGCGGGGGCTGGGAACCCTAGCAAACTTTGTTTTAACCGGTTAATTCTCACTATCAAAACCAAAATTCATGAAAAACCGGTGTTCTGCTTAAACCGGTTGATACCGGTGAAGTGCAACCTTTAACCTAAATCGATTTCGGTTTGGGGTCAATGACCGTATCCGGTTAAGAATTTTAACCGGTTTCCGAGCCCTGCAGCTAACTGAACGCTCCATTTTTTTTGTATGGCATCTCGCTGTTGGCCTTGAGTGGCCGTGACTGCTTAACCGGTCAATTAAGTGGTGCCTTTGAGCTAACTCAAAGCCTCCAGCCAGGGGGCTGAACGTTCCACATTTTGGCCCGGCTTATATAGGGAAATATTCCCGACAGGTTGCGACCTGCCACCGCGCCATCGCATCGGTTTATTTCCATGTGACGCATGGATGAGTATAATATTAGCGAGTTGTGTGTGTTTGGTGCGACTATAAAAAGGGTTTTGGATTATTATTACCCGACTGCGCCAGGAGGGTTATGTCTTTACTTGAACTATTGGCATGATTATTTACAAATTGGTTTTCATTGAACCTACGTCATTTGGGCTTCGTCTACAGTGCTCTTTGGGCAAATTGTTGGATGATAAGTTGAATAAGTACCTTTTTTGGTATTATTTATTTTTTTATTATTAATTTGTTAAAACTGTCAATAATTCACAAAGCAGATGATTTTTAACTTTCCGAGTTTTAAGATTTTTATGAAAGACATGAAACTGTTACTTACCTATAATAATATTATGCAATAACTGAACTGAAGGTGCATAAGATTAACTCAATAATTAGAATATTAGAGGGTTTTCCAATGGAATAGCCTTAAGCACAGATAACTTATTTGCCCTTAAACTACTTTTAAGAGAACCAGCTGATTGAAATGATTACTTACATTTTATTTATTTAGTTAACCATATAAGTACACACGTATATAAACAGACAAGAAGAAAATAACACAAAAAAGTATTCAATATTACTATTGAAGTACTAAGCTTACTTGAGTACCTAAATACTTACCTATACTTAGATAGATTGAAGTTAAATGAAAAAGTTGATTATTAGAACTCGGAAACCTGAGTAGGTATTACCTATTTGGTTTTATGAGTTTCGCCCTTAAATTCCCTTCGATTTTAGCGGCATATCAGATTTTAACAATGTTATTTACAGTCTACTGCTTACCCTTTAGCAATAGGTCACATTGTCTATTCAAAATTATTTGCTACTATCGGTGTGTTATCGAATCTTCAAAATAATTCTGTAATCTTATAATAGCCGACTATGAAATCAACAACATAGATTTGTAATCGACCATTAGTTTGTTGCTGTCAACAGTATGAGCAAAAATAAGAAGTTTAGTTATAGATTTATATTAGAGCAGGCCTAATTTGAAACTTCTATTGCCATAAAACGTAAACATTGTTATATTGCTCTCTGTTTGCGTATATAAAGTAATATAAAGTTTACTGGAAACAGTTGCCAGCACAACTTCATATTTACGTAAAAGTCCAAAATAAGTGTTCATACATCTAAAATTTGCATTTAAAACGGCCACCGTGTGGGCTGCGGGTTACGGTTAGCCGGCCATGGCCCGTAACGACGACCGGTCGGACCGGTGCAGCGGGAAGCGCGGAGGAAGCGTGCGCATCCGCCGGCCGCCGCCGCGAGAGTGCGCCGCGGGGGGAGAGAGGGGCGCTTGCGCGGCGCGGGGCAGGGGCGAACAGCTGAGCGCGCGGGTATATTGACAGCACGTTGCCGCTCAGTCAGTAGGTTCTCTGTCACCGCGGAGTGCGAACGTAGCCGCATAAAGCCCACAACACACGTCGTCCCGATTGATTATGACACGATCGCCCCGCAGTGCTAACTGAACTGCGGTCGGGACACCGCTAAAATTATGACTTTTGGACTGTTCGCCGGCGACGAAGATAGTAGCAGATATCTCGTTCTAGAAGAGAAAGCTTTTAGGATAGTGTCCAGGTACTGGGAGGTCTCAGGAGTTTCGTCAGCCGAGAGGCTGCGGTTCAGAAACAAACAGAGGCTCCTCGTTGCCCCCTTCGGACTGTTATAAATATTTTTTTAAGAAACTTATGGATTTTTTTTGGACTCAAACAAATTAGTATTTTAGTGATTTTAAGTGCAATAGGTGAACTGTGTTTTTTTGTGTTAAGTTTTATTTGGGGTTTATTTTTTTGGATAAACAAAAATGGTGCCCCAACAAGTGTCGGATGTGAGGTCCCTCTCTCCAACCTCGAGTGGTGGAGTACCCGTGTTCGGGTCCCAGCTCGTCGACAAAAACTCATCAACCCCATACACGGATGCCACACAGGTAAGTTCACACTTGCAACTTTTTTCTAAGTGATAAAAGTGAGAAAAAAAAGTTTTAAAAGAAAAATAAAATGTAAAAGCAAAATAAATATTAACACAGTTACGAAAATAAATTTAAAAACATGCAGAAATTCTAAAAACTTGCCAGAAAATAAATAAAGTAAAAAAATAATAAATTCACTTCCTTCAAAAAATGAAGTTGCTGAACTGCACCACAAAAAATGTTAGCCAACAAAATTAAAGCAACTCATAAAAACCCGAATCATCAAGATTTTAATTATATCTAAAATTCTCTATCAATAAAAAAATATATACGCACGCAGTCCTAAATAAATAAGTGCGAATCTGCGACATACGCACGAAAATATATATAAAAGTAGCGCGCAATATATTTTTATCGCTCAGAAAGTAGTCAACACATGGCAAAAGGATATATTTTGTAAACATAATATTGCAGACGACGTGTCTTACACCAATAAAATAATAACGGTAAGGAAAAAGTATAATTTAAGTTAGCAACACGGAAAATGTAATAAGGTCAATAAATGTATAATAATTGTTGGATCTACTTTATTTTTTTCCGTCTGTCGACTATATCTACGGGGAAAAAATCAACTTTTATTAAATCACATTTTACAATTTAAAACAAAAAAAAAACTGCATACGAGCAGGCATTTGTTAAATTAATTAAATTTGTGCTAGGTCGGTGTGTGAAGATGCTAGTCCTTCTAACAGCCCATTTAACTTAAACAATTTTGGTGTGTTGCTTGAAAAGGGTTAGTCCCTATTATCTTGGAGATAATCGTAATAAACATTCATTGGCCGACGCAGCCATTACCGAGACACTGAAATTCAATTCGCTCACTAAACTGGTTACTAACGAGGAGTAATGATGCACAGACATGCGATCCAGCAAGCCAGCGCAATAAAAAAAATCCCACGTGGAGTTAAAACACTTTAAAATCAGAAAATCAGACATTTAAATCGGCGAATAAAATTTAAAACTCGAAAAATTTAATGATCACTTTTTAGAGTTAGGAATATTCGGTAAATGTAGGTTTAAATGTTAGCAATTGTTTAGGAGTCATTCTAAATTCGTACTGAAGTGTATACGCCAAATTATAATAGTCAAGTCACATTCAACGAATGCTATCAAATTAAATTAAATTTTGAAATTGAAAATAAACCTTATCATGGAACTGGACAAAAATCAAGAACGACATCCATGATAGATGGGAAATATATTCGTAAGGAACTTAATAAAACAATCAAATCTACGGTTCCGACTCTTTTTTACAAAATATATTTTGAGCTCTAATATTCTGAATAAAATTATATTAACACAATTATGAAATTCTTAAATGGGCTATAATGTAAAACCTTGGAACAAAATGTTGAAATTTTTAACAGCTAAACATTACAAAATCTCACATTTAAATATATTATAAAAACCTTGGAAAGACAAAATAATACGTCCATCATACGCTGCAATTGAAATTTAATATGGATTACTCCTATAATTGAAACGAGAATGAACTTGGAAACGTCTAGGTTGACAACATTCATTAGGCAAGCGATGACTACCCAAAAACTGTTGTGAAATAACGCGTCAAGTCACGTAGAGAGATTACCACAAAACCAAGATTAACGATAGAAAACGCTGAAATAAATTAAAGCGACTGTGAAATAAATGAGATGGACACTTAAAATGTAAACGTTTCATAAAACTCGGAAGCCGGTAGGTAATGAATAAAATAAACTATCGCACGTTGATGACGGTGATAAATCCACTGCACACACGGTGACGCGGCCGATACGAAAGACACGGTCGGGAGCAACGACACCGCAACACATTTATGAATTTTTCGCATTATCGCATTATAAACACCGGCTCACGCGATATCGTATGAAGTGAAGCTATAGCAGTCAAAACAATCAATAAAATAAAAATACATACGATTTAAGGCCATGCTGTATCCATGAAATGCGTCGAGCGGAGAGTGCATTAACATTTCAATGTCAACACGTAACAATGTATTTTTAGTCATCCGCTGGCTGAGCCAGTCTTTCTCGAGACTCGAGAGTTCATACACTCCGAGCATGATAACCTCAGTTTGTGCAGCTCTCGTTACCAATCAGATACAAGGAAATAAAAAGTATAAACGTGTGTCGTTGGAAATATAAGGAAACGATTAAACAGTATCATTGCAATATTTAATAGTACTGATTGCACGTAATTAACAGCATTTCTGTCATCACGACTATTGAATATTGTAAAAAATTACGATTGTTTAGATTCTTTTGTAGTAGCTGATATCATATGTCTGGTCAATGACTAATTGCTTCGGGCAAAAAAGGGTAGCCCATGAAGAATTAAGTTGTCTTAAAATCCGCAACCGAATCGCTGGAAAAAAACCATCTTCGTAATTTTTTTGTTAGGCAATAATTATGAAATCGATATGCTTTTATGGGCCAAAAAAGTGGACGTTACAATTTAGCGTTTGGTTGTGTGCAAAAAAATGCAAAATTAACTAAGGGCGGAGCTTTGGATCATTATGTAGCGAGCGACCGACCGGACTGGCTGTGTTATTTTTTGTTAACGTTTTTTTCTGGACGCGAAGCTAAGAGTACGGCAACAGTTTTGTTCCACAAGGTTATCTATCGTACTTTTATTTAGCAGTTGCTATTCAGCGTTCTCTAGAGTTATTTAGAAAAAATGTTTCACCCGACTTTGGTGTGTTCGCGGAAAATTTAATTTTCACACTCTAACGTGCCTTTCTAAATCGATAGTTTTTTGCTGTTATAGTATATATAGCAGCTATAGTTTTTACTTGTAAAGTAACTTTACTCTGTCTCATGCTTTAACTTTATTGTGTCCTTCAAGAGCTAAGTATATTCCACACACAAATCCCAAACCCATTAACTCACATTCCAAACCACGTATCATGACTATCCTCAATATAATTCTTAAGTCCGACTGTATCCCACTACCCCTTCATTACTAAAAGCATAAAACTCGCACAACTTTACTCCGCCAAGCACTAAAAAGCGATTAACGTAGTCATTTGCATTAACGCGAAATCTTTGAAACAATTTACATTGAGTTCGTAGAAAAAGTGTCGTACAAGTAGCAGGGCAACTTCGTGTCTTTTCACTATAATGTTGGCCTTACAACTGTGGCTCACGATATGCAGGCATTTCGAGAATTCTCCGTGTTCGGTATTACAAGTTCTACCCTAGAATAAGGGCTGATAACGTGATTTGTGGAGCAAAAAAATTTTTCAATTGAATTCGTTGTTTTGATTAATAGAAACCGTGTTGGATTGCTGAGTTCTTCCCCTATATATATATTTTTTTTATTTAGTGTCACGCTATTTCTCTAGTGAGCGAGTAATTTTCCTTTCAGGGTGTGCGTCAACTTCAAATAATTTTACATCTTCGTTTGGAGCTATTAATTCTATACTGGTTATATACAACAACATTATCCTTCACTTGAAGGTTGTCAATGCTCCGTAAACTATAATACAAAACTATGGAGCTAGACATATAAAGACCCCTTCCTGTGTATAACAGTAATTGATTTTTATACCTTGCAGCAAATCAACAGAGTTGCCACCCAAAATTTTTATTACCATAGTTTACACCGCATACAAAACAGTGTTGGCAGCTAAAGCAAATCAACATTTGATTGTGCTCAAGCTACTTGCAATTTGCAACTCGTGGGTGTTTTTAATAGCACCATTACAGTTGCACGTTGCTTAAGAAAATTCTTAGTCTACCTGCCTTTTTGCAACAATAATTAATTGTATTTGTATACTTTGGAACGATTTAAAGTATCGTCAGGAGTAATACGGATAAAATTATGGAACTTATAAGGTTCTTCGTGTAAGAGACCTGCAAGTTTGTATGACCTGCAATTAGTTGTTCCGGGTGTGGCTGTTTGTGTATGTGAGTTTAAATGTTTGTAAACGCACCCACGAAACAGGAGAAATTCCTAGTATGGGGCAACGTTTTCAAAAAAAAAAAGAGGATAATGGTTATATTTTTGTCATTAAATGCCTTTGCACTTGATAGGTTCCATATTTCCTTTCATTTCAACATTGATTCCTTTAGAAACTTATATTTTTATCTTCGTTTTGATTTATAAGGTTTCAGTATCCTGAGATCAATAATGAGTTCTGTGAATCAATCAAATACAGCAAAAAACAGAAATAGGTTCAAGAAAATCTCAGTTTACAAAAACGTGGAGAAATAAATTCCTTCATTAACTTTTTTTGTGTCTGGAACTGAATTTTAATAATTTAAAAATTAATGTGTTTTTAGACCCTTTAGTTGGACTGTAATGTTTAGGTCCTTCAGAGAATTATTAATGGATTTCAGTTTCAGATATAATTTTCTTTTCTCTGAGGTTTTTCAGCTTCGTCGGAGTAAGCCGATTGTTCGCTATTCAAATTATATTTCATGTAAAATAATAAATAGTGTTAAGTTTTGAAGGGATGGAGAGAAATTCATTTTCAGAGCATAATAACGTTTGTGATTTATTGAAATTGTCAGAAACAAGCACTACATTAAATAATATTTAGAAAAATATTATGGTTAAAAGCACTTAATTAAACTAAATAATTTTTTTTATTGACCGGTTTTTGATCCGTATTAAACTCAATCATTAGTTAAAATACTTAGTAACTAAAGGTAAAATTTTGGCAAAATGTGTTGATTTGATCAACACATTTAGGTTTTTTTTTTAATTTTAATTATTAGTTGAGTTAACTACGGATCAAAAAACCGGCCCTTAAGTAACATTTTTAATGCTTTGGAACAGTCTACAACAAAATTCATCTACGTCTTTAAAACTTTACACATCGTCAAAAATTCACGATACACGTTATAAATTAAAACCTAAAGCCAAAACTAGATTCCTGGCGTAACTCCCACATGAAAACAGAAAGTCTGAAGAGCAAATAGCTATAAATTCGTTTGGGCTCGCGATGACGGCGCAAGTCGGTGCAGAAGCAAAACTGCTGCACATATATCTTAGGTCGTATTTTCTGCTAGTATTGTTTGTTTCCTTCCCAGTTTTTTTTTGCGATAAGTAGGATATTTTTATTCCTCTTTCCGTAAACAGCTTCAGTGGGTTCTAAATATCTAACCCGTACCAGTTTACCGGTTAGTTATCCTAGAAACGACGATTGTTCAATTGCACTAGGTTATTCAAATTTAAAGTTTGAACTTGCTGCTTTGACCTGAATCTATTGTAATTTTATTCTAACGTTAACTCTGGTAAAACCTGAACTGTATCAGCTGCTTATCTTTTGATTACTATTTCTTCCTAGGTCATAAAAGTCAATAACCAAACAGAACTAAATGTTATCATTTAGGTACAGAAGTTGCATACATCAAGACTATCTAATCTTATGCAATTATTATTAATTTGGTCCCTGATAAAAAACACCGAATTATCAGCGTTACGGTCACATTTATTTTGTGTAAAATAGTAGGTATATATTTATTTAAAAGGTCGTAGATATACATTTAATCAAGTGAAGTCTAAAATACACCTTCAAAATTCATCCTCATCATGATTGTTACCACGAAGGACAACTTTGTTCTTTCAACAGTCTAAAATTTCAAACTCTGACACCTATTCCGGACCCATAAATTAGAACCCCAACATAACTCTAACCGAAATTTCATCACATTTACAACCCTGGTTAATCCGAACCGTTAAACTGAAAACACCATACCCGGAACTTAAGCCTTAAATATTCAGCAGCCTTCAAAGCGTTAAAACGGTGTTATTAAGCCGACGGAACTCTAAAAACGATAAACTTTACGAGGAACCAAAGGACGACACTCGATCCCAGACACTTTCGAAAAAAAGAAACTTCTCGTCTGCGAACTTCATTTCCGCTTTATGATTAACATGTGTTTTTTGCGTAGGTTAGTCAAAGTTATAATAAGTAGGATTATTTTCTGTTGGTTTAGATTTTGAACAATCATATTTAAACGAATCTTATTGTCTGAGTCCAACTTGTAGTTCAGAGTTCCCCAATTTACAAGAACAACCTAATTCAATTACTTTTTCATGCCAAACCTAATTATATTCGACGCGGTAGTCTAGTAATCCAATCTGATTTCCTTGATCTCCAAATCATCTTCGAATTAGTTCCTAATCCTCATACTCGAAGACGCCCGCCTCTAATATCACAATAACAGAACTATTGATATCTTATTCAGGTCGTAAGTGGTCGTTGGCTCCAAACTTTTTGTCCGTCTTTCTATTTGGCGACTTCTAATCGCGTTAGTATATTAACCCGTGGAAGCTGTGGACAGCCCCTTTATACAATTAGCTAAGTACTTATTGACTCGGAAAAATTCTTCGCTCTTTTAATCTAGTTTTTTGAAAGTTTGCTACCTTTCTCAGCACGGTGACACTGGGTGCTCTCCGCTTTTCGGAAAGTTAGCATTGACACCGGTTGGGATGTTTTACTTTAGAAAAGTATCTAACTCAAATTTCCTGTGCGTTAAACTTTTAAACTACAAGCCTTTGGGAATTTCCGGACTGAAATAAAATGATACTTGTTAGAGAGTAACTTAAATAAAAACTGAATATAGAACGCTATGCAAAAAGGGTTACTGTTACCGAGAAACTCTTCTCAACATAATTGCAATTCTAAAATGCAACGTTATTTCTATTTAAAGGCTTCCAAGTACAGCTTGAAGTACTCGTGAGCGAGCGAAATGAGCTTAGAGATCCATGCATACATTAAGTTGGATTTAAGTCTAGTCTAAGTGAGGAAGACCTCTGAACTTATAGGTGCGATTGTCCAACCGTTGACCCTGAGGCGTCTAGACAGAGTTACTGGTCTGGTCTGGTGTTACTTACGGTTTCCTGCTACTAGGAAAGCAATGAATAAGTATTGGATTGTATCAAATCCAACTAGTAGAACGGTCTAGAATCAGTGAGTGTGAATTCATATTACAGCATTATGTTTTTATTTGTTTTTTTGAACTATAAAGTAGTATCCATCATAACTGCAACTATACAAATTATTTTAATGTAAATTCGAAGAACGTCGGTATAAAAAGAAGCGAACCAAACTTACGTTCCATTTATTCTCTTCCTTTTAAAAGTAGTCAATACCTCCATTTTCGTTTTTTACACAATGTGGGTACAGAATTTTAAACGACACTAGCAGTAAACGTCAGCAATAAAGTCCGCCCTAAGCAATCGCATTTCAGGCCCAAAAGTCGGAAACACGGCAAAAAAAATTGTTCAAACATTTCAATTGCTGTCGTGGAACAAATCGCTCTTTGCAAGCTCGACGTTTGGCTTGAAATTTAAATAGCTTAAAAATGGCTTGAAAAAACAGCATCGGCTGCCGCGGCATTCGCATGATTTATGCCTTCTGTAGCGTGACTATGAGCAACGGCCGGGTAGTTTGGAGAATGCCGGCTAAATTAATCGCTTCGTATTTGGCCGTGTGAATTATCAAAATTCCTCTGGGTCTAACTGAAATAACGGATGACTAGACTTTCATGAACGGCATAATTTATTGGGGGAATATGCAAATGTATTTATCCAGCACGAGACTTGGAAAAATATGTGTAAGCTTGGTTAGGCTCGCTGTAGATTTATTACCCTGTCTTCGAAATTGAATGGGTTTTAAATATAAATTCAAGCAGGTTTGTACGTGTAAAATCTTGTATCTTTGAACCGGCAAATTAATATATCCACGTCCTTTGGCAGAGTTAGGTGTTTCTCTGTTGTCTGCAGTACATTTCAATTCTCAACGTCGAGTTACATCAAAGTTACATCCTACCCGGTCATTCCACATGAAACACTACGAATATCTACCTCGTTATTGGCCAGCTTCAAATGTATAATATTTTAAACTAAAACATCAGGCATGTTCGTGTTAACTACAACTAATGGTGATTAAATTACTTGTCCTAATTATGTGTTAGTAGATAACAAAAGAGCTGTTGCGTTAATGGTACTGATAATAATGATACTATACTGTAGGGATTACGTTCTAGATTTGTAAGAGCGTCTGTTTTTGCCTGGATCTCTGTTATATAACAAAAGGTATCGTAATTATTATCTTTTTTACTTTCTACATATTGTTTAGCATTGAAATTTTCATTTCCTTTAAAAAATTGTACATGATTCTGGAACTTTTTCTACTGATTTGCTTGATGACTGAAAAATATTTTGATTTCATAAGAACTCGTACTATACCCGAGTCGCTTTAACATGGCAATAGCGGTCTTTGCCCTTTTCCTAATGTGTCTTGGTAGGAACCCAAACAATAAACTGTATGGTTTTTCGTTATCGGAACATATTGAAATATTAATTCAAGACATTAGCGGACTATATTTCAGTTTTTGAAATAAAAGAATGCTAGATAATTTAGGTGGGTCAATGACCGCTATTGCCAGGCTAAAGCGACTCGGTTATAGTGCTGAATTTGCAGACGCTAACAATTTCACTCAGCAGATAGGTGAAGTTAGAACGCCAGAAGTCACTCATAGCGGTTGGGAAGTTACAAATTGCTCCAACTAAGCTAAAGTTAAAGATCAAGTCCTACCTTTCCCCTCTGTATAAATAGCGCAAAGTTTTCTTATAAAAACGGTACCTAACGATATTTAACATCTTGCACTTTGCCGAACTAATCAGGAAGCGAGAGATATATAATAATATCTTCTTAGAAACTTGGACGGTTCTTAAAAACAAGTTATAACATGATTACTGCTGATCGACAGTTTTGCGATGTTCCGGAAAAAATGTTCAGTTAGTAGTTTGTTATGGTTCGTGTAATTATTTTGCTGATGTGGGAGTTAAGAAAGATATTATGGAGGTAGCTAAAAGATAAATTGGATTCTAGGAACTTAGTTTGCTTCGTTAGAACATTCATGACCTATTCTTATAAATATCACAGGTCACATTGTACCACCATCAGCCGTTCCGCGTAAAATACTGGTATTCAGCTGCATCTGGTTGGACTGGAAACGGACCCCAATATAGATGATGATAATAATGATGACATTAACCGTCATCATCTGTGTTTATACCACCAAACATAGCAATCCATGATTCTATCAACGTATCCAAACTCGTTGTACAATCAACCTGATTCTTATCAGTATACTATACTTACTTAACGCGGCCGTGAACTTTGAACAATTTTTGGCTTACTATTGATCTACGATAAGAAGTATGCTGTAATAATATTGAATTGGATTTTTAATGCAAAGCGATACATACATTTGAATATATTAATGGAAGCTGTATAAGGATGCATAGATTTATATCTCAGTATTTTCGTTGGGGTTCGGTTCCTTATTTGGGTTGATATTTTGAGTTATACAGGGAGATATTGTAAATGTAAAAATAAACAATATTTTTAATAAAGAAGGCTCAACATATTTTGTGATAAATGATTTTATTTCTGTAAGAAGGTTTGTACAAACACTTTTACACGTTAGTCATATTTTTTAATCAAGATGAGGTCGCCGTTTTCTATCTGGAAGGCAAAAACAAACTCAGAGGTCACAGTCTCTTTTCAAGTCCAGACATAGTCTTGGTCAGATCATATAAAGAATATGTGTCTGAATGTGTCAGTGTCTGAAATGGTCTTTTGAGGAAAGAATGACACAGATTGAGTGGATCTGTCCAGCCAGTGCACGCTTTTGTCAGTAACCGTGCAGCTCAACTCAGAACATAAGGAACTCAACGATTTTACGAACAATACCAAATAAAGGACATTTGGGTAGGCCGCACAAACTACTCAAAGCGCCGGACCATGATTAAAACTGAAAAAAGTACCCACATAGTCCTCACATTCACAATAATGAAAATAATAGAATTCTTTATACAGTAAATATTCATGTCATTGTATATGTAAAAAGGTATAATTATAGAAAATAATAAAAGTCAAAAAGTTAGCAAAATGAAATAAAAAATTAACATTCACTGTCTAAATTTATTGGAGCAGCTCAAACCCAAGCCTTTGACAGTATAATAGGATATGTAAGGAGGATATGATAGGTAATTATTAAATTGGTCCTTAAAATTATTGTTTTACACGTACATACAAGTTTTTCTACTCAAACGTAGCATCAATTATTTTTATTTTAATATGATTTTCATCTTTAATCAAGTGACTTGTTAATAAAATATTATGATGGCATGATTTTCACAAGTTCTTGCTCTAATATTGAGTCGTTAAAATAATAACTAAGATGAACTCATAACTTCGCTTTTTGTGCACATATTGTGCAGTTTTTGTTCAGGTTTCTATGAACTGATCAGCTAGTATTAAATGAACATTAGGGGTTATGCACACGGCTTACGAAAGGTACGGTGGTAATGACTTGGCACGTAGTTGTTATTGCCTTCTATTGGTGTTAGTTATAGTAATTTTAATAATAAACTAGCATTATTATTATGTGCTTATTTACTAAGCTTCCGCTAATATTCAGTCAGATACAATGCCTTTTTAATGACAAACTACGAAAATGAGCTTCATATTGCAACGTGTATTTCCATACACCATATTAACGCCTACAAACCAAATGACAATCGGTCAGATTTCGCCGTAGTAAATAGAAAAGTCCTGAAAGTAAAAAGAAAAGCAAACATCAAATGCGTCTGATGAATCCGTCTAGATATACCAGATAATTCTGTCAGCCACCTCTCAAGGCAGGATTGGCCTATTTCCACCCGGACAACACGAGATGATGTCATAAAATGCAGATAAGTAAGAATCGAATCAGTATCACTAGAAAACATCCGCTGGGTGACGCGACCGGTAGAATTATGAGCGCACGCGTGTTTATCTTAAGTGTTTTGTTTCACTAAATCTTGGGCTTAGCCATGCGGATGTGAGATATAACTTGTGTAGTTACTTGTTGAAGTTAAGTGATAAATATAGTCTGTGAATATACTTACACAATAGTGGTTAGTTTGGGAGTAGACAGAATTTCGATAGCCTAGACATAACAAGTTGACTTACATGCCAATTATTAGCTGGCACTTCATTTATATTCTTGGTCATTATTATTTCATCGATGATTATACTTAATTGGTTCGTAAAATTAAAATTACTAACCTGGTTAATAACAAACATCTAACACAACAAGAACCTACCTCGTATTATTTTGGTGTAAAAATCACACCGAACTAATAATAAAACTGCGTCATGCAAACCTTCTATAACGAAAGACCCTTTGAAATACTAAAGAAACTAAAACCAAAATAATCATAAACTAAGATGTTTATTAGACCCAAAGCTGGTCTTCCAGTTGTCACCCTACTCTGTTCCACCATCAAAACTACACGATCTACTGAACTAAATCAAGAACAAGAAAAAAAACCTGCACAAAAAACTGCAATTGACTCTCAAGGAAAAACCAACCTTAGAGAAGTCATTACAGAGTTGAATGTACCTTAATGTGGAAGCCGGCACAAGGAAGCCGAAGCAAAACTTGTATACAATTCTGTGGCCTTGAACTTAAAAATATTCGAGGCGAGCTGTTCAAATGTGACCGGTGTGCATCGAGGCACTCCCGATATGGCTAGGGTGAGGTTCTCAATGAACAACACAATAATATTTCGACAAGAATTACTGATTGAGACGAAGACGAAGGATGAAATGAAAATGTTAAAGGAGATGAGAAACGGAATGCTGAAAGGAAGACTGAACATTGCTTTTTGTTTTAGAAGTTTTCTGCTTAGCAGTAAATACGAGTAAGATTACATACAATGACGAGGAAAAAACTCTGGTAACTTTTACTTTTGAATCGCCCAAAACAAAATCGATATCTCCAAAAAACGAGTTATATCCAATCAAAATTTAAAACATTATTAACTGGATTCCCAACAACGATGCCTTGGCACTTAATTACACATTCAAGTGCTAACACTGTTCTCTAATTGATGCCTCAGACATATATTTTACGATCTCTGTAACGAGCGAAGCAATTAAATATTTAACGTTAAATCCATTGTTAAAAACATCTAATCCGTGTGAATTAATTGAAATACCTACAGAGAACATTAATGTCAAAGGTTAGGGTGTGATAAAAAATGGGAGAGAAAATGAAATCAGATTGGGCAGCTGTGTGAAAATTTGCTCAATTTTCAAATCAGTTTTTATTGCAAGGTGGTGTAATAGGGTTCATGCTGGGTTCATTAGCTTAGCCCACGGTTAATCTTATAATACTGTTAATGGTAAAATCATTAGAAATTAAAAAAAAAAACAACTTTCAAAACTCAATTAGAAGTAGCTTGATACCTTTGTCTAGACTAGTCAGAGTCTTTATTTAGAATCTTCAAAGGACGTAAATCTTTTTATCATAAAAAGCAGGTGCAATTTTCCCAACTATATCCAGAAGTGTTTTGAATTAACTCATACTTCAGACAGATAGATTAGTCGGAAATCAGACTCACCTTTCATCCTACGGAACCAGAAAGGTCGCGACCAACCGAATCTACATTCAGACAATCTCCGAGATATGTAGATGAGATTCAATGCTGACGATTTATGAAGAAAGCTGAACGAAATATGGCAGCGAGTCGACCGTTTTCATTGAAACTTTTTTACAACCTCCCCTTTAGATGGCAGATAAAATTGCAAATAGACGGACGGAAAAGGGAATTTTATGTGAAGGTGACTTCACGCTTTTTATTTTTTAAGGGGAGCCGGAGCTGTAAAGACGGTTAGTGAAAACAAATTAAGCTTGAACGGTCTGATATTGCGACGTAGGTTTCTTGTTGCGATTGAAAAGGTTTAGCTGACGATATCGCTTTCAAATTCGTAAACGATAGCATCTAAGTACACAAAGTAACAAATTTTATTTCAAGTTAGTAAGCTCAAGACTGACAAAAATTTGCACAATTAGTGCCAATGCGTTACTTGAATCCGCATTAGGCTTAATCGTTTGTCATTCGACTTACATGGAATTATAAACAGCTGATATAGTGGTCTATGTTTGGATAATATGTTGCTATTCTAGTGTGACAAGAAATACTATTCGTACCTAATAGATGTTTACGTTATTGGTCCATTTTGTTTTAACTCAATGTAACCAGTCTTTTCTCCGTCGTCACCACAATAAGAAAAAAGTGAATCCTCAAACAAAAAAGCAACCTTTATCTTTAAATCAAGGGTATCACAAACCGGTTTAAAACGAAAAAGTCAAGCCAAGCTAAGAAGTGACTTGTTCCAGCCATGTTCGCTAATACACGACCAATATTTGTTCTGGTGCCAACTCTCAGAGGATTGGACGGGGCTCGGGACGCTCTAGTGAGCAAACAATGTTCTTTAGATGCATTCTGTTTCAGCGTTCGACTCGTCTCGAGGGGCTGGCGACTAATAGTGTTAGTTCCTAGTGCGTTTATGGTATATGCAAGTTGGATGGAGAAGTTTTCTTGGAGTTTTGGGTGGAATTTTAATGGGCTGAAATTTGGTGGATCTGTGTTTGTACTCTCTGTTCTATCATTATAATTAAAGTGTTTTATCTTCAGTGTTATTCTCTTCATGGTAGAATCCGTAAACAATCTAATGTGCACTAAAAACTGTGTTCATGTTTTCAATATCGTTATCAATTAATTAACCCTGCTTCAAATTACAGATTAATTAACTTACAATTTCTTTCATTCCAAACATTAATATCACAAATTCCCATATTACTTTACCGGACGTTCATAAAAAACAAAATCTAGTAAAAGTAAGTAATAATATCACAGAGGCTATAAAAGTCCCATTATTAATACCAAACGGACTAAAACCATACACGGGATTCGGGTACTTGAGAGCACTTGGGAATATAGCTGTTGCTACATGGTTTTATAAGCGCATGTGAGCGATAAATTCAAACATTTACTTCGGTCGAAAACTTGACTTTGTTTGTTGTAAATAAAAAGTTCCATATTAAACTACATTGTTTGGACTTACATCTGCGGTCCAGGGCTGTTTGTTGTATTTCAAGTGTGATTTCAATATGCTTTGTAATTTTTAACTTCGATATGAGTTGCTTCATCAAGTTTGAGTGGCCTTTGGTTTCCGAATAGATTTATTTGTTTGGTACATTATAAGTATGTGCTCTTTACTATTAGATTTATATTGCTTACACGTATTTATTTTTCTCAATTAACTAGTATTCTCACTTTATGAATGTTTTTCTATTTAATCACTTTTAACATTCACGTTAGTTTGGTATAGTACCTAATTATAAAACAAACAATATGCATTTTATCAACATTAATAATTGATAAAAGCAGGAAACAGGGTTCAAAATTCATGAAATAGTTTTTAGTTCTTTCAATCCACTCTCAACCCTAGATTTGATTGGGAGCATCTGGCAATGGTTTTACGACATGCAGCTGATGCATCGGGCTGCGTCAGACTGCCAGTTTCCCTGGGACGGCACAGCATCGCCTCCCGGGACCTATGCACAACTTTTCCGTAAAGAATTGTGTGATATGAATTTGGTATGCGATTTAGTTTTGTGCAATTCCTTTATTTGATTTTTCAATACAACTGCCACAGAACCCAGACTAGAATAATAACTGGTTTTCACTGACTTAATGATAATAACAAAGTTAATTAGATCAATTTGCCACGGTTAATTACAAACACCCAAAATAAGAAAATTGAGTTCGTGTTCCAATTCGAAAGTCGACCTTCAGTCACTAGACTACACAACAACTAATTTCATTTAGTCCCAATCTTAACATTACTATACTCAACTTTAATCCCTCACATACTTTTTTCGTTTTTTCTTTCTCGCACCGAACTTGTTTGTTTCCAGCCCTTAAGCCACTTGATTCAACTTAGCTTACAAGTTTTTCATCCGTTTTTTTTTGTATCCAGGAATTTTTCTTTTATTAAAACTCGTAGCTAAGTTTACTGAACATACGAATTTGGGCCGAGGTCAGTGAATTGTGATCTAGCATCCCCGAATGGACCATTACCGCTACTTGGTGTAATTGCTTTGGGAATACCTCGAGATTCGTGTCAGATGTTTAGCGTAACATTTTAGGGATCCTGACCGGACATGTTTAGTGTAACAACGTTTTAGTCACCTGAATCCTTACCTCTGAGATCACATTCTGGTAAATGGCGCCATCTTGTTACTTATTTAGCAGACACGGAACGCTATTTTATTCGACCCCAACATGCCTCTTGCGTTATTTATTCATTGATACATTCATGTATATTTATTTGTACAAAATTGGAAAGACATTTACTTACTTTATCTACTTGCGTCTTATTATCAGCTCTAGCAATTGACATGCAAATGTAACGCATTAATATATTCAGAAATAAATTACGGAATTTATATAATTAACAATACGAGCACATACAAACTTCAGTGTTAAGCTTGAGCATAAAAATTGAAGATTTCCCCTGTAATGATAACAGTTGATTAAACTGACGCAATCAAGGAAAATAGTTTGCAAAATGTTGTATTACGAATTCCAATCACGTCGTAAGCCAGAAGTTAGCTGAAACGAGATCGGCTCAAAAGCGAAGATCTTATTGTCTGTTCGGTTCGTATCTATTGACTCGGTAATGTCTCCCATTTCCGAACTAGCTCTCGGAATAAGAAAAGTTGGTACAGGGGAAAAGAAAAGAGGCCTTTTCAGAGCGTACTAAACTTAATAGGTACCTTTGATCTTGCAAGCCAAAGTTAGAATTAACCGGAACAAAGACACTGACCATCTGGTTAGGGTCCCAAAGAAGCGAGTAACTAATTTCAAGTTTAATGAGAAATTCGCTTGAAAGGATCGAATAATTCAATTTACTGTATTGTTAATTTGTGTGTTCAGTATAGCTTCCAGTTTGGGATTAACAGGATTCCTGGCGAAGGAGTACTTTATTGAAACGCTTTGTACCATTTGCATTGTTTGAATCGGGCTGATACAATTTTCATTATAGCGAAGTAGAGGATAATACGGCCTAATATAGAAGAACTTTCTATAATTAAATCAGTGGTTGTAAATTATGTGGGCTTTATAATACAGTTTTTATTTGATTTGGATTGTTGATTTTTATTTTTGTTTGATTACTTCCTAATTTTACTATTTTACTTTAGCTGATCAATAAACAAGATAGCTAAAATGATTTTGACCCAAGTACACGGTCACATTTAAGGGACAACATTTCAATAATGCCTCAGTCAGTTTCATTTCATTCTTTCCAACATACTCAATTACCTTCAGAATGTTTACGAGTTCTGGCAAACACACACATTCCTCATCACTTCTACCTTTTACATTTCACCCCCAGCCCGACATGTAAACATTTCCATTGCGAGACATCTCAACATATACACATATGACTATGATTTCTTTATTACGTACCCTTTATCCTTTTGTCCGCCAACGCTCGTTGCCTCTCAAGATATTTCTCTCACTGCTTTCTGTATCTTGGAAGATAAGAATGTATTGAATTTTGAAACATAAGGTTTCCCTTTTTATCTTATACCCGAGATTCTTTTATATTTACAGACCAACAAACGTAAAGTGATTCGTCTGAGCACTCTATTATATAAATTGATATTTGTTCCTTTCAAAGTTGAGGATATGTTTAAAAGATTATTTCGTTACAAAGGTTAATATAATGTTATTGAGTTTGCAGCCTTTTGTTGGGAAATGGAAGGTGGTGCTTTATTCTTTTTCCTGGTCTAAAGCTGGGTTTTACTTTCTTTTTGAACAAATCATGTGCTCTTCAACGAGCATTTTATTTTGATTTTCTGAATCCTCGCCTGCATCGATAAATATATCATCGTTTACCTTCTATCTTTAATTTGATTTTTATTCTTAACGTCCGCGACCGTGTCACTTCAGTATATTCCTAGATATATATGTCCAAAAATCAAATAGTAATTTTCCACCGTCAGTAATCGATTGGCATTAACGAATGCGTTCATTCTGCACACAGTGCTAGACGTTTTTGTCTAAGATTTATGTCATTACTGGGTTCCTAGTAACGTATGTGTCGATTTTAAGTAATTTTAACGGGTCACCATTAAAAACGAATTTTGTGCTCATCTGTTTGTGATTGGCTACTTTTTGTCGTATTCTGAATTCGCATGTTTGACGTGTAAAGTATCTAATGTTGCAATTATTGGTAGTGCACTATCAATTTGGTTGATATTCATACAATGCTGATTTGTTTAAGCATTACTTGCGTTTGATAAAGCACTTACGATCGTATAGGTCATGTTCTTTAGTTGGCATCTGACGCCCACAGTTTTAACGGACACCAAGTTACCGCTAAGATTCTATTGAGCTCTGCTAATGTCTCATTTAAACGCAACGTCACGCAGCCATCTAACCATGAACTAGAAACGCATCAATGACATAAGATTACAAAAATTACATGTAATTTAATTACGTGTGTTTAACAACCACGTATGCCATGTTTCCCATGTGCATGGGAGATGCTAGCCCCGTTACTGTGGTGTGCTGTAGAATTATGGCTACGTGGAAAATTACTGTACAACACAGTCAGGCTTTTTGTTCTCACAATGTTTGTGATACGTGCTTTTTACTGTACTGTATCTTTACTTATTATGATGGGTGGTTCTTTTTTTCTTATGAGTTTTCGTTTTCTGTGATGAAATTGTCTTGTTTTATATTTGCTTCTTCTTTATTACCGAGAGATTTAAATGGCTGTTCACTATCCAATCATTTTCTATCTACCTTAACTTAGACCTAACTTTTATTTTGTAACTTTCTTTTACTTAGGATCAAGTGGACTTCGACTGACCGAATAACCCCATTAAAGTTTTCACATTTGGTCAAAATCCCATAAAATTGACGGAAATTTCACTTTAACACATTTCGCCATAATCGTAATCGATGATCTCCAATTTCTCCGCCAGATTACTTCAAAATAGCCTACATTCTACTAATCGTTTTAGATAGGCAATTTTATGGGCATTTCTCTAAAAGTTCATGGAAAACCTGCGTTCTGTCCATTATAATCATTGTGACAGCTTGTCACGAAGCAGCCTACATATATGTAATTATAAACGCATTACTGTTCTTTACTGTTACAGTAGAACACCATGTTATGGTATAATATCATGGCGGAAATTTAAGTATTTTTTTGTGGTTTGAATAGACGGCTTATTTTCGTGGTCATTATCATTATCATAGTATGGAATCTGGTGGACATAGACTGCTTTGAAGGTTACCTTGAATTAATTACCAACCATGCTGCTCAAAGAAAGGCTTTTCATACAATAAAATATCTTTTGGAGAATCTAGCAGTACGAGTATTATGAATAAAGTGAGACTATAAATTGAACTCTCATTAGGATCCGACTTGATATAAAAATGTGTGGGTAGTCTGCGTAGGTGTTCACCTCATATTTTTTAAACATGACCTCCATCATTTGCTTTAGGTTAAACTATTAATAAAACTATATTTACTCACAAAATTTACCTATAAGTATTTATGACCTTTTACGTAACCAACCAGCTGACTAAAACATGATTGACGGTCTCATGTATTTATAGTTTTCCAAACTAAAGGATTTACTTAAAATTATTGCTTAGTATAATGTAAGGAACAATTTTATTGTATGTATTATTGAGTGACACATGCGTTGTTGCCACTCTTCATGTATGTTATTATACCTAAATTAATTTATGTAGTAATAACAGGGTTTCATTCTGTCATGAACGTTCTATCCCATTTCGGGAATGGAACCCACAGTCTTTTTCGCTGAAAGTGAACGGATCGCCACTGCGCCGTTTATGAAAATTATACTGTTATAATTATCTATTTGAAGGTCATACCGACTCGCTTCAAGAGAAAATACTAGGATTTACATGACGCGTAGAAACGAACACGTGCGAGCGGCATCAACACATGCAGCGAACTATTAGACAAAACGCGAAATTACCGCTATTACCCGCTTTGACCGGTATATTCGCTTTCTAAATGTACACTTTGAGAAAATTACAGCGTTTTAGAACTGGCTGTTTAGTGATTTTCCTTTTTAATGAACAACACATGTGTTTATTTTTTTCATACAATTAAGTACGAAAAATTAAATTGATTTTTTGGTACCTAATTATTAAATTACTGTTCCACCCCTAACGAAAAATATATCTAACGCGGATGATAAAAATGGTTCTGTTGACCCTTTTTCAATAAAACACTAACGTAACAAATACTGCTGCATATCAATCAGCATTCACATACACGCGCTAATTATAACGATTATATATGTCAATTTTATCTAACGCGTAACTTACTATCACAACATTAGTCATACATAATGACTTCTGGAAATATCCCTGTTTAATAAATAAGCAATTCAATGCAAATTGATTTAATTCGGTACACTGGGTTACTGAAGCGATTGGCTAATATCGACAGTTTAAATACTGGTTGAAGAGGGAATAAGACCCAGGTATTATCCAATCAAAATGGGGGACGGAGAGAGGTCAATCCTATCGTGTGACCTCTAGCCATATTTGTGACGTTTTAGCTGTCAATTTAACGTCAAATGATGCACGTTCAGAAATAATAGTAATGTTATTGTTTTAAAGCCTCGCCACCTACTGATGATTATTATTATAAACCTTTAAATGGGGGAACCAGTGCCTAAAATCCATATTTTTCGTTAGGATGATTCTGAAAATGGGCAAAACCATTCTGAAAAAGGTATTTTTTGTATCCAAAAGCGCACACTCATAATTTAAAGTACACTATAAATATCTATAATTGCAATCACCGAAGCAGGCCCGTCTGAGTGTTGGCACGAGGCGAGCTCCGCACGGCTCCAGATCACCATTCGGAGCTATTCTTCGCCAAGATAGCGAATTATTGGTTCCTGATAGCATAAGTCAGGTTTATAGGATTTATACTAATGGCGTCTGCGTTTAGTTTGTGGTGCTTTCTATGGTGGTTTAGTGCATGGGAAGGCCGTTGTACTTACTTACTTACATAAGTAGTGTTTTTGGCATTGCTGATGATGCAAAAAAAAAGAAATACGGGAATGATTTATTCATTTTAACTATAATTTCGTTAAATAAATTGACAATGGTTTTTGCAAGTACGTAATTAAATACATGTTACTTAAAAAAAAAAATTACCTGGGTTTGGCACTATTCCCTCATTTAACACTAGAAACACTTCATCAAACACGCAATATTTTGCACATAACTAATGACTGGAACTAAAAATAAACCGAATCAGCTGTTCGTCACATGCAACCCGCATGCGCCAGTCAACTAAAAGACGTATCGCGATGTTCTTAAATGATGAGTTGTTTGATATTATGCACATGTGCATTTGTGCATCTCAGTGTCTGTGTTGTGCCTTTACGCGGATAACGGAGCTCGTGGTCGGGAGATAAAATGTTGGTAAGATTAACATTTAAATATGAATTAAGTAAATGTGAGGAGTCGTTAGTTTCGAGTAGTTTGCTGGTCGAACCGAATTAGTCGTGATATTGTTTGCTTTTTAAACTGCGGTTACATTTTGAACAGGTTCATTTTAACATTGTTTTTTTAGCCGTTGCACATGTTCAAATCTTACGACGCTTTTGTAAAATTGTTTTCTTTTTATTTGTTCTGTGTGCAGATTTATTATACATGCAATAAATAATGTAAATCTTTCTATGATTGGATTAACCCTTTAACAAAAATTGGCAGCATAGTCGTTCCCATACCTGTGTTCAGTACCTATACTAATACAGTAGAAAATCCATAACAAGCGTAGCTGCGCAGTTACATCACAACACGCGCCGCACGCGCCGCTCTTTACACCGAATATTCGTTATCAATCAACTTCACTAATCGTCAACAATGTTTTACACGTGGTTCACTTACACCCTGCTGGTGATAAATTAAGGGTCTGATGACTATGCTTTGATAGAACGACCTGGATAACCAGTCCAGGTGCCAGATTAACTTATTTATGGTTATTATAGAAGGTAGAACCCTTGAAGGGTAATTAGCAGAAGTATCAGCGCTGTGAGTGTTTAGATCTCCGGTCACTGACTCCTATCATAAAACCATAGTGATTTGAACGTTAGTCTTTTGTTTTGAAGATTTTCCTATATTTTTCTGACTAAATTTTATGCAGTCAGGGAGGCGATTCTAAAGCCCTTCCTGATGACCCTTAAACCGGGATCAATTCACTAATACGGCTCAAAATCCATATTATTCGTAGCTGCGCAGTTACATCATTACACGCGCGGCGTTTGCGCAGGGCTTATTAATAAACAGCCACGTGTATGATATTGTGCGCTTCGTGCGGTGCAGTTGATGTGGGTAGACTGGGTAGCGGTTAGCGGGTTGCAAAGAGGAAGGGATTGGGAGCAATTTCGGTCTAAATTAGAGGTGATATGAGAATTATTTGTAAATTAATATTAGTGTAGAATTTTACAATATTATACATATATAAGTACTCAATAGTATTTTCTTTTACATTGGTTTTACTGATTTATTAAAAATCTGTGATAACAGGTAAGTTCTTTTCGGGACAAGCTATTTCCATTAAATATAAAAATGAATATTAAGTGATAGTAATTTCTTTATTTCATGGGAAAAATTAGTTTCACCACTAACTAAACCTTAATTGTATTTTAACTATCCCATTAAGATATACCTATACAAGGTGTAACAGAATAAACGTAAGTCCTGAAAGTAGTTTGCTTATATTTTTCAAAAATTATGTTTTTTGCAATACTGACCGCCGATTCAGCCAAAGAAAAATAAACCTTATTGCAAGCCAATAAGACTCAATTTAAAATGCATAAAGTAATGCTAGGGTCAACAAGATTTAATTATTAATAATAGTTAGCTTTAAAAATAAAAATGTTTTGGTCACTGTATACTTAATGCTTTTATTTCAATACTCTAATTGTGGTGTATGAGGTCTTGCGTTAATTATGTTACACGTTGTATACACATAAAACAGTTAACTGGCGGTTAGCATTCGTCTAACCAAGTCGAGGGTTATTGCTAAAACTTGCTCTTGTATCCAGATCCATAATTTTATACTGGTTTCATAAATGTTGTGATAGGAGTCTAAGTTATGATTACTCTCTGAACTCTTGAGTCATACTTAATAGTTGGATTACAAAAGAGATAAATTAGTTGATTTGGCTGTTAACTGCGCTTTAAGCGGTGGGTTATAGTTATAATATATACATTTTCAAGAAAAAATATTTTATTTCGACTCGCAAACATGTCATTTGTTTTTTCGTTATTCCTAATTCAGGTTTGCAACAGAGAAACATTTCTTTTTGTTGGCGTTTTTTTTACTTTTTTTTGATCTCTCACCCATCAAACCGCTACCTCCTATCAACATAGTCGAACCTGAACAATGCACTCGCGACCATATCTCGTCCGTCCATGATAGCGGGCTAGACTCAGTAACGTTATATTAAGTAGGTAAACATGCTAATATTTCGATTAAATATTATAATATTAACACTATGTTTGAGTAAGCAGAGAAAACTATGGGACTTGAAAGTAAACGAATTGTATGGTCTGGGAAGTATATCGAAATTTGTGAGAGGTTTAAGTAAGTGTGTAAGTAAGTTTAAATTGTATTTCCAGGTTGAACACAAAGTCATAACACCCTGTTAAGTGGCAGTACCTACCTACGAACGTACCTACATATATTTCTTGCTGTTTATTTTTTTCCGTTTTTGTATCTGCCCTATCTAACTAAACATGTCAATAACTCGAAAGTATGTGAACTATTAATTTATCTATTAATACTATTGACCCTGTAGGTAATTAACTTTCAAATATTGCAAACAGACATCGATTGCAAAATTCCAATGTAAGAAACCGAATTTGAAACCCGACTCCCTGTAATCAGTTTCATTTGTCAAAATGTAATCTATTCTTCCAGTTACTGAAATTACATCACTTCATCAAAATTGTTACAAAACAATTGATTTCAATAAATTATTAACGTTCTTAAAGGTTTACCAACATGGAAAATCCATATTGACAAAAACTTTAGCATATAAATAACCTACTTCTATACGATAAGCTATTGTTTATGATATAAATAAACTCCTACAATATAACCTCTTCGCAGTTAACTCTTTAAACAACCAATTTGTATGTGACCTTACGAACGTAGTTGACTAGAAAATAAATTAAATAGCATTACTAGTAGCAGGGCTCGTAAACACTTGGAACTAACGATTCTAGTCTTAGTAATACTATGCGGTGTGCCAAAGTCTCTTCCCTGTTAACATATAGCATTCATCGACCGTTTTCATCGGGTCTTCACAGATTTAAATTAGTTGAGTAAATAAAGCTCATGTCGGCATTTCAGTTTCTCTTAAGTCAGGAATTTAGGGCTCGTCAACAATTTAGTTCAAGCCAAAGTGCTCTTCCATCCATGAAAATGGGAGGTGTCATGTTTGACGGGTAGCAAATTGTCACCACCAACATTTATGGCAGTTTCATCAGTGTATCTGTACTTGTATAGACGTAATCTCTTTTTGTAAATGAAGCCCGCGGGATGAAATGGACAGTCTATTTGGTCGAACCTCGATTAATTTCCCGATTGACTGTTACAGTTTGCACGGGATGATGGTTGATAGATTGACGCAGCTGTGTCGCGGCTGTGTGTTACAGCTGATCATTAGCTGTTGGACAGTTGATGAAATGGCGTCCTGCCTTGTGATGATATCTTTAGACTTCAGTTTACTTTCGTTATCTACTTTCCCCAGCTTAGCTTTCTAGATTGGTTGCTTTAACTAAGAAATCATAAGCCATGGGTGCCGTTACTAAGGGATTTGCCATAGGATGATGATCAGAAGCGTCCCCTTGTCTGCTAAAGACAACACTGACTTGACCAATCCTCTTTCGAAACGTGATGATCATGGCTCTATTCTCTATCACAACATTTTTGTGATAGATAAGCCTTACTGTTGATGAAATAATGACACAAGAAATATCAGGTCTGAATATAATTTCCACCAGGTAGAACCGTCTATCACAAGATCGAAAATAAGAATTACAGCTATTTCTTTTTATAGTACACTTTCGCCATTAACTGCGTATCCGGCACGTTTAAGATCGACGCATTAACGTACTGACGGACGTAAACAATGTTATTATTAGTGATTTGTATCGCTGCACGCGATAACTCCTATGGGAATAGATATAACTGGGCTGGTACTGTACAAGCACACGTGTTGGACTTTTTATCTGTTTACTCGTCAACGTATACCCACTACTTGCACGTATGGCGGAAAGTATGTGGAATATTTTATAGGGGTGAATGTTAGTATGTTGAAAATATACACAAAAAACTGCGGAAAAGTATTGTAGTTAATTTTTTGAACAAGTTAATGTTTTATTGTGAACGGTTTTTGCTCTCAAAATGAGGCGTTTTTGCCTTTAATTAATTTAATTTAACAAGTGATTTATTTTCACAGTTCACAGAATTACGTTTCAATTAATTAAAATTTAAATGCGACTTTTAATCATGACTGCATAATTTTTAATACCTTTCATGCCCTCACATTTGCACACACTATAACGTTTATAAAATAGCTTTCAAATGTAGAAAAAGTTTAATTTTATCGCATAAAACCTGCGAGTGGTAGCCGTTTTACCACTTTTTACCGCTTTTTTACCGCCGCCATTATGTCATGTGTCAACTGCACCATAATAAAAGTATTCGTGTTGCCAAGGAATAAATTAAACTATACACTTATGGCGCATGTATGGGAGGGTAGGAACTTTTGTATCGATTTTGAGTTGAAAAAAGGAGAAAGTAGTAAATAATGACTTAATAATTATGTGTGGAAGGCTGATTAATTTGCGTTGTTGTGCAAGGTTTGTCGTAAAGAAAGAAAAAAGTTTTACATTTTATGGCTTGCAATTTTAGAAAAATAATAGGGTAAGACAAATTGTAGGGGCTAGATTTGTAATAATAAGTACTTCGTTTTCATGTATTAGAACTTTAATTAAAATGAAAGCCCAACACTTTTCCTAACATTAATGTAGGTACCTACCTAATGGTGGCTTGGTGATAGTGGCAACATCAAAATTAAAAGAGTCCACTCTAAACCACCCTTAAAACATGCCATAAAACCAAGTCCCATATTTTTCATTCGTCACAACCATTACAAAAATTAAGAAACAGCAAATTCGCCATTCCCGTCGCTCCTTGTACTGCACCTACATATTGAAATTATTGCTGACATTACCACCACAATATATGCATTCGCGGCACGCAGGTAGAAAGTTTGTGAACTTTTATGAATCGTAAATTTATTTTTTAATTGAGTAATAACGCTGTATATTTAGTAAATTCTTACTAAGTATAGTTCGTTACGATAATAAGCCATGTTTAACTGATTTAGGTAGAGATAAGTGGGTAATTTCATGTGTTGGTGTGGGCATTTCATTCTTTGGTTTGATTGCTGAATGATTTTAATGTGAAGTATCGCTGTAAATTTTATTTGGTGCAAATTTTCTTTTAGTTTGTTCATCATTTTCATTCGGCTGCATTGTAAGTCGATTTACGACGCAAAAAAGTTTAATGGAGTAGAACAAATTAACTTGCCTATTTCTTTGCTTTTTGTGTTACTATGTCCAATGACAATATATTAGTAAAGTACCTTTATTTACAAGCAGTACAGTCCCTAACAAAACAATTTCAATTTATTCCCACGAAATATGGGGACTTTCGAAATTAAGAAACTTAAAAAGTCTTCAGAAAGTTTTTAAATCTCGAGACGTTGGGACAAGGTGCTCCACTCGAAGGTCTCACTTGAGTTGTAATATCAAGGTGGGCTCGAAGATAAAGTTTCGGTTGAGCCAGTATTATAGGATCAGATAGTTAACATGGCCGGGGTTCGGATCTTTCCAGAATTAGTAATTGAAATTGGAGGAGATTTCAACTTGAAAGCCTGACAAATGGTACAATTTTCAACAGTGCTATTTTATTGAAGATGTATCTGCGGATTAAGATAGAACATGACTAAGTATCATCAACAAGAACTACTCTAACTCATACAGATTACGTCTGTAACGTGACCCCAGAAACCATTGCGAACAGATCTTATGTTGACTAGCGATGTAGCAATATAAATATTATTATATACACAAGTTCAATTTGCGCATAACCGTAAAATCCTTCACACTAACGATCATAGTAGCAACGGATACTAGCAAACTACCTACAATGCATCATTTAGAGGTTACAATAATTGGCGCACACACAAAAATTGAGCAGTTTGCTTTCAATCAAAGTCAAATTCAAACAGAATGCAACATCCTAAATAAATAGGATTATCCTTGAGTTATTATTGGCGGTTCCGATCAAGACATTAGCTCTAGTGATTAAATCAAGTGGTTGATATAGATCGACGGGTAACTATGTGATTACTGCATTGATGTAAAGCATACACGTCGAGTGACGGCGTGCGGTGCAACGTGACCTTCAGCACGTGGATCGTTAGTTGGATTTAAAACAAAGTGTCTACTTTGTAATGGAAAAGATATGTAGAGCGTGTCAGGTTCTTACTTATATGTAGTTAGTCTTACTGAGGGGTTGGATTACTCAACTTTAGGTACCTGTAGATGAAAGACACAAGTGTCAGCATAAAAGACTAACAGACCCTGCAAAAATTTGCCATGACTTGGCTTCGCGATAACACGCAAATCAGCACTACATAAACCCGTGGCTTACTTGAAGTTATACTTCCCAGCCAAAGAAAGAATGTATGGCCCCATATGGTGACCATTATTGCAACATAAATCATGAAGATCTGACAACATTTGGTCATATATTTTCAGGCGAGCTTCGGTCCGTTTGAGCTCGCAAATCTACTAAACAGATCTATGCCGCAAAAACTAACTTACATATTAAGCAAAAATATTACGTCTACTTTTTTGGACATCTTTAAGAGATAGCAATTGAGATCTCTCATGAGGATATTTCTTCATAAAGTCTCGTATTTGGTCATAAATGTCATCGCTGCTTCTTGATCTAGGATCTTGTTTTTTGGGAACTTAACGGATCTTTTCGGCTACTAGTCTTTATGGCTTTTATCTGGATTCTAGGCTAGTTATTACACATCATCTAGACTTTTGTATGACCTGAAGTATAAAAATATCAAGTAGTTCTTGCTGCGTACAATATTGCAACACCAAAAACTCTGTCTTTAAAATAAATTGAAGTAACCCAATCTCTTCATAGTCCTCATAGTAACATTGTCCGGTCTTTAACTGAGTCCTTAAGGGATAAGAGGCGTAAGCACACAGAAAGAGTATTTGTTCGTAGATAACTGCAAGGTTGCAAGACCAAAGCAAATGTTTGTTTTAACAATATTTTCTAGCCACTTGGTGTCGACATCAAAATAAACAAGATTCTCTTTTATTGTATTAAGTTTTTTATATTGTTTTCCGAGCTTATCTGTGTGTTTGAGAAAATGTACTGGGTATTAGTTGCTTGTTACTCATCGTAAGTTGTTAAGTTGTAAGTTGGTTTTCCTTTACTAAGGAATACATAGAATCACTTTTAGTAGTAATCTTGGTTGTACGGTTATGTGTCATCAAAACCACATGGGACTTGAGAATTATTAATACAGCGAGTTCAAGTTCTTCCAACGTGACTTAAGTCAGCTAAAAATTTAATTATACCTTCTAAATAACATTCTTATTACATCAACACCACACACAAGTCTGTGGGATTCGAACTCCGAACAATTTCCGTTGCCCCGGCCACAGAGCCACAGCTTCAAAACATAAATCCAGAATCCAGTTTATGAGACTCATAATAAAGTTAAGTGCTGGTTTTCTTTGATAACGTTAAGTAATAGGATTTCTTTGGGCCTCCCAATTTGTATTAGCTCTGCTTTATCTCAGTCTACATGAGGTTTCATAATAATAGGATGGTTTGCTTCTTTACTCTCTCGGTCGAAATATGTGTCAGGTATTTTGCATCCTACACAAGTTTCGCCATGCGGGCTACACGTCAAAGGATTACTTTTATCGCTGCATTATTTTGATCGACCTCTCGGGATGGATCGATACTATTTTCTGAATGCTTGACTGTATTGGTTGGCCGAGATATGTTAGGCGTTGAGTCAAAGTTTATAATGGAACTAACATATATAACTGTTGGTGATATGATAACGATGATAATTATTAACACGTTTAACAATAACAAATTCATTAAACAAAACGTTCATTTCTTTTTAAAATTCTCAACAGTATTTTAATCATTTTCCATTTAAATTTACTATGTCACTACTATATACTTTATGCATGCCTCAATTATATAGTCATGAAAAGAAGCAAATTGTAGGTCGCGTAGCCACCTGTCTCCACATTTTTGCAACTGCCGCCGTCCCCATCTGTTGCATACGGAAATGAACAGTCGTCAATGCGAAATGTTTTTTGGTTGAACACTTGAACCAATACCTGTTTAATGAGGACTGAATTTGCGGCATTGTTTTCTGGGCTATTATAATTTTGGAAATAGTTTCTGGTAATTTGTGTACAGGTAGTCTAGGGGTTTAGCAAGTTTGAGATCGTTGAACTTTAATGGATGTGAGAAATTTGTACTTTGGTGGTCATGAGAAAGGTGAGCTGTCATGGTTTCCGACTGATATTTTCTTCAATTTCCAATTGGAACATAAATGTTCTCATGTTGAAGAAGGATGCACAAATATCCGAGTATGTGACAAGATGAAAGCCAAGTGACCGTCTGCTTACCCATCAAATCACTTAAGGCGTTTTTATTTCGTCCTCACAAGGAATACATAAATACGTAGACAGTGATCGCACATAAAACCCTAATTCAACCAAGATCCGAATCCAGACCCACACCATAAAAAGTCGTCAATAAAACCTGGATATCTATTCATTTCGATATCACTATAAAATAAAAAAGAATCAATAGTTTAAAGACAAAAGAATTTATAGACCAAGCTACACATACTCTTAACCCCTATCCAATTGAAAATAAAGATGAAAATTGTTTGAACAAGCAAGATGTGGGCAAAGCGTAGTGCGGTAGCTTAAAAAATAATCATGAAAGAACGAAAAATGTTTTTAAAACGAAAACACAGTGGAGTAGATAAGAACGCGTTTTATTGTCCCGAAACATGGGGGCGACAAAAAAAAACTTACGATACAGGCTGTTTGTGTTCGGAAAAAAGGTTTCATTTGATAATAGCTGTCTACTTTGTGTAGGTATAGCTACAATAATAATATAGTCTAACTTAACATAATTACTTAAGTAAGCGTGTCATTAAGTTTTAAATAAGTTAAATCTCTGACTATAATTCTCATAAAATGAAGCACTGAACTTTAACAAAATAAGAAAAATTAATGCTAGGATAGATAGAAAAATAATGCTAGCAATTTTTTATGTTAATCTGCGTACAAAAAACCATGCTTTAGACATTATCTGCAAAGTCTCGTGCAAGTCCAAGAAAAAACCGATACGTTATACTTAGCTTTTAGATATAAATCAAGATTTGACGGCTCGCAAATTATTTCCCAGACATTTTATAGAAAACTGAACCTGTGTTTCAATGTAAATCGTATCATAATACATACAGCACATTACTATTATCTATGTAATACTCAGACATGTAAAACAAGTGATTCGTATCATATTTGATACAGAACGATACATCAAAACGTCCTTTGTATCTGATGGGATAGGGCTGCTTCGAATGCGTCTACTTACTTTTGAAGACAAATTTTTGTATATAGATCTGTCCAGATATGAGTTATGAATAAATTGTTGTCTTTCCCGTGTTTATTGTATCTAACAAGGTTTTTGGATCATATTTTCTTCGTACAAGTAGTACTTAAGTCATAATATATTTGGTGGACACATCCATTTATTAAGTTCTGTATAAAGAACTCCATTCCGATTTCGATCATAATCATACCCGCTTTCGTTTATAAGCAATTCATGCTTTATGAATCTTTAAAGATGTCTAGCCCTAACATCAAGTGCACCTACATCAAAGATTACTTCAATACCGCTTTGTCCTTTATTATTATTATTTCCCTCAATCTCATTTCCTGCGGCCACCCCTACACAATCCGAATTTGGTAGCTATCTCGTCCGAACGTCCCTTCAATCAGACAACCCTAAATCCACTACCTGTCCTCATCAATTATATTTTTTTGTCGGCTGAGTATCTTCTAACATTGTCTAACATCTGCGTCGTGGCTTGATCGATGTGATTTAAATACCATTGGTGTTGCCAGGTAAGGACCGTCGGCTAAAGGTTTTTTTTTATTCTGGGGGACAAAATAATCGTTGATGATTGTCCAAAAAAAGAGTTACTTTCAACTAATTCTGTGATTGATAGGACTAAAAGTTTGACCCTACAGGCTACTAAGAACGAATCAGCTTAAAATATAGAAAGAACATTATTTTATCGGGCTCTACAAACACATAACCGAATTTAAATATAATATGTGGCAACGTTACTCCCAACTTTCCCAAAGTTTCATCTAATAGACTGTCAGTAAAGCTTACGCGGCCTTATTCCGTTGCATTGAGTTTTATAATCGACTGGGGACGAATTATCCTATCGCCTTTTTTGTTTAGAATGGTCGAGATCAGTAACTTTACGAAATGTTTAAGAGTTCTGGGTGACATTGCGAACGAGTTACTGCCCTCGTAAAATTTATAATTACCGTCTTTTGGCAGGCGTTGTTAAGATTCAATGTTGCGAGCTTTATGTAACGAACGTTCTGTCAATAAGCTTTCAGGAATCGACTATAAAATAAAATTAGTTAATCTTTCAGCAAGATATTAAGGATTACTATAATCTGTTTTATCTTTATAAGCTAAAACGAATGAACAAAATCAATTAAATTAAAGCTTAATAAACTATAGTTTCAAGCTGACCTTTCCAATAAATCACGAGCTTTCAAACCGTAAACAAAACAAAAGAAATCTCATAATTTACGAGGGTATTATTCTCGCCGAAAATCCAGCCAGACCACTTCTTAAAACTGCACATCCACAAATCCAGAAAACAAGCAGAATGCACATTAAAAGTACATTTATCGTCAAAACAAAAACTAAGATCGGAAACATTCGTCCGTGAACAAAAAGAAAAAACACTGTCGGGGCAATCTCGATCAAATTGTATAAGAGGATTAAAAGATTTATCGTACAAGACTGAAGGAAATTTTCGGGGAGGCACTCGCTTTTATATCGTTACATTTCTTCTCGTCTGGTTAGCGGTACGTGAGCCAGCATAACTTAACTGGGTGCTTAAAACATTCGTTTATTTGACATGTTTCATGTAAATGTATATTTGGTAATGCGGTTTCGTTCGCTGGGATGTTTCTTTTCTGTTACTGGGGTGAATAAAAATTTAAGTGGTGCGGTTAAAGATGTAACCGTTATCGTTAACATCGCGCAACCGTCGTAGAGAAAAAAGGAGAATTTTGTGATTAAAGTGCTGTGGAGATATTACTGGATTTTATTTCTGCAATACTTCTGAGGCTATCCCACAGAGTACTTTTTTTAGGTAGGGGCTATCCCGATTATGTAATCCCTAAAGAGTTAGAGGCAGAGATTTATCTTTATTCAACCAGAATTTATTGTAGACGAGGCTCGTCTATACGTGATAAAAGGTAGACAGAGAACCCAATTATTTCTCGTCTTGGTATGAAATTGAAAACCTATCATTTGGATACTTCAGGTGCAATCACCAGAAGTAAAATTAAATTGCAGTAGTAATTTGTAAATAAAACGCTAATTACAAACACAAACACAAACTGGCAATATGAAGCCTCCATTTAGTGGAAGGAAAAAAGTTTTCTCCGTCATTACTATAAGTTACATCTTCCATAAGACAATAGACAGACGATACTTTACATATTTCTCTCATTTACAATTTCAGATTAAAAATATTATTCATCTTTTTTATCCGTTGATCTGTTCTGACAGTTTTGGTTCTGGTATTTCCAGATCTTATGAAAAGGTAAGTGATTGGGCCTGAGGATTGACCCCGCTGCGGTTTGGGTCTGAATCACAGGGTAAATGACTGTGAATCACTTGACATCCTTAACCATTAATTTTCAATAAGTTGGTCGATTTTAAAATCAGGTTTCCTTGTTCAAAGACTCGTAAATGAATACATATTGCAATATTTCTTACCCACAGTTTCATTATTGCCAGTGTACAGTATCTAACAATATATTTTCTATTTTCAGGTAAATACCTACATTGGCGTGAGCGTTATGGTAAGACGGGGCAATACATAAGAAGAGAAGGGTAATGTAGTATTTTATATCGACTCCTTAACGGCCACTCAGCCTTTACCTGAAGAAGCTATTGCGTTTCTTAACAAAACTATAACAATAAATTTAGCTGAACTTCGTTCCGGTACAACGCGGAACGTTTAACAGCTCACATTTTACGTTTACCCTGATATATACTTCATTAGCTTGATTTACAATAACGTTTAGATACGTTTTTAGTTTATAGTGTTGTAGGTAATTAGTTTTGCGAATGTTAGTTTCGGTTTATATGTGAAGATTGCACGTTTCGCGTGAGATTTTAATTAATGTTCTGAGTCCTGAACGTATGCTGTTTTATTTTATTTTAGACTAATATCATTAATATTTTTATGAAAGTCATTTTCACTAATGTGCACAAATTATTCTTGTGTTATAGTTAAACGTGTCTTGCCACGACATTTTCAGTCTAGTGCTTTGACTCACATAGCCGTAGCGTGTTCTTTGCTAAAGTTTGATTCCTACACGGAGCAAATGTGTTTCAGGCCTGTGCCTACATATATTTATATTCTGAACCTACTCGTAGATGTTCGTGGACGTGATTTGTTTGTACAAACATCATGTTTGTGGATATGCTTTGCATATAAACTGACACAAACGATACTGAATAAATATATATGAGTGCAACTTTTATCAGCAATAACTCTTCATTTCTTAGACTGTCAGCTTCTATTTCTGTTTCGTCTCGTAAAAATAAAACCCAACAAGATACATTTCAGAAACACTTTCCCAAACCTGCCTCTTCACCGACTCATTCTTGAAACCCCCTTTTTTCTAGCAGACGTCGGGAACAAAGTAATTAAAAACTTCCCTCCGTAGTTAGAAAGCACTTCAATGCTACCAGATTAATACGAGTATCGCGTGTGCTAGTTGCTTTTATTTCAACTATTTCATATTATTTATGGCTCATAGTTCAATTTTGTATCAAAAATGCATGCCCATGTTCTATATATAACCTCGCGTGATATGTTTCTCGTTGTTTATTTTTGTCTGTGACAATCCAAATATGTGTTATTGATTTGATTTTTCGTGGCTTTCGTTTTCCTGTTTCGTTTTTTGTATATCCGTATTTAGGTGTTGAAAAGTTATTAATAAATTCAGTCTCAGTATTAAATAAATGAATGCTATAATATTAGTTGTTACAATAACAGCGTTACTCAATGTTCTCGTACTACAGTAGCCACTTCCTCCACATCACGAAAAACAAACCTAGAACAATTATATTCGCCATCAGTATACTTCTCAGTACTCAATTCAAAGGGCAAGAGTTCACGCTCACCTAACGAGTACTAATCCAGTCTAACATTAAATATTATGGTTTCCTGCTGCTATCTTTTCAAGTGACATGTTAATTTGTCTGCAAGTAGCCACTTCCTCATTAACTGTTAGTTGCATGTTCGGGTTTAGCTGATCAGCTGTATTAGTCCGTTTGTCTCTATTATATGCTGTGTTTAGATGTACATAAACTAGCGGCGTGACCCGGTTTTGTTGGCCTTAGTAATTTGAATTGGTTGATGAAGGTTGTGAGAAAGAAGTTTGATGTGTTTTTTTTTAATCATAGAGAAAATTTCAAAGCTATTGACGTAGTATCAAATAAAAATGAAAATAGCATACATAACAATCCAGCACGGTTACTGGTTTTAGGCTTGAAATTGGAAGCCCTTTTGATACCAAATGAATGATTTCAGTATCACTTACAGAAAGGAAAGTTACTAAAACACTAAAGCAACGAACAAAATAATGAGCAATCTGACACCGAACAATCAATAAACATCCTTCGCATCCTCTCTACAACTTTCCCATTGAAATGAATACAAACAGAATCAAAATCGCTCCAACAATTTTGCAGATCATATTACTCATACACACAGACTTCCTTTTGTGCTAGATACGTTTTGATGATCCGTATCACCGTTGCCCGTTTGATGTATAAATTGCGGTACTAATTAGTGGACGTAGGCAACTAGAGCCATGGAGTTGATTTAATTTTAGCTGGTTCAATTCCCGTTTGAATCATGGTCTTAATTAGCTCTGTTTAGCCAGCCAGGGATTATGGCGAATTCGTAATAATGATGTTGTTTGGGACAATGGGATATAAGCATTTCTAAAATCAATTACGCGTTTGGAAGCTAGTTGTTTAAAAGCAAAAAACAACTTCGCTTTTGCAATAGAGCCTTAATATTTTATAAATACTGGTTGACACTTCCCGTGACCCAAGGACTGGCTTTTACCTTGGCCAGAGGCTAAGCATTGCCATACAAAGTGGCAATACCGCCAGTCTCTTGGGTACATTACCAGTCGACAGCGATGCGGAGGAATTTTCCGACGCCATGTTCTTATTTCTAAATATGTATTTTTAGTTAGTTTAGGTTATTATGTTTAAATTTTAATAGTTTGTTAGTTTAATTAGTATAAGAAGTTGTTGTAAATAAACTTTCCTCTATCTAAAATATAGCTATCCCAAGACAGATTGATATATAAATGTATTATTACAATAATCGGATGCTAGGATTAATAATACGAAATGAACAAAAACTTTGTGGAACTAAAACTCGTCAAATTCATGAATTTGGACAGACATGATAACAAACATTCTTACCAAAGCAATTGAACTAAAAGCAACTTCAGAAACTTGCAAAATGAAATAAGACATCTTTTGTATATTATTATGGCAGCCCATTGAATTTCTATCGAGTCTAACAAACTGAAAAGTCGACTTCCAAAGTTTTGAACAGACTTCAAATTGGGACAGGCTTCATTAATTCAGTGTAAGAAGTTGAATTAAATCATTCGAACCTTTAACTCAACAATTGTTGGACACTACCCTTAAATGAAATTGTTCAGTTATTAATTTGTTACGATTTCGAAACAAAAAGTGGATTTCGTTACTATATACAGAGTTAGATTGTCTTGTACAAGTTATAATTTGATGGAATTGAGTGTATTTTGGAGGGCCGTTGAATTGGAGCATCATTGAAATTATTGTTAAAGTTTAGAGTGTTTTGCTTGTGTAGTTATCTGGTGCTTGAGTCAGCTCTCAAATTTTAAATAGGTTTTTGAATGTTTCTGATCTCAACAACAACAACTTTGAGCTCTTCGAGTTTGTTACTCGAAAACTTTTAATGCTTGCAAACGTATTCACTTCGCGCATCCGGAATAAATATTAAAATGTTGTTTATATACGAAAAATACGTTGTTTTGGCAAAACAATATGTAAATAATAGTTAGAAGTAACCCAGCTAACTTATTCAAACTTAATTAATGCAGTACTTCAAGTTGGCCTACTTCTAAGTTTCTAATAAAATTACTTCTACTCCCATAAATAAAACTAAATCGTTCATTCGTAGTAGATACCTAGATACGCAAATCGATACTTCAATATTCAAAACAACGCGAGCAAAAAACATAACCATCGGAACCCTTTAGATCACATTTTTTCGCTCAAAAATTATGAAGTATAATGAACCAGCGGGAAGTAAGTTAGCATTAAGTATTCGCATTTCCATAGCTGTCTCTGTCGTAGCAGTTAAAATTTCACTTGGCTAAGCAAAATTTTCTGTCCGCTGCAAAAATCCTTCCCCTTTTAGGGAGAGGGGAGCGCCGAGCGAATTCTTGCATAAAATTTACATCGAGCGGTCCACACAAATTACCATTTCACTTCTTACTCTGATTAAATGTTGTAGAAAAAATATTGCTCTCTAAATGTAAGAGAAAATTCTTGGTTTTTCGACTCATTAAAATTGATGTTTTGTTATTTTTTTCGTTTCGGCCCGCCCGGCGCTCGTTCCAGAGTGATTCTCTTCCAGTTTTGCATTTGACTTTTCGGGTATCAGTCTTTACATAATTCAATTTGTTTTTCTCCAAAAATGATACGGGCTTTTAAATTCGGCTTTCAAACCGCGTAGTTTCGTACGAAAAACAGCTGTAGTCGACCGCAGGGAATTGCCGGCGTAATGTCCTACAAAAAATCTGCTAGAACTTGGCAATGGCCTCGCGGGATTCGTCCAAAAAAGGTGTGTGTTACAGCATCTTTCACGCAAAAGGGTGAGAAAACAGCGGAGGCGAAGCAAAGATATTTGGCAGGCCTTTACAGGCTAATGATCCACTTGATTGCGGTTAAGTGTCGCTATAAAAATGTCTGGATGTTGCCAACTAGGGGAAAAAAAACAGTTGCTCCTCTAAAGTGACTATTTTTCCTGGCAGCCTCCCGATATCATGAGACAATTGCCTTTGCGAACACTTTAAGTGGACGACAATTGATGTTTTCCCACTTCGCTTACACTAACTTAATTTTGTTGTGCTTTGAAAATCTTTCTATATAACACGGGCACTTCTCCTTGTATCTCGTGGAAATTTTTGTACGAAATATTTTTCTACGACGTAAAAATCTACTTAGGACAAACAGGTATATATAGGTCCTAGAGGTAAAAGCATAAGTATGTAAAACCATCACAATACATCATTATTTCAGATTCTATTTCTTAAATCCATAACATATTACACAATAAGCTGGAACCATAAAAATATGTACTTCCCAAACTTCCGTTGAACCTAAATTGAGTTCAGAAAAAGTCTTCGTAACTTGAACAATCCAAGTTTTACCAGTAATATCAAAGATTGGAAAATAACTTGTATAAGTGGAAAATTTACTATGAAATCATCATGAAATCGAATGCCTTGATTGAATTATTCTTCCGTAAATCGTTCCATTTCTCGGAAGCTCACCATCAATCATGAATCTGTTTCTATTATATGACAAGCAGTTACTGTGCCAACTACGTGATATTTATTTTGATGAAAATCAGACGGCTTGGGGAAAACCAGGTGGATTGGACGAAATTTTGATGAGTAATTTTCTTTTAAACACGGATGTAGCTTTCACGAACAATGCTATTTGAGGTGAGGATACTTAGAAGGTAGAAAGGAAAAGTTTATAGAATATTGTCTGGGTTTTAAATTGATTCCATTTTTTTTCCAATAACTCAACTCAGAGTATTTCTATTTATCTAGTCTATATCGTCCCACTGTTGAACAAAGGCTGCCTTTTTCCACACACTTCTATCTTCGGCTGTGACCTTTTCTTTGGTTCAGCTCTCTCCTACATGTCGTTATGTCATTACCTACAGATTATTCCATTGCCTTCTTTACCAGTCGCATCTGTATCACCTTCTTTAAAAACATCATTATATCCTCCAAATACACCAAAACCTTCTATTTTTTCCTCCACTTTGTCGTAAAACATCCGAATCTTTGGAAATAACTCGCAGCGGGTGAACCAGTGAATCGATGTTGAATTTATAATTTAATCTGGTCTGGTCGCGTAGATCTGAAAATGTTTAATTTGTTCTCTCGATACAAGGCGACATGCTGGTATCCCGTTGACATTGTGACCGCCAATGAGTATGCAGATATTGAAAATTTAAATGATTTATTTATTTGAATTGGTATTACCTTCATCAATCGTTGTTCGAGGGTTGTGATTGATGATGATATATGATCTGTTAGATGTGGTTTCAAATTTTATATATATGTAATTGTTGTTCTTTAATTTAGCTATGATTAGAGTATTATATCAAAATCAATTAGAAGTCAATGACGTTGAGCTTCTCATTATTCTATGGAAATTAAAGTATTTTTAATTTGATAAAAGAAGGTCAACATAAAAAACTGAAACAAAATAAAATGGCCTTTACACAAATTAATTTAATAACCCTTTTCCTAAGCCCACCGTCGGATGAACTTGAAGTATCGAAAAATTGTTTAATTAACGCAGTATTCGTAGCTCAAAAGTGAGTAATTCCAGGAGCGACTTTATTAAAAGTTGATACAGTGTTTCTAAAAGTAATATAATACTTTTGGTGTCGGTCGAATAAACGTTTCAATATTCGAGGGCTTCATTAATCACGGTAATTGACGCGAAGGGGACTTGGACGGTGGACGCCCCCTTTCCCGCTTCAACTGTGGCTGTGCTTTTGTTTTTTGATAATGGTAAAAAAATTGTTATAATTTCTGGAGGGGCGTCAGTCTCTATTGTTAACTTTGATTCTGTAAAGGATTACGTAATTTGGGTAGTTAGTGAGTGTTAATTTGGGTTCCAATGTAACAATGGTTTGGTACTCGTAATTCGAATTAATTACTTTGATTGATATAGGGGAATTGATGATGTTTAAACCATTCCAGGAGAATATCTGTAACTTTATATACCTATTTACATTTATCGTTTCAATACCAAAAGCTCTGTTAAAACGAAAAAGATAAAGAGAGAACAGTTGATACTAAAACGAAATCGCCTTCAAACTGCAACCCTATCTAGATACTTCTCAAAGCCATTACGATGAGCATCCGATTATTAAGACCGTTATTATCAAAAGGAGTAGACAACCTAATTCACGGAAATAAAATAGAAACAACGATGGGAACCCTTGCTTAATGTTGCTCGACGATAACGATTTGATTGCCCGATTGTTCGAACAACGAATTATCTTGTACAACCAAATACAAAAAGGAATTAAGGAAACTTTTATAAAATAGAGGAAATCCTGCTATATATAAACATCTCGCTATTTTTAAGGTCGAATGGATAGAGGCCAGATGTGAACTGATTAGCTAAAATGGAGGAAGTTAAGTGGCCTTTGGTTTCTGTTTGCCCTGCCAAGGACGAGTCGTAAAGATACGTGTTTGACTTAGCAAAGTAAATTTTAGTACGGCTAGATTAGACAAGATAAGTCTGTTAAGTTGGTTTTGAAATGTAACTTTGAAAAGAGAATATAAAAGATACTCAAGTTCTTACTTATAGAAAAGAAATTGAAACATTGATTCCAAATGTAAAAGCAAATAAAACCGCGAATTTTTTCCATTTAAAATACTCAATACTCAATTTCCTTAAGCCTTCCCCAGTATTCGGTTGTCACATTTAATTTGGTCGGAATCGCCTATTAATCATTTATGGAGTCATTAATCAGATATCAGCTTGATATCCTTTCCCATTCCTTCGAACGTTGAGGATTTACTTGACAAATTACTTTTCGCTTTTCTTGTTTAGAAAGGGTGGATTCCTTTTAAAGTTTAGGAAGAAGGGTATTTTTTCTGATAATGCTGTAAAGTGAGGGTACTTCATTTTGCAGATTGCAAACTTATTTCGGGAGATAAAGATGTTGTTCAAAAATCTTCCATAAAAATAACGTTAAAAGCTAATATTACAGGGCTAACATTTTAATGCAGTGTTTTTGCGTCTGTGGTAGTAAAGTATTCAGTTCCAAAGCAAGAATTGTAAACACTAACAAACCCAAACTCGCAGCAACGAAACCTATAATTATTACAGAATTTCGCCAATTCCACCCAGTACTGGTATGTTTACGTCAAACTTTACCGTAGTCATTTGGGCACGATTTTTATTAACTCCCGAGTCTCGATGCCTGTAGAAAACTTTTGTTGCGCCTTTTTCTCCTTTTTTACGTTCCGAGCTTTTTATGGTTCTGCAGTTCGGTTTATCGTTTATTAAACTGTGTATAGATTGGATATTAAAGAAGGATTTCGTTCCCGTAAAAATTGAGAGATTCAGGGAGATTTCGAGATTCGGTTTTATTCGAGGCTTGAGTCGAAATCAATTGGAAAGTCGATGTGTGATGATATTTCATTTGGAGCTTAGAGAAGATGCGTTAGCTGGATCGGTTTATGGGGATTTATATGTCAAAGAGTACTCGCGAGCTTTCGTATTTTCCGGCTTTGCACTTTTATGATGATCTTAGACAAATTGGGCTATTATTCACGGGGCTTCTAGCTAGTGTACAGCAACACATACACTTTACTTTCATGCATGTCTCATCCTTTCTTAAGAGCCCTTCTACGTATATGAAAGGAAAATGTAATATTGTTAAAGAATAGCTAAGCCTTTGTAACACAATTCAAATTATGAAGTTACCAACGATATCTGAATTGTGTAACGTTCATTATTCCACGATTGCGTATACCATTGCTAAATATGTCACTGTATGAGGCTTTTAAGCACCCACGCGGGCTTGAGAGTATCAAGGAGATATTTCAATTCATACCATTATAACCTTTATATCATAGGTAATAAGATTTAAACTCCTTTGTAAATTTTAAACCAGCTGTCAATAATTTATTACGTTATTCTGAAGGGTAATTTTTATTACGGCGCCAGTAACATTGTATCTAACTAATTGGAATCTTGTATAATTTTAATTGTATTATAGTTTCAATTAATCTAAATATATTGGCGATTTAGATTTTAATTTCAGTGATTACGTAATGGGTTTATGATTTAAGATTGGAATCGTTAGTTCATTCTTTGAGTATTGGTGCCACTCCTTCTGTAAGTGCTTTAGTAACTACATGACTGTTTTAAGATATTAAGCAGTATCATCTATTTCACATTTTATAACATTAGTATCACCGATCCTTTTCACTTTCTTTCCAAAATCTTTAATCGAACATTGCTCAGCAATTTTCTTCTTACGTTTATTTAGTTCATAATAATATTTTAAACTTTCGGCATTATACTGGCAAGGTTATCACCAAAATTATAGTTTTTTTAAGTAGTTTTGTGACACAATCTAAGGTGTAATTTATGCACGGATACCTGCAACAATCTATAATATTTTGTTAATGAAATGACATACAAACACAGTTTTGTTGGACGTGACTGACTTTTTGGCTAAGTATTTGTTTTTTTTTCTGTGTGTGCACTTTTGTGGAGGTTAGAGATTTTCTACGTGTAGTACGATTATTAGTGTTAGGTAACAGTGAGGTAAGTCCATAAATATAGTCGTTTTTATCATAGTCAAATACTGTTGCATTGTCTTATTAACCTTTGGCACTGCAATTCGTTAATTCTAACGAGTAGTGCCCTATCAGTGTCTTTGGATGATCAGTAAGATCTTCTGCCTGCCCTGGTCCCATGTTTCTTGAAGTCGGAACATTTAATTCTTCCCTCTTCGCCATTCACTCCCTTCATACTAAATCAATATTAGTTGGCGATTCCAAACTCGTATTAACTTAATTAGAGGTTACATCACGATGTTTTTCCTTCACCGATGTCAGTAATGTCCAAGAAAAACACAGAAAGCACATTTATATTAATTGGAGAAGTCATATTGGTACTTGCACGGATTTGAACCCACAAACTCGTGTATGAGAGACGAGGCCAGAACCACTGGGCCGTTGGTAATCAATTTTCGTGCCTTCTCTGTATCAGAAGAGTCATTTGCCCTGCAGGGGACAACAAACAACAGACTGGAATTATGTACTAACAATTCTACAAACTACAAACAATTCTATCACAACACACGTTTTTACTTCAAATCGTTCTCGTTACAATTCCCTTTACTTGCGAGGTAAAGTAAAAAACATCAGAAGGTCAAGCTTCTTATGATCCTACGAGGTAATGACTGCAGCACGTCATGACCGGCACGCAAATGTTCTAGTGTATAGTGTATCAGTTTCGTAATAAGCGCAAGGTTACTATAATGAATGATTGATAACACTTAGTTTTTGTTAGTATTTATTTTTAATTGTGTTTAAGCAAATTTTAGGTTAAAGTTTTAGTTTGTAGGTTGAATAGGAAAATTATCTATTTATCAACACGATTAGCTTTAATTTGGTTCTACTATGTGTAACTGAATTAATGCACATTATGAAAGTAGTTAGTTCAGAATCGTTTCCTTAATTGGTGTCTGTTTTTTTTTTAATTGTTTAATTCAAAAATAATTAAATCTACGTACATTACCAGTCGCACTTCCGCTGTACAGCCAAAACATACCAAAATGGACGAAGTACTTACTCGCTAGACCCATAAACGTGAGCAACGGTGTGCGTGCAATGTGCATTTGTAATGTGACCACGATTTTCTCCCAAAATCAGTCTAACTAATTTAATAAATAAACAATGATCTATAAACACAATAGTGAGAATTCAGTGTATGTATTATGATTATAACACAATAGTCTAATGGGGGTGTTTGGTGGTGTGCGTTAATTACGGGACATGTTGTTATAGGTGGTAAATTGGTAATCGATTGATAACCCACCACTCCCTTTCGGAGTGTCTCAGCAGTGGGAACATTATAGGTAGATTATGCTTTGCTATGAGGTACACAAAAGAGTACATGTCCAGCTGGAAAACAATAAAACCACTTTTTTAGAGGGATTCTGCCCAAGTTACGCTGGACATACTTAAGTATGGCCGCTCAAATGACTTCATCAAAGAAAATATTCTTTCAAGAAACAGTCACAGTAAGTTTACTCACCGCATCTAACTTAGAGACTGGTGATTATGTAAAGATAACTTAAACCACTGCCTTGTTGGTCTAGTGGTCGCAAGGGCTACTACTGAGCATGAGGTCTTGGATTCGATTCCGGGGTTGGGGGAAGTGCTATTGGGTTTTTCCATCTGGAATTACTCAGGAGCAGCCTGGGGTCTTTATGTGTGCCCGGTTGATGGCAATAGGCTCGCCCCTATTACTTGGGACTCAAAAACGTAACAGGCGAAATTTGGGTGTACTCTAGGTACACCTCTGCCCATTCCGTCGGAGAATGCAGGCGTGAAGTTATGTGTTATGTAACTTAAACCACATCAATGATGGCATTAACACACACATTAGCAATTAAATGAGATTAATTAATTAGCTAATTAATTATAACAGAGTTAGCTGTATTGCATTCAAGTTAACTGGACTAAATACATACAAAATAATTAATTAATGTTAATTTCTATGTAAGACGGCTACTAGGCTTACCCTGATTGAGGAAATGGGACGTTTCAGCAATCTAGTCTTAGAAATGGATACTATGTAGCTTTAAAACCCGTGTAGGGTCAGTAGATGTAGAGCCCTAGTAGTACGCAATCTGTAGGCGAATTAAATAAAGAAAAGTCTGCAAATTTTCTAGTAAATCTGTCATCCATGTCTACTATCTCCTTTTATTCAAGGGGATTGAAGACTATCTTCTCAGCGATATTGATTATTAGTAAATGCAGAAAGTTCTCTTGTTCATGCCATTTATGGTAGACATAACGGTATATCTGCGACATCCGAAATGTTTTTTTATTAAAGCCAAATAGTTAGAGGCCCCTAAAAACACGCGAGATCTTGAAAGTCTTTCGAAGTTAAATGTTAAAAGTAATATTTTTAAACATTTGAAAGTTACTCTATCATTTGTTATGTTAAGCGAATAAAGTTGTAAAAGTACAGTCATACTCATAAATATGTTGACACATTTGAATTTCAATCGTGTTCAAATGTAAATATGAGAATTTATACAGATTTTATTAATGTTATGCTATCAACATTGTTTAACCCTTTATATCTCCTAACATTATTTTGGTAATAAAAAATAAGAACCCAACACGTTTCTGTCCTTTATGGAGAATTTATAAAAACTATTTTTTTTTACTACAGAGTCAAATGACAGAGAATCAGAATGACAAACGACTAGTAACGAATGGTGACTGCCTCGTTGTTTTAGCGGTCGCAAGCATCTCAGTAGCAACTCGGAGTCTGGAATTGTGCCCGGTTGATGGTAATATGCTCACCTCCTATTAAATGGGACTTAATCATTAGGTACTGGCGTGGCGTGGGTGTACTAGGTACACCTCTGCACTACCCTTCTGTGAAACAGGCGTTATGTTATGTGAAAAATAAGAACTCAAAGCGGTTCTATCCTTCACGGAGAACTTATATAAACAGTTTCTTTACTACCGAATCAAATGAGTATAAGAATAACAAACAAAATGGTCGTTCTATCGCAATAATTTATCATTACCTTCTACCTTCCATGGTGCTCATAATAGGCGGTAGCCATGACAACGGAAAGCCTTCTCACGGCACCCAATATCAGGGGAACGGCACATAAAACTCAAGTTTATTCGCTACACAAATTGGTTACTACGTGAGTAAGTGCTTAAAAATAAATTGGATATTTTTCAAATTACTGATTTTTGCTTGTGATTTTAAATATAGCTAGTGATTTAAGAAAACATGGCAGTTTCTATTTAAAAAATAATGGTTGGCCATTTTTTTCCTACTAAAATAGAAAGGTTTTTGTGAAAGACAATGAAGAGATAGAAGCCCTTTCCTTTGAATATTTTACGTGATAAGAAATGTTGGTATTGGTGTTACTGAAGCAAAAATGTTGGTCAAAGAATGCACGTGGATAAAGAAATGTCTTTGGTGTCTCATTTTTTTTAATCCAGAATGTCCTGTCTTGTTACTGATTGTTAGAAGAGGTCATCTGTACTGCGAATTATTAATAAACACAATTGCTTACTAATACACACCCAACCATATTTATCCATAAAATTACTTTAAACACTGGGGCAATGTGGATGAACTATATGAACAGTTGAACACCTCTGCCTTACACTTGCGGTCAATATTATGTTATAACTTAAAAAACTGTATCCATTTTCAAACTAAAACAAACACTGTATACTTACATCGGAAATAAAAAAAAACTGCCTTAAATAACAACTCGGCTAATTCATACATTTCATCGTGTCATGAGCCCAACAAAATGAGTGTATCATTATAAAAATCTAAATGTACCCGTTTCTTCAACACTTATAAACCCCAACCGCTTGACAAGTAAATACTTGACATTGTAATTACAATTCACGCACCCATTGTTTTATAAAATTGTTAGCCGACTGTGTAAAAATACAACGGATTTGCATACATCTGAAGCGTTATAGTTCCTTTTTAACTCGGTAGGGTTATACTACCAAAATTAGACCATGGCGGTCAGAACACGCGATGTAATTCTATTTGAGATTTTTATCTGTTCAATTGATGGTTATATACAGGGTTACTGGTAATTCGACGTATATCCGGCAGGGGCTGATAAGGGGGCCAAAATGCAACAAATTGAACCCCCCATATGTATGGCCGAAATTCAATAGTTTTCGAGATATTAGAATTTTAAGGGTTTTTCGATATTCACCCAAAATTTGACATTTAATTCCAAATAAAATAAAAACTACATATTTGAATGGGTACCATTAACAATGATGTTGTAGCTGGCACTTCAATTAAGCTATGGACATAATTAAAACTACTTAATTTAACAAAATAATGAAAATAATGAGCGATATAAGAATAATATCTTACCAATATTTTCATTTTACGCTTCAAAAATGTTGTCTCGTCACAAAAAATTCTATGAAATTAATCGTACAAATAACTAAAACAACTTGCTTATCCTGTAAGCTTTCCAGAAAGGTATAAAAGTCAATTTTAAACTACATAATTCGTGGCATGGCATGTGTTTGAACCGGCGCGGGGAGAGAAATTATCTGTGTTTTTAGTTTATGATCCTCGCTAAAACAACCGATTTTCATGGCGAAATTCTTCGCGATGGGGCAGGGTGTGAGAGCGGGGTGTGCGGGCGGGGAAGTACACGGCGTCTGCTGCGCTCGCGTCGCCTTCCTTAGTAAGTTTTGACTCTCCGCCGCGCAAGCACGTGTGTTGTTATCTTGCTACCAATCTCTCATCCCGTTAATTTGTTATCGATCATTATTGTTAATTCTTGTTTCTCTAGTTATTCTTTTTGTTATCATTGTTATTTCGGATAACATGGCTTCGTATCCTAATAACGAATACGCAGACATAATGTTTTGTTATGGTTTTTCCGATGGAAACGCGGCTGCGGCTCGGCGAGAATACCAACGCCGCTTTCCCGATCGTCGACTTCCCCACGTTACTGTTTTCGGGAGCACCTATCGACGATTGTCTGAAACTGGCAGTGTTCAAAGAGCACAATTCAACGCTGGCAGACCTCGACGGTACACGGCTGACGAAGAGGACACCATTCTTCAGTGTTTTATTGATGACCCAAACATCTCAACGAACATTGTTGCAAGACAGCTCGGTATGTCCCAGTGGAAAGTGTGGTCGGTAGTACATGTATCAGGTAGACACCCGTACCATTATCAACCTGTTCAAACATTGCACGAGGGAGATCCTGCCAGGCGACTCGAATTTTCTGGGTTTATGTTAAACGCTGACGCTGACCAGGAACATTTCCTAAGAAATATTTTGTGGACTGACGAGTCAAAGTTTGACCGGGATGGAATAACGAATTACCATAACTTACATTTTTGGGCACCTAAAGCAGGCAGGAATCCAAAAAAACTAAAAGAAACTGCGTCGCAAATGAGATTTTCCCTGAACGTATGGATGGGTGTCGTTGATAATTATTTGGTGGGCCCTCATTTCTTGCCCCATAATTTGAACGGCGAAAATTACAAGGAGTTTTTGAGAAACAACCTAGACGATTTGTTGGCGGATGTTCCCGAAGAAATAAAAAACAACCTCATGTTTCAACATGATGGTTGCCCAGCACATTACCGGATTACTGTCCGACAGTGGCTAGACGAGAGATATCCAAACCGATGGATTGGGAGGGGAGGGCCAATTCCGTGGCCAGCACGAAGCCCTGATATCGCACCACTTGATTTTTACGTTTGGGGTCATATGAAGGCATTAGTTTATGTGACCCCAATAAATTCAGTCGAAGAACTTCGACAGCGAATAATAAACGCGGCGCAACAGATGAGAACAACGTTCACATCAAGAGTGACGAAAACCGAAGTTAGGGAGAGAATTCGAACCTGCATTCGTAATCGAGGGGCTCATTTTGAACAAGATGTGTAAAATTTTTAATAAAATTTGATGTACATTTTTTTATGCATTTTATTTCATACAAATACAAATGACCCTTTCTCTCCCCGCGCCGATTCAAACACATGCCTTGGCACGAATTATGTATTTTAAAATTGACTTTTATAGCTTTCTGGAAAGCTTACAGAATAAGCAAGTTGTTTTAGTTATTTGTACGATTAATGTCATAGAATTTTTTGTGACGAGACAACATTTTTGAAGCGTAAAATGAAAATATTGGTAAGATATTATTCTTATATCGCTCATTATTTTCATTATTTTGTTAAATTAAGTAGTTTTAAATATGTCCATAGCTTAATTGAAGTGCCAGCTACAACATCATTTTTAATGGTACCCATTCAAATATGTTGTTTTTTTTTTATTTGGAATGAAATGTCAAATTTTGAGTAAATATCGAAAAACCCTTAAAATTCTAATATCTCGAAAACTATCGAATTTCGGCCATACATATGGGGGGTTCAATTTGTTGCATTTTGGCCCCCTTATCAGCCCCTGACGGATATACGTCGAATTACCAGTAACCCTGTATAGTTACGAAATGAGCTTACAAAATACGATACTGAGGGGTTAGGGCTAGGATTTAGTAGCGTAGCGTAGCGGTGGAGGGTTGAATAAATAATGTTGTGTATATTTTTAGTTTACTTGGAGCAGTTTTCGTCGTAGTGTTGCGTACTGAAAATATGCATTTTAAGTTTGTGTCTAACCGTGACTGTTCAATTGCAACTGTTTACTACCTATATTATAATCAAAAAATGCAAAATAGTGAAAACAAATTTAAATTTGAACAACAAAATTTCTGTTTGTGGTTAATATTTGCTTTCAAATAACTCAAATATTTTACTGATACAACAAACCATGAATATAAATATTTCGTATGTTACTTAAGTTATAGAATTGTAACTAAAACTGCTGAGTAACATGAGAATCGTTCCTGGTCATGAACCCGCTACCCGCTACCCGTATTATCTACCACAACCTCACCTGGTACGTAGTACAGTGCGTGATTTAGTTAATGAAGATCGTTCGAAAAACGTTGTATTTGGTCAAATAACATGTAGCGAGTGTGTAAAACCGAATTATTTATGTTATTAAAGCAGGTAGTATGTTATTTGAGAAATCTCAATCTGACACTGAACGATTAAAGTGTTAGAAATTGTACTGTACGTAATATTTTATATCTTCATTATTTATTGCTAAGGGTTTTTGGGTGCGTCAGCGTTTCGACCTATGTTGGTTGACGGCAAATTTTGTCTGTTTTCTTGTAAATTTTTACGCTTGAAAGTGCCTTTTATTTAATGACCGACTTGATATAAGCGATTTGACTTTGGTATGTAGTATTTTTCGTTTATCGGACAATTTGGTGAATACAAGGATGCTTAGCTTGAGCCAGTTTCATATAGGGTGACGTTTACTTTACGTTAGGGTAAGGACACAAGTAGAGCAGCGGTAGTTTCATCACCACTGCTCTCATTACGGTGAAAGAAAACATCGAGAGGAAACCGGCATGTCCTAGAACTAAAAATTCGAAAGACATATGACATCTACCAACCCGCACTGGGCCCGCGTGGTGGATTACGGCCCACTCCCTCTCACCGAGAGGAGGCCTGTGTCTCAGCAGTGAGAACATTAGTATAGGCTGATGATGATAATGATGAAGGACACAAGAACATGACATACTGTTGGTGATAAAAGTGACTAAGGAAAATCTTTTATTTAGTTTGTTCAAGCATGGACATTTACCTACACAGCCTTCTTTAACATTAAAGCCATCTCCGTTTCAACAATAACTTTAAATAATAAATAATTCCGACGAAAAAAATGCTCCATTTATCCCACATAAAAACAATTAATCTTTTTACTTTGCGTTACATAATCCTAGCAGTGAAACTAACTTCCTTCTTCTAAGTTAAACTAAAAAAAAAACGTATCAAGGTGATTGAACGAGGAAGCGATCCTACGATCCGGCCTTGTTTCGTGAAAGTGTGACCTTTTAGCCATGGTGCCTTTGGATACGATGTTAATATGAGTTAAATGAGGTGCAATAAATGTTATTGTTTTTATGAACTTATAAGTAGCCTGTAATTGGCTCACTGCAAGGCCTTTTATCTTATTGAAAATAAAAAATAATATGAAAGAGCATTGATGTATGCTTATTGCGATTAGATAGGCTTTAGACTATCAAATCCAGACTTTCTTTCATAAACGAGAAGAATCCTAATCCTAACTAATATATTATAAACGCGAAAGTAAGTTTGTATGTTTGTTTGTTACCTTTTCACTCCTAAACCACTGAACCGATCATCATGAAATTTTGTATATACGTTGTCAGGAGTACAAAAAAGGACATAGGATACTCTTCATTCAGAAAAAAAGTACTGTTCTCGGGGGAAAGAACAATAACTGTCGACAGTCACAATTGCTTTAGGACGCTAGATGGCGCTACGTGTCTTTCGAATCATGATTTAATTATATTATTAGAAACTTTAGTAGTGTGATAAGAGTATTTAAAAAAAAATGATTTAATACATTTTGTGAGTCTAGAGTGAACTCCAACACCGTTTGACCGAACACCATGAAAGTGGGTACATAGGTTAGGTATGTAATTATACAAATATGTATTTTTAATAGAGAAGGGTTTACAGGATTTTTTTCGACTTCCATGCGGGCGAAGCGGCGCGGCGGCGGCGGTCAAAGGCTAGCTTAAAATAAATGCAATATGCAACGATACGATGCTTAGCAAAATATTCAAAAATGGTCAATCCTAACCTCTCCACCAACAAAGTCGATACCTAGCAGCCATTTCTCACAATATCCAGCCAATAGCTACAATAAATTATAAAACCTACACCGCCCATTGCCAAGCGATACGTAAAACTCGACTCGTTCAGTCGGAATGAACGATTAGTGAACGAACGAGATCATATTACTACTGAATAGACAGGTTCATTCAGAAGGTTCACGCACGGTGCAACTTACGTACGTCCGGCGAACCCTTCTGTGGGCATTCACCTTTTCTACCTTTCTGTTTTTTTTTGCTGTGGGAAGAGACATCTTGCAAAATAAGAACAAAAAAATCATGTTTTATTTTTTGTTTCTTTCGTTTTCTGCATATAAGATTCAAACTTCCTATGAATAAATTAAATCGTAGTTTAGTTACTTTAGCCATTCCATTACAATGTTTTTCTTAAAGTTGTGTGCAAATCATGGCTTTTAATAATAAAACACCCGTTTGTTACACCCTAAGTTTTATTATAGGCCGCTGTAAAACCATAACTTTCAAAGTTAATCATTGTCACTCTTATGGCGTACAAAGTAATCTATAGATCTATCTTTTTGCTTGAAGTTACATCATATTTTTTTTATACATAAGAAGTCTCACCTAAGTGGAACTTCTGTATATACCTGTATATTTAGCATGTTATGAAGACCTTGGTCGGAGATCGGCCGGGATTGCTGGATATCTTGGTAATCTTGACTTTCACGCCGGAGATTAATTGTGGTTCTTTGTGGTTTTTGAGTTCGAGACGAAGAATTAAAGCACATGTGTGCCTTATTACGTAAACAGAGAGAGTGACCGTTTTTATTACAATAATATAGTGCGCCAGTGAGTAGTTTTTTATTGCGCTAAATAATAATAATAATAATCTGACTATAATTCAAAGTAAGTAGCGATTTTGGTGAAAGAGTAATATTTTCCATCTGAATCTGTTGAAGTAACTACTTATCATTTATTTTTATACTTTTTACTCATGACTATTTTATCACGATTATTAAAATAGATATTCGAGAAGAATCCCATCTCTAGGCTGAATTTAAAGCTTGAATAGAATCAAATTTGAATTAACTGTTTGATCGAGAAATCAAGCGTTAACGTACCGTCTGCTTGTATTGTGCTCCATTCTCCCAAGAGTCTCTTTGCATCAACTATTCCAAGAATAGAAGCCTTATCTCAGCCCAATAAGCTTTCTGATTTTCACCCTATTTTCATTCCGACTTTTTTCATATTTAAACCCAAAAAAGTAGGTACTTCTAAAGCAGTTAAAGCCGTTTTAATAAAATTCAGAACTCGTTCAACTTCAGTCGCAATGATTGAGAACATCGCACGAAATGATTTCACATGAAAATTGTGTACCTACATATTATTATTGGAGTTCAATATCCAAAATACTTTTTCAAAGCGTTTGAACGGAATAAAAGTTTTCAATTCAACAAAAAACTTGGGCTTATTGACGTAAATCGACTTTATCATAATAAATTTATTGCCCCGGGCATATTACGGGGTCTTTGCAGGGTGAAAACGCCCGTTCTCGGTCGTGGGATGTTTATGTATGTGTAAAATATGGAAATTCAGTGTGAGATTCATTTTAGATTGATTTTTGCCCGTGTTGTGTAACATTTTGGAACGGATTGCAAAATTATTTTAGATTGTGCGTTTTTATTTTTAGCCAAAACTTGTTTGAGTACTAGTTTTATGTTTACATTGGCTTGTTATGTTTACAAATAAAATGAAAAGAAAAAGTGACTTAGCTCCATACTTGGATTTAAATTTGTATGACGCGTATGAAAAAAAATGTGCGAAAACAGGATAAAGTTGTCGAAAATAAATAAACATACGAATTTTAATAGTGGTTAAAACCAAAACGATTAAAATAAGCTGGTATTGAAGCATTATTACATATGAGGGGTAAACGTGGGTAGCGTTAATAAAATAATATCCATTATTTTACTTCGTAACGGTCTTCTAAAGACCAAACGTTAATGGAGGTATTATGTTGGCATTCATAGAAAACGTCTTGACTGTGATTTATGTACCTCTTTAAGTATTAAGGTCATTTTTTGTTGAAAAAGGCGAACGTTTTGTTGCACCGTCTAGTCTAGGTTTTATTTTATGAGAGGTTCAATCTTTTAGTCGAGAGTTGTATTTTTAATAAGATTTTTAAGATAACAAATGTTGAATTTTTTTATTCAGAAAGTTTTGCTAAAGCTAATAAAAATGGGTTTCTATTTTTATGAATAGCATACTTAAAACTGTAAAAATAATTTAAATGTAAATAAGTGAGTAAAAATGAACTCTGGTAGCTTCAGAAAAAAACAATTCCACATTAGAATTTTTAAACAAACAACAATGACACAAGAGATTACAGAATAGAACGATTCCTTTTTCCACTAATGTAGGGTAGAAGCACATTTTCTCGTCCGTTCGCTTAAAATCTAAATAAAATTCCTAATGAAACCAAAAGAGTGACTTCGTAAAAATATATTTCAGGCCATATACTTTTATCACGAACCGTCTGAAGGCTTTGGCTGTTAAAACTTGCAAATGTTACACCCTTAACGTTTTATGTGCATATTTTAAGTGATATTCTCGTAAATTCCATAACTGTTACGTCACGTAAATGTACAGATTTTTGTTACGTTGTGTTTTTTTTCGCATTTTTGTAAGTAACATTTACATATTATTATCAAGTTGATCTTTGAATAAATAAAAAAAATGAAGTTTTTCTTAAATTATCATCTCGTTGTTACAATTTACTTATTTGATAATAGTAAAAATACACATGAAGATTATGAGTATGGACTTTAAGCCCCGTTGGCCCGTAGTAAAACGCAAGCTGTAAAAAACTTGTTCACTATATTTTATGGGGAAAAAATCCTCTAGATTATTATGGCACGTAAAAGTTACTAAAATAGTTCAAGACAACTTTTAGATGCAAAGAATAGTGTAATATTTACTAACAGTCCATTGCTTTTTAATTTTATGGTTCACCATAAGAGTAATCTTATGTTTAATGTGCATATTATCCTAAATGTTCTATCTCAAAAACTTCTTGAAGTGTTGTTTAAAAAACATTATCCTCATAATCTTCGTTATATTTCCTTATGTATCTTCAACTTGTTCGTTTAGGGTATTAGCAGAGATCTATGTGGCTATATCTGTCATTTTAATTTAGTATATACTTTGATGCGGGTGTCTCGGAAACTGCTAAACCGGTTTAAGTGATATTTACATAAATGGAAAGCTTATATCTTCCTGATCAGCATCCAGATAAAGTATATAATTATACTTCACTTATAAAGGTACTTACACGGTTCTGAGTACTTTAAACTCGACAGATTATTACTGCACAAGAACGTAATTATTATTGTGCAGTTTCATGCAATGACATACCAGGATTTAGTACCATTTACGCTTTTCTCATAATTGAGGGATAGTTAAAATATGAAATCACTAGTAAGGCAGTTTATGTCATAGCTGGAAGGTCATTCACCCGCTACCGATAACATTATGCCTAGATAGTTCTAACAGTATCGTTAGCCTGACTTGAGAAACTTGCCAAGAAAACCTTATTTGCTAGCACTAGATTTATTAAACTGTTTTAAAATAGTAAGACCTTCAAGCAACGTCTTTAGCTATTAAACTTTTTGCCCACTAAATAAAGAACATAGAAATCTATATCATTCTAAACAAAAATCTTTCCTATAAAAATTCTTTACTAGTTATGGGACATTCAATACATAAAAGGTGAGCTCAGCGAAGCGCCATTTTATTATAATGCTTATACACATTGGGGTATTACTGAATTTGGGGGAACTCGCCTGGAAGAAGGGAGGTCCTTGGGTGCTCTTGGAACAAAAACTTTCAAGTTATGGAACGGATGTTTGAGGGAAGATGTTATTAAATGTATTGTTAATGTGCACTCTAAAATTGGATTAAATTAGCGTGTTCATGTTAGCTGTGAAACTGAAAATAACATGACAAAATATTATACTTATTCCTATCTGCGTGAATGAATTTACTATTAACTTTTATGAAAATTATTTCCAGTTGGATAATAACCGGTGCTTATACCACACACCTTTAAATCTGCATTTTTATTATTACAGACAGTGATAACATTTTCAACAAAAAGTCTAATTACAATTGCAAAGTGCAATTCATTACTTTAACAATCCCATATTAAACGGAATGGATTATTTAAATGACTTATGTAATAAAATATGTAGGTATATCAATTTACAGTTATTTCTTATCATAAACGTCTTTCGATTACGAAATGAGTTTGATTGTCAAGTTTCCTTTATGATTTGGAATATTATATAATATTTTATAATAGTATATAATATTTTTTATGATGTCTTTAGTAACTACATCTGCATCTTCATCTTCAATCATGACATATTTTAGTGGTTCTATTGTCAACCAATCAGTCTGAACTGTTTTATACATTTATGATACCTACCACGACCTCTGTTCACCTAAAAAATACTAACTAGTATGAACATAATCAATTCTTTTCCTGGTCCACAACGCATTATAAATCGCTCACGTGACAGCTGTAATGAAAACACAGCGACAGACAAGGGCGTGTAACCATGCATGCGACATAGGAAACGTATATTTTAGCATAGCTTTAATAAACATTGGTGATTATACAACACTCCGACAGGATGGTGATGTGAGATTGTAAATAGATCAGAAATATTCCGTGGTTTGGTCACTTGGGCTTAGCCGCGGGTTTTCTCTCACAGAAGCTACTTTCACATTGAGAAAACAGTTTTATCGACATATTTTCGAATAAAAAACACATCAAAATAAGTTACAAATAGTATCCATGTCAAAAATAAACAACATCAAAAAACAAAACAAGGTCGTCATCAAAATAAAAAATAATAATAAGAAACCCCCTGAAAATACGAATGCGCAAGCATTGTTATAGAGTACGAATTTACAACTATAGACCATAATAAAATATTTATTTAGATGCGAGTTGACCCCTCTAAGGCTCTTAAAGATAACAAGTAAAGGGCAATGTCCAAAACGCTGTTTTTCCAGAAATGTATTTGCATGAAAAAAGTTATAAGTGCACTTAGGACTGTTATGTCAGAAATAATTCTATTATTTTAAGCAAACAAACAAAAACACGTGACTACCTAATACCTAAGTATCAATTACGAATTTCTTAAATACACACGCACGGCCGGCCATGTTTTATTCAACTTTTAAATCGTATTATAATTTTTTTTCACAAAATCTAGGTTGTGTTTTAAAAATTTGGTCGGTCGTTCAACTGTGTTGTGGGAGAATTTTTTGTAACAATGGATCGTTTTCAAAATTCGGAATTTTTCGGCAAAAAATGTACCGTTAATGGCGATTTTAATGGTGTTTTTTTTCTTGTTTTCAGGTAAGATCTTCTTTTTGACGTCCGTAAGTGGATATGTGAATTTTGCTGTTATTAAATGTTGGTGAGAGCGAGGTGGTGATTAGCTCAGTGAGAATCGGTATGGAATTACTTTCTATGAAATAAGTAGGTATTCAAATGGTGATAAATTCTCTAAATATAGCTTAATTTGTTGTTTAATCTGTTATTGAGTTGACAAATTCGTCTATTTAGAGTCGTAAACCTTTTTTAAACAGCACACACTGCGACAAAAAAATCTCAGATTAGGTACTACTTGTTAATAAACCTAAAGAGAAAAAACCTAAACATCGACAATCAGTCTCGTCGAACTGTGTCTAACGCGGTGGGGTGAACGGCCTCATTATCTCGTGAATAATATATGGGACGAATTTCGCGATTCCACCGATGACTGTCGTCAGCATTGCGTCAGTCTCACTCTCATTACAAAAACATAGGTATTGAATGATTGAACAGATTATACAGGCCATATTTCTTTGCCTATCAAATTACAACTAGTTAATTGTTTCTAACCGATAATGTGATAGCATTATAATCATAATTTCAAACAAGTACGTCGGTACTTGTTTGAACTTGTTTGGGCTGGTTGTCATTGAAACAAGTCGTTGTTTCAATGACAACCAGCCGTTGGATATTGTCTATCACAACTCGCGACGAATAACAATCAGCTAACACTTTTCCAATGCGTTTTTTCTTCGGAAAATTAAGGAACTGTGGTCAACAAAACAAGCAATAGGTAGTCGATGGCCGGGCAATATATAGGGGCAATGTAATACGTTTTCTATTACCCGATCGGTTTAGAAATTCAAAGTTTATGAACCTAAACGAGACCGCGTATTGAATATAAATAAATATAATATTACATTTGAATGCATCCAACGTTCGTTTTGCAAAAGTTATTTTTAACATGAACCATTTTAAAATTAATATTCCATGCATAGGTTTTATGTGTGTGTTGACACGGTTTTTGGCCGACAGGGTGAAGAAAACAACTCTAAAAGGTTTTTCAACTTTACTATTTTTTGACCTTAATATAATATCTAACCAATTTTTTACTAACAGCTCGCAATACACAGTAACATGCATTACCAGTTACTCCAAAGTTTATAAGGAGATCCCGTACCATTTGAGTTACTAATAGGACCGTCTAATTTTAGGGTCATAGAACCAGTAATTTTAGAGTCATTAATTAATTGAAAAATCCATGAATAAAATCAGTGTAAAATTAGAGCCTAGTCAAAGAATAAGTCGCAAAGTCAAGCGTTCTTGTCAATGCGGGGTCAAAGGCAAACAACCTGGAGTCGGTTCAATGCCTTTACTTTTTTATTTACGGCTTAAATTTTTGCCTTTATTTAAGCAGTTAATCATGAGTTTTTATTGCTAATTTAACTATGGGTTAAATTTAACTGTGATTGCAATTATTTTATTATGTTGAATAATATTTCAATTCATGCACATGATTTTATTAATATCAAATGTAGGTATGTCATTAGAATGACTTTCAAAACGTTTTTTTTTTACAAAATAAGCAGTTATACAGAGTTGATTAAGAAAAATACATCGTCCGAATTGTTGTTCGAATCTTGCAGCCCTCAAAACTTTAATCATAACATGAAATTATTCTTTAACAATTGCACATTATTGATCTGTCAAACAGCCATTTTCCTGTTATAATATTATCAATCAGGGTCGGCTAGCAACTAAAATATCAGTGTAAATGTTGTCAGTCCTATCCCAAGGTATTAAACCATGCGTGCGTTGTTTGTTTAATAATTATATTATATCAGTATCTAATCTCGGCGAGTTCAGTAACCACTGCAATCTGTGTGTATGATACATGTGTTATTAAGATAGCGGTTGTATCATTTGTCAAAAAAGTTTACGAGTACTTATATGTATAATGTGATTAAACAAACTTTGTGCAACATTTAATTTTATCTACAATATACCTAAGTGCTAATAGCCCAACGGTTACGGAATGCATTTTTCGAGTAAACGGTTTTGGGTTTCAGGCATAACCAATTCAGTTTTGTTACGTGAACCTGCTTATTACTTATTTGGAGAAATTAACAGACCAAACTACTATGTTATTGTCAAAAAAAAAATACATAATTGCTTGACGTTTTTCTAGCAACTTCCTCTGCCTTTAATTGAACTTTGATTACTTTATATTTGTTATCGAAACAGCTAATGAGGTCGTTAACCTTATTCTGTTTTTATCAAGATTTAGAAATAGATAATTAATTAGCTTTACAAACAAATTAGAGTTCTTTAGGTATATCTTACGTCAAGCAACAAAAAAACTGTAATTGATAAATTCGCGTCTAAAACTTAACCATAAACTCTAAACGAATTTATAATATTTTTATTTTAATATTAAGCTTTTCAAAGCGAAAAAACGCACATACATTCAACAAACTAAATCTGAATGTAATTTAGTACTTACTACAAGAAATGAGTAGGTGTACGCATAAACACTAGAATCAAGTTCATTAACCCCATTATCTTGTTAAATGTATCGACGCGAACATTTTGCAGCTGTTAGTCACATACTCAATAGATTTTTTCACAATAATAATATATTTTACAACAACATTATTAAAAATATTGCCTACATTTATCTATCAGTAAATACTTTGTGGGTAGACCATAGCCCAATTAGCATTGTATTCAATTTAATTATATTGTAAATTGAATTATTTCATCCTAATTATCTGATAATGACAAAATGAGCCCGGTTCCTAAAATCCTATTCTATTCTATTAATGTTGATTTTAAATTATTTGATTGGCTTTGTTATTTCTGCTAACCAATCAGACCGACATATTTGATTTGACAGCAATTTACTGATGAAAAGCTTGACTAAACTTTCAGTTGCAATGTATTGTTTTGGTTTTCAGTCTATTATATTATCTATAATAAACTCTAAAACCACATAATCAAACTAGCCATACGATGTTGAGATGAAAACTTGGCAATATTAGGCTCGTGTGTCGAAGATTCGTTGCAATGTTGTTCGAGTTAAAGTATGATTATCTGTGCGATAGATGGCGCCACGTGTCGCTTAGACAACGCGTGGATTAGTCTCATGCCAAGTATTAGATGGCAATCGTTATAATATTTTTTTATGTCAATTATAATAACAAGTTGTGAAATATCTTATTATGTATTTGTAACGTGTAAAATAATAATGTAATCATGATAAATTTTATCTTATTTACCTTTTTTATGTAACTGAAAAACTTAAGAATGCGTTCGGTTTATTTTTGAACATGCTGTGAAGGAATACAAAACAAGTGATATATTTAAAATTGTTATTAATGTAGATTGTTTAGTGTAGGTAAAAAAGTGTGAATGAAATAACACAATTTTTTATGGTTTTGAATTGTAGTGTAAGTAATTAAACCAACTGCAATTTAATATATCTAAGCAGGCAGGTTCAATGAATACAAAACAAAAAACAATCTGACAATAAATAACAGACTTATACTCAAACAAATGTATGTTACTCATTAGAAGAAATCTATTTATTTACTATTTAATAGTTTAACCACTTAAGACTAATTAGCACTTAAAATTAAATAGTCCAAGTCGTTTGCTAGCTGTCCTCTCGTAATTGCTGCACCATTAATGGTCCCTTGAGATTTTTTGTAGGTTTATTTTATGGATTTATTATGGGTCGTATTTCTGAGGTCTAGACCCCATTTAAATAAATTATTTATTACCAATTTTTATTCATAGCATTTTTTTGTCCTCTTCCTCACTCACACTATTATCTCCTGTGTCAAATATATTTTACATTTCTATCAAATCTCTGGCTGGAAAGACTTTATTAAAAATCTTGTTCCCTTTTATGTGCCATATTGTTTATTTATGTTCTTTAATAAAACGAGATGTTTGCAAGTACGTTGTGTTGCAAATGTGTTTCTTATCTCGGGGTAAATATTTTTAAGTGCATATAAAAAGTTGTTGCACTTTTTTATGTGCATTGCAAGTGGATTCGAATGTGGGTAATGTATCAACTTGATACTTTGTAAATGCTTTCAGGTAATCAAAGAGAGGATAATTTGTAATGGACTATTAATCTTTCTAGGCGCATTTAAGTTAATACCTTGTATTTGTGCTTACTAACACTATAACGTCAACCTGCTTGTAAAGAAGCAAATTATATTGTCTATTTGTGTTGTATTTTTTGTAAATGTAGGAATACCCAAGTTGAAAACTTATTCGATAGTTAGGTATTGTTTAATACAAAACATAAAATAGTAAGTTTAATAACAACACTAGAATTAGTTTTTTTATGTTGACCACACCGGTGGCCATTACTCTTCCCTTTTTTTACTTGAACTGTGCCATGAGCAGTCGCACATTGTTTTATAAAAAACTAAATTAAATGATTTAAAAGTTAATTAGCCTTTTACTTAACAGGCTAAAGTGGTCCTTCGAGTCTATAAAAGTGTTTTCTCTGGTGTGTGCGCATCGTACATTGTGTTTCGACGACTTGCAATAACGAGTCGTTGGAGTGCCGGTCGCCGCGGGCGGAGGGAAACGGAAAATTTCTCGTAGATTCGCATGGTTGCGAGTCGCGGGGACCCATATTTCGATGCTATATCGTCGATTCATCAATTCATCTTGGATTCATTATTGAAGATTCAAAGCACGAGTAATTTAACGAAAATTTTACGACCAAAGACAAGAAATCGGAAGTGTGGTGTGACGTCAAGAGACTGAAGAACGAACAAGTTAGTCACAGACAAGATATAAATATTGTCCATCGATTCATCGTTGTTTGTTCGGTTGGTAATTCTGGTCGGATACACAGATTATAAAGAGAACGTCGGATACGCGGGAGAAACTTCGCATTCATCGAGTTCGGAACGTCAAACGTCAAGTCAAGCAACTGTCAGCTGTCTTCAAATTGGTAAACAACATTACATTGGAATCAAACAATTTTCGGCGACGTTACCGGCTAAATAGAAGAAGTCTGGTTCTCACTAAGTGCGGCATTCGTTCAGTGCGGTCTAAATCTACAATAATCAGTGCGGTAATGTGTTATATTAGTGCGGCCAAGAAGTGAATCATAAGTTGGTTGTGTTACGTTCGTTTACCATGGCGGAGGTTGAACTTAGGCGGCTACGCGCCCAGCGAGGGCAATGTAAGTCAACAATAACACGTATTGAGAACTTTATAAATGATCCTGTCAATGTTGTATCTTCCACCATAGACACTTTAGAAGCGCGCAAGGAGAAACTAATTAGCACGCTTAAGAGCTATGAGAGTGTCCACTTAGACATATTGAACTTAGATGATAAGGATATAGAAAATGTAGGTGAAATTGAAGACAAATACTTCACTGTCTTAGGAAAAATCAATGTAGCATTAAGACAATTGAAAACCAGAGTAGACTCTGAAAGGCATTCCATTTCTACTTGCAAATTACCAAATATAGAAATTTCAACATTTGATGGTAAAGATTTTGCTCAGTTTAAGCCTTTCATGGACTTGTTTAATGCTGTCATTGATAAAAACAATTCATTGTCAAATGTACAAAAGTTATTTTACCTACGAAAATATTTAACTGTTGATGCATTAGCTGTTATTATTAACTTGCCACTTGTCAATGAATCTTACCCTGAAGCAATAAAATTATTAGAGAAACGATTTGACAATGAAACCCGAATTATTTCGAACCATATTGGTCTTCTCTTGGACATTCCCCAAATGCAAAAGGGTACTGCGGCAAGTATCAGATCATTTATATCTGAAGTGCGTCAACAACTTTATGCTTTGATAAATCTGAAGCAACCTGTTGAGAACTGGGATATGCTGTTGATATCTATATTGTCACGGAAGCTCGATAGCTATACTAACCGGGCGTACCATCTTGACAGGTTGTCTCCGGATAAGTTACCTACTATGGAAGAATTTATGTCCTTTTTAGAAAAAAGAGCTGTAGCATTAGAGGACAGCTCTCCTCAAAAGAGTACCTGCAATGAAGGTAAGTCAAAATTAAATCACAACAATACCAAGGTTTCCAATATTGTAACCAAAACAAAACCAAAGCGATCTTGCATATTCTGCAGCAATGATCACCCCATTTATACATGCCCTAAATTCAAATTGGCTCCAGCCTCACAGCGTATAAAGTTTGCTACGGATAATAAGTTGTGCACTACATGTCTGAGAAATCACCCTGACAAATGCAGATATTCATTCAAATGTCAGGTCTGTAAAAATAGTCACAATACTCTTTTGCATGAGGACAACCCTAAGGAAGATGAGGTCATTGCATTACACTCCAATCTATTAACAAATGAAATAAACATATTATTGCCTACTATGAAGGTGAAACTCATTGACAACACTGGTCAAGAAATTGAAGTTAAGGCTCTACTTGATTGTGGTAGCCAAGTATGCATTGTAAAGCGTACACTTGTAAACCAATTGAACTTGACCCCTATGGCTCAAGATTCAAACATTATAGGTTTGGGCAATACTCCGAACAAGGTTAACGAATGCGCTCACATATTGTTACAATCCACTCTATATAATGTAAAATGTTCAATCAAATGTCATATTGTAGATACTATTACTACAAAATTACCTCAAAATTATTTTGATATTAAAAAATGCAATATTCCAGCTAATGTGCAGCTTGCTGACAATGATTTCAACAAACCGTCTGACATTGCCCTATTACTAGGGGTAGATTTTTATTCTAAAGTCATAATTGATGGTGTAATAAAATTAGACAATGGTATTGTACTTCAAAATACATTATTTGGTCATGTGGTTACTGGTACAATTAAAAAAGAATGTAAAATTAATTTGTCAAGTGTGAACTTGGTTTCAAACTTTGTAGTGCAGGAAAAGGCTGATGATAGCTTGGAAAACATTATGAAAAATTTCTGGCTATCTGAAAAAATGACTGAAGAGGTAGTTGATCAAAATGTAGAGTTCAAAAAGGCTGAAAAAATTTTCAAAGATTCAGTAAAGTTAGAAAATAACAAGTTTTCAGTAGACATTCCATTAAAATGCCCTTTAAAACAGTTAAATATTGGTGATTCTTTTTCACATGCCTTGCAAAGATTTCACACACTTGAGAGAAAGTTTGAGACCAATCAAGACTATTTTCAAAAATATAAAAAATTTATTGATGAGTATGTAGAGTTGGGTCATGCCAGGGAAGTTGACATAAGTCAGTATGATGTCCTGAATGATCCAGTGTATTTTCTTGCACACCATGCAGTACAAAACGAAAGTAGCAAGACAACCAAATTGCGTGTCGTTTTTGGAGGGAACATGAAGTCTAAAAATGGTCTCTCAGTGAATGATATTATGCTAAATGGACCTATAGTTCAAAATGAATTATTTAACATACTGATTCTTTTTCGTACCTACCGCTACACTATAATGTGTGATATAGAAAAGATGTTCAGAATGATCTCTATAAATGAAAAATTTAGACCATTGCAAAACATTCTTTGGAGAGATCATCCATCCAAACCCATTATTTGCTTACAGTTGCAAACAATAACTTACGGTTTAAAAGCCTCAACTTTTTTGAGCACAAGATGTCTCATAGAGTTAGCCCATCTCTATCATGATAGGTACCCAAAAGCGGCAGAAGCTCTACAATTAAGCACGTACATCGATGACGTCATAACTGGAGCTGATAATGTAGAACAACTATTGGAGCTCAAGACTCAACTTATAGAGCTAATGAAGCTAGGCAATTTTAGGTTACACAAATGGTGTTCCAACTCTCCAGAATTAATTAAAGACCTTCCTGACAAGGTAAAATACTTTGAACAAATTGACCTCAATAAGGATAATATAATAAAAACATTAGGTCTGAAATACAATATAAATACAGACACTTTGATGTTTTCCTGCCCCATGGCAGATGACTATAACCTGCTTAAAACAAAAAGAGAAATTCTAAGTTTTATTGGGAAAATATTTGACCCTCTTGGTCTTATAGGACCCATAGTAGTACAAGCTAAATTGTTAATGCAAGAGATCTGGAAGTCCAAAGTGGACTGGGACTCTACTCTACCTGGTAATACACTGAAAGCTTGGAAAGAGTTCTTAATAAATTTGAATGACATGGGTACTATTCAGATACCTAGAGCAATTATTAAAACTGCTGTAGAAGACATAGAGTCAGTGGAGCTTGTAGGATACTCAGATGCTTCATTAAATTCAACTGGTTGTTGCCTTTACCTTAGAGTTTTGTCCAATGATGGCCAAGTTCATGTGAGCTTATTGTGCTCTAAGTCCCGTGTCGCACCTCTCAATCGAAAACTCACCATTCCAAATCTAGAGCTCAATGGCGCTCTCCTTCTGGCAGAACTTGCTTCTAGAGTTCATAAAATTCTACAAATTAGATTTCCAATTTTAAAGGTGTTTTTACACACCGACTCCCAGGTGGTTCTAGCCTGGATAAATTCCCACAATTCAAAAGGTGTCTATGTCTCCAATAGAGTCAACAAAATTAAGACCCTAACTAAAGACTTTATGTGGTCTCATGTCAAAGGGGTCAATAACCCTGCTGATGTACTATCAAGGGGCACTGCTCCACACAAATTACAGGACAACCAACTATGGTGGTTTGGTCCATCCTCATTGTTAGATAAACATTTTCAGCACAACGTTGCTACCTCCATTCAAAATAATGAACAGCATGTTGCTGTCTCAATTTCAGAAATTGAAGATTCCCCCACACTTGTGTGTAATCTGCTGCAACAAAAAACTGCTCAAGTTTCAGATGATATTTTTGAAAAATACTCTGACTTTAATAAACTTCAAAGAGTCATCACTTTACTCTTACGGTTCAAACATAACATTTTAAATCCGAATGATAAATTAGTTGGTTCATTAATGCCAAAAGAGCTACAGTCTTCTAACTTAGTCATTATAAGACATGTTCAGCATAAAGCATTTTCAAGTGAAATTCAATTGTTAGAGAAAGGTGGTCAAATCAAAAATCACATCGCTAGTTTGCACCCCTTCTTAGACTACAATACTATTCTAAGAGTAGGTGGTCGCCTCCAAAATGCAACCAACTTGTCATATGACAAAAAGCACCCGATTATTCTTCCAAAGTCTAACCACATTACCAATTTGATCATTATAAAGGAACATTTAAGATTACTGCATGCTGGTGCAAAGCTAGTATTAAGTTCTCTTTCTCAAAGGTTTTGGCTATTAAATGGCATCAGAGAAGTTAAAAAAGTTGTCCACAAATGCGTCAAATGCTTCCGCCTTAAAGCAATAGCTGCAAAGCAATTAATGGGTTCTCTACCTTCACATAGAATATCAACAGGTAGGGCCTTTGAAATAACAGGCGTAGATTTTTGCGGTCCATTTGACATTAAAGTAGCACGGATCAGGAAACCAATAACAAAAAAGAGTTATGCCGCATTATTTGTTTGTTTTGCTACAAAAGCAATCCACATTGAACTGGTGAGTGACATGACTACTGCAGCTTTCCTGGCATGCCTTCAGCGCTTTATAGCTAGAAGAGGATTGCCATCCTTAATTTACTGTGACAATGGCAAAACATTTAAAGGAGCTGAAAATAAATTGAAAGAATTGTATGAATTACACTCAGCCAAATGTCATGTAGACAATGTAGAGAATTTTTGCTCCACAAAACTTATTAGGTTCAAGTACATACCTAGTTACTCTCCCGAATTTGGCGGGCTCTGGGAAGCCGGAGTGAAAAGTGCCAAGCATCACATCCGGAGAGTAATTGGTAATGTATCTTTGACTTTCGAAGAATTTAATACTGTACTCACACAAATAGAGTCAATCTTAAATTCAAGGCCACTTCTTCCCCTGAGTAGTGATGTTTCAGACTTAAATTACCTGACCCCAGGCCATTTCCTGGTAGGAACTGCACTTACAAGCTACCCAGAGTTGGAGGTGACCAAGAAGAATATTAATAGAATGAAATTTTGGGAACTATGTACAAAATTAAAACAAGATTTTTGGAACCTCTGGTCCAGAGATTATTTAACCTCTCTACAAAATAGACCCAAATGGAAGTATAGTAGTGATAATTTAAAAGAGGGAGATTTAGTTATTGTTAAACAAAAGGACATCTCTCCTCTAAAATGGCCCATGGGGCGCATTGTTAAAACTATTCCTGGACCAGATGGTAGGGTCAGGGTAGCAGAAGTGAGAATGGGGCCCAAAAATAATGTTTACTTAAGGTCCTATACCAAATTGTGTCCTCTGCCCATAAAAGATAATTTAGATTAGGATAATTTAAAGATATTTACATATAAGTTAGTTTTAATTAAAGATAAATTCTGTAAAATTGTGTTGCACCCATTGTGTTTATAATAACTTAAATATTATCGTTTATAACAGTTTATATATGTTTTTTCAAACAACTATTTATGTAAAATAATTTATAACTTTAACTTAGTAAACCCAGTTACCTATGGTTGGTGCACTTTGCCCGCCCCAACTTATGTTTAATACAAAACATAAAATAGTAAGTTTAATAACAACACTAGAATTAGTTTTTTTATGTTGACCACACCGGTGGCCATTACTCTTCCCTTTTTTTACTTGAACTGTGCCATGAGCAGTCGCACATTGTTTTATAAAAAACTAAATTAAATGATTTAAAAGTTAATTAGCCTTTTACTTAACAGGTATGATTTTAGACGCATTAATAAAATACAACACAGACCAAAAAAATCATCACGTAAGTACATATACATTAAGATTCCTTCTGTTACAGCATTTTGTCATTAAATCAATAAAACATATTTTTAACGTTTATAGTCGCAGACATAATAACATACTTAATCTAATCTACAAAACCGAATTCTAATTTCCCGTTGCTAAGCCGCAAGCGAGCCGACAAGCATGCTATTTATAGTTTATTTCGAAGTGACCTACTTAAGAACTTTGTAGATAACCTAACATGGTCTCAGACTTTATCTTGATGCGACATGTCTATCACTTTCCTGTGTACAATGTTTTCAATATGTAAAGATTATTAATTGCGAAATAATTGCTCAGATTCTATTTACCTACTCTTAGTAACACGTGGAAAATAAAAATTAATTGAATTATAACCATTTAGGTTTTGAAGAAAAATGTTCAACATTCTTCCTAAAAAACAATCCACCCCAAAAAAGAAAACATAAAAAGTATTGGTATCCAGCTGCACCCGGTTCGACTGGAAGCCGACTCCTACATAGTTCCGAAAACACTAGGCATAGTGATTCGATACTTTTTAAAGCAACCCATTTCCACAAAGTATCTGTGATAGGTTCATGGTCGAAAAGCTCTCTATTTATTTACTTTGAAAACACGCTGATTTCATTTAATCCTCTCATGAATGCTGGAAAAAAAACAATTTAACTCTGAAATCACGTTTTCAAGCTAAACATAAAAACGTCACGAACGAAAAATTGGCGCGAAAATATTCAAAATCAGAATGCCATATTAAAAACATGGCCGGACTTTGCCGGATTAAGGGTGATGTACATCCAGGTTTAATCTACGTTTATCGGCGACGGGCAGGCGGGCACAGTCAATACCGATCGACGGTTTAATCCGTCCGTCCTGCCTGTGATATTGTTTTAATAACTTGTGAATTTATGCCTTTTGAGCTTTTTTCGGGGAATCGTGGTTAAATGTTTTGGGGTTTTCTGTATTGTTGCAGAATAGTGCCATATTTTTTTAGAAATTCTGGTTGTGTGAAAAGAATTTTCCATTTTTTGGTTATCTTTCCCTAGCGTAAGGTATTATAAAGTTTGAAAGCTCATGCCGTTTATGGATAAACCCATTGCACTCCACTGTTGGCCATAGGGCTCTTTCAAATCTCACCACTAACATGCGTATCTCCATGCCAACTGGTTTTCCATTCCTAAATCTGTCAAAACATTTCAATTCTTCAACTCGGGTTGTAGGTGTTTGGCTTCAGTAATGAAACAAATATAAAGTTGATTCAGGGCATTATTTCACTTTGGCTAAGAAAATAAGTGTGAATTATTTGTGTACACAATTCGCCTATAGGCGAGTGTTTTACAAATACTCTTATGGTTTGGACAGAGTCGGCGAACAGTTGTGAATTGTTCGTTGTGTGTTTTTATTTAGGGTACTGTGGGGTGGAACGGGGTAATGATTTGTAGAATACTAGTGATTTATATGAAAGTGCTCTTAATTAACGGTCTCGAAGTTCAGAAGGCAAATAAGCTTCTTTTAAATAAATCATTATGACTACCAGCCCTTGTTTGGAACCTTGATGGGCAGTTGAGTAGGATGAAAAAGCTAAATCTACAAAATTAACATCAAATTCGAACCCTATACCGTCCACCCCTCCAATTAGGTTGACAAACAATTTCCAAATCCGAAACCTATATAACCTTTTTTCAACTACCAACCCTGTTTACCAAAAAAAAAATGTTAACCCACCACTCGCTAACGCAACGCACTGTAATCTACCGTGGTGTTGTAAAGGTTAATGACCGTCGTTACATCGGCAGTGGGGGGTTGAATCTGAGCACCGATGGGTTTCCTCCTATACGTATATATTATTTATCTTTCCAACTGTTGGGTAAGCACGTGGGGTGTAATGGGTTTAGTAAATGTACCGGAGATGATAGCGTGAAGTTTTTTTTTTTGTTGCGAATTATATGATAGCAATGTGTCTATTTTTTCTATCATTTGTCTAATGTTTTCTTTTGGGACCTTGTACACATATTATAAATTAAAGTCGCTTATCATGTCTGTCTGACGTTGCCCTTATAAACTACGCAAGGGATTTCGATGCGTTTTTCACCGTCATTTAGAGAACTTATTCCGGCAGGTTTATAATAAATTAATATTACATAATTATAATAAAGTAATCTCGATGTGTTGTCAAGTCGTAAAAACCGAGCAAAGAAAGGACGGGGCACAAGCTTTGCTTCAAGTGTCCATTCAACTTGATAGGGTTGATTGGTATTGAGTCCGCTGCATAAACATTTTAGTGACATACCACATTGTAATTTAATTTTCCATTATTATTCATATCACATTTTTGGCTATTGAATTACATTCTAATACTGATTATAAGGACTTATCAATCAGTTCATAAAATATTTCCCATCTATAAAATCTTTTACGTTCCGACTGACCTTTTCAACCCTCACAAAAGCACTGTAGCATTTAAGAAAACAATTAACTTCACAAATTACTAGCTGACAACCACCCTAAACTTTAACTGACCCACCATAGGTCACCCTGAAAATAATCCAAAACAAAATACCGAAACATTGGTACCTACTAACCCAAACTATTAATACTGCTGACCCTACATTTTGCAGATAACGTACAAGCAGCTTAATCCTATGTTATCATTAGACACACTCGCTGTTCGATAATGTCCTTCTGCCAAGATAAACTGCTTTACCACCACCTCTATTACATATGCTATAGAGTTGAAGATTGCCGTTTTCGGGTGTATTTGTAGGTTGGTATGCTGGTATTGAGGACACAATAGATTGACGGGTTGATCCTCTTTTGTGATAAATATCTATTGTTCTAGTGTCTTTTCTTTGAAGGCTTATTCGTATCGGATCTTGATGAAAGTGTATCATTAACTTTAATTATAGGTTAAAGGGCAGATATTGAGATAGATGAGAAACTAATTGCATGGTGCATTGACGAGTCTTTGTCCCAATGAGGTCTTCAATCAGCATGGGTCTTGTGACTCATGCTTTAACACCTTTAAAATAAAATGTGAACAGCGAAAGCTCTGTCTCTGCTAGCTTTAAACTACATCAATCATAAGTAAAATGTTTCAGTGAATAATCATAAATATTAACACATCGTAATCTTTAACTCGCTTTTACTCTTATACTTCTTAGAAGATAAGAAATAAAAGCATATTTTTAAAAGCTCTTAAATATTAATACAGCGGCCATTTGGATCGCTTCGGATCTTGTCGCCTAAGATCGTGACTGGACAAGCACGAAGCGAAAATTTATTTCGACAGCCCACGAAATGTGACCGAATGCGTTTTATGTCATTAACTTTTAACGAGAATCAACGATTCGAAAGGAAGCTAAAGCTTTTTGGTTATTTAAAACGACATACGACCAGTCCTTAACAAGAAAAAAATCGGGCTCAAGCTTCCACAGATTTTAGTATCTTTCCAGTATTTATGTTCCATATAAGCCCAAATAAGGTAGAATTCATGAGCAAAATGTTTAAAAAGGGTGATGTAGTAATACCACCACGGTAAGGGTAGACTGATTCTTTCCCAACTCAATATAAAAATAAACAAAATATAGTCCACCACTCAGCTTTCTACAATATTCATTATAAATAACAGTTGAACAACGATCAATCTTCTGCTGAACGCCCTACTAAATTGTCTTAACACGGACGATCCATTTGTAAGGATTTTGTTAAAAAAATGTTATTACTAATGACGTGGAAGTAACGGAAAAAGTGCTTGAACTAAACAGATTGAATATTGTTGCAGTAGAAATAATATTACTGTTGGATTTTTAAGGCGGGGTGTTTTTATTTTAGCAATTTTCTCTCATTACGGTAATGCTTAGGGTGCCTTGTACAGTAATCAGTTTCATCCAATGATTTTCTAGTTTATTCTGGAAATCTAACTCAATCAATCATCACATCCTATTGGCGAATCGTCTATAGAATTTAGTCTGATATATCAATCTTAATACACTTCTTAAGCATTTCCACGCCTCCTTGAAAATGAAGACGCTCGTTCAACTGGCCAACACAACATAAATCTGGCCTTTAGTATCGATCTTTAATGCCACTTGGACTCCTGCCCACCCCATAAAATCACCCTTTTACCATAAAGCAGAAACCCATTAACAAACCCATCAAAATTCACTTATAAACTTTCCTATAATTCAAAATACTTATTCGAAAATGTATTATATTAAAATCTCGTTCTAGTATCTTCATCTCTTTTTCATTTTCTTTCTGTCCATGTCAATAATCTTAAGTGTCGTCTTGAAATATTGCCAGACGTATATAATTTTAGTTTTAGATGTCTAGACTAAAATTAAATGTCGGGTATAGGAAAGATTTTAGTAAACACGGCTGGATAGGGCCGGGACATGTCGATAGTTGGTGTCAAATATTCGATGTTTTAGTTAATTGCAATGGCGAAAAAAGTTTTTTTCTGAATTTCAGTACACTTTTCTATAGGTATTAATTTTCAACAGCGTTAATTACCTAAAAGATGTTATTACAAGTATTGCATTGTCTAATTAATCAATTTAAAACAAACAACAATCCTACTGGAAACATTTTCAAAAATATGAGATAGATACAATAAATAAAGCTCGCAAGAAAACTTTTTAAAAACAGCAGTAGCTTGTGCACTATCATAACTTTAGTTTATCATACCGAAAGAAATCCACGAGAAATTGGAGCCCGCTACGAAGTGGGGTTGAAAACATTTTGCTCCGATATATCGGAACGGTAGCAAAAATTGGCACGGAATATATCGTAGTGCATATCTCGATCTCCAAAACCCGTATTTACGTTCGCAGGTAACAGAGGAAAGTTTTAGGGTTCCTTACGAAATTGGAAAAGGACATTTCCGTTTTTGCTTACTGTTTGCCTCGTAAATGAAGATGGGATTTGGTATCTTTCGGATGTGTGTGTTTCTTTCTATTACTCAGCATTTTGCACATCTGAACACAAAATAGAGGCTATGAAACAAAGTGAGGTTACTTAGAAAAGTCAAGCTGTCAGTTTGAATCCCATCACTAAAACTAAGAGGTATTTTAAGCCAAGCTCATATTAAATGACTTAATTTATATGATTACTAATTGTTTGATGGTCTAATTTAACAGAATTTTAAAAGCAATGCATTATAATATGATTTCCATTTTGAACTCGATATTAAAGTATAATTTGAATTTAAACATACATTATTTATCACGTAGATTATATTTTTTTCTCCAGACTATCTGAGAGTAGGACGCCCACGCATTTGAAAGCACAAGACTTGAAATACTTTATAATATGATGAAATACTTCACCCTACCCTAGGAATATCTCCTGTATTGTGGATGCGTTTACAAACATTTAAACTTACATACACAAACAGCCAGACCCGGAACAAATACTTGTAGGTCATACAAATATTTGTTCCGTGCGGGGATCGAACCCGCGACACGCAGCGCAGCAGTCTATCGCTTAACCACTGCGCTAACCGTGCCGACAAATCCCTAAAAAATTTAATGATTAGTTCTAACTATTTAAAGCAATAACTTAATAACTATTTTCTTAGCAATATGTCTGCGTCTAAAGAGCCATTGTATCGCTCCAATTTACTTCCTTTTACCGAAGTAAAAATGTCAGAAGAAGCGACGGAACCAGAGAGTAAGTTTATTATTATTTGTGGAATCGAACGCTGCACATCTGTTCGAGGTGTAGGTTTTTTATTACGCTGTTATTCCTGCAATCGGAGCCGACTGCTCGCCCCGTTTTACATGTTTACATGCTGTGGGGAATTAAAATTTTGTTGCTGCTTTCAATTCGAGTTTTGGTTTCAGAAAATAATGTTAATTGATTTCGTAGTGGGAAAATAGTTGAAGTTTATTTAACTTTTAAAACACAGGTAATGTCAGTTTGTATGTAACGTCTCGCAATGTTTTTCTCTTTTATTTAATACGGTGAGGGGTAGAGTTTTTTGAAAACTTATCTGTAACGAGCCACAGACGAAATAGTTTCAACATATACAAATAAAGAGTTAGACAATACTTGTACCTAAACTAGTAAGAAAATGGTACACAGGTAATGGTTAACAGCTATAACAAAAGCACCAAGAAATAGTCAAAGCTTTCAACTTAACATTTCAGCCTTCGCAGCCATAAGTCCAACCAACAAAGTGATTAGGAACTTCTTAAAATACCCAAGATTTTCCTTTAAAAGTCGCCGAACAATTACTCCAATACATTTCTCTTAATATCACCACGCTATCGTTAAAAGGAGCAATACAAAATCACTATTAAGCCACACGTAGCATTTTCGACGTTGTCTTTAGGCCGATTTCATTTTACAAAGTAACTTTGAAAGGGCGACTAGACAGCTGTCGTATTCCGTAATATTCTGGGGACTAGACTAGACGTGGGCCCACTGTTGGTGCAAATAATTGGATGAATATTGGAGCCAATGTTGGTTAAGAGAAGAGATTTTGCCCACTAAGCAATTTTTATCAATGTTCCCGAGGTCTGGCTAAATAAATTACAGCATATTATTTATCTTATCGGTACGAAGGGGAGGTCTCCCCCTCCAATTCTTTACCTCTTACGAACTGTTTATACCTACGAAGTTAAATTGGAAGTCTTTAAACGGCAAGTTAATTTAAATTCCAAGAAGATGAAACATGAGTTATTTAGCTAATTAAAATATACTCTGTATATTAGAAATACGAGCACTTTGCTATTTAATTTACATTGGAAGTAGCTGTGTATTATAAAAGTGACAGTCATTAAACTAGTTACAAATATTGCTCAAACATTAGCCCCAACTTTGGCTGCCAACACGTCGTAGACACTCAGTGCACTGCGCTTTATTAAATTCTGGGGAGATTGTTTTTCTGACTGGCGTCCTCAAGTTTCAAGAGGGTTGAACTTCGTAACTTTATAGTTAACTTGTTATGATTAATGCTAACTAACTATGAATAGATTAGTTTGCGAAACGTTTGAGAATCGCCCCTTTTAGCGTGAGTTTGTGATTAAAGTTTTTCGTCGAAAAATATAAGTTTTTGTGCTGAATTAAGATGGTTTACGGTTGAAAACATTGTGGAAAGAGATGATATAGGCAGCTTCTTGTTATTTTCAGTTTAGAACTATGACTTCACGTTTTTTATTACTGTTCTTAGCCTGTCTCATTCTTTTGCTAGACCAGCCTTTCTTACGTTGCACCACAACGGCCGGTTTTTATCTTTATTTAGTCTTGCCTAGATTCTCGAGGTCGTCACTCCATTACCTTCCCGGTCCATCACTTGGCCGGAGGACGTCCGCACGCCTACTCTGCTTCTCTCACTTCTTAGAACAAATCATGACGAGCATCAATTAATCCAATTATAACTTCAGAACTCAATTTGACCGTCAATAGATCGACCGTTGACACAGCAAACTTTATTGTTTGTTTATTTTTTTCTTCATACTAAAAATAAAATGTCGTAAAGTTTTTACGATTAACGTTGAAGTGATATCGCAAGGTTGGTTGAACGAACTTCGTTAATAGATACATAAATGATGATATACATATACACATGTAAACACCTGTAAATAAAGATGCACCTACATATATCACAATATTGGAAATCAACTAGCACACAAACAAAACAAAATCATTAATAAAAATCGATGTATGAATTTTTTGCTTGTTATGATTCTGTACAACGTGTTTTTATCAAGACATTAATACAGTTTTTAAATAATAATTACAATTCGGGGTTATACTATGTGACTTTTCACCATTTGACACTGATGATAATACTTGAATACAAAGTCGTACTAATTAATGCCAATCGCGTTGAAGCAAAAATAAGTCATTTGTAAAGTTACATCTCCACTACATTATTTACACACCACTAGAAAAATACAATTTTCTTTTCAAATATTCGTAGCTTACAATTTTTTTTAAGTTTTTCTATTCCCGTGTTTTCCTCACATTGCCTATCGGTCACGATAACCGGTTATCTAATCACGCCACCTTTCACCTCCGAGTCAGTGGGTTTTAACGTCTTCTGAGTTACCCTAATGACTGCCATTTCTTTTAATTAAAATTGATTGCTAACCATTCTGCATAAAAATTTGCGGTTTTTTTTCTAAATCACCCATCTTAATACTGAAAACTACACCTAGACTAACACTACCAACATGAATGGGCCTAAGAACACTATCAGATGATTATGTGATAACATTCCTGACTAAATCAGGTCTTATAAAAACTATCGAATTAGAATAAATAAAGCCCTTATTTCCAATAACGTAAGTGCCATTTGAGACGATCATCTAAAAAAATACATTCCGTGTTACCAGAGAACGCCGCTAACCGCAAGACAATTGTGTTACGCATATTACGTCAAAACAGCGTTGGTAACGAAACACCGGCGGGTAATTGGCTGAAGGATAGCATTCAATCTTGGAGATACCACAAGAATAATAGGATCGTGTTACGGGCTCGATATCTAATAGTAACAGCCTATTAGAGATCTTGTTCCCGTAGCAGATACCGAGAGTTTAGCATTTGTTCCCGTAGCAGATACCGAGAATTTAGCATTGTAGAATTTGTTAGAGATAAGATTGGTTTTGGATTATACATAGTTTTGTGTTGTAGAACTTTAGGACTGAGGCTCGGCTTTTGGGACATTCTAAACTGAGGAACGTCCTAAAAGGAGTCATATTTTGCTCTTTCTACCAAAAAATTTAGAAGTCTTCCGTATCATTCATTCTCACTTCTATATCCATTTACTCCTGGACACAGGCTTCTCAAATCGCAATGTACTATTGACATGTTTATTGGGGAATATATGAACCGCAAATCAAATCGTCCAATATTAACCAAAGTTGAGTCAAAAAATCAATCACCCTATCCCCACCTACTACTACCTAAGAACAGTAGACATCCAAATTAAATTCCAGCCATACATCATTCGCCCCAATTCGTTAGTTGCGAATAAATTGCAAGCGAGGCGTCCGCGGTAGCAAGCCCTCCATAGTCAAATTATTCACTCTCGCAATCCTAGTAGAGCCAGCAGTCTCCGCCCAGAGCGGGCTGTTCGTGTAATATTAAATTATAGTGGGCCAAGTAAGACATTTCGAAATAGAAAATTGTTTCCATTCGTTGTTTGTGGACTGTGCTCTTAATTCAGATGAATGTGTTTATGTTGCTGCTGGTTTTGGTACCGTTTTTTTTTGTTAGGACTTCTAAAGTATTAGTTGCCTGTATTACTTGAAAATTAGTAAAGGTCAAACCTTTTTGGTAGATTGGTTATTTTACTTGTTTCTTTGTATTTGAACATCTTAGCTAATCGGCATCTATCCACTGTTGAGTTTAGGCTCTGAGCGTATTTTTTTCTCATTAATAACTTTACCTTTAAATTAAAACTAAGATCTCCTTTTTTACTTACTGTTGACCTTTAGTTTTATTCTAGGAACCTTTGTGAATTCAAAGTTCTAAATTCTCGGAATTATTTATTGTCCTTTAATTCGCACAGCTCCTAACATAAATCTGTTTAAGCTTTTATAAAGCGTAAGCTGCTTTATCAACACAAAATACAATTATACCTGTAAAAAGATAACTATCAAAGCCATTTCTAGAACATCTAGTAGCTAATAAGCTTTCAGAGTAAAACAAAAGAGAAAACTCTACTACTTTGTACACTACATTTTTAATTTCTGTTATAAAATTCTGTTTGCTCTCGGCTGCTTTAATGGCAGGGACACATAGGTAGACTGCAGTTTCAGCATAATGCATGTCTGGAGTTGTTATTTCATATTTATGATATTAGTTATCGCTGTCTTTGAAAAGAATTGCCTTTTCATCTTTAGTTGAGTGGCTTTTAGTTAGAGGTACTAAGAATGTTGGATTGAGCAATGTGTGTTGTGCAGTTAATTTATTGTTCACAGTTTGTGTTTATTTATTCTTTATCTTATAAGCGGCTTAATTTGGCGCTTGCACTTTTAACAACTGATTCATTACCAACAAACACGACGGTATAAAACGTCCACTGTGAAAAAATCGCCTCCCATATAGAAAGAGCAAGAAAGTCAACATTTAAAAGCGGCACTTTTTCAAACACAATAATTCTTTGCAGTCGAACAAGCAAGTACAAGTTGACAGCAAACAGTGGCCTGCCTTTTATTTTTCGTATAGGCGCTCCTTGCCAAGTGTTCCAAGTTGTGGCTGTTTCGCGGCCCGCCAACTCAGCCGTATCGGCGGGACTTTTAAAACTCAACTCTGATACGTTTAATATAGTGTCTACTGCAGGCAAAACTTAAATAATGCCCATAGAAAACTTGTTTCGTGCAAGTTGCGGGGTACGCCGCTCCCGGCTAACTTTCCTGTTTGCTTTCAACCGTACGTATTTTATTCTTTCCTCTTTTAAATGCGATGCTTTGCATGTCGGTTACCATCGTAGACGGACCGTGTTTTAAGAGCAAACCTTTAGGGACGGTTTCAAATAGAGGCGCACTGCCTCCGAACGTTGGATTGTTCTTTTAACGTGCGGCCCGCGGGGAATCCTTGCCTGTCCATTGTTTACTTGTGAATATTGTAATGCTCGTAAACACACACGAAAAATAGCCTCCCTAAAAGGCAATAAGTATAAACACAACTCTGGAAAGTTGGTTTGAAAAGAGCTTCGCGATATTCAAAACAGGACCAGGGGGCTTAATGTTATTCATGAATGTTCAAGCGTCGAGTTGTTCCCAAACATCGTTTATATTTGTAAGTTACGAAACAATGACACTAACTTAAACTCTGGATGTAAAGACGGGTGTTATCTTGGTTTGATGGCTCACATAAACAACAGATACGGTTTATTACTTCGCCGCAATTTCGTATTAAATTTCAAAGTTTTGAAGTCACTGCCTTAATTAAAAGTGACGCTGTATTATAACGATATATATCCCCTCAGTCGAGATACAATCTCAACTAGTCCAGATTCGCTTAAACTTGGTGCTAACGAGATATTTCACTAGTCTGGTGTCTTATCTTGGAGATCCAAAACTTCACAAGTTTAGGCTAACAAGTATCTGTTAAAGAAAACCAAACAAATTTACGCCTTGCGAGAGAACGGTGAATAAATAGCTTTTAGCTGAAATACCAACGGTGAAATAAAAGCATAAGCGTGTTTGTTGCTTTAACGCAAAATGAAAATATGATGTCCAGTGAACGAACGGAAAGAGAATAAATTAAAAGTAAGGACTCAGTCCGACCATTGTTTTTTTTGTACACTTCATATGTTTTTATACCCAAACGTAAGCCGCGTTTACGTTTAAAAATGGATATTTCGGGGTTTTTATTTTAACCTATCACGGATGACAGCTCGGATGAAATATGAAAACTCGGACGCAGGAAACAGTTTTCCTCTTGACCAAAAATTGGTTGCTGGCAATTTCGTTTTCTGAACGGAGACTGGCAAAACAGTATGATTCAGCCGTTCGTAATACCTAACTATTTTCTAAATCATTATTTTCCAACACAATTTTTTAAGCCAATAAGTTTCAAGCTTCATCTGAATTGAAACAACCGCTCCATTATTTACAATAACCGTGCCCAAGTGATGCCAAAAATTCTCGCCGAAAAAACTCGCAACAGGCGTCAGGAAACGTAACAAATATTTTAGGATCATCCAATTCGTTTCGTGAAACGTTCAATATCTAGAGCACCATACGTACGGACGGACAGGAACGTGATAAATTCGTTGAGCAGGCGAGGGAATGACACAGTGATCCTCGCTCATATTTCACAATATACAAGCGACGTTGTTTTAACACGGATAACTTTGTGTACTTACATCCACCACGTTTTATCTTGCCTCTTTGATTTTGTTGAGGCCGACGACCTTTGTTTTTTCTATCTTTAAACTTTACCAAATACAGCTTTACTTAGAGGTCTGGGTATATCGGACAAGATGTCGAGGTCATTGTCGAGAAAATTAAGAGCTTGCAATTTCTATTGAAAAAAAAATGGGTTTGCTTCTTTCGCGTATGGTTTCGTTCTGATAGAATGGACCTCTGCCAATTTTAGCACAATAACCCTGGTTTTAGAATTCAACACAAAATAACTAGAATTGATGTATAACATTAGGTTAGTAATAACACACAATTTCCGGTTAGTATAATACGAAGGTCATTTCATAATACTCCTTGGAAACGAATTACAATTCAAAACTTATCGGTACTAATCTTAAATCCACACATACCTATTTCAATGGAACACAGTCCTAAGGTTCTCAAAACAAATTGGCTATTCAACTTGATATTTGCCAGAATTCCAACGGACCCCGGGACCCTTTGGGGACAATTTTGACAAATAGTTGGACTAATAAATTTTCATTGAAACCCCGATAACTTTTGCGTCAGTCGTTGAAATTGGGACATTTTACTGAGTTACACTTAACTTAATTAAGAGTTCAATTAGTCTTGACTTAAGTATGATTATAACTTCTTAAGATGTTGTGAGTTCTCTTTTAGAGGGACTTTTGATATATTATATCAAAAGTCCCTCTAAATTTTGTATGTTTTAATGAAACTCCAAATCCTTTTGGTACACGCTGAGGCTGTGGGAAGACAAATTTTGAATGTTTGCTCCAGTTTCGTTGATTATACGACATTACGGAACTTTCAATAGGTAGACGAACGATTTTCATGATAGCAAATACAGCATAATATATTAATATCGATACGCTCGTTTATTTTTAGCTGAAATGATCCAAATCTTGAGCATGTAATCTTCAATTGCAATTATCAATTAATCAAATATGTTTCATGCCCTCAATGCGTGCAACATGTCTGAATAAGTTCAAGGTACAATTAAAAATGTTTTGCATAATTAAAACTGTTTACCGGCTAATATATTCTTTCGCATGTTCGCGATCATATCATGCTGTGGTGTTATTTTTTCTTGGCAACATTACTCGCCCATTATTAGGAGATTGAATCTCGTAGCGTGCACATGAAGCATTTTTTAGTTCACCTCATTTATACGTTACCTTGACGCTGTAATTAACGCAGTGAATTTCGAATGCAGTTTTAGTATTAACATTTATTTTGTTTGCTGCAAAACTTGTCTGATGTTTTAATTCATCAAATTCTTTTTACTTAAATTCCTGTTTAATTTAGCGAAGGTTTTTGACCTGCACGTGATCGTTCATCTTTGAAGCTGCGAATGGACAATTAAGTCAGTATTTCAAGATAGGAATCTTCTAAATGTTGTGAAACTTCAGCCGTGTCATTTAATTAATTTGATATATTGTTTTCCATTGCGGTGGTAATGTAATCTGAATGTGTTCTGGAAATTGCAGGCTGCATAATATCTGAAATTCAAATCGGATTTTAATTAACAAAATCTGAATGCAGCCGTTGAAACACACATCTTACCTGAATAAGACCGTTACCTGTTTATTCAGATGGCAGACCAAAACGCAGACATTCGGAGTCTAGCATATTTGCGAAGCTAGCGTTTTTGAATAGAACCGGTCGCACTACGTATGTTCTATTTAGTATTTGTCGGTTGCAAATGTAATTTCGTTTTGCTTACCGTGTATTTTGGAGTTTGTATTTATGTGTATGAGAATATTCAGGTTGTGGTGCACCTGCTGGATATCTGAGATGATAAAAAAATAATAGTTAGGTAGGTACCTGTGCTCTGAACAGTTTTTAGATCACACTGAGAAATGCCAACGGCTATCGTCTGCAACGCCTCCTGCTACCTCTACATACACCAACCATTTTTTTACAACCACATAGCTATTACAAGAACTTCATAGTGTTTTTCAAAGTTGATAGATCTGGCGAACTGCATAAAAAATCCAAAATCTACCACTAAAACTTGCTCAACATTTTCGTAGTTCCACGAAGAATAACTACAGCAACAAACTCAATTAAAACATCAATTGAAAGTCAAAGAATCCGCTTGAACTTTAATCCCCGATCATAAACTATGCAATTCGTTGGCAAGTAACTTTATTAAAGTTCCATATTAAGAGGTGCAGTGGTTTCGTTGGAACTTCCAGTTTTTACTTCGGCAACTTGAAACATTGACAGGGTGGATTTACGAGAGTTCCCCCGTTTCAACGATAACCGAGATCAGCTAAGGAACTTTTGATAAATATTTTGTTGCTTCTTGTTTTTATGGCAAAGTGTTAGAGGGCTTTTGTAATGGAATATTCAAGAAAGTTAAAATACCGCGGATGGTAGATGAAGAGACTTGTTTCATTAGTTGCGAACAGATGACTGCTAATCTAATGATTTCAAAAATTATAATAATACAAATAAACATCTACCTGATTAATAGTGACTTGTCAATTATACCAAAGTATTCAATACTAAATCTTTTGAAAGATTTATTATAAGACATATAGCAACCAAAATCTAGTGGTCCTTGATTGATAATAATAAATTCATTCGCTTAACACCGAATATATAAATATCCTAAATGTTTTTTTTATAGACTGACGTCTAAACATAGTCGATCTGTAAAAAGTTGCTACAAGACCTAGCATTAAGATATGCATTGCAATTAACTCGAAATATTTTTGGTCATTCAAGAATTCCATAATGTTTGAAGGAATTTTGAATAGGTACTTGAAAACAGTATAATTTTATGAATAGTAAAAATACAAGAATTTGAAATAATTTAACATTGAAACACAAAATCTTATTCTTTTATTGAAGTTTTATTTTCTTATGTTTATTGAAGAGTACTTTTGCAAAGATAAACTTCGCCAGACAAACGGTTCTCTTTAACAAAATTTTGATTATATTACGATCACAGACTACGCTTCTTGGGTCTTTGGTATACTCACCATCCCTTTAAGTATCAACTTCTAAATATGAATAGCTAAATAGACTTTTATTATCAAAGTTCACATCATATAGTGATCTTAGTATAATTTCTATCTCTCTTTCTCCTGTCTATAACGTTTACTCATCTTCACGAAACATTATTTCTTCAAATTCTCACGAAACACCAATTCAATCTTACTCCGGTCGAATTTACCTCAGTTTATTGGCTACCATTGTAGTTTAATGGTCTCCGTGACATTTCACATCATCGTCATTTGTCACGTTTATCTCTATCTTATCGTGTTGCTTTTTAACAGCGTGAAGTCTGTGCGTAGCCTTAAGCCGTGCGTGAAAACCGTGTCAGAATTTTATAGCGATTTTAAGAGTATGAGTTATTGTGTTCATCTGGAAGTTGAGTTAAATTGTGACAGTTATTTTCTATTTAGAGCTTATATTTTTATCCGTTAGAATTGCTTCAAATAACGTATTTGCTTTAATTTTACAAATTCTTGTGTGAGAAGCACACAATCTATTTCGTATTGGGGACATTATGCTTTTACTAAGTAGCATCCGCCGAAGTCATAAAGTCCCTTACCTCCCAGTCCACCATGTGAATACCACTATCAAATTCTTCAGTTACTGCATAACATGCTTCTAATGTTATTCCAAGTTGACTTGTATCTAATTCCAAATCATGTTCATTTTCCATAAACTTTATTACATTCCCTGAACAAAAATGTGTAATTACATCAGTATGTCAAAAGTTAAGAAACATTTGTCACAAGAAACTTTCATTTGATTGTAATTAACAAAGTTCGCTCATACGACTCACGCGTTTGTTGTTAAGTTTCTTGATTTACAGTCTAATATCATCTCAGTTGCTTTAATATTAGATTTTGGATTTTAAAATTACGTCTAATTCAATTTATATTGGTATAATTTAACCAACGGTTAATGAATAATTTTGTGACTAATAGTTGTCACTTTTCTGTAATAAATAAACTGTGGTTTTATTATCATATTTTACTTGGTTATATTAAAGGAAAAACAAGCACATATTCAAAGCATTAAGAAGAAACTTAATAAACACCATATAGCATTTTCTTCATCAATAAAAGTTCCAAAGAATAACCCTTCATAGAGCAGATACGGTAGTAAACTAGTCTAATTTTATGGTCAATTTTATCAATTAAAAATTGACCTTAAAGTTAGACTAGTCGAGTGGTTATATGCGCTGTACAAATTTCGTTTCTGACCTATAAAGGGTCAAACACAAGAAATAAAACTCACCGAGTCGTCATTTGATACTTATAACTTTACCAAATAACAAGTATTTACTCAGAGTGTAGCTACAAAGTCGTAGCTTTATGAGGTAGAAAATTTCAACTCCTTGTCTTATACTTGGTATGGTAATACCTGCATTTATTACGCATGCAGTTACTGAAAGTGCTGTACAGGTATGAGACTGAGTTTTATTGTATGACATTAAGTCTTTAATGTCTTTGTGGAGGATAGGTAGAAAATGCCTTTTGGTTGTTTTGTAAAAGTAGGTTTTTGTTGCGTGCTGCGAAGCTCTATAAGGATATAAACCGTGATATAAACGATGCTAAAACTCCCTGCTTCGTAACTTTTTCACCACACTTGAAACACTTATCATTTAAGTATTTGACGGTTTCCAAACATATTATTGATTTTATTTTATTTTTCCCAATTTTATTGATCAAATGCTTGCATACTGTAAGGACGTCGTATTGTTTCAAATCAAAAAACCTGCAACACAACAAAACACACAGATACATTAATTCATACTTCAACAACCCGTATTGTCTACAACTACACCCCTACCTCATATTTTTATAAAATCTCATTTCTGAAGGTCATTGCCCTGTCTCCATTTTCAGTGAAGTCTCCCCTATAAGTTGAAGCCTAAAGTGCATGAAAGTTGGTAAGCGCCGAGGTGTTATTCCAAAGAAGATGCTCGCATACGTTAAAGCAAACAGCAAGTTTGAATGCACTTCACTCCATGTTGTTTTTAGCGACCACGAATTTTCCCTATCTTTAAAACTTAACTATGAAATACTAAGAACTGAAATGAAAGAATCACACTAAACGAAAACATCACACATAGATGTTTTCGTTTAGTGTGATTTTTTTATTTCTTTAAGATAAATAAAAATAAAAAAAACTTTTAGATAAAGAAATACTTTCTGGCATACCAAAAACTTATTGCTATCATCTTGTCCCTGAAAAAAAATCATCCTTAATTAACTTTACCATTTTCAAAAACTCCCAAGCTTTAATAACCCACAAAATATCTTTAAAACAACATCCCTAAATTCTCCAAAGAAGTCCAACCCTGAATCCCTTTAAAACCCAATCACACTCCTCTAAGCCGGAACCCCGTGCCACCGTAACTCCGGAACGAAGAACAGGCGACATTAGTTTAGAGCCGCATCCAGTCGTAAATGATATCGCAAATTGCATTAACACAGTTTACTTTGCATTCATATCGCGAGCAGATTTAAATTTCACAGCTGTTCTTGTCTTATAAGTCTTGTTGTTTTATAACTTCGCATTTCCTCTAAGAAGGTGACACAGAAGTTTAAATGTTTCATTTCTTGCGTTTGTTTATAATTTGAATGCCTGAGCTAGGTTTCTGTGGGGGTTTCTCGCTCTGTTTTGTTTATCATTGAGAGTTGGTATTTGAATATCATTTTAATGATTAATAGTAATAACTTTAACAGTACTTTTGATATCAAGCATAATTAATGATTCTACTGGTTTTAAATAAAAATTATTCTAATCAGTTATCAATGCTAGTCCATCAGCTATAACAACAGTTGAAATCACAATTAATAGTTTATTAACTTCTCTTCTCCCATCATTATCTCTCAATTGTCCCCACTTTTCAGAACTAAAACCAACTGATACATTCCCTTTTCATCTTCCGAGTCTAACCAAAGCAAATTGCATTACAACTGTTTTATTTTACATTCATTTCATTCACGGAGTCCGGATGATTTAAGTTTTACTTGTTCGAGTCTGGTCTCGACTGTTGAGGTCGGTGTTTGTTGTTGGATGACACCTGTATAATTCTACCGGTGTGTTTGATATAGTAAGGAAGGTTGTTTGGTTTCTATTGAGAAGAAATATACTCTAAGATTAAACTACCAACAATTACAAATGTTAAAACGATTTGATTATATCTTATGAGTTAAAACCATAAAAGTACAAAATAGTCGTATTCGTTTAAAATAATTAACTTTTTGTGTATGTGAGTTTAAATGTTGGTAAACGCACCAATGATACAGGAGAAATTCCTAGTGTGGGGCAAAGCTTAAAAAAAATATAACCTTAGTCATGAACATTACTTAAACTAAAACTAATTGGGTGAAAGGAATACGTAAAAAAAACAAAATATTACAAAACTTTTGTGGCTCTCTAACGTGTAGGAAAATAACCTTTACTCACAATCTACACAAGATTTTCCTCTCCGTCTAAGCTGTTAAATAAATCAGCTGATAGCACTACCCTCATAGTCTCGTATTAACGACTGCCCTAACCTACATTTGTGTGAATATTACTCCTACCTATATCATACAAAAATGGTTATTAAAGTGATAACTTACGGAAGGGAAGAGGCTTATATCTCTGATAGAGAATGTGAGAGGTCTTATATTTTTACGAGCGTTTTTAATGAGGACATAGTGAGTCGTTTATTTATATTGTCGTCTGTGGTTTTAACTCAGGATCGGTCTGTGTTTCGCCATGCTTGGATCTCGTTAAACAAATGACGGTAAATTGTGATCACCTGACTGCCTGGTGGTGATTATGCTATAGCTTCTCTTAGACCTTCAATCATAGCAGTCCTTAGGAGTTTAGCAGTGAACACTTATCTCTTTCCCTATCAATTATTTTTTTCTGTTTAATTTCTATTAGTATTAGTATTTCTTCTGTTCGTTCTGTTTTTTCCTGACTAATTGTCTGGTATTTAGCTGCATCTGGCCATCATTGTTAACTTTTAGCCGTGATGATTATCTATTATTAATATTATATCTAGAAATAATTCCATGTCCTCATATATCGGTACTTTAAGGTCACCTTGGATTGTCGAACTCGTCAAAACTTGATAATGATTTATATGACGGAAGATTCCAGTATATTATGCATTTATGCATTGTTCTGTAACTGTCAGTCAGTAATCCGTGTATTGGTTTTTAAAATACTTTATTATTATGACCTTAGACTGATACCGTATACAATTTGTTTATGCTATGGTTCTGTAAACGTAATGTGTGCATATTACGACTTATTTATTAGATTCAAAGTTACATTGTTTTCCCATTTAATATTTTTGGCATTTCAGCAATGCATATTTAATTCAAATTATTATATAAACAATAATAATTGGAAGCTACATTTTACAAAGCTCAGTACTTGACGCACTAACCTTTAAAGCTCACTCGACCTTATATTTACGACACATAGTTTAAATCACATAAACATAACGACGTGTCGGTTCCTAACTAGCCTATTTGGCCGTAAGGTCATTCATAGCCACAGTTTTGATCTGCGCAAGTCAATGCAAGATTCAATAAACATTACGTGGTGGAGCATAAAAAGCGTTCCATTGTCATTCGGCGAGCGTTCCCGAGTAAAACGTGACGTGTGGGCTAATGACATACAGATGACATACAGATGGTCGTAATTACGCATGTATTATGCCTATGTGTTCTGTAGCGCTCGGAGTAACGTGAGCAGCGTAAAATGTATTTTTTGCGACCTAATGAAGAATGATCACAGAAAGTCATTAACTGTATACATCAAATGATGCTGCTGACAGTATTATATTGTTTTCATAGGAAAAGTTTCGCCGTATAGTAAATTGTAGTTTATGATAATGTGGCAATGTAACGCATTAACAAGCTGCTTGCAAATGAATATATTAAAATAAACCTTTTATTACTATGCAGTAATTTCTATGGCAATAAAATAATTATTCAATTACAATCCTTGCTCGTTAATGTAGCACATAACTCCATATAATCTGTGATTATGTAAATCACCTCGATTGAATGCACACAAATGTTATTACAAAACTATGTAATATCTGCTTGTCATTTGCCCCTAAGGATTGTACTGTCCTAATTTCAAATACACATGCAAACTGTAATAGTCTTTGACAGCCTAATCTGGAATCGCGGAGCATCTTGAATCTATTCCGAAACTTAGGTACAATACGGACTAAATATAATCGAACTGTCGTATCTACGTAGACTTAAATAGTCCGTGACAGCCTTTAAAGCCAACAAGCAGTCGTTCGCTCTACAGAATACATTATACTCAGGAAATCACGACCCATACTAGGATCCAATTTATCTTCCAAAATCATAAATTTTGTATGTAATGATATTTCGCATCCGCCATTTTGGTGTTTAAATAATATTTGTAGGGTAAGCTGAATTCGAGGTCGATGGTAGTTCGATATGTAGAACTTCTTTCTTTATAATGGGACATTTCAAACTTCGATTTTTTTTATAACGTGAAGGAAGTTACGGAATTTAATTTATTACTACTTTTATAGGCTCTATAGACTAAGTAATATCTCCTATATTTTAACTGGAATATTTTATCGGCGTCATAGCGGAAAGCTTGACCGTGTGAAAGCTCCGTTTTGTTTTATCGGAATGACGACACAATTATCGGAACGATGACAATAATTATCGGATCAAGTTAATTAACAAATTTCCCTTTGACTTACAAATTACAAAATTAATATCAATATTTTTTTTAAATACATACCTACTAAAAAATAAAAATACACCCCATAAACGGAAAGCTTTTAAAATTATTAATACTTTCTTTACTATTAAACTATAAACTTAGAACTGTTCCAGTTAATACTGGGTCAAATTAGAAACGGGCTTCAAACGGGAATCGAACCCGAACATGACAATTATCGATTATTAACCACTTAGCCGTTGTGAAACTTTATCATAAATGAACTGGTTCTTGAGAGGCTTTCGTTCACGAGTTTAAGATGGAGAGATTATTAAATTAACGTTTAAAATGTAACCTTAGTCTGTAAGTTTTCATTTCTTAGGTTTACATGAGCTTGCATTTTGTTCAAAGCATTGCGAACAGCAAATTGGGAGATGACACGAATATATTGGAAGGAAACCACACGTCAAGCTCACTGTGTATTGACGAAAAAAGACCAATATATGTAAGCCTAGATTTCCCGACGATATTAAAATATGTATAACAATATTTTAATAAAAATAAACAAGAGCCTAATTCTACATCCTTTGGAAAAACCTAAAATAAATTTGAATATAAAAATAAACCAAAATACAAACTAACAAACAAAAGCAAAACACAATGTAGAATACAGCCCGAAGCGTTTGTAAGACATTAATAATATCTTATATTTCTATTTTTCCCTCTACATAGAGCCTGAGGTGCCACTCTACCTGTTATGAAGCTATCGGGCCATTAAAACAGTGATATCAAAGGGCTCTATCGAAAAAAAAAATTATCACAAAATTGTTCTGTCCTTCCGTATTTAATTTGGTGTAGAGGATAAGCGGTAGCGGGCTGAAAGGGTAAACAAATCACAGGTACAACATGATTATGTATTTTTTCTTGCCAGTATTATGTTTATTGACTTATCAAAAATTCACCGCCTTCTTGGCGTATTTTTGACATGTCAATATGACTAGTGACTAGTGTCGTTTTCATGTCAAAGTTTTCACAGACCGACTTTGAAAGTTAAGTGGTCGACCAGTGGTCTACATTAGGCCTGAATCGAAAGAGCTGGAAGTTACACTAATTTATTTTTAGTAAATTAATATTTCAGAAGCATAACTATCACCTTAAAAATTACTAAAACTATTTGCTACTGTTTTTTTTTTGTAACAGTAGTTCGCTTATTATTTACACCAAAAATAATTACAGCCATTATTAAACAAGTAGAAGATATAAATTAAATTTGCGCCCGTGGGCGAGTTTCGTAGATAAATCGTTACACACAAACCGACAAGGTCGAGTACTGTGCTTAATATTATAAAATGTATAACTATCATAGTTATAATCATTTAAACCGGTCCTATATATAGAGGAGATATGTTTTGTATCGTCAGCAAAAACAATATTTCGCATAATTATTCGAAAACAAAAAACAAGCAACTCGGACGAGCATTATATTAAGAATCATAGTGTTGCTACATATTTCACAATATTTCTAGTAACGAAAACCTTTTCGTATAATTTGAATAATTTCGCATAAGACGCTTGTTTTTCTCACTGTACCTCAGTCTAATCACTCATATAATCACTCGGATTATATTTTTTACTTGCAAAGCAAATAATTGTTTGTGCTGTAACATAAGGATCGTGGAAGAGAATGTCTTGTTACATCGAGTTCGTGGTAACCGACGGAAAAAAATATGAATCATAATATGATTTAAAAAAATGTGTAGGAATGTCTAATTATTGAGAAAACATAAATGGATTAGCTTTATTAACATAAAGAATCGCTAGAAAGAAGAAGAAGAGCTAGTCTAGTCCATGAGTGGGGAAGCATCACAGTTTGTCTGCCTACACATGAAACAAACTGCAATTATAAAATGTTTCCCATTAAGATTTAAAAAAAGAAACTCGCGCGTGTAGCACCGTACACGTAATAGAACTAAATCTTCAAAAAAATAAAAGAAATTTAGTGAGAGAGACAGAGAGAGTTATATCTGTCTTCTCTCTCAAGTAGCGAAATGTGCCTAAACGTGACGCGTCCTTGAAGTTTCACTCTCAGTTTATTGAATCGCCGCCTGAGAAGCTTCGCATCAAAAATTTAAAATTTTCGCATAATCTCTATTGACATGTCCTCCACAGTGCACAGTTACTACGCATGACATATATTATTACAATACAAAATGCGCCGCGTTATTGTAACGACAGCTACAATTTGTTCTTTTGACCTGTTTGACGTGACTCTAAGTCATTCTGTCGTTATTCAGCTTTTTGCTGCGTTTTTTACGTTTTCAAACTATATTTTTAGTTCGTCTATTAAAACTAGGTATTGTCTAGTTTCAAGGTGATCTGGGATTATAATAAATACCAGCTGGTTGTTACTCAGCGAGTCAGCTGATGTAGACGGGTTTTATGCTCGTAAGTGACGGGGTAATCATCGGTTAGGGCTCTAAATGACGATCGACTCGCCGCCGGTTAATCGTGCAATTGTCATGTGGAGTCGAGTTGTCAGTTTGTGAGCCGTCTAGAGATAAGTACCTACCTATACATTTAACCTGAAGATTATACCAACGCTTAAGTATAGGTGTCATCTGTCCCTCAAATGTTATTATTATAACTTATGTTGCTCTTGAATAAGAAAAATATTTAATAGATAACATTAAAATTTTAAAGGCTCATTTGAAGTGGTATCATACCCAAAGGTACTTAAGTGTAATCAAGCAGCTTCAATTGAAGGTCTGAATTGACCAAATCAAATCTATCTTGCGTAATAGTAGTAGAGAATAATACGAAATACGTTCCAAAACATTTTAGCGTACAACCTATCCATCAAGTTTCGTAACAAATCATAATACTATTACAGTATTGTGTTATATCAATCTGTGTTCTGCATTGTTCGCCTTAACGCTTGACTTTTACTCAAGGTTAACTAAAGGTTAGAAGTATAAAATGCCACGGCATCGGTTTATGACATTTTAAAATGTAAGAAATGATATCAAGGATTCCCCTTGATGTAAAATTTTATTTGATTTGAAACTACTTATTGTAAAACTTTAAACACGTTTTGTTTTATTTACTGATTGATTAAAAGAAACAAACATATACTTAGCTAGAAATATAAACTCGGTCAACCATGTTTAGAAAATCAGAAACGCGAAAAACTTGCTTCTTTATTTATCAGAAATATTTTAAACAATTGGTTTAAAACTAGAAATATCATCATTATACACGAGGCACCTAAAAATAACTCAAAACATTTGCCTAAAAATCGATGGAAGAATTTCAATCCGTGTCCGAAATCGGAGCCTTAGAATAGGCGATTTTAAAACGCATGAGCGCCTTCTCTCGAAATTGAACTCAACAAGACAATAACAAATAGCTCTGATAAATGGAGTCAAAACTTTGAATACAATGGTACCTTCCGAGTTTTGACTCCATTCATCCCAACGCATTTTTGACGCACCGTTCCAATATAACTAAAAGCAGAACAAAATGTGTTTTTAATATTATTTAGGTAGGTAATATAACAAAGCGCTTAATAATTCTAAAAGTACTGACAGAATACTGAAGCCCTACTTAAATACTGCACCCGGAAATCTAACATTCAAAGAATCACGCCACAAACATACACACATCATCTTCTGACACATCGCGTGTTTCGTGGCCCCAGTTTTAAACCGTGAATTTATTGTTAAAATATAAAAAAAAACCATACGTGATATATGAATCAACCTTGGCCCACAAATGTTCGCTTCAGCATTGCTGAGAACATTGTAAAAAATGGTGCTGGTTGGTACTGGGTGCTACGGGTTCTGCATACATTACATTATTTTAGAAGAAAAAATGCAGTTTTGTTGAAACTTTAATTTATAAAGGGAAAAAGTCATGCATAGTATACATACTAATATTCTTGTATATTATATACTTTGTATATAAATGTTTATTGACATTGAAAAACCCATGCAATTAGTTTAAGTGCACTATGTAAAATTACACTTACAAGCAGTAGAGTACATTTTTTGTCTGCCAGTGCATTGTATAAAATTATTACACAAAAAACGCTCTCAAAACAAATGACAACAAGGGCAGACAGACCTGTATCACCTATTTAGCCGCAGAACGCTAAAAAATCATTCATTGTTACTGATATACTCGTAAGTCGCGATCAAATCACGTACGAATTTGCCACCTTTTTAATCGTATGCCCTTTGTAAAGGACATAATATATTTTTATCTTACTACCTACGTGTTGTTAAATTTGACGTTATTATAGTCCTTTAGGCACTTGTCTCACCACCCGCGCCGACGAGAAAGCCACTATCTATCAACGATTTTCTCACTCAAGAAACGTACAAAAATTTGTAGGTCTCGTGTAGGTAAAAGATATACATTAGATATGTACATATAATAGTTGATCGCTGACTGTTCAGACCGCGAGTACTCGTTTGTCGCAGCGACAAGAGTTATCAAAGAGAGTACTCGCTCAGCGATTCTCGCTCGGCAGGCAGATAAAAAAGAAAAACAATCCTTTCCTTTCCTTTCAATTAAAGCACCTGCCATCTAATCTCTTCACCACCCTTGGTTGACTGGTAGAGAATGCCTAAGGCATTAGGTCCGCCTTTGTGCGAAAAGTTTAAATAAATAAATAAATAACTCGCTGAGAGACTCATGCTTTTATACATACGCATACCAGCGAGTAATCGCTCGTGGCTGTCGCGCAATCGCTGCTCGTTGCTCGCCAACTCGTTTTTAGTTGCTAGATCTACTCGCTTCTCGTTAATTGCCGGTGGTGGGACAGGCCCTTAAGCCCATTGAAGTTATATGAAGTGTAAGTTCAGATTTGAAGGGTATATTTCTTTTGTACTGTCTAAAAGGTGATTTGTTCTGGCTGTCAGTCTGATTGTGATTGTGTAGTGATTCAATGTTGTCTGGATGCATGACATTGTCGGGTAAGATCTTAGGTTGAATCTATCAGTAGGTATCATTTGTATTATAGTTGGATATAGTAGGTACCGTAAGACACACAGTCGGATCAATCATATGGTGATTGATTAGTAAGAGGTTTTTAGTAAAAGTCATTCTGATATTGAAAAACTAGTTTTACAATATTGTATTGTCAAATAAACACGAAATGAATGTCAAATTGACATCTTTTTTGTCTCCTTTATCTCAAGTTGATATCTTAATATTTACAGTATGATTCATTATTGCTTTGAGTAGTCAATCTTTTTTATGTTTATTCAAATGATCTATCCATCCATTAATTTATTTGTGTAAAAGCTAAACTTTATACGTAGGTACATACTTTGTTATTTATGACTTGAACTTACAAGTTCATGATCTTTTTCTTTAATCCACCTTCTCAGCTTTACTCAGACGTGCATTATTTGCGTTTTCTTGGCAAAAGATGTAATTTTTCTTTCTTTCATCATCACCGTCGTCGTTTCGCCCAAGTCTTAATGTCGCCACATCGACCGGTATTAGATTTTCTTCTATTTGGCTTCACTGCAATCTATAAAATAATAAAAAAACAGTCATGTCATAGGACATTTTCGTAAAAAGTCCACCATTTTCCCAAAGTCACACAGCGTTACCAACCGAAGTAGGTAGCTAAAAATCGTTAATTTATAATTTATTGATAATTCATCAAGTAAGTAAGCATTGTAGAACAAGACAATAATAATCCTGTACTTGGTCATGCCAAATTAGTAGACACACAAATATGGTCGCCTGCCTATTTGAATAGTGTTTGTGTACATTTGGGGCAAAGAGTGGGTCACAGATGTGTCACTATTTTGGTAGCCAGTTCCTTTAAATTTACATGTGCAAAAAATGTATGAACGTATGTTCTGAAACAGAATAAAATTTTGCAATCACTTAAGTACTCAATTTAGTATTACAGGACACAATTTTATTTATCATCTGTTTTATGACAGTCAGCATCTACAGAAGTAGCTGATTATTATAGAAACTCCAAATCCCTAGATAGATGCTAAAACATTTTATTCGAAAACACAGCAACAACATAAAAAGTTTTATATTCAGTCCAACAGCATCACAAAACAAAATAGGCAGAAATAAAACCGTGTCACATCTACTAATCCTTAACACATGCTAAAGTGGCGTATCCACATACATTTGAGACACGTTAGCAAGTTGTAGGTCAGTTTGTTAAAATTCACGTCATGTACTCCTATGAATAGACGATTATGCCCAAAAGTGGGTCAGAAAGGATTTTTTTTAAGGTTTTGGCCGTCCTTTCGGCTACGTAGCACCTGTCGATAATAGTTATGGCGTTCATGAAGAAAGTACCATGAGCTTTAGGAACTGTATAAATGTTTATCCAATTTTCATAGAAATACTAAAAAGCATGGTACGTGGCATGTGATGTGGAGGAATGAGAAGTATGTTTTGAGGAACCCCCTACTCTTAAGTAGGGGAAGCAAAGCAAACGATGGATGGACTGTGTGAAAGATGATATGGTTAGAAAGTGGGTGACTACTGAAATTACCACCCTGTATACGTGTAATCTAAGGGTTACTTCCAGGCTCATAAGAATTATCAAAGAGCCTTAAACAACCTTTAATTCCACAGAGCAAACATAACAGAATCCTTATAGGAAATGATTTCCTGATTGCAAGCTAAGTAAATTGATACAGTGTAACAAATCAATTTTACTTATAAGTACCAAACCCGGAACAACCCGCGTGTCTGATCATTAGTGTATGGCTGCATACCATTTAGAAGTCATTACTTATGTATACCCTTGTATCTTTTAAGGGGTAAACAGTAGTTAGGAATAGAAGGATAACTTTGAAAGGCTGAATGTGTAGCTCCAGCGGTGTGATTGCGTAACACACTAACAGTAGTAGCAATGGCTTTCATTTTCACAGTTCAACAACATTCATTGCGTTATTTACGTTATTGAATAGATGACTGAATGTGTAGTGATATCTACATCGCCACATGAGAGCTGCGCGTCATACTGACGTCACGCATAGCCTGCATCGCGCAAGCAGAGTTTACCGCACGACTAGCATATATACAACTTCCCGACATCAACCATCGGACACTTGCCCACCAGACACGACACCCGTCTGGTCAAAGGATCCTCCCTTTTCTATGGAGGTATGAGTGAACTTTACAACCTGTTCCTCGTATGTCTATAAATGAAATACACCCCAGCATGGTTTGACAAGACTCGATTAATCGAATGAACCCCAAGATTTGCACTAACCCCTGAAGCCTCATGCATGTGGCATGGACACAAAGACAAAGACCATTGCATATCAAGGAGTAGACCGAGGCGCACCGTAGTGGTTGGGAAGACGTGCCCTTAGGATAGGAAGGATTGTGTTAGTTAGGTACGTTGTTGAGCAGACAAATTTTTTCGAACTTAAGAAGCAATGGATTAGCAATATTCTTAAAAGCGATTCAGGTTGTGATTGAAAGTGTGTTACGCAATTAGGGTGCTGGATGCATATATCTAGTATCGCCAGTGGTTGTTTTTAAAAAGTCAACATACATTTTTGAATGCAAATGAAAAGCTGCTTTACTATTTTAAGGATCATTAACATAATCATTACGCTTGGCAGACGGATTAGTGCGGCTTTATTAGCGATACGAAGATACATTGACATAATCTAATTCTGTTTTATGAATTTAAATAAACATTACTTCTAATCACTCTGACAAAGTGTCCCTTAGCGTCATTGTTTTCAGAATAAGCAAAATTATGTACAGACACAAAGGGCTGAAACTTTGATTAAAATCTTTCTACGATCTGAATAGCACTTCAAATTTCACTAGTTAAAAGAGATACTTGAAATTCTAGAATTGTGTATACCCCAGTGGGATGAAAGCATTAGGTTGTAGACAAGATATTTTATTCATAATAATCACGCTCTTAGGCACTGAATAAGTCGTTGAAAAACTCTTTACGACTTCAGTTTTTGATTTTAAAATAGAAAAAATAGACATGAAAAAATCCTTTTAAAATTTAGGTATTTGTGATGCACTTGAATTTTTAATAACTAACTTTTCACCTGAAAACTAAATTTACGATCGTAACTAAGCCTACAAATATAAAAATAAATCCGAAAATCATTTTAGGCGCCGCTAAAGCCGGCAGTATAAAATAGTGCCGGCATAAAGTAAATAAAATGCATCCCTGTTGCGTTGGGCGACAATCCTTCACTTATACGCAATTTATATTCGCTTCCTAGAGCCAGCATAATCCTGCCTTTTCTCTGCTGGCTGTTTTACATATATCGAGTCAACGCCGCCACTCCACAGTACATTTAAATTTAAAATCTATATTCTGATACATTTTTTGCCAGATTTACAGCTTAAAAGATGATATTGCTTTGTTTTACCTTTTTGGCCAGTTAACTGTTTAAAGGGCCATTATCATTCATCGCTATTAAGTTTTGTATCTACCTAATAAACATTTCCTTACACTGTGCCAGAAATAATATTTTATTATGATTACAAAAACCAAATTACAATGTTAAATTCTATTATTAATTAAGCCTTCCCCTTCATCCCAAAAATGATTTATTTTTGGCCAACCTCACTTTTCAGAATAATTTGAATTGCTAATTCATTAATCTTAATATTTTAATCAACAATGTACACTTCCTAATCGTAATTTAAACCAGCAGTGCTTACAATATTAATTTATTGTTGGCAAAAAAGTATTTTGAAAAGAAATGAGTATAACATCTGAAAAAGTACCTATCATTATTTCATCCTATCAAGTATTTATCAAAGCTGTCATAGAACAAAATATCAAGACATTATTTATCTTAAGCTTTAGTAGGTAGGTAGTTAGATCTTAAATATAGTGTTGAAAAAGAAATGAACTCGAGTAATATCAAAGCTCCGAAATATACCGAGAAACAGAAAAACGCGTTTTCAATTACCAAATAAAAAATAAATCAAGAATTATTAAGAACAGAGAATCCTCGCGAAATAAAATCAAACTTAATAACTTTCAATATGGCGCCAAATTCCAATCTGTATTCCTTGAACCATTCAAATTGCTTCAGTAATAAGGGTCCGATTTTAATAAAAAAGGAACTTTCATTGTGACTATTATCCACAAACAAAGTGCGGACATCATCTGGGCCCCTCGACAATGGGGGCCCATAATGGGGCCCTCTTTGTTCCGTGTTAAAAGCTCCAAAAGTGTCGAACATCTTCTTCATTAATATTTCTCGAGAGTTCGGCTTTGTGCCCACTGTGCGGACGACATCGATGTAATCTCTTTATACGAGAGCATCTAATTAATTGTTTTAATTAAGTGCATTTTTTATAATCTAATAGGTAAGTCAATATTATGCATTTTGTTTTATAATAACGTTCAATATTAGTAACAAAACTTGAAATACAATGTTAAATTCATTAATTTATCACTGACACTGAGCTAATCTCTGCAAACGAATTTTGATGTATTAAATTAGCGTTGAAACGAATTAAAGAAGAATCGTACATTACATGAAATGAATTAACCAAATTATATTAATAATAGACCGCTAATCTCTTTCATTCGTATTAATTTCCATATTTCCCTGTTACAATTTGCTGCAAATAATATATAAATAGGTACGAGTATTTGCACAAATGAACGCCTCGTTAAAACTAATAGATCAATAAAAATACGTATTATGCTCAGAACAAACTTTATATGGCATAAACAGCTTACGTACGAGGATCAGACATTAATTTTGGCATTTCAAAAGCCATTAAGCCGGAGAAAATGCCAATGCTACTTTTACGCTAAACAAATGCCAGTTTTCGCTTAAAATAGATAAAACTTTACTTATATAGAAGTATTTAAATATTGTAAGCATTATGTAGTTATCTTAAGTAGCTTTTATCTGATTGGCCATTAATTCCTTTTATGCTTACTCCTGATGGTAGAAAGACGACGGCAATGGTAGTTTGGTAGTTTTAGTGACAGTTAAAGCGGCAGTTTTTGCATAATAGAGTTTAAACTGAAGAAGGTACTTTGGACTAAATAGAATTAACAATAAGTACGTAATTATAGTAGACTTTAATTATCTTATTACTGATGATATTTAAATTGAATAACATCAAGAACTTTACGCTTCTTCATGCATTTACGTAAACAGAATGAGCAGGGATTTCATAATTGAGATTAAATATTGAATAAAGAGATTTACTACTTCAAAAATATGGGCTATTTATAAGCCAAATCAAATTAATCCGTTGACTATTTACTTTTGTCGATCGAATCATACCCAGTTTAATTACAAACAGAATTCTACCTTAATTTAATAAAAATAAGCTTCAAATCTATCTAACACATACTGTGTCACACTATCAAAAAGTTGTAAAAAAAACCGGTCGCATTTAAATAACTTCGTTTCCTCAAAGGAAGTCGTTATTAATCATCTTCAAAAAGTTTATCCGAGGCGACCTTGTGAGTCGAAGGCTCGCGAAAATTCCGAAATAATATAAAGTGACTAGGAAGTGAGGTAGCCTTGGTGAGAACGACACAGGCTGTAACACTAGTCACGTATGTACAGTCGCGGATAATAGCGGTTCATCACTTTTCAGTCTTATTACTAAGGACATAATGGTGAAAAGTGGTTAACGTTAACGCTCATGATTGGCCGTATATAGAGTAGTCACGCTTTATCTCTGTGCTAAGCAATGATTAATAAATCATTATATTTTACTGTGCGAATAGATATTATAAGTTACATCATTTAGTCCATATTGGTCTTTATTAGGAAGTTGTTTCAGAAACGGACTAGAATAATAATCTTCTTATTGTGAACACAGAGAATTGCACTTACTTTTATTTTTGTCTTACTTTTCTCAATAATATGTTAAGTGAACTGTAACGTTCTTTTTTTGAGAAATAAATGTCTTTAAACCGGTTTTTTTTTAAATTATAAATCTTGCCTTTGTACTAAGACAGCCTCATCATCACCATCATCATCATCCACAGCCCCACTTGGGCACAGCATGGGCCTCTCTTTTCTTGTGCCAATCCGAACGCTCCTAGGCCAGCCTCATCCAGGTTCTACCCACGATGGTAAGAATATCGTCTACCCATTTCTAAGTCAGCCTAGAGTAAGTTTATATCATACAGTCAGTTCAGTTCATTACATAATATACTAGTTTAACTTGAACAAGAGAAAGGATAACAGTAACAAAAATAACAAAAACAGAATGTTCTAAGCAAAGGTCACCTGAACTCTCGATCGGTCGGACATTGATATATAGAGCTACGGTAGAGCAATCTCTAGTTATCCAGGAAACTAACTGGATGCCCTTGTAGAGTCGGCTCTACGCGCTTACAATAATAAGCGACATATAAACATATGGTGTTGCCAACTGATACAGGATGTTCCGTATATTAATGTGATATAATTATATTTAATGAGTGTGAGATATACATAGTAGTAAAATTTGGAAATTCATTAGTTATTGACGTATTGATAATTTAGCCTGCTCCCGTCCAGGTATAAAAAAGTCGTACACTAACCTAACCAAAACACAAAACAGACGTATGTTCGAAATCCAAATAGTTTTATTGAATGACTACATTTATACCGAATTTAAGCAATATTTCTTAACTGCAAGTATTTTATTCGAAACATAAAATACCATATTCAGAGATTCAAATATTTGTTTCTGTCTAAAAACATTAAGTATCAAGTCCCTGACTATTGAGTACCTACTAACTATAGCAACACTGCTACCCTATAAGGAAGTCGAGCATAACACTAATTTTGCAACGTCCACGTGCAGGACACGTGTTGTTTAAAGCCTAGATCGTGCAAACACTGATAAAATATAAAAAGGGAAAGATACAAGGACTGAGCGCACCTTTTCCGGGCAAATTGTAAGTAGTAAATAATATGCCAGGAAGTTTAGCGTTAGTATCTAAGGTAATATATTATGAGAAAATCATAAGCTTTATTATGTATTATGAGTGAATACTTAATGTTTTTTTTTTGCATACGAATTTCCATAACACGTTTTCATGTTTATTTTCAAATTTTGATTCAAAGACAATCATGCTAGGACTCTTAAATCGAATCTATATAAATAATAATTCTAAATTAAATGTTACTTTGCTAAGTAACAAACTAAAAGCAATGACAACAAAGAAACTAAACATTACGTACCATTTATTATTAAATTCATGGGAAAGCAATCATCCTGCATAAAATAGACAATAAACTTTTTTCTAATACTGCAACTATCTACAAAGAACTTGAGTTCAATCAATCCACAATTACAGGCTATATGGTTTCAGGATGTTGTTGAGACTTCCTCGCTACTGTAGCGCATCGAAAATCAGCTTCACTGCTGAGGAGAGTGAGAGACAGCCACCCTTTCACGTCACCGGATAATAAAATGTTAATAACATTTTGGATTCTTTGTTCTAATATAAAAACCAATATTTATTTATTAGTTGCTTATTTACTTCCACAAGTGCACTCATTAAATAATTCCTTTTCAATTTAATATATCGAAGGAGCTTATTATTTGTTGAAGTGAAATCGTACAGCTGTCTCGATTAATTTTATTATAGGACATTGGCTATTTGTTAGCTGAAAACAGTTTGAATGGTAAATGCAATAATCGTTTGCTTGTGTATCGAGAAATTATATGTCTGTGACTAGCAAAGCAAACAATAATATGAATAGAATTTTAAATGCTGTAATGTTTATTTCTAATGAAAAATGGTTTTTATTTGTCATATTTCAGTTGAAAAGAACTATTACGTTAAAAGCTGTCTAATTGGTAACAACGTCTTTAATGCTTTACTTTAATGAATAGATATCAAAGCCGAGACATGCACCTAATAAATACAAAAAACACATACGCCATTTACTGTATTTTAAACATGCACTGAACAGTGAACTATAAAAACTGGGCACGGTCCCTGTCCTTACGTATCTTACTGAGACAGACATGATTCATCAATGTCATTGAATGATTGGCTCTACTATATTTAACTCTGAAGTTCAACTATCGTACATCCGTTAATAATGCTCACAATTTTACAATAGAGTAAATAATACTGCAGCAAAAACTGGGATACCTTACTACTTGTAAAAAAGTTCCCAAATCCCAAAATGGCCGCTAAAAGAAGTTTCATTTCAAACAACGAAAAATACTAAAACCAACACAAGCTAGCCAAACATAAAACCGTACGGAAACGACAAAAAAGCTGCCTAGCAACAGACTAGTCACGAACACCAAACACGTGATTAATCCAGTCACAGCCGTTGCAATTCTGGCCTAAAACAAATTGTAGGAGCCCAAAAAACGCGGCTCAATAATAACTGCGTTTTTAACCTGGATAGCGGACCGCAAAAACTGCCTCCTCAGATCACCTTGAAGCTGTGTGTGTGTTCTGAACTTGATTTAGTTGCTATCGTACAAACCCTTTTTTTGTCTTGAATATAAATAGGTTTAGAAAAAACTTTTTGTCGAGTCGCGCTCAGCGAAAGTGGTTTGGTTTAGGGATCCGAGGTCGAATGATGGCGTGATTTAGCAAAGATCTGATTTTAAGGAAGAGTTCTTTGCATTTGCATTGTTAATTTGTTGTTATCTGGTGTGGTTAGCCTTGACGGAGTAGCTTTCTTAAGATGACCTTCAAACAATGTTTGACTCACTCAATGTGGTCACTTTTCTATTTGAAGAGACCGCTTCATTTCCTGTGTGTATCATGTTTGTTTGTCTGAGAGGACGAGCAATATTTATTTGTAATTAAACTGTATACTTTGGAGAATAATGATTATTATCCGGTCTCATGACACCTTCCCTAAACTCAAACGCTTATCACCAAGGAGACACTACCGGCTTCTGTCCTCAGATCGCTTCCTACTTGATTTGATAATAACTTCCTGCGTCCTTATACATCCTCGTTAGTCAATGTTTAGTGTATACAAATTACGGAAATGTTTATTGCACTTGAATGTTTTATAGCTCCAGTTGGAGCTATCGTTTCAAATAGAATTTCAAATGGGGTCACCAGTGGCAGACGTTATCGCGGACTGTTTTTGGTCTAATTTCGCTGAATTTAGTCGGTGTTTCGTATACGTTTTTGCCTCATCAACAGATGTATAGTCGCGTGAGAACATAAAGTAACGTACACCAGATCTGTGCGAATGCTAATCTAGTTCTACAATATTATATAAAGTTACTAAACTAATCTTGATCAGGGCAAACTCTGGTAAACTCAATATGTTTTACTAACTTGAACAAAACATACACACCCCGACATAACAACACAATAACTGTGTACACTATTAGAGATTTCGACTTGTTTATAATAATAATAATTCCTATGATAACAATATCATTAATAGTAGGGACACTGAGTTAATGTTGCACCACCTTGCATACTAATTGGACGTGGCCCGGCTCCGCGAATCGGACATGCCTGAAATAATAATAGTGCTCCCACAATTAAACAGATAACGTTGATTTTCCACCTCGAACGCGAATTTACATTATAGTTGGGCACAAATTGCCTGTAAAATTTGAAAACGTGATCTCGACTAACAGGATTTTCTCTCTTGTTCACAGACAAAGAAGAACAACCCAAACCACATAAAGAGGCCGATGAACGCGTTCATGGTCTGGTCGCAGATAGAGCGCAGGAAAATATGCGAGCAGACACCAGACATGCACAACGCGGAGATCTCCAAAAACCTCGGCCGAGTGTGGAAGACGCTCAACGACGAGGAGCGCCAGCCCTTCATCGACGAGGCGGAGAGGCTGCGACAGCTACACATGAGAGAATACCCCGACTATAAGTACAGGCCGCGCAAGAAGACCGCCAAGTCAGATAGGTCGGGGCCGAAGACCGGAGGCGTGACGAAGCCGAAACGCAAACAGCGCGCGGACTCCAATAACAACAGGGGCGTTGCCAGGCGGAGGAGACCAGTTCCATCGGTGCCGAGTGTACCCATGGAGACTCCCGCGCCTCCGCCGCTGCCGGCGAGTCCAGCGGGCTCGCCCGACTCCCCGGAATCAGCATGCTTCTACGAAGACCACAATCGTCGCGAGCAGGCGGACCTCACAGATCTCTACTCCATCACGGACCTGCTGCCGCTGCCTGCAGACTGCGAGGTGGACCTGGAGGCCCTCACGACGGACATCGACTCGTTCGAGACAGCGTCGTCGTCGTCGGGGTCGCACTTCGAGTTCTCGTGTACGCCCGATGTATCGGACATGCTGAGCGAGATCGGCGTGGCGGGCGACTGGGTCGACCACACGTTCTCGTCGTATCTGACGTCGTCTTAGAGCGGTGTTCGGGTCGCCACGGCCGCTGCCGGCCGATTCCACTGATCTCATGCGGTCGGCCAAAGGGCCGCCCCCACGGAGGCCGACGACGCGGCGACCGCTCGCCGCTCCGCCTAGAGAGTGCCTATCCAAAATGACGTGTCGACATTTGGATTTAATGTACAAAGTTATTTAATAAGGATCGAGGGTGAAAATTGTTTTGACAACCGACCTCACGGTCGCGTTCCTCTTCGGTTCGTACGGTTACTTTAATCGTTTAGTTTTAAAGTTTCATTTTCGATAACGGCGACGCTTCGTCTAGGAAGCGGCATCGGGTTTTATAAACGTAGGCTGTGAGTTGGTTCTTGTTTTGTCGTTTTGCTTTCGTTATAAAATGTATGGTTTCGACACATAATGGAGGTAATTTCCAAACGACACGTCTCAGACGCATCTCAGTAATTAAATCCGTCTGCTCTCCGTCGCCTGTTAGTTAGAAACGGGCCAGTCAGGTGGCCCCCCGCGCTCGCATCGCGTGGTCGCGCCGTATTCTGTACGTGTACATTACACGACTTGGCTTCTAGTGCATTCTAAAATCGTGAGTTTGCATTCTACGTCACACCTTCTTTTTTATTTTATTAACATTTGTACTTTTAAGGGTCGTCTATTATTTTTGAAACGTCTTAGATTGAAATATGTATCATTCTTCTTGTAATAGAAAAATAAGACTAGTTATAGTCGTTTGTCTTGCGTTCGTATATCCTGTACGTAAGCTCACTTTATACTTTGATGCACACGTAGAGATAGTTAAACATTATTATTTTACTATTGGAAGCTGATCGGTATGTCATTGGAAGAATTTCGGTGTGCCCGTAAGTGTTTGTCTCGGTTGGACGCGGTGGGCCCCTACCAAGTTAGTTTGTCACCGGAGCGAGTCGCGCGTACTATAATAACTTCTGTCGCTGCTGTATGTATACCGTCTCTTCCGCTACGCGTGTCTCGCTCTCCCAGTAGGAGTGCAGTGGTAGGGGTCCACGGTCTGATTTATATTAAATGTTTCGAGTCGGTCTCGTAAGTTAAGGATTCGTAAAGTAAGGTAATATTTGTTCAATGGTAAGGTATGAAATTATATTGTAAAGCATGATGGCACCTATGTAAAGCATGATGGCACCTATGGATCGACGTGAAGGGACACTTTCAATTCTCGTTTCGTTACTCTTCTCGCTACATTGACAACACAATAACGTCTATAGAAGATACATATCATTAATTGGAATGCGTTGTACCGCAGAACACTGGGTTCTAAAGAAATATTCAATTGGATGGGTCAACAAATTGTTAGTTTTCAACACAAAATGTTTTGCTAATTCAAACTCTGTGATTTACTTTATGGATTTTCTAAATTATAAGGTTCTAGTGGAGACTGATATCGCATAGATTAGTTTTAGCAGCGCTAGCTTCTCTAACTCTTTTATTTTTTTGTTAATTATGAATACTGGACATAACATTTTATATTGTCAAAAAATACGTACATATTTTTGATATTTGCGTTGCTGTGGAATATGGACTTCGGAAATTTTACAAAATTGTCAATATTATAATAGATAGTCAGAATATTTCAGGATAAGATAGCCAAAAATAACAATCAAAAAATAATATTTTAGGTTGAATTAAATTAAAATCAATTTTGATTCTGATTTCCACAGCAGAGCATAAGCTAAACAAATTGTATTTAAAAATAAAAATTGCAAAAATAAAAAACTGTCAATTTATTGAAATTCGTGTCAGTTACTGGGTAATGTTCAAAGGAATGTTACCTCATTCATTATTAAGATAGATAACCCTTTTACATAATATAACTGTTTTCAAATTGTAACAATATTTGCAGATACTTCTGTGTCCCCAAAATATAAGGGATCCGTTGTGCTCTAGATAAGAAAGAAAATGCTTTACCTATATTATATTCTTTATATAATATATTATATATGTAAAAAAGTTCATGTATTAATTAGTAAGTGTCTATGAAAACCCATTTAAATAAGGACAAATGCATAAAAATGCGTTATCTATATATACCTATGTATTGTGTGTCGTAGGGCGATTATATAATAAAGGACGAAAAATAAATTTGTGCCTAATGAAAAAAAAAAACTTGAAAATTCTTGTAATACTTATTTTAGTGATGCTCAAACAAGTATTTTAAGCGCGTAGTGTTTAGACGCTGTTAATGGACAAAACTTGTATAAAATATATTGTAAGAATATATTATTCGATGCCAGATTTGCATTTTGTATTCTCATTTTGCTTAGGTCGCATGTGATCTAATGGAATTCTTTATTTTGTCTGATATTGCCGTAAAAGATGTTTCATGTAGCCTTTCATGATTTTGTTTAAATCATTCCTTTTTCCAAAAATGTATGTTTTGTCGAAATTCGTTTTCTCTGGAGCATTTCGGTTTGTTGTTTTCTTTATCACTTCATAGCCTTTAATAGTTTTATTGTGAATATTTAATTGCTCCTTGTTAACATAATCAAGTTAATTTCGCAGGACGATTGTATATAGGTCGTTAAATGACATGCAGCTAATAAAATAGTTACGTGATAAAAATTTAAAGTCACACAGGTGTTTGATTTTTATTCATGCTGTTCAAAGTTATTTTCGTGGAATTATTAATTCTCTAAGCATAAAAAATGTGCGTATTTTGAATGCTTTCTCTGCTGGTTCTTTCAAAGCATGTTGTCAATATGTCTTTCGAGTTCTATTTTCAATGGACTGATGTCAAAAAAGTTTTCAAGTATAAATGTCGTATTTGAATGGGGAATTTCATTAGGTTTATATTTTGACTGTGCAACCAGTCCCTCCGTATCGTCAACTTTGACAATAAAGTGTCATTTCTTTTTGCTTTATCTTTTGTCGGTTTTTCTGCAGAGTTCCTTATACCTATCGTTTGTTATTAAAGTCTCTATATTTTTTTCCTTTTTTTCTTCAACTTTCTATGTATATATATAATGGGGTTCATAGCCAATAATCAACGATTGAAAGCAATATAATAATATGTCTACGATTAGTGGCATCACGCTCAAATTAGTATAATTCTCTTCTACTAATAAAAATTGTAAGTCGATCTGTCGTTTTCAAACAATAGGCATAGAATAAGAATTTCAACTACCATTTTAAATTGTAATATTCAAATACAAAATCGCTGTGCTTCGAATGAAAATTAATTTTCGCGTTTTATGCTTGTGTATGAAGCAACATTTAACTTTGATTCGAAACGGGGCGTTTTTCCACGGAATTTTAAAGTTATTTTAATAAAATATTCTTTTGCAAAGCCGCTGTACAAATCCTGTGAATATGATTTTTATTAGTGGGGGAGTTGTCAAACCCCAAGAGTATTTTATAATGCAACATCGAATTTAAAATGTTGTAAATTAGCGCTTCTCATTCAATAATTATTGGAATTATCAGGGTTTAATCGTTTTCATTTATGTATTTTAGATGTATAAATGTCCCTAAGATTATCATTGCCTTCCTTGGACAATGTTCTTCAAAATTCTTTGCTTAAGGCTTCCTCTCTTCTTAGCCTTAAAATTCTTTTAATAAATACCATGGAAGTATATTTTAATCTCAGGTATGTAAGTAAGTATTGAAAAAAAAATGTTTATAATAATGAAGTCAAAATAAAGCGACACTGTGACAAAATATTAGAGGGTATATAAAACGTCTTAAGTAAAAATATCATAAAGGACGTAGTTGTTGTAGGTTATATATGTAATTATTATATACTTATATATTATATAGTACGTATATCACGGCCAGACACAAACATTTTACGAAGTGACTGGGTTTGTGCAGAAATGAATAGTATATTTCGCGTGTTGTCTGGTTTATTGTAGAAATAACCAAGTAGTTTGACCGTGGTATAAGTAATAAATATTGTTGTGTATCAATTTATCGAGATCGCATGAAATTAAGCTTACAATCTCGCTTTGAACCGACTAGATGTATATAACCTGGCAGGCGGACTTATTGCAAAGAAGTAATTCACTAAATTGTATCATAGGGATTGGTTATAATAATCTATAAATGCGATTAAAATGTTAGTGAAATCATTCACAGAACTGAAAAGTTGATATTCTCGTTACGTTGTTTAAAAAAATAATTGATCGTAATTATATCTCTGTATCATATGTATCTACGCTATTGTTGATTTATTATAAGCATATTCTATCTTAGTATCTCTCCTTTGGTTTCGAAACAAATGGGAAAGTTTCAAGTTTTAAATTAGGACTTTCTCTAGACCATAACCTGGCCTTTGTAAATATCTTGTACATTGAGACGAATTTGATGATTACGACGAAATAAATATGGTTGATCCTCTTCGATATAGCGTCCACATTCGAAACTATAGACTACGACCAACTCGTTGTTTATTTGGTCGCAGTTAAAGCTTACAACCAATGGTCGCGATCTAGAGTTGTATGTTCCTAAACCTATTTGCTTCGAAATATTTCAAGACACAACGAATCTTCTGTTCCCTTCTCATTCCTCACGCACTTCATTAATATTAAATAGAAAATAATTGGTGTCTGTAACTCAATATAAACGATAATGTATTATCACCAGACAGTAGTACGCATATATTCGTTGTTATAGTAGTGTGTCATAATTATTGGTATCTATAATAACTATTAATAATTAAAACAAGAATAATAAAAAGTAACGAAAATTTTCGCACAACATGAATCAAGGAACTAACATAAGAGTGAAGTTGATAGCTATAAAACATAATGATTAAGAAAATGTTACTGTAAGATGCGATTTTTGTGTTAACGAATTCTTTATCCAGGGGGATACGCCTGCTCTATATAATGATATATGTATTGTCCAACAATCGCAACGAAAGCTGCTTGTGCGATTGACTCTGTCCTTAATTGTTGAATTGAAAGTTTCAAGTTGATTTACTGTATATAATTACTTTGAACAAATTAGGAACAAAAAATGGTCCATTAAATTTTAACAAATAATGTTAAGGTAGATGCATGTATACACTCGGAATATATGCTTTGGTGTACAATGCCAAACTTAATACGATGCTAGAAAGCATGGCTTTAACGAATATCGCTAAGGATTGGACTGATGTTTTCATTTTCCAGCTTTTGCCATTGGACTTGTAAATATTTTTGGCCTCGTCGGAAGCTGCATCTTTTTTCCGAGACATTCTAGTCTGATAAGACGAACCTTCATCATCAATGGCCCCTGATACCTGATTATTAGTTTGTGTTATTCAATTTATACCAAAAAAATACGAAGCTCTTTCAACACTGTTACCGATGGATCTCTTTGTATGTAGCGATAAAACATTCGGCTTACCAAAAATTGGAAACTGTTGTTTTCAACTTTTTTTTTGTAACATTGGTTTTAAAGATTGTATATATTAGATCAGTTTGGTTTATATTTAAGTAAGTAACCCTACACGGGTACATTTATTCATCTTTGTCCAATAATTTAGGAGTTCTATTATGTTTAAGTTTTCATACAAGACATATTTTTAACATCGTTTTCCCCTCGTCCGTTGTATAAATTATTGTCACTGTATCTTTAGGTATATACATAAAATGTATGAGTAGTCTTTTAAATGTTAAGTACGATTAAATAATAATGTAGTTATTGATTAATACATAAGACAAACTGTGTAAATTTTGTATTTGTAATTTGTTTCAATGAACATATAATTATTATATATCGTAAAGTAAAACATCCAGTTTTTTAAAAATAACCAGGTTTTTATTGAAAATATCCCCCTTTTGCCTTTAGATTTAATATTGATTATTTAAATTGACCATGATTATACATAATACAAAAAGCAGACACACACACACACTCACATAGAAATATAGTGGTTTTATGTGTTCTTTAAGCTCAGGTAACAAGTGAATAGAAAAGTAAATATACAATTATATATATCTGAAGTATATAACTGCAGTAAGCTGAATGCAGAAGATAGAAAACCACCCGGCGCTGGTACAACATGGAGGAAGCTGATAGCCTGCTGCCCGAACCTGCTGTGGACCATGATACTAAAACATAAGTATATTAAAGTAAAATGAGAGTAAGTATAAATAAACAAGACTATCTACATAACAATGATGAACGATAATTATATAAGACATGAAAATAATAATATCTAAGTAATGGAGAGTTATGACACTAAAATATTAACGCAATTGAACCGATAGTACTAAAATAATAAAATGTACTGGATACGGAACACGTTGGTAAAGGTAAAAGGAAGAGGTCAAAGCAGCAAAACCTAATACGAACTTAGTTCCATAAAGAGAGAAAGTTAGTATTTCAGTTCGATGTTATCAATAAACAGGGCTTAGGCAATATCTTATACTGAGGGACAGTGAACGACGACAGGCCAAGCTAAATTTATACCTAATTCTAGAATGCAAGGGCCCAATATAATCCCTTGAGTCACCTTCACGTCACTACCAAAGATAGTACGACCTACTCTCAGGTCCACTTAGCTAAATGATAATGTTAAGAGATTATCAATACAGAAGCATATTAAATTCTCCAAAATGCAATTTCATTAAAGGGGCCTAACAAATAAGGCCTCGGCCGAGGGCCATATCATAATGTTATTCAAATTTATAGCTTTAATTTCGTATGCCACAGCGCATTAGACGGATCATTACTCATTTTTGATGACGTCATCATATTTGAAGCAATTTTGCAACGCCCTCAAAATTATGATGTTGAAATGTACGCGGATGGCTTTAATTTTGACTTAATGGTTTCACGTGAATGACCTGAGATGTGTCCGTATACAAAATGGGAGGTCAACACTTGTGGGTCTGATGGTAAGTTGTAAATTTAATAGGTGAGCGATGCAAAAGGTATTCTATATATTACACTAGCTTCTGCTCACGCCTTCATCCGCGTGAAGTTTCTTGTTTTAATATAAAATATATCCTACAGCTCTGCCCCTCGTAACTTCGTTTTCGTTTAGCGTTATTTCTGTTTTTTGTCTTTTTGCTATCAAATGCAAAAACCATTTTTCAAATCCGAGTGATAGTTCTTGAGGTTAGCGCGTTCAAACAATCAAAGAAACGAACTCTTCAGCTTTATTATTAGAATATAAACACTATAAATGAACATGGGTCTTTCTCGCTACTGCTTCTGTAAACGACCTTGAAAAGTTGATGGTTGTTATTGACATGGTTGATGATCGGAATGAACATACAATAATTGTCAAAAGAAGTATGCTTCTTATTCATGTAATATATTCTTGTGGCTTTTATCACTAATGGTAAAAGGACTCTGTTTATTAAGTGATAGTGAATATATTGCATACTATAAGATCAGCAGCAATAATTTCAATTAACATCTGTAACGTATTGAAGTTACTCCAAAAGTTACTCATTTTATAATTAAATACAGGAAAAAGAAACACACTGGCATTATTTATTGCTGACAAGGAAGTGGCTATCATATACAAAGAATATCGTTATCTTATCTTTATTAACAAGGTAAACGGTAAGTTAATATGTTTACGAAGGTACAATTTATTCAGGAAGAAATTATTTATTTGAATACGACGCAATTATTAATGGCGTCAATGAGGTTTCTCTTCACGTGAGGGAAAAGAATGATATTTATTTATAGCCTACACTGTCCCACTGTTTGGTAAAGGCCTCCCCCAAATCCTTCCAAGCATCCTTTTCCAGGGCTACCTCAATCCAACCAATAAAATAATATGAGAAGTTGAAATAAAACTATCGTGTCTTGTTCTCCGTCAAAACAACCGTGTATTTGAAAATAGAGAAAAACAAACTTTTCTCAAAAAATTATAATTTAAAAAAAAACAACCCCTCACTCTACGACCTGTAGCTAGATATAAATAGAAATATTTCTCCTAAAACAATTCAAAACCAAAAAAAAACAATAAGAATAGAACCCATAACAACAAAAATAAAGACCCGAATATCCAACCAACACATCGAAATCAAATCAATCAATCAACTGAGCCCACCGAGATCCAATGTTACTCGAAACCCGCCACAATACATCAAAGGCATCCACCGAACTAGAAATCACATTCCAACTACACGTAAATGTAGCAAAGAAAAAAAAGTTCTGCTCTGGAGCATTAAAGCCACTAAAACAACGAGAAACGATTGTCTGGTAAATACAAATTGAAATCGGCTCAACCATCGCCAGAGCGTATTTTTTCATCACGTTCGATATCTAGGAGCATTTGCCGTGAATGCTAAACACTGTTTGGTATTCAGAAGCCAGCGCAAGCTTCTTATCTGTTACATTACAGAGCTAAATATTTTCCTCCTACCTACATATTAATTAACTTGATTGATGAAGCCCCTGTTTTACGATTCGATGTACATTTCGGCTCTAAAGTTGGAAGAAAGGTGGGGTGTTGATGTTGAGCTTTTTGTAGGTAGGAAAGAATTTAAATAATTTATAGTGTTGGATTTTGTTGAAGTAGCTAGCACTCTCATCTGAAATACAATGAAAAAATGACAGATGAACAATAATGACGATGAGATAAATATCTACCATGCAAGTTTACGCAGTCATACTTATTATTTACCAATTTTCATAATTACATACGACAGCAAGCTACAAAATGAACAGTAATGGATAATCAAAACCAATAATATCATTAACCTTTCTGTTATATACGCTCCGCAAGTGGCACGTCAGAACTTGGCTTATTAGCCTAGTCACGTATCTTGTCTCTTTTTCACTCCCGATAATTACGACATGGCCGTCCTACTTACACGTGTCATCTTATAGTATGACATTGTGCCGTTTTCGAAAATCGAATGTTACGTTGGTAACCTAATTACCTCTTTTTACTTACAATATCATAGTCCGAAACGATACAGTACAGCTATTATAATAGATCTCTAGCATTTTGTTAAACCTTTGCTAGCCGATAGTTTGTTAAACCTTTGTTAGCCGATAATGGATCTAAAATCACGATGATACAAGAACAGAACTAAGCAGATACTTCTCTTACACAACATATTCCATCAAACCCACTCCAGCAATTTCATGCACCATCCAATCAGTATGTAAAACAGACTCCCGATAAACACCCTCTAAGAAATCGAGCGCCAAACTAAATTTTCTCTGCTCTTAATCAACTGGAAGACTTTATCAACAACAGTAAATTAATTCAGCTGTATTAATACAACATGGGGATCGGTTTGCACGGAATGAATGCTAAGTAGATGGGTCCAAATTAATTTCGTATGTTCTTGTAGAGGGCGGTGTTCAAGCGCCTCGTCCTCATGAATATACATAAACAAATTGAACATTCGATTTGCCATGTTTAGTGGATGGACTAGGATTTGAATTAATGATGGTAGGAGGCTGCTGGTGGTGGTCAAGAAAAAGAAAGTTAAATAAGACAGATAGCGGAAAAAAGTTCGTATTTGTTTCTGCTCACACTGTGGTTGTATTTCACGACACTGGCTCAAGTTAGTAAATACTGATTTTATAGCGATATTTTATCATTCGTTTCAATGTATATAAAATGGTCTCTTCGATTACTTATCTGAGATAGTAACGTCATTAAAAACGTAACATCGCCTCAAACCACATTTTAATCTTGAATCAGACCTCTAAAACAGACAACAGTTTCTTTAATAAATTGCCTGAAAAACACCTAAGTTGAATATGATCCTACACAAAAAGTGGAGTTACGTGGACTAATCAGTGCAGTCATATTTTAGATTTTTAAGATTCGGTTAATACAAATAATAAACTTCGCGCCATTCTCACTTCTCACCGACAGGACAATTCACTACAACAGACTGGATATAACCCTACAGGATAAAATAAATAAAGTTACTTATCTAATAGACATTGCCGTCCCCAACACTAAAAAGAAGAAGACAATATCTGAAAATAAATTCAAAATACGCAGAACTCAAACATGAAATAACTAGAAAATGGCGCCAACAAAAAGTTTACGTGATCCCTATAGTCCTCTCTACAACAGGCGTCATCGTCAAATCACCTTCTCCATAGCCTTAAATTACTAAAAATAAAAGAACCCCTCTGTATCACCCTACAAAAAGCTGCAATTTTAAATACATGTCGCATTGTCAAAAACTTCATGCAAATAGATGAAAAAGAAATAGGGCATCAGAACACAACATCTTTAACATAACACACCAGACGCTCCATTTACTTGAGTTCGGTCCGTAAACGTTGCAAAAACCAGCCACAAGCTGAGAAGCAAAAATATTCTAATGAAACATCGCACTAACATTACAATGCACATCAAAACGTCCTAATACCATATATACCATATATACAGGGATATGAGTCCGTAACATTCCCGTATCAATTTTATCGCTCGCTGAACAAGCCAGTGTTTCGCTCGCCAATCGGAATGGCAGACAATCTGTCGCTGTGATAAGAGAACACTGCTTATCTGAGCTATTTTTAGTGTCACATACTCGACGTTTCCTTGAAGGGGTGAGCAGATAAAGCGTGACCTTTTGAGGAGAGGAAGGTATGTGACACGAAATCCTTTTAGAACACTGGAATGGATAGACAGTGGACTTAGGATAAGCGATTAAAGCAATAGTGCACAGTCGAAAGTTTAATAATTATTATGGTGCAATATGGTTTTAGATTTAATCTTGCAAATAATTTTGATTATTGAAAAATTGGAGTCACGGAACAAAAATCGTGACTTTGGAAATAAGTTATTTTTCAGGGAATAATAGGCCAGGTGGACCTTTGCCGAGCGGTCATCGTGCATACGACTGATGTGACCCGCCCAATCCCATTTGAACCTGGCAGCCTTCTTTCCGACATCCAGAATCCCCGTTTTGGAACGCAGCGTGGTGTTCCGAATTACGTCTTGTCTTTGGTAACCGGTCGAAGTGGCCTCGGGGGAAGCCTATGTTCAGAAGAGGACGTCTTTTAGTTGAAATGATGATGATGAATAGGCTAGGTTAGTGGCATGTGATTGGAGAGACGTGCGATGTCCAGCATTAGACAGTTATAAGCTGATGATGACGATGACGACGTTTAACGACCTTATTATCCCGCTTGAATTTGTTCAAGAATATGTTTACCTCGAGCAGAATATGCAGTTGGGTATGAACTAGTTTGAGGGGGAAGCCGATAGGAGGTATCAGCTGGGATGGGCAGCATTTGGTAAACTTCGTCAGGTCTTCTCGTTGTCCATACCACAGTGCCTAAAGAAAGTCGTCAACGCGTGCATCCTACCAATTATGACTTACAGAGCCGAAACGAGGACAATCATGGTAAGGCTGGTCCATAAGTTTAAAGTTGCTCAGCTGGCTATAGAGAGAGTTGTGCTTGAAGTATTTCTAAAGGATAAAATCCAAGAGGACGTGATCCGCCAGAGATTCAAGGTATACGAAATAGCTCAAAGCCTAAGCAAGCTGAACTGGTAATGGGCTGGTCACATCTCTCGCAGAACCGACAATCGTTGGGAAAAACGAGTTCTAGAGTTGAGACCGCGTTTAGGCAAACGTAGTGTGTGACGCCTGCTGGCCAGGTGGAGTGACGACTTGCAAAATGCCGGTGGCAGAGACTGGATGAGCCGAAGATGGGGTCAGTGATGTTCACTAGGAGAGGCCTACGTCCAGCAGAGGAGGAGACGTTAAGGGCTCTGTCGACGTCGTTCTCTATTCTGGACAAACGCACTTCTAATTCTTACCTGACTTCCCAAATTCAATATTTATGCACTGCCAAAATATTATTATGTAAAAATCTTCGTTCCACCAACAATTGTCTTCTTCGATGTCCTTCTCACCGTTCGGGGGTTCATTCATTCTTTTTTCTTTATTCAGGCAGTTTTTCTTTAGAATACGCTCACTCTGAACACCAGGATGGCAACCAGTCGGTTATCTTTTTAAATTGAAGGTACTCGTTTTCTCCTCTATCGATCGATATCACCCCTTTTTTGTTTTTTTTTGAAGGTGGGAAATCATCAAATTACTTCTCCCACTCTGAGCGGAGCGGGAGGGCGTGTCAGACTCTTACTGACTAAAACCCACCCGTGTTTCTTCAGTTGCCTGTGCTAGGGGCCACGGTAACCCTTTTGGACTTTCCCGCAACCCTGGCAGGCATCGGAGCTAGTGGACCCCGTCATTGGTGCTGACATCTATTTGAGGCGCGCGTGGAACACAACGCGCCGTCGACCCAGGCCTGGTGCTTATTGGACGGTGAGCTGCCCATTGCTCGCCGTCCGCAAGCCCACGCCTACGGTGGCCAGGAATCGGCTTGTGATTCCCGATGCCCAGGGCGTCTCCTGCGGTGGCTCGGGGCGTCAGGGCGCGAATTTTGATTCTCCCTCACGCGTTCCGCCTCTTCCTTCGCGAGCATTACTGCTTCGCAGAAGGAGGTGACGGCTTCCCACCATTACCGTTATTACCCCTGACAAGTTTTATTTTGTTTATATGTATGTATCTATGTATTAGTAATTGTTCTTGTATTTTATAGTAATATCCGAGCTAAATATTTTGCACCTGCCATGTTTTATCTCTGTATCACCCTAAGGTTGACTGGTAGAAAATGCCTAAGGCATTCAGTCCGCCTTTCTACTGTATTTTTTTTACTTGTGCATAAAGTTTTAATAAATAAATAAATATAGACATCAGTTTATATTTATTTATTTATTATAACTATTTGATGATGACGATGACGATGATGTCAGGCTAAGTATATTCAACACGTGCACGGGTGGTTAGATTTGCAAGAACTCATCTCATTGTGCTTACCATTTTCACGTTCATAAAACGGTAGGCATAATAGTTACAAGAGCTGCTATAATATTATGAAAAGATTTTGTCCTTGTTTCAGTAATTATCTCATCAATTTACACAGCAATTTAGCACTCACAGCAAAGTGTTAAAGCATTTTAGTATTTATTTTGCAATTTTATTGCACGATCAAGTAGATTTAAGAGATTAAAGTCGATTGACCTTGGCTTCAGAACGACTATAAAGAGGTAACATTTTGCTAAAATAGTAGTTTATTTTTATTTTTGAATTCATACAAATACCATAAATCACAGTATTAAGATAAAAGATAATGTAGCCACGCCTGATGTAACTTAAAATGTAAGGCAAAGAAGTAGATGTTATTGAACTCAGAACACTGCAAGTAAATAAGGTACGAAAAGTAAAACACTTTTGGTTGGACATTTACTGTGCAATATGGAGAAATTAGGCATGACATTCACAGCTTTGTCAAAGCACTTCAATAACGCTAGTCCGAATCATCAAAATCAAGTCTGACGCTGGGGAATGCATTACGACTCATAATCATCAAAATTAGCACCTTTTGTTTACGTATTTAAAAAAGTCATGCTGCATTATAAAATCAATGCATGTTCCAATCACGAATTCTCTATTAGCTCTCCAAATATTTACTTTATTTCTACCACGATTATTTCTGCTGACAATTTGACGTCACGTCAGACGTTAATTTACTGTCATTGCCGTCATCCTTGCCATTTTATGTCAATACACAATGTGACTTTAGGATATCAAAGTCTTCTTGCGACAGGATTTGACCGATTATGGACTAATTCCGTGATGATCCATAATCAGCTGACTATAAATATCTGCAGCGTAGATATCTATTTTTGAGTTAGCTAGTGTTGAAATCGTTGAACGTCTTTCGGCTGAAATTATGATGATAATGACGAGGTAGCTAGGGTTCATCGTTGAATAGCTTCACCTAATCATCGTCTACTTTTTATTATAGTCGAATGCTAGCTGAATGACTTTGCTTCTATAGCATTTGCTTTGTTATTGACTATCTTGTCAGTGTTGTACATGTTTGAAAGTAGTTAAAAGAATCGTAGGTTTATGTTAATTTTTTGTCCTTTTTCATTAAAAAAAGCTTTTATAATTTCATTAATATTAGATGACAATGGCTGTTGTACCTGTATACACAGAGTGTCTTTTATGAATCTGTTAAACAATGTCTTAGTTATAATTGGTACTTTGTACATTGGTATTAATGATGAAGTAAGTACATCGTTTAGACAATGAGTGTCTGACAGATTTAGGTCGAGAAACTGACAGCTCTTCTAGAAATCAAAAACTTTAGTGACTAAACGTACTTACAAACTATGGTTACCAAAATCACCTGGACATCACCTCCTCATTGGAACACAAACAGATAAAATCATATTTGTCTACAATTACAGATTATGAAAATGCGTCTAAAATGTATATTTTGCACAAAACAAAACAACTTTCTCTAAGCCCACACACTGGTGACGAAACTGATAACAGAAAAGACACACAAACAACTCTTTATCAATTATCACCATCTGACCTTGGACAAGGAACCATGGCGATGAACTCCTGCGGACATGATCTTGGCATGATGCAAGGTAAAACGATGATTGATGATCAGATTATAAACAATATTAATTCAGATTGTCAATTTCATGATAAGGAGTTCTTAGTAGGTGGTTGTTCTGGGTTTGAAGGGTACCCGATGGATGGCGATACCCTCCATTAGCGTGTCAGATCATATCCAGTAACATCTGCCGAATGACTTCATGGAAGATTTCTGTTTCATACAGTATCATTAGAATGGTCAGTGGGAAGGGAAATCTAGAATGAAAGGTTTGAAAACGCAACATGCAGTCAGCATAATTTATTTGTTGACCAATGCAAAACTTCTTCTCGGTCCCTGTCTTCCTCTCTTGACCTAGATCTTGCCAGGCGGACAGTGCATGACTACAGTGGAACAAGTGCACTCAGAAGAGAGGCGTTTGGACTTCGACAGATTATATTCTCAACACGTACAGGAGCTGTAGCATCTTATCCAAATTTGGGACATCACGCCATAAATAAACTTAATTCTATAGATATACAAATATGAATTCCTCTGTTTAAGTAAGTACACCAGCAGCTGTGCCTGCGACTTCGTTTGCGTTCATGTCAGAAAACAAATTGGATTACATGGATTTTAATTTTTTGCGCGGAATCCTTTATCTATTCTAAAATAAAAGTAGCCTCAAATGCTCCTTATAACATCAGCTATCTGACAAAGAAAATCCCGTCAAAATCACTCCAGCCGTTTCGGAGATTAGCCAGAACAAACAGACAGAGAAAAAAAAGGGTTTATGTCATATAATATACAATTTTTTTTTTAAACACACACTATAATGTTTTTATTAAAATTGGTTTAGATGCTATATATCTCCATATCCCATGCTGGGTAATTATGATTCATTGGATACAGATACCTACGTGACCATAGACTTGTACTGCCCCCGATAGAAAAAAAGACGCATCTAACATTTTTTCCAGATTTGAGTTATATACATTGCCGGAATCAGAAATAAAAGGCGCATCTGCCTGTATTTTTAATATTTTTGTAACTTCCTCCAGTGCGATATTAGCACAACAAAATAGGGCGCTTCTGTTATTTTTTTTCACCTGATTGAAGATGAAAAGTCGAATTTATGTGAAACTTAATTAAATAGTCGCATTTACGTAGATAATGTCCTTTTACTTTATAGTTTTTTTTTTAGTTCAGTAATATAAAAGGCGCATATTGGTCCCTATTTCTAAGAGGAAGTTAATAAGACGCAAATAAGCATTTGCATCTAACGCGCTTATAAAAAACTGCTTCCACATTAAGAAAAAAAGACCACATCTGACCACTTGCGCCCTATTTACTTCGTAAAATTGTTTTAGTATAGGCGCATTTGCCCTATGCGTCTTAATACGTTACGTTGAATAAGAAAATATAATATGATACATAATAAAAAAGGCGCATGTGTGCAGAAACGTCCTTTTTTCCTAGAATTGTGAATCAAGCGAGGGGGTTGGGCGGGGTATGTTTAGTACGGCGCCTGACCAGTTTTTATGTCAGTTGCGCCCGTTAGTACTTATACTTATCTATGGTTGCGCCCGAGTAGGTTGTAGGAGCACGACGTGTCGCCGTCGCGCAATTTTTCTCAGCGTGATTCGTCGTAACAAAGTAAGTATTTTTTATTTGAAAAGTTTGTTCGTTGTTTGTGTGCAATTTTATTCAACCGTAGTGTGCCAAATAATAATACGAATTGTTAGACTTGTTTTGATAGAAAAAAAACACCAATGTCTTACTACTACCTAAGTTATGCACATAATGTATCTATATATTATATTATAAAAATAATAAATTAAAGTAAGTAAGTACTACATTCGGATTTAGGTGTATGAAAATGATTAAATCATTAACATTTTTATTAGGTACCTACTTACATTACCTATATCATTTCTTTGAATAAGATTTATAATACATTAGTGGTACATAACTGAAGTAAGCTTTTATTGAGTTATTCTTATTTAATTGTGTGTGTTTTGTGTGTTCATATTTAATTTTCGTTTAATAAAATTAAAGTTTGATGTGCGTTATATCGCTTGCAAACACTTAACGTGCTATATAACGCTTTTTTAGTGCATTCTAACACTATTAACTGTTGTTACAGGTAAAATTAACATGAAAAAAGGTCGATGCTTTGAGTTACTTACTAAAGCTTTAGCTTCCACAAGTACGGAAAGTACAAATAGTACTGCAGTAGAAAATACAGAGCGTATTTCGCTGTATCCCTTAATTAACGACCAACACCCTTACCAAATAAGCCATGGTGAAGAAATTAACCACGTCTCTACAACTGACAGTGTTCTACCGGATAAAGTCTGCGATAATACCACCACGCAAGCCCGCGCCTACGGTGGTCGGGAATCGGCCTGCGATTCCCGACGTCCAGGGCGTCTCCTGCGGCGGCTAGGGGCGTAAGGGCGCGCATTTTGCATCTCCCTCACGCGTTCCGCCTCCTCCTTCGCGAACATTACTGCTTCGCAGAAGGAGGTGACGGCTTCCCAAGCCCTCTCGCTCCGTACCATGGCCTGGACCAGGGCCGGACGCGAGAGATCGCCACCGCCAATCGCCTCCACGAGGACACGGCGGTACTCCGCCCAAGCTGGGCAGACCTCCACCGTATGCTCCATCGTGTCCTCCGGGCGATCCATACAATGGTGACACCCGGGCGTTTCCTCCCGCCTTATCCGGAACAGGAACCTCCCGAAACAACCGTGTCCGGTGAGGACCTGCGTCAGGCGGAAGGTGAGGACGCCATGGCGCCTCTCTAGCCACTCCTCAATGAGTTGTGGCGTGCCCAGCGCTGGCTTTCGACAATCGCACTCTCCATGCCGCCCTGAGATCCCGCCGGAGCTCTGTCCGCTGTACCGTGATTTCTCGCGGCAGCGGAGCTACGCCCCGGTGTTTCGCCTCCTCGCGCCACTCCCAAATGTGCGCGAGGACTTTTGCCTCCAGATCCCATGGCGGTAATCCGGCAAGGAGGCTCGCCGCCGTTATTTTCGTTATTTTTTTAAGACGTGTTTGTTATAATAAAGATATAAAAGATAATTACAATAGATCTGTATCTATTTAAGACTGATTAAGCTAAACTTTGCTCAAGTTTAAGCTCGTTATAATTTACTGTGCCATGGACAGCATTTTTGTTTATGTGGGTCAAAAGAGTTTCAAATAAATACTTGACTATATCAATGGTGTTTTATTTACAAACAATAAATTAGGCTATGGCTTATATGATACCCAAGAACCTACTGTAATATTTCAGATATATTATCTTAGATAAAACGATTATTAAATCATTTTGTAAGCATTTTATCTAAGCCAATTAGCCAAGGGTTATCTACATACTTTCTAATTCTAAAGAAAAAAGGCGGAAATACCTATATGCGCCCATTTTTGTTAAAATCATATACTAGGTAGATAAACTAAATACTTAGAAGAAAAGTACAGCCAATAGCGTTTGAAATTTAAAAGACGCATCTAGCCATTTACGTCTATTCAACCAAGTATGTAATATTTTTCTTCGTTTTTTATGCTAAGATGAAACGGTTTTTTCATTATTTTTAATATAATAATTAAATAAATTCATATTATTTATTAAACCAAGTTAAAGCCTATTATAGTGGGCATAATTTTCAACTTTTATTATGTAAATATTTTAATTTACTCGAAGACAGCAAACGATTTCCCGTTTCAATAATTAAAACATTTATTTCTCCGTTTTTACTTTTTGTTAGATACGTCTTTTTTTTTATCGGGGGCAGTGTAGTCATATCTACTAATACTAGAAGTTACGTGTTATAATTTATATTAATTATTTCGTCAGCCTGTAACTATTGTCAAACGTCAACACCTGTGGTTTCTAATGCACCTTATTTTGCTGCGTTATCTGTTTTATTAATATTGAGGTTTGTTTCTTTGTGTGTATCGTTTTAAAGAGTTTGGGATCTTTATGTGAACGTTTATTCATGCTCATCTATTTCTTCGGAACACTGTTGGAGTGAAAATGGACCAACAATGTTTTTACTTTACTTATTTCCCTGTATTATTAATCCTGTCTGAACTATGTAACGTTTCCAAATTTTTGTTTATTTATGTTATGGGGAATAACTATAACATTTTTCTTCTATCAGTGTTAAAATATCATGGCTTTTAACCTTCATTAAGTAAATTATTTATAGTGTCACCCTGTCTGATATCTGACCACGCCCTAAATACAAATGAGGCTTCATCTAAATATCACGAGACTGAACCATAATGACATAGATTTGCTTCTTTAAGAGCCACTCATAGACCAAAGCAATTATTCCAATACAAATTAGTTCTAAAAAATCATGCAAGGCGAACGAACAGGCAACACTGACCTAGAGTATAGTTATTAAGTATTTAAGAAACATTGAAACGCACGATAGACGAAGGGCGAGTAACCAGAAAACAGCTGCAGTACCTACAGCTTGTATGTATTGACTCACTTTGAGATAAGGTACAAGGTTGTATGCCACTGCCTAGCGTGTGGACTTGGGTGGATTTTGTTTTGTATTCGTTTTAAGGTACTTTTTTTGTAGTGAAGTTTAGTTTATTTATTTTTCAGTTAAAAACGGACGGAGTTATACACAGAAGCATTTGACGGGAATATTGATTTAGCCAGCTACAGTCAGGGGAATGCTGAAAGTCTCATGTGGCCGTTTCACAAACACCACCACAGTGCAGCTGCTTGACGACAAATTGTTTAGTGGTGTACCTTATAACCTAACCTATCTTCTTAATTTGGATTGAGTAGGGTAGTTTAATTCATACTGAGATAATAAATGCGAAAGAGAGCAGCAACCTTAGTACTGTGAGTGTGGACTTCTCACAGTACTGAAGATTACTGCTCTCTTTTGTTTAACCGTGGAAGTTATTATACAATGTTCTACAGCTTAGTCCGTCTGCCATTGCGTCACTGTTATGATGTTGGAGGAGTCTAATTAACTGTAGTCGTGTCTCTTTGAGTAAAAAAATGCTGTAAATGTAATGTCAAATATGTTGATAATGAATCAAAGTAACAATCAGGCATTTTAGTTTTATTATTACTGTAACATGAAGAAAAGTAAGACCATTGGTTCCTGTAACATGTGAGGTACACACGACACATGACATCCACTAAGAGTACACCTTCCTTAAAATTATAGTTAATTTTAAATAAACTTCCAACTTAACCCAGTATTATTGCAGCACGCAAACAGTTGATTCACCAGCGTTACTTCCTACATAATTTATAATTTCATGGAGCTTATACCTCGCTATATCTGGGTTAATTGTTTCATACAGTGATTCATGGGCGTCGGCCATTTTGGATTTTTAATTGTATGTTTATATAACATTAGTTTTAAATTTGTTTGGATGGTGTTGATTTTAAATGACTTGTTATGCAATTTATTTCATATTCTACATTTTGCCAGTGATGTTTAAGTCCAGTGTAATAAGGGGCGAGCCTATTGTTATCGACCAGCCACAAATCCAGACTCCCGGGGAGCGTGAGAGTAATATATAATAGGTACACCTTCAGGGAACACAGACGTGGTACAGTGTGTTTTTACACATATTTACATATAATACCAGAGTGAACCTTCCGGGCAGTCTGGAACACTCTGGAAGTGCCAGATTTGGGTCCGGAGTGGATGAAACTAAAAGTTAAGGCCCTAGCGGCTATGAGTAGTGCTATGGGTTGATACTATTACAAAATGCAACAATAGAAACGGGATAAGAAACACGATTATTGTCGGAAATTAAAAAAAATTGTAGCTAGACAGAATTTCCTTTTAAAAACGAGAAATGTGTCGAAGTAATTAATATGTATAGGTATTAATAAGGACTTATACTGATGTTTCGTTCAGTTTTCCTTATTTATAAGTGGTTAGCGTAACGGCTTATATTGTCAAAATACAGACTTATAGCTGTTCATTTACTAAACCAGTAGGAAACCGGGACCTCCCTTCATGTGCTGATGGTGGCCACAGAGGTTTTAGTGAGGTACGAATTCCACACTCCCCGACCTCTTTTCCCGGAGGCCAAACGCCTTTTGAAGGTTTCCCCGCTTAATAAAAAACGTACCTAGTGTACCAAATAAGGAAATAAAACCCCACATAACCGGGAGACAGTCCAAAACATTCTAAAACATAGCTAACAAGTCGCATGTAACGCGTCGAGATATGCTATCGGTGATTTTCTGAGGTCGCGCTGATAAGGCGGTCGTTGAACCACCGATTATTTTTATCATAGTGTCACCTTGCTATATTTATTATCTAATATTTTGATCGTGATGCTGTGACGTCACGATCATATGATTGGTGAACGGTTTTTAATTCACTTTCCACGATGACTCGGCTTCAAATTATCTGAAATCAGCTGTGTTTTTTAATGAATTTTGTTATAGAATTTGTTACAGAAGTCATAGTCACTTCTATAAGTATAAAAAACATATTAACAAACTTAGATATTAGGAAAAAAGGAGATTTGTAAACAGATCTAGGGCCTAAGACGATCTAGGGACGTAATATTTAAAAAAATGCAAGTCTATTTTATTTCCGTCTCTGTCTTAAATCTACGAAAAACGTTAATTTGCTAAGAATAAATTTATTTTGGTATGCCATTAGTGAAACAGAAAAACCCAATACTATACAATACAACAGATTTAAAAATTCACGATATATCACAATATTCATACTTCTCGAGAGGCCATTTCAAATAATAAAAATATTTATATTATGTAAAAAAAACCCTGAATAAAAATATCCGAATTGAAAATGGATTTCCAAAAATACAGCTCGACTCCGTACCTATCATTATGTAAATAAGCGGTAAATAAATGAAATAAAAAATAGCCGAGCAGAAAGGTAGCTTTTTGTTTCTGTAAAAGTTATAAAACTGAAAATAGCCGTCATTGTAATGTGACGCGGGTAACTGCCACTCATTCTGAGAGACGGCTCTCCATTTACAAATGTAGGTATTATGTAAAAATAGGTACCTACACGTAAAAATATAATACCTATATGTGAATTTACACTTTTGTCTCTATACTGAAAAAGGGAATGTAAAAGGGAATAAATATAGTCATCGAGCTGTTAATTATTGTTTTGTTGTTTTAAATACATTGTATGGCTTTAACTTGCTTCAATTGCAATTGAAAACGCATCAGGACTATTTATAAAACTTTCATCTTATCTGTACCTATACGCAAATAAATAATAATTAATATTTCTACTTTAAATTCGAACCATATTGCGTAAATGAAGCGAATCCAGAATTTTCATCATCTATTTGTCGTATTACTTGCAAACTTTAATATTTCCTTAATAAAAATGAATCATTTCAAATTCATAATAATAATAGCATACAAGAACAGGGTCATTGTATTATACTGATCCGAACAAGTCCTAACAAGTCCCAAACGGTATAGAAAACAAATGCCCACGACAATTAGGTATTGATAAAATGTTGCAATATTGTGTAAGTATTAGCTAATGCGCTCAATAACTGAAATGTATATGAATGTATTAGTCAACAACCAACTACCAGAAATGTCCTCTAATCGTAAGTATGATACCTGCGTAGGTACTTATGTACGTCCGGTATATTCTGAGCGTTGAGCCATCAGATGACTTACTACATAACCTAAGAACATCACGCCTGTTCTTCAAAGGGTTGGGCAGAGGTGTGTATAGCACTTCTCATTACGCCACTTATGTTAGTTCCAAGTGTTTAGGGCGAGCCTGTTTCCATCTATCAGGCACAAATCCAGACTCCAAGCTGTTATTGAGAAATTCTTGATGGAAAAATCCAATAACACTGTTTGTGTAACAAGTTTCAAATATTTTTTAGTTTAGTTCAATTAGATACTTCAGCTTGCTTTTCAATCATTTGTCAGTAACATAACGTGATAGCATTTTGCTGCTATTATCTAATTACCTAAAAGTTTTTCTAGTAACCTACTGTTTTATCTAAATTAGTTGAGGTTTTGAGTTACCGAACTTCTTTTGTTTTTTTTTGTTTTTGAGTTAATCTTAGATGTCAATAATAATGAATTAGCGCTATTTTGTATTAGATACTCGTAGGTACCTATAGTAACGAATAATTTTCATTTTGAAATTTTAAATGATAAGCATTTAAAAAAAAATGTAGGTAATTCAAGCATGACGTATACGTCGATTCATGAAAAATATAGTTATCGGACGCAGGGAAGGTCATCAATAAGAGGTCGTCGACCGCGTCTAGGTAGTTATCAATGTTATCAGTATTTAAATGAATTTAGATGGCAACTTATTTCGTCTGTGACAGGAGGGGTTAACGACTTGCATAAGACGTATTAGGATTCGATAGAATCGATGTAGGGATATTTTTTTGCGAATTGACGTATTTATTTGCAATGTTGTTTACAGTTTTTCCTGACGGCACGGTTTTTGCCGGACAAAAATAACAGTTTTAGACCATTTATCGTCCATTCCTTGGACGCCAAACCTGACAGCGATTTGTTGGCCGAATGGAAAACGACCATGTCAGTATTTCTAGAGTATAGTGAGATGAGCTATGTACTGGTTGATGAATGGCCGTTTTAAGTTAAAGTAAAATGAGTTAATTCTGGGTTCAAATCTGGGCAAGTGCTGATGTGACTTTCTCAATTCTTATGTACTTTCTGAGTTTATCTTGGACATTACTGACATCGGTGAAGGAAAACATCGTGAAGAAACCTGGACTTATCTAAACTAATATTATGAAGTGAATAGATTAGATTTTTTGTATGATATGCTTTCATTCTACAACGGCTCAACAGATTTGAATGAAAGTTGGCACACGGGTAGACGATGACCTGGATTAGAACATAGAATACTATTCATCCCGATATCCCCACGGAGTCGAGACTTATGCGGGTGAAACCACGGGATACTAGTAGTAATCATCAATGAAATAAGTCTGAAATCGCCGACCCGTCTTAACCAAGTATAGTGATCAATGCTCGCTTGCTGCCTTCTCTGTATGAGAACCTTTGTCCTGAAGTGGGATGAGACAATAATAGGTGGCATTAAATTAGCCTGGTATTACGATAAATGAGTAAATATAAGTTCACACATACAAATATATATAAAACACTGCTCATAAACAACATAACTCGAGATGACATCTCATAATCTCAACCATTTAATCCCCAATAACACACACACACACACACAACAATACTAATAAACAAACACACAAAGACAACTATCTTGCCCGGCCCATGTAACAAGTTAGTGTCCTGACAGCCCAAGGTATAATTTACACTACTTACGTCAAACACACCTTCCTCCCCCCTCCCAGTGACCTCCGTTCAATGAAAAGCTCATAAACATTGTCCCTAGAAAGTAACGTTATTTGTATTTAAAGGGTCCAGGAGGTACCGCAAACAAAAATGACCCGTACCCTTGGAAGTCGAAAAGATGGAAGATTTATGGATGGTAAATATATTTGCTGAGTTACAAAATAATACATATAACTGTGGGCTTGCCTTTCCGAAAGAGGTAAGCTGTGATGTAAATGAGAACTCTTGGACACACATTTCTGAAATCTTGTATTCTCTAAAATACATTTTTGTGCTTCCAGAGATTAGCTTAACCTACCATAATCATCAAGATCATCATCCACAGCTTGACGTTACCCATTACTGGGCCTTAGGTAAATACACACATCAAAAGTGTCTAGGGATCAACATATATTTTTGCAATAACTTTTCTCCTGATTGATATTAATTAAAATTTTCTTTAAGGATTCATAAAATAAAGTGTTTTCGTTTGTCACAGTAACGATAAACCAAGTCACCTTTGCATTAATAAAGAAATTTGCCATTTTCCTAATAAAGGGATTTTTGACATTTGAACCACTAACACAAAAGTTCGAAAAAAAGACTGAAATAACAGTTTTCTTTAAAATTTTATTGGGTAACTTAAACAATTAATAATCCGTGTTTCTACCGCGAACACTAACAACACAAGAACATCGGTTTGGCATACTCAAAATGAGTTCATCCAAATCACGCTGTGGAATGGCCGCCCATGTTCGTTGCAACAACAAAAAAAGGTCTTCTTGCGACTGGATACCCTCCATATTCGGCAGAGCTCTTCTCTGTAGCATATCCCATGCATGCTCAATCGGGTTCAAGTCTGGCGACTGAGCAGGCCAGGGCAGGACATTGATGTTAGCTGCGGCGAGAGTCTGTCTTACAACTCTTGCGGTGTGCGGTCGTGCATTATCATGTATTAACTGAAATAAGGGACCGATTTGCACTTGTAGAGGAACGATGACGTCTGATACAATCGTCTCAGCATAAATTTGAGCGTTGAGGTTGCCTCTGATCCAAATCAACTCAGTTCTTCCGCCGATCCAAATACCCGCCCATACCATGATGGTTCCACCACTATAAGGATGGACTTCCTGGCAGGATTTTAATCGCTGTTGGCGTCCAGGGGTTCTCCAGTGTCGTATACGTCTTGTATCCGGTCTCATACCAAAACGAGACTCATCAGAAAAGCACACGAAACGCCATTGTTCTTCTGCCCAATTTCTGTGTTCAAGAGCCCATTGATATCGAATCCTACGATTGTGCATTGCTATAGGTGGTACCCGTAGCGGTCTTCGGGAATGAAGGTTCACTTCATGCAAGCGGTTTCTGACTGTTTGGTCGCTAATTAAGTTCCCTGAAGAGTGATGAAGCCTCACGGCTAACATCATGGCGGTTATTGTTGGAGCTCTTCGAGTTAAGATTTGAATGTATCGGTCTTGTCTCCGTGTGGTGCAGCGATACCGTCCTCCATGGCGCTCAGCCACGGTACCAGTGCTTCGGTAACGTGTCCAAAGTCGACTGATAACACTCTGACTTGTATTCAGAGCTAAAGCCACAGTACGTTGCCGGGAACCAGCTTCTATCATTCCCACGGCTCTGAGCATTTCTTCCCTGCTTAAATGACGTCGCCGCTCCATAATAACGTTGGTTTTAATCAGTAGTAGGGAAACAGTAGCACTAATAATGTCTTCAATGCGTTGTATGTTTTTATAGGGAAAATATTGACAGCTGATTTTCATCTTTTACTCGAATTTGATTCACAGTTCCTGATTCAAATTATGAAATGCACCAAAAAGGATCCATATAAATTTATAAAATCATAAATTTATTACAAAGCCACATCTTAATCTCAAGAAATCCGCATAAAAATGCTTGATCCCTAGACACTTTTGATGTGTGTATTAGAACCAGGGTTGCGGGAAAGTCCGAAAGGGTTACCGTGGCCCCTGGCACAGGCAACTAAAAGAACACGGGTGGGTTTTAGTTAGTAAGAGTCTAACACGCCCTGCCGCTCTGCCCAGAGCGGGAGAAGATATTTGACGATTTCCCACACTCAAAAAAAAAAAGGTACGTATTACAAAAAAAAATGGGATACTCCCACTAAGCAAGCACTAGCTGTTTATGAAATACACTTTTAGTTTTGGCTAAAGATCACGAAAATCTTAGTTTATAACTACTCTAGCTAAAAACGATTGTCTTATTCTGTTTTTACCAAAACCATCTTCGAGTACATCTAGTAATGACCCCATTGACCCAACCCTTCTGAAGGACACATGAATAAATAAATATGTAATGTCAATCAAGCTGCGATGTCCCTTCGACCGCCTTCCGTGTTGGGCCCCAATAACAGGGCCGTCTGTGTCGCAGGCATGTCACGTTTGGCCACCAATGACGTTTGATAAGGAAAGATAAAACTTCAGTGACTTTAGACCACCTGCGGGTGAGAATGTGACGGAAGTTCGACGATGTTGACGAATTAACATAGTGTCACGTGTTTAAATTCCCCAAAAGCGTTTTCAGAGTGGTTTAGTGCACCACATCATCATTATATGCCTAGCCGTTTCCCAACTAATTGGGGTCGGCTTCCAGTCTAACAGGAAGCAGCTAGATATCAGTACCCACATGTCACGTGTCACGTCATTATTTGCTTGGACTCTCCAAGCAAATAATTTCGTGACATGTGGGTACTACTACTCCTACGTGATCGAATCAGAAATGAAGAGATCCTTAGGAGAACCAAGGTAGCCGACATAGCCTGAAGAATTGCCAAACTTACGTGGCAGTGGGCAGGGCACATTGCTCGCAGAACAGATGGCCGATGGGGCCGAAAAATCCTGGAGTAGCAACCACGTACCAGAAGACGTGGCGTTGGAGGGCCTCCTATAAGGTAGGCTGATGACCTCGTGGAGGCCGCAGGAATCCGCTGAATACGAGAAGCACAGAACCAGTCGAAGTAATGGTGCTTGGGGGAGGCCAATGTCCAGCAATGGACGTCTTTCGGCTGAAATGATGATCATGATGACATGTCACCAGTTATGTAACAGAGGGCGAAGCGATTGCCATCAACCGAGCATAAATCCAGGCTGCGGGCTGCTCCTGAGAAATTCCTAATGTAAGACCAGTACCACTACCCGACTTGGCGATCGAACCCAGGACCCCATGCTCAGCAGTCGCACTTGTGTTAGATCAGATTTGTGTATGGTTTATTTAAGAAATAATATGGAATGTTTGCGGTGTCACTTATTTCTTAGTTTCATGATTCCCTTCGTAGTTTCATATTCGTTAGATTTCTTAGTCTTGATCTCAACACTCAGTGTGTTCGAGACTAGTAGAGCCACGAATTAAAATTTCTCAGCATAATTTGTCTTCCATAGGTTTTTAAAGTAACACTGGAACAGAACGTGCATTCTTTTTTTATCCAATGGTTGACTCATGATCTCAACAGATTACGTTGACAAGTTTCGCAGCAAAGTCAAAGTCAAAGCCTTTATTTCAAATAGGCACATGAAAGGCACTTTTGAACGTCAACATTTACTTTAAATAGAATTGATTCTAGTCACCCCTTCCAAAAGGTAGTTTCGTATGGAGAAGAATGGGCAAGAAACTCCACCGTTACAGTATTTTAGCTCTTATTTTGATAGTAACAAGATTGGTAATTAGTGTTTATTATTTTGTACATAACGATTGCTAAGAAAAACGTACAAGCGTCATTCTCCAGCTCTTATTTATTTATTAAAACTTTATGCACAAGTAAAAAATAATACTGTACAAAGGCGGACTTAATGCCTGAGGCATTTTCTACCAGTCAACCTAAGGGTGATGCAGAGATATACCATGGCAGGTGCAACATACGGGATAGATAGCTCGGAAATGACTATAATATACAAGAATAAATACTACTATATAGATACATAGATACATACATATAAACAAAATAAATCTTGGTCAGGAGAAATAACGATCGGTAGAGGAGAAAACAAATCCAGCAACTCAGCGCTGGGATGTTTCAGCCAACTTCTGACGAATATGTTCACGTGCCTTCACTTTAAAAGATAACCGACTGGTTGCTTTCCTGATTTTCAGAGGGAGCGCATTCCAAAGAAAAACCGCCTGGACAAAGAAAGAAGAATGAATGAAACCAGAACGGTGAGAAGGACATCGTAGAAGACGATTGTTGGTGGAACGAAGATTTTTACTATGGGCAGTGCATAAATATTGTATTTGGGAAGTCAGGTAAGAAGGGGAAGTGGGTTTGTCCAGAATAGAGAACAACGTAGACAGAGCCCTCAACTCTCTGCGCTGACGAATGGGTAACCATTTTAAAAGCAGTCGGTGTGCAGATACATGGTCATACTTACGAAGATTGAACACGAATCGAATGCAGTTATTGAGAAGGCGGTCAAGTTTATTGAGGAGATCTGCATTCAGGTCATAGTAACACACATCACCATAGTCAATTATAGGAAATATAAGGGCCTGTACAAGCATTGCTTTTATGTGTGATGGGAGAAGGTTTTTCAACCGATAGAGCGACCGCAACGTTCCGGTGACTTTTTGACTTACAGTCGTGACCTGCTTTCGCCAGTCTAGACAAGTATCGACATGCAGACCAAGATTCTTAACATCAGAGCTAAACGGGATGACTGAGTTGTCGAAGATTACAGGTGGCACAGTTAAGCCGTTCAGTTTCCTCATGCTGTAGGGGCTCCCCACAATGATAGCCTGACACTTATCCAAATGTATCGGCGGTGTGTGGTCGGCGCAACATGTATTTTTCTCCCACACTTCTCTATCTCGTCATCTCGGTAGTCACCCCCATTCTAGTCTCAGTCTAGTCTCCCCCTACTCTTGTAGCCATCCACAATCATGATCAAAAATTTCCTCACGACCATTTCCTAATCGAAAACGTAGAAGCCTAAGAGTAGAATTAGAATAATTTCTTTAACTTTAAGTAACCTTACATCGGCCATCATTTCATTCTGTTAGAAGCCGATGTTCTGTAGTACACGATCACCGGTTATTATGAAATTAATTCACAATTTCGGACGGCATAATAAAGCGATTGCTTGCACGCATACCATTAAACTAAATTAAAATTGAATACCACTTATGGGGATAACTTTCCATCGAAGTGTTTAGTAGAAAATTATAAGTAGGTTCCTATAGACTGAATTAAAAGTGAATTTACTATGAAGTAAAATGAAGGATGAAAACTTGCCAGTCAATATTTGATTTTGACTTATAACTCTTCGATGATTTTTAGGTCTCCGTACACAGGGTGTCAACAGAACCCTACTTCTTAATCTGGCACAGATCTCAATCTTTTTAATCGTAAAAAGGTACCAGTTGTGGAGTTGCCTCTATCACCGCGGCAAATAATAAAACGAAATGTGGGCTAGTCCGAATCGCACATGGCCGGTTTTGTAAACTCACTTTTTTAATAAGGCTTGAACGACAACAGCCGCAAGGGTCAATTGAAGGTTAAACAACGCTTGCCCCGGTCGTTTCGTAGATGGGTGACCATCCATTACATATCGATACCCCTCCGTGTCTCGGAAAGCACGTTAAACCGTTGGTCCCGGTTGTCATTAGTAGATCTTTGACAGTTGTTACGGGTCGTCGGAAGCCCAAAAGACTGACAACCAGTCTTAACAAAAGTATCTTGTTAGTAGTAACTGGGTTGTGAAGGTCAGATAGGCAGTCGCTCCACGTGAATTACCTACTGGTATTCAGTGTATCCGGGTAGACTGAAAACCGACCCCAACATAGTGGGAAAAGTCTGGGGAGATTGACTCTTTTATTAAGTTTACCAAAACAGAACGTAAGTTTTTAGTTTTGTTAGTTTATCACAAAATCAACAATCTTAGCAAGAAAAATGCAATGTTTGCCGTGGACCTTTTAGCACAACTTTAAAATCTACTTACAATACTTGCACACATGTTATGCCATTGATAAAATTAAAGCCAACAATCACTTAGGCGGGTTTCCGACGGAATTTTTAGAACAATGGCTGCCCCGTGGTGTTTGATGACGCGTTACGCGTTCGCCCTCGCGGTGTGACGCCCGCCTTATTTTGTATACAGGTTGGTGGTTTATTTGTTATAAATAAAATAATTTATGAAAATACTTATCTAGCGACTAAAATTATTAATCTATCTGTTTTCTTTCCTAGGACTACTGAGGCTTTATTTTGTACGATATTTTGTAATTTTGTAATAAGTAGGTACCTATATTATTTCAAGAATGTAGGAAAATAACGCTACTCTCGATTTCACTTTGTATTGAATCCCCAATGCAAATAAAGAGGTGAAAAATCTATCAACGTGTCCACAATATCTGTAAGTTATAATGAATAACTAAACAAGTAAACAAATAAAAAAAATCTAAAACTTTGAACACGCCCCTTATCCGTGGTTTTTAGTCAAGTAAGGAAACTAATAAAATTCTATGCACGCTGCACGACCGTTCTGTGATACATATTATAAAGTTTTTGCCATTTTTATATACTAATGGAGATGTTTACCATGTTTTGGAATAATAATATTTAAGGAAGCTGTGCGTGTTATTTTAATAGCTTGATTTGAATAGCAATCGTGCGCATTTGCACGCTAGTTTATTTTATAACTTCACAACCATTCCAAATTAAACTTATAAAATAAATCCTTTCATTTTCAAATAACTACAACAACAAAAAAAAATATAACAACAAATAATCCCGACGGCACACCCCACAAAACGAACCCCCTGTACACTCGTCATATTTCGAAGTAATTTTCTTGAAAGGCAAGCGGTGCTTATTTTGTTTATTCATTTGTAAAATAGATTTTCGGTCGGTGGACTCTTCACGTTCGCTGACTCTGTACCTACCAGCACTTTGGGACAATTGGTTTTCGATTGACGCGTTTTGTGTGTGATTTTTTAAGACTACTAACTATTTGTTACGTTGCTGTTACTAAAGGAGGTTTGACATAATGAATATTCTAGATAATTCTAGAGCGAATTTTTATGTGTAGTGGGCTAAAATCACAAACAATAATCGTAAATAGTTTTGTTTGAATTTTGGTCAAGGTTCATTAGTATTGGGAATGGGTCAAAAATCGCCGTGTCTAGGAGTATAACCTGGGTACAACCTGCGGGATATTTGAGTGTTACAATATGCATAATACTATTATTATTTTAACACACCATATTTATCTTCAAAATAACTATAACTATATTTTTGCGTTCTGGATCCCACAAGAACCTCTTTATGTGTTGGACGGTGTTACGGACGCCGAACTCACCGTAGAATTATGTATTAGAATCCCGTGTACAGTAGCATTATGTTGTATAAACATATCTAGAATAAGAAATCATTGTGATTGGTCGCGGAGTCTTGCCTCCGACGGGTCTGGACAAGTCGAAACCTGTCGGAAACCAAACACGAACCAAAGTGGCTGCATTGGTGGGTCGCCAGAATTTATAATAAACGTTGCAGTACCCACTACTTGCGCCCATCGATAACAGTACTACGTGAATAAACCAGTTCTCAGTGATATCGTTTTAGACCCACCATACCACCAGGGGTATGGCCTGTGGTATGGTGGGTCCGCACACGTCCGAATAGAATACAATAAATATATAAATTAAACATAGGACGACACAAAGGGCGGTCTCCTCGCTAAAAGCGATCTTTTAAAAACAACCTTTGGATGGATTAAAGGCAGAAAGAGAGACCATACTGCAGGAAGTCACTGGCGTACCATTTACATATACAATAAATAAATACACACATACATTAAGCATATACTTAGCCCAGCCCAGCTCCCTGTCTTGCTGACTGTTTAATGTGATGACCATACTAAAAGCTTGTGCTACACGAAATAAATAAAGGCAAAAATAGGTTTTTAAAATTTATATTTCCAAATAAATGGCTAAGTAATAGCTGTCGCATGGGTCAATCGATCAGGCTCGGCGTGGTCGGTCCATGGATCGGTGATCAGTGATCATCCTTACATACCGAGACCCCTCAATGCCTCGGAAAGCACGTTAAGCCAGTGGTCCCGCCTGTCATTCGTGGAATTTTGACAGTTTTTACTGGTCGTCAGAAGCCCGAAAGTCTGACAACCAGTCTTACCCCCGTGTATAGTGCTACCCAGTACCTGGGTTGTGGAGGTCAGATCGGCAGTCGCTCCATGTAAAATACTGTTATCTAGCTGCATCCGGTTAGACTGGAAGCCGACCCCAAAGGTATTTGGCAAAAGGCTAGGCAGATGATTACCAAGCGACCTTAGGAGCCACACGTCACCCGCCATTTAATCAAAAATTTAACATCTCAACAAAACGCTGGCGCACATAAACCGTATATTATACGTTAATAAAACTCTTAACAGACGAAAGAATTACGCAATTTAGTTTAATTAAAATCGTTTGCCGCCATGTTAGGGTACCTACTACTTGATTAACTTGACGTTTTGGGTAGGATCGTAAAAAACTCGGCGGAAATGACGAACGCATCGAGGGTTTTAAGGGGCAGATAGACTGGGTAACTGAGGTAGAATTAAATAAGAGAATGGAATAGAATCGAATGCAAAAAAAAAAGAATTTCTCAGCGCGGAGTGTAGATTTGTATCCGTTTGGTGGCAATTGGCTCGCCCCCTAGTACATGCGACAGATTACCTGCGAAATTCAAATGTTCTTACATTTTTTGTAATTTGCTGGTCAGTGTCGGGTTGTATGATGAACTAAATATGATTCGCAACCGTAACAAGTATGTATTTATAGAATTAAAATCATCAATACTACCATCTAAGTTCATGTAATTCTATTGAATGACAATTTCATAAAATATTAACCGGTAACTCGGTGCGGTCGTAAATGCTGTACCGGTATACCGGTAATTCTATTGAATGACAATTTCATTAAATATCAACCGGCAACCCGGTGCGGTTCTGAAACAACCATACTCATAACTTGACGCTTAAAGGCATAAAAAAACCTGGAAGAATCCATGATAAAAAACAATACTTACGTTAATAATTTCTTGGATTTTATGTTGGCTTTGGATTTTATGTAGGCTTTGGATTTTATGTAGGAGACTCACATGACAAATTTACGGTCAGTGGGTCCAATTGACGGAGCGCTTTTTTTTTTTTTTTTTTTTGTGGGTGGGAAATCATCAAATAACTTCTCCCGCTCTGGGCAGAGCAGGAGGGCGTGTCAGACTCTTACTGACTAAAACCCACCCGTGTTCCTTCAGTTGCCTGTGCCAGGGGCCACGGTAACCCTCTTGGACTTTTCCGCAACCCTAGCAGGCATCGGTCCTAGCAAACCCCGTCATTGGCTGACATCTCTTTGAGGCGCGCGTGGAACACAACGCGCCGTCGACCCGGGCCTGGTCCTTATCGAACGGCGAGCTAATTGACGGAGCCCTAAGAGCTCCTACTTCAGATTTTTTTTATTAAAGATGGGTATGCTCTTGACTCTAGTCTAGTTCAGTGGTGACCGAGACAGAGTCGACGATGGAGTGAGCTTACACAGAAGACGCCTGTTTACTCTTACTTTGAAGAGATTATGGTTGTAAGCGTTCGGAAACTCAGACCCAGGTAGAAAGCTCCACTCTTTTGCTGTGCGCATAAAAAAAGACATTTGGAAACGCTTAGTGCAAATTGGTGGAATAGCAACTAGGTAAGGATGATAAGTTGCAGTGCGTCTAGATGACTGATGGAAGAAGGGGACCGGTGGTATGAGGTCGTTGAGTTCTTGGGCACACTCACCGAAGTACAATCTGTAGAAGACCGAAAAGCGGGCGACCTTGCGGCGATGGGCCAAGCTGTGAAGCTTGGCATCCACTAGTTTTACGTCGCCAATGAGCCTCTTAGCTTTACGTTCCACCGAGTCAAGCGCGGCAAGTTGGTACTTTGCTGAATGGTAAAAATAAAAGTAACCTGACCGAGTTGATATGCCCCAAGTCCCGAGCTCGCTTCCCTCCCTCTTGCATCCTAAGTTCTAAAAGGATCCTTTCGACATCATTTTTACGAGAAACGGCTGGTCGGAGCCAAAAGGCTCATCAAGACGCTTTTAGCCTTATAATTAGGTGTTCTATACAATAGAATCAAGAAACTATCAATATTAAGAAAGTAACATTTATTTATTTATAAAAATATTTTTTCCTCATCATGTTACATTACTTAATCGAAAGCGTATTTCTAGGAAATAGTGCGTCACAGGACCAGGCTTCTCAGAAGTGAAATGGTTTTTATAGACAAGGTTAACACGATACTGTAACAAAATTGGTTAATTTTGAAAAAATACATAAAAAATGTTTTTCAGGCAACAACTCCAACTAAAACTTGTCATAATGTCATGCAGACGCATAGGCAAACATTATTGACTTACCAAAAACAATACATATTCTTCTTTTTTTTGTTTCTATGAAATCGAAATGTGTTGTCTAAATTAATTAGTATGATTTAACTACGAGTATTTTTTTTAAACAGTAAATAATTAAGAAATTAAAAATTGGATTTATTTTTTGAACTGTCAGTCAAGTCATTAACAATAAATATCAAAACACAGCGCAACCTATTTATAATGATATAGAAACTGTGCATAAAAACCAGTTACATTGTCAAATAAATTAAATCAAACAGCAGATTCCCTGAATCACTTATTTTGTCACGAATCACAGCAATGCGCAGTACCTACTAATCAACAAAATCCACATTAAAAGCAATAGCTAAACAGCAGCAGCAAAAAAAAAAAGTAAAATTAATAGCAGAATACTGACAACTACTAAAAGATTTACAACGAAGATCAATCAAACCTTTTCTTTTATGAGAACTAAAATATTTACTACTTCTTATTTCCGAATCATAACAAAAAATTAAAATTTAAAAAATTCGTCAAGAACTATCCATCATTATTTACTTAAAAAATAACCAGAAAAGAAATAAGGTTGCTTTAAACGTGGATAAAACCCGCACCGTTATCGCGTCGCGTCGCCTTGATTCGTTGGCTTTTACGAGCGAACTTACCTTATCAAGTGTGTACACTCCCTAAATTTATATTAGGAACAGTGTCAAAACATTTTCTTGACGTTTTACGAGGTTTTTAAATGAGAAACGGGGTTCCACTAGAGGAGGATCAATTTTTTTTACAGTTGGCTTCCTGGTGCATGGAACCTGTGCTGGAGACTTTCAGGTTGACCACTTATATCGTGACATTGACGTAAGTACATTGATTGTAAGAAGTGGAATTTCAGGGTATATAGCTAAATTAAAAAGCACAACGACACATAATTTCAAAACAAGGATTTAACCAGGGACAATAGTAGATTGTACAATAGTAGATACAAGGAGCTAAAATTACCCATTATATACGAGGTAGTTTTACTCCATAACTAAAGCGAGGGAGTAAATAGAAACCGAGTTTTAATGGGTTTTTAGCGCCGTGTGTTACACTCTACTTTTCACTACGATTGCGAGAAAATAAAACAATCCAATACAATATGAAATGTGTAGTTTATTTTATTAAAAATTAAATGTACAATTTGTACAATTCTGGATAGTTAACGAGATGTTGTTTCCCGGTAACTTAATTTCAGTCCTCTGTGAAGATGAATGTTGAGTGGTTCTTTTCCTTTCTCTTCTATTTCATTTTTTTTTCAATTTATTTATTTATTGCAGATAATAAAAATCCATAATATTACAAAAACAATATTATAAAAAACATAAAGATGAATAAATTTAAAAATACAATAATTTAAAAATATTATAAAAATTAATCGTGAATGTCAGAACATGAATAAAATAATAATAATAATCAAATATAATTTAAACTGTCAAATAAAACTAATAATCAAAATATAATTTAAACAGAAATAAATAGATAGTCAAAACACATAAAATATTATAGTACCTACATATAAGTATAAGGGGCCGCTAGCGTGCAGCCGCATCCACCTCATCAACATTGGTGAGTCCCACCTCTGGGACAATGCGCTAATTAGGCTATACATTAGGCTATTTGCAAATTAGGGTCTCCATTCTCACTAGATGATGACATTTTCACTATTGTAAAATGAATTACGGTCACTACCAATTCAATTTGCAATTAGAGAAAAATTATAATGATTTCGCGCCAATGTCTTTTTTTTTGTTTTTTCTTCTGCAGCCGCAACGCATTGCATGTATTCTACCAAAGAGATCGCCGATTTTAGTTCCATTTTCAAAAATAAATTGAAGTTCTTTTTTTTTATGAAACAGTAATAAGTCGAGTCTATATTCATGATTATTCTACTTATGACTAAAGACTTTTTTCGTTTTTGTAGGCTCATTGTCATTTGACACACAAAAATGAAAAAAAAAACTTTTTCCCCTAGAGTAAAAATTTTATTGCTATTTTTTCTTCGCTCTGGTACGCCACAATGACGGACATTTGACGTAATTCATCATATTCATAATCAGCGTATAATGTTCCCACTGTTGGGACACAGGCCTCCTCTCGGTGAGAGGGAGTGGCCCGTAATCCACCACGCGGGCCCAGTGCGGGTTGGTAGATGTCATATGTCTTCGAATTTTGTGGTTCTAGGACATGCCTCACAATGTTTTCCTTCACCGTTTTGAGAGCAACGGTGATGAATAAATTTACACAAAGTAAAGTGCCAGTCTGGGTTCGAACCTACGACCTGCAACTCGTAAGTCACGGACGTTACTACTGGGCCACCACTGCTCTCTAAATTAATCACTTCTTCGTAATTCATCACTAAATATAATGTTTATCTGTCTAGCCTTTTCCCATTTTTGGGGTCGGCTTCCAGTATAATCGGATGCAGCTGGATATCAGTATTTTACATCGAGCGACTGCCTATCTGACCTCCAAAACCAGACATTCGGGCTTATGACTACACGTAACGACTATCAAAGATCCACGAATGACAACCGGGACCAACAGCTTGACGTGCTTTCCGAGGAACCGAGACGCGCTACCGTTTAGAGTGCTACAACGATCTTTTGGCGCCTGCGTGGAATTAGTATGTACTACACTCAGCGGCACACAATGTGGCCAAACATAAACAACTCGATAACAGCTGAATTTTACTAACGCGTACGGCAACTTGAAAATTCCAAGATATGTGACATCTGGCCACCCAAACTGGATTATGGCCCACTCCCTCACAGAGAGGAGGCCTGTGTCCCAGCAGTGGAACAATGTAGGCAGATAATTTCATTATTTTAAAGTTTTCAATTATTTTTCGGAATTTGTGACTTAGAAGGTATCAGACCATCCCCTAAGTTTTATAAAACAAAAAACACGTCCTTCTTGTATAATTTTGACAATAAACTACATAATCTATTCTAATTTAATCAATTTAATTTAATCTAATCTAAATTGATTAGATTAAATTAATTTAATCATTGTTATTCATTTTAATTTAACTTAATTCACTGTAATCAATTTCGATTTTAATAGTTTTATTTTTTATTTTTCCAAACAGTATTACTTGTTTTTATTAATTATCTGCGCATAATCTAGTGCATACTGTGCTTTTCTGTAAGTGATGAGGCGCTTAGACTTAAGTTTGCAATGTACAAATTTATAAAGTGCCAGTGTACTCATTGTTGGAAAGCCTAATAATAAATAAATAATACACTTGGGCACAATTCCGTGCCGCTGAGTGTATATAGAGAGATCCTCGGCCGCCTGAATGACATTGAAAGTGGGGCGTTGTTGGTAAACATTTGTGAAGTTGTCACAGAAATGGCGGCGTTGGTTCCAATTTTGGCACTGAGCCAAAATAACCCTAAAGCAGTTAACGACAATCGATTTTAAAGAAGAGATTATCAAGTAAGAAACTTATAATATAAAAATAACACGACTATACTGAACCTCCAACAAATAGCTCAATGTTATCTCCCGACGTTTTTTTAAACAAACAACTATAATTCCAGAGACCTAAAGTTTGAGTTGCCAAATTAAGTTGCAACCTAGTTACGTCTTTATTAGCAGGTTTATACACCTCATAGGGATTGACAAAGTTTTTCTTGAAACACAGAACCGTAAGACTGAGATTGCTCATCACTATTTTGCTGTAGCACCAACTCTTAGACATTTAGAAATAAGGTTGAGTTTTGTGTGCTTTAAGTTTATAATAATTTTGCAAACTCTTGAAGTAATAAGCTTAATACTTGGTCTAAATAATGATAAAATGTTTTGTGCGTTGATTTCGTTATGGTGCACAGTATTCTCATTACTTTTTACATATTTCACGTCGGGTAAGGCTTAGCAAAATTCGAGTTTGTAATGGAACTACCTTGTACGGTTTTGGGAAGGTCTTCAACGAAATTGAAGTGAGTTTCCTTGTAACTTGGTTTTCAGTTTAATAATAATATTTGTAGCGGTATTCTGGGAGGAGTTTCCGTGTATTTTGGGAAATAGTATGGGTGTGTTAGAGGTTTTTGCTGAATATATATAAGACTAGCTTTTGCCCGCGGCTTCGCCCGCGTGGATGTCGGAATATATCCCACGGGAACGTAGTACCAGAATCAAAAAGTACCCTATCTGTGAATCCAGGTAAACAACGTCTTCTTACACTGCTTACTAAAGTATCCGAGGTGTGGAGCGCGGATTGATATATGATTGCTGGAGGATAGTAAATCCCGGAACGGAAAATTACCTACTTGAACGCCAAATTTGAAGTAAAACGAAAATTTAAATCCTATAAAAATTCAACGTAGATAATCATGAACTCACTGTCGAGCAGGCTACGTAAAACTGGCCATGCGAGAAGCAGTCACCTCTAAAATCAATTCCAGCTGGTTTCAAAGACTGACCCGGAGACTTATTAATCGTCATTGCGAAACATACCTTAAGGGGGAACTGCAGCCTTTTACACTTGAATAGATGCTCCTTTGGTATTAGTGGTAGTGATTGACGTGTTAAAGTGTTTTTACAAACCTACTTACAGAAATAAAATCATTTATCTTTTATCCGCGGTATATACACCGATTCACCTCGAGCACAGCCAGTAAATATAAGGACCTCTACCACGTTTTTACGTAAGGCTTTCACACGCAACCTGGTTCCATTGCACAACTTGGGCGGATTGAGATTTCGTAGTAACATTACTGGAGCACCCACTTTGAGGATACGTTTGTGAGACTGTAGACCAGGTGGGTTGAGTGCATTTAAGAATTCCACAGGATAGTGTACAGCATCATCTGTATGCACTACAGTGTCCACAGGCTTGTATTGGTATTCTGCACCTTCGAACGACTTCAACAAAATATCATTAACCACGGAAGCCTGATCTCTCGTTCTTAGGGGTTAGAATCGCACGTTCGCACAGCCACTCCATGGATTTGCTATGTAGGTTTTGGACATCTGGATATATTCCAGCTATTAGGTCGTCGACGGTCGACACAATTGAGGCAAGACCTGATGGAGTTATAATCTTGCCCTCAGTTTCCGTATATTCTCCGTTTCCAATTTTAAGGAGATGATCGGAGAATTGTCCAGCGCACCCTTCAAGTGCACTCGCATGTTTTTTTTAAGGTGGAGTTTTTTTTAAGGGCCAAAGATTTGACGCCTTCATGCAAGCCCTAACTTCGTCAGCTCGAGTTCCCCTCGGCACTACCGACATAGTCGGACGGAAGTCAAGAAGGAAGCTAACAACACTGATTCCACGCATCATATCATCGTTCCCTCTGATGTCTTTTAGAGTTCTGTTTAGTGCTTCAAAACCCCCATATAAGCGCCATTAAACTTTCGTCCCAAAGTATAAGTTTACAATCGCGCAGCACTTGGGCCGTATTACTCTGCTTTGAAATGTTGCAGAGGGGAGTTTTGATATGGATAAGATTTATTAAATCCTCTTTATTCTCTAACCTGTGCGAATTAGAAAAAAAACAGTTACGTAAAAGTTTAAATATTATTACTCATTGGATCCCTTAGTAAAGTTATTGTTCTGAGAACTACTCAGGTGTCTTTGACGATGGCGAAAGTTGGGCTGAGCGATTATGAGTTAGTAAGGGTTTTTAACCGCCTAGGGGATGATTTTACAAAAACGCCGAAAGGCTTTTAATACCAATTTTATGTGTCAGCTTAAAAATTTACGGGCTTCCTATAGGTACAAATTTTTCATCCCCTATTTTACCTTCTTCTGGGATGATTTTTCAAAAACGCTGATACATGTATTTATTAATTACGAACCAAAGGGCTAAATATAACATTTCATGGTTTGAACTACAAAACTAACGTGTTTGCCATTTATACTTGCATCCCCTATTATTAATATTACGCCCTCAGAGGCTGATTTCCAAAAAAACACTGAAACACGTGGTTTTTAATTTTTGACCAGAATGATGAACACCAATTTTCATGGTATAAACTAAAAAAAATACGATTTTCCATACAAACTTTCATCCCCTATTTAACTTCCTTAGGGGTTGAATTTCAAAAATCCTTCCTTATTCCTTGTCTACATTATAAAGAGATCCTCTGTGCAAAATTTCAGCTTTCTAGGTCCAAGGGTTTGGGCTGGGCGTTGATGAGTCAGTCAATCAGTTAGTCAGTCAGGACTCTTCTTATTTATATTATGTATAAGATACTTTCTGAAAATTTTATCATTCGTAAAGCACGTATCTAAAACATTTTGATAGCAAGTAAATAGATAGAAACAGTCGCAAAACCTTTAACTTTATTTCAATTTAAATACTTCTTCGCATAAAACTCTTCTGATACAACCTCCTTCACTTTATCAAAATATTATATGATGAAGTAAAAAGTTAGTAAATAGTTTGTAACGCTGGCCACTAAGAGACTGATTCATAATTTTTTCAGCTAAGCTGACAATTTGGCATGACATCGCATTTGAAAGAAGACGTTATTTTGTGAATGAGAAGAAAATATTCTTGGAAATAATTAATAATGCAGAACTTTAATTTCTTAAGTGACAGTGACAAGGTTTGTAATTACTCGGCTAAGTTATTAATTTTATTGTAGGTTCCTGTGACCCAAGGGCTGGCATTTAACATGGCCATTGCCAATCAACATGGCCATGCCGCCAGTCTTTTGGGCACTTAACCACATTACCAGTCGACGGTCATCTCGAAGCTGTCTTTAACTCGTAGATAGTTTTAAACGAGTAGGATATTTTATTGTATTTGTATTGTTTTAATAATGTTGTAATTATATTATTGTATTTGTATTGGTTTAATAATTTTGTAAATATTGTAATAAAAAAAAGATAGTTCCTTTTCATAAATATCTGCAGCCAGTCTACGTTTAGTCTTTTTAGCGTTTTTCAAAAAACATCTACGGTAGACGCTTTCCCGAGTGTCACAGACTAAATTATCTGCATTCTGCATCCCAAACATTACCATAGCCAATAAAATCTCGCATGAAGAAGCCATTAAAAGAGTATTCGCACCTAAAATCAATACTTACACAAATACCAGTACTCCAGGATGTTCACGAGTCGGCAGCCGAAGCTGGTTAGAAATAAATTTGCTGAAGCCGAAATCTATTATTATGTTAAAGAGGTAGCCAGAACGCTGCACTTTTTGTGCGCCTCCCTTGGATATAAACATGCAGTGTCGCTTTTGCGTTGTCCTTTGTGAATGACACAGTGTAAGAATTGCTGGTAAAAGTTGCAGTTGGTCGAGAAAATATTGTTTTTTTTTGTTTTGTCTGCCTATACGACATTAAGATTCAAGAAGAGTTTGGTGAGGAAAGTCTTGCTTGTTGGTTTGTTTGAAATTGGTATTTTTAATAACACAGATTTCCAGTATTCAGCAGACTGTTCGTTATAGGATCAATAATGAATGAATTAATACGAAATCATTAGTGAGCCAGGTAAATGCAGCTACATTAATGTTAATTTGAAAATTAGAGTTTTCATATTAGTAAGTAGCTGTGTTTATGTTAGCAAAATGTTTGTTTTATGCTAAGAATATTTTGGTAAATCATGTTTCTGTAGAAGTTTTGTTGTTTTCGGTTTGTTTCGTTGTGTCTGTGATGGTTTGGTTTTTTCTTATATTGTATTTTTATTTGTGGAAATATTGTAGTTGTAAAGAAGGTCAAACTAAATCAATGTAACTTTCAAAACATTATCATGAAAATGCAATTGTCTCACTGAAATCGCCACAATTTCCTACTCTGTTACATCAGAAGAATTCTCGTTACAGTATGCGAGATAAAGTTAAAATATTATCGTACGGTATCGAGGCGGGTTGCATCCAGCGCGAATAAATGTACTAATACATTTTGAGAACAACAGTTCAATTTCCCCACTGTAGATTTGGACATATCGTCTCAGGGATGCGAGGAAATGCAACGAATTGTTTCTTTGATTTATCTGTTTGGCGAATTGAATAGTTGGAATTATTCGGTGGGAGGTGGGAATTAGAATTCTTTAACGGTTTTTAGAGGCTTTATAAAGTGATAGACTTGTGTAGTCTAACAAAAGTGGTCGGTTAATCTAAGGAGGTGACGAAATAAGACACATTTACAAATGTACGTATTTTGACTTGTTTTTCATTGAGGTAATTGGTCGGTAATTTGAGGTTAGTGTGTCAAGGTACTGGGCACCCTCGAGGCGTTTTGTTCAATTGTTCAGGAATGAGCTTATATGTATGGAATTGATTGTCAAGTATTTTTACATGATTGTTGTACGTCAAATAGAAAAGTAATTTTCTAGGTCTTCCAAATTTGGCACAAAAATATAATTATAAAACCTACATTTCACAGTAATTTCTATAATTAATTTCGGATAAGAAAATTTCATTCCAACTACAAAGCTTTTCATTGAATTAAGCCATAATAATTTAATAGTAGCAATCGACGAATTCATGGAAAATGTTCTTGAAAAGCGAAACATGCCAACAACCGATAATTTGCTAGAATTGACTAGTACGTACCTCTTCATATTAAGTCGTAATTGTCTTTCATTGCTATGACGTGGTGTTCCAATAATATTAATATTTTCACGAATCACATTTGTGAAGAAGTGAGGGGGGGGGTGGGCTACGTATAACTTTTCGTTTAAACCATCATTTGATTGATTACTGTTACTGATAGCCTGTATCATCCCATTGCTGGGCAAAGGGTTATCCGCATGACTTCCAGTGCTTGTAACCAAGAACTATTGTGGACCACTGGTTGTTTGTTTTGTCCAGTTCGTCCCGCCATCTTCAAAAGGATCTGCCGCGACGCCTATATTTCTGTAGTTAAGCTACTTATAACCATAAATAGTAGTCTGCCCATAACATTTCACATATACATCAAAGAAAGAAAACATTTTATAAGGAACTAAATCCTTAAATCTTACATATTATTATATTACCTAGTCTCGAACTCGTGAAATCACCGAAACTCGTGAAAAAATTGGTTAATCAGTCGGACAGGGCTGATACCAGAGATGACTGTCCAGAGCGTATTATTGGTCCGTAGTGTGATATTTGATTCACCATTCTTTTAATTTCATCGTTATTACGTTGACAATATTAAGTGATCTTTGTAATTCACTCGACAAGAGCTGTAGCACCCAAAACAACAGCCACACACCTAAAATTCAAACGGTGAAATTTAAATTCTTTAAACAATAGAATTCCTTTTCTCCCCCGAAGATACCCGGGCACCCCTACCCGGTATTTAACCGGATATATCCTGCGAATGTTACGTCTCGTGGCCGATATTAGAATGTCCGGGACGGTTTTAAAGATCAGCCTTCGAGGATGCCGGATTTTCTTTAGTTGGTTGCGTTACATGCTGGCTTTGTGCAGGCTCTTTTTATATATTTATTTCTCTGCTTGTTTCAAAATGCATATTGAAGGAAATCTAGTGTTCAAGGATGACTTTTACTGTTTTACAAAAGTGTTGTTGTTTATTTTATTATTTATTTATTTTGTAGTCCGTTTGGAGAAACGGACTACAAAATAAAAGAAAAAATAAGACGGAGGTCTTAGATTATTTTTATGTATTCATTTATTGCATCACAAATAGGTCGAGGTTTAAATAATTTACTGTTACGTTTTAAATAATAATATTTGTTTCTCCTAGTGAAGTCCTAATAATACAAAGCTGCAGTTTGCTGGACATAGGCCTCATCCAAGTTGCAGCATCGCTTGGCTCTCAAACCGTAATGACTTTGAAATGTATACCGTTGGAGTAACCCTGTGTCACTGCATACCTGTTGTAGGTACGATGTAAAGCCTAAACAGTATCTATTTCACAATCAACATGCTCTATGTTCGTGGGAGACTCATTATTTGCAGATTAATTGGGATTGTAATTATACAGAAGGAGGAATGTTTTGGTTTTGTCTATTTTGAGTACTAATAAATTAATTCGTGAAAATACATGTTTCGTATAGTAAAGAAGAATCAATTAAGATGTTGTAGGTGCATACACTGGTTACATTTTTTCGTCTTGATTTGGACGAAAATATTGTTGAAGATTAATGTTTTTAACTGAAAACCTGCAGAATTGCTTTTGATCAGAAAAATACGAGCTTTTGATTCTATCACTTTGTATAACGGTTTTTCGTTTCATCTTTGTGTAAATAGAAACCCTAACGCAACTTGGATGATACGGATGAATACAATACTGTACTTTAATCCACTTTCAAGCAGTATATTCATCCCTTTAATAAAACCTTAATACATCAAACACCAGACGCCATCCCACCGGTCCTACAAATTAAATCTAATCAAAAAACATCCATCTCATTTTATGATGGTAGTAAAACTGTGAAATCCGAGCCATTGGAACTAAAAAGACGTAAAATGGAGTCCGAATCCGCTGATACGGGATTAGGATGCGATGTTGCAGGAATCAGGTGGAGTGGACTCGTTGTGGGGTCAGCAGAGATGTAGCTAAAAGGAATAATTGAACAAATAAAAGAAAAGCTGCGACATTGTTGCTTTGCATTAGTGTAAAACATACTAGGGATTATTCGCCGATTCAGATTCCATCACAATGTTTGCATTATCTGTCGTCTATTGTCCGAAAAAACTTCACTCGCATATCTATGAGCAAAATACCTTGTCCTTCTACACTGTTAGAAATTCCAAAACCATTACTATTTTTTTTATTTAACCTACGTTGTTAAAGGTCAAAACAAGAAATAACTAACTAAATAACTGACTAAATGAAATCTTAAGCACAATATAGATAACCCTGCCATCCAAAGTAACATATACAGGGTCAAATTATATTAGTTAGCGAAATTCAACAGACGTTAAACGGCATGACGTTAAATGACATTGACGGCTCTTGAACGCGGTTGATATCTTTTATATTAAAATATTTACAAAGTAAATTTTATTCGTCAATGTGTTTGATACTCTGAGCCTTGATATCTTGCTGCTTGCCAAAGGGCCTTTCTTTGTACAGTTACCGAATCGTCGCCGTCGTATAAATTGTTCCAGTGTAAACCATCTATTTACATCGATGTAAAATATTTGCAAGCAAGAAAAGGTTCTTCCTATGATTGATGACGCCTGCAGCCAGGGAAGAGGTTGCGAGGGCTGTGCCCTGCATGCGCGGTGCCCGGGGCTCCGCGCGTGGCTGCACCGCACTCGTCAAACTGTGACAGTCCGTCTTCTGTGACATTTTGTAAATTGTAAATAGTGAAAAACTAGTTTTGTAGTAATTTTTTTAAGTGTTTGTTTTTTTTTGCATATTATAGTGTATAGGACAGAAGTGAAATCACAATTTGAAAAAAGAACGATTTATTAACCTAAAAACTAATCACATGAACTTTATAAAAATAATTATCTTTAGCAAAATTACAATCAGAGGAACAAAATCATCAATTCATCACCAATCAAATCAAGGAAATCAACCAGAGCATAATGAGATACCAGATTTAGCAGATAACACGGAACGGCTGACGGGTAGCGCTTCCGCATCTGACCATATTTTTAATATATTTTTTTTATGGCATCTCTTTTTTTAAACACTATTTAACCGGTCTTTCCTGTGGTGCCTTTGAGCGAACTCAAAGCCTCCAGCCAGGGGGGAGTCTGACCCGCCGCCGCGCCGCCTGTAGTAGTTCTATAGTCAACACCGCCCCCCGCGTCCCTAGGCCGGGTAGTAGTATCCAACAATAGTTTATATTGTTCTGGTTCTCGATACTTATATTACTGATCATAGGCCAACGATTATTAGCATCCAACGTGTAATGTCACGCCCTGTCCCTAAACTTAGTCGCATAGTTGTTGATTATACAGCTGTAATCACAGTCATTTTATCAATGGACTTTAGTGAAATATTGGCTATTCAAGACCCAAACAACGCCGCCGAGTCTCTGGTTTCCATCATTAGCTCTGTCATCGCCAATCACTCTAAATCGGTGCATATGTCTTCGAAACGCCGAATCCTGAAACCGTGGATTACAAATGGACTGCTTCGGTGTATTCGAAATAGGGATAACATGGCTCGAACGTTAAAGGCAGATCCTGAAAACTTCATTCTTGTGATTACGTATAAGCGATACCGTAATTTCTGTAACAAACTTCTCAAAAACTTAAAACACGCATATGAAAGTAAAGAGTTCCAAATGGCAAAGAACAACCCTAAAGCTACTTGGAAGGTCATTAAGAAGGTTACTGGAACTAGTCACAATGTTAAATCCCCCAACGAGTTACTAAGAATATCTTCGGAAGACAAGTCCTCGGTCAATAAAGTCAACGAGTTTTTTGCCCATGTTGGCAAGAACTTGGCTGACAATTTCTTATCCACCTCGTATACCCCGGAACGTTCTCTCGATGCGCTGCCCTCTAACTCGCTGGTGCTTTTACCCACAGATGAAGTGGAGGTCTCGAATCTCATTATTGGGTTACGAACTGATGCTGCGGCAGGTTGGGATGGCATTTCATCGAAAATGTTAAAATCCTGTATGCCCGCGATTGTCCCCCCCCATTACTCATATCTGCAATCGCTCTATCGCCACAGGCTGTTTTCCTAGGGTTTTCAAAAGGGCTGTTGTTCACCCAATCTTCAAAAATGGGGACAGACACAGTGTAGATAATTATAGACCGATCTCAGTCTTGCCTGCCATTTCTAAAATATTAGAAAAGATACTTAATAATCGATTGGTGCACTATCTTGAGTCATATAAATTACTAAGTAATAACCAGTATGGTTTTAGAGGTGGCAGGTCAACTGAAAATGCTGTTGCTGCCTTGGTAGACCATGTGGTATCAAAATTAGATAGTAAAATGAAATGCTTGGCTATCTTCTTAGATCTCTCTAAGGCATTCGACACTGTGTCTGTTCCCCACCTCTTATCTAAGCTGGAAGCTACTGGCATTCGAGGGCATGCCTTGAAGCTCTTCCAGGATTACCTCTGTAATAGAACTCAATGCGTTAAAATAAATGATGTTGTCAGTGACACCACTTCATTGAGTTTTGGCGTTCCTCAGGGCTCAATCCTGGGCCCTACCCTATTTCTTATCTACATTAACAACTTATGCAAAATGTCTCTAATGAATTGTTCAATATTTACTTATGCAGATGATACGGCTCTATTGATTCATGGTAATGACTGGCCTGAAACAGTAAAATACGCGGAACTTGCTCTGAACTCAGTGATGAAGTGGTTGTCTAATAATATCCTAACCTTAAATTTAAATAAAACGGTATACTTACCTTTCTCGTTACTCTCCACCAACCTTCCTCCACCGCATTCAATGGTGCTCAGAGCTCACACTTGCTCACTCGGTCTATCTTCTTCACAATGTGGCTGTCCTCAGCTCAAGAGGTGTGAGTCTGTCAAGTATCTCGGAGTCTATGTAGATAGCTCTCTGAGCTGGAAACCTCACCTCAGTAATCTCATATCAAGAGTCCGCAAGTGTATATTTATTTTTAAAAAGCTGAGGAATTCCGCGGACCACCTTACGATTAAAACAGTTTATTATGCACTATGTCAGAGCATAATAAACTACTGCATCACAGTGTGGGGTGGGACTCCCAAGACAATCCTTCTACCTCTTGAGCGCGCACAGAGAGCTGTTCTCAAGGTAATGACCTCTAGGCCTTTTAGGTTTCCCACTACTGCTCTCTACACCGAATGTCAGGTTCTTACTGTGAGACAGCTCTTTGTCCTTGGCACTATACTGCGCAAACACCCTTCTGTGGAATATGATCCGAATGCTAACAAAAAGCGTAGACATTTCGAAGTATGCCCAACTCACGGTTGTAGAACGGCCATTGCTCAGCGTCATTTTGATGTACTGTCAAACCATTTATATAATAAAATAAATAAACTTTGTTCCATTGCTCCCATGTGTCTAAACGAATGCAAAACTGAAGTCACAAAGTGGCTCTTGACATTGACTTACAATAAGACTGAAGATCTACTACAGATATCGATCGCTTAACCTAATGTTATATATATAAAATAAAGTAATATGTTCAGAATTATATTTATTATATTTATAATGACTTTCATAATACACAGGTTTTCATCATAATATTATCTCTCGCTCACACACATATACACAACCATATATAAGTAGATAAACAGGATACATCATAGTTGCGTTAACTAGGTAATATATTATTATTATAATTTAATCTTGATATTCTGTGCTCGTCTTACAATTACTGCTGTATGTTCAAATCATAGGCGAGGACGCTGGCACCCTAAACACAAGTTAAATCTTACTTTGGGTGCCAGAGTTCATCGAAAACACTCTGTTTCCTTAGTTGTAATGCCGCATAGTGTTAAGATAAGTGTTTTTCTTGTACAACTGAAGTTAAATAAAAAATGTATTATTATATTATTATTATTATTATATTCATTTTTACAGGTAAGTGTTACACTTACTTTAATATATATTATCAATGACGGCAGTAGCGATGCCGGAAACACTGCCAGTCAACGTGTCACATCACTCGATGTCCAGCTGGTGTAATGCCTATATTGCTCACAGGCAAGCATTTTTAAAGGCGATCGAGACACGAGGATACAAAATAGAAGATCCACAAATCACAAAGTCTACCATTGTGCCCCCCAGCTACACACATCAAAAGTGTCTAGGGATCAACATATATTTTTGCAATAACTTTTCTCCTGATTGATATTAATTAAAATTTTCTTTAAGGATTCATAAAATAAAGTGTTTTCGTTTGTCACAGTAACGATAAACCAAGTCACCTTTGCATTAATAAAGAAATTTGCCATTTTCCTAATAAAGGGATTTTTGACATTTGAACCACTAACACAAAAGTTCGAAAAAAAGACTGAAATAACAGTTTTCTTTAAAATTTTATTGGGTAACTTAAACAATTAATAATCCGTGTTTCTACCGCGAACACTAACAACACAAGAACATCGGTTTGGCATACTCAAAATGAGTTCATCCAAATCACGCTGTGGAATGGCCGCCCATGTTCGTTGCAACAACAAAAAAAGGTCTTCTTGCGACTGGATACCCTCCATATTCGGCAGAGCTCTTCTCTGTAGCATATCCCATGCATGCTCAATCGGGTTCAAGTCTGGCGACTGAGCAGGCCAGGGCAGGACATCCAACAATAACCGCCATGATGTTAGCCGTGAGGCTTCATCACTCTTCAGGGAACTTAATTAGCGACCAAACAGTCAGAAACCGCTTGCATGAAGTGAACCTTCATTCCCGAAGACCGCTACGGGTACCACCTATAGCAATGCACAATCGTAGGATTCGATATCAATGGGCTCTTGAACACAGAAATTGGGCAGAAGAACAATGGCGTTTCGTGTGCTTTTCTGATGAGTCTCGTTTTGGTATGAGACCGGATACAAGACGTATACGACACTGGAGAACCCCTGGACGCCAACAGCGATTAAAATCCTGCCAGGAAGTCCATCCTTATAGTGGTGGAACCATCATGGTATGGGCGGGTATTTGGATCGGCGGAAGAACTGAGTTGATTTGGATCAGAGGCAACCTCAACGCTCAAATGTATGCTGAGACGATTGTATCAGACGTCATCGTTCCTCTACAAGTGCAAATCGGTCCCTTATTTCAGTTAATGCATGATAATGCACGACCGCACACCGCAAGAGTTGTAAGACAGACTCTCGCCGCAGCTAACATCAATGTCCTGCCCTGGCCTGCTCAGTCGCCAGACTTGAACCCGATTGAGCATGCATGGGATATGCTACAGAGAAGAGCTCTGCCGAATATGGAGGGTATCCAGTCGCAAGAAGACCTTTTTTTGTTGTTGCAACGAACATGGGCGGCCATTCCACAGCGTGATTTGGATGAACTCATTTTGAGTATGCCAAACCGATGTTCTTGTGTTGTTAGTGTTCGCGGTAGAAACACGGATTATTAATTGTTTAAGTTACCCAATAAAATTTTAAAGAAAACTGTTATTTCAGTCTTTTTTTCGAACTTTTGTGTTAGTGGTTCAAATGTCAAAAATCCCTTTATTAGGAAAATGGCAAATTTCTTTATTAATGCAAAGGTGACTTGGTTTATCGTTACTGTGACAAACGAAAACACTTTATTTTATGAATCCTTAAAGAAAATTTTAATTAATATCAATCAGGAGAAAAGTTATTGCAAAAATATATGTTGATCCCTAGACACTTTTGATGTGTGTATATCCCCAACATCAAAATCAAAAGTCATTTATTCAAACTAAGCTGAGAATCAGCACTTTTTGGACGTCAAAATTAGATAAGACTGTCCCCCAAACACCCGCCCTTCACCACTTCCTAGTGCTATAGCTGGGAAGATCTGGATTCTATTCAGTAGTAAGTAAAACATTACGAAACACAAAACATTAAATTAAATTATTTGCCATACGTGGGTCACATTGAAAGTTTTTAGAAAATAAAAAACGGAATGATGTAGAAGCCTGTTAATGTTTTTATTGCTTGTCGAAGTAGTCTCCGTTGCTTTCAAGGAACCATTGACTGAAGCATTGGGCCCACTCTTCTTTAGGGATTTCTTCCACGCCTTTTTCAAACGCTTCCACGCCTTTTTCAAACGCAGCCACGGCATCTTCAGGGTTCATAAAACTGATTGTAAGTAATTTATCTTTTATTTTTAGAAATAAATAAAAGTTAAAAAGTGCCAGGTTAGAACTGTAAAGAGGATGAATCACTAACTCCACAATTTCGATAGACAAATATTCGATAGTCCGTCTGGCGGAGTGAGCTGGAGCGTTGTCGTGGTGGAGGAGGATGCTGCTTCTTGGGCGCAGCTGCTGTCTCAACATTTTCCAAGACAACTGCTATACAATGACTGACATACCAATCTGCAGTAACAGTATCTTTATCTTGTAGGACAATTTTTGCGAAATGATCCGTCCATCCAAAGAATGAGGCAATCTTCCTTTTCCCTTGACTTCTGCCCTTCTTCCAGAGGACATCAATGAGGATTATACGAAAAAAAAGCAGATCGTTGGCTGCTTAACCGGGCTTGCCCGTGGTTACGTTAATAAATTAACGCCTCCAGCAAGGGCTTACAAACTTTGTATGTTATCTTTAGAAAACAAGATGTTGCTGCTTTCAATATAGTATTATACTACTTACCACCGTGATAAAGTAAATTTATAGGGTATAAGCTGTACGGGAATGATTCAATTAAACAAGTACCTTCCTACACAATACAAAGTTAATTGTAATTTGTAATACACAGAAAATGAAGGTATAACAACATCAATTGTGGCGAGCCACTAACCAAGCCCCTCCCACACACTTAGGTGTTCACTCCGACAAAACAAGGTCACCGTTACTAGTTGTGTCGGGGTACACACCCGCAATGAGACTAAGGGCTGATTTTTCAATAGCCATATAACTTTTATCTGAAGATTATATATGACAGTTTATACAAAAGCTGTCAAACCGCCATATTTATTCCTCAGATAAAACTTATCTGACTATTGAAAAATCTGCCCTAAGACAAGAACTCAGTCATTTTAATGAGTACGTGAGATGAACTGCTTTAAACTTCTAGCTCAATCGTATAAGTATCGACCTATTATGATTGCGCTCATATAGGGAAAATAACAACTGGTCTTACTACCTAGTTCTTACAAAATACCTAACTCTTGTTAGGTTAAATTATAACAATTTAGTTTAAACTCAGTCTTCTCTCAGTATATTATAATACTTATTTCTATCAATTTCAATTGACGGAATCAAGACCCTTGACATCAAACGCAGGATACCTCCTGTGTAAACACGATTGACGTGGCCTACGGGTATAGACGGTGACGCTATTGTTACCTGGAGTGGCGAACTTCCCTCATTTACCGTAATCCGATTCAGTAAGGCCTTCTTCAATAACAGATGGCGACACTTCAAGGGTTAACCTCTAAATTGCCCGCACCCGGATCAATTTCAAATCATCTGACCACGGGGCTACACCAAGGCATCACGTCTATCCTAAGGCTTTCTTCAATAACAGATGGTGACACTTCAAGGGTTAACCTCTGCATTTCCTACGTTTGGCTCCCAGACTGGAAAGGGCTGGGGCTGCCTCGAAGCGGCTCATGCCCAATCTAGGGGGGCCAAACGCCTCCTGCCGGAGACTCTACGCGGGGGTCGTGCGGTCCATGGCCCTTTACGGGGCACCGGTGTGGGCGCGTTCCTTGAGGCGGCGGCCAGCCCACCGGTTGAACGCGCCCCAAAGGGTCATGGCCACCCGGCTGGTCCGGGGATACCGTACGGTCTCCGGTGAGGCGGCGAGCCTCCTTGCCGGATTACCGCCATGGGATCTGGAGGCAAAAGTCGTCGCGCACATTTGGGAGTGGCGCGAGGAGGCGAAACGCCGGGGCGTAGCTCCGCTGCCGCGAGAAATCACGGTACAGCGGACAGAGCTCCGGCGGGATCTCAGGGCGGCATGGAGAGTGCGATTGTCGCAACCCAGCGCTGGGCACGCCACAATTGTGGCGATAAGTCCCCTCTTTGAGGAGTGGCTAGAGAGGCGCCATGGCGACCTCACCTTCCGCCTGACGCAGGTCCTCACCGGACACGGTTGTTTCGGGAGGTTCCTGTTCCAGATAAGGCGGGAGGAAACGCCCGGGTGTCACCATTGTGTGGATCGCCCGGAGGACACGGTGGAGCATACGGTGGAGGTCTGTCCGGTTTGGGCAGAGCACCGCCGTGTCCTCGTGGAGGCGATTGGCGGTGGCGATCTCTCGCGTCCGGCCCTGGTCCAGGCCATGGTACGGAGCGAGAGGGCTTGGGAATCCGTCACCTCCTTCTGCGAAGCAGTAATGTTCGCGAAGGAGGAGGCGGAACGCGTGAGGGAGAGGCAAAATTCGATAAGGACCAGGCCCGGGTCGACGGCGCGTTGTGTTCCACGCGCGCCTCATAGAGATGTCAGCACCAATGACGGGGTCCGCTGGGGCCGATGCCTGCTAGGGTTGCGGGAAAGTCCGAGAGGGATACCGTGGCCCTTGGCACAGGCAACTGAAGGAACACGGGTGGGTTTTAGTCAGTAAGAGTCTGACACGCCCTACTGCTCTGCCCAGAGCGGGAGAAGTTATTTGATAATTTCCCAACCTCAAAAAAAAAAAGGGTTGTCCTCTAAATTGCCCGCACTCGGATCAACTTCAAATCATCTGACCACGGGGCTACACCAAGGCATCACGTCTATCCTCGCATTAGAGATCCTAATTAAGAAGAAAGAAGGCTAGCATAATCACCCAGAGAAGGATCGGGTTTGATTAGACTTATATAAAACCTATCGGGTTATTTGGACTCAGTCTGGTCATCCCAGAACTGGTCCCTTTGCCAAAGCGTGTTCCTCGTAGTCACGTCATGAGGGGAAAAAACTTCCGCCATTTTGACAGCTACGATCAATCCTTCTTGGCAATCCACAGACTAAATAAAATCCTCATATGTTAGTCATTTTGAATTTATTAGACATGTTGAATGTGGGAAATTATGTCCTTATGTTTATTTAATTCAACTAATTAATAAACATGTATTTAGTTCGCATGACACAATTTCATAAAAACCATCATCCTACGAGCTTGAGCAGACCCACGAAGGGTGTCGCTACTAGTTGCTTTAGTTATTGATTTTTGCAACGTCACATAGGGGATGAATTTAAAAATACAGGCTCAACGGCGCGGGCTGGCTCGAGCAAGGGAGGTGGATTGGGGCGTTGCGTCGCGGCGGAAGGCCGGTGGTCTGTTTCTGTATTTTCCGAGAGTATTGGTGGCCTTACTACTCTCCTGGAGGAGAGATGTGCCGTCTTCTCAGATAATTAAGTTATGCCTCGGGCGGCAAATCTTACTTATGTGGGAGAAAGTGTAGCGGGCGGCCGTTTTTATCAAGGGATTGGTGTGCTTTATGCCATAGTCAAAGAAACGCTTTGCCAGGAGTTAAATGAATTGGTGGATGGTGGGCATTCTAAGATCAAGGTGAAGGTTCACGTTACGGACATAGAACGGGGGCTCCCGTAACCATTCTGGGGAACCAGTTCGGGAGGGTCTGTATCTTATGAAGATGGCGTGGTTTTACGTGTGCAAATACGACGCAGACATAGTCATGTTGGGACGGATGACTTCGGTGTAGATGTGCAATTTGCCCTTGGACTCTTATCAGGGTTGACCTCGATTCTCGAACCAAGTGGCTAAGAGGTTTGCGGAGTTTTGGAGGATGCGAGCTATAGAGTTCTGACAGCGACCCGTATATTAAATGGCAGTGTCGTCGGCGAATAGAACCATCTGAGCGTTATTACTATTGTGGATGTCGCTGGTAAACAGTGTGAAGATAAGGGGAGAGAACAGAGAGCCCTGAGAGACTTCAGCGCGAATAGGGTGAGGGGACGAGAGTGCACCCTTGATGCGATAGCGAAAAGTGCGATTCGACAAAAAGTCCCGTAAGATGAGTACGAGACGATCTGGCACTCCGAATTCGTAAAGCTTATATAACAAGCCGTTGTGCCAGACTTTGTCGAATGCTTTCGCTATGTCAAAGAATACCATGCCCATCGTCGCGATTCGCTGGAGACCCGCACTTTAGTGCTCTACGATACGGTGGACCTGTTGGATGCACGAGTGTTGGGTTCGGAAACCAAACTACTCGTTGGAGATGAGGCTCTTTGCTTCGGCGTAGTCTTTGAGACGCTTATGAATAAGCCTCTCGTAGATTTTGCCGAGAACATTGAGCAAACTAATGGGGTGGTAACTAATGGGATCGGACTTGGACTTGCCTGGCTTGGGGGTCACACGGATAACGGTGGCCTCTTTCCACACTTGTGGGAAGATGTTGTTGCTCATGGCGCCCTTGAAGCGGTCATAAGTATTATGAGAGCGGCGGAGAGGAGTTTGTACACCTTATTGATGATACCGTCCGAACCGGGGGCTTACCAATAAAAACGTATACAGAACTTAATAGGTACCTAAATAAAAGCATCCAGGCATAAAGAGCGTGAGCTTGCAATTGCAATGCCGCATTGTGTGTATATAGCTGTAACTTGAAGTCATAAATGATAAACTAGGCCCTTCGAAGTGAGGCACGGCTCCCTGTCGTTTCGGGTGACGCAGGTGCTCTCGGGGCATAGCTGCTTCGGGAAGTACCTGTGTCGCATAAACAGGGAGCCGGACGCCCGGTGTCACCACTGCGTCGACTGCCGGGAGGACACGGCGCGGCATACGCTGGCAGAGTGTGCTGCTTGGGAGGAGCCGCGCCCTGCCCTCATCTCAGAAGTAGGCAGTGACTTGTCGCTGCCGGCCGTAGTCGAGTCAATGGTCGGCAGCGACGAGTCCTGGGACGCGGAGGCTGCGGAAAGGGAGAGGGAGATCTCGTCCACTCACCCGGCCCGCAGAAGGCGCACCGGGCGTCGGCGGAGGGCGGACAACGCCCTCTTCCAGCGCCCCCCTAAATGGGTCCAGGGGCGACGGACTCGGGGACGTCCGTCGCCCCCCATACATCAGGACCCGAGGTGGCGGCGCGTAGTGTTCCACGCGCGCCCCTCTTAGACGTCGCGGGGGGAGTCAAACACCTCACTCCCCCCCAGACCCGAAGAGGCCCGCAGCGGCGGGCCGGCACCAGTCGGGGGTTGCGGAAGGATCGTACGTTCCCGCGACCCCCGGCGTAGGTGTGAGATGGAACACCAGGGTGGTTTTTAGTCAGTAAGAGTCTGACAGACCCCGCCGCCCGCCCCAGGGCGGCGGACATCCATGAGGATTTTCCACCCCGGAAACTAAATAAAGAAAGTTAATTACTAATAACAATAACATGACTATAGTCAGCAAGACGACTACTACTACCGACTAATTTAATTTGACCCTGTATCATCAATTTACCTTGCAAACCTCAACAAACTGCTTAAAAATGAAACCTGTATTGAACTCCAATTTCTCATCCACGTATTATCGAAAATAAGGGTTATAAACCCTTTCGCCGCAACGTGTTCAGATGATACGGGCTTAAATCGATGCCTTGGTGCAGATAGACTTGAGCCGATTCCCCGGCCAAGCTAGGTTGCAGTCCTTCGGGTTACCTTTCAGACTTTTAGTTAAAAATATTTTCAACATTCTGTTCTAGAAGGTTTTATAGCTATGAATCTATTTGGAGAAGATATTGGAGTTGTAATATTAGAAGTTGGGTTTATGATGTATTGTAGTGTCTCATTTCATTGTTGGTCCAGCCTTTTTGGTGCTTAGAGTGACAAATACATATTACGAGTTTTATATTTAGAGGTGGATTTAGTTGTAGTAAAGTATTTTTTGTCAAAGAGTTCATTCGTAAAGTAAAAAAAGGAAGATAGAATGAAACATTTCGTTTAAGTATTTGTTATATAAACACGAGTAAAAAAAGAAAGAAATCTGTGAAGAAGAAATGTGTCGTGTGTGTGTGTGTGAAAATGTGTCGTGTTAGAAATGCGTAATAGTAGTAGTAGAAGTTTTGTCAATCATATTTTCAAAACTAGATGAGGTCGGCGTTTCCTATCTGACTACTCTGAGAAGAAAGGCCGAAACAAACTCAGAGGCCACAGTCTCGTTTTAAGTGCAGACATTCTTGGCCATCTTACCTGAATTAGGATTGTAGTGATTTTAGTTTGGCGGATGTAGTAACCGTTAAAAATAGGGTCTTTTGAACTTTTTCTATAGGTGAAAGATGCAAGGACAGAACGCAATGCCCTTGTTGGGTGAACGTGACTGATGAGGTGTTGCAGCTAAAATGCAAGATTTCGCAACAAAAAAATACCAGATGAACACATTTATCGGAAAAAAAAACCGAATCATTTTAGTGTTTTAGCGTTAGGGAGTTCCCACAAATAATTGCCCCGTATTTTAGTACGCTATCTCAAAGCCACATTGCGCAATTTATGTAATTGTTGGGTAATAAGTTGAGTCAAATATTCACAACTATTATATCATTGATTCATAATTGTGTTTGCTAATTTGATATGATAGTGATTATCTAGGATGACGTTGTGAATTTGTGTGTTAACATAGAAAAATATCCTTTTAGTGCATAGTTTTAGTAGGTAGACCACGGCCGGATATAGGTATCACTGAAGGTCCGAAAATAAGATCTTTCGAAAAACTAATTTATTAAGCTGTTTCTACATACGCGTGCTATTTAAATATCTCATAATAACCGTAGTTAGTTCGTTATGTAGGGTTATTGAAACAACTCTTTTCTATTTTTTTATAATCCGACGAGCTGAATAGGGAGCAGTTTAAAAAAAACTTCGTATCATGGATGAAGTAACTGGCACGTTTGCTAATTAGCGCTTTTGAAGCAAAGTGGACCGAATTCGAGCTCGGGACTTCATTCATATGGACCAGCTAAAGTTTTTCATGAAACACATTTTTTCTGGCCTGACTACCAATTACGATTTCTGAAATGTCGTTTTGTTGAATTCAACTGTATAAATAAAATTAGGCTAGGTTTTAGGATTAATATTAAGATTTTGGCCTCCCACAAGACCGGATGACCTTATGAAGACTGCAAGAAACCACTGGATGTGAGAAGCACAGAATCGGTTGAAGTAGTGGTGTTTGGCGGAGGGAGGCCTATGTCCAGCAGTGATGTCATTCAGCTGAAATGATGATGATAATTAAGATTTTAATATTTGTCCATAAAATCTACGGGTAGGATAGGATACTAAGTAAAAAGGCAGCCATCGAAACTATAACCGCACCAACTATTGTGCTATAAGTAGCCAGTTAGCCATGCTTTGCAAAAAGAAGCCAATAACATTGATAGTACTGGTAAAAACCACAATCTTATAATGAATATACAAACATCGTCAAAACGAATGTGACGGGTGATACCTCTACTCCATGACATTACCCATTCTGAATGTATTATAAAAACTTGTGGGTTTCCTTGCAACGTTTTCCTCAAGTTTTACTTACCTGACAGAAAGTGTTACATATTAAATAATAGGTATACCATCAGAGCACATACTCGTACATATGTTTCATTTACTTTTTGCTTGTTTTTACCCTTGGGTTTGACATTCATCATCAAAAATTGTTCGATACCTAAATGAGACAATAAATTATAATCCTATCCCGATCTGTACCCAGCTAAGGGGTCCTCAATATTACCTAATTCTGTATATTTCTTTGTGTTTTTATATTCAGAGGCACTACTTTTGCCATCATCCTAGTTTTCCTATAATATTTGTAGGCTTAAAATCAAAAGACAGCTAAAATGTAGTTTAATATATTATTTAATTAAAAACATCTCCAGAACAGATCATCATCAGAACTCCTAACATTCTCTACTTCTCCAAGGCAATCCTTAAATTATATAAATAGTTATTTCGTTAATATTGGAGCCTCACGGGCTGATAAAATTTACCAAAAAACTAACACACTTGATGCACATTCTCAATATCATAACGAGTGTAACCAACAGAGTAATTCATTTGTTTTGTTGGACACTGATAAGCAAGAAGTTGAACAAATTATAAATGGTCTAAAAACAGATTGTGCATCGGGTTGCGATAAGATTAGTGGTAAATTTCTAAAATTGCATAAAAATATTCTGGTTCCACCTATTACGAAAATTATTAACGATAGCTTACATACAGTCTGGCTTTATATGTAAGAGCGGGGGCAGAAATTGAATCAATAATAATTATCGGCCGATATCTATCCTACCTGCGATATCGAAAATATTGGAAAAAATAATTAACACTCGCTTGGTAAACAATTTCGAAAAAAATAATCGGCTGTCTAAATGTCAGTATGGTTTTCGGCAAGGTAAGTCCACAGAACAAGCAGTGAACAAACTCTCCAGCTTTGTTAGCAGGATCAAGGACAAAAATGTCTTTCAATATTTCTCGATCTCGCCAATGCATTTGATACGAAGTATGTTAATTTTTAGCTTCTGACATTTTAGTGTATAAGTGATTAAACTTTGTTTTGAACGTGGCTTTAACGTTTTGGTTTATTATTATGTTATTAAAAGTTGATTGATTACTTGGCTTATGTTATTTAAATATTCCCAGCTTAGACACGTAGCTATCGTAGCAAAGGGACATTATGAGAAAGGGACATTATGAGAAAGGGGCATTTTGAGAAAGGGACATTTTGGGAAAGGGACATTTTGGGAATGGGACATTCTGGGAAAGAGACATTATGGGAAGGGGGCATTTCGGGAAAGGGACGTTTTGAAACCAAGGGACATTTTGGGAAAGGGAAATTCTGAGCCTGAGCCTTTCTTGTGTATATCAACGAACTCACAAGAATAAGATTGGTGGGTTTAAATTGGTTAAAATAATCTTAGATAAAACAATGCTCATGTACTCACAATCACACACGGCGAGTGTGTGTGATTGTGAGTACATGAGCATTGTTTTATCCCACAAATCACCCTCACACACCCTCATACTCAACACACACACACACATACTCACATCATCCAAGTCCACATAAATCACTTACTAGTTCACAGCCACACACACTCATAAAAACTTCACTCACGTATAGATCATAACTATGTATAAGTCCTTCAAAATTAATTGGTAGATCAACCAAACATATTTGCTTTGTTGGCATTTTACTGTTAAATAATCGAGGGAAAAGGCACTGGAAACCGAAATACAGGCATTGCCTAGTTTGGTTGCAGTGGCTACATTCCATTTTATTAGAAATTAATATTACCAAACTTTTCTGTAAAAAAATAAAAAAAGTTTTTTGAGAAATAAATTATACCTTATTATTATTATTACATACCTACATACAAACATAAACACGCCTTCTTCCCATGGGGGTAAGCATAAACTACAGAACCTCACCTGCTACGATCCTTACATCCTCATTTTGCTTCGTTTGTTCATACATCTGGTCATACACGCCTGCCGGCCACGCCGTTTGTTGATTAACAGCAATTTTCTTTCAAACATGATTAATGTATGATATAATTGTGTTTTTCGATACAATTTTATGTTTCAATATTCTTAACCGCTATAGGTACTAAACAAAATGTGTAAATATTGAGATTTCCGTCACAGCATATAGTCACACCGCCTCGAAATAAAATTTTCAATCCATAACTTCCATATCGAGCCCAAAGCACCATATTATAAATTCCTCAAGACGGCTGCCACAAACAGAATCAAACCCTATTCTATTGAATTGGAAAGCTGTCATTCCCGGCGCGGACTGAAACACTCCAGTTCAATTGTTCCACGGTTTTTCTCGATGTTAGCTTCTTGAAGGCGTATTTCTCCACTTTCGTATGTAAAACAAAAATTTCCCGCATTTTCGTTTGGGTTCGCACCGAGTTGCTGGCGGTGACGGGATTTCGATAGGGTGGCCATGGTGAAAGGCTTTGTGTGAGATCTAGAATTATTCGGGTTTAAACTAAAAAAAACAAATTGATGATAATGACAAAACATTATTGAATGTATTATTGTGTTGCTGAAACACTAAAACCCCTTGTAAAAACAGGCTGGACTTCATAATAAGCACGCCGAGTTCCGTCTTTTATTTTATAATTTGAGTGACACGTGGGCTTGCTTTGGAATTTAAAGAATTTAGAACGCTTAAATTAGTTTAAATTACGGCCACATAATTTAAAACTTTACAACCATAGGCAATCAAGCACAAGAAAAAACTTTTACGCAATTAAATCACAGATAAACAAAACAAAACGTTTAAAAATACAACGGTTTAACTATGTCATCTACTACGCACACGCGATTAGAGGAACAACATAATTGTTAAAATGTTTTACAAGAAACGCAACAAACTGATTCCAAACGCCACTATTAGGCTCAAAGCCAAGAATTTTCACTAGAGGCCAGTCTGAACAATTTATTTTCTTCTCGTATTGTTTTATGAGTTATTAATAATGGTGGAACGACTCTATAATTATGGGTCGTTCCGTTAAAAGCTTAATGAATTTGCGAGATTTCTGTTTTTATTGCTCAAATTAAGTGTTATCCCACTTCCTTGGGAATAAAAGAAACGTGGCGTGTCTGAGATGTTGTTTTTTTCGTGCTTTCGGAGGAAATGATGGACATAAATTTTGTGGGTGATAGCTCGAAAATTGGGTTCTATTTTTACTGTATTGCAGTGGTAAATTGCTACTGCTTTTAGTGCTATACTAATCGTTTGTGTTATAATAATCTGAGTAGCGTGAATACATTGACTACTACATTAAGGTAACTTATTTGGGGCTGGTTCAGTAAGTATTTAGTATTAAGAACCGATTGAGTGCCAGTGATCAGGGTTCTAATCTTCAAAAGACTGATTTCAAAAGTCAAATAGGCAATCAAATATAGAGTGTTTATGTAAGTTTGGTTTTGAATTTAATTAATTGCTAAAATATGGATGTGATTTGTAAATTCTCTTAAGGACTTCGACTCTTCGAATTCTTCCCATAGGAATTTATCCTGACAACTCCTACTCTCATAGCCCCTCTAGAATTGCCGGCGAATAGTTTCGCGTCTGTCAGCCGCGTTTGAAGGGGATTTATTATTTTTATTATTGTTTCGCACAACGACCCAGGCTGGCTTATTTCTCTCCTTAAGTTATGACCGACAAAAATAGGGAGAATTACCCGACGTACGGCGATATTAAACCTTTTTGCTTCATCCTTGGCTTTTGCTGTTCCTGTAGTGCTGAAATGTATAAAGAAAGGTGATAAACCTCAGGATTTGACGCAATCATGTTTATTTGGGTGAAGATTGGCGGTTCGGGCTCGTGTTTTGGGAACATTTCGGGAGTTGTGAAGCGTTTTATTCGTTTATACGCAGCTGTAACCCAATTGGAATGATTATTAAAATGGTACTGCGTGTGCGGTGATTTGAAAAAAGCAAGGTTGAAACGTTTTGGTGTTTTGTGGATGTTTTACATAATAAAAACAATTCTATTCTATTATGGGACTAAAGTAAAGTGCAGCTAATGTATATAGTTTGAATTCAAGTAAAATGCACTATTTTTCTCTTCTTAGGTTTGTTACGTTTTTGTTTCCACTTGATATGAAATTATAAATCTAAATGTAAAGAAAAAGCCTAAAAGGTGATTTACTTTTCAAAGGAACCCTGAAATGATCATTAATTCTCAACAACTTTATACACGGTTTGGGTCCAAGACCACATAGCTATGTTTATCATTTAGACATTACCCTTATAATTTTTGGAAAAAAAGGTTTTATATTTCAAAATTACAGAAAAACTCCACCGTCGCTACCACTTTAGCATAAGAGTCTCCATCAATGTACTTGGGCTCTTACCAATATTATCTTTTATAAGTAGGAGTAAAGAATTTACTACCCTTACTAAGCATATCTGAATTATTAGATTTTATGAAATCGATTGTATTTTTAGCACGTTCGTGTAGAATTGAGCGAACAACCAGACGATAGATACCAAGGCTTTATATTTTTTTGTTCTATTAGGGAAACTTCAGCTAACTTATACAGTGTTGTTAAGCAATATGAAACTGAAGGCTATTTACAAGTTCCCACAGATAAACACCAAAAATAAAAACGAGAAAAAAAACGAAGGTCGGTACATAAACATAAATTAGGAAAAAAATAGTACACGATCGACAACAACAAACTAAAAATAATTTAGACGTAAACGATTACTTTTCCGTAAAAAAGCATTTCACAAATAAATGCTAAGTCGAGAAACACTGGTATTAGATATATCCAAAGCATCACCAAATAATTTATTAAAACTTCTGCTGCTCGCACGGATCAGAAACGAATTCTGCCTGTACGCGGACCTGGAATGAGGGACATGTAACAGGCTAGGTTTGCGAAACATTTTGTAGAGTGTTACTAATCCTAAGCAGCTTAACAGCTCAGGGCAATTTATAGTCATATGGGAGTGGCACGAGGAGGCAAAACGCCGGGGCGTAACTCCGCTGCCGCGAGAAATCACGGCACAGCGGACAGAGCGCCGGTGGGCTCTCAGGGCGGCATGGAGAGTGCGCTTGGCGCATCGCAGCGCTGGGTTAAGTCACAATTGCGGCGGTAAGTCTCCTCTTTGAGGAGTGACTAGAGAGGCACCATGGCGTCCTCACCTTCCGCCTGACGCAGGTCCTCACCCAGGCCCACTCCCAGGGAGAGGCAAAATTCTCGCCCTCACGCCCTAGCCTCCGCAGGAGACGCCCTGGGCGTCGTTAATCACAAGCCGATTCCCGGCCACCGTAGGCGCGGGCTTGCGGACGGCGAGCAATGGGCAGCTTGTCGTCCGATAAGGACCAGGCCCGGGTCGACGGCGCATTGTGTTCCACGCGCGCCTCTAAGAGATGTCAGCATCAATGACGGAGTCCGCTAGGGCCGATGCCTGCCAAAGTTGCGGGAAAGTCCGAGAGGGCCGTGGCCCCCTAGCATAGGCAACTGAAGGAACACGGGTGGATTTTAGTCAGTAAAAGTCTGACACGCCTCTCTGGGCGGAGCGGGAGATGTTACTTGATGATTTCCCAACCTCAAAAAAAAAAAGGGGTAATCTATATTAGGTACCATTTGCGATTTTAAATAAGTGCATTACATCTGCAATACGTTTGCGCTCATGCAGTGGTAAGATGTGAAACAAATGTTCAAAATGTTTTTTTTTTTTTTCCCTGTTGTGCCAGAAGTAGGAAAATCTTTTATGTAGGGTATTTGAGCATCGATGATTGGATGGGCATTTTTTTCAGTATCTATTAACTGTGGCATCAACATAAGCTGCTGGACTGCCATATCTGTATGAGGGTGGATTGGTGTACAAGTATGTACCACTCGTCATGTGCAATCCGTTTGTCATTTCAGGATTTATTTTGTTATTACAATTTCTCTATTTTTTCCATATTGGGAAGAGTATTTAGCTTGTTTTGATTCGAATTGTTTTTTAGAGGCCTCCATCTTTTCTATTAACTACTATCTGTTTCTGCCGTAAAAGCATTACTTACTTACTTGAAGTCTTAACCCAGAACAATTTGCCGACCAAACTCGGAAGCGACTTTATTAAAATTCAACTTACTGAAACTTATTACTAGCCTTTGTAATTTTAAAGTCTGTTCGTACCTTTTTTTGTAAAATTGTAACGTTTGACGTTGGTTTTGAAAGTTGGTTAGATATATATTTTGTAAAATTGTAACGTTTGAAGTTGGTATTGAAAGTTGGTTAGATATTTATTTGGTAAAATTTAATGTTGATAGCTTTTTTGAACTGGCGAATGGGAGGACGGAGAATGGATATTATTATTAGGGGTTAAAGTATGAAATTGCCGATTTGTACTGAAAAATGGAAATTAGTTTTTTATTTAACATATTTATTTAATCAAAATAATTACCATTATTATCTATACATTGCTGCCATCTAATAGGAATGTCATTTATGCCTTTGCGATAGAACTCTCGTGATCTAGATTCGACAAACTGTGTGAAAGTATTTTGTACTGCCTCCTGAGAAGAAAACTTATTATCACGTAGAAAATTGTCCAAATCACGAATAAAATGGTAGTCCGTTGGAGCAAGGTCTGGCAAATACGGAGGGTGACATACGGTTTTTAATTGCAGTTCCTGTAGAGTTAAAACGGTTTCTCGTGCTGATGAGGTCTCGCGTTATCATGGAGCAATAATGGTGAAGATCGATTCATGAGTCGAGGCTGTTTCACTGCTAGTTTTGCTATCATTGTTAGTAGACATCTGCCGTTTATTGCTTGGCCAGATCGGAGAAAGCTATAGTGAATAACACCATGCTGAGACCACCAAACAGTTACCATTACCTTTTTATTGGTAAGCTTAGCTTTAGGACACTGTTGCGGCGTTTGACCTGGGGTCAGCCATTGCATTTTTCGCTTACGGTTATCGTAAAGAATCCACTTTTCATCACATATCACAATTCGATCCAATATTCCTTCATTTCTGTATCGATTCAACAAGGCAACACAAGTTTCAACACGCGTTTCTTTCTGTAGATCAGTCAAATCATGAGGCACCCATTTCCAATATTTTTTTATTTTATTGATTTGACGCAAATAAGTCAATATTGTTGGTAAGGTAACGCTAAACCATGCCGCTAATTCCTGGGTAGTTAGGCTCGAATCGGCTTCTACCATCTCTTTCAATTCATTGTTATTAACCTGTGTGAGCGGTCTTCCACGTGGTTCGTTCTTCAAATCAAAGTTTCCATCACGAAAGCGTTTAAACCAAAATCACACGGTGCGTTCATCAGTCCCCTCTCCAAACGCAACATTGATATTGCTAGCTGTTTCTGCCGCGTTAGTTCCGCGTCGGAACTCGTATTCAAAATAAAAAATATGCATGTAAACAATTTTTTGAATAATAAAAAAGAAAATAAAAGTCGAGTTTTCGAAGTATCCATCTTTCTTGTCTAAGCTGAATAAAAAAACAACTGAAAGTCGATAATCGAATATTTCACATTTTTTAAAATAAGAACTTCATAGGTACCATGTGAAAAAAGCTTCACTCAAAAATCTCAAACCATGAAGATTCTATGTCAATTCGAAGTACCTAATACAATAAAATGGGAAGTTCATACTTAAACCCCTATTATTCATTGTTTTAGTGGTTTATTTAGTACAGACACATTAATTTTGGTGCAAATCATCGTCAGTAAAGGCTTGAGATAGCCACCATTTTGACAAAATCATCTCAGTTTTGCCTCAGATTTTGTTACGTCATGCATCTTTTTTTTATACTAGAAACCTAATTTTAATGATTTCTAAGCAAAAAATTTCGTCTCATTGTAAAAAGTTTTAAATCTGCAATAAAAAAACTTTTACAAAAATATCTAACCCCTCTGTCAAATAACCAACATTTTGTTCCCAGACGACAAAAATGTTCTACCTCAGTCTCACATTCTTTCATTTTTCGCAAATACTTGACAGTTTCATAGCTACAAGTAGTGGGTAAGCTGCAGTGGCACAAAATCAAGTGGCTCGTCGCAGTGTAGGATCGCATAGTTATACGTACCTGTCGAAGCAGAGGGCAGATGAGAAAAAAAGCTACTCTTGAACATCGCTTTGTGTTGCGGGTTCCGTGTGGCTGTGTATATCGTGTATTGGTTGGTTGAATTAATTGTAGTATTGTTTCAATTGAATAAGATATTATATAGACAAGCTCAGACGACGAGGAGTATCTATACAAGAGGTGGTGCCCAGGAACCAAAAGCGATAACATTGAACTTGTATAAGAATAGAACGCGATATAGCGCGTCGCTGATTAATGAATAACGCGCTTGATAATTAATAGCACACACAAATATTATCACAATCACTTTTCATCCTGTGGATCACCAGAAAACTATTAAATATAGTAGGTACTATATTATGTATACTCTTCAATAATAGGGAAAATATGGTAACTTTTTTTTCTTTTGTAAAAACGCCCCACACTAGGAATTTCTCCAGCATCGTGGGTGCGTTTACAAACATTTAAACTCACATACACAAACAGCCAGACCCGGGACAACTACTTGCAGGTCATACAAATATTTGTTCCGTGCGGGAATCGAACCCGCGACACGAAGCGCAGCAGTCAATCGCTTAACCACTGCGCCAACCGTGCCGTTTTTGAATTCATACAAAACGTCAAACGACAGTCTTCACTCTCCTTGTCGTTTATTTTTGTCATTGATTGAACTAGGTGATGTGACATAATAATTATCGACGATACGTACAATAGTATATTATGCAATTAGTGAATAAAGGACGGATTTAAAGCGAGGGCCATAGATGAATCACGAGCTAGTGAAGGATTCTAACGACTGAATCACGACCGTAGGGAGCGATTCATGATGATTGAATCACGAGCGTAGCGAGTGATTCAAGTATTAGAATCTCACGATATAAATCCGGTTTATTCAACAGTTGCATACTATACTTTATACCATGACTACGAGAAAAAGAAAGATTTAAGCGAAAATAAAAATTTTATAAAGAAAAAGGAAGCTTAAATTAATTAAAATGCACATTAAAATTGGAACAATTACTTAAATTAAGAGTAATTTTCTTGATATTATTATTAGGATGGTCAACTTCACTCTGTTCCCTTCTAGAGGGGACCATATCTCCCCGCCCATGGCTCCGCCTACTGCGGTGCTGAATGCGGACCACACCGCCGACGACGACGACGATGCTCCGGAGGTGACCGAGGTAGAGCTGAGAGTGGCGGTACGTAGGCTGAGTGCTAAAAATACCGCCCCAGGACCCGACGGCTTACCTGGGAAAGCCTGGGTCCTGGCCTCGGAGGCTCTCGGGCCTCGACTAAGGGGGCTCCTAAGCGCATGCATGGAGAGGGGCCAGTTCCCACTTCTTTGGAAGACGGGAAAACTGGTCCTCATCAAGAAGCCGGGGCGCCCAGCGGACTCTCCGTCCGCTTACCGGCCCATCGTGCTGCTCGACGAGGTGGGCAAGCTCTTTGAGAGAGTCATTGCAGACCGCCTCGTCGGGCGGCTGGTGCGGGTGGGGCCGGAGTTGGCGGAGAGCCAGTTTGGCTTCCGCAGGGGGCGCTCTACGGTGGACGCCATCATGCGCGTGCGGGCCCTCACGACGGGGGATGCTGTGGCCCGGGGTGGGGTCGTCTTGGCGGTGTCTCTAGACATCGCCAATGCCTTCAATACCCTGCCCTGGAGTTGCATCAGGGAGGCACTCCGGTATCACCGGATGCCGACCTACCTCTGTCGTGTGGTCGAGGCCTATTTGACGGACAGGGCCGTCATCTACCCCGGTCACCAGGGAGTATGGAACCGGCAAGAGATGTCGTGCGGTGTCCCACAGGGATCGGTCCTGGGGCCGCATCTGTGGGATATCGGCTACGACTGGGTGCTGCGCGCCGACCTCCCCAGCGGCGTCAGTGTGGTTTGTTACGCTGACGACACGCTAGTCCTGGCGCAGGGGAGGTCGCACCAGGCGGCGGCCGAACTAGCGACACGCGGGGTTGCGATAATCGTCGAGAGGATCCGGCAATTGGGACTCGAGGTGGCCCTGCACAAGTCCGAGGCCATGTGTTTTCATGGTCCTCGGAACACGCCACCGTTGGGTTCCCAAATAACGGTAGGAGGGGTTCACATCGGCGTCGAGTCGACGATGAAGTACCTGGGACTCGTCCTCGACAGCCGGTGGAACTTCGTGGAGCATTTCCGACGTTTGGCTCCCAGACTGGAAAGGGCCGGGGCTGCCTTAAAGCGGCTCCTGCCCAATCTAGGGGGGCCAAACGCCTCCTGCCGGAGGCTCTACGCGGGGGTCGTGCGGTCCATGGCCCTTTACGGGGCACCGGTATGGGCGCGTTCCTTGAGGCGGCGGCCAGCCCGCTGGTTGAACGCGCCCCAAAGGGTCATGGCCATCCGGCTGGTCCGGGGATACCGTACGGTCTCCGGTGAGGCGGCGAGCCTCCTTGCCGGATTACCGCCATGGGATCTGGAGGCAAAAGTCCTCGCGCACGTTTGGGAGTGGCGCGAGGAGGCGAAACGCCGGGGCGTAGCTCCGCTGCCGCGAGAAATCACGGTACAGCGGACAGAGCTCCGGCGGGATCTCAGGGCGGCATGGAGAGTGCGATTATCGCAACCCAGCGCTGGGCACGCCACAATTGCGGCGATAAGTCCCCTCTTTGAGGAGTGGCTAGAGAGGCGCCACGGCGTCCTCACCTTCCGCCTGACGCAGGTCCTCACCGGACACGGTTGTTTCGGGAGGTTCCTGTTCCGGATAAGGCGGGAGGAAACGCCCGGGTGTCACCATTGTGTGGATCGCCCGGAGGACACGGTGGAGCATACGGTGGAGGTCTGCCCGGCTTGGGCGGAGCACCGCCGTGTCCTCGTGGAGGCGATTGGCGGTGGCGATCTCTCGCGTCTGGCCTTGGTCCAGGCCATGGTACGGAGCGAGAGGGCTTGGGAAGCCGTCACCTCCTTCTGCGAAGCAGTAATGTTCGCGAAGGAGGAGGCGGAACGCGTGAGGGAGAGGCAAAGTTTGCGCCCTCACGCCCCTAGCCGCCGCAGGAGACGCCCTGGGCGTCGGGAATCGCAGGCCGATTCCCGGCCACCGTAGGCGCGGGCTTGCGAACGGCGAGCAATGGGCAGCTCGCCGTTCGATAAGGACCAGGCCCGGGTCGACGGCGCGTTGTGTTCCACGCGCGCCTCAAAGAGATGTCAGCACCAATGACGGGGTTTGCTAGGACCGATGCCTGCTAGGGTTGCGGAAAAGTCCAAGAGGGTTACCGTGGCCCCTGGCACAGGCAACTGAAGGAACACGGGTGGGTTTTAGTCAGTAAGAGTCTGACACGCCCTCCTGCTCTGCCCAGAGCGGGAGAAGTTATTTGATGATTTCCCACCCACAAAAAAAAAAAAAAAAAAAAAAAGGATGGTCAACTTGTGTAGCGATATAACAGTGAGTAAAAGTGCTTTTTATTCACTGTTTTCAGTGAATAAAAGAAGCTTTTTAGAGGGAGAATGGTTTAAAGAGTATTTAATACACATTTTTAGAAAAAAAAATATCGTAGGTGTAAAACGGATTAGCGTCTGTAAAAAATAGGGTACACTATAATGTTTTTATATATAAAGTGATCTATTAATAAAACTATTAATTTGAAGTAAATTTTTCATGATAAAAAATAACGCAAATTATGAAAATTGAAATCTTTTATTCAACTCTCTGCGCGGAAATAATAAAATTACAATTGTACTATCGATTATCCTTGAACTTAGAATTCATACAACCACATCACTAAACCAAATTGAGCGGCCATTGTTGTTTACATCTTTGGTAAATATATAATGGTTTGGGATTAGTTTATTGCTGTTCTCAAACCAAATAACAGGAAACCATAGGAACCTTCGAAACGTATTTTAAAATCTAGTAAAATATTACGATTATTTTATTAATGTTATGTTTAAAAATCTGTCAACCCAGAAATTGAAGATCCGCAACCTTCAACAAATTAAAATTCGAAACAGCGCACGGACCCTTAAAAATGGTCCGGTACATAATTGAAAATGCCTAAAATAACCGGCGTGGGGTGGGACGAGATACCTTTGCGATAACTTGACGCTAACAATTTTGATAATTTTCTTTTAACAATATTTCGTTGTCACAAAGGTTTTCATATTAGATTCTTTCTGAGAATCTCTCGAGGTTGTATCGATATTATTTCTATTGATTTTAGCGAAGGTTAAAACATGTGAGGTTCTTGCAATTATAACGATATCGCATGCCGTGTTTCGCTTTAGAAAATATAGAGGTGAGGTGAAATTGATTGAATTGGAATTAGAACTGCGTTAACTTTTCCTTTGTTTGTGAATGTTTAAAAGCTACTTGTAAGCGTAGTGAAGCTCTTTGAGAGATATATTTTGTGCTGCTTAGCTGCCATATTGTTTTTTGGGTCAGTTCCACCAGATTTTTGGAAGTGGATTGCCAATTTTCGCTTACACACACCACTGTCATAATTATTATCGTCAAATCTCCCACAAATAATAAGTTACTGTCCGCCTTTAAATTAGGATATTACCAGAACTGACAAAATTTTCAATTACTGTGTCAATAATCGGCTATCCTGACATCATTGCGTTAGCAGACTTGGGTCCCAACAATGGGTATCGTGCGATCAAGAGCAGACAGTGTCAATATTCCACAACAATGAGGACAGTGACAGCTCTTGAACGCGGTTTAGATTAGTAAGCTAAACAGCTCCGCTCTGAATCAAATAGCTCAAAGACTCTCAAATAGAAAAGCATTGCAAATATATTCGAGCCACGAAACAAGCGATCGTTCAGGGGACTGTTCGTCGCGTAATTTTGCTTTATAGCGTCATCTCGCGTAATCCCGCTGCGAATTTTACGCGTCGTTTGCGCGAATCTGTCCCGAGTTCGCGCTGTACGTAATGTTACGTGGGATTAATAATTTTCTAGTTTTACGTGGTGATAAGTGGTAATTGCTTTTGATGTCTGTTTATTTGTTTGTTTTGTTTGCTGATTGCTTTCAATTTTCTGATGGAGTGTATTGCACTCTGTGCTTCTTGTATGGAAAATACTACTACTGTTTAGCAAGAAAGTGTGTCGAAATAATACTAATAATGTGTAAATTTTTCATTCTAGTAGGTACTCACCACCATTTAATGTTTTTATGAACCTCAACTATCGGTTACGAAGACTTAGAGCTAAAATTCTAGTTGACAAACTTGCTCAAAAGATATTCGTTTCTGGGCATGATAACAAATTGTGCAAATAGGTCAATTATGTGTCCAGGCACATGTCTCTCCGAAGAAAAACTGCTTCAAAAATTCAAGACTAGGACATTTTTGTAATAAAGTATCTTTATGTTTTTTTCCCTGGCAACTTTCTCCGACTGAGTGTCTAGAACATCACTGTCATGTCACAGGTACACCAATATTTAAATATGAGAAGATGTTAAACAGTATGACAGCAGAATAAACTCACAATGTAAACAGATTACAATAGTCGTATACAGACATACTTTCTCACTGTCCTTCGCACTGGTTCAATGTACGATACTGGTTTGCTACCGCGAGGTCTAAGGTAGGTGACGAAGCGGGGTATATTGAAACTTATTATGTTGAATATGAAAAGAAGGTATCTATTTAGAGAAGTTTAAGGCTAAAAATGCTATCGACTTTTTTTTTTCGAGTTGGTCCCAATATAGTGATCGTGGTTTTTAGCAGGCCGAAAAATGTAGTTAGGAAAAAGGTAGGGTGTGATGGCTCTCCAGTCTATGCCCATATAATATAGCATAGAGATCCTGTTAGTGATGGTTGACTTCGAAGCTTAGCTCTCAAGGCAATTATCTGGTGGTTAGTTTTCCGACTATCCCACAATTTTGGTCGCCTTATAATGCAGAAGGGTTATGGTATGTAGTACGTACTTTATTCAATACTCGCTACTTCTTTCTTTCCAGCTTCAGCTTCTGCCTTGTCCCAAACCTTCAGATAGCTACAATGATAGCGAGTTATCTGGATCGGCTGCCAAGGTGCGCACTACCAGACTAGTCGACGACGCACGATAACAATGTTTTTATTTCGGGAACTAAACATTGACACGGGGTTCCCGCGTGTGTGCGTGTTCATCAGCAGTACAGAGACTGATAGTTACGAACTAGATGTGGCTTGCGTTTGGAATGCGTGCTTAGATTTTAATTTGGGATATGACCCAGATTTAGATCTTTACCTTGTGCTCTTCTACTACCTACTTATCTCGTTAATATAAGACATAATTTTTATTATGTTTATCAGAGATAGCACATAGAACACACTCACTTTTATATAAAAAATCTTAGGTTCAATAGTAGCGACAATAATGACAAAAATTATAATTTAAACAGCTAGACGATCAGCGATAATATGTGATGAGCATAAGCTTAGTCATGGTACAAATCTAAATGAGTCATATGTTATACACTTCCCAACATATTGACAGAGATGTAACGGAAATGAATGCCAACAGGAAAAATAATTGAATAAAATGACTGAAGTGTCCCGATGCAATGGTGGGTTTCGGTAATGAATTTGGTGTTCGACGGCACAGATTACTAAATAGTTACTTCGTAATCGACGGTCTTACGGTCGAGTCACTTGAGACATATACTTATACTCAATAACACCATTTTAACAGTGTTTTCTGCAAAAATAATAATTTGATTTGATTTGAATGTCAGTCATTCACTCAGTCCATGCAAAAATATATTTGTTTCATAAGTCATATCTTAATAGATTCGGAGTCATTGTCAGCATCATCAACCATTGTCAACCGTATTTACATCTATAATAATATGAAGATGAAGAAACAAGCTAGTCAATTTATACCCAGTCTCCGAACATCTATTAGTAAGCAACCCTTTTATGAGAATAGCAATTTTGTTATTTATTACCATTTTGTCAGTCTCTAATCTTAAAATATCTATTTCCATCTCTCGTCCAATCTCCGTTTCTACAAACATAATTCATTATTTCTGAGAAAGAATAATTCTCGTTGAATATTAACCGATCTAGGGATAATCATAATCCTACCTATATAAAATTCTGTTCTAGATCTTTTGGTGTCAGACAATAATTGCCTCTAAGCCGATTCTTTGAACTGAGAAAGGTGAACTTAATATTCTTTTGAAATAAATGTAGGTACTCTTTTGATTATTATTAGACAACCGTATTATTTAATATTATAGAATTAAGACTTATTTAGTATATCGGGTATTCATTATATCTTCATAATCATTGCTATCCACCCACTACCGAGTATAGGGCTCCTTTTTGCGCCATGCTTCCTTCATTTATATATCATGCTTTTGTGTAAAGCGTATTTTATTTCGTCTTACAGCTTTTTCTTAAAATTAAAGTGTCATATTGTCATTATCTTTATGTACACCTAATGCTGCAGCGACTTTTCCAATCAATACTGTCTTTTTTTTTGAGAACATTATTTCTCATTTTGTATTTTCATTAAAATTTTGAAATTCCTTTTAGTTTGTAATGTTTGTAAGGTCCTTTTCTAGATCACTGCAATATTATTATCAGTATGCAAATGGAACAAATTCTCATATCAAACTGGTTCAGGCCGGCCTCTATCTATCGCTAACCGGTTGTGTTTATACAAATGTAGATGCAAAAAATGGTACCTATGTTAGCGAATAACAATATATAATCAGTATTAACACAGGTGTTAGTGCAGTCAGCGCAACGTTTAGCTTGAATTATATAGTTCCTTTATCCTACTTCTATTGTTTGTTGTTTTTCAAACGTCGTGCCGTTTTCCATTTTGCATTATAGAAATTCATTTAGTTTGCAAGATTATTATGTCCTTCCGCTTTTTCCTTTAGTATGATGCCATTTATAAATTTTCCGTTGTATCTTTATTCAAAGGTTTTGGATATAGAGTAACTCTACTCCAAAATGCTCTGAGAAAATATCCTTACTGGCCAGTGGCATGCTTCAAGCAGAATTTATCATCAAGTGTGTCCATTTTGAGGCCTATATTTTTTGGTAATAGATAAGCGTTTGTAAGTTTAAGGCTACCTATAGGTAACTTGCATCATACCAACATCACACTAACATCTGTCCTAATAATATCAAAGTGATTATCATGAACCTCCCATCTGTTTTTTGAAATAACGTCTTGTTTATCAGGTTCCTGTCCAGATATTCTAACTATTATTTCTTCTTCAACTTATTATTTTTCTTCAAATTAACCTCTCCGTCTTCCTACACATTCGTGCCGGTTTCCTCAAAGTCCCAGTCTACAGACTCATCTGTGCAAATTAAATAATCCAGTGGTGTTTTGGAATCCAGTTAATTGACAAAGTGACCACGTCCAGGGTTTAAAGGGTCGTACCCTCACAATCACTGGACAATAGATTTGTGAAGGAACACCTGGTTCGATAAATAAATTGAATGCTGTTGCTGGAATTAGTGGCTAAGGGAGATTGGCACGGGGCGTAGTGGGTCGGGTGCTCTAGAATATACAACTACCTATATAAATTGTAACGCCTTTGTTCAAAAGATAACTATTACACCTAATGAATAGCAGGTAGAATGAAGAACTGTAGCCATTGAACATTTTTATACCTTCAGTTTTTTTCTTTACCGTTCTGGTGTTAAGGTTTCCGTACCCAAAGGTAGCCAACGGAACCCTATTACCAAGCCTCCGCTGTCCGTCCGTACGTCCACCCGTCCGTCTGTCTGTCGGCTGGCTTTGTATATCATGGACCATAAATAGGTAGATAGTTGAAATTTTCACAGACAGTGTATTCAATTGCCGCTATAGCAACAAATCAAAAAAATAAAACGAAGTTAAAAATGAAAGGGGGTCTCCATACAAGAAACGTGTTTTTGTCGGCTTTTTTGCCTTGTCGTTTGGAATCCTTCATGTGCGAGTCCAACTCGCACTTGGCTGGTTTTTTTTCGAATGGTTAGGTCTTCAATAATGTATAATCCTGGCTTCCTACTAGACAAAAACTTTGCAACTTTTCTGTAAAATATTACACAATGTTTCTCGAAGATTTTCATGTTACCTTCTGTTTTCTATTCTTAGCTCTAAACAAGGATGTTTCCAATACCTTTTATAACGTTATATTTCATTCATTATGATTACAGGCGTTATCATGATGACGTTTAGTTTTTTCCCTTCATTGAATCACAAAAGAACCTAATTATAAAGTCATGTTTGGTATTTTATTACCTATATTATTAGGTACATAAATTGTATTTCAGGAAATAATCCCCTGGAAATAATAATATAATAAATAACTACTTTACTAGGGCTACTTACATTTGTAACCCTATCATTACTCCCTTCGTCAGCATGCGTTGTATTGGGCTGCGGATGTACAACAGTCTGCGACTGGGGGGTGATGATATGGCCACCCTGCATTTCACTTCGCAGGCGATCAAGTACAGAGTCATCCAACATATGATTACGCTGGATGACTCGCACCTGATCCAACAGTCGTTGTGCCGAAACGTTGACAGCTGGCTCAAGCACCTGAAAAAGAGAGAGCATCCGAACACGGTACGCGGTCAGATTGTTTCCCCCCTCTGTAGCCCCATAGTATGAGCGCATGACATTTTCATTAATAGATCTCGTCCATCTCATGCGCTGCACACTTCCGCCGGGAGCTGGGACCCTATAAGAGGCCGTTGGGCCTCGAGGTCCTAAGCCATCCGGCGGCCGGCGTCCTCCCCGTCGACGAGCAGGTGGTGGCGACGTGGGCGGAGAGAAATACTCGTCGCTCGAGCTCGACGCAACTGCCGCGGCCGGTGTATCACAGCGCTCACAGAGGGGCTGGATACCGACGGCGGCGAGGCGGAGCTGAGCGAAGAGTCCGGAGGTGGTGGTCGTGCTTGACGTGCGGCTTGTCTCGTCAACATCTTCTCATTTTTCTATTTCTTATTGAATTATGTAATATCGGAGGTGACATGACAGATGTCACCTCCTGTTCGGCAGTTTTTTATGAATATTATGGTCCATTGTATATTTTTAGATGCTGATTATATTGAGTTGTAGTTATCTACTATTTGGGCTTTGGTTGCGGGGTTTTACACTATATATAAAAACTGCTTCAAAAAAAAAGGAAAAATTATTTATCTGAATATGATAAAAATGACATGAAGTGTTGACGTCGGTGTTGCCAATTATTAAATAATAATAATAATATGGTATTTTGTCATATAACGAGTGGTAGGAAACCTATGAGTTTTGTAGTGCCATCGTTCGATACCGCAGTTAGCATCAAGCTTCTCAAGATAATATTATGTTATGTCTGAGTCGTAGATAAAGCAGTTATACTTTTCGGTATACCAAGTGTCTTTTTACTAAATTCAGTTTTTTTACGGAAACCTTTTTTAGGGCACAGTCCTGTCAGCATAGTGATAGAAACTAAATAAAAGCTTATGATTTTCTTATTTTTAAACCACACGAAACTATCTGAAATGTTTTCAAACAGAACTCTGTTAAAAACCTCGGTTCTTACCATCAAAAGAATTTTATAGCTCATTAAAAACATTGCACATGGACCACTTGTGCGCCTCATAAATAACTGGCCTAAAACAATTCACTACAAAGTGATCACGGACGCTTGAGTGTATCGGCACAATATTTGTGTAGTTTCGTCTTAATCCCAGGGTCTGACGCGAGCGATAAATATTTATTGCCACTAAACGTGAAAAGGTAGAAGATACAAACGATAGCGGATTGCGCGGGTTCTAAATCAAAGGCTAGAAAACTGCAATGGCTCTTTATTCAAAAGGTATGACACACAGACATGACCCTGCATTGTTAGACTCACATAATATCTTAATAATAATAATGCTTAGACTTTTTTGAGACCATGCCTTCTGAAATTGTTTCGGCGTTTCTTCTCAGGGATAAGTCAGTTAGGAAATGCCAGCGCCACCTAGTTTTAAAATATTGACCAAAAAATGTACGTGTAAAAGTGTGTAATAGATCTACTTACGGAACTATACATAGTTTAATTTAATATTTTCTTTTCAAATTGCAGTGTTAGGGTATGGGGAGAACGTAAGAAGTTAAACGCAGACAATTCAATTATGATTCTAATTTAATATGGATAGTATTGTAGTCACATGTCAATTACGTAGCATAGAAGTGCAGTTGTCATCTTTAAATGACAGTTCTTTGTCAATGACATACCGACACATGTTTACGTTCACCATTTTTTTTTTTTTTTTTGTTTCCGGGGTGGAATATCCTCATGGATGTCCGCCGCCCTGGGGCGGGTGGCGGGGTCTTTCAGACTCTTACTGACTAAAAACCACCCCGGTGTTCCATCTCACACCTACGCCGGGGGTCGCGGGAACGTACGATCCTTCCGCAACCCCCGACTGGTGCCGGCCCGCCACTGCGGGCCTCTTCGGGTCTGGGGGGGGGAGTCGCGACGTCTAAGAGGGGCGCGCGTGGAACACTATGCGCCGCCACCTCGGGTCCTGGTGATGTTTACGTTCACCAACGTCAACAGGCAGAAAGTAGTTTGTATATGTAATTTTTTGTAGTCAGTTAAAATTATTGCCTTTTTAGCATTAATAATATCGATCGGCCTTTTGCCATTGATATAATGTCATTCATTCGTTCGTGGCTGTGCTTCTTGTCGAATCTTGGCTCTTGGCTGCATATTCTTTGTAAATGACTCACGTGGTCTACTATGCTATTGTTTTGATGACACAAGTTTCAGTAACCTTTCACATGGTAATAATTTTTTTATCTGCTCTTTTATTCTACTGTATTTTCAGTATAGGACCAGAGCCTGTGGGTACAGTCAAATAAGCTTTGACTTCCTCTGCCGAAAATTCTGAAGGGACCGTTCTTTTTCTTTTTGTCCTGATACTTTCATTTTATACTAAATGGGTCTTCTAAGGTATTTTCCAACCGTGTACCTGAGTTTATTTCAAGACAAGTCATACCTCGAGTGGTAACACGATTGGTAGGTAAGTAACAGCACGAATCGTTGAAACGTGAACCTTCATAAAAGGGTCCTGTGATCCTGCAGAGTCAACGGAACATGACGAAGATATGTGACGCCTTCGTACCAACTCTTTCCTTTCCAACTTCCTTATAGTTTCTACGTGATGCGGTGATGGAGTCACTACGTGATTATATCCTTTTCAGAAAAATAAAAAATAAATATAAAAAGCACTCCGCAATTCTTCATTGCACTGGGTACTTACGTTTGTAACCATGTCACTACTCTCCTCGTCAACATGACTGGGTTGTATCACAGTTTACGACGGCGGGCAATGAATGACATATCTACTCTGCATTACAGATCAGAGATGATTAAGGTCTGTGTCATACAACTTACGCTGGATAACATTAATAATATAGTTTTGCAACAACTAAACTTTGAAGAATTACTGAAGAAAACAGCAATTATGTTTTGTGCGCAATTATGGCTGAGGACTAAAATGTCAATGAAGTATTGACGGCGAACTGACAGCGAGAGAATAGCACCCGACTTAAAAACATCAAAAGGAGGGTAAACAAAGTACATGAACAGCGACACCATTATGTGGAAGTACCGAGTGTACAACTACTCTCAAGGGCGAGGCTCGAGTATAATTCTAATGTAATGTGATTTTGTTTTGTATTTGTTTACTGGCATTGTAATATATGTATAATGGTAATTTTTATTATTATGAGTTTCATGATATTGTCGTATTCTAATTCTAACTAATAGTGTTTCTCATTAAACACAATCCAATTTATTACAAATTTAACTGTCCAAGCTTCCAACTTGAACCAAACATGAAGATATAAAATCTATTTGTGCGGTACCCGTTGATTTGTCTGTAGATTGCACAGTAATTGTAAGACCCCTTCCACCGATGTTATCAGCATAATGGAGAACATTTGTTGAGCTCCAAGATGCCTGATTGACTAAGTTCTATTAATTGTGCTCCGGAATGGAACCACAATTGTTTGAACCGCAACGTTTCTTGATAATTAAATTTAATTTTAAAAAGGCGATATAGTTGTGTCTATCTTCCATGAGGCTTCAAAGGGAATTGATTAAGTGTCTTGATTGCATTTTGCATTAGAGGAAAGCAGATTTAGTAGTATATTGTATCTGTCATCAACATCATCGTCTATAAGTGTGTAGGTGTTTCTACTTCAGAAAGTCATACTAAATCACTCCAGAGAACTGCCGTCTTCAAATGTTATATGTAAATTCAAATAATTAATCTCTTACATCAGCTATCCTCATATTAATCTCCTTAACTACTATGCCTGTACAAGGAGTGGGTTCACCCCAGTAGTTCAATGCGATTGAAATTGAACTAACGACCTTTACCAGTCAATGCCTTAGCCGCTGGGTTATTGTCACTTAAATTATTAATATCCCATTAGTACAAATTATTACTGTAATTTTGACATTATGGTCCAGTTTTGTAATTAGTTTTATTGTAATACAAGCAACTGATACAATCTAACTTTTATTTGGTGCGTGAAAAGAGAAAATGAGTTCTTCAATAGTAATAGAAATTTTTGTGCAGTTTATTAGATTTTTATCATAATCTATACCTTGGTTTTGGTTTTCTATTGAGATCTATTTACATAAAATTGTCATTCATTGTTAGTACTATTGTGATTTCTTTACCTGGATTGGTTTCTATAAAGGAAGCAGCAACAGTATTCTTAAGGTTTTTGCGGAGACGCTAGAAGGGTCTACAATGGATAGGGTTCATGGGGCTTCATAAATCGTCCTGGTACTGTGATTTATTTATTCCATTGACATCGTTTTTAGGTCATTGGTGACACTTACACGCTATGCGCCTTCTGAAAATAAAACGTTTTTATTTTACTTATTTATTACGATATTTTCTTTTATGTTAGATTCCTCCTATCCTCCTGATGTTAGATCCCTTAGATCATGACATTCTTAAAATTTTATGGATTTTGGAACCTGTCATAAGTATGTAAGTTTCAAATAAATACACACTCATTTGCTTCATTGCATAAGCATAATAAGCCATATAATATCACATGTTTTCGAATATTTGGTCTAGGACATCCGGTTCCTCACGATGTTTTCCTTCACCATTTGAGAGCAGTGCTGAAGGAATTATTACACAAAGTAAAGCGCCTGTCTGGGTTCGAACTCACAAGCTACAAATCGGTAAGCCGGGGCCGTAACCACTAGGCCATCAGTGCTATACGCATTAGTATATAAAAGTTTAGATAACAGTATCTAACTACAAGGCACAAATTCTAAAATAAACAAACATATTATTATCTTATCGAAACAATATCAGTTCAATAAGTATTGTTTGTCTTGTCTCCAAGATTAAAAGTCTGACATTCATCTGTACCTTTATTTATAAGTTCTATAACCCTAAAGGTTGATTATGTTTGATCGGTTGGTCAATATTAGTTATGTTTTGTAGCAATAATTATAATATTCATATTTTTATCGTTTAGCCTACCTCGCTAATCAAAGCACCACACTTTGTAAACAGACAAGAAAGAAAGAACAGAAAAATAGGTACAAAGATGATGCTTATTTCTAAACAAATCTCTTCCAGCATACCTGCGATAGGAAAGTAGATAAAGATATTTAGACAGCGTGTAAGAGTAAAAGAGAAAATTAAAATACATAAAATCAAAACCATTCACTTAAAAAAATTAAACAAATAATATGAGAATATTCTTACATACCTAAATACAAACATACAATACGTACTTCTAAAATAAATAGCACAGGAATATTAATATTTACGCAACTATGACCAAGTGGAAGATAGTGTTCTCTCACTCTTCTTTTAAAAACAGTTTCTTTAGAATTTTAGGCTTCGAGACATTTTGCTTTTTCTGTAGATCTTTTTAATATCACTGTTAATTCGAAATCAAATAAGGTATCCAAGATAAAGAATATAAGTAAGACAATAGAATATAAACAAATACGATTCCGAAAAATAATTTCCTGTGTCATTTCGGGATCGTCGTCTGTCTGAAATATCAAACCTGTCAACATACGAATGAAATACAGAAAAGTCATAACAAGCTTTTCAGAATCATTTCTTGTAATAAATATAAAAATCTTTACAAATCACAATTTCATAGAACAACTGGAAACGGATAATCATAGCGACATTTTGCTTCCTTCTACTGCTGTATTCAATTGTAAACTTTATCCTTGGAGCTTTTAAAGTTGATATTTGAACATCAGACTTTGAAATTGGATTTAAAAAACGAACGCTTTCTCAGAAAGATACACCATATTTCGTTGATGTTTTAATGATATTATAAGATTATGGTTTCTTGTTAAATCTATTATAGTTTTATGTTTCAGTTATTGTATGAAATTAAAGGAGGATTGAAATATTGTGATTTATCTAAGAATAGATCTTCTTTAGTGTATTAGGTGTCGTAATAGGGCCACGTTTTGTTAAAGATGCTGGTGCTGCTTGTGGCAGATGTTTTCCTTCTCTTCATATATTTCCAAGCCCAGAAATAAATAGCCTTCTTCTAACCATCCCTATTTCATGGGCCGCATTAACTATATACAGGGTTATTGGTAAAACACCATCAACCTCTTAAGGGGTCATTGTACTCATCATTATGAACAACTTTTACTATGGGACCAAATATGAAATAGGTAGCGAAAAAATATCTGCTGTTCCCTACATTCAAGTTAGCAGAACTCGTCAAAATGTAGGGACCAGCCCATTTTTTGATGGTGTTACCAATAAATCTGTATATTAAAAATTTTAATCGCTTTTCGTGTCTGTCTGTGTGTCCTGTGTGTTCTTTTAAGCTACGCAACGGATTTTAATACGGTTTTAACAATGATTTAAAAAAACAATTCCGGAACTTTTATGTGGATAATACATTCATGTTAAGCTGATATCATGATATGAATAAAAAAAAACGATGTTTTTGCCAGTCGTAAAAGCGTGCGAAGCTTTTGCTTGGCATGTTTTTAATAAATAGCTAACAGACTTTTAGGAATTGCTGAGATTGGCGGAATAAAAAAAAAAACCCGGTAATCTCAATGGCGTGCTTGACAATCCATCAGCTAATTGTTGTGTATATTATCCGGGTGTAACAGTTTGGTTGTATTCCCTGTAAAGTGCTAAAAGCTTAAACGGAACAGCAAACTCTTCACGGTATCCTAATCGAGATCTTTAGCAGAATAAACACCTATTGGCTATATCAATGGCCCGTCTATAAGAGCCACCTCCGTAGCCTGTACTCGTAGCCGACCTCCTCCCGCCGCTGACTTTCGTTTGTTTTTCTTCCCCCGAGTCCATTGTCGCAGGTGGCGATACCCGTAGTCTACAGGGCGTAGGAAGATGGTTCGATATTTAATTTAATTTATCCAAGTTTAAAAAAGTGTCCTAAATACAGGCATTTACTTATTGCTTTAAAGGATACTTCTATCACTAGCTGTGTAGTAAAAAGCTTGTTAAAGAAATAAACTACTTTTTATTGTATTTTGTAATGGGTCGTAAAATTTGGATTATTACAAAAACATATTTATATTATAATATGTATTTATTTCTGAAAGAAGGTAGACGTCTTACACCTATATAACTCTTATTTTATAGTTATATAAAACTGCATTGTTTTTTTAAGTAGAATGCCTTATCATTGATTTTAGTACAGTATGAAACGTAATAACGTCGACTGATTATACAAAACTTAGAACATATAGTTCATAGGTTAAAGATTTTAAATGTTTTTGTCGGTGTTTCTCTTTTTTATCTCTCATTCCTATAAATCCACGTAACCTAAGATAAATCAGTCCATTATCCAACTTAAAAATTAAATAAAATGGAACAACAACACCCTGTATACAAACATTACTAGAGCGGGCACCAAACCAACGCTGGACGCAATTAGCAGGTACATTGAAATCGCATTATTGGACGCCGCGCGAAAAGGATCAGCCTGGAGATGTTTTTTTTGCGAAATAGAACTAAGTACTGGCTTTAGTATGGAAAACTTTAGAGTTCGCAGTCAGGACACCTGATGGTTCGTCATTTTCAGGGTTTTAGGAACCAATTAGAGATTTTCCTTTCGATTTGCTTACAATTTCATTCGGGTTAGTAATCTTTTACTTGAAAATATCTTTGTAAGCTGTTTTGTCAGTGCTACTGCCGATCACCTCACACACAATGTATCCATGTGTTAGTAAGTACAAAAATCGTTTTCATTCACACTATTACCTATTATATTTCTTTTATTTCTATTTATTTATTTATTTATTTATTTATAACTTTTCGCACAAAAGGTACAAAGGCGGACTTAATGCCTTAGGCATTCTCTACCAGTCAACCAAGGGTGGTGAAGAGATTAGATGGCAGGTGCTTTAATTGAAAGGAAAGGAAAGCATTGATTTGAGCGATGTTTAACAATGATAAAATAAAATTAACTATCAAAATAACGTACACAAATATATAAATAAGTCCTATACACATACATACTATTTACTATACTATATACTTACATAAATATATATATATACAAATTCCAGGAAGAGAGATGTTGAGATGACTTTACTCTATTTGTTTCGAAAATAACTCTGCAATTTCCGCTTAAATGCATACCGACTGGTAGCCGTCCTGATATCAAGAGGAAGCGCATTCCAAAGAAGAATGGACTGAATATGAAAGGAAGAATGAACAAAGTCAGAAGTATGAGAAGGACAGATTAGAAGAAGATTGTTAGAAGAACGTAGATTCTTAGCGTGAGAAGAACATAGGTATTGGAAGTGAGACACGAGATAAGAAGGAGGAGTGGGAGAGTTGAGAAGGGAGAAAAGCGTGGTCAAAGCACGCAAACTTCTTCTTTGGCGAATGGACATCCATTTGAGCTCAGACCTATAGCTCGACACATGATCATATTTTCTGAGGTTGAATATGAACCGGATACCATAGTTAAGCAATCTGTCGAGCTTATCCAGCAAAACCGCATTCAAGTCAAAGTAACACACGTCACCATAGTCGATCATAGGGAAAATCAAAGTCTGCACAAGCATGGTTTTCGTCTTAGCGGGCAAAAAATTCCTCAGACAATACAGGGATCGCAGAGTACCGTTGACCCTTTGACTAACACTAGAGACCTGGTGTTGCCAGCTGAGTGTAGAGTCGAGATGCAAACCGAGATCTTTCACAGTAGGGGTAATGGGTATGACGGTACCATTGAAAATAAGAGGAGGAAGAGAGCTAAGCGTCACCCTACCTATCATGCGTGAGCTTCCAATTACAATGGCCTGACACTTCGAGGGGTTTACAGACACCCCGAAACTATCAGACCACTTTTTGATAGCATCTAAGTCTCGGTTTACATCTGCTATAGCGTCTGACAAATCCTCAACCCGCTCAGCTGTATACAATTGAAGATCATCGGCATATAGATGATACGAACATCGAAGACAGTGAGTTATAAAATTAATGAAGATGGAGAATAACAATGGGGAAAGAATACCGCCTTGTGGAACACCAGCATCCAGATCACGCCAACTCGATGAGCTCTCATCAACGCGAACCGACTGCTGACGTCCCCGAAGATAAGAAGAGAACCATTCCCGCACCTCGGACGAAACCATAAGGTGGGAGAGGATAGAAAGGAGAATATCGTGGCTGACGGCGTTAAAGGCATTGGAGAAATCAATTAATACCAAAACGGTAACTTTGGTATCCTCCATGGCTTTCCTAATGTCACCAGTCACTTTAAGGAGAGCGGAGGCTGTACTATGCCCAGGCCTGAACCCAGACTGAAAAGAGCTAACAAGGTTGTTCCGATGAACAAACCCCGCAAACTGCTTGTGTACGCAGGCCTCAAGCACTTTAGACAGGAATGGGAGAATGGAAATGGGTCGAAAATGACTGGGAAGGGAGGGATTTGAAGTTTTAGGGAGTGGGCGGACATAGGCCATACGCCACAGGGATGGGAATTGTCCGGAATCAAGGGAAAAGTTAATGATGTGGGTAATTGGAGGGAGAAGGCTATCAAGGATCCAAACGACCATAGTACGACTGATGCCGTCGTAACCCACAGCCTTGGATTTGATAGACAGGATGATCTTTTTAATTTCGTCCAAGGTTACCGGAAAGAAGTGAAATGGTTCTATGAAGGGACTCGCTAGGCCATTAATGAAATCAACCGTCTGGGACAATATTTGGGAATCCAAATGACAAGTGGTTGTGAAGTGACGGTTGATATCATCAAGGCCAATTGTATTAGGAAAATCCACATGCCGTGGTCTGCTTTCTACAATACAGGGCGGCAGGACAAAATCAACCGGCAGCCGGCGCCATCTAGTTTTATAATATTGACGTGTAAAAGTATCTTAAAATATCTACTTACAGAAATAAACATTTCATTTCAACAATATTTCTCAAAATTCTATGACGTACCTGTGAAATCTTTAAATTACCTTCAATAATACTATGGAACCCATGGTCATTATACAAATTATTAACTGGTATTAAAGTAGAAAACTCTTTAACCCAAAGTTCAATTAGCTTATACTGAAATTTGATTGCGAAGTTTCATCACGACGAAGTTTTAAGGGGCTTAACAGCAAGTTCTTGAACAGACTCACTTAGTATCGATTCAAGTAGAGCTCTGCCTAGACTCGATTGATTTTAGTAGGTAATAGATTTTTATGGCTTCTTTTATGTCAATCTAGGGAGCACTAAACTGGTAAGTCGTTAGACTGACCATTGAGAATTGTGTGTTTGACTTCCAGCCGCTGCATTTATTGATCTGCAACATACATTTAGTAATACCTTATAAGATATTAAGCTCGAAGCGCAGGACGGTGATAAAAAATCTATTCAGTAGATTTGATTCTGAAGATGCTTTCATACAATTCCTATCCCTAATTTTACCAATTTTGTCTGGTTGCTTGTCAGCATATACACCGTCAAATCCTTAATAAACAACCTAGCAAGATTTAAAATAATCTTTCTCGACTTAATTAATTAATTAACTTATTCACAGTACGAAATAAAAGTAGTCTGCTTACATTTGGAACGTTACAAAGTTACGATGTAGAAAGGCTATCGGCAAAGACATCAAACAAAACGTACCTCTCTAAATCAATTGGAAACACAAACTGTCAATTTAGTACCTTACAATAAAGACCTTACTTCTTCCTGACACGTTTAATATTCCACTTATACCTTAAATTGTCTCGTTTTCAAGATATATCTGTTGCAGACCTACCTATTGTACCCTGAGGACATACAACTGGCCGTGCATACATAGGCTATTATTTAGAAAACGACACACAATTGATTCAGAACCTTATTCAAGAGCTAATAAAACTCAAAATTCGGGTCTCGAAAAAATCTTTCGGGAGCTTTTCACTCTGCATTCGAAATCCTACTTGGTTTCAATTCATATAAGGTTCAGATTCGATGGTTCGAACGGTGGGTTGCACCGTTTCATTTTACCACGGTTATCGACATTGGATAAAGGGCTGGCCATTAATCGTACTAAGATAATATCAGTTCAGTAATCGCAGATTGCTAAACGCTCTGTTAGTATGCCCATGCGGTGTCAATGGACCTTAGTATAAGACGATACCTTTCGACTTACCGGATTTTGGGTTAGCAGAAAATTGTTTCGGTTTTGTATCTTTTATCATTCTGCTATATTTAAGGAACTGGATTTAAGGGGCAATAATTGGGTAATATTGTTCTTAGTTGTCCCATCTCAGATGAAGTAGTATCCTAATAACTCGTCGATGGTGGATGATGGCAGTGTAAGGTTAATTCTTCTTTCTTCCCTTCCCTTCCCTTCCTTCTTTTTTCCCACAGCTCTCCTATATAAATCCTGCAATGTACTAACCGTTCGCCAGCTTTTCATTATGCACTTAGTATTAAAACAACACACCATGCTTGCCTACAATGCCGACAACACTAACAAGAGACGCAATGATCTAGTATGTATGTCTAATGCAACCTCAAAACATGTCTTTGTAGAAAGATTTTTAACATTCTTAGGCCCATTCTTGTACAATAGATTAAATAGAAAACTAAGTATCTATAAACTAAATTACTATAACTGTAAAAAAAATATAATTAAATATTTACTAACCATTGACTATGCACAGACAGAAGACCTACTTATTGTCTGCAAATAGAAATACTAATATGCTATTTTACTTTTAACTATTTAAGTTTTAATTTAGTTTTAAGTTGTACTCATTGTTAATTTATTTTATTTAGTATTGATGCACTTTTTAGCCTGAGGCACAGGTTCAACCTAGTTCAGGCAAATTAGCAACTGTGCGCTATTTTAATTGTTAAGATATCCATTGTAAATGTATCCCTTTTTTAAATAAACGTTTTATTATTATTATTATTATTAATTAAGTCGACCCTCTTGATATTTGGACAAGTGTTTTCCCGGAATATCGGGTCAGTTATTGAAGTACTCTTAACCGGAATACATATATTATCTACTAGCACTTCACTCGCGACTTCGTAGATTTCGTATTTTAAAAATCATTAAAAGAGCATAATTATGATTTGGAAAATATTTGGTTATCTTCGTATCTAAAAGTATTCGGATCAATTTTCAAGTTGATTGTAGTTTTTTTTTCATATAATCTGTAACCCGTTTTTTCACGCTGAAAGTGGTTGAGTTTTGAAAAATCGTTTGTGATGCAAGCCACGCAATAAAATCCCTCCTCTAAAATTTCCTACCCCTTTTCACTCCGTTAGGGGTAGATTTACGAAAATCCGTCATATACATTATTCTTTATTTTCCGATTTCAAGTTTAAATACGGAGTTTCGAGTTAATCGGACCACGCGTTAACATTCTTCCATACAAACTTAATCCCCTAATCCCCTTTTAGGGGCAGTTTAAAGACTTACCTACTGCTCCCCTACTTTATAAAAGGAAGCCGTGTGCAAAATTTTACTTGCCTAGTCCCAGAAGTGTCCGATGTTCGTTCATGTATCAGTCAGTCAGTCATTCATTCAGTCAGTCATTCATTCAGTCAGTCATTCATTCAGTCAGTTGTCCTTTTTTTATATAATAAAAAATATATAGATTCCACTGTGCAATGGGTTAGATATTTTGAAGCATTGCGTTTCTGAACACTCAGACATCATTATGTAAACTGCGCATAAATAGATTACTTTGTCGATTCGTTAGTTATTGAGAGTTTATCTGAGCACCTCAGATACTGCACAAGTCGTGTCATGTTTTTAAGGTGACTAAGAAGATCAAGCAAGATTTCCAGACCTTTGCGTCTCATTTTTTCACCCTATTTGGCCAAACGACATCAGCCAATTAGCTATAAATATAATTTACATATAACCATATATATTTATTTATAACAAGTTTATCGACAAGTGGAAACGGTTCAACATCTCAAACAGGTCGTGACTTGCTCGGGACATGCTCCAGCCTGTCTATCTGTAAGTTTGTCCCGCCCAATCTCCGTAACCTTGAATTGTGGAGAACGTTCGTTTCTTAAGTAACTAGCTTTTGCATCTGAGTTTGCGTACCTAGGAGTTCGTTATTATTTTTTGACCTGTTTTTTTTAGCTGAATTAACGTTCTCCTCACCACCCAGCGAAAATGATGAATCGTATGTCTCATGACTTTATAAGTACTGCTGGCTTAGTCACGTGGTTCAAATAGATTCTACTCACAAAGAATATGACAGCCTACATAGTCCGTGGTTTGTAATTTTATAGAACAAAATCATATTTTCTTAGTATTAACTCAAGGAAACTAGGACTCGACAGCTAGTTTTAAACTAAAGGTGATGATACCCATCTAGCTCGAGTCAATCCAAATTATGAAACATACCTAATTAGATAAAATACAGCCTGCTCTGCTTCACATCAGATAAACAAGTAGATCGGTATAAGACCAATTTTATCAAAATAATTCTAACTATTTTAACAAGTTGAACAGTTAAATTCCGGTATCATACGATTAGTCCCACGCCTTGCCTTTGATGACACATTTATCACTGATGCCTCATTTTATTAGCTATGGTCTATAAATATGCGAATAATTTGATGATCATATTATTTACGATTTATTTATCTTAGTTCAAGTCGTGATAAAGAGGTAAAAAAAAAAGAAAAATAGATAGACACACTGACTGACAGCGAGGGTGTGATGGACTTTTGGTACTTTAAAATTAGCACTGGGCGCTTTTGGTGCTCATTTGTCGTTCTGAAAGTTTTTATTTTTTTTATTAATTCTTATCGTGGGTTACTTCACAAAATACACCAATACGTAACTTTTTGCGGCCAATGTTTTATCTTTTAATATCTTCTATTAACCGCCGGAGTTTTCTTAATTTATACATGAATAAGTCTAGTTTCATAATCAAAATAATGACCTATTAACAATTTGATAAGCATTCAATCATAAACTCGTCCTGCTTCGAACAAAAATCCCACATTTTATTCCATAATCGTTATAATATTAAACAGCACGCCTCAGCTTTATAATTTTCCCTACATCGATGCATTAGCATAAAAAAATCCTTGCACAAAAATATTTAACACAAGCATTATTGTGCATCCAGCTAGGTATCCTGCAGGTACCTGGCACAATAAGAGCACTAGATGCGCCACCAATTAACATTATGTTGGACTGACAGACGGACAAAAACATTTACTGATTTTAGTAAAGGACTGGATGTACCACAATTCTGATAAAAATAAAAACTAATTTGTGTAATAGTGGATCGTAGAAGGAACCTTTCGATGTTAAGGTTTTTTGTTTACCGTCTGTGACAAATATTGATATTGTCAAGTGGGTTAGGTATTAATAATGCAGCATCACTGCCATTTGATTTCCATTAGTATGTGTTTTTTTTATGTCATCAATAATGGTTTATGATTTACGGTGGCTAACCAACCGGCTGAAATTGTTCCGTTAATTGTATAGCAGAGTCCGCGAGCATTGTTCGCTCTTTCACGATGTAGACAGACAAAAATATTATTATTTGACCCGCTGTTGCTGAACCAAATGCGGTAGATGCTCGAATCTGGTTTAAACGCACTGCGTCAGGAGTTGGTTCGACTACACGAACAAACTGAACGTTGCCTGGAATATGCTTTGGTGCAGTATAATTGCGTAACGTTGGGGATTTACGTCCAATATCCCGCATCTTAAAGCGGTTACGCATTTCAAAAACCACTGTATTCACCCGTGACATATGCTCCGCACAAATACCGAGACGTGCTACTCCTGAGTCACCGTCAGGAAACTCGAATCCCTCTTGCCCTGGCCTCGGGGGGTAAGATGTCAGGTGGTCCGTGTCCTAGTAGGATGGCAGTTGGAGCTGCTCCTGCTGGCACGAGAGCAATGGGTAGTGGCGGTAATTCAGGTGCTCCCGCTACTCTTCTTGAATGAAGCACCCTATTTTTGGTCACTAACGGTGAAATGTAGCATTCGTAAGCGTTATGGATATTTGCCTCCACTTCACCAAACTATCCAGCTGGAACTCCGTCACCTGCTTCTTGTGGTACAGCGATGTCAGGGAGGTTGAATTTGATTTCTTCCCCGTCTACTGTAGTCGTATTGCCGACATGTGTTATGTAGATATATAGGTTGTCAGGAATGCAGAGATCTTCTAGCAACAGATCTTGACACTTCGCGGAGCCAAGTTTTCTTTCTCCGTTTTCTAATGCGACATCTAATACATGACAATTAAGAATGGTTGTCATGGAGTGCTGGAACATGGAGAATGGCATACGACGGTCTAACCTATGGTCAATGTCTCTTAAGGACTCGAAGCCCTCTCGACCTGATCGATATAACCTGAAAAATTACAATTTTGTGCGTATAATTCCTGCACGGGTATGGAACTAGTGTGGGGTCCTAGATCATAGCTCATCAACTGAACTGTCTCGTCCTTAGCCCTGAAGTCATATGAAGCTGAGGCATCATCCACCTTAGTGGGAACAGCCTTCTTCTTCTGCCATACCTGACTTCTTTTTGTCTGTCTCCTGGGCTGCTTCGGCCTCTCTTCGAAACGTTTAGCTTGCGCCCAGTCAGATCCGAAGGCCTGGTTTGTGGATATACGTAGGCCCTTCGCTGACTTCTGTTTCCTGCGGGAAAGCCTCGCGGTTCTTCCTGTGGGGTACCGCTAGCGCGATTGCCACGCTGCATTCGTTTACCACCTCTTCCGTAATTACGGGTATTAGACATCCTGTCTGTTTTATAAACAAATAAAAGTTTTATTTTTAAAACGTCATTAAAAACGAACACAAGTTTATCAAACAATTAATAATAAGTTGTTTCTGTAGTGTCTAATTTAAACGCCGCGCCTGTTGAAGTCATAATATGCTTGTTTACTCTTAATATGAGTTTTTTTTTAATTTGCATTCAATTAATTGCTTAAAATGCGGCGACGTAGATTGTAAATGACTCTGACAGCACTCTTTTACAAAATAAAAATGGATTCAATATCTGCAACTCGAACCAACAGTATCATGGCATATGACATAATGCTGAGGAAGTAGCTAAAATAGACCAGCTATAACAACTAAGTAGGTTGTACAATTAATATTTCAGTTTCATAAAAACATGCTCGTCTATTCAATTTTTTTTCACGAATTCTAAAATATATATTTCCTCACTGAAATTTATTTTATTTCACAGTTTTTACACCTTGACGCAAATCACATCATACTTCTTCCGAATAACTAAATGGTCCGTCAAATTATAGGAAAACGAATGCCATGACTAGTTTATTGACACATGGATGACATCACATCAAACCATAGAATAATGTTGAAGATTTCAGGGTAGATACTTAAACAGTGTTAAAAAAAAAATCTTTTTTCTTTTTACTTCATCTCTTTATGATTATTTTGTTCAATGAAGCCACATTCAGCACATTGATATCCGCGTGACTCTCGACCACGTAGGCTCGAGCGGCAAAGACCTGACTGAGGCCAAGGACACGAGTTCGATGCTCGGTGAATAACATCATGTTCACTGCACCCAGCGAACGGTGATGCATTGGAAAATCACTTGGATTGTTTACAGCACTGAAACGAGGTTTTAATTCAGTATTCTGTAACGTTTTTTTTTATGGTGATCGGTCGGTAACTCGGTACCTAATTGGTTTTTTTTTCAGTTTATCTTTTTTCTGGAAATGCTAGTTACAATTAATTTGGTTTTAAATATTTGATTTCTATTTACTGGCTGTTTTTTCTGCTTCATTTAATAGAAGTCAAATCTAATTTTCATTTTTACTACTGCAATTTCGTTCTAAATATTCTAGGAGTTCAAATCAATATTGAATTGGTAGAGGTTCGAACTTGCAACGTCACACTGGCGAGCCTGAAGCTTAGTACTTGAGCTATAGCAGACATCCATTGATAAGTTAGGAGATACACATTCTACTTTTATCTGTATTTTTTTGCAATTCAGACGATATAAAAAAGGTTGTAGATAATTTTCCAAGAAACTCGGCTATCAGATTATTTTATTTTACACGTAAAAAAAAACACTAAAACCTTTAATGGTACTAAACCTATTTGCTTTAATCCCTCTGAATAAAGTCGGTAGTAGTACTGATTTCAAAAGGATCGGATTTTGACCTTACGGTCGGTCAAAGGACAGGCTTTACACAAATCAATGCCCCTTGCAAAGTTAGTGCATCTATATTGATGAGTTTTATAGTTATTCAAGGCTCTCCATACTTACTGATTCTCGGTATTTTCTCTTGTGGTGAGAATTTGTTTTACCTACTTTTGAGTGCGGTTGCTGGTGGGGTCATAGGTTCGACGCCCAAGTCGGACAGTGTTGTTTTCAATAGGAATTTGTCATTAGAGTAGCCTGGAGTCTGGATAATTTGTCATTAGAGTAAGTAGCCCTGGAGTCTGGATTTGTGCCTGGTATAACAGGATTGACCCTTATAACTTGGGAGTTAATAATTTCGGCGAAATAATAATAATAATTTATTGCATAAACAAGGGTCACATTGCACTGCATACATTTAGTTGACATAATTAATTAAAGCGTTAACATATGAGTACAATAATTTTAAACTCTATCCCTTAAACTAGGTCTGGCCTGTATCTTAGGAGATAGGGTACAGCCATTGAGGTAGACTAATTTATTATAATGGTGGTGTACTACCATACTACCTCACCCCGTCTGAAATAAAGGCGTGATATTAGATAGACATGTATTTTGGTTGAAGTTTCGTTTCTATCTAGTCGCCCAAGTCTATGCCACGGTACCTAGTCGCTAGAATACAAAATAATATATAATGTATTTATTTCGACAGGGTCCATAATGATCTCATTTTTAATTTACCACCTAAGTACCTACACATTGTGGAATGCAAATAAAGTTTGAGTATTGAGTATATTTATCTCTCCTTTAAATGTAATTATCATTACGGGTTCATTACCTAATGCGATGATGCGGTCTCTTATAATTTTAATGTATTTATATATATTACAATTATTTATATTATACAATTATTTAAAATTTTAATGCATGTGCATTTTTTGTATAATTATGTTAATAAGGGATATTTTTTAAAGGTTTTGCATTTAGAAAGCTATTCGTAGCTTTTAGCCGAATAATTGGAATTTTCTGAGGGTATTTCCACGCATACTCCAGTAAGCTTCTGCACAAATTTACGGGCACACCGGGTCGTCGCACCGCCTATAGAGGGCCATCCCACGCCGTGTCTGGGCTGCATGTCTGCTACTAAACGACCGAAATCGAGCGCTCGCCGCAGCTTCGGCTAAGTTCGGGTCCCGACAGAAGTCCGTGTCATATTCGTAAAGGCTTTGAATTGGAGATGTTGAACTGTGTTGCATTGAAAAAACATAATCTGAGAGACACTGGATGCGAGAAATACAGAAACGGTAGAAGTGGCGGTGCTTTGGAGGAGGCCTATGTCCAGCAGTGGGCGTCGTTCGGCTGAAATGATAATGATATGTGAAACTTGTAGGAACTCAAAAGGATAGATAGAAATGTTTTTTCATAGACTTAATAATCTCTACAGACAGTATAGATTTGGTTTTTCAATTCAATCGGCGCAGTGATTGAGCGATTGGCTTCTGCGTGTTCTGTCATGGGTTCAAATCATATTTGTATGGTTGGGAAATAGTTTTCCCGTTTCAGGTTGTTGTTCTATATACCTAGTGTAGGTTTATTATCCTAACTATAATAATAATATTATAAATATGAAATTAAGTTGGTTTATATATACGTTGTCAGGGATATAGAAAAAAACACCCACCTTTCATCCAGAAAAAAAGTACTGTTCTGAGTCCATGAATGAACGGCCAAACAACGAACAGAGTACAACACGAATTAATTGTCAAATTCTAAATTAACGCGAGCGAAGCCAAGGGCATATTAAAATATTAATAAAAAACATTAATTACGCAGATCTTTTTATAATCACCCCTGACTGCTAATCTGACATGACTTAGCTAGCACAACCACAGACACAGAGAATGCTCAAAGGAAATACTTTTCCTGGAATCGAACCCGGAACCCTCCACAATCAAAATTACAACTACACCCATAATATTTTAATAAACACATACACCCGCTAATTTGCAAATTACGGCAGAGCGCCACTTATTTAATAATTAACTTTAAACGCTTCCTTATAGCTAAGAGGAACCGACTAGTGATATAAAACTACTGCCGGATGTTGAACCCAGCGGTAATTACGTCATGAGTATATTAGTGGCAGTTTTATGACGTAAATAGAGATGCTGTCAGGAGTGACGCATTAGGCCTGACTGCGCACGAGTATAGATTCCTGCAACATGGAAGGATATTTTTTTCTATTTTGTTTAATGAGTGAGACTACAAACGCAACGCGTATGATATTCCATCGTACCCTAAATCTAAAACCAACTACTATGCTACGAATTGTAGTCGGGCCATGAACCTAAACAGACTCTTCGCATCATCGCCATTTGTTTGAGACAGAACTTAGTGGTATATGCCTTTTTTTTTGTCGCTGAGAAATGCTTTATGCATCCCCGCTCGTGGGGGACGAGACGGGGTATGTGGGACTCCTGTCGAAATCCGCAACCGACAGTATACCCACTAAAACTCAGCGGTGTTCCCACAACGCCGTGATGGGAGGGCTATGGGAAATCGGCTTAGCCTCTGCTTCCACAAGCCCTCCCGGGTTCAAGTCTGTTCAACCTCAAGACCTTAATCAGATAATTTTTATGAGACTCTTATCGAACACAGTCTATCAATAAGTGATGTTAGTCTCCAACAAGTCACGCAGAGACCGTGCTTTATAAGGTACGGTAGGCCGCACGTCAGTGGTGATATAACCAGTATAATCTAGTCTCATATTTTATAGAAACTGGCCTAGCGTAGTACGCCAGCTCAAGGTCAAAATGTTTCTACTGACGTGCAGCAGACAACAATCGTTGCCTATACGTTAGTGATACCAAAATCACAAATTGCTTCTTGTATTACACAAGCAGGTTAGTAAAAAAAATACATTGTGATCTATGTTCCGTCTTTCCACAGATTGTCTTTTCCTTCTTGTTTGATTTTTTTAAATAGGGAAATAACATTTTTTTCACAATTTTCACCAAATGATGTTGTTGTTTTTCGAGTTGGAATTTGAAGTGCTATTTTTCATAACATTAGATCATTAGATAAATATGCAGGCTGGATCTTTCAGAGGGGGATGATAGTCGGATATATTTCTCATAGTAGGTATGCACAGTTCATTTTCATATTGATTCACGATCATTTAGTGATAAATTACGTCTATTCAAGGCCCATCAGACTTAGCATACGTAGATACAATGTATTCTGATAATTTTGGTATGTTATTGATCGTGCAAATTTCGTATCCATCCTATGTATATGTCGTAGGATAATTTGATACTTCGAATTTTCGCGAAAATCCTAGGGGTTTTGCGAAAACGCGGATAATTAGACATAGGCGAAAAATTATCAAATCTTACTGGACAAAGTCAGGACCTAACATAACCTAACCAACAATAGAAGGGTATCTGGCGCTTGGCGGCCGCTGCCGCGGCACGCTCGCTTCGCTCGCTCGCCTTCGCGCGCTAATGGTCACTGTTCTAACCTAACCTAACCTAAATTTTTCGCCTATGTCTAATTATCCGCGTTTTCGCAAAACCCCTAGGATTTTCGCGAAAATTCGAAGTATCAAATTATCCTACGACATATATATCATTACAACAAACATCGCCATTCTGAGATACAATAGGGATAATTATAATTATTATTAGGTACTGTAACGGGACGATCAATGAAAGGCGTATTTATATTAATATTATAATTTATTTCTCGTTTTTATAGCATCTACTTATTTTACATCACGACGCGCCCTATCAGCTCCAGAAGCTGATTCTCTATTCTTCTCTATCCTTCTAAATATGAAATAGTGTTTATCTCATGCCGTCAACTTTTAAAATATTCGAATTCGAAATTTCCATGGTAAAGCCATTCAGGTGAACACCTCTACAGTATCTAGTCTAAGTCAGCATAATTGATAAAGGGGCTCACTGTCAGAGTACGAAGCAGGTACTTCAAAATCGTAATTTTCACGCAATTTGGTGCAGCCTAAATTCATCAGATTACCATTACTTGTTTTTTATAGATTTGTAGTGTTATGGGTTTTTCTATTAGTAAATTCATAGAACCCCCCATAGAACTTCCATAGGTGTGTTACCCCCTTACCTCAGAAGAATGCATGTTAAGGTCCTGCGCCTGATCTCCCCGGTCGTGTCGGATTGCCGTCCCTTCGGACTATGAGAGTGAGGAACGAGAGAGTGTGTACCTATGTCTGCGCACACACTTATGCACTACAATATCTCCTGCGTTGATGGCTAGTGTCCGCTGAGATTGGCCGCCATATGGCCGAAATTCGGTCTGAAGAACGATTATTATGTCTTTGTCACATCTGACGGCATGGTTGGCGCAGTGGTTAAGCGATTGTGTATATGAGTTTAAATGTTTGTTAACGCACCCACGATACAGGAGAAATTCCTAGTGTGCCCCCAAAGTTCTTAATATGATAAGTGATGATTTGGTTGACGATAGTGGATCCTTGCCTCAAAGTAGCTTATTCCCTTCACTGTGTACAAGTCCTTACGTCGTAAAATCAATTAGTTATGCGAATGTAATGATTATGATCTGTTGATTTATTACGGGAGGTTGATTTCATCGTTCGATTCCATACGTGCGTCAGTATTATAGTTCAATCACGAATAAATTAAATTATGGATGGCAGTAAAAAAAGATTCAAGTCATTGTATGCTGTTATAATTACTTCTCGGAGTTATTATTGCTTCACTTCTTATGTTTATCATCATGGAATTTAGGTAGCCCCGTAGCTACTGTAACAGAATTGCATACATTTTCAGCGCAAACTACCTTTTTGACCAGGGTTTAGATCATGCTGATGATGTTTGGGTCCCATATGTTTGGAGGCTGCGACGCCATTCCATGCCATTTTTGAAACGCGGGGTTAACCTTTTCGCGTTTCTAGGAAATGTTTTAGTAGGTAGTTAAAATATTAAATAAACTCAGTGTTCTTTTCATGAAAACTGTGATGCAATGTCCATGACGTAACGATAAGTTAGAAAAAGTATATAAAAAGCACTAATAAGTAAGTTGTTCATATTCGAACTAAAACCAACTAAAAGATGTTGTATTTTTTTTTCTTTTAGACTTTGAGTTTACATTTTTCCACTGCAAGTTCATCCTAGCTCTGACTATAAATGACCTTTGAAACTCTTAGTAAAACCTAAATTTTGTAGCTTTTGTCTGTACAAGGATTATTTGATTCATAGGCCCCATCTCTGACAACACCCACGTGAAAAGAGGGGTTCAACAAGTCGCCAATAACTCACTTTCAACGATTCTTAAAACATCTTTATATTATACACCCACACTTAAGTTAAACTTATGTATATTACTTAACCGTATAGATTTTAACATTATATTTATAAACGTATTAAAGCTAACGGCAGATAATGATGACTGGGTTCACTTGGAGTTAGGACAGCGACGCACTAGGGTGTAATAAAACAAAAGTTTACAGGATAACGTCATATTTTTTTTTTTTTAAAAACGTTGCTCCACACTAGGAATTTCTCCTGTATCGTGGGTGCGTTTACAAACATTTAAACTCACATACACAAACAGCCAGACCCGGAACAACTACTTGCAGGTCATACAAATATTTGTTCCGTGCGGGGATCGAACCGGCGACACGTAACGCAGCAGTAAATCGCTTAACCACTGCGCCAACCATGCCGTCAGATGTGAAAAAGACATAATAATCGTTTTTCAGACCGAATTTCGGCCATGGCGGCCAATCTCAGCGGACACTAGTCATCAACGCGGGAGATATTGTAGTGCAAGTGTGTGCGCAGACATAGGTACACACTCTCTCGTTCCTCACTCTCATAGTCCGATGGGACGGCAACCGTGTCGTCAAAATGGTGGCTATCTTACTTATGAGTAAAATATAGATTTTCAACTATATTTAGTGACACTGGAGGTCAGTCAGTATAACTGCCAAACCGTATGTGTACAATCATGTACACCTCTACATAACTGTCAGCCTAAGACTTCAGAGAATATAAGCGTGGTGTTACGTTATTGGAGGCCAGCCCCAAAATAAAGAAGTACTAGGCTCAGTACTTTTTCATTTTGGGGTTGAACCCTCGGGTATTATCTGCATTTTATTTAATTATATATCGATAGCCAAAATAGGACTCATGTTTAACTTTTTTACATCACGAAGAGCGAGCACGACTGTGCGCTACACAGGTTCACCGAAGAATCAAGTACAACCGTGTATATTTATAAAGATTAGTATATGCATAACGTATGTAGGTATGTATTTATTGTATATGTAAATGGTACACCATCGACTACCTGCAGTATTGCCTCTCCTTCTCTTTTTAATCCATCCAAAGGTTGTCTGTAAAAGATCGCTTTTAGCGATAACACCGCCCATTGTGTCACCCTATGCAAAATTTCTACTTTTTTATCTGTATTTTTTATGGTGTACATTTAAAGAGAATTCTATCTATATAATTATCTATCTAACCGTCATCAAAATCACTATAAAGTGCTTACGCACCAGTGGACCAGCAGCTTTACCTTCGGCCTACGCTCTTATTATAAATTATTAAAGGTCTACCACTTTGAGGCTGTATTAGGCTGATCGTTACCTCTGCTGATTGCATGAATGCCTCGGATTATTATAACTTGCATAATTATTGTCTCTTCGTGCGCATATCTAATTACTGTATACCTTGAAGTTGTAATTGTTTTAGAGTTAAATTAGAACAAGAACTTGCATTTCGATTCTCACTCACTTTACTTGTGAATTATTTGTCGTAATAGAATACTGTTACTCGAGATTTTACTGTGGATTGACATTTTGGTTGGAAATTGGCTATTAAATACACGTGACTTTCCATTTGTTTGACAGGTTTAATAGAGAGAGGACTTTTTTCCGTATATTGACGTTACAATCGCTAGTAATTAATAGTTCAGTTTGACCTTTGAATCTTTTGAATTTAGTCAAGTATCGTTTGTCAGTCACGAAGGTGTTATTTATTGTCCATGAAATTATGGTATTTACCATTCGTTTTCTTTTTTCTTAGCCTGCCCTGTCCCACTCCTGGGCACAGGCTTCCCTCCACTGTTTCCATCGTTTGGAGTCCGCGCGTCCTACTTTATGTCCTACTGTTTATGTTTCCATAAAATGAAAGAAACGCAAAAATAAACAACCGATATTACACGGACATTTACACAGATATATTCCCTTATTTTGGCAAAAGATCACAGCAAAAATTTCCCTTATTTTTAATACTAAAATTTGGAAAGTTCGCCGACAAACGAATAGATATTAGTATGAGAAATAAAAAACACCGCAGAGGAGAGAGATTTATGCGACCAATATTCCTGGGGGATGCAACTCGGGGTGGTTTAAAAATGTATTAGAAAACTTGTATGATTTATTGTTATTGTATTAGGTACATTTTGAGTTTGTGTCTGTATCGTTTTAGGGTTGAAACGTGGGAGTTCCTAAAGGGGTTGTATTTGAAAAGTGAGAGCGAACGGGTATTTCTTTCGGAATTCAATATCCTTTGGTAAGAAATTAGTTAAGCCGACCTGTGTTTTTCATAATTATTATAGTCTGGCCATACTCTTAACATAACATCTTGTCATTAGCATTATCGTATAAAAATAAAATATAATAAAAACTAATCGTTTTGTACGCTCTCACAATGTGGATTTTTGGAAAAACAAAAATAAGGACTGTTCACACTGTCAGGATAGGCACTATCAATCAGATTAATTAAAAGATGGAATAGAATTTGATTTAAATGATGTGCCAGGTTAACCGGGAACTATCCAGAGGTGGCGAGACGAATTAGTTGCATTTATGCTGAGAGACAGAGACATGACATCTACCAACCCGCACTGGGCCCGCGTGGTGGATTACGGCCCACTCCCTCCCACAAAGAGGAGACCTGTGTCCCAGCAGTGGGGACATTATAGGCTTATTATGCTTATGCTGGGAGAAGGGAGTCTTAAATAAGATAATTCTGATATAAGTTTCCGGAAATATTCCGAACTTTGTGTTGTTACTGCCTCGTTGGCGTTGGTCCAGTGGTCGCAAGCGCTACTGCTGAGCATAAGATCTTGGGTTCATTTTCCAGGTCAGACAAAGTGTTATTGGGTTTTTCCATCTGGAATTTCTCAGTAGAAGCCCGGAGTATGGATTCTCGCCCGGTTGATGGCGATTGACTCGCTCCCTGTTACGTGGGGCTTACCTCTAGCCAACCCATCGAGGATTGCATGCGTGATGTTACCTTATAATAGAAGACTATTCACCCCAATCGATAACTTCCTTATCCACCATCTGTTGAGTGAAACAATAACATGAAATATTAACATACCCGTAACCACATAATATAGAAGCGCATATAATAATCAAATAGAAAACAATAGAGGTGTCGTGAGGTTTTTATTGCAGGTCGTTAACCCCAGGTCGTCTGACAGTAACCTCTGTGACGTTAGTCAGTCGGTGTAAAAGTTTGTCGTTTTAAACGGCTTTTTATGTATTTTTGTTAAGTTTTAGAGCAATTTAAAAAAATCTAATAATGGTAGGCGGCGAACCTAGTGCCATTTTCAAGGTTGCTTTGTGAATTTTGTAATGAAAATTCTTCACACGACTACCAGACTATTAGATTGAACCCAGGACCCCATCCTCAGAAGTCGTGCTTGGGACCGCTATACCAACAAGTCAGTCAGTTGCTTATTGATATTTCTTTACAAAGTTTATTCATTTCTGTCAATGTCAAGGTCAAAGCCAAAGTCAAATAATTTATTTCTAATAGGCACTTTTGACGTTAATGTTACAAGAAAACAGAATTGTGCCTCGTCGCCCCTTCCAAAAGGTAGTTTCGAATGCAAAAGAATGGGCAAGAATCCATAAATATAATAGAATACTCTTTAATATGTACACCATAAAAATTACAGATTTAAATAAGTATGTAGAATTTTTACATAGGGTGACACAATGGGCGGTCTTATCGCTAACAGTAAGCGTTTCTCCTTTAATGTCAATAGAGAAGTCAATTCTTCAGTGTTGCAGGTCGGAAGTATCTGATAAATCATGAGATGGAAAAGAACTCTCTATTTTAAATTCTGACTCTGTTCACACGTACTCCACTAGATCTGGCCTGTAGATTAGGACTGGGTGTGTAAGCAATCATAAAGACCATAGCAATTAGCTATTGCGAATGAGTAGATAGGTAAGTACTGTATTCCTGTCTAGAACTAAGGTATATCTGACTGAAGTTTGCTCATAGCTTGTGTGGTAAAATTGTACCTACTAATATTCAAATTGCTTAGTGATTGTTATTTTAAACTGTGTAATGGTAGCATTACTGGATTAAATTGAATTCATTAAAGTTCTTTTATATTATTATTGCTATCGACTATTAAATTAACTGTGTTATTTGTTTGCCGAAGTTTATGAAAAGTAAACTGCCAATGTCTTGCCAAATGATTACTGAAAATTGATCTTATTTTGCCTTAAAGATAAACCTGTTGTTTACAATTTATTTGCCTTCAAAACTTAACCCAATCCCTTTCCAGAAAAGAGGTCCAAAAATCAACGCCAATTAACACAAGAATTAGTGATGACACACACTCTCATAAATTATCGTTATCGATACTCTGCACGCTGGGGGACAACGTATCGACAGCCGACAGCAACACGAATACAATTTGTAAGATAAAATAATGTTTTGGGTTGCGAAACGTTGCGTCACGAACCGACCGAGAAGCATGATTAAACTTGCAAAAGCAAAATACAGCCGAGTAAAGGTTAGTCGGCGGTTAGTGGTGGAATACGATGTCGATGAAATTAATGTAGAATTAGAATATGCGTCCATAAAGTCCTGTTTATTTTCCCGGACTTACCTCTGCAGAGTTTCAATTAGTGCTGTAGTTAGAATGTCAGGTATTTTAATTAAAGCGTGGAAGCTTGTGTTCGATATTTTATTGCTTATGTCAAAATTGTTGTTAAGTGCTGCTTGGGTTATTTTAGCGTAAAAGTTTTATAACGTATATTTAAGACTTACAGCATAATAGTAAAATCAACCGACAAACCTTACCTATTACCTTTTTAAATGACTATTCAATAACTACCGCTGAATGAGTACACTCGTTTTAGTAACAGTTACATGTTTTCATATGTATCATGCCCATAGATAAAAATATATTTTCCAAAGTATTTTTATATTTTTCACACATATTCTGCTCCTGAAAAATCAACTGACCTTAAACTTTTTATCTTTAGTGAGCATGTTAACATCATACTTTGATTTCACGCAACAAATATCTAAACTCTATCGACATGCCCCATCACTAAAATGGCACGGTACCGATCATTGTCAATGGGTTCGTGATCAAAATATACGTATCCGCTTATTATCTTAATAATTTTGTATACAATCTCGAGCAACTGACTCATTTTTAGCCAGCCAAGGTTTTATGCCAAACGATCTGTTTTTGACTAGGCACTGGTTGTTTTACGGTGTGATTTTTTATGGGGAGTCGTAAAATTTAGTATTGATGGTTATGATGGCATGTTTCGTAAAGAGTGCTTTTTAATGTGTGGTCGATTCGTTGTACAGTAAAAGGTACTCTTTGAACGTGTCGCGTCATGTGTACGTGGGGCTTGGTGCGATGAATTCTTTATGTGTGTAAGTAGTTGGTTTGTTGTTTCCCTGTTGTAACATGTGCTACGTTCAGAATTCTTAACTTGGCTATCTAATTCGATAGTTCAGTTTATAAGTAGGCATCAGTATTCATTTTGTTTTAGTTCGTTTTGTGTAAGGTGTGGGTGGGGCTCAGTTCTGAAACTGTCTCTTATTATTAGTTTTGTGCCAATCTCATCAGGACTTTCTTTACTGCCATTAAATAATCTAAACATGATAATACGACGTGTGCTATTCGTCATTGAGGACTTCTGTGGACTATAATAGATATGAGATATAATATCAGACAGAGAGACAACATCCACACAAGGTCTTCAGGTCCCGAACTAGGCAGAGCCTGTACTACGGTAACATGATTACTGATATACATAGTTATAGGTATACATATACACACCCAGACACAGGTCAAACAGACATGTTCATGCACACAAATGTTTGACTTGTCCGGGGATCGAACCCGGGACCAGCGGCTCAGAAGGCAGGGTCACTACCAACTACGCCAACCGGTCAGTCTTCGAAGTTCATGAGCAGCTGATCACGTAAGTTTATACCTAGGAATTGCCTTTGATTTTCTTGACAGTAACTTGTAACTGTTCACTTTTAGTAGGATTGGAATAGACTCTTCAAGTAATATTTTTTACAGATAATATAAGATTGATTTATTATTATTTATTACATAAGTCTGTGTTTGAGGGGCTCGTGGCTGAGTAATAACATCCGCACGGGTCGATTGATCAGGTTAGGCTACGCTTGCCGCGGTTGGTCCGTGGATGGCTGATCACCTGCTTCGGGATAAACGTTAAGCCGTTGGTCCCGGCTGTCATTCCTGGATCCTTGACAGTCGTTACGGGTCGTCAGAAGCCCGAAAGTCTGACAACTAGTCTTACCAAGGGGTATCGTATTACCCAGTAACTGGGTTGTGGTGGTCAGATATGCAGTCGCTATATGTAAAATACTCATATCCAGCTGCATCCGGTTAGACTGGATGCCGACCCCAGCAGTTGGGAAAAGGCTAGGCCGATTGATTTTTTGTCATAAGTTTGTTTGTTCCTTCAGTCCAATATTACCGTATTTTGCTTCATTTATTTGTCTTCTCGATTTTTGATCAATATTATGTTTCGTTAAATACGATTAAATATAAGAATCATCATTGACTCTAAAAAATGATGGAGATTTGCATCCAGGTAAACCCAGACAGCATCCTTAACAAATATTGGATATAGCAGAAATGTTATAGGTAGGTACGAATTTCAAAATATCATTATTATTTATACCTGCTTCAACTTATCCAATGTCACCATAATAATGATTAGTTTCGTTATTCTTAATGACTTTGCCATTTTCGTGAAATAACTTCTAATAATTGTGCAATTTGAATTTATTTTCACGTAAATCGACACTGATAACGACAATCTTCTATATCACAAGGATCTCAATCCTTTTCCTATCTAACGTCACACCTTTGATAAACAACGTTTCAAATGACATCGATGATGACATTGTACTCTTGTACTAGTTAATTAAGATACTGAATGTCAGCATTGACAATTATTTCAAATCTTCTATCAATACATTGCTCGTTCAACTCCTGAAACTTTCAGACGGTTTCGATCAAAATGCGCAATGTATAGAGAACTATGAAGACTTGTTGCATTAGATACTGCTACGCAACACGTAGCGTACGTACCTGTCCCGACTTGTCGAGCCGGGACAACTCACGCATAACCAATGACCTCGGATACTAAGAGGTGTGTCCACTTAAATGTTTTAAAACACGTTAAGTGTGAATCATTGTTATGCAAATTTTATTTCCACATTAATTTACGATTTGCCCGCAAAATATTCTGCGGTAAGTGCTACAGTGCGGGTAATTAAATACAAGTTGAAGGTAAATTACGAGTACGAATGAAAAGTGTTATAATTGTTAATTCTGCTATTAATTTTTGTCTATCATTTTTGCTTTTAAAATGGGTGAAAAATTATTGTTTATTTTTATAATATTATTATTTCTTGGTGTTAGGTGTGTGTTTTGCCTCCTGTTAAAACCGTTTTAATGGGCATCACAATCTAGCAAAAAATAATTTTCATTGAATCGAATGGCCAATTCTCGTACTTATAAAACGTTAAAACTCAACTCACTATCTCATCGCTGCGACAGTCAATGTCAGAACTTGTCAAAAATTTAGGCAAATTAGAGGTATTTTTGAGAGATTGAAACTGCGACTGGAATAAAATCTTAAATATATGGAATTTCTTTATTAACCATCTGCGTATTTTCCATCTTGATTTCGGTAAAGACCTATCAAATTGGATTGCTAGATCTCTGTATTTTATTAAAATTACTAATAATTCATCATTATATTTTATTTCGTAAAAGTCTAGTTCTACTAACAATAATTATGGTTTCCTGATATCATGAAAGTATTTTATCCACACAAGTTTTTCTTCAATAAATAAACAAACGGATGCAGTGCGAGATTAATATATTTAAATGGCAAGTAAATCACTGACCACCACCTCATTATAACTGTCCAAGAAAATTATACCTACAAGCTGTCAGTACTCGTAATTTAACTACCATTATTGCGGAAATGACACCTAATGATACATACAGAAGTAATAAATTGACCTTTCCTCTTAACACTATAATCCTTCCAACATCATTGGCGCACTGACTCATCGATGCCCGTTACCAATGACTAAGAATTAATTAAATCTGTAAGAACCGATAATGCAACATATACCAAAGGAAATTCAACCATAAAAATTACCTAAAAGATTCAAACTTGATTGATAAAGATCTACCGTTAACATCTCACGAGGGATCGGAGAATACCGCACCAATTTAGGATTTGTTTTAGTTGTAACTGTGGTTTTAAATTATTTTGATGAGGTCCCGGGTTCGATAGCCGGGCCTAAAACCCGTGTTTATGTAAAGGAAATTAATTTTAAAAGGTTTTTTGTCAAAGGTAATTTTGGTATGGTCACGATTTAAAATAATGTCTTTGCGTATCGCCTCTTAGTGCGTTGTTGGGTTGGTCACGGTTTTTGTAAGAATACCTACATTATTATCATAATATTATGCATTTTTTTTGTATCAATCAACCATAAAACACTGATAAAATGATATCAAAATCCTCGATGCCCTGAATCAGAAACAGGATATGACAGGCACTTATATTTTTTAAATTTATAACATTACCACAGTTTTTAGCATCTCGCTTGGAATTTGCTCCACCCTTAATAACAAATCTCGATATTTTTCATATCTAATAAGTGAAATCATTGCATCACATTCCTAAAAATTCGAGGACATGATTGCAAACGATTACAACTTATTACTTCCTCAAGGCGACATTCCGATTCTGAATAATTATTAGACAACGCGCTCGATAAGACAACCAGTAGAACATTGCCGATTGACAGAAGTACCTAATGATGCAGAAGTGGACGCGGTGACGTCATACGATGTTTTATCTTATCTCGGGGCAGTTATAAGTAGGATTGGTAGACATTATGGCGATATTTTAATCAGTAAGTATCTTAAGGAGAAGTTCCGTGTCGAAGATAGGAATTTTTATATTGTTACTACCACGTATATAGATTCTGTCCGAAATAAAATGGTAATAATAAATATACGAAAATGTGGGCATTTTTTGACGTTTTCTTTGGGTTATCTTTATCATATTCCTTCTCTTTCGTGTCGATATGAGCGTAGTACCGTAGTAGCGTAGTAACTAAAGAATAGCTTACCCCATGTTAAAAAGATTAGGTAGCCAGTCAATAAGGCAGCATTCTTGTAGCATTCTTAACATTCTTCTTAGGAAATATATAACTTTTTTCACTATTTTACAGATTCTTTACCAATGGCCAGCACTTGACTATTGTTAGTCTATCCAGAGAGTTCATTAAGTTCTAAGTCTTCATCTGGAAAATGTTAAATGCCCACCGTCTTCGGTATTTTTATATATCGTGTATTTTCAGGACAAGTATCAGTTATCTGGGAAGCGCCTTAGGCACATGTGTTAGTTGCTCCCTAAAACTAAATTGGTGCCATTGATGAGGTGAGTTTTTATTCAGGTTCTCTGATTGCAATTGATTTTGACTCAATTTACTCGCGTATGGCGCTCTTGTCAGGTCTCATAAGAGTCCAGCAATGCGATTCTATAAAAATCTTACCGTGTAAACTTAGGTTTAGGCTTCAAACTCACTGTTTGAAGTAAGCTTTCATTCCACCTGAGGCTTCAAACTCACTGTTTGGTCCATCTGATACTTGGGATTGACACTGTTGACAGCTCACTACTAGGGATTGACACTGTTGACAGCTCACTCCACGCTCACTTCACCTATGTTTTCACGGTGAGATGGTTACAGAATAGCACTGCTGGTTCATATAGGTACGTATAATATTCTGGGTTGGTATCAGAATTACTGAATCGCAAATTGACCACGTCGCTCTTAGTCCAAATCTAAAAATGTCTAAATCTCAAAATACCGAAGTCGCAAACTGACTATAACGCAAAATGTCCGAACAGTTGTGCAGGTACATATACAGGATTGATATCAGAATTAGTGGATACATTAAATATTGTTTGAAAATGTATGTACTATGGGTTGGTATCAGAATATTACTATACCCAAATTAGGTGATTTTAATTTTGGTTTCCGTTTGTTCAAGCATCAAAATGGACCGATTTGGGTCAAGTTTGGTGTAAAGGTAGAGTGAATCTTGTGGAAGCACATAGGTTAGGGAAAGTAAAACATTTACGGCATCAACATTTATTTTATTTAAATCACTGAGAGATAAAAAAATCCCTTATAATAAAATAATTCCTTATTCTTTTTATTTCAGAAGGACTAACATTAAACGGTGTAATATCTTCCATTCGGAGTTTTGTAAGCTCCTGTCGGTATTTTCTGTCAAAAAGTATTGCTTTGTTTTTCCTGCTTCTGTTTTGAAAAAAAATCCTCTCATTTTCGTAAAGTTTCATCACTGATGCCATGCTTTGGCATACTTTACTTAATTGACGAACTGCACTCGTTTCGATCTGCACATCGCCAAAATGAATGATTCGACGCATTATCTTTTACCCAATTAAAGCGGTAACTGTTGCATAAAACAGCCGGTTTATTATTGTTATTTGAAATAAATATAATTTCATTGCTAGACATTGTGATCAAAGAGTATGTAAAAACTACGATATTATTGTGTCATATTAGCAGTGACATATCTGTGTGAATTTTACGAATAACACATTCTGCAATTGTTTAATTTTCTATCCTGGATATTTCCAAGTGGCCAGGCATGAAATCATCCAACATTAAGAACCAAAGAGATTAATGAACACAACTGGTACACAATAGGTACACAACTGTTCGGACTTTTTGCGATGAGCATTTTGCGACTTTGGTGTTTTGAGAATTAGACATTATGAGATTTACGACCTTTTGAGATTTGGACATTTTGAGATTTGAACATTTTGAGATTTGGACTAAGAGTGACGTGGTCAATTTGCGATCCAGTCATTCTGATACCTACCCAAATATCTTACTTTACCCAAATACAAAGTATGGTCTGTGAATCTGTCTAAAAGTATATATGATTGAAAACAAACAATATTTCATCTCTTGCTTTACCATAAATGATAATTACTAAAAAAAATGAAATTAATCTCCTATAAGAGATGAAGAGGAAAAATTAAAATAAACATCAATTTATCTGTACAAAGTTTAATTACTATTAACTTAGATTAGCAAGAAAATAAGAACGGCCTACGTGATGATACGGGCATTGCATGTTTTATTTTTGATTGATCTTTTGAACCGAATTATCGTGTGATGAGTAATTAGTGTCATCTGATTATTATATCGTATTCTTCGAGTAGATGACGCTAAATATAATGACCGGGATACACGAAGCTAGATTTTCAAGCTAGGATAGAAAAAAACCCCGTTCCCCGTTTGAACACGGTGTATCTTTCCTAACAGCTGATTATGTCTATACGCATAGGTCATGCACCTTAAAACGATAAATCTGAGTATAACCTACGATGCGTTGTTGGCGCTCTGACGTAAGTCACAAGTACAACCAAATATTTTCGCTTAAAGATGGCAACGCAAACAACGAAGCAATAAATACACACACAATTTCATTACAAAGGGTGGTTTCGTTTTACTCTGATTCGTAAGCCATTTAGTTTGTTTAAAAATAAAAACATTATACCGTATCGAATTAATACTAAACACGTATTAGTATACGTAGTGTAATTGAATGCCCCTCTGTCATATCAAATCTGTATAACTGCCTCTTTGGTGCAGTGGTCGCAATCGTTACGGCTCCGCCTGAGGTCCTGGGTTTTTGCCTTTCGGGGAGCACGGGCGTGATGTTATGTTATTGTTATCAAATAGTAATTAGTATTAGATAATCATTCAAACGTAGATTAAGACGATTAGCAGGAAGGCAGGTTTTTTTTTTTTTTAATGTCGCTGCATCATGCTGAGATAGGAGCCTTTTGGCCTCGTATAAGAATTTCTGTTTCCTTTTTCTTTTGTTACTTTTTGTTTTTATATAGTTTGGTTTTTTATTTTATAATTTAGTTTGTGCACTTCCTGTACGAGTCGCAATAAACACTTTTTCTTTCTTTCTTTCAATACATCGCAATCTTTGAAATAACATAATACAGAATATGCCAATACAATGTCTCCAACACCCTAGAAGTAACTAATGTTAATAGTACTAGTAAGTTATAATCACTTAAGTATCTAATTATAAGCGAACTGTTATTTATGTTCTTATGAGAAATAACGTTCTTCAAACCCAAATAGCGGTAGTAAGCTAGCAAGCTAGTCAGTCTGGCTTCGTGCATACAGAACTATCCTCAGTTTTCATGTGCCAAGCCAACACCATAATTGCGCAACACTAACAATTTCAATCTGAGTCATTTTGAAGGATATTGCTAATCCATTGCTTCTTATGTTCGAAAAATTTGTCTGCTTCAACAACGTAAATAACGCAATGAATGTTGATGAACTGTCAAAATGAAAGCCATTGCTACTGATTAGCAGTAGTGTTACAGCAATTACCCCGCTAGATAGTAAGCCAAGCTATTAGTTGCTTGCTATCCATGAAAAAGTAGCCTCGTGTATTCCGGGCATAATAGCTGTATTATCTCGTTCTATTCATTTTTTCAGTTAAATAGATAAATTATATTCTTCTATGTACTTCTTTTCAGTTTTAACGTTATTAATCCTTTCGCCAATATTATTCTTTTCTTTTCGATAAAGTTTGCTTTGAAAATATCTTTTGCTTGATTATTTTTTTTTCATTTAGTAGATAAGCCTGTGTATTGTGAAATGTTTGATGCTTCCTCATTGCTGAGATAATTCTTTTATTTAACAGTACATGCAGGTAATGACATCCATCTTTTTTAATATTTTAATCACATACCTACTTATATTTTTTTTATTTTATTTTATTTAAGATGGGTTTGCTTTGACTCTAGTCTAGGTCAGTGGTGACAGAGACAGAGTCGACGGTGGAGTGAGCTTACCCAGAAGATGCCTGTTCACTCTCACTTTGAAGAGATTATTATATAATTATAGAAATATTTCAATACTGGACTAAACATTTTAAGTTAGTATATAAAAATGTATTTAATTTTTACACACAGATACATACAAAACATCACGCCTTCTTCCCATGGGGTAGGCTGAAACTTCAGAACGCTACCTGACCTGCTACGATCCTTGCCTACATACCTACTCCTTTTTTGCTTCGTTTAAGTTTTGTTTTGTAAAATGTATGTTGCCTTTAAAAAGATACTCGTCAATATCCTGCACTAAAATATTTTATCAAAGCCGGGAAATATCGAATCTGACATAATATCTATCTTTACATGCGTTTGTTTTTTTAATAAAGATAAATACAAAATGCCTACGTGACGCTACCGGCATTGCACTTTGTTTATTGTGTATTAGTATTATATACTGGTTACTTAGTATACTTTTGACTCTCTTTTTGCGATGTTACTATAGAGTAAATAGATGCGATTATGGCTAAGTAATAACAGCCATACCGGTCGCCTGAAGGTTAAGGTACGCTAGCCGAGGTCGGTCCGTGGATGGGTGACCATTTATGACCCCTCCATGCCTCGAAAAGAAAGTCAAATCGTTGGTCCTGGCTGTCATTGTGGATCCTTGACAGTGGACCAAAATCTGATAACCAGTCTTAGAAGGGGGATCGTATTACCTCGTACCCGTTGTGGAGGTCAGATATTCAGTCGCTTCGTGTAAAATTTTGGTTTTCAGTTGCATCCGGTGAGACTGTAAGCCGACCCCAACATGGTTAAGAAAAGGGTACAAAAAGAAGGCAAAACGGGTAGGTTAGGGCTACGTAGCTGATGACTATAGAGTAAAATAATGAATTATTGGCTGAAATACATTTGCATGTTTAGGATTTAGTATTATTATCTTTTATGCTTTCAAGGCAGGTATTCGTATTGTAAGCTGATTAACGAATTATTTCTTATTCTAAATGTCATGCAGAAAATATTGATATCTTATAATTTTAATGACAGATCAAATACATTATTGCCAACATTACATTATCGCAAAATCTTAAAAATCCAACCGATAAGTATCAAGAATAAAACAATTTTTTTTTAGATTATCTTCTGACACAAATCACGAGACATACCTATCACGACTTGTGCTACAGTGTGTACACGGTTTGGTATACCTGATGCAGAAGCACTTACCTACATTTATATTTAAAACAACTTAAGTACATATATACCTAAGGACGGTCACAATACAGACGTAACCATTCGACGTCGGTGAACGACGCAATTCATTGACGCTGACAACTGGTTCTCTCACCCCATTTAGATAAACACCCACGTGGGGTCAAATCACCAATTATGCGTCATCCGAATCCCGATACCTACGTGACTTAAATCTTGTAGTCATAATATACAGGGTGTTTGGAAGGGAGCTGTACATACGCCTAGGGTAGAAACTAGGGATAGTCTGCTACCTACCCCCGCCCATTATATTGACCTTGGCCTCAAGGTTTTTTTTTAATTTATTTTTATTTTTTATTTGACTTTTTTGTGATTTTTTGACTAAAACTACCTGTAGCTCAAAATCTATCCATGGGACCGGTCGGCTAATGGTCTTGTTTTAATCGTTAGAGTCTTAGGGTCCTGCAAAAAATTATTTTACACCAGAAAATTGTGGAGAAGAAAAGTTATGGGGCCTGAAGTACCGTAGTAAGGTAAAGAAATAATTTTAAGGTAAGGTAGTAAGGTAAAAAAAACCTTGAGGCCAAGGTCAATATAATGGGCGGGGGTAGGTAGCAGACTATCCCTAGTTTCTACCCTAGGCGTATGTACAGCTCCCTTCCAAACACCCTGTATATACACAAATCTGCGGTTATGTATAAGAAGTAACAATGTTGGTGTTTTATGAGTGTCTGTATGTAATTTATATATTGCACCTGTTTAAGCAAGGATCTAGTAAATATATTAAATATTATTTGTACTTAGAATTAATTATGTAAATGATTTATTATTATGATTCAGCTGCTGACTTACGTTTCTAATTCCTTGTTTTTAAATCGTATCTTAACTAGTGTTATTAGATCCTCATAGTTTGATAGTTTATTACTTTGACACCGACTACAGCAAAAAGCAATTTAAAAAAAATCAATAACATAAAATTTGACACATTTCAGATCAACCAGAAATTATTTTATGCGCCTTACAAAGCCTTTGTCGATTAGTTCTCTATCCATCTATTGTTTTGCAATAAGTTGATTAATTGATAGACAATCTTGATTACCCCTTTACTGCTCCGCCGAACCTAACCTAAAAAGCTAAAAGACGTGAAGATAATATATGCAAAACCGTTGTAACTCATAACACAATACATGGGATGGTTAAGTTTCAGGACTATCTGATCTCTATTGAAATTAGTGGTATCTTTGGATCAGTCGAGCCCAAATCATTGAACCTAGGAAAGTGGGGCAAAAGGACTTTGTTTATGTACTTGGAAAAATAATGCAGGATAGCCTACAGCCTAAAGACAACGTTTATTGAGCAGTATTTTTTAACCGATTTCAAAAAGGAGGTTCTCACTCGATTAGTGTGTTTTTTTGTGTTTGTTACCCGATATCTCCGGCAATTGTGGAACGATTTCCAAAATTGTATAGAAAGGATAGGATATGCCTCAGGGGTGGTCCCATATAAACTTTATTAACTTTGCTTGGATGGTTTTCAGTCAGCGTCCATATTACGTCTCCTATCACTGTTATTTACATAGCAAGTAGTATGAATTTGTGTGGAATGGAAAACGCTTTATTTTTTACTTTTTAGCTAAAAAGCTAGCTATACACTTTTTAGCTGTGGAGGTACCACAGTACCTCCACAGCTAAAAAGTAAAAAATAAAGCGTTTAAAAAAAAAACAACAACTGTCTTCCAAAAAAAACACGACAAAGTGAAAAATAAAAACATCAAAAAAAAAAACAACTGCCTTCCTAAAAAAACAGTACAAAGTGAAAAATAACTGGTTTTGGACACATCGGTGGCAAAAAATGAAAATACAAAACCGACTTATTCACTTTGTAGTATTTTTATTGGAAGTCGGTGTTTTTTTTTTGGAGGAAAGATTTTATTTAAAGCCACGTTCACGATAACTAAAGCAATGTTAATGACCTACCTGTCAAAATAAAGGGGTTTGTCATTAGGATATGTTAAGCCACGTCTTCGGTAAATTATATTAGTGCCCATATGTTTTAATGTTGCTGAAAACATGTTGCTGGCTACATTGCACACAGGATGTGTGTTTAAAATGTTTCCAGCAACAGAAAACCATGTATTGGATCAAAAACATTGTTTTCTGTTGTGCAGCTTTCCTACTAATATAATAATCTATACGTCATTCTCATTACGCATGGCGACAGGTCTATAAGTGTCCACGACATTATGTGTAGGTATTAATTAAAGAACGTATATTAAAATGTGACTAAACGTTGAGAGGTCACGGACGTATCAAGGAAAACCTATTTAAATCCTTGGAAAGTTTAAACGTTTGTGTTTCACAAAAACTGTGCAAAAAATATGATAAGATGAAGTCATTGTTAATTTAAATATTTACATTTTGTATGTAATTAATAATTTAAAATGTTTGTGAGAAATATGTGGTTTTTGGGGTTTTTACCCCTTTTTCTATTACTTACGTAGGGTATGAGGTATTGTCCTTGTTTTAACTTTAATTTCGGAAAGTAAAACCGCATTTGAAATGAATCAGCGTAAGTATACAATTATCCTCACAAACTAATACTAATTAAAACTTGCAGCTATTCAATTATTACCTTTGCGTGACTATGTACTGGTGATAGTTGATGATCGAAACAAGTCGGAAGTAGTTGAGGTGTCAAAAGCTAAAAACGCCCAGTGTTGGTCGTGGCTCCCCATGATTTTTTTACTCCTAAAGGAGACAGCAAAAGTGGTCTGTGGACCAATAGCGATACGGTTTAGATTTTTGTGTTGGGATACCTCACCTTGTTCAAAGGGGCATCGAAATCTGACCCAGAAATTAAAAAAATGCGTAGTCTCCTTTGAGTAATCCATAAGTTGGGAATAGTAGCTTTTGCCTCCAACTTTGTCTCAACTACGTCTTCGTCGTAACGTCTCTTTTGCTATGCTGGAAGAATGTAGAGGTTAAGAAAGCCACATATCGACTACGTACGGTCTAAAATATCTCCTCTGATTGGTTTAATTAAAAGGATATCTAAATGTGATCCATACTCAAAACGTAATTTGATCTAATCTACACTTATTAAGCCATACTTAGAATATTTAAATCAAATATGGAGCAGTGCTGCTAAAATAAATCTAAAAAACCTTCAAATTACACAAAACAAGGTAATAAAGACATTATTCAGATAACACCGACTAACACCAACAGTTAAACTTTCCAAAACACAAAACTATTTATCATAAAAGGTCTATATATATATCACACATGCATATTCATACAAAAAGTGATAACAAACAGTACACGGTCACAAATATCATTCAGTAGAAAAAATACAAGTATAACACAAGAAGCAGTAAATTAAACACTCTAGAAGTCTCTATTCCAAGAACAAATTATGGCAAATATATGTAATATAAGATTTGAGGGAGCCAAATTACATAAAGAACTAATTTAAATAGTCATTCTTCCGATGTTGTACCTATATTAACTATAAGATTTTTTGTTTTGTTTCTCTTGTATTTTATTTTATTTTACAGTTTTTGGAAAACTTACAGCTGAAAACTTACAGCTAGACACTTTTACACGATTGAGAGTAACAAAATAAGGCCAATTAAAAGTTTTCACGGTTATAAGAGAATATATAAACAAAAAGTATTTGAGAAAGTAGACAGTTGAGTAAAGACAGTATCTTATACGTTTCAAGCAGCGCAAACTGTAAGCAATTACTTTACGTGATAAGTGGATATTGTAAAATTCTTTTAGAGAAATACATTAGAAGTCCATAAAATTTTCCCAACTGTCTGTAAGACTCAGTGCTCCCGTTTTCTATCAGGTTGTGACCCTATAACGCTTGTCTCCAAAGTCAATTCATCACTTCCAATCTTGATTATTTTCTTAGGACTCTTATTGAGTCTCCCTGTGATCATCTAACAAACTTTAATATCCCGGTGAACCACTTTTGGGGGGCTCGTTTTTATAAAAGGCTTTTCTAATAGTGAAGTTTTCTTATGTCGTCAGTGACTGCCTCGTTGATCTAGTCGTCGCAAGCGCTACTGCTGAGCACGAGATCCCGAGCTCGTTTCCCGGGTTGGGCCAAGTGTTATTTGATTGTCTCACCTCTAATTTCGCAGTAGCAACCTGGAGTCTGAATTTGTGTCCTGTTGATGGCAATAGGCTCGCCCCGATTACATGAACTTAAATATACTTGGCGAAATGTGGGTGTAGTATAGGTACACCTCTGCCTGACCCATCGCGGAACACAAGCGTGATGTTGTGTAGGTATAAGTACTGTCGGTCTTTTTCCTACCTACTGATACAATAAACCACTACGTAATTATCCTACAACAACATCAATTATTATTATAGCACCGCAAATATTAACGTCAACCCGTTTATGTGTCAAGGGTAGATAGAATCAGAGGCAAACAATAAGGCTGTGCCATTAGAACGAGACACGCCTCTACGTATTGTCGGCTAATGATTTGCATTATCTGTGGTTACTGGTTGCTGATGAGTTAGTCGTCTAGTACATTAGTTATTTACTTTTTTTTAGCTTGGTATAGAAAACATTCTAAGAGATGTGATGACTCTGAGTTTTGACTACCCATTCATGGTGCATACCAATAAAGAGTCGAAATCTTTGCCAGAATCTTAGTCAATAGGTTCTAGCAAGCGTGCATACCATAATGAAAACAAGTTTTTTTTTTTCTGTTATCACCAAAATACTCAGTGAGCCAATTTAGGCCGTTACTCAATAGCAACGTTTCTACTCTGTGACAGAAGAGGCCATCACCCTAAAGTGGTACAAATACAAACTAGTAACTGTGTGCCGACTATGAGGTTGAACGTTATTATTAAAAATATATTTGCTAATAGTTTCCTAGCCCGATCACTATGTACGGCAAGCCGATCCCTTGGGAGAAGCGAGTTAAATACCTAGGTGTATTCCTTGACCCACCACTTTACCTTCAGTAAGCACATAAAGATGGCTCGTTCGCGCGCCTCTTTTACTATCGGTAGGCTTCAATTAATTCTAACCGCTCACAGCAAATTGTCACTAAAGTGCAAATTGCGCATCTACACCGCAGTCATACGTCCCATCATGACCTATGACTGCGTCGTATTTGCACACGCCAAGCCACGCCATCCTCATAAGATACAGACCCTCCAGAACCGTTTCCTTAAGAAAGGTTACGGAAGCCCCCTTCTATGTCCGTAATGTGAACCTTAAAATGCCCACCACCAAGCAGTTCATGAAACGTCGGGCAAAGCGATTCTTTGACTATGGCATAAAGCACACCAATCCCTTGATAAAAGCGGCCGCCCGCTACACTCACTCCCGCATTTTTAAGATTCACCGCTCGAGGCATACCTACATTATGCACGCCACCACTCTCCTCCAAGAGAGTAGTAAGGCCACCAGTACTTTCAGAAAACACAGAAACAGACCGCTGTCCTTCCGTCCTCGCCGCCGAGGCTCGCCGCGACGCGACGACCCAATCCACGTCCCTATCTCGAGTTAGTTAGCCCGCGCTGCTGAGCCTGTAGTTTTAAATTCGTACCGTAATAACAATTCCGATCTGTCTCTTGCTGCCCTCGTAATAACAATTCCGATCTGTCTCTTGCTGCCCTCCCTCAGCGACGCCCTAAGCCGAGGTCCGTACCCCACAGGGCGTCGTCCCCTTAGCGTGTAGTCGCCTAGTTTATAAGTTTTTTAAGCCCTGGCTGGTGGCCTTGATTTATTAAGCCAAGCCCGGTTAAGCAGCCGACAACCTCCTAGGTTGACATGAGAGATGCCACATATGGACAAAAAAAAAACAATTTTTTAGTTAGTTAAATAATGAAATAACTGAAAATACTGATAGGAAAAATGTAGGGGAACAAGAGAAGATAGTGACAAGTGTCAACCTTCTTAATTACGAAAAATCGTTGAACTAAATACACTTTGCTTTACCACTGCAGCTGTACCGTACCTACTTACAATGCCAAAGACACGGGATAACTTTTTTTTTTTTTTTGAGACATTATCTACACATCGTCTTCAGGTCCCGAACTAGGTAGAGCCTGTACTACGGTAACCTGATGACTGATATACATACTTACATAGGTACATATACACAGCCTATATTATACATTGCCAAAGATGCTTTAACGGGTCAATCCATCTAAGACAAGTTGTTATTATTTTAATCTACCAATCTCAATTTATGGTATTTGACAGCAAATCAGAAACTTGACCGTGCTTCCAGCTAACGAGGGTCAATCTTGCAATTTAGCATCGCTTTCGTTTTGACAGTTTAACAGAATTCAATGAAATAGATCAAAACAATGAACATCTTTGAACTGACAGAGACAAACGGTATTGTTGGATTTTAGAACTACAAGCAACTAGGCATATTAGTAAGTTTTGCCGTCATAATTTTAAATGCAGCACGTAATCACGGCTATTGTGTTAATTTTTACACGTCCATCAGTGCACATTATACATATCAGTCTAACTTAGCTAGAAAAGCTCCCCACATTACATCAAAATTAACGCTACAATGATAGCGCAGCATCTGCACATCTTTGCTCACTAAGCCTCTCACTTCTACATCCCAGAAACTACGTCTTTGCTCCATTTAGAACTGAGTGGCGCGCGGCGCGGCGGCGCGGCGCAATTACCTGGTGCTCGAACTGAACTACGAACGTACGTTAAAGTTTAACTGCATGTCTCATAAACTGCTTTAACAGAACTAGAGATACGATTGTTTAACTAATTACTTAACTATAGGTTTATCTATGTTTTTCGAGCTGTTGTTTCTGCTGCATTGAGTGTTTAGAGCAAGAATTTTACTTTATTTTCTATTTGAAAATTCCAGTTGGATAAATTACTCAATTTGGTTTACTTGTGGCATTCCCGTTTAGGATTTAATCGCTTTCACATAATTTTCTGGGTTACTTTGTTACTGGGTGATTTTTTTCTAGGTCAATAGGTCTACTGGTCCGACTGAAACGATCTATTCTGAGCTTTTTACTTCCTTCCAACCGAAACAATTGCAATTCGTTTTAATAGATTTTACAAAGTAGAACTAAAAATCCGTATTTAGTGAAATACCTACTGAAACGTTTTCATGTAAACGCCTGCGGTGCATAGTCATAATTAGATCGTATGCGATGCGCCGGAGTTGCCATTTTGTTCTAACAGACATACAAATCAAATGGAAATGTTAAAAATTGTAAAAGATTTTAAAAAAATACATGAATGGCTCTATATTTCCTGCATGTGCAATTAGTAGCATTGATCTCATGATCACTACGTACAGTAAATTATGTTTACATAAAATATCGTTAATCACGCCATATTTAGATACAAAAAGCAATTCCCAAAATCGCCATCCATTCTTTGCTTTCTATTCATTAAGAAGAATACTCATAATAAGAAATACATAAAATATCTATGGGAATTTGGACGTTATCATCTTTGTCCATGTTATGGAACACCCCTCTCCAAGTGAGAAAGTCTGGATCCATTGTCCATTCTGATTGGAAGATTTCTAAGAATTTCGGCAACTTAGGACAATTTAGACTTTTAGTCCAAAGATGATTTTGAAATGATGAAATTGATCACAAATGCTTGATTTCGTTTAAGATATTATAAGATTAGTTTGTCAGATCATTGTTTATAAACTCTATCACTACAGAAGTTTTTGAAGGGCCTGAATCAAGCTTCATAGTATGATGCCTCCCTGGCTAGAGGCGACCAATCTAATACTATCATCAGAATCGTAGGTCAAGACTCTACGGTTAGACTTATAAACACCGCCTGGAACTAATTTGGTAGATCGCCTAATACAGGGATCCGGGGAGTGTGATGAGTCCGTAGGTGGTGTTCCTCTTATGACCTTGTTTGGGCCTGCAATATTTGCAGAGCGTCTTTTTATCAATCTCAGCCATGAAGTTGGTCATACTAGCAGCCACTGTGTTCCAGGAACCTGAGATGTGCTCAAGTGATTTCTTATATTACTCTTGTTGTCTCATGGTGGTCTGTGCTATTTCTATCAATCAATTCTGTAGCTAGAGTTGTTATATCACTTAGAGCTGTCCGGGCGTTCTTGACCATTGCAGCGGAATAGGCAGAGGTTGCAATTTTCAGCATAGCCAGTAAGGTAGGCGGAACATTTCAAAGCTGAAAGTCAGACTTTGGCCTTTTAGCATAATCAGCCTATAATGTCCCCACGGCACTCCAAGAGGGAATAGGCTGTAATCTACCACGCGGGCAAGGTGCCGGGTTGGAAGATGTCACATGTCTTCGAAAACGAGTTGATTGATATTCCTGGTTTAGTTTCTTACTACAAATCAGTCTCGAACGGCGCGTAATGATGGTGAAAATCTGATATTTTCACCATCATTACACGCCATTCTTTCTGGACTTGGCTCTTCCTTCGTCCAAGACTTCCTTGCATTTACTTGACCAAGTTATTGGGCCACCTCTCACGCACTGTTGTATCTAGTTTAATTAGTAGGAATGCTGCTCCTTTGAACGGGAAGTCTAAACAGACGGATTGCTCTAGCACCAATTAAAAGCCATTCCTCACGATGTTTTCTTTCACCGTTTTGAGAGCAGTTGTGATAAAATAATTTATACAAAGTAAAGCGGCCTGCCTGGGTTCGAACCCACGGCCTACAACTTGTAAGTCTCGGAGCCGTTACCACTGGGCCACCACTGCTCTCGTCTTAAAATGTCGATTTGTTAAAACATTTAAGGGGCTGACATCAGCTAGAGCGCGGTCAGTGTCGGACTGCATAGAAAAGAAAGAGAAGTGCGATGACACAAAACTGGTAATTTATTGCAAAATATGAAGCAATTCTCTATTTACAATTTATCTATTGATTGGACTAAAAAATTAAAACACTATCACGATAATATGCTGCTTGAAGAACAATCTGACAAAAAAAAACCGAATGATTTCATGTTTATTAGTATGGTATTTAATAGTTAAAAGATTTTTTAGACTTCGTGAGTTTTCAACATACTATCAAACTTGCATATAATAATATCCTGAAGAATATCATATATTTTTCTGATTTTGTTTACTGCAGTTGATACATATACTTTTAGGCATTATAAAACTTGCGTTTAGGTCATGTAGTCCCCATATAAACTACCTGATTCTGAACCACAATACAACACTGCAACCCTTAAGTATAATAACATCGATCAGCAACACGTGTACTTATAACAATTCAAGTTAGCTAAAAGCACTTATGTGCTTCATCATTATTGATGATATTGATATTAGTGGGAACTTAGTTCATACTCCGCGTGGAACAAGGGGGCATTTAAGTATGTAATCAGGTATTAATCTTGCCATAAGGTTCATTAAAATGTTCAATCTCCAAGGAGCTAAATACGGTTGTTAATTGTGCCGTTTTTCTGGATGGATCGTGCTAATCTGTCTTCTATCTATAAAAAAACTATCTATAAAAAACTAATAAAAAACTACTACTTATCTATGAAAATAAAATAAATAAAATGTTGTACAGTCGTTGGTAAGCGGTTCACGTTCGAACAGCTGGACCGATTTAGCTATTTATTCATTTAAAATGTTCGTCATAGTCTGAATAAGGTTTTAAGGGAAAGAAACCATTTTAAGTTGCTCGGAAATTTGGGAATTCGGGAAAAACTAAAAGTGCTTTTTTCTATGGAATTTTTGTATTTTTGATATTTGGACGGAACAAGGTTTGACGGGTCAGCTAGTTATTCAATTAATCTTTAGTAGTTTTTTGTGTTCATATTGTTACGAGCTGGGGTTCGGGATAAATAAATTTATACCAATTTACACGAAAAACACACTATAATTAAAAATCACAAATACAGTAATCAGAAACTTTAAACACAATCACTTGTAGTTCACTATTAGTCCACTTTTACTGTTATTAGCTGTTCTTCACTGTTTCGCATTCTAAACTGAACTGCCCTACAACGCTGTCAACCCCTTATTTATATGACGAGTGTAAGTTACTAGAATGTTCTAGCATAATACCAGAACATTCTAGTACTTACGGGAACGGTCCAGTGTAGTTCGGCTATTCGATAACAGATGGCGTTAGCGTCTAACGTGTAGTTCTTCTATTCGCTAACAGATGGCGTTAGGATCTACGTGACACTGCCCCCTCCTAAGACATGCTCGTCCCGAGCATCATTATTCCCGTAATATCGTGCCAATCGATCGACATGAACAATTTTAGGAGTAGTTCGCGTATTCCTTTGAATTCGGTAGGTGACATCGTTGATCTTGGTCACGATTCTGTACGGTCCGTCCCATTTTGCCTGTAGCTTAGGGGACTTCCCTTTGCTGCGGGCTGGGTTATGCAACCACACTAGCGAACCTTCGTCGAAACCACTATTGTTCATCTTCCGGTCATAACGAGTTTTCATTTTCTCGGACATCTGTTGGCCTGATTGTCTGACATGCTCATATACGTCATTCATCTTGTTGCGCAGGTCATTCGCATAATCTGTTAAACTGCGTGGAGTATCAGGGGGGATGCCGGTAATTAAATCTGCTGGTAGCCTTAACTCCCTTCCGAAGTTCGCGAAGGCTGGTGTCACAGTCGTACTCTCGTGAACTGCACTTCGGTATGACAGGAGAAACGGTTGTATGTGCTTGTCCCAATCCTTTTGTCTGCTTGCTACAACTTTTGCCAGATATCTTTCCAACGTCTGATTAAATCTTTCCACCATTCCATCAGATTGTGGGTGGTATGAAGTAGTTCTGGTTTTGTGAGTACCCATCACCCGACATGTTTCCTGAAACACTTGGGTTCAGTATGCGTACGGCTGCAACGTTGATTGCCCTAACCAAGGTCCGCGCCATCTTCCATGGAAGGTTTTCGTCCAATCTTTCAATGAGAATACATCGATTTTTCTGTCCAGAATTATGTGGAAGACTAACTGGAACTATTGTTTCCGACCGGGGAGGAAGAACAATCCTCTTTAAACAGTACACTTCGCCCGATGGTGCACCTTCCATGAACACTTCTTCTGAACCACATTTCAAGACTCCTTGATTCACGTCGATCTCACAACAGTGCTGTCGCATGAAGTCCAAACCTAGGATGCAGTCATCTACTATGTCAGCCATGATGACCTCATGCCGGTAAATTGTGTTACCCAGTTTTAACTCCACCTCTTTCTCTCCTCGGACGGGTATGTGCTGACCGGTAGCTGTTACTAAATTTACGCGGCCATGCTTACCGAAGATGTCCCCAAGAAAATGATTCGCTAGTTGGGAACTGACAACCGTGCGAGAAGCTCCAGTATCCAATGTCAGCTTACATGGTCTTCCATTCACTTCACCTTTGATGATAAGGCTGTTTCCATCATGGGCTTGTGAGATCGAAATCCTTGGGGCTCTTTTAACACCAGCCAGCACCCGCCCCGCAGTCCTGGCGTTTACTCGTTTTCCCTGCTGCTGGGCGGTGACATCAGCCGCCCTTCTTTCCTGGGTGTGATCTTCGCGAACAGTGCTTCGCTTCGGGCAACTCGACTTGAGGTGGCCCTTTTCTCCACAAGTGTAGCATCTAGGGCTGTACCTAGTACGGTCACGTCCTGGTAACTCCGCAACGTCCCTGATGCGGTGGGCTCGATGATCGTGCCTTACTGCCTCCACCTCCAATGCATGGGCCAAGGCGTCCTTCAGCGTCTCATGGTGCCCAAGTCTAACAGCAGCTCTAGCTTCCAGGTCCCGTATACCATCGATGAATGCTTGAACCAGAATCCCTTCGATGGGTGCAGGCGCAGACTGGTACGCCTTTCGAACCAGCTTTTCAATTTCCAGGGCCCACTGCTGCAGGTTTTCACCACTGCGTTGCACACGATCTTTTACTGGGCTCGAAATACGTGTTCCAAGTGTGCGTCACCGTATCTGGCTTCTAACGCCTCAAGCAGCTGCTCGTAAGTCACATTCTTACCGAGAGCTTCCAATATGGTTAAGGCCTGGTCGCGAAGGCCCAAAGTAAGTGCGGTCATGGCCTGCCCTTTTGTCCACCCATTTGCTTCTTTGACAGCTTCAAGCTGGATTTTGTATGCCGACCACGAAGATGTTCCATCGAAGGGTGGCACTTTAAACCCGCGCACCAAAGGTGCAGCAACTACAGAAGTCGCAGTCCCGTCTCCAGCTTTCAGGTTCCCCAACGCTTTTCTCATGTCAGCGATCTGGATTTCGGCGTCGGAGATACGATTTTCGTGCAGCTGAACCTTCTCCTTCACGGCTGTGATGTCCTTGCCAAACGTCGCGCGTAAATCTTTAATGAGGAGGATCTGCTCTTCCTGGCGGTGGGTCTGCTCCTCTTTGTCACGCCAAAGCTGTTCCTCCAGCCGGCGGGCCTGTTCCTCTTGTCGGCGGGCCTGTTCCTCTTGTCGGCGGGCCTGTTCCTCTTGTCGGCGGGCCTGTTCCTCCTTGTCACGCTGAAGCTGTTCCTCCAGCCGGCGGGCCTGTTCCTCCTGTCGGCGGGCCTGTTCCTCTTGTTGGCGGGCTTGTTCCTCCTTGTCACGCTGAAGCCGTTCCTCCAGCCGGCGGGCCTGTTCCTCCTGTCGGCGGGCCTGTTCCTGCAGCATCACCATCAGAGCGGAAAGATCTATGGCTGGTGATGCTGTAGGAACTCCAGATGGTACTTCGGAGATTGGCTCCGTCGTCGGCTGATTACCACCAGGTGTCTGTATCGGAGAACCTTCAAACCGCCTCTGGTCCACCTCCTGCTGGCGCTGACTCCGGGTACGGATACCCTCCGTGTCGTCCTTCGGAAAAACTGGCATAATTTATCCCTTACTTCTGACACCAAATGTTACGAGCTGGGGTTCGGGATAAATAAATTTATACCAATTTACACGAAAAACACACTATAATTAAAAATCACAAATACAGTAATCAGAAACTTTAAACACAATCACTTGTAGTTCACTATTAGTCCACTTTTACTGTTATTAGATGTTCTTCACTGTTTCGCATTCTAAACTGAACTGCCCTACAACGCTGTCAACCCCTTATTTATATGACGAGTGTAAGTTACTAGAATGTTCTAGCATAATACCAGAACATTCTAGTACTTACGGGAACGGTCCAGTGTAGTTCGGCTATTCGATAACAGATGGCGTTAGCGTCTAACGTGTAGTTCTTCTATTCGCTAACAGATGGCGTTAGGATCTACGTGACAATATGTTATATTTTAACTTTAAAGACGCATACGTATTGCCGAACTCTTAATGACTTTAAGTTTGTATGCCACTTGCATGTCATAAAACGTTTATTATTGGTTTCAAAACTTGGTTGGTTGGTTTCAAATATAGTCAAATAAAATAAACAATTATATGAACTCGTATAACTTGTCAGTAGGTAAGCTAATTTTGGAGAAAGAACATAAACATTGTCTTGAGTTAATCACAGCGACCAACTATTTTTATCGTTTAAGTAATCGTTGATTGAATAGTATGCCTTTGAACAAAGGTTGGATTTTACTTTAGCTTTAAACGCATTAAAAGGCAATTCTAACAAAGAAGAGGGAAGCTTGTTATAAAAGTTTATACCAAGCCCAACAAATGAGTTATGGACCTTATGAAGCCGGTGAAAGGGAGCACGTAGTTTCTCCTTGTTTCTAGTGTTAATATTATGAATATCACTGTTTTTTGTGTATAAGTGTATATTTTGCCTAATATATAAGATGTTGGCGAAGATGAATTTTGAGGCCACCGTGAGAATACCAATCTCTTTAAAAAAATCTCTCAGAGTAACTCTAGCACCTAGCTGGTAAATTGCTCGTACAGCTCGTTTTTGAAGAACAAATATATTTTGAATATCAGCGGCTTTGCCCCACAGCAGAATGCCGTGGGACATGACGCTATGAAAATAACTGAAATAGACTAGCCGAGCTGTATCAACGTCAGTGTATTGTCTTACTTTCCTGACGGCATAGGCGGCCGAACTGAGCCTTCCCGCTAGGCATGATATATGTGATCCCCACTGAAGCTTGGCATCAACTGTTATGCCCAGAATTACTGCCGAGTCTACAGTTTCAAGTACCTCTTTATCTAAGACGATGTTGGGTCCTAGATTTCTAACATTCGGTAAGGCGAACTTTACACATTTCGTTTTCTTGGCATTGAGAACTAGGTTATTTGTGGTAAACCAATCTGTAACCATTGATAGTGCACTGTTTACGTCGTCAAAATTTTGTCTATTCCTGTCTACTTTAAAGATAATAGAGGTATCATCAGCAAATAGTACAACGTCACAGATGCCCTTTAAATAGAATGGTAAGTCATTTATATACACCAAGAATAAAAATGGGCCCAGTATAGAGCCTTGAGGTACACCTAAATGAACTGGTAGCCAGGAAGATTTCACACCATTAACATCTACACATTGGTGCCTATTATGTAAATATGAATCTAATACGTTAAGAGCTTCGTTTTGAATACCGTAATGAATTAGTTTACGCAAAAGCGTGTCATGGTGCACGCAATCAAAGGCTTTGGAGAGATCACAGAAAACTCCAATAGCATTTTGCGAGCTCTCCCATGCGCTAAATATGTGTTGCTCTGCTGAAGCAGAGCAACACCCGCATCTGTATTCGAACGACCTTTTGTAAAGCCATATTGTTCATCATGAAGGAGGCTATTTAAATTAAAATGTCTTAGCAACTGCTTGAGTATTAATTTTTCAAATATTTTACTAAATGCAGGTAAGATAGAAATAGGCCTAAAATTGCCAACGTTATTTTTATTACCCGATTTAAATAATGGTATGACTTTACTACTCTTCATGAGGTCAGGAAAAGTTCCTAAATCAACACATTTATTAAAAGTAACAGCTAGATAGGGGGCTACGATGTCGATTTTATTACTTACAAGTTTAATTGAGATGCCCCAGTAATCACCAGTGTTTTTTGACTTGAGTGTGTTAAAAACACTAATTACATCACGAGGTGTTACATGTTCGAAGCTAAATAAGCGACTACATTTAGGTACACTATTATGCAAAAGGTTTTCAGCTTCAGATGGGGACGAATTTAAGGAGCGAGTCGTAGTTATAGGTATGTTGGCAAAAAACTCATTAAATGCTTCAGCTACGTCAGCTGCTGTATTAACTAATTTGTTGTCGACCATAATCTCTAATTGTCTTTCTTGTTTAACCGACTTACCCGTTTCATTGTTAATAATTTTCCAGGTGGTTTTTACTTTGTTATTCGAATTTTTAATTGTATCGCTTAAAAATCATCGCATCATAGTCTGAATAAGGTTTTAAGGGAAAGAAACCGCAAAAATAACAAGAGTAAAACGAACAAAAGGTGCCATGCCATACGGCGGTAAAAAAAAAAACATAAAAACAGATTAAAATATAACTGGCAGCAGGGGGATAGGCAGAAACTATACATGTCTTGACTTCCCTAATTTATAGGCCCTCTAATTAGGTTATGGAATCAGGCGTTACTTTGCAGAAATAAATCTATGACAATAAATGAATCTAAACTAAACATTGAAATTGCATAATAGTTTTTTAATTTATTTTTTTATTATTACTGCCCATCTACTAGTTCCTACTCTGTCATTACTTTTCTGATGTGATTCTGCTCTCAATATCACTTAGACTGGGTACATCCACATTTCTCTATGCTTAAGTCCCATGTAATAGGGGTCGAGCCTATTGCCATCCACCGGGCACAACCACTGCCGGGCCGCTCTTGAGAAATGAATGATGGAAAAACCCAATAACAAGTTGCCTGACCTGGGAATCGAACCCAGGACCTCATGCTCAGCAGTAGCGCTTGTAACCACTAGGACTTGACCAACGAGGCACACAAACAAACAAAAACAAACCCTATAAACAAATAGCATAGGCACTATTGTCCTTTTCACAAAATACAAAAATATTTGGTCCGAATTAAATACATGAGAGAAAACAGCTGTGTTGATAAATTTTAAACAGAATTTAGTTCAACCACGGAACATTAATCAGTATTAAAATGCAACCATGTTCGTAGTGTATCCCGCGATACATTCACACTGCGAGCCATTTTCAACATCTCCATTTAAATTTGTTTAATTTTTACTGTAGATATTATTACTTCAAATACTAGTTAATATCGAGAGACGGTAGGTATCCAGGTAGATCGGTGGGTGGATGATGATGATGAAGGTCGTGGGGAACACCTGGGTGAGACTCGTACAGACCAGGGAATCATGGCAGAAAAGAGTTATGATGACGATGAGTTAATAGGAACTGGCTCTGACGATTTGTGATGCTACTGATTTTGCTGGAGATAGGTACCTACTTAAGACATAAATACAGATATGACTTATGTACTTACTACCTACATTATAATCCCTACGCCCCTAGGCTCCATCTAATTTGTCAGTTTAGATTCATCAGCTGAATGATGAGCACTGAAATCAACAGTGCAAAAGGATTACCTCTCCTGTAGCCAAACATTAACCACAGCATAAACAATCAAATCTACCATTGCAGAAACCTTTGGTTTTTTTTGTCTTGTGGACTTATCTAGTCACAGATTTTTAAATCAGAAAACGGACGAATAAATCCAATATAAGAAATATAAAAAATGAAACTACGCTATAACTATTTATTTAACTAATTGAAATACCTCTTTGATATTTCAATGAGTTTTACCTATTCTAAACAAAATGTAATGAAAAAATGATTTCAACGTTCAACTACGCTCTAGGCACATCTAGCTGTGCACACGTCGACTATTTTGAGCAGCCGTTTCATTCATATACAGGGTGTCCAAGAACCTGGCGTCCAACTGGATTCCCACGATGCCCCAAGTTCTAACAGTACTCAGAAAAATATTTTAAAAAATCCACCCCATGTACTTACAGAATTATACTGATTTAAAAAAAAAGGGGAAATGAGCACCCTGTGACATACTTTTGAATGCTGTGACTGCTAATGCTGATAATTTCGATATTTCTTGGAGGTTTTGTAATCTAGGGTATTGCTGTGTCTAAATAGAATGTAAAAATAATGTACTTATTGTACCATTTTAAAATAAAATATTATTTTAACTAAAGGTGATATGGAAAACTATTGAATTTCGCAACTTTGACCGACTGTAGTGTAAAAAAAATGTACCAAAATAGTATGGCAAGTGACGTCAAATTTTGACGCGTTTATTCCTCTTTTTAAAAAGGTATAATACTTACACATTAATTTGAAAAAAAAAATTTTTGATAATATTTTTACTCAACAACCCAATTTTTACGATGTCTTACAGAATTCTTAGAAAGAAAAATTTACGACGAATTGAATCTAACCTCTAAAGAATTACTATTGTATGCTCATAAAAATAACAACAGGCCTCTCAAAAAACAGGTTAGACCGTAAGGGACGGTATGTGCATGCATCTCACCATAGTGATTCGTTATTACAACAGGAGGGAGCAAGACAGAAACTATCTTTGCGATTTGCTGGTTCTTCTTTATGGTACCCCATTATTCAGGTAAGAGTGAGGGAGAAAAAGGTTAGAGGTGCGAGTGAGATAGATAGTGACGCTATCTGGGATCGTGCTATTTAGGATAACAGTACGGTCAGTACGCGTCACTGCCTCCTGCCGTTACTACGCACCTCTCTCTTATTGTTACCATTGATCACGTACTACGATTTAAAGCTTTGTTTATTGGACTCGATTACTCTTTGTGCTCTGGACTTTGAAACGAACTCTTTACGACGACCTTTGCCTGTGTTTGGACAGTTTGTGTTTTGTGTGTGCTACCATGGCGACCTACACTCCGCAAGAATACGCAAATATGCACTACATTTATGGAGAATGTAGAGGTAATGGACGAGCTGCAGCGAGACTTTACAGAGAAAGGTATCCGAGGGCTACGCGATATCCCGACCATCGAGTTTTCATTAATGTGCACAGATCACTATGTGACGGGCGATTCCCCAATCAAGTAGCTGGTGAAGGACGACCCGTAAATGACTTCATACGCGATGAAGTTTTAGAGGCGGTGTCGGCAAATCCAAGCATCTCTGTGCGAGGAATAGAAGCTGATACGGGGATACCGAAGAGCACAGCACACAGTATTCTCCAAAAAGAAGAATATCATCCGTACCACGTACAGCGAGTGCAAAGTCTTTTACCTCGAGACTATCCGAGCCGAGTCGCGTTTTGTGAAACAATCCTGCAAAAACATCGAGAAGACGAAAACTTTATCGACAAAATTTTGTGGTCAGATGAATCAACATTTAAGAAGGATGGCTACATGAACCTACACAACTTGCACGAGTGGCATGTGGAAAATCCGCACTTGATGCGAGAAGATAGATCCCAGTACCGGTTCAAAGTGAACATGTGGACCGGTATTCTCTGTGGGAATATTATTGGTCCATTTGAGATGCCCGAGAATTTGACTGGCGAATCATATTTAAATTTTCTTCAAAATGATTTGCCAAACTTACTAGAAGAGACCCCACCAGATATGTGGTTCCAACACGACGGCTGTCCAGCACATTTTCGCGTATCCGTTAGAGAGTTTTTGGACGAGCAATACCCGAACAGGTGGATTGGGCGATCAGGAACAATCCCGTGGCCAGCCCGCTCACCTGACTTAAATCCGCTGGATTTTTTTTTCTGGGGAACTATGAAGGAGCTCGTTTATGCGAAGCCCATTAATGACATCGCTGACCTTCGTGAGAAGATAACACAAGCAGTGCAGGTGATACGTCAAAAAAGTTACTCGCGAAACATAAAGCGGTCCTTTTTAAGGAGAGTGAGAGCTTGTATTGCCGCGGGTGGTCAACATTTTGAACATTTATTGTAATAAAATATCTTTAAACTAACATTCTTTGCTTTTATTCTACTGGGAACCCATCTACCTGTGTGTATTTCCTTCTTGCTCACTCTTGGAACCGAAGTAAATAATAGTAGTAACATAACAGTTTCTAAGATAAGAAAGGGTCCGACAGTTACCGTTAGTAGGTAGGCACTTCGTAAAAATTGGGTTGTTGAGTAAAAATATTATCAAAATTTTTTTTTTCAAATTAATGTGTAAGTATTATACCTTTTTAAAAAGAGGAATAAACGCGTCAAAATTTGACGTCACTTGCCATACTATTTTGGTACATTTTTTTTACACTACAGTCGGTCAAAGTTGCGAAATTCAATAGTTTTCCATATCACCTTTAGTTAAAATAATATTTTATTTTAAAATGGTACAATAAGTACTTTATTTTTACATTCTATTTAGACACAGCAATACCCTAGATTACAAAACCTCCAAGAAATATCGAAATTATCAGCATTAGCAGTCACAGCATTCAAAAGTATGTCACAGGGTGCTCATTTCCCCTTTTTTTTTGAAATCAGTATAATTCTGTAAGTACATGGGGTGGATTTTTTAAAATATTTTTCTGAGTACTGTTAGAACTTGGGGCATCGTGGGAATCCAGTTGGACGCCAGGTTCTTGGACACCCTGTATACAGTAAGAATACTTAAGGACACTAAGAAAATCATATCTTTATCATAATTTTAGCAACATCAATAATTTAATCCTGTAATTTGCCGTATTCCTTCCTAATGTTACGCTACACACAAAAATAGTTATACCAGAACCGCCAATACCTACCAAGAAACTCATAAACAAGTATGCAATAAAGTGCAACTGCGCCCGCGCCGCTTCCAGCACCTTCTCCCGCCATTTTCAGCCGCCATGTTTATCCGCGCGGTTCGTCGGCCGGGCGACGCACCAATGGCCCTCACCTCGGCCCCAAGGTCCCTTCCCGCAACAGACGCTGATGATTAATCACCGTCATGATCTGCATTCGGAATGTTTTGTAATGTTTCAGGTTTTCCGAATTTGAGTTTCATAGATTTTTGTGGCGTTGCATGAGCAACTGTTTTTAACTTGTATTGCAGAAAAATAGTATTGTGTTGTGATAGTACTGTGTGGTCTTGATTTTTTATTGCGCTCTATTAATAATAAGGACTTGTGTTATTAATTATGTCAATATGTGGGGGTAAACCGAAATATCGAACTGCATTAGATAACAGTAGTTGCTGTCTTCAAAACACTATTACCATACTGCACAAATCTTAACAACCTTTACGATCTATCTGTAAAATGGGCCACCAATCATTTGAATATTAAAATATGTACATACCTACCTAATAGAGATTTACAAAAAAACGATCTTTTTTATCACCGGTCATTCTGTATTGTTTGACTGCAAATAGATTTAAACTATAACCACAAAGTTTTCTTTGCTCAGATTGGCTAGACCAAAAGGTCTCAGTCAGCATCTGTGCCACACGCTCAGAAGTCTCGATTCTAAAACATTGACACGTTCCTCCAAAACCAACACAAACTTCGTAAACAGACGTGACCAAACATATTCGATTTCAATCTCAAATACAAGTTACAACCACGTAAAGACCAAAGGCTTAACTTTACAGAAATACTAAGAAACAGAATAGTTATCTAACCTAGTCTAAATCTTAATATATAAAATATTACGTGCTCAATAATTCTAAAATATAACATTCTTTACTTTGTTTGATTTTACTTAATAAAACATCAGATTTTTTTGTCCAATTAATTTTGTCGACTCAACCACCATAAAATATAATACAGTGTAAATATTTTTTATTTTATTTTATTTATTTATTTAAGGAAGAACAAACAGTAGCACAATAACAAATAGTCATAATAACTTAAATTCAAACATCTTTAAACGATTATGCTACCCACTACGTTCTCCACAGATTACAATTTGAGGTATTTATAACTAGCTAGTAACACAGATACAATACATTATATAAATTAGAATCGCGACATTTGCGCCAAAAATGTAAACAAATATAAGCTTATGGAAAAATAACCTTAATTCCTACATAACAAGGTTCAGTTTACGCTACAGCTTTAAACATTTTTATATAATTTTTATAAAAAAAAAAAACTTTAAAAAAATATAAAGGAAACTGCCCTTCCAAAATTTTTGACACTTGTGAAACGTCAGAAGGTAGGTGCACGGTGCCAATTGGTTGTTTCCTATGGAGAATAGCCGGCAAGCAACTCCACGATTACTCTTTTAAAATATGGGCTCAATGCGATGTGTGATCGCTAATTTTAAACTAATAAATTTAATTTAAATAACGTTTTATTTTTGGCTGTCTAGTTGACATTGAGATTTATAAATCAACTCTGCCCAGGCAATGCTAGCCCTGCATCCCCTTCGAGGTATGCCCGTAAGTAATCCTAATAAATTTGCCACTCTTTTTGTATATCCCTACAACATATTTATTTATTTATATAACATATCTATTTGCATGTACCTATATAAGACGGTCTTATATAATACTAAACATTTGAAAGGTATGACGTTGACGTAGACGTCGTGGTGACCAATTTGCAATCAGTATAATTATAGATAGGGCAGTAATTTTAACTTGGCTTAATGGACTTCGATAATAGAACAAGCCTCTTTACATGAAGGGAAAAATCAAGACTCACTAATGTTTATATGGAATGTTGTCCAACTTAACTTATACAGAAAAAACAAAAACAAAAAAACCGCTATTCACAATGTCAACTCATAAAAGCGATCAACATAAAAACTCCTCACATCTACTTTGCTGCGATGCTGCATTATGTGATAATGGCACACATTAAACAATTAATGGTTTCTTAAATTGAGTGGCACTAATTTAGTTTGTAATCAATCGTCCCAGATAAATATAAAACAAATATCGACATAACTCATCATGATGATGACTAGATTGGATTCAGTACTTTTAATTTATCCAATAGCTCACTGCATTTAAGTTAAAATAATAAGAGCAATTTAATCGCCCATCGTCACACTTCAAGTTGGCGTAAAACCCACGGACAATCGGGCACTTCTCCATAGTTTCTGCGTATCATTGTGCCATGATTGGCAACAGTTGGCACAGCCAGTGACCTTGGCATGTACCTATAAACCACTCACCTTGACCTGGCCGGTGATCGCAAGGTCATTGCCACTTGGCAACCGTTGAAGGTATGACCAGGAAGCACCGCATGAAAATATACTTAGAACCTAATGCTAGGGCCACACCTGCGTCTTTCGTCACAAAGTGCGTGTGTGTGTCTATATATATGTTAGGCTCGCTAAATAGTAACTATGAAAACTAAGAAAGGAAAGGAAAATTTACGTGTTTTTGTTTCTTACCAATAATTAAAATGTTGTTTATCATTTAGGATCATAAAATAAGTTTATTTGCGGCCTAATTTGATGCATAAAAGTAATAATCGCTTAGCATAATGCTGCGACTTATATGCGAAACAGAACCGCAGCGCTGGTTTTTTGCGACAGCCGACGTTGACGACCGGTGCAGCATAGTACCTGGATAAATAAAAATAAAACGATAAAAGAACAATTATATTTTGTGTACCTACCTAAAGGTGTAATATTTGAAATGGCAACATTTCGTTCACCAGTACTTAATAATTTCAGGCACAATACAAATATAGTAGTTTATAAAACTGCTAGTACACACGGCTACACATCAAGCTATACTTTTCCAGTTTACACTGACCTCTCTTTGTAAGGAAATCCTATACAATGCGAGATCAGCTTATACTGGAAAATTATAGCTTGATCTGTAGCCGTGCGTACCTAGTAAAGTGCAGTTGCTTACACTACTTTATTTAAATCAAAAACTCGATAAATAAATCGAATAAAAAAAAAGTGACAATGTTTATTCTGAATTAAACTGAAATATTGCAAATGTTTACTAATTCTGTTGTCTGGTTTCATGTTTTCTTTCCAATCAATGCATATTTTACATAACTAAACTTTAGCATTCGAAATGGCAAACAAAGATCAAGATTATTATGAACGAGAAATTTATTCTTCTGGATTATCAACGAATTGTGCAATTCATAGATTCTGTAGTCACATTAGCAGCATCATCTCTTTGGTTATACATGTTATTAGTGATGGTAAAATAAATTACACAAAAGTGATGTGCCTGTCTGGGTTTGAACCCACGGCCTACGACACGTATGTCGGGGCCGTTACCACTGGGCCACCACTGCAGCATACGCGACACAAGATAATTTAACTTTAGCTTGACTATCGTGCTTGGCTCGTGTTAAAGCTATGCTAATCTTAACTTAAGTTACAGTTCATGTTAATGGGTTAGATTCTGTGGAAAAGTGGGAAAAGCAGTTTCGAAGTCGGGTTAGTTTATTATAGGGGAATATTTATAAAAGGATTTTCTAGGAAAAGGAGAAATTACTATGTAAAAGTGCTTTAAGGAGTTCTATACTATATTTTAAGCCGGTTGTCCAGGACCCCTATACGTATGTCTTCTTAAACTGAAGACGCATTCTTTTGTGTAATATTTTTTTGGGTTTCCCAGGTTTGGGTTGTTGGGAATGCAATGATAGTCGTTTTTTACACTATAATCAAATCACAAATAATAAGGAGGTTTGAAAGGGCAAGTGAAATGTTTTTGCTCAGCAGTGGTTTAGATAGAAAGAGGGAAGTTATCAAATATCACGGCTACATCATTAGCAGTGGAAGCGTGCTGGGCCACAACCTTCTAGAGTTGGAGAAGATACGACAAATACAGCTGCTATAAATTATAAATAAACTAGCGACCCGCCCCAGCTTCGCACGATTTTTACGTCTTGAGAAAACATCGAGATTTCTTTATTATAATATGTAGGTTTACAAACTCACGGCTTCTTCCCGTGAGAATCCAACTAATACGATCCTTCCAAAATCCTTTTGATTCGTTTACTGTCGTTACGTTCAATTCTCTAAACTATAAAGCCGCATGAAAGTCAGTTGCATAGTTAAAAAGAACAACTTTCTCAGGTCACACAGACAGACATGAGAAGTGACTTTAATTTATAATAAGTACCGATAGATATAACAAGCATAAAACATAAAAGACATGAGTGGCAGGTTTTGAAAAGAAGGAATACATACAAATATGAAATACATAGACACTAAAAACTAATTCTGTCTATAAGTTCTTGTTATGGAGATACCCCTTTGACCCCTTTGTTTATAAGTTCTTGTTATGGAGATACCCCTTTGTTTATAAGTTCTTGTTAAGGAGATACCCCTTTGTTTATAAGTTCTTATTATGGAGATACCCCTTTGTTTATAAGTTCTTGTTATGGAGATACCCCTTTGTTTATAAGTTCTTGTTATGGAGATACCCCTTTGTTTATAAACGTTGCTTACTCAGTTCTTACGGAAACTACTAGATTTTGTTGCTGAAACATTTTTAGAATCCTATTTGAGTTTATTTAACGTTAATTTATTCTAACAATCAGGCAGCGGATCTAACTTTGACTGATAAGCTTCCCAAGAACGATATAATCGTCGCATAAGAGGGCAATGCTCCTTTGTACGGATTTGTTTTATTTAGTTACTTTTTGGTTAAGTTTTTTTTTTTATTTCTGACGATTTTTTTAACTGATTTCGGAGACTTTATCTATACTTGGGGTTAACAGAGTTGAAGCTCTCGCATTGACCCGATAACGCTAAGCATTCAGAACTATGTTAGAAGAGATGAGACATGAGACAATCCCAAACTGTTGCAGGTCATTTTCGGCTTACGAATGAACCCAAGAATGAAAATATACAGTGGCCATTGCGATCCCTAGTTCGTGTTACTAATAAATACATCGAAGTAAAATTGGTTAGGCTATGTTCAGAAGTTTGGTATAGTCCCAGTCGCCCCCACATGGATTGCCACCAGGTGGCAATTGGGAGAAAAAAATCCCAGTTGCCACCGGGTGGCGACTGGGACCTTATTGCCCCCACTTCAAATCGCTGTACATTGCGGCGTGGATCGCCAAACCCCGTCATTGCTATATTTCTTACGGCCGCGATGACGGGGTTGGCGGTCACATTTCCAATGTGGTTTTATTAGTAGAATAAATGCATAATATTTAAATGGCATAACAAGTATTAGACAAATATTTAAGCCCCGTAATAATCATTACACATGATGACATTATATTTAAGCGCCACAATAAATTGTTTTCGAAGAATTTTATCGTGCTTTAGCATCAAATTTGTATTTGCATTAAAAAAGAAATTGTACTACCTAATTATAATTATATAGTTTGATTATTAAACTTGTTTTTAATTCTAATACTTACCTACTTATTAGCTTTCTGGCTGTCGATGTCGATGGGTGCGCAATGTTTGGTATAATAAGAATAAACTTATTTATTCTGTGCATGGTTTTTTTTTCTGTGCATGGTTGATGGTGGGCTAGGTCGACGGAGCCCCGCTTTGCGGGGCTCCTACTTCTATGTGGTTTATAAAAAAATAACCACGAAGGGGATGGCCCCCATCCCCTTCTAACCTAACCTCTCCGAGTCGGGGTGCGGGGTTTGGCGATCCACGCCGCAATGTACAGCGATTTGAAGTGGGGGCAATAAGGTCCCAGTCGCCACCCGGTGGCAACTGGGATTTTTTTCTCCCAATTGCCACCTGGTGGCAATCCATGTGGGGGCGACTGGGACTATACCAGAAGTTTTATGGGTTAACAATGGTGGAACAGTGTAGGTTAGTAACATTTGAACTTAATCCGTTCTGTTCGACCGCTGAATATCATGTTTTTTTTTTAATAATTGGCATCTTGCAGTTCATGGCAGGCAGGGCTGCTTAACCGGGCTTGCCTGTGGTTACCATAATAAATTATTACCTCCAGCCAGGGCTTAAAAACTTATAAACTAGGCGACTACTCGCTAAGGGCACCCCCTGTGGGGTACGGACCTCGGCTTAGGGTGTCGCTGGGGGAGGGCAGCAAGGGACAGGCTAGATCAGAATTATTATTAAAGGATGAATTTAAAACTACCGGCTCAACGGCGGAAGGACGGCGGTCTGTTTCTGTGTTTTCTGAAAGTACTGGTGGCCTTACCTGGAGGAGAGTGGTGGCGTCGTCAGGGATAATTAAGGTATGCAAATATGACGCAGGCATAGGTCATGATGGGGCGGATGACTGTGGTGTAGATGTGCTATTTGCAGTTAAGTAACAATTTGCTACGGGCGGTTAGAATGAATTGAAGCCTAGCGAGAGCGAAAGAGGCGCGCGAACGAGCCATATTTATGTGCTCACTGAAGGGTCAAGGGTTACACCTAGGCGATTAGCTCGCTTCTCCCAAGGGATCGGCTTGCCCTACATAGTGGTCGGGCTAGAATGAATATCAAGTGAGCCGCTCAAAATTAAATAGACAGTTGTCAAAGTGTGGCGGCATCTACAACGCCACATGCGAACTGCGTATCATCCTGACGTCACGCAAAATCCTACATCGTGCAAGCAGAGTTTAACTTTGTTTTTTATTTGTATACGCCTCGTTATCAATTGTCTGGCAGTTGCCCACCAGACACGACATCCGTGTGGTCGGAGGTTCTTCCCTTTTCTATAGAGGATGAGTGAACCTTACACCCTGTTCCTTATACCTGAATAATAGTTTAATGATAACTGTAATAATGTCAGTTTAATACACATAATAAAATGCAATGTAAATAATCCATAGTAATATAATGTTATTAATACTATAAATTCGAAAGTAACTCTGTCTGTGTTGTTACCTTTGCACGCCTAAACCAATAAATGGATTTCAATTAAATTTGGCAATGAGATAGGTGGTAACCTGGGGAAGGTCCCGGTAGCACGTTCCCGTGGGATAATTTCTGTCATCCACGCGGGTGAAGTCGGGCAGAAGTTGGCCGATTGATTACGAGTGACACCGCCGACATGATAAATAACTCGATAAATTTATTATAATATTAAAAACTCCCGCAGACCATGAAATTTTCATAGGAATTGTTCACCTAGCGTCGCGTCGCACTGTCGCATCGCGCTTGTTTGCGGGAGCCGTAAGATGATGATGATTTCTGTTCACTGCAAGAGAAATTACTGTGAAGTACGAATAATTGTCATTCCTTACAGTACTTTCTAAATAAAAACCCACTCGCCGATTTCTCGGAAGAATTATCAACGACCGGCTTTTATGCAGGCTCGTTGACAAATTACTTTAACAATTCTCTCTGAAGTTTCCTTTGATGTAATAATTTGTTCTAAAAATCAATTGTCGAAGCACATTATAATATTTTGTTTGAGCACCTGTGAAATGTTTCAGGAATGCTTTTAGTCATGCAGTGGAACCGTTTTGCATTCTTGGCTTTATGATCTTAATTTTTGTCTTTTTCTCTTTCTCTTAAGATCTTTTTTTTAAATTTGGTACCTATTTGCTTTTTTGCAATGTAACTGAATCAGAAACTTAATTAATTTCGACGAAGTGGAATAAGTTGCGTTATTGTTTAGATGGAAAAATATAAATCTTACCAAGTTAAGTTCTAGGGATTGAAAAAAAAACTACGATGAGTGTAATACATAAAAGATATTTATTATAATACATATTAGCCGTAATAATAAAACCCAAATGTGTTGTTTCTGAAATTAATTTAACATATAAGTTTGATTTGATGGTGATGGATTGTATAAAAGAGAAAGTACTGATAAGATTAAGTTGGATATTTTTGAACAACTATCAGAATGACATACGACCACAACCACACAGGAACAAAAAGGACGACCGAGATGACAGATGACAGACAGCTGTCATTAGTATCGAACACGTTTACGGAGTCCGCAAAGCAATTACGTTGGATTGCGTTTACAGAGCACATTATCAATTACCAACAGATGGAAAATTGTATTATGTATCCACTAGGTATTTGAAACGACATTTACAAGTATTTTATTACACCTATGTCGATTCGCCTTCTAATAAAAGGTACTTATATAATAAAATAAGAACAAAACAACATTATTGCATTTTCAAAATTTGCATTGCACAATTCTGCATCGCGCAAACAGAGTTTACCGCGCAACTAGCATATTATATACAACACCCAGACAGCAATCGTCGGGCAGCTGCCCACCAGAGTCAACACCCCGACAGCAATCGTCGGGCAGTTGCCCACCAGACACAACACCCGTCTGGTCGTAGGATCCTCCCTTTTCTATGAAGGTATGAGCGAACTTTACACCCTGTTCCTTATACCTCTATAGTATAAGTATTAACGATTTGCGATTAGATAAGAAATAAATTATCGTTACATACATTTAACAGTTCTGTGCCATGACAATAACAAGCAAAAAAATAACTCTAATTTTCTGCGTCTTCTACTAACCACAAATTAAATCACTGCCCGTTTACGTAATTTCTCAAGCCGTGTATTTTTTATAGCAATCAAAGTGTTAAAAATTGCGTAGTTTAAAACAATGGATTGAATTAGTTGCGCTATTTTATATAAAAACTATTTTATTTTGACGGTGGTTGACTACATTTAGGAGGTATGTACCAAGTATGAATCTTTATTTTGTTTCCAACATAGAGATATCAAACCTTGGGTCTTTTTCAGAATCCAGGGATTCGGGAAAAAAAGGCCATCTGTTGGGTCAGTATTAGCTCTCCAGCTCCGAGTATATCTGGAGAACACGGCGCTTCTAAATTGCTGTTACAAAGATTCCTTGGCTGCTGCCTTTAAGTCACATTGGCTTAATATGGATTATGAAATTTTAGTCAGCAATTTGACACCTAGCCACCTATCAATCGTAATGTTCCTGTGAATCAGTTCATTTGAAAGAACTGATACGTGGGGGTTGGATCTGATCCGTTATGCAATTGCACTGAATATTTGGCGTAGTCTTGAGATGATTGCAAAAATTTACGACGTATTTTATTTTATTTTATAATAAACTCCAATACTTTTTCTGCCGTCAGAAAATATGTCTATGCAATTTGTCGATAATGTTGATGGCGTTCTGCAGCATTGTTTAGACCTGACTGGTAGGAATAAAGAAAAATTAAGCACGTGGGACGCGAATCTGGCCCAGACGATCTGAAATAGATTTTTTTACACATAATATTACTACCTGATGATTTTTCGGTCTGCTGGCTTGAATATCTAAAGCGAATAAATAAAGATTGACGGCTGATATGAAGCAGGACTATTTAGGAAATCAGCGCTGAGTTTACTGAACTGATCCTTTAAGAATTTGTATTTTATACTGATACAAATACGTTATTTATCCTTCACTCAACACATTTTATTTTGCGCTAGAACTGACCTTACTTTCTCGGTGAGTCTAAAAATAATCCTTGTCTGGGAATAATCAGCCGTATTTTTAGACTTAGAACGTAGTAAACAAAAGAATAGAAAAATATACAACTGTGACGTGTGTATTTTGCAACACATTGAATGGAACATCTGTTGAAGGAATGTGTATCTAATTTTGTTCGCAAAATTTTTCTCTATCAATTCGGAAAGCTTTATCGTTTCTCTTCTACATTGGATCACTAATAATATACTCTGTAATCTATCTCTTGTGACAGTTGCTTTTAATTGTTGCTTCGCGACACCTTGTCTTTTTCTAACTAATTTGAAGTTGTTTCCTTAAAAATACAATCCACTATTGCTTCTTTATGCAGTCAGCGTCTAAATTCATAGCTCATCGTTTTCAATTTCTAGACGCAAATAATATAGAATTTATTCATCACCTCCAGTTTTATTTTCAAATTTAGTCTAGCTGGCACTATTCTATTGTTGATCAATAGCCCTATCAAATTGAATGGCATCATAATCTCTGATATCTATCTTTATACGAACAGGAATCGGTTACGCCCGAAAAACAAACGTTAGGATATTGGTTCAGAGTTTTTATTGGTCCCATTTATTTTTAGCTAATTGTGGGGCTGAGTCGAAAAGATTATGGCATAATAGCGGGTTGGCGCAAAAAAGGGCATGACTGAAGTTTAATTTTAATTCTTTGGACACGGCTCAGTTCACTTAATTTAAAGGATCTATACATAATACCTATACTGTTGCGTACCCTTTTTTGCTTAAAGATTTTTTCTGGTTTGTCCTGATTATTGCTGGGGTTATTTTTTTATTATGTTCTGGTGATGATTCATTATTACGAAATGAGTACCAATTTTTGTTTTCAGTAATTATATTGACACTTTTGTCCTTTACCGATTTGGTTAAGAGTCATGTCATTTTTAGTAACTTTTTTGTGTTCTATTAAAGTTTCCTTAGTTTGTTGTGCGTCTGATACCTAATACATGATTTAAAGGACTACCTACCTATTTGTGGTAGCAGACTCACAGATACCTGAAAGTGGTTTTGAGGTATTGATAATATTACTTCTTTTTTATTTTTTATTTCGAGATTTTCTTGAAATCTTGTTTCTAATTATAAAAATATATGATTCATGATAACGCTCAGGTTACAGTTCTTACATTAGATTTAGAGAATCTTCTTGAACTCATCGTCAGCTAATTAAACATGCTTTGATGATTAAAGCGCTGGAGCTCCATTAATTATTCAATTCTAATACGTGAAACTGGTTTTGTGGTATTGATAATAATACTTTTTTAGTTTCCCATTTCTAGATTTTCTTTAGATCTTGTTTCTATTATGCGCCGTCAGGAAAGTTTTATTAAAATAATACTTTGCAACTATTCAACGTGATAACGCTCTGGTTACAGTTCCTACATTAGATTTAGAGAATCTTCTTGATCTCATTCAACATGTTTTGATGAAAGAGCAGGAAGGTTTGAATGCTGGAGTTCCATCAACTATTAATTTCTATTCGACCGCAGTTAGTCAAGTTTAGTTTTACCTAACTGCAAAGAAGACCATAGATAAATAATGAATAATGATATTAAAATTGTTGGTAAAGGATTATTTTATCTTATTTCCAATATTTCATGCTTTTTTTAATTTCTCAGCCTCTAATTTATTACACATATAAAACACGAGTCTCTGCAATATTTTTCCCCATTGCATCAAGTAGGTATTTACTTAGTACCAAGGCAAGAGTTGAAGGTCAGAGTTCGACGCTCGTGGTCAATGATACTCGGTGGGCGAGACATCTACGACGATGTACCTTAATGGGATAAGCAGTGTGTATGCCGATTTGAAATGTTTTAATACTTGTGTTGGTAACGTCTTTATTCAGGGTTTAGGATCTTTTTGATAACTTTTGCTTTTCCCGATTGGTCTCGTTTTTTCATAATCAATTACGGGTTTCAGATTTCATGAGACCTTAATTCAAATATTTTATATGGGTACATTTTTCATGCTGAGTGTTGTTTACTTAAATATAAATAGATACGTGATTATTTTTTTACTGACCCCTCTCGCCTGGCCAATGTCTAGGTTGTTTGCAGACCTCGTCAAAACAATTTCAAATCAGATAGCAGCGTAACTTTTTTTTTACTGGAATATTTAATACAGGGTTACCACCCACGCGCAAACTGAAACCATGAATTCAGCCTAGTAGAAAACTGCAATACCTACGCGGTCAAATTGTATGGAGCAGATTTTTTTTAAATAACCGATGTATTATTTATATGCTAGGTGTGGGAGGGGGGGGGGGGGGGGGGGGTGGGTAGGTGTGTCTAGAATCATATACTGAATTCATGGTTTCAGTTTGCGCATAGACGTTCCTGCCAAGCAGTAAATTTTGCTACGGTGTCCGCAACAACATTATTTTCACATAGCGATAGTCTAAGTGTTGACATGCCTTTGTCTTTCGGCTGTCAAACAGATAGTTTCTTAGTAAATGTAATAAAAAGTCTATAGCTTATCTATCAAAATGAAGTAGTAAACATTTCTCCGAGACGTTTTTAACGACTTCTTCTATGATAAGCAACAGATACTTGTAATCAGCTGTTTTTACTTCACATGTCAACAAGTAATTACGTGATAATAAAATCGTAAAATTTTGTAGGTACTTTTTATTACTTCATTATCACCTAATTTGTTTTAACTAATGATAGCTACTTATCATTATTATGAGAACATTAAGATTGAACTGAATGCCCTTTTGGTATAGTCCTCGCAAGTGCGACCGCTAACTGGTCCTGGGGTCATTCCGTAGGACTGGCAAAGTGCTATGGTTTTATCATCAGGAATTACTAAGTTGCAGCCTGACGCCTGAATTGGTGCCCCGTTTATGGTAATAGGCTTGGCCCCTATTAAATGGAAGTAAAACATTACTAGTGAAATATAGGTACACTCTCTTCAAATTTATTAAAACTTTCCGTTCTTGCTGTCGTTGAAAGTTAATTCTAGGCGGGCTGATGTTATATTATCCTGCAATTCTGCTTACCCTGTCTATCTATATCAATGTGATGCGCCATATCCTAGCTACAATAATATAGTTTGATGCATCAGTTACATTTCTATTAGCGCATCCGACCAAGATTAATGTTCGGGTTCGCAACAGTTTAACCGGGATTTGAACCCACGACCTTCTGGCCGGGACTTGGCATTGTTAGTTTAATAATAACCTACATAAACTTGATCAAACAAATTGTTATTAAGAGTTAATAACTCAGTTATTTAGATTGCTTATAACAGCAATATAAATGTATCATCACGCCTGTTGTTCCTTGATGTGTTAGGCAGAGCTGCTGTATTTAGGACTGGTGGGTCATTGTTCCAGTTTTAATCATGATCTGGCAGTTTGAGTAGTTTATCCGGCCTACCCAAATGTCATTTCTTTAGTATTGTTCGTCGAATCATTGAGCTCCTTAAGTTCTGAGTTGAGCTGCACGGTTGCTGACAAATGCGTGCAGTGACTGGACAGGTCCACTCAATCTGTGTGGTTCTTTCCTCAAATTACCATTTCAGATACCAATCTACCTACATGGTCCTCAAAGATTATGGTATTATTTTTTATATACACATTGTTGAATTTTATATAGACAATGACATGATTATGTACTTTGTAAAGTATTATGTTATTATTTTAATTATTGTGAATGTGCGTTCATTGCTTCTTTTGTATTTTCCTCAGTTAGTTTAATCATGATCTGGCAGTTTGAGTAATTTATGCGGCCTACTCAAATGCCCTTTTTATTGGTATTGTTCGTCGAATCGTTGAGCTCCTTAAGTTCTGAGTTGAGCTGCACGCTGACAATTGCTTGCACTGACTGGACAGGTCCACTTAACCTGTGTGGTTCTTTCCTTTCCATTTCAGACACCGATCTACATAGTCTTCACATGATCTGATCAAGATAAATCATATATATTGATATTTATTTATTATTATTATATTATCATATTCATCATAGTCTGGACTTTAAAAGAGACTGTGACCTCTGCGTTTGTTTCGGCCTCTCTGCTCAGAGTAGTCAGATAGGAAGAGTCGGCTTTATCAAATTTTTAACAAGTGCGAGTCGGACTCGCCCATGAAGGGTTCCGTAGCAGCAAGTAAATGTTATTTTTTTTATCTTTGAGTTGAGTGAATGAACGATAAATTGCGGTTTACGATTTATAACGTATCAAAAAAACTACTCACTAGGTCTCGTTCGTTGAAACCTTTTTGCGGTGGAAGTTTACATGGTAATGTAAATCATATTTTTTTTTAGTTTTATCATTTTCTTATTTTAGAAGTTACAGGGGGGGGCACACATTTTACCACTATAGAAGTGTCTCTCGCGCAAAATATTCAGTTTAGAAAAAAATTATATTAAAAACCTCAATATCATTTTTGAAGACCTATCCAGAGATATACCACACGTATGGGTTTGATGAAAACAAAATTGAGTTTCAGTTCTTAGTATGGGGAACCCTCAAAATATATTGTCTTTTTTTCTATTTTTGTGTGAAAATCTTAATGCGGTTCACAGAATACATCTACTTACCAAGTTTCAACAGCATAGTTCTCATAGTTTCGAAAAAATGTGGCTGTGACATACCTACGGATGGACAGACAGACAGACATGACGAAACCATAAGGGTTCTGTTTTTTGCCATTTGGCTACGGAACCCTAAAAATATATTATTGGCGTGTAAAAAAGTTTGTACAAACCTACTCACAGAAATAAAATCATTTATCAATTATTGGTACAACCACATTTCGCCAAATGTTTGACTCCCATGTATGGGGGCGACTCATCTACTAACCATCGGCTGCTTTAATATTACCTACTAAGTAGGTACCACCTCGCTAGACAGATGCTTTTCTGATACATTACTTTCATCTTTATTAGTGCCTTTCAATACCCATAGGTATGCAAAAAGTATCGAAAAAAAATTCATGGATGAAAAAACGTAGGATAAGTTTGCAATATATTTACGTGACATCTCTCACAACTTCCGCACGACAAACAGGCACTCAACATTTTCCTCCGTTCCAAAAATATGTGTTTTTTTCCGTGTACTACACACAAAAAACTCGCTCAATTAACCTGTCGGTGGTAACATGGCAAGAGTCCTGAAAACGACACGGTACACTAAAAACGTGATGTTTACGACGCATCTACGTTAACCGTCATTTTTAAACCGCTATGTACTATATCGAGCAATTTATTTCCCACGAAAAAAGGGAAATTGAGATTTTTATGTGAAAATATTTATAAATTGTGTATGTTGTGTATTCGTTTGACGAACGCATTCGCCTTTTGCGGTTGAGTTAGGTAAGAAGGCGAACATATTTTTAGGGTGAAATCTTGATATGACGTCACTAATATTTCTTTGCTGAATCAGGAATGAATGAGGAACGGGGATGGCTTCAAGGTAAACATTTTGATTACTGATTGTGAAACTGATACATTTTTGGTGTTCATATGCCATGAGTTGGAAAAACAACGTTGTAATTTGAAGAAGCAAGAAAGGGTTATGCTAATTTTGGTACCTGATGCTAAGTAGTACTTTCTAAATAGTTAGAGTTAGATACCCAATCGTTTTTATTTCGATTGCAATAAATCCTTGAGGCATTTATAGCATTTTTAGCTGAATCTAGCAACATCATTAACATTATTTAGTTATGATCAAAACAGAATTTAAATTCAAAGAATATTAACTCTTAGCTATTATATGAGGACGGGAGAGGGAGAGAGTCTCCCGTCCAAGCCGCCGCGGTGGACGCTCCGGGCGTCGGGAGCCGCGTGACGACTCCCGGCCACCGTAGGCGCGGGCCTGCGGGCGGTGAGTAATGGGTAGCTCACCGTCCGATCAGGACCAGGCCCGTGCTGGACGGCGCGTACGTGTTCCACGCGCGCCTCAAAGAGATGTCAGCATCATAGAGGGGGTCCACTAGGGCCCAAGCCTGCCGGGAAAGCGGGATCATCCAAAAGGGGTACCGCTGACCCGGAACATAAAGGGCCAAGGAAGGAACACGGGTGGGTTTTAGTCAGTAAGAGTCTGACACTCCCTTCCGCTCCACCCAGAGCGGGAGGAGTCATTTAATGATTTCCCATCCTCAAAAAAAAAAAAAAAAAAAAGCTATTATATGAAATGCTGAAAAAAAACAGATCATTTTGTATCAATTTTGATGATGTGTAAATGGACTCAAGTTAGTTCTTAGCACACGAATGATTTGTGACATACAGACCTACATACGACAGATAAAATGTAGGTATCCTTATCCATCAAGAACTGCCCGAATTACACGCAAAAGAAGCTACTGGCAAACGCTAGTCTCTGCATATACAAATCCTTATTTATACTAATACCCTTCTGGTGCCTCCCGCAAATAGCCACAGTTATTACAAGCCGGTAAGTCTCTCCTCTCCTAACTTTGGACTTTACCAAATTACAAGCGTTTAAAATTCAGGAGTTTTGCTCACTAATCTCTTACTAGTTCGCACCAACCGCGTCCGATGTACAAATATTTACAGGGACGACCCAGCTGAGGTCAATTTTCCTACTACCCGCAACTCAACATCATAAAAACCACTAGAATGTTGCAGTGAAATCAACGTTATTTTGCCATAGCGAGAGTTGAAATAAGAGTGACCGAGCACCAGTCGTAAAATTGAAGACGAGTGCAATTAAATCGACGAAATAGAATTTTAAATTTAGATAGCTAAAGTTCATTTTGGGTTGGTAGGATCGTAAAAATCTTTGCTAATCCAAAATGATGTAGGACGGAAACCCTTGCTTAGTGATTTTGGACTGTATGTTGTGTTTACAGAGTATGTTTTTCAGTGATTTTCATGAGATACAAGTGCAGTGCACTTTGCCTGCGGTTCAGTGATGCACCTCGGAGCACGAGACTGATTTATGGTTATAATAAATATATGGGTGTTTAATGCTCAAGATTATCTATAGTGAGTAATAAAAGACTGTGTTTGTGTGTAAAATCTGTATGCTAATGTAAATTATATGTCTAAGATTATTTCGCTCGGAAGTTGGAAAAAATATGTGACATTGTGTCGGTTTTGACTTTATGAGAGGAACTCGTCTCGGAGTTTTAAACGGATTTGAGATACAGGGTTACTTAAGAACTTAAAGCGAATTTCACCAATAAAACTAAACACGATTAACACATTTTAAACTGAGTTCTAGGGCTGTCAGTGTCATCATTGTTGTGGCATATTGACACGGACAGCTATTGAACGGTTTAGATGAGCTGATCGCATTCAGTTCCATTGGTGAAATTCGCCCTTAATATGTATTTTTATTTTATTTTATAATAAAAAATACAGGAGTGTTACTTAATTCTACAATCGCCAAACTTTTGATGACAAGAGACGTTCTTTTACATTACAATGCCCTACCTTACGTACATAGGTACCTATTACTTATACAAGGTGTAACAGAATAAGCGCAAGTCCTGAAAGTAGTTGGCTCATAATTTACTACTAAATCCATTTCAGTAACTATTAATATAAGTTTTTTTTTTTAATTATGATTTTTGCAATACTGACCGCCGAGTGAGCCAAATAAAATTAAATCTTATTGCAAGGCATTAAGACTCAATTTTAAATGCATAAAGTAATGCTAGGGTCAAAACGATTTTGATGAGGTCTTGCGTTAATTATGTTACACGTTGTATAACGGGTGGGCCATCTAGTGTTTTTAATAGAATGACATAAATTTTTTGACAGGAAGTTAGTTTTATGTTCGACATTTGCATAATGGGACGCTATACGCTCGAACAAAATTGGGAAATATTAAAAACTGAATATGTGAGCGTTACCGTGCCATGCTCAAAAATATTTTGTTTCCAAAAATTTAAGAGAATGACATGGACGACATTTGGTTTCAACAAGACGGGGCCACATCTCACACAGCCAACGTAACCCATCTGCGCACTGTTTTTGAAAATCGAATAATCAGCCGAACTGCGGAAGTTAATTGGCTGCCTCTGAGCTGTGATTTGAGCCCTTTGGATTATTTTCTGTGGGGAACCATTAAAGATAACTGTCACGCAAACCATCCAGAGACAATTGAAGCGTTGAAACATGAAATCAAAGTTGCCATTGAAGAGATTCAAGCCGAAACAATCGAAAATGTACTGAAAAATTGGGTTGATCGGATGGGGTACTGCCGAGCCAGGCGTGGTAGTCATATGAATGATATTGTGTTCCATTATTAAATGACAAAGTTCAACCTTTCTAATAACACCAGAAAAAAAATCTGGAGTTTTTTTTTTTAAATACCCGTTTCAAATTTAAAATTTTAAATGGCCTTTACGTTACGGTTTAATCCTATACAATGTTTATTTTTAAATTTAGTTCTGATTGCTATCCAGAATAATGTATGTGTGTGTGTGTGTGTCTGTATGTCATTAGGTCAATTAATTGCCGCTTAGGTCTCGGATCTTTCAAGCTTAGTTAGACATTTTAGTTACAAAACCCTCCATTTTGCTAACGGTAACGGTAACTCCTCGGTCGGTCCCCTATGGGGATACAGGCGTGAAGCTATTAACTGGACCATAATAGTCTTCTAACTAAATTCAAATCGTTGTCTACTTAGAGCCTTTTTTTTTCCTGGGTGCAAAATCATCATGGATGTCCTCCGCTCTGGGGCGGGCGGCGGGGTCTGTCTGACTAAAAACTACTCCGGTGTTCCATTTCACACCTACGCCGGAGGTCGCGGGAACGAATGGTTCTTGTTTTTTTTTTTTTGTTTTTGTTTCCGGTGTGGAAAATCCTCATGGATGGCGGGCGGTGGGGTCTGTCAGACTATTACTGACTAAAAACCACCCCGGTGTTCCATCTCACACCTACGCTGGGGGTCGCGGGAACGTACGATCCTTCCGCAACCCCTGACTGGTGCCGGCCTACCGCTGCGGGCCTCTTCGGGTCTGGGAGGGCAGTGAGGTGTTTGACTACCTCCGCGACGTCTAAGAGGGGCGCGCGCCGCCACCTCGGGTCCTGATGTGTGGGTAGCGACGGACGTACCCGAGTTCGTCGCCCTCCGCCGACGCCCGGTGGGCCTTCTGCGGGCCAGGCGGGTGGACGAGATCTCCCTCTCCTATTCCGCAGCCTTCTTCTGCGAGACGACTGTTTCGCAGAAGAAAACCACCGCGTCCCAAGACTCTTCGCTGCCGACCATCGACTCGACTACGGCCGGCAGCGACAAGTCACTGCCTATTTCTGAGATGTGTCCTCCCGGCAGTCGACGCAGTGGTGACACCGGGCGTCCGGCTCCCTGTTTATACGACACAAGTACTTCCCGAAGCAACCATGGCCCGAGAGCACCTGGGTTGCCCGAAACGACAGGGAGCCGTGCCTCCTCCCGAGCCAGCGCTCGAGCACCGGCTGGTCTACCTAGAGCCTGGTCCAGGCTACTATTTCTCCTTATTCATAACATAACATTACTTCTGTGATCCCCGAAGGGTCAGGCAGAGGTGTACCTATACTACATCCACATTTCGCCAGTTATGTTTAAGTCCGATGTAAAAGGGGGCGAGCCTATTGCCATCAACCGGGCACAAATCTAGACTCAGGGTTGTTGCTCTCGAGAAATACCTATTGGAAAAACCCAATTACACTGCCCGAAAAATTGAATTGCCTAAGAATTGAACTATCAAACTTCTTACTGCCTTTCTGGAAATTTCCTTAATAAGCAAAAGTATTTACGATATCAACGTCATGTTCTGAAAACCATCTATATCAACTATCCTATAATACATACGGCCATAATTTATATTGGCTGATGTACGTAAACAAGTTTGTTTATTTTATTTAGCAATGGTTTACATTAGCCGTGCATGTGATTTCAAAATCACCTTGGATGCAACGAGATGTGAGCTTGTTTCGTTTCGACATTTCATTTGTTTTTTAGCTCCAGATATTTATTTCGTTTCTGATTAAAATTGTTGGTGAATTTTAGTGGTGGTACAGATTATGCGGTGGATGAATAGGTAAATAATTGGTTAATTTCTTTGTATGGTTGTCGCTAAGCTGTTTAGTAGATTATCGGACGAAAGGTTATTTTTTTCTGAAAAGAGGATTGGCTGTCTGAATTGGACACTTTTATTTATTTAAAACCCTTGGTAATCCCTACCTTTGCCGATAGTGTCAAGAAGCGAGTAAGTAAATGTGTAGATCTCTATTTTCTAGTTGTATTTTTTTATATGCTCGCATTTTCTTCTTTCTATCTTGATAATAAGGTAAAATCGGTCGACGATTTGTACACGCTTGTCTAGAGAAGTAACCTTCTCACTCAAGATTCTTAGGTCATAGATATTGAGAAATAATTCAAATCATTTATTTTTATTTTATTTATTAGGGACAGCAAACAATAACAAGCTGCACATTACATGTAACCTACACCATTATCCACATTTAAACATTTTTATTTATTTCAATTATAGGCAAAACATTTCAACTGTGTAATTCCTTAGGAAAAGGACCTGACATATCATAAATAGGTAAATGCATTAGGTAGCAGGGGACTGATTCTTAGGCGGCACGAGATTGAGTACTAGATATCGATAAGTAAAGACTGAAAAAATCAATACCTACGTTAAAATACTTCGTATCGCTATTGAAAGAGAGCGTCGCTTATTTCCACATGGCTTAAATAAAACCAGGGTGTTTGGCATCCTGATTACCTCCCAGGACCAAGTCGTGAAAATACCCCAGAAATCGAACCGTATCAGCAGAGATAGCTATAAAAGTTATTTTCGCCACGCATTTGCGCGAAAATGTGTTGTTTATATGTATGTGCGGGTCAAAAGCCGAGCTGTTTCGAATTGTTATTATTGAAATATGCCCAAATTTACAAACAGAGAATATTTATACTTTTATAGGCACTTGGAAAATGCAGGGAGGAATGCACTGGGAAGTTTGCGTATGTCAGAAACATCTGTGATGGGTGCCAAAGCGTCAACTGCAGCGTACTTCTGATCCGCCACTGCTGAGTCTGTGTTTCCAATAGCTGATTTGGAAATCTTTCTGTCTGGATTGCAAAGCTAAATAAATAAAATATGAAAATTAATAAAATAATTTGATGTTAACAGAGAAAAATTATAGCGTATATTTTGTAATGACAGATAAAAAACAAAAGAGTAAATGAAAAGAACGTAAAAAAATAAAAAGTAAATAACGGCACACAAAAGGGTTGGTATTTGTATTTGTCTTGAAAAAAAGGCAAGCGTGAACCAACACTGACCGTATCATCGCTTGCCTTCAGGCGAGATAAAAGGAAATCACGAGCAATGAAAAAAATATACTTTGACTGTGATGTTTATCGGCGATGCGATATTTGGATTTGATTTCTTGCCAAATAAAGTTCTTTTTCACAAAAAACTTAAAAGGTGTTTTTGTTTTCTCTGGAGTCGCTTATGCACCCATTTCACCAATTTCGTTCCCTGAACTATTAAACTGAAACATTCATGCGATTTTCAATAGAATATAAAACACCCAGTTCTGCAAACATGATACACAGTTTTCCTCGTAATCTCCGATCTAAACTCGCGAGAATTAATAACGAAAAATAAAAAATGGCCGAGTATTTATCATTTCCAGCGAGCCGAAATCTGTCCGTCCGTCCGACCGGAAGTTCGTCATTATCGGACGGATTCTTGCTCTCTGGTACGATGCCAAGTTCACGGCTGTCCACGTAATTCTTAAAAAAAAGCAGCACTAGTTTTTTTTTTGGCAGATTCGTAGGAAAATCGTCTAGCGTTTTTGTTGATGTTTGTGTCTCATTTAACGTATGAACATGTTCATTAGCAAGTAGTTGGGAGATGTTGCAGTATTTTTTTTCTGCGCGGTTTTTATGTATCAGGGTGTGTCCAAGCAATAATCATCATCTCTAGCTAACCACTGCTGATCAATATTGTAACTGATTTTATAAATGCGAAAGTGAGTTTATTTGTTACGCTTTTACGCTAAAACGGCTGAATGGATTTGGGTAAAATTTGGCACATGGCTAGACCATAACCAGGGTTAGGATACTTTATGTCGGTAGTACGTTCTCGTGGGATAAGTTCCGACCTCCACGCGGGCGAAGCCGTAGTCTACAGCTAGTACTTCAAAACTATCAGTCTGATCTGCGGGATACCTTGCAGCAATTATGATTATTTAATATTCTTGCTCCGAGCAAGCAGCGCTCTTACTTTGTTACTGGAGTACAGGATACAGTACCAAAGTACAGGGTGTCTCAGAAAAATATTTTTGTAGATCCATAATAAATTACAAAATCAGAAACTGAGGTCATGGGAAAATTACTTCTTGAAAATTACATTATTCAAAAGTCATCCTTCGCGGACCAGGCACTCTGCAAAGCGATCTCTAACATTCATAAAAAGTGCCTCAGAAGTTGAGTAGCATCAGTAGCATCTACAAAATTTAGCTTTTCTGAGACACCCTGAATAAACTCCAGTTTGTGTTACATACGGCGCCTTTTAAATTCGTAAAGATGTATAAGTATGTGAAAATTAAATTATTTGCAATATTTAAATCAATGATCCACTGTCTATACGGCCAACAGCCATATAATTCTCAGCTAGCTTCCTTATTACAATTACAGTAAGTACTGTAACATATTAACTACTTTATTACCTAATGATTAATACCTAGTTGGTAACTCACTCGATCTGCATAACTAAATACTTGCCGGCGACACTTGGATGGGTGCCCGATTATAAATGAGGAAAATATCTGAGTGGAATATGTACTTACGTTGTAAATACTATTATTGTGATAATTGTGGAGAGAAAAAAATTCGTATCGTATAATTATTTTTCCTGATTTAAGAATAGTTACCTTTTTCAACTAAGAAGGAATTTCACTAATTAAACTGGACTGATCTTAAACAGCATTCAAGAGGTGTCAATATTTGACAACAATGATGACATTTGCGTTCAGTTTCATTGGTGAAATTCGCCATAAGTTGACCCATAAATATGTTTAATCTAGTTTCTCATTCTAAAAGCCTATTTGATTTAATATATTATTATCAAATCTGGTGTCAAAGAGCTTGGTTGTTGTTATTTATGTCAACTAACCAAAACAATTAACACGGGATTTGATGGAACTGCCGATCTATTCGATAGACCTGGCAATCTTTATGATGGACCTGCCGATCTATTTGAAGGACCTGCCGATCTATTTGATGGACCTGCCGATCTATTTGATGGACCTGCCGATCTATTTGATGGACCTGTCGATCTATTTGATGGACCTGCCGATCTATTTGATGGACCTGCCGATCTATTTGATGGACCTGCCGATCTATTCTGTAAAAATCGCACCGTGAAAACATAGACAAAGTGAGCTTGAATTGACCTGTTAATCCCTAGCATCAGGAATGACTGCACACCGGCTGATCAATTGAAAAGAGACGTCTTCTACTGCAGGATTTTTTCAGAAACCAAGTGGTTTGGTTCACCCTGTATTGTCCCAATGCTGGGCAAAGGTCTCCCCCACAGCTTTCTACTCTTCTCTGTGTGTTGCCTTCTCCGGCTAGTCTCCCAAGATCTTATTTAGGAGAATTTCGATAGATACTCTTGTTTCTTTAGATAGATTTATCATCTGACTGATCGCCAAATCCTGGTCTTTCTTACACTAAGACAAATTGTGATACGACAAAAAACCATAACGGTTATGACAATAATCCTCCTTCTAACATGTCGACTAGTCCATTCGGTCCAAGCTTGATATATCTACTTTCTCAGTCGTAAAATAAATCATATTACAAAACGGGACACCGGAATTGAATGTCATAAAGTTTATATGTATCCCTTTGTGAGTTGAGTGTTGACTAATCTGTCTGTCTGTCTATTATTGGTAGTAGATATTTTAATAGTTAAGTACCTACGCTCTAGCTATACAGGTTGGCAGGGAGATCGATTCTCAATATGATACAAATACAATGGATTTAATACAATTAAATTTTAAAACGGGTATAAAAAAAAAATTGCATACATTTTGATCGCGTAGGTATTATTTCACTGTTCTATGAAAAAGGCGATTTTTTTTCATAACCGACGAAACATTTCTTCGCTAGTGGTCTAGAATCATTTGTGCTATATTCATGGTTTCAGTTCGCGCGTCGGTGTTCCTGCCACCCTGTATGCAAAAGTCTGAAGTTAAATCATAGAATTCACTTGTCTAGATCTTAAAAGTCTTCTCATTCCAACTATTTTTTTTTTATATTTAACAGAGTCCCATTCCCATTTGATCATTATGTTTCACCTAATGGTAAGCCGTATACAGCAATTCATAGGAAAACAAATGATTGTGAAAACCTTTAAAAGGTTTATTTATAAACGGTTATTATTTATTAAACGGTTTATTTATAAGGTTTGTTTATTCATCTATGATGACATTTTCGAATACAATTTTGTACTTTTACTGCTTGTTTGCAGTAAAATAGCATGATAGCATGAACGAACAAAAACTTATCAGAACAATACAGCTGCCAAAATTAATAACAGTGCCATCTATCCATTTTACCCGATACTAGAGCAAACCTTGACCGAGTAGTGGGGGTCGTTAACCTATGATGCGTGACGCAATAAACTGAAAAGTGCGCAGGAGTCTACGATTGAATGATTTGGCTATAAAAATATTGGTCTGCGGTTGTAATGAGAATTTTGTTATATTTGTTTGGTTGCCATTTTGTAATAAGTAATGAGGTTAGCAATGTTATTATCGATGTAAATCATTATGTTGTTAGATAACTCATATAAATTATTGTGTGTTTTGATATTCACCATTTTATTTATCGTTTCGAACTTTTGATCTTTAACTTTTAATTCTATTGATGTTTTTGCAATTTTCAAAATAAGTTTTCGGGTTCATGTAATTTTCTAGATTGCTATTCCCGTTGCTTGTAGCTGAATTAATTACCGAAATTGTTTCAAACAGATATCATCCGTGACCTTTTCTGTACCTACTTCTAATAAACTACTGGTACGGTCAGCAACAACTGCTTAACACTGTTACTGTTATTCTTCTTAATTGAAATAGAATTATTCGACACAAAGTTTCAGCATTTCACATCAAGAGTTGATTCTCCTTTTCAGCTCTTGAATGTTACATCTTAACTGGTAACCGCCTTTCCTTGCTGACTGTAGTTCCTATAATGCCTAGAGTTAGCCGTGATATAACTAGAGATTAGCACTAACTGTTGTTGATACTGGTGTTTAGAATTTTAATTCATTACTTGTTTACAATATTTATTATGTTGCTGGCATCAGTTGTTGATGTGTTTATTTAATACCTACTATAATTGCTGCAACACGTCTTCATTCGTCGTATTTATTGATAGTTTATTATCTGCCTCTAGAAATATGGTTTAATTATATTTTCATGGAAATGTGAAAATGCAATTTTTAAGAAATATCTTATTTCTTTACATTTTTGCTCGCTGATTTTCTTCATTCATTTGATAAAAAATAATGTCTGTTCTATGATACAAAGTATTCCCGTGTAAAACATGATGTTTGGCTGAGACGTATGTTTGACAGTCAATAATGTTTTTTTAAGAATTTTGCGTTTTTTTCTGAAGTCTCATGTTCTCATGAGATATCAAAAGTTTGGTTACGTCTACAGGGATTGCAAAACATTATGCTGTTTTTTATATCCTGTAATTTTTGCACATACAAGCTATTCGTGCCCGGCACGAACTTCATACAAAAATAGCATCCAAATTTCCGACATTCCCGGGGGGTTTTCCAAAAAAAATCATCCATTTTAAACCTTGTCCTGACAATTATTAACACAACAAAAAAGAAATAGCCAAATTGGTGCAGCCGTTTCGAAGTGATGCGCGAACAAACAATTTTGGCAACTGATTTTTATTTATATAGACGTATTAAACGTTTCTGTGAAATGCTTATTTTATTTTCTTTACAAGATTTTTCCTCAAACCTCGAGGTAGGTAGTGCCATCCGACAATAGTCCTACTGTAGGTAGTCTTGTTCATGCCGCCATCTCCTTTTGGACCTACCGCAAAGTCGTTTGCCGATGTTTGGGACCCATCGCCTGGTTGTTTTCACAACACTTATTAACTTACACACTGACATATTACTTGTTTAAATAATTTGGAAAATCGTATACTTTTACAATGTTTGTGAGCACCATGTGTCTATCACATAATTAATTTATTTGTCGATTCCACATTTTTAAATTTTTTTTACAATTTGTGGTAGGGTAATTTTATTATAGGTTTCGTCTTTACATATAATTATATCATTAATGTATACAAAATATTGTAACACATTTTAAAAGAGTAACGGTGGAGTTTCTTGCCCATTCTTCTCCATACGAAACTACCTTTTGGAAGGGGCGACTAGAATTAATGATATTTCTTTGACTTTAATCTTGCGGCAGACGTGGCTATATCCATTTCCAGAAACAGTCCCACTTTAAAATGTATTATTATAAAGATGACGGGCCATTCCTGCTCCGTTTTCTCCAGTAAAATAATAGAACTTGCACGAAAAGTAGCCAATACGATACCCAGCATACGGCCAATTACTCCTTACTGATCATATGAAATGAGTGCAATCATTCAATCGCCGCAATGGGATGGTTTCTTTCGTTTGTGTCAATTCATATCGAGTCGTAAGTACAAGCCGCCGGATAGGCCTATCGTAATTACCGTGAAAATTATTCTTAGGCAAATTGTGGTACAGTTGCGTGCAGAAGTACTGTATTTTCTTTTTTATACAGTATTTTTTTTACCACAGATAATGTTGTTTTGTGCGTATAAAAGGCTATTTCGGTTGGCTTTGTGAGTTTCATGGGGTCACCTCAAATAATAATTTAATTTGGACATATTTCCAACTGTGGCTACTTTCATAATATTTATATTAGGTATTAGTACATACCTAATAAAAAAATCACTAAAATAATAAATTACAATTTCTAACAACACTAGACACAACCTACCAATAAATATTTGATAAAATCATTCATTCATTTACATACATTAAATTTAATCTAATCACAGTATGTAATTCACTGAATAGATGACACGAAGTAATCATCATTATTTCAGCCGAAAGACGTCCACTGCTGGACATAGGCCTCCCCCAAGCACCACCACTTCGATCGGTTCTGTGCTTCTCTCATCCAGCGGATTCATGGACTTCTCAAGGTCATTGGTCAACCTTGTGGGAGGCTTTCCAACGCTACGTCTTGCGGTACACGGTCGCTACTCCAGTCTTTCGGCCCTATGAATTCAACTGCTTTTCGCGAACTCACAATTTCATATTATATACCTTCTACTCGTCTTATTCTGCAAAATGGCCTTATTTTCGCCGCCAGCCGGATATAAAAGCGGAATTATCTTGTACTATATATATATAGCGTATTTTGCTAGATTTCCAAGAGCGTTCTTCCGTGCGGAAACAGGATTTAATTAGTTTCAAGGAAGAACGCATTTGTTCAAGTTCATAGTCATTCATCAGATGTAGACTGGATACGGAAGACTGAGGATTCAGTATGATGGCACTACTTTCCTCTACCTATTCGTGATGTTCTTCAGAAAGGCCAGGTGCGCAGTACTCGCCAACCGGCGTGCGTGAAAGACCAGAAGGCAAATTCCCGTAATTAAAAACGTTCAAAATCTAGTCGCAATCTCATCTCAGCGAAAATCAATTGCAAATATATGTACGGAAATTAGAGGTATTTTAGACATATTGAGACTGAGATTAGATTGCGAACAATCTTAAATATATGGAATTTCTTTATTTATCATCTGCGTATTTTCTATCTTGATTTCGGTAAATACCTATCAAATTGGATTGCTTGATCTATGTATTTTATTACAATTACTAATTCATCGTTATATTTTATTTCGTAAGAGTCTAGTTTTACTAACAATAATTATGGTTTCCTGATATTATCTATCATGAAAGTATTTTATCCACACAAGTTTTTCTTCAATAAATAAACAATCGGATTATTGCGTTCCTTAGTTTCTACTTACCCCTATGGGCAGAAGGCGTGAGTTTATTACATATTTTATTATGTATATGTTTGTGGTACTACTCTTTCAAGGTTTTGGTTATGTAGGTTTTAAGTATTCACGTCAATGAAAAACCTGTAGGTAATGAACAAGCAAGTTTGACGGCACGGTTGGCGCAGTGGTTAAACGATTGACTGCTGCGCTGCGTGTCGCGGGTTTGATTCCCGCACGGAACAAAAATATTGTTCCGGGTCTGGCTGTTTGTGTATGTGAGTTTAAATGTTTGTAAACGCACCCACGATACAGGAGAAATTCCTAGTGTGGGGCAATGGTTAATATGGTCATCATGTTGTCTTAGATATGTATCTGTTCTTGTAGAAATCTTTCAAGGACATACCCTAATCTTCAACACTCAAAATCGAACTTAATTTTCTGTCAAACTCACGATATTTTTTTTTTTGTTTTAAATTATTTAATAGTTACTGGAAGGACTTAGAGGATGCCTTTGCCCAGCAGTGGCACAGTTTTGGCTAAACAAAAAACATATCCGTAACACTTTTCCGCTCATCTCTCCCACGAATCGTCCGTTCCTCTGACAGAATATATAAATTAGGCATAATGATAGTCATCAGCCTCTTCGTTCCTCGTTTACATCATTCTACAATCACATTACATACAATTTGTATGAAACCACTTGGGATAGTTAAATGATGAAATAAATTGTTCTCGTATTATATTGAAAGAGTTGCGTATCTGAGATTGTTGTAAGTGGAATAGGAAGGCTTGCGTCGTAAGTACTGCTAATTTTGCTCATATTTAAGTGGTAGGTTTTGGTGTAGAAACCATAAAATAATTCGCAATGTCGTCGATGTTGGGCGAAGATAAGAAAGAAAAGTATTTATTGTGACTCGCTTAGGAAGATCACAAAGTAAGCTAAACAAGCGTAAAATATAAAGAACAAAAAATGTAAGTCCTGTACGAGGCCAAAAGGCTCCTCTAATCAGCATAATGCTGTGACATTTTAAAACTTATAATTACATAACGCTGATATCGGAATTTATGATTTTGATAATCGTTTATTTCGGAAAAATTACAAGTAAATAATTATCAGAACAGTGCCACCATAATCAGAATTTTATAAAAGGTCGACTATTTTTTTTTTCTGTTAGAAGTAAGTTCTTTCAACGGAGAACAAACTGAAATCGGTTTATCATGTACTTGCTATTTTACCACTGGGATAGGGATGCACGATAGAGGTACGGTTTCGTGACATTAGTTCTTTGGGCCGTCCATGGAGCAGGATGTGTTCCCAACTAGTAGGCTAGGCTTTTGGAGAATCCTTTCAAAAGTTTATAGCAATAGTTTTTTAAGTCTTTTTATTTCCTATAAGCCTCTTTTTTCCTGCATTTTAGTCTTCAAAAAACAATTTTATATTACAGACAACCACAAATACTGGTCACCTATGCAAATCACAAAAAAACACCATACAGCACCAGAACAAACATTAAAATGTTCAGCGTAAACATTAAAAGCTAAATATAGCTAATTCGAGTCGATCAATAATCGGCCATCGTATATCGCGTACACTGTAAAGACACACGGAATAGGGAATGGTAAATATTTGCTAGGAAACAATATTATTTTCTTTCGCTACGGCTTCAGAGTCCACCCAATTTGTAGTCGATATGGGTTCAATGGACATAGAGTAACAATCATAATTTGAACAGAGGTGAGTACGGTAGTTTAATTTTGATCATTGCTTAGTATGAGCCATATTCTATTTTTTAACCGACTTTAGAAATTCTCAATTCGAGAGTATGTTTTTTTTTGTATGTTTGTTACGCTATCATTCCGCCAATTATTAATTTATTTGGATGATTCTTTTTTTGATTGGTATGTCATATTTCAGAGGTGGTCCCATATAAATTTTATCGAAATCGGTCTAGTGATTTTAAAATATCAACAATAATTATTTTTAAATGAAAAAAAATACCTTCAAACGGACGTGGACGTGTAAGACGATCGTTTTCGAATTGGTGTAGGGTAGGTACCACACCTATAAAGTATTTTACAAAAAAAACAACCGACTTCCAAAAAAACCACCAAGACTACCAAGTGAAAAATAACTTTAATTTCGGAAGTCGGTGGCATAATTTCAATACAGATGCAAAGACACTGACTTCCGAAATGAACGTTATTTTTCACTTTGTAGTGTTTTTTTTTTGGAAGTCGGTTGTTTTTTTTGTAATTCTTCAGAACTGGTCGAAGTGGCGATGCTTGGGGGAAGCCTATGTCCAGCAGTGGACGTCTTTTGGCTGAAATGATAATGATGATGATAGCCTTTTTTTTGTACAAGAAACGTTTGACAGAGCGACTGTAGATAGAAAGGCATTATACATTATTAGTCAGTAACAAAATTATGATTTTGACACAGGATAGTTCAGGACACTGATACATGTTTAGTAATTGATTTATTGGTGTATTTACTTAATTTTTACAAAAACAATGCACTTTACGTAAATTACAAAAATAATAAGAAAAAAACGAAGCTTTTTTTTAATTTTTAAAGCTTTTTCATAGTATTGTGCCTCGTGTCTAAATTATAAATGTATGTCATAGTTCCCCTAACTGTAAGCGTTGGGTAACTGGTAAGTACAGTCAGCAACTGCTTTATATATAAATCAATTATTAACAGCCTCCTCTTATCCCTTCCCAAACGTAGGCACAAAACGGGCGATTCACCTCGCTTCTACACCCCTGTCACATAATCTTTGGCAATTTGTCAACAAGTCCGAGCACGTAGGCTGCCGACCGACCACCGTAAGCTCAGTTAGAGCGGTGCATAAAAACTAAGCTTTGCTTTGAACTTTGAAATTCAAATATATTTCGATACGCCGATACGTCTGCCTGGTGTATTTTGATAGCGTTTTTACGACAACACAATATTATATGGGTAGGTACCTACCTCTGTAGTAATATTGGGTTTGGTAGAAAGCTGTGAGCTTGTTCAGCCAAGAAACATGGCGAAATAAAATGATTGAACTCTTAATTGAGTTTAAAACCAAGGCCTCTATGGATTTTAATCGAGTTTTTGATATTTTTTCTTTAACGACATTACTTGTGTTAGGTATCATAGTTTTTCTACATTTCTAACACAAGTAATGTCGTTAATGAAAAAACAGTGTCTGAGCTAAACGTTCCCCGTCTAAGTTTAGCTAATTTCATGCCCAGAAAATTTGTGCAATGCCGAAAACCTTAGCTCACGCATCAGCATTTATTCTCACAATTCCTAGATCTTCTTTTTATGACAGCTATATTCAGGCACGGAGAAGAATTTACGTCGGGATCGTAAAAAGGCATGAAATGAGTGGATTTTGCACGTACTTTGGCTCGCTCGTGAAATGCGGCCGATTATTCTGAGCACGCGCCGAATATGGGATAGTTTGCTGTGACATTGACTGCGTCAAATGCGAGATTTGAATCAATCTTGATTTTGAGATTTATATGAGTGCTCTTGATTTTTATAACCTGAAAAGCGAAAAACATTGTAATTAAATCATAGTTTCATACAGATAATAAAAGGCGAATATTGTAATTCACATTGCTGGAAGCTAGTAAAAACGGGCTTCCCATATTTAAACATAAAATATTAAAGCTTGTAAAAAATATTAAGCCCAATATTTAAAACCAAACAATATTTTTGACGACACGGTTGGCGCAGTGGTTAAGCGATTGACTGCTGCGTTACGTATCGCGGGTTCGATCCCCGCACGGAACAAATATTTGTATGACCTGCAAGTGGTTGTTCCGGGTCTGACTGTTTGTGTATGTGAGTTTAGATGTTTGTAAACGCACCTACGATACAGGAGAAATTCCTAGTGTGGGGAAAAATTAAAAAAAAAATGCATTCATCCGCATGTAAAATCAAAAATGAATACGTAAACAACTCAATAATTTTAGCAAAAAAAAAACGAGTCAGGGCTAACGAGGTTTTTACTTTAATTTCGCGAATGACAAACATTTTGTCATCGCTGCATCAAATTGCACCAATAAAAACAAAAATGATTCTCTTAATCGTAAAAGTCAAAACTCACTTTCGTACAAAATTCTTGTGTAGGTAAACATCTTTGGCAGCATTGGGCTCATCAGATAAGTAGGTATGTTTTAGCAGACATGGCAAAATTCCCAAGTTTTCCTTCGCGGCCTCGTAAATTTTCATTACTATACTAAAATGAGAGAAAAAAGCATTTTTGGAGCGCACCGCGTCCTTACAAATGTATCATTGTAATGCATAATTGAGATTAAGAATTTCTTAATGCATTATAAGGTCGGAGCTTTTGCAATAATGGCATTTTAGGTTTTTGCTCATTTTGGTAATAGTTTTCTTATTTTATATAAACATTTATATAAAAGGAAGAGTCTGATTGTGTTGGTAGCCATTCCAATGTTTCGACTAAATCATTTGTTTATACAAGGTTTGCTAAATATGTTAAATATCTAAAATATATGGTTGTAGAACATTGAAAAATCCTCCAATATCTATAAAAGAAAATGTATAAAGAATAGGTACTTATATTTATGTTGCTACAGAACAAGCGCGTTCTATTTTTATTTTCCCGAATCCAAAAGTCCGCCATTAAAGCATTTTAAATTAATAAAAGCGTCTTTCGTTTGATACACAATCTGACCTGATTTACATAAACGAATTATGTGCTATAAACAGCGATAAAAGAAAATAAGACTTACTTATTCAACACATATTTTCGAAGTTTATATTGTTATATTTTAAAGAGCTAAATGTTTTAGCATTGACATAGGAGGGACATTCTTTTGAGAGTAGCTAATTTATTGACATTAATATCTGAACAGTCAACGGTGAATGGAATGAGTAAGATTAGTAACTAAATCACTTTTTTCCAAAAATATTCAGGAACGACTTTAGAAAGCTTAGCTTAACATTGATATAATTACCTACATAATTATAACAATATTGTTTGACGGATTAAGCCGCCATACTAAACACTGAATTAAAATTAATAGATTGAAATCAATTACGATTTACCATAAACGGTTCATTTCTTTCTATTGTAACTTGGCAACAGTTCCTTGGGAATAATCCTGATAATTATTGGCCTGGTTTCCTCTTCTCGGAGCGCATCAGCACTGAATGTACCTACTAGGTGTTGGAACAATTTCAGTGACCCAGTTCATATTGACATTGACACAGTGGTCCGAATTTGGCGCCCGTGGCACTCCAAGTGCGTAAAACATTAACGGTAAATAACCTATATTTTGCTCGTAGGCTAAATAAAGATTACTGACCGCCTAAAAAAATACCAATTAATGAAACCCACTTGACTAATTATACCTATCAGACTTGATTAAACAATTCCTAAATCTATTACGAGTGCCATTTTAGTAAACGTTTGAATATTTGAAACTGCAGGAGTTTTAATGATGCTTACGCAGGCAGAAAGAGAAAAAGAGAAGCAGGGAAAATTTAGGTTAATCTCAAAGACGGTTTATGACAATGTGAAAAATAATATAAGAATAAATAGGTATTTAAAGTACAAGACCACACGATAGAAATGACAACTTACGACTGGAGCCGAGTATACGTAATTCAGCGTCACCGACTGACTGGAGCCGTGTATGTCCTACCCGATTCAGCGTTACCAATCCGAACGTGACGGTTCAGTATTGTTAGCTGTTCAGAAAGAGCGCATAGTGCGCCTCATGAAGTTTACATTTCAAAAACTATAGATATTAAATAGCTAGTGTTAATTATGCAAAACAAGGTTATAACAAAAACAGGCTAGACACAATATGTGAGCGTGTTTACTTTTGAATAGTAAGTAATTACGTTACGACGTCATAATTATTATGATACAAATTGGCTTGCCAAGATTGTGCTTTTATTGACTGAAAACCATTTAGTTAAGATAGTCTAAACCTCCTACTACTACTTCTGTGGTGTCATTGGCAAAATGGTTGACACAGTAACATTGAAAAGCAAAAACTTGTGTAAATTGTCACCCACCAAATTGCTATCGCAACTGTCCGCAGTCAAGGCTACCACCTGATTTACCAAGTTTATTTTGAATACAAATTTAGCCGTGCGCTAGTATTTGTGACCTTGAGCGTAGAATAACGTATGTACATAAGAGATTAAACTGTCTCAGTATAATGTGGTTGGCCGTACCGGACGCGTGATATGAATTCGGAGCATTTCTTCTGAGGTCAAAACTGTACGATTGGTTCCTTTAAGTATTTTCGCAATGGGCTGGAAAATGCGAATGGTTTCATCGTGTTCGTTTAATCGATAGTTTTAAACCTTGATTCGACGAAGCCCCCAAATTAGAAGGGTTGTGTTTCGATAGTTAATGTTATTCTGTAATTATTTTGTAAAATACCGTTACACAATATCCAACATATCTTCGTATTTCCCTAAATCAGTCACTTTGACATTTTCCAACACTCGTTGGATACGGATTTCTGGTGTCCGGACCGGATGTTTATAGCAATTATAGGTGTTGTAAGTGATAGGACCATTCTGGTTCACCCTGGTTCATGGACCTCGAGTGAGGACGTCTTTTCAGTCTCATGGCATCTTAATAATCACCAAGTCCTGCGACATAAGCTTCTGCTCCACTTGCAACTTTGACTAAACATTGAAGAAATATGATTGCAAAATAGTATAGTTTGTTACACTAACACAGAACACTGTTTGATCTATGTTTCTCTATGTTCGTGTAATGATAGTTGCGTTTTTGTTTTTGTAGTAGCAGAATAAAAGGCAGTGCTGGAACCTGTTGTTTGCAAACTTGGTTTAGAGCAATGATTTTAATACCTGCCCTCTCCAGTCCCATTATCATGGGTTTCCGGCCAACATGACCCAAGTACTCATTATTTACTTCAAACCTTATATTTCTTAGCTTGTGCGTGGCATTCATTATTTCACTGACGTAATCTTCTATGCCGTTGCTATATTCAATTGACGTATCGATCGACGATAATGTTTGGTGGCCCGCAATGCCTCGCATAATCAGCCTATGATGTTCCCAGTGTTGGGACATAGGCTTCCTCTCGGTGAGATGGAGCCTCACGATAGCATAATATCACCTGATGATAATTATTGCTAAGCTCAAAGCTGGTCCGGGCACCTTTTCGAGTAGAATTTGTGTACATCTGATATTGCTTTATACTCTCCCTTACCGAGATCGAAATACTTAATAAATTCAATTTTCTAAATAAACCAATTTCCGTCGTCGTTGAACTTTACAATATACGTCAAAGGAATTACTTTTTTTTATGCATGGCAAGGATCTATAATCGCGTGGATAATTCTGTCACTGCAGTTGTTATGAAGCAGTTTCAATTTTAATTGAACAGGCTTATATTATTGTTTACATACACAAACACAACGATACGTATATGCGTCGAAACCCCGCTTTTATTCACTTAATAAAATTCTACTCTGCAATTTTCATTTTCAATCGGGAAATAACCCCCACAAAGCGACGTTCTACCACAACACAGCTAACGATGCCATATAATAGTGTTATTCTATCTGTCGTGTCACATAACTTATTCATCGCTATTTCGCATGGCAACGGACACGAAACCATGCTGTATGCTTTATTTACCCCTTCTTTATAAAATTTGCTAACCCATTTTACCAGCCCTATCACGCTTAATAGTAACTATGTCGCTGGCATAAGGTTCAATTTGGAATTTATCGTCGTTGAGCCTCTAGTAACCGTCTATTTCCGCCGATAATTGCGATGGAGGCACATCAAGTGTGCGTTTTCCCTTGCTTGGTGCGCCAAGACATGTATTTATGGAGTCCACTGTAATATATATACAGGATTTTCGCCCTTGCATATTTCGTTTGTGTCTTGGTTATAATTTTGTTAACTTTCGGGTTCGTATATTCTAGTTTGATATTAGAGAGCTGAGCCGTTTCTGGAGTTCGGAATAATTACCTACTTGAGGGATTAAATTGTGGAGTGTTTCTTGATTCATCATAATAAATTTATCTGTTTCTTGCATATAATTTACGGTCGTTTTATGTTTTTACGTCAGTGCATACTGAGTGTACTGAAATAGTATACTGTGTATGATCATCTTCAGGAGACCATTTTCTGTGCGATATCCTGTCACGACATTTTGCTTTTACAATTTAATTTGATCTCAAAATCGTATTCCACTTACATATCCATTCAAACTGATTCTATCTGTCCGATATAATCAATTTTTTTTCCGTATTTCAAGCTTAAGCTCATTACACACTTAATTTTGCTTCTATAATTTAATTTGATCTCATAATCCTACTCCTCTTACGAGTACATATCCATTCAACTGATTATATCTGTCCGATATAATCAAAGTTTGACTTTATTTCAAGCTTCAGCTCATTACAGCCTTAAATTACCAAATTAGTTTAATTTACAGAAAGATTTCTTTGCATTTCTTTTTTCCAGCAATTTAAAATGGATCGGGGACAGTAAGTGAATATTTAATAGTACCGACTGGTGGTCTTTATTAGAGCCGAGCGTTTTCGATGAGCCTAACAACTTAATTGTGATCTCTAAGGCTGCCGTTCAAGTTATGAGCTTTTGGGAGGAGCGAGTAGAGTAACTAAAAACCAGTTGACGAACAACGAGCAGCGAGTGCTCGCTGGCGACGAGCAATCACTCGCTGGTATGCGGATGTACCAAGCGTGAGTCACTCAGCGAATGTTCTGCCCACCAAGCGAGTGTCGCTGAGAGAGTATTTTGGCGCGCTGGCGGGCGGGGTGAACAGACAGCGATCAACTTTTAGTATATGTAAGTATATCTTTTAATTACATAGGAACTACAATATTATATACGTTTCTTGAGCGAGAAAGTCTTTAATAGCTAGTCTCTTCCTCGTGCGGCGGAGAGACAGGTGCTTTTAGCTATTTGGTATACTGAGATGCTTTAGGCTACAGAGCCCAAAGAACTCTTAAGAAAGTCACTCATAAGAGTTATTTTGGCCTTCATAAAGGTGACTTACGGGATTTTTATAAGGGTAGCGTAATAGTGCAAAAAATTGCCAAGCTTCAACTTCTTTTTCATGTTTTCATTCAATCACTTTTTATTGTAGAAAACGTTGGCTTTAACACTAATAAATAGACACTGTTGAGGTATAAATAAAGAGTTGGATTATAAACACGTATGAATCTAAATTCAACTCGTTGAAAAGGCGACGCCGTGATAGTCTTACCTACCAAGAGTACATAATTATGGATTTCAAAAGAGTTTATGACTTCGCACATTAAACCTTCTTCCTACCGTAACCCCCTTCTGGCCATATCATAGTTTTCCTTAGAAGATACTCGTAGATACTTTAATAAGTAGTTTTCCAACAACTTGCTTTTCCAAATGGAACGTAACGAAGTATCTTCCACTTACACCACAAATAAACGCAGCGATTAATAATGACAAGTCATTTCCAAGGCTGGAAATGCAGTTTCGAACTTATTTACTTATTGATAGGGAGGGGCCATTAATTGGCCCATTAAATTGATTATTTTGTTTTATATATAAGATAAATAATACATTTTATTGCAGCACGTGGAGAATTTAGATTTGAAATATGTGATATTTGACCGAAGTTCTAATCAAGGGCCAATTAATTAAAATGAGTGGCATTAACAATTTGCCCTACTAACGACATGACATGGGAAAATCTTGGGTGATTATAAGTGGAAGATTACGCGATAGCCTGATTAAAAAAAATCTTTACTTGTCAAATAACTTTCATGATTTAATCATTTTTATTTTCTTGTGGATTCTTTTTGATTTCACATGGAATATTAATAAGTCTTGTTTAAGAATTGGAATGGTTGCAATCCATTATAACTGTAACCATTTTCTATTTTTAGATGTATATATTCTACAGTCCCGCTGCTGGGAAATGGTTTACTATAATTATTTATCCACATATTATTAATTATGTACCTATTTATTTTATTATTTTTCTCAATATACCCAATAACTACATATGAGTGGTGACGCAATTTCTGAGTTCGTCGCTTAGTCCTTCCTCACTTCGTGAATGTACAATGTCATAATATATCTTCATCCTAGTGTATTCTTGGCCCCTTGCCACCGTCCGTTTTACTGAACATTGGGGAATTCATATTTTTGGAGCATGTTGCCACCACTATTTTAGGTAAATGCTATCAATAATTTCTTGGTTCGTCGCTGTGTTAGCAACACTTATGGTATAGGTTGGTAGAAATGTATTTTTTGGTTGCCCGCTTTATCATTCTTTTGCCTATTAATAATTGTTTTTATTTCGTGATGAAACTCATTTATGTACCTTACAACCACTCTTTCTTGAAAAATACACAAACTATTTGGCTCTCTAATCTTTTCTACTACTTTTTCTATATTATTTCTAATATGAGCAAAAAGTTTGGTTTGGGCAACATTTGGTTGGACAAAGATAGATTTTTCAAGTATATATGTACTTATTTATATATCCCTACATTATATATTTACATAATATAGTAAGTGGGAGTGGGGCCTCTGGCTTCAGGCGCTACCGTCACCCAACATAGGTACTATGCTGGGTGACACCACCTTCCGGCTCGCTACTTGTCTGCGTCTGGGTGCTCCTTGCGTGGCTCCGCATCGCTGCTAATGCGGTGAAGGTGTCGACTGTCTTGGACACCATGGCCTATCCTGCAGTAAGAGCGCAGGCCGGATAGCACGGCACGCCAGCATCAATGACATTATCCGTCGTGCTCTTGTCACCGCCGGAGTGCCAGCTGTTTTAGAACCCAAAGGCTTGGCGCGCGACGATGGGAAGAGACCAGACGGAATGACCATAATGCCTTGGAAGGTAGGTAGGCCTTTGGTGTGGGACGCAACGTGTGTTGACACTCTTGCGCCTTCCCATCTTCCTAGCACGGCGGGCTGTGCGGGGGCAGCTGCGGCAGGTGCGGAAAACCTCAAATGGCGCAAATACTCACATCTTTTAGGCACTTATGTGTTTGAGCCGTTTGGGGTTGAAACACTAGGGCCATGGGGTCCAAAGTACCCACTTAGTTTTCCGAGACATCGCCAAGCGGTTAGTAGACTCTTGACGTGACCAGAGGGCTGGCCAATTTTTTGGCCAAAGAATCAGCATTGCCATACAACGAGACAATGCTGCCAGCCTTTTGGGCACATTTCCTGTTGACAGCGATGCGTACGAATTTTCTGATGCCCTTTGATTTATTTTTAATTTTTTTCATGTACATATTATTACTGTTTTTTGTTTCAACAGTCTACCCGAGTCGGATGTGGAATAGTACCTATATTCCTTTAGTTTCGTTCGCCAATACTTGAGTTGGTACAACGAGCCATAAACGTTACGCTATCAGAATCATTCCTTAAATGATTTCAGGTCAGGAGTTCATTGCACAGGCGATAATTTAGTTACCACTAAAACAGAGAATCCTTTTGAAGAACAATGGCCCAATAAAATGGTGCTATCGCGGTATCGGTCAGCAAGTTTATGGTAGCAATTGATAGTATTATCTGCTTCATTCTAATTTGCTTTCCTTTTAATGTTAATTTGTTTGCCATTATGTTGTATTGTAGGCCGTTTAAAGGGAATACGAGTACCTTTAAGGTAAATAAATTTTATTTTATGGGTTGAAGATGAAATGAAGAAGTAAATTATTGGTATTGCTGATACTGATATTTGCAAGGATGCAATGGAGCATTTGTTTGATGGTTATATTTCTAGGGCCGTATACGAAAGTGACAAAGGTATCACTGTTTTAGTGCAAAAAAGGAATGGCGCTATACAGGACGAATAGCATTATGTATTTCTGCTCTATACGGCCCCTGCTGTCTTACACAAATTGCTTATTTCTGTGCTACTATAATTTTCGGTTTTTATCCCTCCCACGAAACAAACATTTAGTTGAAATAGTTTTACCGCTTGTGTGACTTTTAATTAAAAAATATCTTATTTAATTAATAGGCCATGAACGTTTATACCTACGCCATTTCTACTCCAAGATCATCACGCCATCTGACGTACAGGACAGGTGCCATGTCTCACAGTACATACCCTCACTGGGACATAATTATGTACATACTAAGTCTAGGGCGTGACAAATAGTCACATTGTTCGTTGTTTTGCATACTACTGCGTACGGTGGGTTTGTTTGAGCCTTGTTTGTGTTGAATAATTGGATCTTTGAAGATTATTAGGGTATAAGTTTACCTTAATTTTGCTTGCGATCGTTGATTGTAGATTTTTGTGTATTGTTTGGATGTATACAGGGTAGTTATCTGAAACGGGCCTTACAAAAATAAAAATACAAGAATGTTTATTTCATGACCATTCGTTGTTTACATTTTGTTGGAAAATGGCGCCTCCTTTTAAGCAGATAATGCCTGTGTTAAAAGACGCTGCTCCTTCTTAGGTAGGCTAAAAGGTGAAAATAAAACTACTTTTGACATTTTACAAAAGATATTTATAGTATGTATATTAGCTTGTGAAGTAGGAGGGGTGTGTAGTGTAAGTGACTGTGAAGTGACTGACATTCGAGAGTGATGTGGCTGTGTATGGTGTGTGGGGGGGGGGGGGGGTGAGGTGTGCATTAAGGGCAGGTACCTAAATTATTGGAGGAGACCATCTCGAACTTTAAAGAGTATATAATGCCAACTAACTTCACAGGTTTGAAGGTTACATTTTATAACTGCGGTAGGTAAACATAGGTTCCTTTCTCAGATTTTCACGATTCCTTCCATAATTAATAGCACTTTACACACACACACACTTTTATTACTAGATGCAAAACATTGGCAATGAGCGTTCAATGTCATGCGGGCTGGAATTCCGTTCGTGGTGTAACGTTGAAAAAATCCGGAAGAGCGCGGCTTCAATGCGCAGGAGCATGTTTTATGCTAATCAACACATAACTATGACAGAAAGCATTTCTATGTAACATCCTTATGACGTTGGCAGGTTGCCGCGTTCCGGGTTCGTTTTAAAGATTTAAATGATTTAATTGTTAGTGTGGAAAATAATATTATTATTAATAAGTAGGAAATAACTTTGCAAAATGTATAGTAACACAATATAATACATAGCTACCGGATGTTGCAGACCTCTTGAAATTAGAAGCGCAAGTTTATATCCTGAAGAATCACTCTTGAATCGAACTTTTAAATTGCGAAAGTGTGAATGTGAATAATATAAGAATTTGTATCATGAAAAAAGATCACCGTGCCACACTGGCACCAGGTTGAGCAGCACAACTGAAGAGAGGAGATGAGCTATTAGCAGAAGGATCAAAGATAATGGAGAAGGTGATGATATATTACATTTCTACTGTATATGGTGAGAGCTGTCTCTTGCCATATGTATAATTGAAAGGATTTTCGCAACGTTGGCAGTTTGCCTTCTTCCGGGTTAAAGTATTATTGTTGTTTTACGGAAATAACATAAACACAAGAAGTTAGAGACCGATGTTTACAAAACAATAAATTAAATAGTGTACTATAATTGTGTAAAAGCAAGGTATGGAAGACTAGAATTGGTCTTAGGATAGGTACAATATGTCCCTTGAGACAAAAAAAATGCCGATTTTGTACCATAATTTTTATTTGACATGAAATAAAATAAGCTACTTATTGCTTAATCACTCACTACCTATTAAAAGTAATATATAATCAAAGACTGGAAGTTGCAGCATCTGCAGCTAACGGAATCATCCATAAATACATATTTATAAAAATAATCTCCGCGATACCGCAGAGCACTGTAATAATATTCGTCATTCGGTCAATCACTCTGAAGAAAATATCAAGTCAAACATATAAATAACACAAATTCATCTCCAGCCGCATCGCCAGCAAAATAACGATCGCTAATTTGACAAATGTCAAAAAGGAGGAGTGCACACAACCTTGGTGAGCGCAGTTTACATTATGATCCAGAAATAAACGTGCTCACTTCCTTTTGATCTCGGTGAGACATGTTGCACTGAATATATGTAGCCGCAGCTTTACACAGACGTTTTAGTGCCCTCGTGTGCATTTCGAAATATAGTCGATATTGCACTCGATATACTGTGCCTAGTTCCTGGAAATGAGAGAAGTAACGCTATCAAAATGGCGATGGCAGTTTGATGAAACAAATAACTCGGTATCTTGCAATATTTTACTGGAAGTAAGATTTCCACCAAATCAAAACGTCATCAAGATATATACGATGCATGAATAGAAAACTGACATAATGCCTCGTATAAAAATCTAGTAAGTCACCCAGCGAATACTTTGGAACGCATCAAATCTTCAAATCCAGTTTCCAGGTATTATTTCTTTATCAAAGTCTGAATTTGTAATCTAGTAGTAAATGTCATAGTCCTCATGTGTCGACAAAATAATCGTGTCAATGACATTATCATACATATTAGTGGTTACTTTCCAACGTATACATCTAGAAGCGGCAATTAACTATAGCCAAGATGGAGGAGAGAGGTCGTGGGTTCAGATCCCACCTATTATTTATTTAACACTTTATTGTAAACCACATACCTAATATATATTAAAAGAAACAATTAGAATGTATGCTTACAAGGCGATTTCATAGATACAAACTTTAGGTAGTCTGAAAGAAAGGAGCACTATATATCCTACTATTGCACTATATCTAGATATTGCACCACCATATTTAGTTTAGTTGCAAAGAATGATAAACTGTTATGTAGTGCAGTTTTCCTAAGCTCTGGACTGGTTCTGGAATCTTCCAGATCTTGTCAAAATCCTACAGAGCCACCTACTTCTCAACCCTGAGGGGTCACCCACCCTTATCCAATAATAATCCTACCGAGGTCGTTTCACTTGCGATCATTTACGTTGTAAACGTTAATAAGCACAAGTTTTTTTTGTTTCGTCTGCCGTGTATCCTGTGTGAGCTATCCGTCAATTTGTGTTGGTCTGTTCGTTTTAGGTGTTCGTTATGGGTGCCAAGAGAAGGCTGGTGCTAAATGTAGTGCAGTGAGTTTGGATGTATTGAATTTAGAATGTACCTGGTGCCACTGTTTTATTTGGTATATCTTAATTTTGGAAATGAGAAAGAAATGCAGTTTTATTTTTCATTCAATTATGCGCCTGTGAATATTTTTCAGTTTTTTCATAGTTACAGTTTGGACCCTATATTCCCACAGGGGAAGACAGTCCGTAGTTTTTAAGAAACATTAAATTGTAAATGCAATGTGAATGAGTACACAATTTATTATTACCTACACCTGAAACCCACTTCGTTGTCGACTTAATAGGATACGAACATACATAGTCTATACTATACTAGTAATATAAAAGGAGAGAGCGAATTTTGTGAGTTGGTGTATATGTGTCTTATTTTAAAAATTCTTTCACCATTTGAGAGTCACATTATTCCAGAGGGACATAGGCGGTTTATTATGTAAATATATACAAAAAGTATGAATAATACAAAAATACTATCTTGCATTCATGCAAGCCTAGTATTTTTTGTTGGGTTACTGCCCAGAACTTGTGCACAGCGTGTTGTGAACAGAATACCGTCTTCAGATGTAAATTGAACACATTCAAAGCCGGGGTGAGTTGCTAGTTTGAAATAATGTAACCCACGAAACAGCATATTTTAGGTCTATGAATACCAACCTACCAAAAAACTTTAGGAAAATATTTAGGAAAACCCGTCCAACAAGAAATGATCGTGAGATTTATCACACAACAGATAACTGTATGTTTATTTAGAACACATATACGTTACATCACTCAATCAAAAACCTAGTTCTAAACTTCCACATTATCTATCAGCTACAGCTGTATTTTTCGAATTGTCATCATTCACTTCAAATCATATGTTTCGTAATTTTTGTGCTGATGACATTATCATATATTATGTACATATTCTTCCATACTACTTACCGGACAGCGCGAGTTTAACTGTCCCATACCTCTTTTGCCGACTTGACGTCTAGGATATGAACGATTAAACCATTGTTTATATCTAGATCAACTACACATTATTTTGTCTTTATGACGATGATCATTATATACTAAGTACCTTCATATTATTCGAGAACACTGCACACACAGACTGTACTGCAGTTCGGTAGGAGATTTTGTGTATTGCCAATATGTACTACATCTATGTATAAATGATTGAAAAAAGGAATATTATCAGTTTGGATTGTGCATTTTTAACCTTATTCGCATCTTTGGATGTCTCCACCACTACTTTATCCGTAGTGTCATGCTTTAAATATGCTTTTAATGCAAAGTTTTAGCTGGGCCAGTAGGCTCGGCCAGTGAGCTTATGGTTTGATAAATTATTGCTCGAAATAATGAATGCTGAAAAGCTGGAAATTCAGAAATCAGCGGCGTACGACTTTGACTACGGCATCTACGTTTAGTCGATTTATTTTGTAGGTACTAGATGTGTTGCCCGCGACTTCATCTGCGTATATTTTTTATTTCATTATTCTATATACAAATATCCAGCATGAAAAGTAGCCTATGTCCTTCTCCAGCTTCCAGGCTACCTGACCTGTTAAATTTTATAACGATCGGTTAAGTGGTTTTGGCGTTAAAAGGTGACAGACAGAGTTACTTTCATTTATTTTATAATGTACTGTATACTGTATTGTTTTGGATATATATAATTATAAGGCCCTTATGGTTTATTGTTGTTTCTGCAGCGCTGGTGCCACGGTGGAACTCGTATTCGTAAATAACCCGATATTTTATGTTTTCCATATTGTGAACAGAACGCTATCAAAGAAAAATCAAATGGCGCGAAAACAAATGAATCGCTAAATTGGAAACACAAATACACAAGCCTAAATTTTAATTATATTTGAATTTGGAATTTCTAACCAGACGTCAGGTATTTGAGATCAGTGGCCAGTTTGAGAAAATGCCAATTTAATATGTAAGGACCTATTATATACATGTTTTTTTGTTGTCAGGCTGTCGTGGAGTGGAGAGTGTAGTGGACTGGAACTCCTGGGCAAAGGCCTCCATCCACTCTTTCCATCTTTAGCGAGCCCGCACCTCCACCTTCCAGTTTGGACAGAATCTATCCAGATCGTCCCGCCATCTCTTACGTGGCCCCCTGCGATCCCGTCATGTATTTTAGTAAGTAAATTTTATTTGTTTAAACATGGTGTACATGATACATTGCATGCAGGATAGTAATGGAATACAGAAAGTTCTAACATGTTCAGCCGCTTATCCTGGCGTACAAATTGGCAGGAACAGATAGTGCATGAACCGTGATAATTTTCATAAAAAACTTCAATTATTCCAAAAAAATACAATATATTTATTTGACATGTTATTGTAATAACATGTCAAAAATACAACATTGCCATCTCAAAAATTGTCCTCTTTCATAAACTCTGCTATACTGTAATATGCTCTTTCAGTTAGGAAACTCTTATTTATTAAAAATAGTCGGAGCCATGCAAAAGATGAATATTAATGAAGATGATGAAGATTAATAGTACATTTGTCACAATACAAGTTATGGGTGATAAAGAGTTGAAATAAGTAAATAAAAAGGTATTAAGTTAATCATGTTTTGTTTGGAGTCGGTCTTCTGTATGTTCTTATTAGTAGTGTTGACAGATAATGCCATCCGTCACATTGGTCATGAACTCGCGTCGAGTGCCAAGTTCGGTAACAGACGATTCAGTAATTCTGGTTACTGCACAGGGAAAATGTCGCCGTATGATAATTTTAACTTTTTCGTAGTACTTGCTGATTGTACTTTCGTTTATTTTAATCGTTGAAAGGAAAGTAGCTTTAATTTTTTTTATATTTCAATGATTTAGCATTATTTTATGGTATAGAATAGTAATAGTAATAGCCGTATCTCTACGATGACGTCGTGGAGGGGCTTGCCCGCTCCAAACTCTAGGTCTGTGCCGGTAGAGTTTTCTTTGCTGGGACAGGTCTACCGTGAGGAGCCAGACCACGAGGGATAATCCCTCTTATCCCTCGTGGTCTATAATAAAACATTGATCAGGCAGGGGCCATAGTCCTTCCATAGTTCTAGGTAACCAATACACTATAGCCACCCAAACCCATAGCTCAATATGTTTTGTTCCCATGTTCTGCAATAGTCCTGCACCAACCGGGGGTTGTCCTTGGGTGCACTTGCATAGAGCATACCGGGATAATCGTCGGTTGGTGCCTCATTCCATTTAAAATTGTATATAGGGCCTCTGCGAGTTGGCTTCGGCCCCTCGTACGCCTTTCAAAGGACCGGGCCTCCATGGTCCAAAGATACGTAAAGATAAAGAAAATAATAATACATACACCGAGATAATAATATAGGAAGCAAATTACTCGTATTAACGTGTCAGCATTATGTTGAGATCCCTTAGACAACCGCTGACCGCTGGTTTTTAGCTTAAGCTCTTGGCTGGATGTTCCCACTGCAAGGCAGAGGCCTTCCAGGCAGGGTTTCTCCTTCCATCTCTCTCTGCCTAGGGGTATTTGGGACCAGTCTATATCGAAGGAGTCCAGCTCATCTCGCGTTCTGAATCCTGTAAAAAAAAAAAGGATTATTAAGATTTGGTTCCTTAATCATAAAACCGTTTTCATTCAGAAGTTGTCAGTACTGATCAAAACAGTCTCATCCCACATACACACACATCTCCACTTTATCAGTGTTGTTGTCAAAGATCTCAAACATGTCCGGAGAATTCGCCCACAGCAATTTACCATGTACAGAAACTATCTAATGACCTCACACATATACATTTCAAGGGTCAATCCAAACCCCGAGACAGTTAAATGCACAAAATTAATCTGGTGTAAAAGTAAGGTCCGGGCCGGTGCGGAATCCGGCGACGGCTAATGCGACGGCGAGTTGTTCACGCGACGATTTTGGCAGACTCTCAACTGTCACACGCATTGTACATGCCGACTATGGGTAAAGTTGTCGTGTAGTGGAAGATATGGGAAATACAAAGCTTTTAAAATATCTTTGATAGATTCAAACTTTAGAGTTTTTTTTTTATTATTTATATTCCAACTCTAAGCAATTGTAATGCCTAAGCATTACAATTGCTTAGAGTTGGAATATAGGCTGCTGCAGGTGCGGAAAACCTTAAACGGCGCAAATACTCACATCTTTTAAGTGTTTGAGCCGTTTGGGGTTGAAACACTAGGGCCATGGGGTCCAAGTACCCACTTAGTTTTTCGAGACATCGCCAAGCGGGGTTGGTCGATTCTTCCCGTGACCAGAGGGAATCAGCATTGCCATACAACTTGGCAATGCTGCCAGCCTTTTGGGCACTTTTCCTGTCGACAGCGATGCGGACGAAAAAAAAAAATAGCATCAAAAATGCTATTTTTTTTTTTTTAGTATACTTATGTTTATATTATTATTTTAAAACTTAGCTTTCTAAATTATGTAAATATTAGTTCAGGTTAAGGTTTTAATTGTAATACATTTGTTGATATTCTTACCGAAATAAACCATAATGTATAACTCTTAAGCATTTATTTCAATTGAAACAATTTTTTTGAATTGTTAAGGAGTCGACAGGCCAGAAAGATGAAGCTTGCCCATACATTCCAAAGCGTAAGAACGGGCAAGAAACTATACATTTAACTATATATACCCCCCGGTAGGGGCAAATGTTTGTATGATGAATATGGACATTTGTACCCAAGTCATGGATGTATATTTATAATATATATGTATTTACGAAAAAAAATAATTTAAGTAGTGTATCAACCATCTGGTATCCATAACACAAGCCTTAAGTGTTAAGTGCTTAACTTGGAACTAGATGGTGCTGTGTGCAATGTCAGACGATATTTATTTATTTATTATTATTTATTTATTTATTTATACATGGTGTAAAGTTACTGCCTTATGGTCTAGTGTCTGTTTGGAGTCGGTCTCCCGGGATGAGCGAAGTGTAGCTTCAAGGCGCATACAGTGGCCGGAGCAACCACTTCTACACAATCCCACCATTACGTGTCCGTACGAGGAACCGATCTGGCCAGTTGGCACAGGTTCGAATATCCAGTTTTTTCTGTCCATGTATTTCTGCGTAATTGGGATAATATAGGTATTGCTGGTGTTCACATCTCCACGTCAATGCGCATATTTTGCGTACGGGTGGGAAAATCGAATATTCGATCCACCCCAGCTCATCGAGGAAGGCCAGTAATGCCTTCGAGTTACTGACAATCTCACGGAGCCTACCTAGGTTAGAGGGTGTTATGGTTTCCCAATAGGAAATTCTCGGCAGCTCTGCATGTAATGAAAGAGAGGATTTTTACAATAATCGTGAAAAGAATTTCAAAATGATTTTTTTAAATCAATCTAGGACTGATGCAAACGCCCAAGGCTTTTATAGTTTAGGAAAACTCTCAGCATGGATCAACATACTATTTTATATTTTGCAAAGATGACAACAGAAATATTGTAAAGTGATATCAGAATATAAAAAGTTATAAAGTTATAAAAGTAACTTAGAACGTAAACGAAGCAAAGAGATTACATATGTAAATGAAAGAATCGTAGCAGGTGGCGTTATGTAGTTACTGCCTGGGGATAACGCTTGAGTTTAGGTATGTGTGTGAAAAAGAAAACGAAAAATAATTAACAATAAAGAATCATCAGTAGGTAAGTACATACAAAAAAGGAGTTCGTGGTAGTGGTGTTTTTTATGTTCTTCCACACCTGGCTACGTATGTTACAATTTTTATGTTCGTGAGTAAAGCTAGGGTTTCCTGAGACTGCGGTCGCCGCCACATAGCGTCCGCAATTTACCAGCGAATGACGTCACTGAAGCGTAATTTATGAAAGTTGTTGTGTTTTCTTAGAAAGCAATTATTGATACCGTAAAATCACCGCTGCCATCGTTTCCATGGCGGCCATCACTGCGGCCGTTATGTGGCGACCACCGCTCTTTTAGGAAACCGTAGCTTAACTTGTGTAGCTCCTGCACGAGAGTAGGTACACTGTTATTGCAGGAGCCAGTGCTTCCCCTATTTGATTAGGAACAGTTATGTTACACAAACATCATCACATCGCTTTATAGCCCGCACTACAGTCTCACCCTCAGACGCGTTGCAAAGGAATTCCTATTCAACACGGGTCATATTAATCTCTTTCACATTTCCGCGCTAGACGCCGGGATATTGCCAAACGTAGCAGCTAATAGTTGGAATTGTTCTGTTTTAATTAATACGTCATACGACCAGATTTTGGCTTACTGCAGTAGTTTTGAGTATCTGCGTTTATGAACATTTTGGATAATGCACTGGAAAAGTTGCTGGCATTTCAAATTAACTAGATTTGTTAAACAGTTAGTAGCATTGTTTGGCAGACAAGAGATATACCGCTCTACCGTAACTTCTTCTTCCGCATTGTAATAGTTATTTGTTATACAAGAGTGCAAAGTTGCTTTTTAACCGCGTGTTCAATTTTGATGACCGAGCAAGCGAAGGATTCTAAAATTGAATCACGAGCGCAGCGAGTGATTCAAAATTAGAATCCTGAGCGTTAGCGAGGGAATCAAAAGAGCACGAGGTGAAAAATCTTTGCACTCGAGTGCAACACGTAACTTTTCATTCCACCTCAGCGAGGAAATGACTAAATGCAAAAAAAAAACGTTTACAATCACAAGATAGGTACACTTTTATTTCAGTTTAGGTATTAATTACTACATTATGACAGGTAAGTATTACAGAATAATCTTTAAATTATAACAAAATAATACTAAGGTATAATTAAGAAAATTTGAAAGTAACGTTGCTACAGTTATTTAAATTGAGTGTAATATTTTTGTTTGGTACTGTAATATTGGTGTTAGTCACTTGTGTACTGTTTTTCGGTAAACTATCTGTCATACTTAATAGTTGTACCGATTCATCGGATTCCCTTGGCGTGAATGTTGGAGAGAGAGGGAGATGGTTAGGTGTTTCATAACGGCTTATTTTTGATGTAGAAGGGCCAGTCCAAGGATCCGATTGAGGCTCTTTCAGTGTAATGGCTCCTACGATGCCTTCACATATTTTAGACTTATTTTGGATGGAATCCTCTATGTATCCCTCTACAACTGCATTGGACTTCCAGCCTCCGTGGCGCTTAAGGGACAGGAGATCAGCTCCGGAATCAGCCAAAAGTGTGGCTGAAGTTCGTCGGAAACAATGACCCGTGTACAACAGGGGTTCTGGAAGTTCAAGAAATGTTGCTATTTCTCGTGGGATACTGCCAATTTTATTAGTACCCATAGGCTGTCTAACACACTTTCCATTGCGATACTGTAGAAAAAATCGATTGATTGGAGTGTTAGGCGGGCGTAAGGCTTGATATTTCTCAACAATCTTTACGTATTCCTTGCGAATGACGAAGTTGCGGTCTCTTTGTGTCTTTGTATTAGGTAAATTAATTAATAGTAAGTCATCTGAATGTTTCTCAATGTTTTTGACATTAAGTTGTGTTAGTTCATTAGTTCGACATGCTCCGTTTATTCCAATAATAAGAACAACCTGTAACGTAATGAGTATTGTAGTAGATAAATGAATAAAATTGATATGAACGCATAATTATGCCTATCAACATCTACTAAGTATACTATTTAATTGAGATTAATATACTTAAGTAGATACTGAATGTGCAACTGACTTACTTTTGCCGCCAAATATACGGAATCGGGTGCTTCGTTAAGAAACTTTTCAATGTCAGATACTGTGAAAACCTTCGATTTTTTTGGTTGATGACCAGATGAGGCTCTTTTTAAAAATGCCACTAATTTAGGATAGGTATCGATATGTTTGTCTTTTTTCATCTTTATTGTTGCTTTTAGCATCGAATACGTACTCCATAGAGTGCTTGCTTTCTTGTTCTCGGATAATTCTATAAAATATGCCAGCAAAACGTTTTCTGAGAAAGTTTTGGCTCCTTTTGCTAGTCGCCACGTGTTGAACATATCGTACTGTTTTAAATACTTCTCGCGTGATTGTTGAGGGAGAAAGCTCATTTGCGCATTATTAACAGTTTCAGTCAATTCTGTTGGCGTCAAGCATACTTCCTCGTCGCTAGAATCACTCATTTTAGTTTTTTCACTTGTTTTCAAGTTTCTTGTTTTTAATATAAGGTTTAACAATGACGTGAAAAAATGCCGCGTAAAGAACCGCATACAAAGCAAATTGAAAAAAGAACACCAAGAAGGTTCCGAGTCTGAGTTTTTAACAAATTAAAAAAAAGTTGTATGATATATTCGGCACCATAGAGGTAGCAGTAAATAGGTTTAATGTTTTTTTTAATTCACAAACTTAGTGCACACGATGTTCTAAATTCAATTTACTTTATCCTCTAGAGAATAAAAACGGCTTTTCCACTCAGATATTGAAGATTAAAAATACTCTTTCCGAGATGGTGGGATGAAAAAGAAATTTAGACACTCCTCCCAGCTAAAGCACTAGAAAGTTGTGAAGTGCAGGCGTTTTGGGGGACTGTCTTACGTAACTTTGATGATCGAAAAATGCTTATTCTCAGCCTAGTTTAAATAAATGACTGCATTTTGGAAATAAGGCCGCTTGTACACTTAACTAAATGTAACTGTTCGGATAAAAAACCTCCTCCATTAATCTGCCAGATGATTTGCTAAAAATAAAAACTATCCAAACGGCCTATGTATCTAAATTACCTTTAGAGTTAGACTCCATTCATCGTAAGAATACGTGTAGATGTAGCAGTAGGTTTCCTGGAAAAAAATTGGAAAAGTTTATTTGCCTGTAAACAGCAAAAGTAATTACACCATACTAATAAACAAAATGCCGGAAAAAAACATCTGAAAATTGCCACAACAATGTTCCAATCCCGAAATTAGGACCAATTTTTTCCTAACCACAATTGCTCCGACCTTTCGTATCCAATTCCGGTTTCTGCTACCCACACCCAAACCTTCGAGGAAGGAAAAGCCACAAACCATGAGCCGTACCATAGAATGAGTGACAGCCTAGCGTGCCCAATAGTTTTCTATTGCACACGCACCGGTTAGTTCTAATCTGTTTCCTTAGGGGACCCGTTTTATTTTTCAATCTTTTTAAACATGCGATCAACTGCAGTTTGTGACTATTTAAAATTAAACGAACATTACTGTATATTTTGAAAGTATTTGTGATTTTTTGTCTGAATTTGTGCCCGGTTGGTGGCAATAGGGGCGAACCTTTTATATGGAACTTAAAACGTAACTGGCGAAATGTGGGTGTACTATAGATACCTCTGCCTACCCCTTCGAGTATTACAGGCGTGATGTTGTGTTTTCTGTTTTCATGATTATTAAATACTAGCGATAAGCTGCTGCTTCGCACGGTTCTAAGTAATAACAATAAAATGCTGTTCGTTGCTAAGCGCATCACTTCAGAACAGCTAGACCAATTTGTCAAATTTTATTTTAAAATGTTTTCTGTAGACCGAATGAGGTTCTTAAGGAAAGAAAAATGTGAAAAAATGCCGGGAAAATTGGGAAATTCGGGAGAAACTGAAAGGGATGTTTTATATAGATTGAAATTTTGACAGGACAACATAATAATATGTCGAGTCAGCTAGTTATGTATAAACGTTTAATATTAATATACAGATTTATTGGTAAAGCACCATCAACCTCTTAAGATTAAATAAAAAATCGCGAAAAAAAATCTGCTGTTCCCTAAATTTATGTTTGCAGAACTCGTCAAAATGTAGGGACCAGCTGATTTTTTTTACGTGATTTCTTATTTGATCCCATAGTAAAAGTTGTTCATAATGATGTGTACAGATGATGATGATGTAGATATATCAAGGTATTGATTGTGATTAATTTTCTTAACATACATATGAAGCTCCATGCAAAAGAGGGAAGTAAATTTCTAATGCCAATGGGCATGGTCCTTTTTGATTTGAAGTGTTTGTGACAGTAAACAAAGTACTTATAACAACAGCACTTTGTCATTAAATAAAACAAATACATCAAGGCAGGCCATCAGCCAATTAATTCTAGTAATGTGCCATAAAACAAAGTTTATTAGAAAAGCCACAAATATTATTTACTACAAAATTATCACATTACCTCGATGGCGGTTCCTCGAAATAATAAAACATGGCGATGATAAGCAGAATTCAGTGTAAAGTGAATCATGGAGGCGATAGCTTGGAACCGAGGTCGAGAGACGATTTTAATAATTATAGTGTTTTAGTACAAAATAATAGTAGTAATAATAGTATGGTCAGCTTAAGGCAGAGGTTTTTTTCTGAAACTGAGAGGGAATGGCACAGAATAAGCAAATGAGCATTGATGCTCCTGTTGTGATTATATCACTAGATTGGCACTATTCATTGTTCATTTGCGATTTATCAAATGTCGTTGTAAAAAGTGTGATGGGTTATAAATAAAACTAAAGTAAAATTGAATTTTTGCAAATGTTTTCAGAAAATGCGGTAGGCGTTGCGCAATATTTCTTCTTTCTACTTTCTTTCGTTGTACTGTGAACTTTTATTACGTGTAAAAACCATATTACAAGTTACAAACATCACCGTACAAATTGTAAGCAAAGAACAACACTAGTGTTGTCAAATATTTACCGAGGAACCTCCTTGTTTACCTTATTATACGACAGACAATTACAGACTAAATTACTAATAGTATTGGCTCAGCATAGTTCGCTGTTTGCTCAGCGGGAATTAATTCTCGGCTTTCGGCGACGCGGATTTACTTTGACTGAAGATTATGTGTGAGAATACACATCACTAGATAAGTATACAATTTAAATTCAAACTGTAATTGCCAAAAATAATGTAGTGTACGTCTTCTTATCAGAGTAGGAAAGAGCATTGATCACCATGTTTGCGTACTAAAATTTGGCGATTTCAGATCATTTTTAGGTCGGATTTCGATCTTTTTCTTTATCTATAGTAAGTAAGTCGTGTCCAAGTTATTAATGAAGTTAAAAGAAAAGGGACAGACGAAAGAAAATATGGATGGATTACGAGAAAGAAGATATGGTTAGGAATAATGTGAAATCGTGAGATGGCGACTGATAGATATGCACAGAACATTGTTGACCCCAAAGTGGAATAAGGGCAGGAGGATGTTGATAAAGATTGAGTAGTGATCAAGATTGATGGTTAAAAAGTCTATATATATTATAAATTTATGAAAGTCGCTATTCGTGTATGTATGTGTGTCCGCAATGTTCTTATAAACGACGCAACGGTTTTCACTATCATATAGAAAAATTATTCCGGAAGGTTTATGTGTATTATAAATTAATATTAAACTTACTTTTAATATAAACACATAAATCTCGATGTTTGGTCGAGTCTTAAAAACTGGGACGGGTCGCTATTTGTTGTAGTTACTTACTGGCAACCCATCACTTTTAAGAAGCAAAGATTACAGGTCAACAACACAAATCCATAACCAGCGTATTGCATCCTATTTCTCGGAAACATTTATCGCATGCACGTTGCGCCAACTCTTTTGTGTGGACAAAAACCCAGTGTGAAAGAGACGAAAAAAATTCGCAATCATTTGTCCATCAGGTACAATGGTCCACCGTTACTCGTTACAATGCAGGATGCTAAATAATTACACCTTTATACTCAAATGTACGGTACTGTATTGAAAATGGGACACTTACTGCCGTTTTGAAGAGCGTTGCACTGTGATCTGAGCGTTTCACTGTCATCTGAGCGTTTGTTAAACAGTGGAAAAATTCTGTGCTTTTTTTTTGTTATTGCGCAGTGCAACGTTTGAGATGTAGGTTAAGATACAAAGAAGCCTCGTTTGAGTTATATTGGCTTTTTTGTGATTTTTTGATTGCTAATATAAAGCTATGTAGATTATGGTTGCAAGACTAAGGTCTTCAACCCGTGCGTCCTGCCCGTTATGACGTACGGTGCCGAAACGTGAACACTGACAGTTGGGCTGGTTCACAAATTCAAGGTCGCTCAGCGCGCTATGCTCGCAGTTTCTTTGAAGGATAAAATCAGAAATGAAATTATCCGGAATAGAACCGGAGTTACCGACATAGCTTGTAGAGTAAGCAAGCTGAAGTGCCAGTGGGCTGGCCATGTTTGTCGAAGGATCGATTGCCGGTGGAGCAGACGAGTCATGTAGTGGAGACCGCGTATCTGCAAACGTAGCGTGGAACGACCTTAAGAAAGTGGCTGGGACAGACTGAATACAGAAGGCGGAGGACAGGGTGTTGTGGTGCAGCCTGAGAGAGGCCTATGTCCAGCACTGGACTGCGACGGGCTGACTTGATTGATTGAGTATGGTTTGCTAATTAAGGAGTATTTCAAAGTGGCAATGGCGTATCGATTGGCGCAGTCAGCGCAGTGGCTAGTTTCTGCCCTACGGATTATGGGTTGAATTCTCACGCTTAAACAGTATTTAGTTAACTTGCTTTTTCAGGTCTGGGAATTTGTGCCGCCCTTAAATCAGTGACGAAACTTTTATTTAGACAAGTTGGTCCAAAGTACTAATGTGCAAAAATGAAATGGCATTTTAATAAAAGACAGTTCGAAAATAATCTTCACCGTTCATTGCTTTAAATAAGAGAACATCTTCAAAACACCAGACAGCCAAAAAAAAAGTACAATGTAGACATTATAACAGTTTTCAGAATGCCCGTGCATATAAAATCTACGAGAATATTGTCTATTCGCGTGGCGAGTAAAACGTTCGCTTCAGCGAGTCGACGTCAAACGATAATTTGACAAGCAACGCCGCAGTATGGTATTATCTTTTACATGCTCTGACATGCTCTGTCTCGCCACTAAGCCAACTATACATGGAGTTGGTATGTTTTTCAGCGAAGGAGATTCTAATGAAACCAGTTTTAGTAGTCAAACCAGAATCAAACGTTTTTGGGAAAGAAAACTTACCAATCCTTTTCCACGGTTTGATTTTATAAAACGATTATGAACAAAATCATTGTATCAAAAGACCTAAAATTCTAAACGAATATAATTTTATAAAGGGAAAAGATTTGAGATTTTGTATGTTTGTTTGTTACGCTTTCGCGCTAAGACGGTGAAACGGATTGGGATGAGATTTGGCAAATGGGTAGAACATGACCTGGGTACAGGATACTTTTTATCGCGACATTCCCACGGGATCGAGACTGATGCGGGTGAAGCCGCGGGGCGCAGCTCGTCTTACATAAATACCTCTTAATCTTATGCGAAGTAATAAACATGCTATTCTATCTACGAGTATGTATTACTTGAACTGCGTCATAATTCAGGATTTTTTATATTTCAGTTCAGGAACCCACAGGACCCAACATTTACAAAGCAATAAATGGTGGTTCCAAATGGCGGATAAAAACAATAAACACTGTTTTAAACATAAAGATCTGTGAGCTAGCGTCAAGCTTAATCTAGTGCAAATGCTAGTTCCTTCTGTATGAGATCTTTGGCCTACAGGTGGTCAGTTACTACAGCCGGTCTATTTTATAACTTAATACAATGATATTACAAGCATTATGCAATATATGATTTTTATTAGCAAGCGTATGACTAATACGGCTCAAAGTCCTGACCAATCCTGTCTATAAAAACAAAACAAAAGCTAGCCTTGACTTCGGCCTAGACTGAAATAACAAATTAGTGTAATATCGTGTTTCTACTGCGTTCTCCCTTAGCACAGCACTATATTAAACACAATGGCTAGTTGGCTGTTAAAAAGTCATATCAGTAATTTTCCCGGCTTTTATCTCAATTTAGCTCATTGGACGCGCTGTGGTTGGAGTCTTTTCTTTGTGTCTACGATAGAGCAATATAGTTAGGGTATTATGAGATTAATTAAGCAAAGTCTCGAGTCGAAAGGAAGATACATATAGAATTATAAATATAAATATATCATTATTAATATATTGTAAATAAATATAGATATTATAGCAAATAAACCCTTAAAAAATACCCATGAAAATTACCTTGCTCCCCTGGTCTTCGCGTTTTTTCAAAGGCCCCACACCTTTAGAGGGTATCCAGCCAGGACTGTTGGTCTGCCAACATTTCTTCAGCCATCTGTCAATCATTCAGTTGCGGCTTTTCTCATGCTGCCATTACCATAGTGATTAATTTATAAAACAATTATTGATCGATAAAACCGAAACCATCCCTCTAAATAAATACTTGAGGAGAACCATAAATAAACTGTCTAGAACTTTCTTATCTATTTAACAGCTCATACGTAATTCCTTAACAATAGAACACGAGGTCGATGAGGCGCAACCTACACCAATTAATTGTCAAAGCGAACAAAAGCAAAAGCTTGTACGAACCGTATTATCGTAATAAGTCCAACAACCGGCTTCATTGGCCCATAGTTTTATACAAAATGTTTCGACCAAGGGTCCCACTTATACTGGTGAATGTTACTACGCAGTACGGTAACTACATTGACCCCTATTGTCTTATTAAATGTTTGGAATGAGGGCTCAAGTTATAGTTGGCAAGTCACCCATGTTAGATTCTGCGCAGTGTTTGCGTATTGCAGGGAACGCAGTAGAACAATGCGTCCTGTTTTTTTATGTATTAGCGAGAGCCGTTTTGTTATCCAGCATTGAAGATGTGCAGAGTTGATCTGTGATACATTCTAAACTTCATCATCTACCAACTATGTTGGGGTCGTCTACCAGGCTAACCGGATGCACCTGAATGATCGACTGCCTAAATGATCTCTACAACCGAGTGACTGGATAACACGATACCACTTGCTAAGACTGGTTGTCAGACTTTCGGGCTTCTAACTACCCGTAAAGATTGCCAAAATCCACAAAAAAAAAGACAGCTGGGACCAACGGTTTAACGTGCTTTCCGGCTGTTGTTGTATAGCCACGTCGAGCCCATTTTACATTTGTACTTATCATCACATCAGTACAACTTAATAATATTAGCCTAACTACTTAATAATATTAGCCTAACTATTAATTCTTGGACTTCATCTAGAAGCAGCTGGAAAGTCTTTTGATACACGATCTCAGCAAGGTAATGGACATATGGCAGTCGCTGACCGTCCACCAATTGGGGAAGCCTATGTCCAGCAATGAACCGGTTCCCTTATGCCGATATCAGACGCTTCACTGGAGCGAATGGTTCACTTTGTTTCATTCCACGTTCACACGACACCGACAAAATCATATAGAAGTGAACGGTTCGCTTCTTTAATTTCATTTTCGAATATTCTGTTGGCGAGTGAAAGATGCGGAGTGCCGAAATCCAACATCGTTGGATCTGTTCACTAATGAAAACATCTTTTACTTCTGATTCATTTCGTGTTCAGAAGTCTCACTTCGAGTGAAATATGCCGAATGAAAGGTAAAAATTACCGAAAAGTGAAGCGTCTGAGATCGATTTTACTGAAAATATTACTAGACTGTCTCGTTGGTCTTGTGGTGGCAAGCGCTACTGCTGAGCATGAGGTCCTGGGTTCGATTCCCCGGTCGGGCAAAGAGTTATTGGGTTATTTTCCATCAGAAATTTTTCAGTAGCAGCCCAGAGTCCTGAATTTGTGACCGGTTGATGGCAATAGACCGGTCTGACCAGATGGTCCGGTTGACTGACCGGTTGGTGCAGTTGGTAGTGACCCTGCCTTCTGAGCCGCTGGTCCCGGGTTCGATCCCCGGACAAGTCAAACATTAATATGCATGAACATGTCTGTTTGACCTGTGTCTGGGTGTGTATATGTATATAAGTATGTATATCAGTCATCAGGTTACCGTAGTACAGGTTCTACCTAGTTCGGGACCTGAAGACCTTGTGTGGGTGTTGTCCAAAAAAAAAATTGTCTCGCCCCTATTACATGAGACTTGAAACATAAATGGCAAAATTCAATTCAATTCATTTATTTATTGTCACAGGTAAATAGAGAGATCTTACAATTATTCATGTATCACTGTAACATACCCATGGGGTGTACAATATTTATATTAATAAGTAGGTAGGTATGTCAATGTTAAAATAAAGAATAATAATAAATTACACTCATAATTGGTTGGTGGTTGTTATCCATTGCATCGGCTGTTTTAGTCAACCTCATTTTACATTAATTCTTACACAATTATTAGGGACATACAATTTAGTTTAATAAGTCAAAAAATAAAATAGAAAAATAAGTTTACCAATTTTGCGTTACTTACTATCTATAAGTACACATCTGCCTAAATCTTCGAGGGTTACAGACGTGATGTTATGTCACTCGGTCCTTTTGCCTGTCCTACGTCGTGGTGGCAGTGCAGTGCGCGGGCGTTCCCTCATTGCACTCATTATTAGATAATTCGAGTTAATCTGCGTGTGCTCTCCAATAGGTGTGGGGTTCGCTGAACTGCTCATAAATTGGTCAAGCTGTTAGTTTAATGGCTTCATGTTTGTAGCCAGTTAGTGCTGTCAACTGATGTGCGTCTGTTTCTTTCTCATGATCTTAGTCCCATGATCAGGGACAACTCGTTGCAAAAAGTTCAGGCTTTTTTGTTAACTCAAACTCAAAGCATTTATTTCAAATAAACCAATTACAGGCACTTTTGAATTGTCAAGGGGTCGGTCAGTCAGTCGGTCGGTCAATACCAGTATCAAATTGAATAAATTTTCTTTAATCATAAATGAGTCGGTTGATATGTCGAGAAGGAATGTGAAAAATAGATAACATATGCATTTTGGACCTCTTTGAAAATATTTTTCGGTGTCTATTAAAACCGTGTCGCTCCGACCACACACTTTGAGATTTTGGGGATGGAAGGGATATTTTGTTACTTTAAATTCAAAAACATAATAATTTTAAACATCATAAAAGCTTGAAATATACCTCAAAGTACCAATAAACCAAAAGGCATAAAACATTCTTCAGAATCCCAAAAATGTAACCAAACAAACGTAGTTTCTAAAACAATATGACTCTTAACATAAAACGCACACCACTTACTCACAACTGCAATTTGCACTCAAGTTTACGTTTACGTTTGACGGCTGTACAAATCCGCTTACATTTCACGTGTTTACGTTACTGGTTACGCGCCGTTTGTTCTGGCTATTTGCGATTATTTATTGCGGATTTAAATGAGTGTCCTCTTAAATTCGTACGTTTGTGTGTGTTTGGGTCAAACAGAAATGATTGTATGTACCTATGGGTTTGTGCTTTATTTGGTCGTAAAAAGCAACAATGCTATTTCTTCAAGAGGATGGGCAGTAGCATCCTCCTGTCTGAAAATTAGCAATTCTTCTGTCAAGTTTGATAATTACGACTACTACTTTTTTGATAATTCGTCTTTGTGATCAATACCGCTGTAATAGTCGATAAGGGCTAAGAGTAAAAGCAAATAAGAGAATATTCAATTGTAAACAAACTTTTATCTAGTCAAATAATAGAAAATATTACCTACATTAGTTTTATCGACCATAACCCAGAAGAAACAAATACTGCCGTTAAAATTGACAGCAAAAAAGAAAACAGAAAGTACCCATCTAGTGTTATTCTATTTAAAGGTATTTATGATTTCACTAAAGAAAACACCGAGCTCAGAACGAAAGACAATTAATTAGTTACAATATACAACGGGGGTCATGAAAATGTGGGGAATGATTCAGCGGAAGGCTAAAATTACACAACGCCATCTATCGAGGCAAATATATAAATAATTCCTACGAATTTTCCCACTTGACTCAGTTGCAACTATATTTATTATTTTTATCATCAAATTGTTTGACGTCTAAAACGTCATTTCATTTTAAGCAACGTTTATTTTATAAAGTAGTGAATTCCGCTTGTTTTCGTAAACATTTCACCGCATAACTTATAATCATACCTACTACGTGTGCAAAATAAACGCAAAAACGTCCTACAAACGCAGATGCTACGTTTTCGAGATGGACGCAAATAAACGGACGGACTCAATTTACGACAGTGCTCAGCGCACGTGGCGTTTACTGAGTTTTTTTATTGGCGCAATAAGTGATGGTATTGTTTTGTATTTATGCAATTAAGTGTATTTATGTTTACGGAATTTGTTTATTGGTATAATGATGAGTGAACTTCGAATGACCTCGGCGGGTTGAGTTACCCTAATAAGTAATGTGTGATCATCATAGATCTGATAGTACACAGAGCAGCAGGTCAAGTTACCACAAACTGTAAAATTTTCTCATTCGATTTTATTTTGAACTTTTCAAGGTTTAAAATCATTTGGAGCAATTTCAAATTTTCGTATAACCTGCTGTGCTGGCGACTGTACCTACAATAGGTAGTTATTATTGTTAAAAGAATTGTCAGTCGAAAGTTTTGCAAAGGCTCTTGAACTCCTAGTTTTTCTTTAAAATGAAATTTTTTTTATTTTTATTGAACCTTTCCACCTGGTATTTCTCAGTAGCAGCCCGGAGTCTGGGTTTGTTCCCGGCTGATGGCAATTTTTAGGACTTAAATATAAACAAGGGTACACCTCTGCCTAAACCTTCGGGGAATGTTAAATGATATGTTATGATATTATTTTTTTATCCGCACTCCCTGTAGCTATTGATACAACTTCTCACGTGACTACTAAAACATTGAAAGGATTTTAAATAACATTTTACAAAAAAATACATAAATGATAAATGATTTTATTTCTGTTAGTAGGTTTGAACAAACACTTTTACACGTCAATCGTATTTTAAAAACTAGATGAGGTTGGCGTTTCCTATCTGGCTACTCTGAAAAGAAAGGCCGAAACAAACTCAGAGGTCACAGTCTCTTTTAAAGCCCAGACATAATCTTGGTCAGATCATGTGAAGGCTATGTAGATCGGTGTCTGAAATGGTCTTTTGAGGAAAGAACCACACAGATTGAGTGGACCTGCCCAGTCAGTGCACGCAATTGTCAGTAATCGTGCAGCTCAACTTAGACTTAAGGAGCTCAACGATTTGACGAACAATACCAAAGAAAGGGCATTTGAGTAGGCCGCATAAATTACTCAAACTGCCAGATCATGATTAAACTGAGAAAAATACATTTTTATTTTAAACCAATGACCGACATAGTTCTCACATTCACAATAATTAGAATAATATTATAATAATCAATGAGGACCATGTAGATTTGTGTCTGAAATGGTCTTTTGAGGAAAGAACCACACAGATTGAGTGGACCTGTTCAATCAGTGCACGCATTTGTCAGTACCCGTGTAGCTCAACTCAGAACTTAAGTAGGTAGTAGGTAGGTAGTCATTCGTAGGTAGGTAGTCATAATGTAGGTAGTAAGATGTTTTTAGGCACTCTGCCCACCAGCAACCTAAGAGAAAGGGTCTTCAAATCCGAAGTACCTCTCTATAGATAACATAGCTTCTTCTAAGAGTAGTCGGATAGGAAAATATAGTTTTAAAACATAATTTATTTTTGACGTGATACTGTGTTTGTACAAACCTACCTACTTACACGAAATAAAATACTTTACATTTATCTGGTAATCCCGTCATCTAACAGTCGTAACGTTAATGTCACTCTGATCAGTAATTTGCACCTGCAATGTCATAAAATTAAATCATCACCACCTATAAAAAGCTAACGTGACTTGCGACAGTAAAAAATATATCAAAAAGACATTCTGCCACAAATACTATATTAATACCTTTGACAGTGTCAGATGTAAACTCAACCCGTACACATAATAAGTGTCTGTCTGTCAGTCATCAAACGATTTCTCGGAAACATAACACGACAAAGGGATTGTCACTTTGTGCCGAATTCGGTTTTATGGACGATAAATTATATGAGAGCCAAAATTGCGAAGTCGCGAAGGAATTAAAAATAATTGTTTGGCTTTAGTTGTTGTGTAGCTTAAAACAGATTGGGCTAACTGTACTTTAACGTCACGAAAATGACGCCATAAAAAGGTATAAGGCTTTTTTATGACCTTTCTTGAGGTGGACTGAATGTGTGGCTTTTAGTTAAAAGAGCAAATTTTTCTTTCGTATGGCTTTTCGATAATAAAAAGTATTGGCTGCACCGGAGAACTCACTCCCATCGTCCTATGAATCAATCGTTCACCTAGCCAGCCCACTGCTGGACATATGCCCCCTTCCATACTCCCAATTTCCAGTACAACACTTAATTCTTGCAGGATCACAGGAATAGATTAGTTTCATGTTTTCCACGCCGATTAAAAGTAACTAACGATTTCCTAAAAAAAATATTTTAGTTCTACGTGTACCTGGAAAATTTTGGCAGTCGACACAAGTTAGAAGCGACCGTCCGTCATGCTTTTAAATATAGCCTCACGTAACGAATTGAGTTGTAGGAAGCAAAAATAATAATATAACAAAGTCATATTTTTCGTACGTTAAAATTTATTCGTATGGAAAATAATTAATTCTACAACTTCAACAGAGGTTCTGTATTTAATGTTTTAACGATGATAATGTTTTTATTACTCTAAAGATTAAGCAACATCATCAGTAATTTTGTTTTAATAGGTAAATACTACACGGACCTACAATGTACCAACTAATACGTATGGTGCTTAAACTTTCGAGGCTACAGTACCGTTACCCATAATGCTACCCCATAAAAGTCTCGGGGCCTAAGAAAACAGGGCTTCCCATTCAAATTCCACACTTAACAAAATGCAAATGATGAAGAAACATAAAATTTGTATTGCAATCAACCAAATTGTGAGCCATTCTTTGGGTTAGACTCAAATTTTAAGTTAGGTAAGAAGTTGTAAATGTCCCGTTTGCTTTTCAGACGTCATCAGCAAGTTGTAAACGTCAATATCGCCGAATATGAGACTTCTACTAACTTCGAATGAGCTTGGTTATATGGCCATAATCAGTACGCAAAGTATCAAGTTTCAATAGAAGCATAGGATAGGAGGCGAGGATATTACTAAACATTTTTTGCGAAACATAATCCCTTGGTTGATAACGATTTCAAAAATCATCCTCCATCCTGATATATTTGGGGTCGCCACAGCATGTCTTCTTCTTCCATTATATTTTTGATTTAAAAAAAAATTACCTAAGTCAATTCTTTGTAAAAAGCCACTTCATTGTTTGAACGTGTGGAACCCAAAACCAACCGGTGCAATGTAAACTTCACATCGTGACGAATTGCAAAACGTTCAAAAATTTTACCAAACGCGGCGCTTTTGATGTTTAAATTATTATTTTGGTTTATTACCCGTAAACGGTTATTACTTGTTGGTTATCGCAACCTTCCTGTTTTTATTAGTTTGTGTCAGTAATTGAGTAACTGTTTTGACTCCTGCAGAAGTCGGTAATAAAAGCTGCGTTTTGAGGTTATACGAAATTAGCGGAGATAATGAAATGGTGATGGTTTAACGGTCAGGAGTATTTTTCACAAGTAATTGCGAAGATGGCATAGATACAAAGACAATGAATGCGTCCCAGGACTTTCCGAATAAGTGACAGAAATGAGAATTTACAATAAATATAATGATAATTGCTCGCTCTATTAGAGACCTTATCCATGCCTCTCTATCCGGTGAGATGGAAATCAGGAGCAGAGAGGCTTATTTCTTAATAAAACAAAAATAAAATATCTCGGCAGTTTTACTAATTGCAAAATCTGATTGGTGTTTGAATTGTGATTATCATGAAACACAGACTTCTGCAAAGCAGTACTAATATCACAAATATCGGTAGTGCAAAGAACCCTGAACACTTACGGTAGATACTTTCTCCGACGACCCAAATTTACCCATTTGATACTAATACAAATTGACTATTTTTGGGTTTGTTGGGTGGGGGTGGTCTCTGTATTTATTCGTCTTTAATTATAGTTATTAACAATTGGAGTCCAAACCTCTTACTAACAATTTATGAATCTCTTGGTTGTCCGAATAAAATGATTTATTATATATTCCGTTTATTAATCGTCTTACATATTAAATATATGTTTAAATATTTTTAGAATAAATATATAAAAACATTTAAAAATATCCCATCGGCCCATCATCAGGAACCAAGCTGCCGATGGCCAGGGCTCCAGAGGAACAGCCTCACTAGGTGTGCCGTGTCTATTGAGTACGGCTTTCTGAATCAAGCCCTTGACCCAGCTGCGCAATGAGAGCATACAGACGCCAAAAAGTACATAAGGTCCATGGAGGGCCCGGAAAAAGCGTCCGTGAAGCTCTTTGCCTTACCATACTTCCTTACGATCGTTAGGTTAGTCGTATCTAGTACTGCAGGTTTGCGCCAGTTCTCTTTCGCCAAGGAGAGCTGGGTGAGGCCTTTGAACACTGCGACCGCATCTCGGTGCATCCCCACGTCAGTTTGAAAGAAATATTCCCTGAGACTGCAAATGTCGCGGTTGTGGAGGGTTCTAGCATTTAAGAAACCACACTTCCGTGGGACGTACAGTCTCATCATTGATGATCGTGGATGATGCATCCGATGAGCCGTCAGCAATGTACGGACCTTCCTATCCAGAACGTCAAGTTCCACCTGAGTCCATTTGAGTACGCCGAAAGAGTACATCAAAACCGGCATGACCCAACTGTTGAAGGCACGCACCTTGTTTCCGCCTGTAAGACTATTTAACACTAATCATGCGGCCAAAGAAGCGCTCCCTCAACGATTGTTTCATGTCGGCAGCATTGATGCCTAATGCTTTCGACATACCCAAATACTTGTAGGTTTCGGTTGAGGAGAGGGATCTAAGGTGTAAAGAATCCGAAAGTTGGGTTCCCACGGATTCCATAATCACCGCTCGCTTTACATGCATGACTGCACATTTGTCCACACCAAATTCCATCCTGATGGCGCTACTGTTTATTATTATTATTATTAGAATCATAGGCGTTGATAATGCTTTATCTTATAACTCTTGCAAGCCCTTAAAACCCTTAAACCCGCTGATTCATTCGTTATTTCCGATATTTCTAGAATTTTTAGTAAACAATAACAATTGAATCACTCCTGATTTATTACCAGGAACGTTCTCATCATCGTCCTACGTACACAATTCATCTTCAATTGACGCTTACTACTGGCACGCGACGTTCACAATTTTACGTTTTATCTGCCCTACATCAGCAGAAAATTTCCTTTTGACTCACTCACTGTTTCATCTGAATCACGTGTTGCACTTTTAGCCTTTATTGTAGAGAACTTCATGCGGAACTGACGATGACGTTTGTAGTGTTTGAAAGTGTGCAATTTCGTTTTGTATTTATGGTATTCCCATTTTGAGAAATCCCAATGCTAGTGTAGCTATATCTTTCTCCTGTGTTACAAAACTTGCTGACTTTTCAATATTTTCAATAACATGCAATCCTAAAATGGAAATGCCAATACTTGTGCCAGTACTGGAGAGGAAGAACAACCGGAAAAAAATTAAAGACTACTTAGCTCAACATTTATTTTGTAGGATCTCCTATTATAAAGGCAAGTTTGGTGATCGTTATACCCCGTGGTTTACTAAACAACCCCTTTGTTATTATTATGTTAGTACATCGCCAGTTGTTCTACCTGAGCAAATGTTAAAACAAATTACTAATACTTACCTAACCTAGCCCTTTTACCTAAGTCCTACGAAACCTTAACATTCTTAGTAGCTTATACAGCTTATGCCAATACGTTATAAGAAAAACTCTACTACTACTATCACATTAATGTAATAGGCTAATAAAGATTCCAGAAAACCCAGCTGCTTCATCTGACTTTCATTCACATTCGAGGAAGAAGTCATACTGAATATAATGCAATTACGAACGAGTATGATCTGTTTCGTGTTATCATTCGTTTGACGAGGAAGCGACACGCGATTTTTTTCCACGAAGTGTCTACTTAAATTTTCCTCATTCTGAAAAACTGTGGGGGATTCCGATGATGAGCCGTTATCACATGTGATAACTGGACTAACTGGACTGGTGACTAAGCGGAGGCAGTGTTGCGTGTCATTATTTAATGATGAAAGATTCCGTTTAATTTCATTCTTTGTATTTATTGCAGTTTTTCCTCGTGTAAAATGATTAGGAAGATGCTGACGATGCCAGACGTTAGATGACGCTGTGTTTTGTAAGGTCAAACATAAATGTTGAATGTAACTCATTGTGAAAGATTATTAGAGAGTAGCATCGCATACAGTTTCTTAAGAAGGTGGGTTTAAAACAAATGAACATAGAACCAGAACCGTCATCATATGTCTAGCCTTTTCCCAACTATATTGGGGTAGGCTTCCAGTCTAACCAGATGCAACTGAATACTAGTATTTTACATGGAGCGACTGCCTGTCTGACCTGTACAACCCAGTTGCAGGGTAATATGATACCCCTTGGTAAGACTGGTTGGTTGGTTAACAAAGAACCACCAGAACGCGAACTATTTCCTTGATATTCTTAACATTTTTGTATGTATAGACCACCGAAAGAATGCTCTGGCCCTGATTAGATTACACAAAATTAATTTTGTAGAGTGGGGATAAAATTGTGTATTCGCTCGTTTGATCTAAAAACGACCATAAGATCTAAAACTCATATTATGTATCGTAAACGATACTATCGTTTTTGTAGTGATAGTACTCCTTGTAAAATACGTAGGTGCCATAGATCAATGAAACTTGACGATGTATTGGAAACCTGCTTCTCATTCAAAACTCAAACTCAAAGCATTTATAAACCAATTACAGGCTCTTTTTAATTGTCAAGGGGTCGGTCAGTCAGAAAGATGAAGCTAGTTGCCCATTCCTAACCGTAGTAGATAGGTACCTATGGAGAAGAACGAGCAAGAAACTCCATGGACACCCTTTTAAATAAAAATATAGTTACAAGGTATTGTTATGCATGTGAGACCGATGGAGAACGTTAAAAGCGTCCGTAATAAAACGAAAAAAAAAACCATTCATATATTTTAAAATAAGTACAAATTTAATTAAAATAAGCAGTGGCTCCTAAAACATGACCAGTCCCTCCTCCCGTTCACAAACATGATGCATGAATTAGCACCATTCAGCTCAACCATTTTGTTAGGAGCTAAATGATCCCAACACATGCGCCACCATCAGCGAGACATTAGAGTGAGCATGATCATCAAGCTTTATCGGGTGAACCGAGGTAGGTCGGTTAGGTAGGTAGGTATACTTAGGTCTATTTACTAAACCAATACCTTATTACCTCCATTATTTATTTATTTAAAAACTGCCTCTATGGTCTAGGGGTCGCAAGCGCTACAGCTGAACACGAGGTCCTGGGTTTGATTCCCGGTTCGGGCAAAGTGTTATTGGGTTTTTTCATCAGGAATTTTTAGAACCAGCCCGGAGGACTTGAGCCGGATTGATGGCAATAGGCTCGACCCCTGTTACATGGGAGCATGGGACTTACACGATGACTGGCGAAATGTGGGTGTCACATACAATACACACCTCTGCCTAACATGCGTGACGTTGTGTTTATAAATAATAATAATAAAACGTTTATTTCAGATTACAGTCCATAAAGCACAATAGTAATAAAATAATCAGCGTACAAATATAAAAATTTACAAAATAAAAATCAATTAATAGCAGATGCAATAGAAATGAAGAGACATAATAATTATATACCTAGATTAAATTAAATAATCAATGTCAATACCTATAATATATTATTGTGTCAATCAATTAATTAAATTAGAAATCGTACATGCATAATACACTACAACAAAATAAAATAATATGTCAGTATTGGCCAGTAGATATACATATCCACTTATGTTGGATCGGACAGTCTGTGCGGGAAGCAATCACCCTGAGGATGCCATCGCTACTGTCTCTGACTCGTCTTAACAACCTTTTTTCGGATTATAGCTTGATAGCCATCCGTACGAGCTTCTGCAAACATTAGCGACGCACTGCAATAGGGAGGCAGCCGCATCAGCATCCTAAAGATGTTGTTATATTGAATGAGCAGGACACTGTCAGCCCGACGGGTATGATTCACCCATAGACTGCTCGCGTAAAACGATTGACAGTATGCCTTACGAGTGATTTTTACTGGAATGGAGCAGCGAGCGAGTTTATGTTCAAATCATATCTTTGTACCTAAACCTTCACGATAACTAGCCAATTTAGTCCTTAAGGTACTGCCCAAACGTCACCTTCCACCTGACGCAGGTCCTCACCGGACACGGTTGTTTCGGGAGGTTACTGTTCCGGATAAGGCGGGAAGAAACGCCCGGGTGTCACCATTGTGTGGATCGCCCGGAGGACACGGTGGAGCATACGGTGGAGGTCTGCCCGGCTTGGGCGGAGCACCGCCGTGTCCTCGTGGAGGCGATTGGCGGTGGCGATCTCTCGCGTCCGGCCTTGGTCCAGGCCATGGTACGGAGCGAGAGGGCTTGGAAAGCCGTTCGCGAAGGAGGAGGCGGAACGCGTGAGGGAGAGGCAAAATTTGCGCCCTCACGCCCCTAGCCGCCGCTGGAGACGCCCTGGGCGTCAGAAATCGCAGGCCGATTCCCGGCCACCGTAGACGTGGGCTTGCGAACGGCGAGCAATGGGCAGCTCGCCGTTCGATAAGGACCAGGCCCAGGTCGACGGCGCGTTGTGTTCCACGCGCGCCTCAAAGAGATGTCAGCACCAATGACGGGGTTTGCCAGGACCGATGCCTGCTAGGGTTGCGGAAAAGTCCGAGAGGGATACCGTGGCCCCTGGTACAGATAACTGAAGGAACACGGGTGGGTTTTAGTCAGTAAGAGTCTGACACGCCCTCCTGCTCTGCCCAGAGCGGGAGAAGTTATTTGATGATTTCCCAACCCTCAAAAAAAAAAAGTATTGTCAGATGTTCAAAAAAAAAACTCGTTCAAAAATATTTCATAAATATAAAATAGTGGCATGTTATAACAATCGTGAAACAGAGCTCAACAATATATTTTTGTCGCATAATTCTCAAAATTGTGAGCGTAAACTAATTTTATGTAACGATAATAAAGGGAATTCAACCAACTAAGTAAGGAAATACCTAAAAAATAAATCCACCAAGCAGTGCGTTTATTATTTAATTTAATTAAAACTGCTAAATTACTTTTATTTTGCTGGTCATTCGATTCAATTAACATCAAACGCATCGCTGTTTTGAACCTTATTTGTTGCCGTGATGCGTTGTTGGCAATTACCGAAAAAAATGCTTATTACTGCGCCTTAGCTGTAACAACGAAAGTGATAAGGATAACACAACTAATTTGTAGTTAACCTTCGCCTCTTCGACACTTGCGTCGATCGTTAGAACTAGTATCAAGTCTAAAGCTAAATGCTCTAGCCATTACAAACGGTTTTTATTTAATTACTTAACTCCTTAATTACATAGGCGATTGTTTACGAGCTAGTTATTAATTCTACAGTTTAATTATTACCAATTATTATTATACCCAGTAAGTTGGTTATGGATAGTGTTATGCATAAATAATCGATTATAAGTAGTATTTTAACATTAGCACATTATTAGATAAATATAATTAGTCATAGTACCTATAATTATTAAACTTTATATTTATATTACCTCTATTAAAGCATTACAATAGAATGAAACGTTTGGTATGAGGTAGGTAAATGAAGTAACTAATGTTTTAATGTATAATAAATCAAATCTGAATATTTTACTGACAAGCTCGTAGGCCGAAAAACCATTAAAACTTTTAAGTAAAGGCTTAAGCATCTTGTTTTGGATTAAAGAAAAACGCATGATTTTTTAAAGCCACCAATTTTGTATGTTGGTACAGCTTAAAGATGTACTGTCAATAAATAGTGAAAACAGAACAAAAATAAAATCTGTAAGGAAGGACCAAGTAATACAGCCAACGCCATCTATTGGCCTCCGCAAAAGACCAGCTGTTGTATGCACATAATTGCGATTTAAACAATAATAACGAGTACGGAAAGTAAACACTGGTCGACCTCGGGTTATCGAACCCGTAGTACTACGGATACCTACTGCGCTTATGTGTACACGTTTAACATAAATATTATTGATACCTACCAAATTGCTATTCTATAGACTTAAACTGAATAAATGTAAACCAATTTGCTATCGCACTTGTTAGGAGTTATCACATTTATAAAATCATTGTTTTACCTACCTGTCTTATATTCCTAGTACCTACATACATAATTCTGGTAGGTATAATAAAAATAATGGTTATATTTTTATCCAGAAGTTTTTGAAGCACCGCGCTTGACAAAACCTTGATTGAAAAAATTGGGTATGCATGAACTAGAGTAAAATTGTAGGTCTCAGAAGCATGTTGGCAATATTTTGTCCTATTATCGGTACGTTTACCTACTGGAGAGATAGGTAATAACAGTTGGTTGTCATTCACAGGCAGAGGTGACTACTCATCCTCCATCTCTGGAAGGTATCTTTTAGTCGCATTTCATATAAGCCCGGGAAGTATTTTCTAAGTCAGGAATTATGTTGCGTTGTATGTAAGCTAGAAGAAAGAAGAACGTAGATGATGTCGTGATGGCCTAGTAGTTAAGGCCTCGGCTCTCATAATAATAATAACCCCACCGCCGTATCTCTACGTTGACGTCGTGGTGGGGCTTGCGCGCTCCGAACTCTAGGTCTGTGCCGGTAGAGTTTACTTTGCTGGAACAGGTCTACGATGAGGAGCCAGACCAAGAGGGATACAGAAACCCGCAGGGCAGCATGTGGCGAGCTGTTGGGCAGTAGCGACCCCACGGACCCTACTTCCCGGGAGAAGACTTGTTCCTCGTCTCTGGCTTGCTTTTATTCGTCGGTTGGAGTGAACAATGACGAGGAACAGAGCTCCCACCTCTTTCTTGCCTTTATTGGCCAGAGCAGAGAGTTTTAATTCGCAAGAGCAAACGTGCCCGTAGGAAGGAAGCGATCCAGTAAGTGCTGGTAGGGATCTTGACCATGTTCCGGGCTCTGGGATTGTCCTGATAGTCGAAGAATACCTCTCCACGCCTCAAGCACCTCAGGATATGTTGCCCCCTTGTCACTACGTCACTAAGTGCTAGCGACAGTTTCCGGGGGCCCATTATTGAGTGTGCAAGTCACCCACTGGCATTTTTCCGTGTGTAATAAATAAAACGTTGATCAGGCAGGGGCCATAGTCCATCCATAGTTCTAGGTAACCAATACACTATTAGCCGCCCAAACCCATAGCCCAATATATTTTGTTCCCATGTTCTGCAATAGTCCTGCACCAATCGGGGATTGTCCTTGGGTGTGCACTAGCATAGAGCATACAGGGATAATTGTCGGTTGGTGCCTCATTCCATTTAAATTTGTCTAAGAGGCCTTTGCAAGTTGGCTTCGGCCCCTCGTACGCCTTCCAAAGGACCGGGACTCCATGGTCCCAAGATACGTAAACATAAAGAATAATAATAAATCGTTTATTAACCAGCTTATAACTAAAGTACCAATGAACTACTCCTAAAATGAATGATTTAGGGGAAACATAAGTTTAATATTTTGCCTAGTGGACTCCACACTAGGTCGTGCCGGTCTCGTGGAGTCCTTGAGAGTTGGAAACAATTTGAAAAGTCAGGGTCGACACTGTATTGTTATTGTATTTTAGGTTTACATATTGTCTTGAAAATTTTACGTAAAACAAAATCAAAAATAACGTAGTAAAAAAAAATATATAAAGTTTGTTTTTTTTTTTCATTTATTTACCATTTAAAAAATTATTACATTTGTTTTATCAGAATAGCATTTTTAAACCACAAAGGTTTGTACTTAATGCTACATGTAATTCTACATCGTAGTAAAAAACAAAATCAATGTAAATAATAATATATACAACAATACCCTATTTCGGAATTTGGTAACTTCATCTCAATACGGTGCTGTGTTGTAAATGTAGGTATTTACACAGAGCATGTAACCATGGTATCATCATTAATTGAAATTTAGCAAGAATGTGACCAAGAGAATGATAAAGTAAGAATGTGCAAGTATGTGAGGGTTTGGGAGGAAGTGTGAGAGTCATATGATTGAGGAAGTGAGTGAGATAGTGTTTGTTATAAATGCGATTATGACATTACTCTAACGAAGGCTTCGGTTTCCGAGGAGGATAGAGCTAACAGCCACTGTTTATTTTTTTATTTTGCTTGGTTGCTTCTACAATTTTTGATGTCACTGATTTCAGCAATTTTATTATAAATGAAAATGAGCATAAATTCTTGCATAATATTGTGCAAAGGCGGTGTTTACTACAGTAAGTGGACATTTGAAGATTCGTAGTTTAAGTAGTTCTGGATATTCTGTGGATTGGATTGTTATTTTGTGTTGTTTTAGTACTAATTTAAGGATGTATAGCTGTCGGACATCCTTCCTTATACAGGTGATCTGTTGGTTAACGAAAGTGTTTTCTATACATTACCTTTAGCACTGATCTTTGGGCTCTTTCCAATTGTATCATTGAGGTTATGCCAACTCCTTCCCATACTGGTATGCAGTAGCAGAGAACTAACTCACATAATGACACATAAACTAGTATGTGTAACATCTCTTTGTTTGGCCGAGTTACGTAACAGTTTAATTAAGTGAATCAGATTTCTGATTCGCTTAGCTACTAAGTCAATATGGGGTCTGAATGAAAGACGTTGGTCTAACAGAACACCTAAGTATTTTAGAGATTCGACCTTTTTAATTTTCTCACAGGTGCAGGGGGCTGTGCTGCAAGTTGAAGGGTGGATTTGAAGCTGTAAAGGAAGTTTTGGTGCTGATGAGAGGGTTTTATGGAAATAGATGTAGTTCGTTTTTTTTATATTAAGTGACAGAAGGTTAAGGTCGAGCCATTTTTTGATACTAGTTAGGCCGTTTTGAGCTTTCTTCGCGGACTGTTTCCCAAGATTGGTTGTGAAAAATAATAGCCGTGTCATCTGCGTAGCAGATGACTTCTGCATTTTGGGTGATGGCGTGATGAATATCATTAATATAGATGATAAATAGTGTCGCGCCTAGGACACTAGGTTGCGTCATGCACGAGGTTGTGGGTTCAATCCGGGCAAGTAGCAATGCACTTTTTCAATTCATATAGACTTTTTTATCTTGAATATTACTGAGGAAAACATCGTGAGGAAACCCAGTATCATTAGTTGAGCGCACGTGGTGATCAATGCTGAGCCTTCTCTGTATGTGAAGAGGCCTTTGGTCTGCAGTGGGACATTGATACGCTGGTATTATATATTATTATATAATAACAATGTATACGTTAGCTGTAAGTTTCGAATAGAATAAAATAAACGACAGCGGTGCGGCGATTGGCGCAGTGGTTAAGCGATTGACTTCTGCGCTACGTGTCGCGGGTTCGATTCCCGCTCGGAACAAATATTAAATTATAATTTTTGTATGACCTGCAGATAGTTGTTCCGGGTCTGGCTGTATGTGTATGTAAGTTTAAATGTTTGTAAACGCACCCACGATACAGGAGAAATTCCTAGTGTTGTGCAACGTTAAAAAAAAATATACACACAATAAACGTTGCACCGTCTAAACAGTGTTTAGACAGTGCAAGTCAATGTGTTGCCTCAAGTAAATTGTATGCCATAGGCAACAAACTTTGCATCGTGTAAAATATGGGGCTTAAAACTCTTCCGACAAAAAATCGCAAACGCACACTTTTTCTGTTTTGGAAAAATCTGCGGCTAAATATTAACACGAAATGCCTGCAGGGCAAAGACCTCTTTCCTTTGCCCTGCAGGGGGATAATAATGGAATGGTATTATTATCATTAGTGAGCTAAAAGGATCCCTTGCTTACACTTGCAGCGAAATACTGAACACGTGTCCATACCTACATTATGCGATTCATACGGTGATATACCTATGGTAGATAACGCAGGGGTGCGTCATCGGCTGGTGCGAAAAATTGAGATTTGCGCGCATTTTTATTATTTTGTTGAGCTGTTTGATTAGGTTCAAGGACTTCGGTAAAGGTGATCGCTGATTACTGTTCCAGTGTTAATAATTTAACGCCTGAACTAAATAAACAAGTTAGAACAAGATTTATTTCGCTTAAAACATAATTAGGTATTGTGTTTTTATTTATCCTCGCTTTTGAGAGGGGTTTTCAGAAATTCGCAGATCGAAGTAGCATTAGAGCTTTAACGCGTCTTCTTCTTTTCATGTCGATGGTACTTTGTTTTTGTCTTAAGCCCAGTAGGTAGCCACGATGATTGTGGCATCAGGAGCATTCTTGAGGTCTTCTTTAGTGCAAGTAAACGGGCACTTAGGTCACTCCAGCAAGTGGGACATGGTCTGGTCGGAAGCTTTATCTAGCTCTAGCTTTAAGATCGTACCGGCAAATGCTGCCGACATACCTATGTATGCATCTATCTGCCATGAGCTACGTTCCTGTGTTCCGGTTTGAAGGGTATTATGATAGGCTCATGTTCCATTCAGGATTGCAGATATCCATACGCGGGTTTATCAACTTTTAACAAAAATATATGCTGCCCTGTAGTAATGCCTAAATGTTTTTTAAAAGCATGCGTATCCCCAATGGAATGGATCGTATTAAGGGATGTAGGATTTTTGCAAGATTACTTGTACCAGTCGTGAAAGTCTTTAAAAAGTAAGTAACCGTAATGCTCACAGTTATTTTACAATGAAAATAACGCCCTGCAAGTTTCCAATGTATTATTTGCATATAAATAGAACTGTAAACGCAACGATTTCTTACCTTTTACACAGTTTTCACATAATTCTAAAAGTTAATTAAACAGATTTTTAAAATATAGCTCCGATTAAATGGTAAAAATTGAAAACCTCGAAATATGACACTAAATTGCGACGTTGCCTCTCATAAGGTATAAACGCTCTTAAGTGTTTATAAGTTTTTATAGTTTTTTGAAAAACTATATCCTTAATGTCATTGTGATTGTAGGTAACTTTTATACTGGCTGTAATTATGAGAACAAAATGTTTTAAATGTAAAAAAATAAACATTATCTAAACATAGTTTACGTTGCGGCTTACAATTAATAATATTCGTGGTACCTAGCACTTGTTGGTGTTTGTAAGTAAACAATGTTGTAAAGCTGGATTCACTGACTTGTTCTTTACTAACTGTTTCATATGTTTTGATCTGTTTTTCAGAGGAAATACTGTGTATAATAATTTAATATGGTAATAAATGCGATAGTAATATTTCTACCATATTTATTTAAAACCGCCTGAAAAAGGAGGATATTATCTAGTATTTTCGCGTAGTAACAAGTTTCATTCTACGAATGCGTTGTTTTTGTTTAATTATAGATGTAAGTCTTTAAAAGATGGCTGACTAAATTGACTAAATAATGATGGGTACTGCAGTTATTTTGGTTAACCTGTTCACATGAATTTTGTCATTTTGTTTAATCGGTAGTTTTACTGAAGGTATGTATGCCTGAACTTAGGAAGGAAGAAAAAAAGAAAGGAGGAGGAAGAACGTCTAGAACAGATTTATGCAACACCATCGTCAAATTATCACAAACACAACTCTCAACTCTAACGCGAGTTCTAGTGTCAAGCTCTCGAAAGTGTAGACACAGCCGACACCAACGTATCGTAGACTGTACCGTGTAATAATACTTGCAATTAGAGCAAATAGCAGTTGCAAGTGTCATCGCGCTCGCAGACGGTCTACACGCGTAACGTGACACTTGGCGTGTCGGGCACACAGCACTGTGGGTGAACGGTACGTGGCGAGGACAAAAAAAGGTAGGCAGGCTAAAAGAGGTATCTGTGTTTTTTTTTTTGCTAGAGTTTGCTGGTTTTTGGTAGAGAATAGGAAGAAATATCATCGGTTTAATTTTAAGAGGTGTCTGTCGATCTGGAGGTTGGTGAGTAACTAACACTAACTAGATTGAACAGGTTCTTTTCACAAATCGCTCTTTTAGAACAATGTCCAAGGGCAAGAGCTTCAACAAAGTTATGACTTCATTTAACAGCGCTTGATAGAAATAATAATACGTCGTATAATCTACACAATAAACAAAAATAAACACATTCAAAAGAACCGGAACAAAATTCGCATCAAACCTTATATATATTTAAAACTTACACAACACAGTGCTTACAGGGAACAAAACTTTTACTCTTCAACGAAACAAAACCTTTACACCTTTACAAGAAATAAAAATAAATGAAAAATTCCACTTTTTCCAAACACATGTTTTGTGGTGCACTGTGCGCTCGGTCTCTAGCGACGACTTACGCCATAATCTGTCTTGCTATTCAGCTCAAAGCTGGCGTGTTCAGGTACATTCTTGAAATTCAGCCGCTGAAAGTAGAATTTCAGAGCACATTTTCAGTACTGGTTTTGCACGATTTTTTTGTTTTTGCCTGCTTGTTTCTTGACTCTTTTTTTATTTTCAAGGACTTCAGTCTACAAGCAGGGTTTGTTGGGATAAGGAGGTAAAAGGATATAGGTACCTACGTACATTCAATGCTGTGTTTTATGTTTTTGGATTTGCTGTCTGGATGGCTTATGTATTCGCATACGTAGTTTTGTATAACATACATACATACATAAACTCATGCCTTCTTCCCATGGGGGGGCAGAAACTACAGAATTGCACCTGCTATGATCCTTTTTTTTTTGAGGGTGGGAAATCATCAAATAACTTCACCCGCTCTCGCGCGGAGCGTGAGGGCGTGTCAGAGTCTTACTGACTAAAACCCACCCGTGTTCCTTCAGTTGCCTGTTCCAGGGGCCACGGTATCCCTCTCGGACTTTCCCGCAACCCTGGCAGGCATCGGCCGTAACGGACCCTGCCATTGATGCTGACATCTCTTTGAGGCGCGCGTGGAACACAACGCGCCGTCGACCCGGGCCTGGTCCTGTTTGAACGGCAAGCTGCCCATTGCTCGCCGTTCGCAAGCCCGCGCACCTAAGGTGACAGGGAATCGCAGCGATTCCCGACGCCCCGGGCGTCTCCTGCGGCGGCTAGGGCCGTGAGGGCGCGAATTTTGCCTCTCCCTCACGCGTTCCGCCTCCTCCTTCGCGAACATTACTGCTTCGCAGAAGGAGATGACGGCTTCCCAAGCCCTCTCACTGTGTGCCATGGCCTGGACCAGGGCCAGATGCGAGAGATCGCCACCGCCAATCGCCTCCACGAGGACACGGCGGTGCTCCGCCCAAGCCAGGCAGACCTCCACCGTATGCTCCACCGTGTACTCCGGGCAATCCACACAATGGTGACACCCGTGCGTTTCCTCCCGCCTTATCCGGAACAGGAACCTCCCGAAACAACCGTGCCCGATGAGGACCTGCGTCAGGCGGAAGGTGAGGGCGCCATGGCGCCTCTCTATCCACTCCTCAAAGAGGGGACTTATTGCCGCAATTGTGGCGTGACCAGCGCTGGGTTGCGACAATCGCACTCTCCATGCCGCCCTGAGATCCCGTCGTAGCTCTGTCCGCTGTGCCGTGATTTCTCGCGGCAGCGGTGTTACGCGCCGGTGTTTCGCCTCCTCGCGCCACTCCCATATGAGCGCGAGGACTTTTGCCTCTAGATCCTATGGCGGTAATCCGGCAAGGAGGCTTCGCCGCCTCACCGGAGACCGTACAGAATCCCCGGACCAGCCGGGTGGCCGTGACCCTTTGGGGTGCGTTCAACCGGCGGGCTGGCCGCCGCTTCAAGGAACGCGCCCACACCGGTGCCCCGTAAAGGGCCATGGACCGCACACCTGCTTTTATCCTGATATACCTACTCCTTTGCCTCGTGTACGTTCATACATCTGGCCATACACGCACGCCTGTTGCGAGTACCACGCACCTGATTTTTCTGAAGAATATCACCAATAACAGCCACTCTTTGTTTATCATACAATTAGTAAATATCTATGATAATTTTATCGCCTAAATTCTAAAAGGTTTCCTGAAAACAATAGTAGATTACTGCAGCGGCCAGCAAAAGAGGCATTGATGGACGAACGTGTAAATGTGGGCCGAGGCGTAGCCGAGGCACACATACGTAAGTCCATCAATGCCTAGTTGTGGCCAAGGCTTGTATAGTACCTACTTATCTTAAATAATGCGCGGAAATTAAAATACAATTACTTTTCGAAATCAATGACGAACAACGAACAACAATACTTTTTCCCGCGTTAAAGTGTTCATTTGTTTTTTTTTTCAATAAACAGCTGTATTTGCAAGCTAGTTCAAAATTTATATAAAACCTTTGATAGGTCTTGGTTGCCATATTTCGGAGTAAAAAACCGTTCTATTTTTAAATTACACGATAGATATGAGTTTACTATGTAATTTATTTGGCAGCTAAACCACAACACATACTTAATATGGATTTTCATACAACTTTTGCCGGCCGCTGCTCGTGTGTATTTGGTCAGTACAGCAATTTTTATCTCGAAGTAGGTTGTCAAAATAATGGTCGATTTTCAAAGCATGTTTGAGAAATCCATCCGTTTAACGGTTCCCACCATTTCCAAGCATGTTTATTTTTTGCGTCATGTTTACCGCAAATAAACGCATTTTCTTTCTTTCTTCATTTCTTTCAGAAAATACTATATTGTCATTAATATAGTATTTTCCATGGATTGTGTGATAATGATATCACACTCAACAGTTATATAAACACAGCAAATTTATTCATAGGTATATTATTATAGAAGAGACAGTAAATTACTCTTTTACCTTCGTCCACGCTTGGTGAGGGATTTCCCTCCTTGCCCATGCATTGTATCATATTTAGGTAAAGGCTTATAATAATGTGGTTGATGACTAAGTTTATTCCTGTACATTAATACCGATTAACAATTTTAACTGTGCAGTTTAGTGACCGTTGCCCTAACTTTAGATAAGACCAAAGTGCATCCCATGGACTTTGGTCAACTATCGAAGTACCTAAACTGATACAAGCATAGAATAATATGTTGTTATTAAAATAAAGCGCACATTTATACAATTATTCCCATATTCCATTCTATTATACTTATACAATAGGCATGACTTGTTGTCAATTAATAAATGGAACGTAATTTGTTTTGTTTTTACAGCTATCAATAATTATCGCGGTTACCAGTATTCTTACCGGATAGGTATTATATGGGCTGGCAGCGGCATGATCAAAGGCATACCGACAAAGAATGCCTAATGAAATAGATTTCATAATAATATGTATATCTGGAATGTTTTGGACATTTGCATTGAATTTATTTAAATTTTTAAGAAAAGATAATTTAAAATGATCATAAATTATTCTTTTACGAAACTGCGACGGGATCGTTTAATGAAGTTCTTTATTTTATTTATTTCTAGCCACAGTTCTAGTGAAGTTGACATTCAACTTTTTATTTCTCAGAAAAAGGAAAAAATATCTTTCGAAATATTCAACATGCATGTTTTTCCTGGCAATTTTTTGGACACGTTTTATATTTTAGTTGTACAATGCGTATTCCGAAAATTCTCTAAATGTAATTGTCAGAAAAATTGTTTTCCATCTTCCTACCTAATTGAGTAGGCATAAACCCATACAACATTATATATAGTCCTATTTGTACTAAATACTTGGTCAGCAACTCGACAAACTGACTCACTAGCGCAGCTGCGGCCGCGCCGTATGAACAGATAGTCATTTTAATTTCAATCTCCACACGCATTCGTTGGAAAACTGCGGTGACTGTAATTGTTTACATTACATCGTGTTGACTTATCTCAGTGACCTTATTATCTCCTGGCATACTATTTACTGCTAACTAGCGAGCCGCCCTTGCTTCGCACGGTTTTATGAATTGACAAAACATCGAGATTTCTTCTTTCTTATTAGTAATATTAATGTGATATAAGTACACATAAACCTTCCGGAATAAATTCTCTAAATGATGGTGTAATCCGCATGAAAATATTAGTTGCATAGTTTAGAAGACAGAGCGACTTTATTTATAATACTTGCATGTATAGATATAGAAGATATAGATAGACCAGCCCATCTTCCATCTTTGCTGTTGTAAGGTACTGCTTACTTTCGTGCATGTTTTGGACATACTCTAATCAAAGTATATGTAGCCTTGCAGATACAATTGTTTTTAGAGTGGTTAATTACAAGTAGAAATACAAAACAGATGAGCGTAGAGAATACGTAAATGGGCTATAGTATAAAAAATAAAACAATGAATTTAATTGCTGTAAGTGTTGGTACAATTTCGGTCTTAACATAATTAATAATCATACGGATCCATAACACTTAGTAATAATAATGTGACATGCAAACATTTGGGTTTTATTTTAATAAAGTTATAATACAAATAAAATTAAAATTGAGTACCAATATTGTTACATTATTGGATACATTTAAGAATAAAATAATAATAAAACTTTATTGCAAAAGGATTAAGTACAGAGATTTTACATTGGCCCCAAACTAGGCAAGCCTGTATCTTGGGCACCAATATGGAGGGTTTAACATTTAAACATTTATTTTAAAAACATGTTCGGTAATAAAAGTTAAAACGGGTTTACTTAGAATTACAAAAACAAAAAAAACTAAATAAAAATCTAAGAATCAAAATGAAAGAAAACGTAACAAAAAAATCGAGAAAAAAGAAAATAATAATAATAATAAAACTAGAAAAAATACTATTAATGTCAGAAGTGTCAGGCGTGTTATTAGTGTCAGAAGTTTATGTTAGAATATGATTGTTATTTATTGCTTTCCAACATGTCACTTACTGAGTAGACATTATTTTCCCTTTACCATACTTTAAGACACCTTGTACATTTATTAGCTGGTAACATTGTAATATTGTTGGGTATAGCATTAAATATGCGACCACACATTGCATAGCTATTCTTACTATATGTATAATGCTGTCCTAGAAATTATGGGCAAACAAATTAATGAATGGCATAATAAATGAATGCGTTTATATTCCGCTGTTTCGTTTTCAAAACACATACCTACCTTATTCTCAGCGGGGCAAAGCTTAGTTTATTAGTTAGTTCATAATAAAATGGCCAAAATTCAACACATCAAGAAATGCAGCGTGGCCACCAACCAGCAAATACCTAGTTGCTAGATTATGGCGCAGTAAGAAGCAAATTTTACAATAGCGCATCGCGGCAACAAAAAAGGTTCAAAATAGCGATGCGTTTGACCAAAATAATACTATATTATTACGAAGTAATTTTACAGTCATAATTAAATTAAAAATGTAATACATTGGAATATTTTTTTAGTATTTCTTTAGTTGATTGAATTCCCTTTATTATTAATTACATAAAATATGATAACGATTATGATTATTTTTGTTTTGGGTGGGTACATTAATTGTGCGCGTAATTAAGTAAAACCTGCGGATTAATAATACATTTTTATGTTATCTAATAATATTATTTTGTTCAAATAGTTGGTTGTTTATGTATTTGCTTTGTATTCCAAGTGCTTACCTACTGTTTGTTGTTTTATTTTATTTTGTTATAAGTAGTACCAATCATTGAACCTGACTTGGTTTCCGTACGTCCTTTTCGGGTAACCACTGAAAATCAGCGCTGTGCTGTGGGTCCCCCATAGCACAGCATCATGCTGAGTGGAAGCCTTCTTGTCACAGTCATGACGTGCAGCTGTCGACGATTTCTGTTTTGTGCTCGTGATTAGAGATCTCTTTGTTATTTTTACTTTTTTTTTCATAATTATTAGAGCTAATTATCTTTTTGTATGCACGTGTTTCTGTGACAAATAAATCTATTTTTCTTTCTTTCTTTCTCAAAATGAGAATAAGCGATTTACGGTGTCCTACGTTTGGGCAGCGCCTTAAAGGCGACCGGAATGTCTATAAATGTAGAGTTTGAAAATTAACTAAACAATAAGTCGCCAGTACTGGTATCAGCGTCCTTCTGTCTGTTATTATTAGCAAAACATTGCAATTGCCAATCTGTCTACAACTGCGTTAACTAAGCCATTCATTGTTCACTTGTACAGTTACAGGCTTGGCTATATTATTCAGCATTAGACGTCTACACGATACAGATAATTAGCAATAAATCTTGCAACCGTAAGACGCCTTATTTGGCTGCCTGCTTACCTCAAATTGTAAAACCACGTACCCAAGCCGCGGTGCTAATTTAGCATATGAAATCTAAACTCGGTCAGTCCGTAGCTGCGTGGATTACTCACGAACATTACGGTCTTGTTGTTCAAAAAGGACCAAATGGGAACTTAGGACCAAAAGACCGTTTCGGTATTAATGGCGCGCCCCGATGTGCGCAGAAATTCGAGGATTTTAATGATTGTGAGTAAGGCCGGTGTGGCATTGTAGATGTTGTTTAGTGAGTAATTAATTTGCAAGATACTGAACCGTATTACTAGGCCTCTGCTGTCCATCCGTCTGTAATCTCTGTAATAGTAAGTAAACTCGTAAACTAAGTAAACTCTGTAGTAGTAAAATCTGTAGTAGTAAAAAAACTAAGTAAACTCTGTAGTAGTAAAATCTGTAATAGGTAGACAGTTGAAATTTTCACAGAGTAATATACTTCTATTGCCGCTATAACAACAAGTAATAAAAATAAAATAAATTAAAGGGGGTCGGTCCCCATAAAAGGTGTTAAAAAAATGTGGTGTTTAATATTGTTGTGTGGTACAGAACCCTTCGTATGCGAGTTCAACTCGCACTTGGCCGGGTTTTTTTGACACCAACCTAGGTGGTAAATAATTAGAATTAAAAGTAGGTTCTTCACAATGCTCACTTTCAAAATTGTACTCAAGTTTGTCATTTTTGTTTATGAAGGCACTCACATAACAGATTCATGTGATGGATTGTACAATAGATTCTACTGATAGGAGAGACACTCCTAAGCAATCAATGCCGTAAGCTAATTTACTTCATCTTGTTTTTCAAGCAAACATGGTCCTTCAAGTTTACACATACGTGAACGTTTCCCATCGAATTGTTAAGTGCCCTAGTTTCAAATCCCACAGGAAATAAGTGATGATTTATTTAAGCCAAAGACAATTAAATACATCTTAAGGAATGTGTGTGTGTTTGTGTCTAATTCCCCGATTTAATTATTTATGTGTCAGGATGATAGTCGAGTAAAATAATTAGTCCCATGACAACTGATTTTATTTAGTTACTGTTACAGCCTTGTTGTGATTTTCCACGCTTAGAATGGGAGAAATAAATTATTTATGATGCTCGTATCGGGTGATTGTAATCGAATGAGATGTTAATCCGATCAAGCTGTATTAATCTTTAATAGTCCTGCATTTTTACTAAAATCTCTATAATATGTTGGACAATCATTGGTGATGATGATGACTGATGACATGGCTTGCGTTTTCTATTTATACCCTACATACAAAACATTTTTTTTTAAACTTTGCCCTGCACTAGGAATTTCTCTTGTATTGCGGGATTTGCGGGTGCGTTTACAAACATCAACTACTCGTAGGTCATACAAATATTTGTTCCATGCGGGAATCGTACCCGCTTGACGCATCGAAACAGTCAATCGCGTAACCACTGCGCCAAGCGTGCCGTTACAACATAAACTCACGCCTTCTTCCTTTGGGAGTAGGCAGACACTACAAGACGTCACCTGCTACGGTCCTTGCATATTCCTTTTGCTTCGTTTACGTTCATACATCGTCAGTATTATTTTTGTTAAACACATCGATCACTAATTATTGATGGACTATGGCTAAACACTAGAATACACCAACGATGGAAAAATTGTGGTCTTATTAGTTTTTATTCGGTCAAGGAAAGCAGTTTCAAGTAGGTAAGTACATCGATTTATAAGTAGGTAACCTTCTACATCAAAAGTTCTCTCGTAAACAATGCATTTAATGTTCATTTTAATGAAGCCGAACGTACGGATAGCAGCAAAAGTTGCTAAACGATGTTTTTTCCAAAACTTTCAAACTAGCTATGTGCGTTTCTAAGATAAAAAAATACAAATACGTTCATGAAAAGTTACTGGCAGTAACTATTTTGTAAATTGTAATTTTTGTTGCTGTCCATACAAATTGCGCAGTTTAATAATCAAGCAGCTGACAAGATCTGTTTTCCGTCACCGGGATGATCATCAACACAATCAAGAATGATACTGACATGTTAATGTCATAAAGAAGGATTAACTCCATAAATAAGTTGGCAACATTTTAAAGGATTACTCACACACACGTAGCTCGTCACTGTGTGCAAAAGGACCAGTGTGTGTTATGCTTTATTTGGTGCAAACGAAGATTTTATTTGTATGTCGTTTTAGTTATTATCATTTGCGATTTAGAGTAAAGATAATATTTAGCAATAAACCCAAGTTTTTTAAAGGCCGACCTAAACTGGAACTTGATCCTGAAAGCATTGTCATCATAGTTAGTAGTTTTAAGGATAGTTTCTACTAGATTATTAAAATGACATCACTGGCCGGCCAAAACTTACATTTTTGGGTACGAAATGTCGTACCCAAAAATGTAAGTTTTGGCCGGTAAAAAAAATAATTTTCTTATGGGAAATAACATCTTGAACATTTTTTTAATACTACAATGAACCCGTCTGCTATTTGAGGTTGAAAATACCAAAAATCGATCGAAAATTTGAAAAAATACCGACTTTTAATGGAAAATAACATCCTGAATATTTTTTAACGATTACAAGATATGTAAGCGCAGTAATAGTTAATAGCAGCGTAAGGGTTAATTGAATACTCTCGTCTTGATAATAAAAAATTTTGAATTTGTTATTTCCCATAACAAAACGGACCGTATTCTTTTTATTTGGCCGGCAACCTGAATGAATGTCCTTTGTATAATTAATTAATTAACAAGTGCTTTCCGCCATCAGACTAGAAAGTTTGGCTAGTAATATTATAAAAACAAAAATAATGTTGGTAATGTAGCGGTATATCGCCACATGCGAGCTGCGCGTCATACTGACGTCACGCAAATCCTGCATCGCGCAAGCAGAGTTTACCGCGCGACTAGCATACAAATTCCCGACATCACTCGTTGGGCAGTTGCCCACCAGACACGACACCCGTCTGGTCGGAGGATCCTCCCTTTTCTATGGAGGTATGAGTGAACTTTACACCCTGTTCGTCGTACCTTTATAGTATGTTTGAGAATAATAACAATAAAAAAAAGATTTTGTTATTGTAGTAGCTACTAGATAGGTAGGTACACCATATCTCCCTGATCTCCTCTACATTACATTAAGAAAATAACCGGAAAATGCTAAAAGAGACCACTCATAAAATCTGTCCGCATAATGTTTTTCTTGGCTGAAGTCTTTCGTATGTAAATTTTAATTTTTTCGTCAAAACCGTTTCTCTTATTGGGAAATATTTCACCTGTTTTCGCCAACTGTAAATCAAAGACTTTAAAATATTGGTTTTTTCAAAAGATTTCTGAAACTTTAACGTATTATGAAACAATTATGAAATTATACCTTCGGTGCATATCACGGAATTATACGAAAGGTACCTTTAATACAGCCTTGTTACCTAGAAAGAAATATACATTTACAAATTCCACAAATGCAAAAAGAAGATGAAAAAGAAACATATTATTTTGGGAATGACACTGGAGCTTCTTTACAGGGAGATTTTCAAAATAGATTTTTAGCAGTATGAAAAAATTAACTTGTTACCTTAGAACTATTTAAAAGGATATAAATTGATATAAATAATATATAAATATATATTTTATAAATTGCACGCTAAAATTATTGTATAGACTGCATGGTGTAATTATATGTATTTAAAGTCCACTCTAAGTAGTTGATATTCAAATATAAATTCTCTACCTACCTCAAGACGTTATTCATAAAATTATACGTAATTACGTATTAAACAACATACTATTAATTTGCGTTTCCAATGAGCATCAGATCGATTGCTAATCCATATTCATACCAGGAAATATCTTAACTTAATGACGCATCGAGACCCATATATTACAATAATTAAATCAGAGTGCGACCCTAAGCGGTCCTAAATGCAAGGGAGCAGGGCAAAGACTCTACCCAACAAATATAGTGCGCAAGAGTTGAATACTCGAGAATATTTTATTATCTGTAAACATTCACACACGCGCGAGTATCGTGGACCAAATAGTCTTGGTCGGTTGTTTATTATTTTGCAGAATGATAAGCTCTGTGCTGTTTTCTCAAGGTTATCGGGGGTAGACTCAATACAAATTTTTCATTAGTCTGGTAACTTTTATTTGAAGAATAAAATTAAGTATGACAGTTTGACATATTTTTGTATAAAAGCTGTCAAACCAGCCATATTTATTCCACGGATAAAAGTTATCTGACTTATGAAAAATGCACCCCTTAAAAAACAAACCACGGGTTATTTCAAGGATTAGAAACATTTTCTTTAGCGGTCTGCTTACTTAGTGATTCGATAATCTTTGTAATTACAAAAGTTTTAGGTTTTCGGGCCACAATTTAACCTCGTTTGCTTATGCTTTACATTTACTTAAAATATAGTTTAGTAGGTAGGTAGGTAACCCGCTCTTTAAGTAAAGAGTTACTCAGCGTATAAAGGAAAATTAGCAAACAAGTAAATTACCTAATAACCACAAACCACGCGGCACGAACGAATAACAATAATTATTTTAAAATTTTAAAGTGGTTTTCTTTACAGCCAATTACAAATAATGAATTAACTACCTACTGTTCTAGTAAAGTAACTAAAAGTTATCTAGTAATATTCAACCTAAATTGAAGTGAAATATTGAAATTGAAAAAGTTTTGTAATGAAAATAGTAATTTCAGTTCGGAGGAACTGTTCTCCCTATAAAAATATTTAGGTATTCAAGAAGTTGTTTGATTTAACTGTGATTAATTATACTCCAATAATAAAACGCAGATATTTATTACGGACAGACAATCAATAATACTAAGTAATTCACGTTTTTAATGGCTTTAAAAAAATGTAGATATAAGATTTGTAGAGGATTACCTAAATACATACAACTTCTAGAAAAGCGCAGTTTTTTTTTGTAATTTTGATTGATTTGCATTCGGCAATTATTTATCAAATATGCCAAGTAGGTAAGTGCGACAGCTACAAAAACCTAGCTTAAACTTAGCTATTAAAAACCACAGCAATGTTAGTAACGTCCACTTTAATTAAATCTCTCACCCCATTCTTTAATACTAATACTGCCCTGCCCACCTTTGCTCAGCTCAGCATAGCAACCAAGTTTTTTTTTATAAAGTAAAATGATAACAAATTTTTGCTGCAAATCGATCAAAACTATACATCGCGTTACACCTACATTTGTGTTGATGTAAACAAGCCGTCGACACGCGCTCACTCACACACACTCATTTCCGTATGTGTGTCTCACATGTACGCGCGTAGCATTGAGCCAGGTCGTGGCACCCGCGCGTGCGCAGGGTTTATTTGTACGTTTATGCGCGCGTATCTACGTTAAGCCTGTCCCACACTTTAGCTATAATGTATATTATATCCCGGGATGTACATTTTACATTATCGTAGTACTACACATTAAGTAGGCCATGTACTTAATGTACCTATATCTTTTAGAAGTTTGAATGCTGCATTTTCTAATTTCCGCACGTTTTTTTTAATAAGCGCCTATACATTAAATGGACCTATATTTCCGTGTCACTCGGTACCGAATAAAAGATGTACAAACAATACCACCAGTATGGCTGCCATGTCGGGGCTAACAACAGTAGGTAATGTCCTTCTGATCTTATGGCAAGATATTGAAAATGTAGGAATGTCTAGCCATAATATACATGTTTGCATTGCAAGTGCCGTGTGTGAGAGCCCTAACTAGTATATAACAACAGATTGGCTCTATGATTGAACTTATTACGATGTAATGGATGTAATACTGGATTTTGAAATAGTGATTTGATTAAGGTCGCTTTGGTTTTATTATCTGGGGTAATTGTGACAGCAATGGTTACTGGCAGAACTGTATTGAGAAAACCGGTTTAGTCAGGTTTTCCCTGAGAATGTAAGTTAGGAAACTAGCGCCATCTAGTTTGAAACCATTTAACTGACTTGTATAATGTAGAGGTATTTACAAACAACAACGCTTCAATGGGGCCCCCATATAGATAAATTGTCAAAGAAGCTTAGCTCTGCAGCATACGCCGTTAGGAAAATTCGTGGTTTAACTGATTTAGAGACAGCCCGTTTAGTATACTTTAGTTATTTTCATAGTGTAATGTCGTACGGTATTCTGTTGTGGGGAAATGCCGCCGATATTCAGACGATTTTTGTTTTACAAAAAGGGCAATTCGTTCAATTTATAAATTAAGTCCCAGACACTCCCTCAGAGACAAATTTAAAGGGATTAATATAATGACTGTGCCTTCTCAGTATATTTATGAAAATCTTTTGTATGCACATAAAAATATTAATCTGTTTTAAAAGTACAGTGATATCCATAATTTAAATACTAGGAACAAGCACAAATTTGTTGTTCCTACTACCAGGCTCAAGAAAATAGGTGGCTCGTTTAGATGCCAATGTATACGTTTTTATAATAAACTTCCTAGCCACATTCAAGCACTAAGCCTTAATAAATTCAAATCTTTTATAAAAAGGAAACTATGCCAGAATGCCTATTATACTGTCAAAGACTATATTGAGGACAAAAAGGCTTGGGATTGAGTTGCTCCAATAAAGCACAGGCAATGTTAATTTATTTTATTTCGCTAACTATTTTTACTTTTAATCTTTGCTATAAGTATCTATACTTATTTACATATACAATGACACTAATATTTACTACATAAAGTATTATATTATTTTAAATTATTGTGAATGTGAGGACTATGTGTGTTTTTGTTGCAGTTTTAATCATGTTCTGGCAGTTTGAGTAGCTGATGCGGCCTACCCAAATGTCCTTTCTTTGGTATTGTTCGTCGAATCGTTGAGCTCCTTAAGTTCTGAGTTGAGCTACACGGGTACTGACAAATGCGTGCACTGACTGGACAGGTCCACTCAATCTGTGTGGTTCTTTCCTCAAAAGACCATTTCAGACACAAATCTACATGGTCCTCAAAGATTATTATAATATTATTCTAATTATTGTGAATGTGAGAACTATGTCGGTCATTGATTTATTTATATTTATTTTTGTATTTTTCTCAACGTAATCATGATCTGGCAGTTTGAGTAATTTATGCGGCCTACTCAAATGTCCTTTCTTTGGTATTGTTCGTCGAATCGTTGAGCTCCTTGAGTCTAAGTTGAGCTGCACGATTACTGACAATTGCGTGCACTGACTGGACAGGTCCACTCAATCTGTGTGGTTCTTTCCTCAAAAGACCATTGCAGACACCGATCTTCATAGCTTTCACATGACCTGACCAAAATTTTGTCTGGACTTTAAAAGAGAACAACCTCTGAGTTTGTTTCGGCCTTTCTTCTCAGAGTAGTCAGATAGGAAACGCCGACCCCATCTAGTTTAAAAAAAATATGATTGACGTGTAAAAGTGTTTGTTCAAACCTACTTACAGAAATAAAATCATTTATCATTTATCAACATTTTTCAAATAGTTTTTCGGGTATAGGTTATTTTATGCTAAATATTTGGATTATTCCACCTTGCTCCACCACTTTATCCCACCACACTTTTGACCAGTGGGACAAAGTGAAATGTTCAAAATTTTGACGTCCACTGTGTCCAACTAATTCTGGTCCAGTTATCGCGCTCTTAACCTTTTTTTTTTTATAATGCTAATATTACTGAATTAAAATACAATTTCATGATTAAACAAATGCCTGTGGAGAACACATCCATTGATCAGGTTTGTCGGGAATATTTCCAAAAATATTCTTGAAGCATTTAATTTTCTCCCCTTTGTCGGTCATGGTGTTGAAATCCTTTATGAATGTGGGGTGGGTCATCAGTCGGGATAAGATGGAGTTTAAGTCTTGATTTAAGATGTTGATTATAGTTTTAAGTGAGACCTTTAATGTCCCAATCTCGGCAAGAATTTGAACCTTGGGGATGTAGGAGTTAATGATAAATCCCCATTGGCACTAAAGATTACGTTAAGAAGGGGCGACCTGAATGTCGAGGATGGAATAATTTCGATTCTTCCGGATATGACGGTCTGGGCTGAGCTTGATGAGTCAGCTGTTGGAGGAGTGATGGGATTGCCTGCTATCCTGGGGCAGGGTCTAGATAGCTCGAGAGTCTTGTGAATGAGTTTAATTGCCTGGTCAGTCCTTCTTGGAAGTCGCGATCCATAGTGGCCTGATTTTTCACTTGGAGAGACTGAACCTTGAACTGATCAACTAGTCGACCCAATAATAGGATGTTCCCATTGAAGGCTTTAGCTTGTTGGATTTGGTACACCCTATTCATACCCTGTATGATATGGAGGAGGGTGGCATAGCTGACCAGACTTACTTCTGCTAGTGAATCGCTGATTTTAGGCCAGTCGAGGGTTGCTGATCAAACGTGTTGGCGGCTGACTGGCCCGCCACTGCGGCTCCGGTTGCTGGATTAATTTCTTCTGATCCAGTTATCGCGCTCTTTAACTTTTTTCTTTTCACCACGTGGTCTACACGCGCCCTAACCAAGTCAATGGGTCGCTTACGGCGCAAAAAACTACTGATTCACGTTTTGCGAAAAACGTGGGGGGTCATTACTTATTGTGCGTGTTTCTTATTGGGTTCTGACGAGTGGAGATGAAAATAATCTTGGTTTGAAATGTACTAATTGTTTACTTCATTTTACACAGTTTGGTTAATTAATACAGTCTGATACAATGTGGAAATATTTAGGAAATACTACGTGTTAGGGTATGTAAACGACTGGCGAGCGACCCACCGGTGCCTCGTTACAATATTCTCATTGCTGATTCAGCAATCGCGTTAGGGTCGCCACAGCATACTGTGGGCCGATAGGGATGAGGAACAAAAACAACAATGATCACTTTATAACGGTAGTTTTTGACGAGTTATGTCACAATAATGATCACAGAATAGTTTTGGACAAAATGTACAAAGATATTGTTACAACTATGTGTGAAGCGGCTGTGATTCGTTTTAATTGCAGAGTTAGTTTAATAAAACCAAAACGTGTTGTGTTAGGCTGGAACAGGCAGGCATGTTCGTGGTGTTCACGAAGTTGCGAGGCTAAACTTTAAAACATGGTTAGGGTTACTATACGGTAAGCCGGCAAGTAGACCTATCTATGATAACATGGTGGACTCTCGGCGTCATTTTAAATCTAAGCTAAGATGGTGTCAAAATAACTCCGAGCAAATTAAGATGGATATTCTCGCATCGCAACACGCTGAAAAAAAATTCAAAGGATTTTGGAAGGGAACGAGAAAACTAAATAGTTAACCCACTGCCCCTCTAAATTTTAATGGAGCAACTGAGCCACGTGACATTGCGAACATGTTTAAGTGTCTCTTTCAGAATGAACCTCCTTCCTGTGTGCCGGGGATGCTCAATACTCATGAAAGCAGGCAAAATTCGCGTGGGCCGGCAGTATTACCAGCTTTTACTGCTAAGCAGATATCGGTCGTTATAAACCGTATGACGAGGGGTAAGTTCCCAGGATACGATAGAATTAGTATTGAGCATTTGCGTCATGCGGGGATTCATCTACCGAGGCTGCTAGCTGTTTATTACATTTTGTTTAAGACACTCATACCTGCCAGATGAATGTATGAAGACCGTAGTTGTACCAATAATCAAAAATCATACTGGTGATGCGTCAGATAACAGCAATTATAGGCCCATTTCACTAGCTACTACCGTGGCCAAAGTGCTAGACAGTTTGCTTGATCGTATTTTGAGCAGTCACATAAAGCTGAGCGACGCTCAGTTCGGTTTTAGACGTGGGCTGTCGACAGAAACGGCAGTTCTATGCCTCAGGCACACTGTCCGGTACTACACCGATAGAAAGACTCCGGTCTACCCCTGCTTTTTAGACCTTTCCAAAGCTTTCGATTTGGTGTCCTATGAATTGCTATGGTACAAAATTAGGACAGAAACCAGCCTCCCTGAAGAAGTCGTTAGCATTTATATCAGTAAAGTATGTATATCAGTCATCAGGTTACCGTAGTACAGGCTCTGCCTATTTCGGGACCTGAAGACCTTGTGTGGATGTTGTCTCGTATTATATTTATATTATATTATATTTTTGACTATTGGTACAACAACCAAGTTAATGTCATAAAGTGGGCGGGCGAAATCTCAGATGTATACAGACTGAGGTGTGGAGTAAGGCAAGGAGGCTTAACCTTGCCTCGTCTCTTCAATCTGTATGTAAACGGACTCATCGAGAGACTCAGCAACACCAAAGTCGGCTGCTCTATAGACGGAAAATATGTCAACAACATCAGCTACGCTAACGATATGGTGTTGCTGGGCCCCTAGTGCCGTTCGAAAACTGCTCGCTATTTGTGTTGAATACGCTGGGGCTCATGGGCTCAGGTATAATTTAAAGAAGCGCGAACTCTTGGCGTTCCTATCACTAGATCATAAGGTCACGCACGTAACACCAGTCCTCTTAGACGGTGTTCCTTTACCCAGAGTTTCGCGTTTCAAGTACCTGGGTCACTGGGTCTCGGATGACCTCTCAGAACGCGAGGATATTGAGAGGGAGCGCCGGGCGTTGGCTGTCCGATGCAATATGTTGGCTCGAAGATTTGCACGCTGCAGTAAGGCAGTAAAAGGAACTTTGTTTCGGGCGTTTTGCCAATAATTTTATACGTGCAGTCTATGGGTCAAGTATACGCAGAAGACCATCAACGCTCTGCGTGTACAGTATACCACTGCCTTTAGGGTGCCGATGCGGCTGCCGAGGCACTGCAGCGCGTGGGGCATGTTTGCCGAAGCTCGCATTGATGGCTTTCATGCCATCCTCAGAAAGAGTGCGGCATTATTGCTTAGTCGTGTCCGCGGCAGTGGCAACGGCATTCTTAGCATTGTGGCTTGCAAATTTGATGTGCAATATTGTGGCATTGTGTGCGGGGTTGCATGTCGATAAATAAATAAATAAATGTTTATATCAGATTACAATCCATAAAGCATAATAGTAATAAAATAGACTGCGTACAAATATAAAAATGAACAAAATAAAAATCAATTATTAGCAGAAACAATAGAAATGAAGTAAATTAAATATGTCATTAGTAAACATATCATGTCAATCAATTAATTAAATTAGAAATCGTACAACAACAAAATAAAATAATATGTCAGTATTGGCCAGTAGATATACACATCCACTTATGTTGGATCGGACAGTCTGTGCGGGAAGCAATCATCCTGAGGATGCCATTGCTACTGTCTCTGACTCGTCTTAACAGCCTTTTTTCGGATAATAGCTTGATAGCCATCCGTACGAGCTTCTGCAAACATTAGCGACGCACTGCAATAGGGAGGCAGCCGCATCAGCTAAAGATGTTGTTATATTGAATGAGCAAGACACTGTCAGCCCGACGGGTATGATTCACCCATAGACTGCTCGCGTATAACAATTGACAGTATGCCTTAAACAGCGTGAGTTTTACTGGAATGGAGCAGCGAGCGAATCTACGGGCAATCATATTCCCTCGAACCGCCAATGCCCTGCGCTCCCGCTCCAGACCCGCGTCATCTGACAAATGATCCGTCACCATGTGCCCTAAATACCTAAAACTGGTCACTGTCTGCAGTTCCTCATCGTACAATTTAATTGGAGGAACACACACTGCCACGGATATACTAAATCTACCCTTGAATAGCAGAACTTTGCTTTTTGCTATGTTATACAAGAGTAACAAATCTTATCTACGGACGAATTAATAATGTTTTTTTTTATGTTTTTATTCTTTGTTTAATTTTGATGAATTTCTTAATTTTAATTGACATTTATTTTAATTATTTTAAATATGTAAATGATTTTATTAGGTTAATGAATTTAAAGAGGATTGCGATTTAACTTGGGATTTTAACTTGGGATTCTTTTAGGAACAGTTTTATTTTATGTAATACTTAAGTTATTTATTTTAGTTATAATAGTTTTATTGTGGCATGTTTTATTTGTTACTAACATAGTTTTTAAGTATACTAACATAAATATGGATCGCTGCCTCTGAATCAAATAAATTAATAGGTGTAATAAGCTAATAACTGTTGATATTGTAAACATTCGATATTTAGTCCAATGAGTATTTTAAACTTAGGTAATAAATTCGTAGGCAGGTGTTAGTTCCTTAGGTATTTAAAAACATAAGGTATTTAGATTTTAGGGATTTTGAACGTGGGTTATTTTATGTTAGTTCTTTTAATCTTAGATATTGCAATACGTACCCGGCTAGGAAGTTTATTATAAAAGCGTATACATTGGCATCTAAAATTCCAGTGTTAGCTGACCTCGCATTGTCTATGCTTTTCGTACATTGAGAAATCAGCTTATACTGGAAATGTATAGCTTGATATGTCGTCGTGCGTACAATATAAAATTAACGAGGAATTACGAGTAAAAAATATTGTTATGAGTTGATTTTAATATCTACTGTATTTACACATTTCTGTAATTTGTTGGTGATATATGTAGAGTAATTAATGATGTTATTATTGTTTCATTTACCACTTATTTTGTACAAGTTTATATTTTACTCAGCAAATGTATGTGTGAGCACAATTAAATATTATTTTAAAATAAGTAGGTGGAATTTGTATTTTTCTTACCAGATAATAGCAGAAAATTTAACTAATGTTATTACTTTGTTTATTTTAACATAATTACCAATTATTTAAATACATTCATCTCTCTTGATTTATATTAAAATTGTAATCTATAACTAGTTCATAGAAATAATTTTACTTACTGACAAATTGCGTAGATTACTATTGGTAAGTTAATCGATTCGCTATAGATATCATAGTCGTGTGACCTTGCTAATGCCTTCGGAAACGGTATCATACAATGTAATGGAAAGATACCACAATATATTATATTTTTTTTGTAACGAACCCAGTTTTGCCCGCAGTAAATAGGTCTGACTAATAAAATGTATGGTTTTCCTCAATCATTGTATTTAATGATTGCATTTTCGAATGCAGTTAATCGGGAAAATACCCTCGTTTCAAATACCAACTTTGGTACTTACCTAACTGGAAACTGAAGAAAACTGATAAATTAAAATATATTAGATCTTTAAATAGGTAGTATTTAAGGTAACTAGGATTATTATAAACTAACTCAGGCCGTAACTACGGATCACAGCAAGGTTACAGTCATAAGATATCTTCTCTTAGAATAATCAGCGCACAATGGTCATATTACTAAGACCCAAGTCTCCTCTCTGTAAGAGCGAACCGTTGAGAGGACTCTTACATATAGATATAAGACAATAAACACAAATATTATAAACGTTTATTTACTTCCTCAAAATTAATAAGGAAGGAAATCCTCCTTTCCGCAGTCATGTTTCCTCAGGAAGAGGAACTTTGATATAAATACTGAATTATGTTAAAAGCGGATCCTCGTTTGCTGGTATACGTTTCCTCCTATAGGCACAGTTTAGTGTGGCTTAAACATACCTATGTTCATATTATTTATTCGGACATTTTCATAGTAATTTGTGTTGTTAATTTTGAGCCATTGAACGCCTAGACTACATCATTACCACAGTCATTACCATATGGGTATGACCTTTTTTAGAAATTATAATTTTGCCATAAAGGAAGCACACCACATAATGCCACTTTTTGTAAAATCAACGAGTCAGCCAATTTGTACTTGTAAAAAAATATCGACACACCTAATAACATCAAAATCATTGCATATTCTGTAGTTTGCTTACACAAGAACAAACTTTGTTAAAATCGTAATACCCTAGTGACCTACTGCTTCATTTTATACCTTATCAAGGTCGTCACTAAGTCATAATTTCAAGGTCTACCAAAGTTAGGTCTTCCGCATTTAATTCGTTGCACGCCGCGCCGCTCCAGGAATCAGTTTTTAGATATTTTTTACACTGTGACTAAGATGGAGTAAACAGATCGACGCGAGGTAAATGTTGCATGATTGGGTTCGTTTTTGCTTCAGTATTGGTGCTAATGTGAATTTTTATGTTAAAGGCTGCGGAAGCGATCCATCATCATCATTATTTCAGCCGAAAAATTTCAACTACTGGTCAAGTGGCCTGCCCAAGGAAGGCCACAATTATTGGTCTTGGAAGTTCTAGTCCTATCAGACTCGAAGGATCGTTTTGTTTATTCTTGTCTGTTTTATCCCCTGATAAAAAAAATCGATACCGTGATTTACAACGACAGTTTCAGAAGCGGCTGTTATTATTTTTCAAGTTAGTTATATTTATAGATTACTTCAATATTTAGATTGATTATCACAAACAAAGTGAACGTCCTTAACATGTTCTTACACATTATAATTGACCATCTGCACATGACCTAAACCCATATGCAATCTTAAACAAACGAACAAACATGCAGACATGCAACTTCGATCTCGTGTGTAGCGCCACGCGGAAGATCACGGTAATTAAAATTCTGCTCACGAGGAAACAATTGAAAAGGTCATACATACGCTACGCTGTGTGTGTGGTAGAAACACTCACGGAATAGTGGCGGCCGTGAAAATTCACGCCTTCATTGAACATGAGTAGGACAGTAGGTGGACAGTCTTTGTAAGGTCAGGGACTTTTTGTAGTAGTGACATCCCGATGCTGGGAAAAGTTATGCTCAATACGATAGCAACCAATAATAGTTATGAAGAACAGTGGTGGCTCAGTGGTAATGGAACCCGACGTACGAGCTGCAGGTCGTGTGCTCGAACCCAGACAGGCACTTTACTTTGCGTAATTTATTTCATCACCACAAGAGCTCTTACAACGGTGAACAGAGGGAGTGAAACGAGAACAAGGAAATCAAAGATATGTGACATACACTTACCCGTGGCCCGCGTGGTAGATTACGGCCCACTCCCTCTGACAGAGAGGAGGACTGTGTCGCAGCAGTGGGAACATTAGAGGCCGATTATGCTTTTTGTTGAACTACTATAAGTATAATTCACCAGAAACTAACAATAAAAGAAGGAACTACTCCCTCTAATTCAGTATCACGGACACTCGCAATAAGCCAGCAAACGCTACAACAAGTAACTATTAACGGCCGCACTCTAAAACATAATTCCATTACTTGCGCTTGTTTATTTTGACTGAGTATTAGAGTCATGGCGGAATGTATGTCTATTAAATACACCTTTGCTAAATAATAATACGTGCGTTATGTTATTAGAATTTTATGGTTGCATCACTTTGCAAACGACAATCTTCCCGGTTTTTGTTCTTCATGAGCTTTTACGTACCTAATTTTCTGAATATGGTTCATTTTCAGCCGAGTAGTCAGTTAAGGAATGTTTAATACATACATATATATAAACTCCTTTTTCTCATCTGGGTAAGCAGAAACTACAGAACGCCACCTGCTACGATCCTAACATACTCATTTTGCTTCGTTTACGTTCGTTCATCTGATCATAAACGCACGCCAGTTGCAAGTACTACTACCCTGACTTTTAAACATCACCAATAAGGTCACTATAAATGTCCATCTAGGGCGTCTCCTCCCGGCGTTTCCACTTTCCAGATCTGCCATATAAATACTTCTTGTTAGTTGCCTTTAATTCATCCTCTCAACATGACCAAACCATCTAATTATACTCTTATCCATTTCTGTCACTACATCATTCTTTTAAACGTATAACGTTGCAGTACCACGTAATTTCCTCGGTCTATCATTGTTGTTTAATATATCTTTAAAAGATGTCTCACGGTACGGGCGTTAGCCATAAAGCTTGTTAGTCTAAAAACTGCAAGTAGAGGAAACAATTGTAAAGGTCATACACGCCACATTAGTTATGTGGTACGTGGACCTAAAATGGAATGTTTTGACATTTGGTTCCGCGTTGCCACTAGATATGGCGCTGACGGAAAAGTAAGGCTTTACTTATGTTGCGGTTTATGGTAGTGGAATACCAATATCGTGTGGTATCAGGGAAGGAGAGAGGCTGTATTATGGCCTATGTTGTTAGAAGGGTTGGCGCAGTGATTAAGCGATGGACGGCTGCGCTGCGTGTCGCGGGATCGTATCCCGCGCGGAACAGATATTTGTATGACCTACAAGTAGGTGTTCTGGTTCTGGCTGTTTGTGTATGTGAGTTTAAATGTTTGTAAACGCACCCACAACACAGGAGAAATTCCTAGTTTGGGGCAACGTTTAATAAAAAAATACAAATAAAGGATCGATCAATGTACATGCTTGATGGCCTCGCTGAATTTTGTTCTCGTTTCAACCAGAGGTATGTGAGAATGCCTCATGTTGTGAAAAAGAGTCAGCTAGGTTGGTAGTGGAGGTAACTGACGTATTTAAGTTTCTCTGAAGTGTACTTATAATGCACCTCGAGATCTCTGTATTTTAAAGAGCCTTACAACCGTGCGGGATTCATGATGTGGAATTTATAATCCTCAAAAAATTTCACACCTACCAAATTTTACTGGCCTGCTCTTTGTGTTCCAAAACCTGGCTTTAAATGCACTAGCTGCCACTGACAACGCCTTAAGAAATGGTACATTTGTAGCATTACAACATCTTCGATCCCATAATCGTCTATTGACAGAATGAGATAGAAGTCCAACGTGACACAGATCAAATAAATGGTGTCTCAAAATAAAGGAGAAATAAATCCTTGTAGGTTGTAGCAACATTTTCCAGCCGATAATCGGATGTCCGACCTAGTGAATACTTTACTTGACCTCTTCCTCATTTAGATGCAAATATCTCTTTAACAATGCGATGGGCAGTTATGATAATGATAAGATAAATTCTTTTGAGATGATCTCATAATTTTATGCACCCAGTTTTCATGATATTCCAGTGCTAAACAGAGAAAACATTTTGTGTGATGCGCAATCGTAATTTTGTTTCTATTCATTGTGGGGCTACCTTTCAGGTAACGTGAAATTATCTTCATTCTACTCCATATTACTACTCCATTCAATTCCATGAAACCCGATAACAACTATAATTATTTCTGTCCATTTATATATCTCCAGAAAAACTCTTTAAATAGGAGCGCTTATTCCAAAGGGTTATTCAATCGCCTATATTTATAATTAATTGTTGAAGAACATTGTACAATTTTCCACGATTACCAGATCACGCTTACGTAATCCTAACCGCAAGACTTAGGTCTCAAAACCAGTCTTTACACACGCTACTTACTTTCGATAAACGTACATTTCCACCGCAATAATGTCTAATTATTAATTTTAATTACATTATTGAGTACTCAGAATTGTAGTACTAGTTATATCTCGTAAAAATAAACGGTGGAAATAGAATTTCCCATCTGTATTATATTCAAATTCAGTGACCCTGAAAATAGGTTAATATACGCAAAAAGTACAGATGCTTTTTGAATGAGTGACACTTCTAAAGCGTTAATTTCTGTATCAGATGCCCCCAAACGGTTGAGTTATGTTTCCATCGGTCACTTTAGGCATTATATTTTTATACAGGATAATATCTGTAGTTATTCATAAAAACAATATTTACCTACTACTGTTACAAACGTTTAACTGGTAATTAAACGTTTAATACTATCGGTTACAACATGGCTGGCTCAGCATCAACTAATGCTCAACAACTAGCCTGAAGTGACAAGTAAACGCACATAAACTCATCTTATTATCAATTAATATATCATAATAATCTTAATGGCGTCTATAAATTGATTTAATAGTCATTGTTCTTTTATGTGCAAACCGCGCGTATACTGCGCCATGTTTTTTTCCATTGTTTACGTTTTCATCGGAAGCGATCGTAAGTGTTCGAGTTTTTCCGGTGTAACTGGCTTTTGTTAATAATTTGTTGACTTATTCCTGTTTATGGAGAAAATTGGCGGAATGTGATTAATTGGCATGTGATGAGGGTATAATTTTCTTCCTGTGTTCAGACATAATTGGCGGTTTCATTATACTATGGAAACACGTGTAGAGCTGCGTAGTTTATAGGTATTGTGAGTTTACCTACCTTATCTCTATATTTATAAGTATGTAGCGGCTAAATGGCTTCCGTATTGTCTTAGATAGGTAAAGTTTGTTTGTTATAGCTAGTCAAGTCCGTGACTGATACGTTGATTTTTCTTTAGAAATGATTAATTCTGTTTGATGATTGGGTTCTTTGTAATTATTTTTCCATAGTCGTTCGTTAAGTCAGCTAAAATAGAATAGAATATTCTTTTTTATGTACACCATGGTTAGCCACTTCATTTAAATATTTTGTTAGTAAACAGAGCCGTTTAAATTTTAAAAATAGCTTTCTGATCCGACATCTTCAAAACTGCAAAAAATAAATACAGATCTATCTACCAGATAACCTTCCAATACCTAGTTGCGCCAGCGCCTCGTCAAACGAACAACAATCTCAGGTTCAATAGCTCGCCAAGGTCAAAATGACATTCTTTTTACACACTTTTAACGTCCCCACGACAAACATTAAGTATATTCGCAAAAGGAGTTGACAGACCATACGCAAAAGTGCAGGTGCACAGAGTAATTCATTTATGGATACTTCAAATAAATCAGGTTTAATCAGCAACTTTTTTTTTTCTGCGCGTTCATAATGATAGACAATCTTTTTCTATTAACTTATTTTTTCTTGCTTTAAGTATGGTGTTTTCATGCAGGTGCATGTTTTATCAGCAAGATCATAGAAATTATTTAGTACCATCGTGGTCAATACTATCGCTACTTGTTTGAACCGCAGATTTCTTACAGAATTTAAATCGTTTAAATGATATTTCAAACAGGACAATTAAGTAATACGTAGAATTATGTAAATGTTTATTAAACGTAGCCAGTGAAGCGTTGTTTTATAATTTTTTGTTGATGCAACCTTATCTTATTGTTCGGAGGATTTCGTTGCTTTCAAGTTCGATTCTAAGTTTTCTATAGTCTTCTTAGCAGAGTTTCAAATGAGTTTATCCTCAAAAATTAAACTTTGCTTTGCGAGCATAACTATTTTCCGTAAAAAAAAACAAAATTATTTCTGGAGCAGTCGGGTTAAATTCTCACTTTGTCATACAGATTTATCTAGTATTAGATTAGAACCCCATAATCGGCGTTACTATGTTCTCTTGACCATGATCGCACGTAATTTGTATTGGTTATAAAACCACGGGTTTCAGTGCTGATTTCCTTGATCGATTGATAGTATTGATACTATGGTCCATACAAGTCCAAAAAAGTTAGGTAGTATTTTATTTATATAATGATTAAAGATAAATGATTTTATTTCTGTAAATAGTTTTGTACAAACACTTTTACACATCAATCATTTCGAACGGATCGACGACGACGGAATCGAATTTTTCGAACGGCGTATGCTGGTCATCTAAGCTTTTTTGACAATTCATCTATACCCAATGAAGCTTGGCATCCAAAGTTATGCCTAAGTATACTGCGGTATTTTCGGGTTTCAACTCTTCACCCTTTATGAGAACACTTGTTTCTACTTGTCTAACACGAGATATCGTAAACTTAATACATTTAGTTTTTTTCTCGTTAAGAAGAAGGTTATTAACATTATAACAGTTAACTACATTTGCGAGGGCGCTATTTACATTATCAGTAACCAGCTGCTGACGTTTGAGATTAATTATTAGTGAAGTTGTCGTCTGCAAACAACACTCTAATATCATGTTTATCCTTTATGAGATAAAGCAAGTCGTTCATATAAATAAGAAATAAAAATGGACCAAACATTTAGTCTTTGGGGACCCCCATTCTTACTACCAATCCGAATGATCTTTTTCCATTAACATCAACTCTCTGATTCCTATCACTTAGGTAAGAAGTAAGAAAATCCAGAGAGGCGTTCCGGATTCCGTAGTGGTGCAGTTTCCTGATTAATATTTCATGAAGAACACAATCGAATGCCTTAGACAAATCGCAAAAGATGCTCAAAGCATCGAATTTGTGCACCCACGCATTATACATTATCTCCTAAAAGTTCCAACTCCACCATCAGTAGTCGAACGACGCCTTTTAAAACCGAACTGTTTGTTATGCAGTGATTTAAATTTATTTTTAAATATTTACATTAATTTGTTTTTTTTATTTTTTTTTATTTTACTCAAGGGAGGTAGGTAGCACTGAAATAGATTTGTATTTAGTAGGGTCTGATGGTACTACCCGATTTAAACAACAAAATAGGGTTTATTCACAAGAATTAATTTATTAAAACCCCTTAATTAGGCTTGCTAAAAACAAGACGATCAAAAATAGAAACATTTAAAAGCATATATTGCAGCATCTTATTTAATTAGAGCCATCACGGTGGCCAAAGAACAATAGATGTTAATAATAGTAAAAAAAACTAAAAAACACGCTTTTGTGGATAACCGAACTAAAAAGTAGAAAATAAATTTATCCGACGTTTTGAAAGGGATGAAAATCGAGGTCAAAAATCTCACTACATAGATACATACCAAGCTAATAAAAGCGTGTTAAAATAGAAGATATTTAAAAGCTGTGCAACCTCTGTTTAACCACTTTACTCTGTGGCAGCGAAGTGCAGTTACCAGCAAGTCGGCTGCATTCGTAAACCGCTGTGCAAATATTGATTTTGTGATTTAAACTCCATGATTAATTACCTGTCAAGTTTATTGTCTTACTGCCTTGTTTGAACGAGAATATTGGTAGTTGTGACTGAGTAAATTACTTGAGAGCGTTGACTTGGTGCAATGTCAGACAGAGTTTAGGTGGAATGTACAGAACCAGGCCGTAAAGGCTCGTGCAACGCGACAGTACGATGCGACTCTAGTAGAACAATTTTTATGAAAAGTTAATGTAAATTGTTCTGCCAGAATCAAGTCGCGCCTGTCTACATTGGTACATTGAGTCTAGAAAAAAATCGGTTTTACAGAGCCTTGCCTCAGTCACTTACCTATATACCTGTATGAGAGTCGTATTCTTAGCCTCGAGGTATCACATAAAGGATGGTGGCAGAGTCTGGGTGGGATCCTTGTAGGACGAACTTTTTGGGTTTTCTATCTTGGAAATTTTCGTAAAAACCCGCGACGGTACCTGGATTTGTGCCAGGTTAATGGCAATAGGCTCATTCAATATTACATGGGACCAATAGACATTACCTAACTGGATATTTATGTGGGTTTGCTATTCTCTCCCCACATCAATATGCCAAACTCATTTATGCCCACAATCTAACTATAAACATTCTAAACCCCACTTTTAAAAATTGACAGCCCGAATACCGAACCCCAGTGCTATCAACTACCGACACTAATGAAACGTGTAATTAATTTTATAAATATTAATCAAGTGAAACTGTAAGTACGAATAGCACGCGAACACGAATTGTGGAAAGTTTTCAACGTAAAGTGCAGGAAAAATTAGGTATTAACGTTCAAAAATGAATTTATAAAATGTTTGTACATGTGTTTTGTTGAACGTAGAGGTAGAAATTAACAAACTAAAAGGTTTTAATACTGTTTTTACATCTACAAAATAATTCCCCACTACACCTGTATAATTTAGAATAGAATAGGATATATTGTTTATATAATGGTTTCTGCAGGTGGTTTACAAATAAACTTGGTTAAAAGTAAAATCAACACAACATTACATCACGCCTGTATACCCTGAAGGGCTGTGCAGAGGTGTACCTATAGTGCACGCACATTTCACCAGTTACGTGTTTAAGTCCTATTTAATAGGGCGCAAGCCTATTGCCATCAACCTGGCACAAATCTAGACACCGGGCTGCTACTGCGAAATTCTAAATGGAAAATCGAAATAACACTGCCCCACCAGAGAATATAACCCAGGAAACCATGCTTGGTAGTAGTGCTTGCGACCACTAGACCAACGAGGCAGTTATATATCTCTGCGACACACCTCTAGGGTGAACCATAATAACTTATACTGTTCTAAGATATACAGAGTGGCCAGGGACATCGAAGCGCAACCGGTTACCATGGATTCGTACATGATTTTGAACCCTTTCCTTGCGTTGAAATTTATATTTAAAATAGATTTGCTTTTCCATACATTATGATCGCGTAGGTATTGCACTTGTCTATGAAACAGCGATTTGTTTTTTTAAGTAACAGGCTTCGTTTATTTTCAAAAGAAGGGTTTCAAAATCATGTACTATAGTATCAGGTTGCGCATCGGTTTTCCCTGCCACCCTGTACAGGAAAACACAGAAACATAAGGCAGGAATAGGTACACATAGTAAAAAAGAAATGACCTTAAAGAGGTAGGAATAGATCGCATCCTCCTCCGGCAACGAAACCAAGTAAAATCGACACTTTCGATGATATGGTTTTAGCCGCAGTGAGGAGAAAAGTACTTAAAGTGTCAATAAAAGGTTTAGCATCTATGAGTCACGTGGTTTTTTTGGTTTACCCTTTTTTAACTACCTAAACCTATGGAGTATGGGTAGGTATGTCTCATGTTGCCGTAGTAAAAAAAAAGCTAGTCCGGAAGGTGGCAGGCTGGCTGACTTCACAGGCTGCACCGGTTATTCATTTACGTAGTATCGCCACTCGAGGATGCTAATTTTATGCACCTATTTTTATTTGCCCGTTCTTCTCCTTAGGTACCACCTACTACGCTTTGGAATGGGCAACTAGCTTCATATTTCTGACTGACCGACCACTTGACAATTCAAAAGTACCTGTAAATGGTTTAATTGAAATAAATGCTTTGAGTTTAAGTTTGGGATGAAAAAGAAAATTCCTACCAGGACGTACAGGTGGTCCTGCTCAATTTTTGCGAGGGTTTTGATTAATTATATTTCGTTTCTAGTAATTGATTATATTCAATAATCATCAAAATGAGAGTCGTGCTTTCCATGGTGGGTCAAAATAACCGACGCGACAGTGCGATTATGCCTGAATGAGTGAACATCGTATAGTGATTTTAGTAAAAATGCGGTTTTTCTCTCATTTATCTGATAAGTTTTATTGAATGTATTTTGCTGTACCTATTTGGTGTTGTCGATAGATTTTAAATTCTGCACACACATTCTTTCATCTTTCTTTGTAAAACATCTTTCTCGTATCTATACTATTATTTATTATACAGAGGTAAAATTTGTTCGTTTGTTTGTAAGTTTGCATGTAGGGGGTTATCTCTGGAACTCCGGTTGGATTAGAAAAAATATTCTAGTATTTGAGAGATACAATTCTTGAGGTAGGCTTATAGGATATTAAACATCACGCTATGACCCTGAGGAGCCGAGCAAAAAAGAGAAAAAGTCAGAAAGAACGCTAATCGAAAACGAAGTGATTGCGTTGTAAATAATGTCCTGCTCCACAGCCTCTTGGGCTCACTAGTTAAAATTTTAATGTTTGGAAGAGACACTTCCCTTTTTTATTTTTTCTGACATTACAAACTTAATGTTGTTTACCTTTTTGTTTTTTTATAGTAAGTATAGTTAAGTTCTATTTGTTGAATACTTCAATAGATATTAATAACTATCTTTATGTTTGACAGTAAAAATTTATTCTAATACATTGCAAACTATACTTTTTATTTTTTTATTTTGAAGCATTTTTTCAATTTTGTAAATGTGAGTACCTACCTTGTATCCGTTTATTATCTTATTATGTTGGCTTGATAGAGCATGGCAGTTGAGAGTATGTCATGCTCACTTAAATGTCTCACTGGTGGAGGCGCGTGTGTTGGATCATTCGGTTCCCTACAAAATGGTTGAGCTGGATGGTGCTACATGCGTCATATTTGTGAACGGGCGCTGTCGGTTGAGACTGCTCATCTCATAACTGCCACGGTTTATTTTGAATTGTTTCTTCATCTTTTACTTTCTGACTAACTGACGAACTCTTTAACAGTTCAAAAGTGCCTGTAAGTGGTTTAATTGGATTTCATGCTTTGAGTTTCATTTTGGTTTGAGTTTATGCGTGACGGTCTTAACGTATGTGAGTATTTTGCAGAGCAGGCATGAACGTCTTCACTGACATTCGTAAAGCCATGTGTAACTTCAAACGTAACGACCTCACCAAGTTATTTTTTTTTTACCCATAAAAGTGTTTTAAGCAACCTTTGATTAACAGCATAATTATGCAGTTTGAAGATCCCTTCTTCACGATTACCAGTCTTGACGATAACTCATAGGGTTCAAAACATATAGTGCGCTAAGGTATTTCGGTTGGTCACTATTATTAAATGGTTACTACATTTTGAGTTTGGTAGGTGCGGAAAATTTGTACTGAAAATAAAGGAAGCTCTGATTTACTGAAACTTTAAAAAGGCTTTTTTAACCTCTTACAATGCTGGAATAAAGTCGCATCCAATGAAGACGTGAAATCCTAGCAATGATGCGCTCAATGAGGTAGGTGTTTCAAGGGTTTTTCCAATGTATATGTCACCATATAACCGACCGCTGCTTCCAAGTTGGTCGCAGTTACTCGGCTATTTAGTATTATCGCTAGGTGCGATCCGTCGTATACAAGTTTGATACCAGCCGAGGTATTCTGTAACAATTCACCGTGAAAACTTATGTGAAATGAGCTTGAAGTGTCAATCCCAAAGTCAATAGTGTCAATCCCTAGCGTCATAACTCACTTCGCCTACGTTTTTACGGTGATATTGTTACAGAATCGACCGGCTGTTCACAATTTATCGGTTTTCCATGGACAAATTCAAAATTATTGAAAAATAATGCGTTAAATTGTAAATGGTTAGTTGCAGACTTGCAGTTCACAATTTTTCTCACGAGATAGATTATAAACCAACGATGTTTACAATCATACGCACCGTGACTTATATGACGGCGCAGGATAGCCATTACCAGAAGTGGTACCTAGTTCTATTTTTTTCTTTATCTTTGTTGTTGTTGTTGTTGTTGTTGTGTTATGTCCGTGTCGATTACAATTTATATTTCTATCCTATACAAATTTCCACTTCCAAATAACATTTTATTATTTATGTTGCTCCAAGTATGATTCATATTTCCAAACTTTATCATTAAAATATCTGTATCTGAAGATCTTATTGTTACATTAACATGACTATCTAATTGTTTAACGCGGAAAATTTTCCTTGTAGTTGCTTTTTCATGAACAATGAGATAAGTTTCATCTGAAATTCTGCTCTAAGCTTATAACAGTTTTTTTTTATCTTGTTATTATATTAGTAGCAGATGTCATAATTGTTTTTTGTCCTATATTTTCAATTATACCCCACAAAAATATTCATATATGCACTTTATTTCGGCATATACACGATTCTCAATTATTATTTATTTATTTATTTTATTAAAACTTTATGCACAAGTAAAAAATAATACTGTACAAAGGCGGACTTAATGCCTGAGGCATTTTCTACCAGTCAACCTTAGGGTGATGCAGAGATATACCATGGCAGGTGCAACATACGGGAAAGATAGCTCGGAAATGACTATAAAATACAAGAATAAATACTACTATATAGATACATAGATACATACATATAAACAAAATAAACCTTGGTCAGGAGAAATAACGATCGGTAGAGGAGAAAACAAATCCAGCAACTCAGCGCTGGGATGTTTCAGCCAACTTCTGACGGATATGTTCACGTGCCTTCACCTTAAAAGATAACCGACTGGTTGCTGTCCTGATTTTCAGAGGGAGCGCATTCCAAAGAAAAACCGCCTGGACAAAGAAAGAAGAATGAATGAAACCAGAACGGTGAGAAGGACATCGTAGAAGACGATTGTTGGTGGAACGAAGATTTTTACTATGGGCAGTGCATAAATATTGTATTTGGGAAGTCAGGTAAGAAGGGGAAGTGGGTTTGTCCAGAATAGAGATCAACGTAGACAGAGCCCTCAACTCTCTGCGCTGACGAATGGGTAACCATTTTAAAAGCAGTCGGTGTGCAGATACATGGTCATACTTACGAAGATTGAACACGAATCGAATGCAGTTATTGAGAAGGCGGTCAAGTTTATTGAGGAGATCTGCATTCAGGTCATAGTAACACACATCACCATAGTCAATTATAGGAAATATAAGGGCCTGTACAAGCATTGCTTTTATGTGTGATGGGAGAAGGTTTTTCAACCGATAGAGCGACCGCAACGTTCCGGTAACTTTTTGACTTACAGTCGTGACCTGCTTTCGCCAGTCTAGACAAGTATCGACATGCAGACCAAGATTCTTAACATCAGAGCTAAACGGGATGACTGAGTTGTCGAAGATTACAGGTGGCACAGTTAAGCCGTTCAGCTTCCTCATGCTGTAGGGGCTCCCCACAATGACAGCCTGACACTTTGCGGGATTAACCGCCACCCCAAATCGATCAGACCAGTTTTTTACGACATCTAAATCCCGGTTTAGCTCCTCAATCGCATCGGATATGTTGCCAACACTTGCCCGGCAGTAAAGCTGCAAATCGTCAGCATAAAGATGATACGCAGTCTGAAGTTCGGTGGTGATGAGGTTAATAAAAATGGAGAATAAAAGAGGAGATAATATACCGCCTTGAGGAACGCCAGCTGCAAGATCACACCAATTTGACGAAAAGTCTCCAGCATAAACAGACTGCTGACGTCCCCGAAGATAAGAGGAAAACCACTTCAGTACCTCCGGAGAGACCATAAGATAGGAAAGGATGGATAAAAGGACTTCGTGACTGACGGTATTAAAAGCATTGGAAAAGTCAATTAACACTAAGACTGTAACTTTAGTGTCTTCCATTCCCCGCCTTATATCGTCGGTCACTTTAAGGAGAGCTGTAACGGTACTGTGCCCGGGCCTGAAACCGGATTGAAATGGACTGATGAGAGAGTTGCGGTGAATAAAGTGGGAGAATTGTTTGTGAACGCTGGCCTCGAGCACCTTAGATAGAAAAGGAAGGATGGAAGTTGGGCGAAAGTGACTAGGAAGAGAGGGATTGGATATTTTAGGCAGGGGCCGAACAAGGGCTTTACGCCACAGAGAAGGGAAAACACCGGTGTAAAGGGAAAAGTTTATGATGTGGGAGATTGCAGGGAGTAGTTGATCAAGAGCCGTCACGATCATATGGCGGCTAATATTATCGCAGCCCACGGCCTTGGATTTAATGGACAGGATAATCTTTTTGATCTCTGCCGGGTCGACTGGGGTGAAGACAAAGGGGTCGATACTAGGACGCATCAGACCAGCAAGGTAGTCGAGTGTTTGACATTTGGTTAGACTATCTACATTTGGAACAGTGGAAAAATAGCGATTTAGATCGTCTAAACCAATTGTGTTAGGAAGGTCTGAATGTCGCGATTTGCCGATGCCTAAAGTTCCAAGGAACTTCCAAATATCGGCAGGAGAAGAAGAAGTGATATTACTTAGAATGTGGCGGCGTTTAGCGTTGCGTATCATCTGATTACACCGATTCCTGGCAGCCTTAAAAAGATTCCAATTGTCCTCCGAGCGATCCCTTTTAAATTTCCGAAACGCGCGGTCCCTCCGTCGCATTGCCATCTGAACTCCCCTGTTCATCCAAGGTGCAGGTGGACGCTTCAACTTTATTTTCTTGACAGGAGCATGGGTGTCATATAGCTTGACCACAACATCGTTGAAAAAACTTACTTTTTCGTCAATTGAAACAGCTGCTTCAAGGGGTGACCAGTCAATATTGGATGCATCTCGTTGAAGCCTCTCGCTATTCATACGTGCAAAGGCACGCCTGTACTGGAATGTGGGTTTAGGTTTAGGGGGTTTAAGGACATAGGATAGAAAAATAAGGTCATGATGGGAAAAGCCAGGAGCAACATGTTGACCATGTGAGGAAACTAAGGAAGGATTAGAGGTGAGGATAAGGTCAAGCCAAGTGTCATCTCCTGCTATATTATGATGGGTGGGTTGGAGATCCAATACATGCAGACTGGCTGACTCGATAAGGTGTAGGAGTTTAGAGGACCGAGGGGAATTGTGGGCAAGGAGGTTGGTGTTAAAATCCCCCATGACAATGTGGTGTGCATACTGCGAACCCAAAGATTCAAGTACCGATTCAAATTCAGTGAAGTAATCAATAGAAGGGGGGCAATAGACGACACCAAGGACGGTTTTAGCTCCTTTGACACAAACCTCAAGGAAAAGAAACTCTGCGGATTCATTGGGTGAAGAAGAAGCAAGAACTTTAAAAGGGAAATCACCACGAAGGTAGATGGCTACACCACCCCCCCCCCCCTCCTGCCGATCCGGTCATTCCGGAGGAGAATGAAACCGGGGAGTGAGTAAGTGGTTGAAAGCAGGTTAGGTTTGAGCCACGTCTCGGAAATCAGGACTGCGTGAACGTTATTGTCGGTATTATGTAGGAAGTTTTGCCTCCTACTTCTGCGTGTTCAATAATTGTTTTATGCAGGGTGGTAGGGACATCCACACGACACGACACGACAACCTGATACCATGGATTCAGTTCATGATTCTGAACCCAGTGCGTTGAAATTTTTAATAGGCTATTTAAAAAAAAATGCGGTTGAGTATGTATGTCACTTTTCTATGAAACAGCAGCCGAGCTATTCTGTAACAATCTCACCGTGATAACTTAGGTGAAGTGAGTTGTCGATAGTGTCAATCCCTAGGTGGAATGATAGCTCACTTCACCTAAGTTATCACGGTGAGGTTGTTACAGAATCGACAGCAGCTGTTTTTTAAATAAACGATGAACAATTAAGTACTACGCTAGTAAGTTGGTCTAGAATCATGTGCTGAATTCATAGTTTCAGTTTGTGCATCGATGTCCCTGCCACCCTGAATATTTTGTCGAAATAAAACCACAAGACATTTCCTTCCAACAGACAATTGACATCTATTTTTTTTTATTTTTACATTCGAAACGACATTACGTAAGTACACCATAATCAGTTCTAGATTTAGTAAATAATCAAAGTAAAATGTAAAAGATAATAAGAAATAGTCCGCCACAATTGCAAATGAAGCGAATTATGGCGTTCTAAAATTGTATATTTTCATTAATGTCGTTGATAAATTGCACACTGTTATTAAAACGTATAATGCGTGTGTTGAAGAGCGTTATCATTCAGTTGTCAGACTCTTTCGATTACAACTCGATACTTGAGATATTTTGTAGTTATGTCAGATAATATCTATCTTTTTAAAAGAAACTAAATATGATGGGCCGACTATGGAATTTGCCAATCTTTGACTAGGTACAGTGACTAAACTATTGGATATATTTAATCGAATTTTCATTTGCAGACTGGGAACGTCATTAGATATTTACGCGCCTTGTATATTTACGCTGAATTTCATAGTTTTACATGAACCCACTATTCATTGATTTGGTAGTAACTGATTAGTGGCGGGTTCAATTTAGACTTTATATCGACTGTAGAAAGTTATACTAGCTCTAGCTTATGATGAATTTGGGATTTCTGTTATTTAAGCGTATTCAGGTGCATCCGCTTAGACTGTAAGCCGACCCCAACATAGATGGGAAAGAGCTAGTCAGACAGGCTGAAGTGTACTGACTGGAGCATGATAGAAGGTATCTGTATCCTAGTTTGTAAAAAACTAGAGTAACTCTAGTTGTAGTTGAAAATGTAGTGGACCGTATTTTTGCTGATTAATTCACCAAGTCGCTGACACAATTTATTCATTTGTTTAAAACCATAAAACAAAAATCGTTGTCTTTTACAAATAATATAAAATATAAAGCGTATAAAAAGGTCACAACGTCAGTTCTGTTTTTCTAGAAATTTTCTAATTCTGTTCCAGTTATTAGAATTTCTATTTCTCTTGTCGCATGTAATGACTACCATACTCATATATGCCTACATAATAATAGATAATTATTTTAAATTCCCCCAGACTGACGATGGCCGCCATTACGCTGCCACGCGGAAACCTCGAGTATTAACCACTTATATTAATTACTCACACTTGTAATTATCTACGGAACGTTTAAAATTGATATCACTGTGTTGATGAACTATTTATTTTTTCTTTCTATTGCCTTTTGGGGTGTAAGTTTTTATTTTTAACAGGTTTTCACAAGGCTACACTTTTTAGTACTTTCATAAAAACACAGTTAAAAATTTCAGTCATGATTTAGAAATAGAGAAGATTTGTTTACACTTTTTAGTACTCGTAACGTTTTAGACGTTGAAAAATGCCTTTTAGGTTTTGCAACAATACAAATTTGAAATAAAAGCTTTTTGCAACAATAATTTAAACAGATTCTAGTATTACTTAGTCCTTTTCTACCCTGCATCCTGTTTTGTGAACGTATTGTTACAGTAAAATATAATGCAATAGAACTTAAATTTCTGTGTACTTTGCTAACATTTTCCAACATGTGTCAAATCAAAGTCGAGATTGGTATCGTTTGATAAGTGGTGACGTTAGAGTGTCCTACAATAATAATTATAGACTGTATCGGTTGTGAGGCGTCTTGCTGTCTACTGTCACGTATGCAATCGTAAGTGCCCCTTTACGTACTATAACCGCACCACATAGCAGTGACAAAATGTGGACAAGCAGAGGTTACGTGTGAAAAGTGTCACTGCAGCTTCTTGCAGTTGTGTTGTGGTAACTACAAAATTTTGATGTGGTTGTGTTGTGGCTAGTATTTGTAGACGGACGATCGTTGTGGTTGCGATGTGGTTGCAACGTGGTCTCGATGTGGTCGGTAACGCCCACACGGTCGATTTTGACGGTCAAAATGTTGGTCCGTGTGAATAAACTACTCATTTTCATACAGATTAGTTTGTGGTGATTAGGTTGTGTTTGCGGTTTGTGGCCGTCGTGTGATCGGGTCCTAAGTAGAGATGGGCAAATGCCCGGGCATTTTTGACAAATTGGGAATTTTCCTAATAAGTGCCCATACATTTCTGTCCTTGGCCATTTATCTGGGCATATATTTAATGTTCTAAATTTAATTTACGAATAGATGTTGGCTTTGGAAGCCGGCTTAACTTGTTGAGTTTAGTTATAGTTAATTGCTTAAACGTGTATTTTTATGAATTTGCATATTCTACGTAAATGTATGTTGTCCAAACCCATCTTTACGAACATAAATGTTACGAACTACGGCAGCGGCATAAAAAATATTTGCATCGTGTGAAGGGTGCGGGACGAGTGATGCGCACACTCCATAATTATTTTTATGTCATGCGATTGGACATATACATTATAAATGTATGCCCAAAATGCCCGAATTTTACCATTTTTTCCTGCCGGGCAGAAAGAAGCACATCGCCCATATCTAGTCCTGAGTCAGATGGCATTTGTGGCAAGATATTTTCGCACTACGGACGGGAAAGTTTTAAATATAAAAAAAAATCTTTGAGGATTAACCTACAGTAGGAACCTACTACTTTGATATGACACACCGAGCTTTAAAAAGAGTTTATAAGATAGATTGTGAGTAACAAAGACGTCAGCGTATAAACCCTTTTTTCCTAAAACTGTGTGCCATTTGTGTGCCACTTGAAATAAATGCTTTGACTTTGACCTACCGTTTTTTTTTTTGAGGGTGAGAAATCATAAAATAACTTCTCCCGCTCTAAGCAGAGCGGGAGGGCGTGTTAGACTCTTACTGACTAAAACCCACCCGTGTTCCTTCAGTAGCCTGTGCCAGGGGCCACGGTATCCCTCTCGTTCCCGCAACCCTGATTTGAGGCTGGGTAAAACATCAATATGATTTTAGGTTAGTTCCGTGCTCATTATAATTACTCTTTTAATAAAGGAAGGTATAATACACTACACACACACACTCACACATACACACACTCACTCATACACACACACTCACACATGTACACACGCACACATGCACACATACGCTCACACACACACACGCTCACACATTCACACACACACACACATTACACTACATTTACTATTTTTATTTGGTAAAGTTTAGCTGTAAGTCTTCCAAAGATCTTAAATAAAAATGATTACAATAATTACAGACCAATCTTGAGTGTAAAACCTAATGTAAACCAATGAATTTTAAAACGTAAATCTTCTAACACGGACAGCCGACTAAAGACCTACATAATTAATCATTTAAACCCACCTCGATCAAACAATCCGAACCTTAGACGATGCATGTAAACCTTGCTTCAATTAAACCGATATAAAGTAAAACTTCACCTTGAATCGATCGATCAATCTGATTCTAAACGATTCTTGATTGGTATTCGGTTCTCGTGTTGAGGCCGGTCGTGTAGAGGTTCATCGCCCATGGCAAGGTTATGAGGAAGAACCGAGGTAGTTGGTGCAATAACCGCGCAGCAGTCAGGGAAATTAACATAACATCACGCCTGTACTCCCAGAAGGACTAGGCAGAGGTGCACACCCACAATTCAGCCAGTTATGTATAAGTCCCATGTAACAGGGGACGAGGCTATTGCTATAAACTGGGTACAAATCCTGACTCCGGGCTACTACAAGTAACTATTTAGTAATCTGTGCTACTACTGAGAAATTCCCGAGGGACAAACTAAACTAATACTGTGCCCGACCCGTTATTCGAATCCAGGACCTCATGCTCAGCGGTAGCGCTTGCGTCCACTAGGCCAGCGAGGTAGGGAAATGAACTGTTTATTAAATTGACAGACTACGACATTTTACCGTATTATAGCCATGTCATGCAGCTATCAAAAAATTATAGCTGTGATTCGAATATACGAACAAATTAAGCTGGTAGTCAATTTGCTAAATAATTAAGGAAGGGTATATCGTAAATTAGTAGTCTAGCTGTTTACTAAATGATGAGGTACTTGATCCACTAACAAATAAACACTTACATGTGAAACGTGATATGAGGTAAGTAGGTACGTTCTTTGAGGCTAGATTTTAGGAATGAAATAATAAAAAAAAAAACCGTAAATGACAACGTTAACTAAGTTACTCAAGTACTGAAAATTATTTTAATCCTATGCTGCCCTAGTGCAGGGCAAAGTTCTTCCTTGCTACTTCCTCTTTTCCCAGCCTACTGCGATATTTGACTTGCCTCGTAGTCGTTTTCTGCCATTTGGAAGCCATATTACAGTTTTTTTCCATTATTCTTTTGACATGTGACAGACTTACTCATGGTTGACTGGCAATAGACTTGCCCTTTTGACGACGGAACTGGCGAGATGTGGGTGTATTTTACACTTTTGCCTACCTATGTATGATATTATTTCTATTTATGTGTGTACCAAATAATATATGTATTTCTTCCTGCATGTGTGAAGCATCGCAGTTACAATGACAAGGTTATAAGGAAGAGCTGCGAGGTAATTAGTCCAACAACCGCCCGAGTCCACACCTACAATATTTACATATATGAATATGTCAGCAAACTGTGGGTAGTTGTATTTTATGAGTACTGGAGACTCGTTGTCTATTATTTTAATTATTACATACAACTTGTTGCCTGCGAATTCATTCACATAGGCGTACAAGATGTAATTGAAATAACTGAAAACCTGAAAAGAGGTCATCATTATGAACAACTTTATCTGTGTGAACTACTCTGAAATCTGGAAAAAAATCTGCTGTCCCGGCTTGTTCGGCATTTCCATTTTGCCACCCCAAAAAATCCACCTTAAGGTGGATACGCGGAAACGCATGTCCGAGAATCCACCAAAACGGAATTTATAGGCTTAGGGTGGATTCTTGGACATGCGTTTCCGAGTATCCACCTTAGGGTGGATATTACGGGGTGGCAAAATGGAAATGGCCGCCATTGTTTCCAATGAAATCTATATAAACTCGTTATACATTGACACGAGTATCAATCATTACGAGTATCAATCATCACAATGAGGTCAAAAGGAAGAGGTGTGATAATCGGTGCAATAACCGCACCTCACCTTCATCATTAACATACATGAATATTTTGTTATTACTGTTAATCATTTTAATTGGTAAAGTATCAACACGAGGTGTGAGTTTAATTTGATCCAGAAACGATTTGATGTAAATCTTTTGGGTTTCTTCGCTTAAAATCAAGAAGACGGTCAACCGGAATGAATATGTATTTAGGGCATAAAATTATGCCCATGTTAAGATCATCAAGAGCCCCATGATGTGAGTATGTAAGGTGTTTTTCTCTAATTTAAACATGAGAAAAGTTTCATGGTGTAAAGATATTAACCCATCAACAAGGATGGTTCCAGGGGTTGACTGTTGCCGCCGCTGCGGAATAGGCGGTCGTGTCCCGGAGGGAGGCAGCGGCGCCCGCGCGGGGGGATGGTTCTCTCGCGTGGCGCCGCTCCGGAGAGGGGAGGGGTCGAGGAAGACGCTGGTCTGGCAGTCACCTCCGGTTCCTCCCGGGTGGAGGCCAGCAGGCGGTGGGTGCGGGGGCGCCCTTTGCCTGTATTGCACGGGCCTCCACCAGTGTCGGACGGGAGTGGCCGGGTGTTCCCGGCCATTCCCGTAGCCCCCAGTTAAATGGGGGGCATGCGGGGCCCGCCAACTAGGCGGGCATGCGCCGGGAGGGCTGTGGAAGTAGAGGCTGAGCCGATTTCCCATAGCCCTCCCATCACGGCGTTGTGGGAACACCGCTGAGTTTTAGTGGGTATACTGTCGGTTGCAGATTTCGACAGGAGTCCCACATACCCCGTCTCGTCCCCCACGAGCGAGGATGCATAAAGCATTTCTCAGCGACAAAAATAAATAATAAAAGGGGTTGACTGTTTATGATAGAAACATGAAATGAACTTAGTTTTTAGATGCGTTTGAAAATAGTCTGCGATCGAAATCGACCAAGAGCTGGAAAAAAAATCATAAATAAAGGTAACAAGTTTTACTATTGTGTTGGACTTTCCATGGCCCGGTCGGAAAATAAGTGTGTTATATCAATGGTTATGTTATAATCTGGCTGACTCTCCCTAACTAACGGTCAAACGGGGTGAGTAGGAATGCAGGGCTGAATAGACACGAAACTTTAAAAGGGATTTGAACTTTGAAATAGATGTGTTTACGGTTATATAATTGACCAATCTTGTTGGCATCAAACCATATTATTTCAAGGTTAAAATCTTTTTTAAAGTTTCCTCTCTATTCACCCCTGAATCCCTATTCACCCCGTTTGACGTACTCTATCTTACTCGCAGGAAGCATTTCGCTAGGTACTATCTACTAAGCACTGATAAATTACTTGTTTACATGCTACCACCGACATGGAAGCATCATAATTATAGCCTATAAATAGATAAACAATAGTTATTGTTTTTTATACAACCTACAACGCTTGGCAACAACGTCACTTGGCTTGACATCTGCTAATGAAAGAAAAAACATGTGGACATGAAACTGTAGTATCAGATGTAACTTTGTATCGACTCGGGTTTCCAATTAACGACCTATTAACTATATAAGTTTTATATAAAAGCACACTAAATATATTCTGGCTATATTAAGGGTTATGTTGATTTGAAGGTTACCAAACTGTAATTACTTAACTATTACGGTTCGCAAAATTATTCAACCTTGAATGCCTATTGCCGGAATCATGGAATTTTCCTGAAATTATTTCGAGTTATGTTTTTGGACTTGAAGAACCAAAGAAGTTAACAATCAGTCAGTAGGTTTATCTGCATACTCAGGGCAGACAACTCCAGAATTAACTTTAGCGCCAACTGGCTAATCACTTCCATGGTACAAGTTATACTTGCATAGCGTGAGACTCCTTAAAGTGATACCAGTCTATTACATTACTGCAGAGCAACGGCCTCTTCTCATAGAGAGAAGACACGAGCATTCGATTTCAGACTTATCTAGGTATACATAATACAAATAAATAAAATCGAAGTGTCTGTAATGTAAAAATAACAGCTTTTTACTAAATGCATATGAAATATAATGCCTATATATACGGTACTTATAACAAAATACTTTTTTTTTCTCTCTGTCTATTTGTTCCGGCTAATCTCCTAAACGGCTAGACTGATTTTGACGGGACTTTCGTTGGCAGATAGCTGAGGGGCAATTCCCGTATTTTTAAGACCGTTCGCATTCTAATCTCAGTCTCAATCTGTCAATATTACAATCAATATACATACATTTTTGACAGGTCTTTGACATTGATTGTCGCTGAAATGAGATTGCGACTTGAATTTGAACGTTTTTTAAGTACGAGAATTGGCCTACTGATGTTATGATGATTAATATAGGCAAATTTTTGTCCCGGTAGCACGTTCCTGTGGGATAATTCCTGACATCCACGCGGGTGATGCTGCGGGCAGCAGCTACTACACTGTTCCTCACGATGTTTTCCTTGACCAATGTCAGTAACACCCAAGATAAACTCTTTAGTAGTCATCAACGCTCTCAAGTGTCATTAATCATTGTATCTACGCACTTCTATAAACCTTTGATTGATGGTCCTTTATGTTTCTATCTTCTTCTGAACATATAAAATAGGCCATGACTAGGACCGACCAACAGACAAGAGGTGGAAAGAGAGAAAAACGTTAATTTAGGATATCTTTTTCCAGCAGCAGCTGAATGAGAAAGATCTAGAACCGGGTTGAATGGCGGATAATTGGGATACGACCGAGTTTAGGTCGTATGTTCGAACCCAGACAGGCGCTTACTTTGTGTAAACTATTTCATCACTACTGCTCTCAAAACAGTGAAGGAAAACATTGTGAGGAAACCGGCATGTCCTAGAACCAAAATTTCAGAGACATGTGACCCAACCCGCACTGGGCGTGCTTGGTAGATTACGGCCGACTCCCTCACGATGAGAGGAGGCCTGTGTCCCGGCAGTTGACTGCTATAAGCTGATGATAATTATGCTCCGTATAGGGATACTAAGATAGGTTTTTACCCTTCATAAGGTCTGTCAAATGGGAGGTGGAAGTTTGTTTTTAAGTATGCAAATAAAGTCACACGCAATAACTAGCTAAAATCAATATGATAATGTTATTTTCCTATTAATATCACGTGTTTGATCACCGCAGAATTAATAATTATTTGTTATTATAATGGGATCTAATAGACAATGTCAATTGTAGGTACTTTTATTGTTTACAAACGGTAGGTGTTATTGCGTTCTATTATTTATGTAAGTATTTGTTTTTATACGAAAACAAATAAAGTATTAGTAATTACGTGTTCATTTATTCACTATTTGTGTTCGGTTATGAAGAAATAATATGGCGATCGTTAGGAGAGTATGATATTTATTCCCACGCTTGCTTATTTACACAAACATAAATACAAGCAATCATAACATAAACAGAAAATTTTGCTAAATAGACAATTGGATACTTAGTATCTGATTTTTTACGTTACCACAAATAATAATGATAAAGATGATAATGATAAATGATTTTAATTCTGTAAGTTCATTTGTACAAACACATTTAAAAATAGGATTTTGTTTTAAAACATTTTATAAGTTCGGTTTTTCCCTACTACCTGATAACTGACTACTCTGAGAAGAAAGACCGACAAAATCAGAGGAGTCAGAGGTCACAATCTCTTTTATAGTCCAGTCATAATCTTGGTTAGATCATTAAGGACTATGTAGAATAGTGTCTGAAATGGTATTTTGAATCAATGCTCACATTCTTTCGATATGTTTGACTTTACAAAGAGGTGGTAGTTTTATAGAAGAGTTATTCGGATAGTTTTTATTTATGCCGAAGCTTGGTTCTGTTTTTTTCAGTAGTCAGGAGGATGCTTCTACTTTAAATACTCTTCGCGCTTCCCATTACCAATTTTTTCAGTCTTATCTGAGATCCACAGTATTAAACAAATGCCTTTGTCCATACCTACACAGGTTTACAATGGCTTTCATACTATTAAAATTAGAACGAAAATTTTCAATGGGTGGACAAACGATCTGTAGGTAATTGAAAATAAGAATTGAGTATAAATCCTTTACTATTAGAGTTCTATCTTTAAAACAACAGTACTGAATGTGCCTCTTTGCAACTATGTTGGGAATGGCTTCCAGTCTGACCGGGTGCAGCTGAATACCATTATTTTACATGAAGCGACTGCCTATCTGACCTCCACAACCCAGTTACTGGGTAACACGATATCCCTTGGTAAGACTGGATGTCAGTCTTTCGGGACTTCTGACCCGTGACGACTGTCAAAAACCTACGAATGACAGCCGATACCAACGGCTTATCGTCCTTTCCAAGGCACGGAGGGGTTAGGAATGGTCACCCATCCACGAACCCACCATGGCAAGCATAGCTTAATCTTCGATTGCGTGCGGCCGTTGTCATTTATCCAAGAGCCTCGCCTTTAAAATAACTGTACATAAGTATGAAAATGCAATATTTCCGTCACATACGACCTTTTCCTCCTCGCTCACGTTATTACAACAGTAAATTATCAAAGGAGCGGATCTGAGTGAAATCCTCTGCATGCAATTAGCACAACAGACGCTAAAAGCATCGGTTTATATCGTTACAATGCATTCGTGAAGGATTTTATCTTCACTGCAATCTGGGGCGCTAAGATGTGCGGCGCGAGGCATGCGGCGTGCGGCGTGCAGTGAGGGGTGTGCGGCGTGCGGCTTGCGGCGTGTGGCATCCGACGTGCGGCGGCATGTGGCGTGTGGCGTGCGGCGTGTGGCGTGCGGCGTGTGGCGTGTGGCGTGCGGCGGCATGCAACGTGTAGCGTGTGGCGTGCGGCGTGCGGCGGCATGCAACGTGTAGCGTGTGGCGTGTGGCGTGCGGCGGCATGCGGCGTGTGGCGTGCGGCGTGCGGGTGGCATGTGGCGTGTGGCGTGCCCATGCTCAGCAGTAGCGCTTGTGACTACTAGATCAACGAGGCAGTCTGAATAAGAATGAAAGATGTTTTTTTTGTATATTGATAAAGGATATGGGATATGTGTAGCCAAAATAAAGATATATTATTGGGATGTTCTAATAGAGCTCAGTGTAGGCTTTTTCTAGGGATCAAAAAATGGTTGGACTAAGTTTACCTGGAACTATATTATCTTGAACTTATATCAGCTTAACAGCTTAATTTTTCTTTAATGTAAACTGTGAGCTTAAAATGTCTCGCTTCTAGACAAATATTTCTCTCCGGATTTCTAAACGTAATGACTCTGTGCTTATCCTTTTGTCCCAAAACTTTATCGTTATAAAATGTTAACAAGGTGGCTTCTGGCCCTTTCGCTGAGTCACTCGTATCGGCTGTTGATTATCCTCCCTAAATGAGACACATAATGGAGAGAAACTGCTGCCTCTTTGTATAATATTAACAGCCCGTGAGTCAATGATATTCCGGTGCAGAATTAAGTGAACTACTTCACTTCGGTCGTATACTTGTTGGGTGTCGCACTATAAGGTGTACCTATATAATTATGAAATTCTTTTGTTATATTATCGAGAGAGGCCGTAGAAACGCTTGTGTGATGACTTAGAGGCGTTTACGGGAGTTGAGCCAGAGAAGGCAATACAGGGATGAGTGGAAAGGTGTGGAGGAGACTGTTCCCAGCAGTGCGACAAAACGGGTTGACAAAAATATACATGGTAGCCGGGACATCCATGTAACCATGAATTCAGTACATGATTCTAGACCCTAGAATCATGTGTTGAATTCATGATTCATAGAGGTTAGGCGTAAAAGTGATTCTTCTGTTATCTAAAAAATCTGTTGTTTCATAGAAAAGTGCAATACCTACGCGGTCAATATGTATAAACGGCAATTTTTTTTTTAATATCCTACGAAAATTTTTAACGCGCGTGGTTTTAGCCACCCTGTACATTACCTAATATTTCTTACGTAATGTTTTTAGGACCGCTTTTTCAGTCGTCACACACTTTTACAAAAATAAAAATCTATTTTTATGAAAGTAAAAACTTTAATTTGAAGAATAAACTTATACTAATACAGCGACTATGCATTATTTTCACACAAATCATTTGCACACAAAAGTTGTCAAGCTGTCATTATTAATTTTCCAGATATAAGTTATCTAATGGCTTTAAAATCGGGTAATGTATTTTAAATGGTCATCTCATACTCTGACTTCGTCCACACACTATAGTGCAATCCGAATAATTAATTTTCTAAAAGTAGACTTTTCAAACCTAAATATAGCTCCTGAAACTAGAATTTAGTAAAGGGATCGCCTATCAGCGCCATTTTAGCGCCTCTACCGTACACATGCGCTCGCGCCACGGGTGGCAGTGCGCACTCAATCGTGGTGTTTTTATTAAATTACCTTAATTACACCTCAGTTTACTGCTTAATGGGTAGGAAATGGCACTATTGTCCAGTACCGTTTACAAGTGACTGTCTAGCTTTCCTGACAATTTAGTTTAACTTTTTATTCTCACTATTGCTTCCTTCGGTTTTCCTTTATTGGTTCGGCTTTTACATAGCATAGTTATAGGCAAATCAGCAAAAGTACTAGTACTTCTGCTGATTTGCTAAGTGGTTATATTTTCGTGCTTTGATAATGATATTTTTTGCCAACTGTCAGTTTACCTGAGAAAATGTTATTATATCTATTTCTGCCACTAATCAACTTTGTGCGGGCTTTTATAGCGCACTTGATTTTCAACTCTCGGTATTGAACCGAGAGTTGAGAATCATGAAATGGTCGAACACTTCATGAAATTACTAATTCTAAGATCTGGCCACGATATATGCACCTTTCAGATTAAACTCAACTCTGACTAATTCATCAACACCTTACATACGTTTTTCACAATGGCTGCCACCAATCTTTGTTAAAACAATCACCATGTAGCAGTTTCCGGCTGATAATTAAAAACTAATTCGCAGTTACTGCCAACAAAAGCCCATTAATAATGCTTGATTGTTACACCAATGCCTTTACGGACAAAGGATGAGGCATTGCACACTTTTATCGCAGTCGGGTAAATGAACTTGCGCACAATGTTTATTTTGTGAATAATAGGGAATACTGCGGAAAGTGAAGAAATAATTTCATTGTAGTTTTGGTCACTAAGTTGGTCTAGTTTTGCGAAGTCAACGTTTACATTATTTTTTCAGGATCAAATTTGTGAAATTAAGATGAACTTGTTGTTTTAATATGATTTGTCAATTGATATTAATTCATAGTCGCTTTCTATTTAAATTCTCTATTCAATGTTTTTAATACAACTAATATGTGTTAGTGTCATACAGAGCTCAAAGAACATGATAATTAGGCGAATTTCCAATGTAAACAAATAAACAACTATATTGTAGCAAAATTAAGAACTTTAATATAGCAAAATTAACAGAAAAATAATACAATCCTTCTATCGACAATGGCACATAGGATAATATAAAAAGCGCACAAAAAGTTTTTGACCTTTTACAAAAAAGTGTTTAGTCTGCAACAAAAAGTACAAAGATTCTCTTTGATCTATCTTAAAATCATTAGCACAAATACCTAATAAAAATCATTATTAATGTTTAAATTAATGATGCCTAAGGAACAGGCTGTGTCTACTTTGGGATCAAGGCTATATAAATATTGGAATTTTACGTAGAAATAAACAACCTTTACTTTATTTTAAATCGATTAAAATCATTTTTTTTTGTCATCAGTTTACGCGACCTCTTAAGTAGAGATGGTCACTAGTTCGAAAGTTAAGATTGTCTGCCAGTCAGGGTGATCTAGAAATACAAGAAAAAAGAAACATAATTAATAATAGAAGAGATTAATACAATAATAGGTACAAGAAAGAATCCTCCCCGAGTGACGTTATAAATTAGTACCCAGGCACCCAAATTTCCGGCGCACCCTGGACACTGGATAGTAGTAGTATAGCAGATTCTAGGTGACTAATCCTTTCACCACCATGGCACAAACCGGTCTTTCTTACCCATCCCAAACGGCACTTTTAAGAGCCGATCCCTGGACTACTCCAGCACTTTGTGTTATTTCAGGACACTGTCGCACTACCAACTGTGACATACTTTGTTTACAGTCAAAGTGACCTCTGCGCTACCATCGACGACGCGGTGTAAGTGGCGAAGTTTTGGGCTAATATGATCCGAAATACAGTCGTGTCAGCGACACGAAGGAGAAGAAGAAGCTACCAATAGGTAGCTTCTTCTTCTCCTTCGTGTCGCTGCAATAGCTTAGGTAATCTAAAAATGTTATAAATCATCCTTACCGTACGATGTTCCAATCCAATCTCAAAGCAAAAGAAAAACGAAGAATTCTGTGATTTTCAGATTGACTCGGAAATCGAAATGCATTTTTTCTAAGATTGATGAGAATTTTAGTTTAATCTGATTTATTTTAACATTCATGCTTTGGGAAATGAGATTGAACGAGTTTGGAGCAGATAAAACTGTTTCTAGTACTTTCTTCATAAAATAGTGCATGATAATTTCCTCTAGTTTATACATTCGAAATGTAGCTGATAATTTTTCGCAATTTCGATGGTCCCATGGAGTAAGTTGTTCAGTTTGATAGTCTGTACCGCTCCTTTAAATGACCACTCCTTTCTGATACATGCTGTACATAGACAGATAGGCAGACAGAAGTTTTGTTTTGGTGTCCTTTAGGTTCTAAACGTACTCTTCCCTAAACGTTCAATGTCCCAAAACGTCCACTTCCCAAATGTGTTTCTAGTACACCCTTGTTTAGAAAGGTTTTCGGTCAAGTATAGTTTATACCAAATAATTCGGACTTTATTCATACACGAAATATCACGCAAAATAAATATGCACAAGCAGTTTTCTCTTTGAAATGCCATCCACAAAAAAAAAAAAATAAGTTACTTAGCAGCCATTAAGCTATACCTGGTTACCACTTAAAGGTCTTACAGCTTAAAGCAAAAATCTCTTTACATCCTAAAGCCAGTCCACTAGAACAGCACCCCAACCGAGCGGATAATACTTTAAAAGCGTAGACTATAAAAAAACATGGAGAGGCAAACAGAGATATAAACGGTCGGGCCGCATTTACATACAAATGAGCCTGAAGCGAAATGATTTCAGTCAACAGAGGCGGTGCAATGGCGGACTGGAAAAAATACGGGCAAGCGTGAGCACGATAAGCTAGCCGGGTTTCTTTGAGAATAGAATCTTTAGCGTTTTTAGTTTTTCGCTCAGGTGTAAGTGGTCGTGATTTAACTTTAGAAGGGAAAAGAACTGAAAAAGCATGAAAGAAATAAATTCAGTCCAGGAAATAAAGAATGATATGCTTTCATAAAAAAACTTCAGTTTTTTTTTTACATTTTTAAATAAAACAGTGACCTAATCGAAATCATCAAGTCAATTTCAACATCATAGCCAAATTTCTTTACCACAAGAATCTAATTGCAGTTACTGCCTCCTGTTAGAATTTTGAACTTTAGAACTGTACTAGGTATCAATATTGTATTTCAGTTGATAGATAGTCCTCATTTTTTCTTTTTTCTTTATTTCTTCTGAGGGGTACCTAGTCATATAGGAAATTGCTAATTCACCTAGTTTATTTTTATTTTTTTATTGGTATGACTTGGTAAAATTGATTCCAATAATATCCTATTTACAAAATTAACTATTTCATTTCAGAAATGTGCCTATTTCCTTCAGAAAAATGGCGTCTAACCACCGCCCGCAGAACCCAAAAACCGTGTGCTCCTTTTTCACAGACCATTTGGTGTGAAAACGGTCACTCCTCTATTTACTATTTTTGTTTTTGGAGGCACTATTTTATACTGTATCGATCTTTATTGCTTCCAATTCAATTTGAAAGGTTTAATTGTATAAGTGTATTGGTGAGTCGAAATGGGCGGGGATCGGGTCACCGGTACGGTCAACTCCTCGTCCAAGGTACCTGTATGACTCTGACAGTGCGTTGTGTTTGTAGCAGTAAGGTTGGTTTTGTTGTTCAACTTTTACTATATGCGCACGGTTGATAGTACGTGCGATTGGAGTGGTTCAAGTGAGGGATGATTTGGAATTGATGGGTGGGTGTGGTTTCACGTGGTTCTGTTTGAAACCCAGGGATGCAGCAGTAGGTTATGTTCCATTAACGAGACTGATGATACTGTGGTACTTTAAGATCTATCTGCGTAGTCAGCGCCACTACCAAGTTCGTTTTTTTTCGAAAGTCATCTCTCCGTTCAACCTAGGAGGAGTTAGCGCCGGTTGTTTGCACTGCATAAAAAACTGATTGTCAAAGTTATTCGGGCTAACAGTAAAAAACAATAATATTTCCCCGTACACATTGCTGGGAGATTTGTACATTATGGCAACATTTCACCGTTCACGTCATATTTTCAAGTGACAACCACATATTACAATATAATATAGGGTATAGGCAGGAAGCTCTCTTATTTTTCAAGAAAGAAAGAAAAATAAAAATAGGGAATTCATTTATTTGCGTAAGGGCTGATTTTTCAATAGCCAGATAACTTTTATCTGAAGAATAAATCTGACAGTTTGACATATTTTCTATACAAAAGCTGTCAAATCACAATAATTATTCCTCAGATAAAAGTTATCAGACTATTGAAAAATCAGCCCTTAGTCACATAAGTACAATTATCACACTATAACCTTCTGGAATAAATTATAAATCAATTAACAAAGAATAAACATCAAAATAATGAAAAAACCACACAAATATCCAAAAATCTAGAATGACGGCTGTCAAATTCGGCCTCCCATGCAAATTAATTATTGAAGATTATTAAATTGAAGATTATGAAAACCATGTTATGTCGACCAGTTCAGCAGCTCGCCGTGCACGCCCACCACCTCCGGACACGTCGCTCAGCTCCGCCTCGAAGGCGGCTGGCGCGCCGGCCGCCTTAACCCAGCCCCATCGAGAGTGTTGTGACACCCGGCCGTGGTAGTTGCGTCGAGCTCAAGCGACGAATATTTTTCCCCGCCGTCGACGACGACATTGCCAATACGCCAAACGTAGGCAAGGCAGAGGCAAGCCAGAGGCAAGCCACCGAGGAGCTTGAGACTTAGGGGCCATACGGCCCCGAGCCGGGTCCCCGCTTCCCGGTGGTTGAGATGGACTCAGTCTATGAACGAGAACGTCATGCGCGCATGTTATGGGTCTACAGAGGGCGGAATTAACCTCAGTTATTTTTTATTTTTATTTTACCTTACTGGGACATAAAACATTTTCACATAATTTAGGGGTGACAGAATGAATTAAAAACTAGGTAAACGTGTAACCCACGCCAATGTCCGCGAAATAATGTACTGCCTCTCGGGTATTGAATTTTTTAAAATTTAAAAAAAAATTTTTTTTTTTTTAAGAAATTGTCAACATTTTGGAAAAAGTAGAATTCTGTCGGCGCAAGGTCTGGTGAGTACGGTGGATGGCGCAAAACTTGCAACCATAGCTCTCGTTGCTTAGAGACCGTCTTTTGTGTCGTATGAGGTCGAGCGTTGTCGTGTAGAAGCAGCGGGGACGAACGATTAACCAAGGCTGGCCGGAGATTTGCGAGCTTCTCCATCATTGTGTCCAGTTCCTCATAGTACACATCCACAGTAATGCTGGTGCCATTTGCTAAGAAGCTGTGATGAATTATACCGACAGTAAGCCACCAAACAGTGACGATGAATTTTTTAGGGGTAAGTTTTCGTTGTGGGCATTGCCTAGGCGCTAAACCAGGGACGTTCAACATGATGACCACTTACGATTATCAAATAGAATCCATTTTTCATCGCAAGTGAAAATGCAGTTCAAAATCCCTTCGTTTCTGTGTCTGTTAAGCAACGCAAGGCATACCTCAACGCGTTCGTCGCGCTGCTGATCGTTCAGTTCGTGCGACACCCACTTATCAAGTTTTTTTACCTTGCCAATTTGACGCAAATGGAACAATATTGTTTTGATGCTAACATTGAAAGCTGCTGCTAATTCAGCCGTAGATTGAGTATTGTCAGGTTCCACTATCGCCTTTAATTCGTCTTTGTAGATTTTAGTTTTTGAGCGACCACGGGGTTCATTTTTTAGATCAAAAATTCCATGTCGGAAGCGTTCAAACCAATAACGAGTCGTGCTTTCGTTTGTTAGTGTTCTTGCGAGCCGTTTGTGCGGCATTGCTACCGCGACAGATGTCGTATTCCATAATTACTCGTATTTTTATCGTGTCCATATTGATGAAAAAGATACAAATGTAGTGAAAACAAAAACTAATCAATACGAAAAATATAATTCCATATTTTTTTTAATAAAATTCATTTGAATTTAGAATTTATTGCCGGCCACACATAAATTACGTTTCAAATGGCCAGTATTGTAAAACGGCACCTTCATAGGTAAAGACATATTATATTCATATATAAATACATACAAACATACATCACACTTCTTTTCCAGAGGGGTAAGCAGTTATGCTTCCCCATTTACTACATAACACTTTTGCTTAATGAATAAATAATGCATATACGTACTATTAAATAAATAAACCTCATTGTTGTAGTTTTTTTTTTCAATATTATAATTATGTGTCCTTGTTTAATCAGGGCGTATAATATGTATGTGTAGGGTGATTTTCCTAGCAAAATATTTTTTTTAACCGAATTGATCTTTGTATAAATCGTCGAAACCCCTATGTCAAATAGACAGATCTATTTGACGTAGGGGTTTCGACGATTTTATTTTCAGGATTGTAATGATATTAAACTTTCCTTACTTTTTTCATACGAAATACTAATATTGGTACAATGTTTCTTATATACATTACTAGGGCAGTCGCCCATACTTTATTTAGACATTTACTTATATGTATCTTTATTTAAAATCAACGTTTTGAGAAGTATTGAGGTACAAAAATAAATAATAAAGCTACAATACTGTTTATTTCAGCTTACTAAAAGTAGGTTAATTCTCCACATTTTTCGTAAAACGAAACGTCAAATTTTTGGTACTTCTTGTCAAACAAAAAATATGGAAAAACAAGTTAAAAAACTTAGTTCACGAAAGATTTAGGAAAATAATAAACACGTTATAATGAATGAATGATTATTTGAATGTTACGGGCTAGAGAAGTTTCTATACATACTTACTTAGGTACCTAGGGCAGTCACCCAAACATTATTTAGTCATGCTTTCAGAAAATTGAGAACGAACTTTAGAATCAAATTATGTATTAGATATATACCCTATATGATAGATAACTGAGTACATACTTACTTTTCTATACCAAATTTTATTTCATCTTCCATTTGATGTGTTAACAATAAAGCTACTTCGTTTGAAAAACGGTATCTTGCAATAAATTCCTGCTCGTCCCATAGCAAAGGCTTAGGTTATTAACACGAGTTTTAAATACTTTTTTCTTTCTTTCTGCAGTATTTATTTCATCATCAGATGAACTATTGTCGAATAAAGACAAATACAACAAAAGAGAAGGGAGCCCATAATATTTTACTGTTTTGCGCAGATGTTTGAGTATAAAATGACGTTAACCAGTGGTTACTGTAATCGTTACTTTTTAACGGACGTTAAGGCAATAATTTTCAAAAAACGCTTTTTTAAATTGACGTTTTTGACGTATACGCGTGTGTTATGTGGGCGTGAACTAACCTGCCCTTAGTCCATTTGGTATACGGTATAAATTATTCTTATATACCCACCCTGTATAGATTTTGAGGGGATTTATATCCAGAAATTGGCCGATGCAAATTGAAGATGATATTTATATTTCAAGAAATTAAACTTCTAGTTAACATCGTTGCCAAGTTATTTTATTAAGATTGTAACAATGAAGTTAGAGTGATTCCAAACTTCGGTAAATTAGTATTCGAAAGGGGCTTACCTTACAATTCAACTAAAATAGACACAAAGTTTGAAATTTTGAGGGAGGAGATATTATACAGTTTCATGACTTACTAATAAAATCGAAGCTGGCCCGTCATTCTTACAAGCATTATTTATTATTTATTAATTATCCTACCCGGGCGCGGCCGTAGAAGCTAGGATTTAAAAAGTTCAATGGCCATGTTTGTAATGTCACAAACAAGGATTATTCTTAGTTTGGACGGACATACATAATAATTATGTATGTCCGTCCAAACTAAGAATAATCCAATAAGTCCAAATTATAGAGGGTAGAAATTACAGTGAATAGGTGATACGGGTTGTATATAGGTATATCAGTAAATCTACCTAGCCAGTTCCCAACTATGTTCGGGTCAGCTTCCAGTCAAACCACATGCAGCTGAATACAGTATTTTACATGGAGCGACTACATACCTGACCTCCACAATCCAGCAATTTGGTAACATGTCGTCATTGAGGTATTTTGCTACACCAAAACCACATCATTTATTATATTTTTATATTTAACATCTATATAGCTGATGTGCCTAACAATTCTTGTTTTAAGTCGGTACCTAAATCTATGTTTTCAAGTATGAAATCGTATGAAACTCATCTAACTCACATTTGAAATGTTTTTGAACACTATTACTGCTGAAAAGCAAACCTTTAGTAACCTTTGACTGTTTTTACATCCAAATCTGTATTTCATATAATTCATTACCTCTTTATAAAATCTTAGAATATTTTTATAGTTTGACATTTTCATCATAAATTGTCAGTCTGTCAGTTTTCTTTTTCTATGCTGTAAAGCTTACATGTTAAGACCAGTTAGTGTCATAAGGTCACTTTCTCACTGACAACCGTTCTTATTGTTTCTGGCCCACAATCAAATATGAAATAATTAAAATTATGTTTGAAATGTTGAAACGTCACACAGGGACTATAAAAGCGGGCGTCAGTCCCGGTAAAAGTCAGTCTTTAGTTCAGCCAGTAAATACAATAATTTACAGAAGAACAAAAAATCATTGTTAATCTCTACAACTATTTTGTGTTTATTTATTTATTTGGGGCAAACAAACAGTAACACGTTATATCTGCGCAAATAATATAAACAAAGATTTTATATAAATGTGAAACTCACACCGTTATCCACAGCATATTGTAACGTTATGATTAGCCGGAGGGCTAAATCGTCAGTCACACATGTATAAAAAAAGTGTTTGTGACCCATTCCCTCCGCTGCCTCCGGCCCTCTCGCCTGCGTCAGTCGGAGGCCTCTGACGTCGAGGGCACTCTGCTTACGTGACGTAGGACACCACAGCCGACCACTCCTGAACGGGGAGGTCTCCGATGTTGCGACGCTCTTCTCGCGTGCCGTAGGAGACCGAGAAAGCGTTATTCACACATTATTCTATGTACTTTTCCTCCTCTGACAGGGTTGATGACAACACGAGCCTCCTCCTGATCCTGTTCAGCGCAAGACACCTTTGCCCCGTCCTCATCCAACTCCACTACTTCCTGCCGATCCTGCTACACCCTGCTGATCCTGCTACACCCTGCTGATCCTGCTACACCCTGCTGATCCTGCTACACCCTGCTGATCCTGCTACACCCTGCTGATCCTGCTACACCCTGCTGATCCTGCTACACCCTGCTGATCCTGCTACACCCTGCTGATCCTGCTACACCCTGCTGATCCTGCTACACCCTGCTGATCCCGTTCCTGACCCGCTCCTACACCCTCACACTTTTTATCCCTTGTATTACTTAATAGTCCTTTTTTTATACGATTACATGTGACTGACGATTTAGCCCTCTAGCTAATCATAACGTTACAATATATTGGGTCAAATTAATGAGCTAGCAAAACTCCGTCGGTGCGATGGGCATCGATAACTAACGATAGTATTGACAATAAAACAACCACCAAAGATTTACTAAATCCATAATTTTAAGTAACAACACTACCAGCGACACTATCCGTTGTCAACTGTATACGTGTGTATTTTGTTTTTTTATCGTAATAAGGTAATAATTTTATTAAGACGTCCGTAGTTGTTTCGCTAGCTAATTTAATTTGACCCTGTAGATACATCTGATATTCAAGTGTTGACACGAACTACTTGAGAAAGGCTCATCTAAACCAATATTATAAAGAGTTAAGATTTGAATTTTGTGTTTGTTGGTTACGCTTTCTCGCTAAAACAGCTGCATGAAAATTGACACATGGGTAGACTATGACCGGATTAGGACATAGAATACTTTTTACCACGGGACTTATGCGTGTGAAACCGCAGAGCGCAGCTAGTGCCGTAATAAAAACGGTGTGCTGTAGGTAGGCGATACGTTCCTACCTACAATCTTTTTTTTTTTTTACTATCTTCACCCATATAGACTTTGCACCCCATTGTTCTGTTATATAAATCATATAACCATAAATCTTTATAACTCCATTGCCTCTACCCAAATTGTTTTAATCTATGACCACAACTGCCCCTTTAAACGAAGCCTCCAAATGGATTAAGCAATGATACGGACCACAAAGTAAACATCTACTCAATTCCCATGCAAATCCCATTAGATTTTTAGTCTAACTGCTGGCGAGGCGAAATGCATACGGTATGCATTGGGTTTCATAGAGTTTGTTTGGTTTTAGTAAGGTACCGGGCAGATATTTTTAATTCATCGTCCTTCTGGCCTTATTCCAAAGTATTTCGTTTTGGCGCAACATGTCTGTTTTGCCATAAAACACTATCAGTCGTCATCTTAGATTAATCATAGCTTTTTATCTATTCATAATTTTTTTTTTTATATAATGTGTAGATCACATTTCTTCCAGCGTCAAACTCGCACTGTGTCCGCGTGGTGGGTTACGGCCCACTCCGTCTCACAGAGAGGAGGTCTGTGTACCAGTAGTGGGAGCATGATAGGCTGATTAAGTTATTCATCGTTTCCAGCCACTGCTATAGGACTCCTCCCTTTTTCGCCATGCTTCCTTGAACTGTGCGAGTCTTATATAACAATAACACTTTTTAAACTTGGCCTATCGCAATTCAAACCCAATGCATCACAAAAAATAACATTTTATTATTCATTTTCTTGATTTCATTATCCCACGACTCGCGCGCCGTTCCATAAGTATAATTATTAAAATTACTGTAAAGGGTTCACACTATATTACAGAACTTACTTATTACATCCCTCACACAACTCGACCTCTAGATGATCCATTAATACCGACCATCAAGCCATTTTAATCTAATTTTCATTCCCTTGCTGGCCGAACACGATACATGACCACAAAATTAATCACTGACCACAGAGTAACACCTCGGTCTAGCCGCGCGGGTAATCGAGCTATACGTTAGCTATAGCTATGTGCTAGTCTGTGGTGGGTTTTAAATATGGAATGTTTATTTTTTATGTACTAGGGAAATGTATTACGTATTTTTAGGGGTTGCGTTTTTTTAACTAAGTTACTGGTAATCTTTATGAACCTATACTAATTTCTAGAGCAGTGCAGCGTTTTTTTGTATGTAAACATTTCCGCGTATCGAACAAACATAGTATCATAACACCACGCCTATTTTACCCGAAGAGTTTGGCAGACAGAGTAGAATACCTAATATTATCTAGGAGGTATTTATTCTAATGCAAGCTTAGTACATCATGTAATTTAAGTTTAAATCAATGACCAGAGGGGCAATTCCCGTATTTTTAAGACCGTTCGCATTCTAATCTCAGTCTCAATCTGTCAAAATTACTATCAATTTACATACATTTTTGACAAGTTTTTGACATTGATTGTCGCTGAGATGAGATTGCGACTTGAATTTGAACGTTTTTTAATTACGAGAATTGGCCTACTGGTTGCTCAACCTAATCAATATGTTTCAGACAGCATTAGTAAGAAAAAACGGAAATATCTAGAACGCAAGGCAAACCCATATTTAAATAATAAGAAATATCATAAAATAATCAAACTAAAAACCTTAAGTTAATTAATTTTCATACAACCCTTCCAAAAATAGATTTCCAGCGTCAACATTTTCATACGTCATATAAAAGTCTGTGACCGACCGATCCAACCGCCCGATGCGAGCTATAAATCAATTTATATCGCGGACGTTGGACACGGATTAGCATACGCAAATGACTCGCACATGCTCTGCTAGGCTGAGGTATCATCGTTTTTTGGTGCATCTTTTTATTATGCTCCGATTTTATCTTTATAATGCAGCTTAAAATTGTCTTAGCTCTCTTCACATGCACTGTTTTTCCGTTTAGATTAACTTGTTTTTTTTTAACCTATTCTTATGAATTTGGAAGCGTAGTGTGTCACGATGGATAGAACGACTGCTGATAAAAATATCCTCATTTTAATGAAAATGGTTAAGACAACGAAATAAAAAGATTCCATCTTTAGTTTCTAAAACGAATAAAAGTTAAGTAGTTACGTAATAAGACGTCAAGTTCTGAAGTAACTATAACTTCTCCTTTATTAAAATGTCCTCCATTAAAAACCATTATAATAACAGCAAATATCAAACCCGTTAAAGTTAAACTTTCCAATTCAAATTCAAACTATAAAAGTTAAGTATAAGTCACGTTTAGGTGTTACATCTATTGTGGCAGTAGCCAAGCGTAATAAAAATAAACGTTTTTCTCTCAATGTGCACGGGACATTACCAGATAAAGGCGAAGTTCACTGCACGGGAATTTTGTACGCGTTTGTACACCCACTACTTGCGACCCTGACGCACACATTATAACGCAGATGCGTATTCGAGCGCACAGATCGCGAGATTCCTGCAATGTGTGCATTTGGCTGCACTTTCAACAGATTTTGTTCTCTCTATGTGTGTCTTCAGCGTACTTTTTCGTGAATGTGTTGTATTTTTAAGTGAGCCAGTTATACTTTTCAAGCATTACAATGGACACGGCAAAACTGGTGTCATATTTTCTTGAGTACGAGTACAGTACAATACCGGTTTCCGAGACGGAGCTTCCGCCTTTTTTGTTGTAGTTTTTTATTGTTTTTGTTTTATTTATTTATTGTGTTGGTGATTTTTGTTTGAGGTGCAGTCTGTTTAGGGTGTAAGTTGGTATATTGTTGTGAAGATAAAAGCCATAAAAGGTGTTTTTCTTTAGCAATAGGTAACGTTTGCCTGGGTTGTCCTACGTAAATAGCAATTCCAGTAGACCAGATATTAGCCAAAGATGGTTTATACTTTGGTTTTAATGGTTTGGTTTTTGGTACTGGTTTATGGTTCATCTCTTTATTCCCTTCGTGGTGGTTTTTTTTCTTAGGTTTTTCTCATACACATTTTTATACTTTCTATTCATTCTCATTTTTTTATGTAAAAGATCGACATTGGTATTATCAATATCATTCTTTAGATAGCTGGTGATACCTCAATTGCCTTCGGGCGACAAAGTAATCCTCTTCCCACATTCGACTATTCTACAGGCACCATCTTTGTTTTCAATTAATTCATGTGTGATGAAGTTTTCACACCTTGATGATGATGATGGGGACTCCCTTTTCCGCACTTAGACTCTCATTTGGTCCGTTGTGCGTGGGGATACTAGCTAACACAGCCAGCCTTGCTCCGCCCAAAAGCACAGAAGCCTCCTGGGGGCTTCACAGGCTTCGCGGAGCGACCTCACTGTTCCGAGGATTTCTTCCCGTTGAGAAGCCACAGCCTCGTACTCCAGGATAACGTGGGCGGCTGATTCCTCGGCGTCAAGGCAGCCCCTGCAAAGGGGGCTATCTGTGGCACCTATGTTAAAAAGATGTTTGTTAAGGGGGTTATGGGTTTTCACACCTTATCTGAATAAGAAATCATGTGGCACCAATCTGTCAACCAGGTGTGGTGATTATAGCAAGTTTGCCTCGTGATTAGAAGTCCCATTTCCAACAGTAGTTGACATTTATATATTAAGGTAACGGTCAATGTAATCTGAAAAAGTAAGAATAAGCTATTAGTGAACGAAACGAAATAAATAGTACAAGTATAAGATTCATTAACCATTCTAAGCGTATTGAAAACTTTAAAATACATTAAACCATCACAAATGCAGTCAAACAATACTCAAAAATAAAAGATTTCAAGACGTTCAAACCTTCAGTTTTATAATGTACACATTCGTACGAACAAACAATTCCCGAGGGGCGAGGAAATAACGCGAACTAAGCTCCAAAGCTGACTTGCTTCGGTCAGGAATCGAACCCGGAACTCTTACCTCCCACGGGCATTACTTGTTCTTAGTTTTGTACGTCCATTTTATTTTGTTTTAAACGGAAAAGAAACGAAATAAAGGCTCCTGTCTGGCGTTTTCAAATCGAACGAGAATTTTAAAGGCACTTCAGTTGATTCCAGTTTCAGCGAGTTTTAAAAGACGTCAAAAATATTTTATAGAAATTGAATTCTTTTGTGAAATGTTGTTTCAAATATTTTTCTTGATAAACAGCTTTTTTAATTACTTTCCAGTTCATTTCTTAAAAGTTTATTTTATTGCTTAACTTCGACTTTAAATAGACTTTCCTTCTGCTAGCTTCATAATACCTACGTACCTAATAATAACATTCGAGTAACCACTGAAAATCAGCGCTGTGCTGTGAGTCCCCCATAGCACAGCATCATGCTAAGTAGAAGCCTTCTTGTCACAGTCATGACGTGCAGCTGTCAACTATTTCTGTTTTGTGCTCGTGATTACTATAAAATCTGTATTCAGTTTGCGAAATTAAATTATTTTACTACGGCAACGAAAACCTATGAAGTGCTCTTTGGTCGAGCTGTACTGTACATAACAGGGTTATTGGTAAAACACCTTCAACCTCTTAAGGAGTCATTGTACTCATCATTATGAACAACTTTTATTATGGTACCAAATATGAAATCGCTTTTTTGTTTTTATTTTTTTTAATTGTTAAAGCTAATTATATTTTTTGTATGCACGTGTTTCTGTGATAAATAAACCTATTTTTCTTTATTTCTAATATAGTATGAGACATGGATGCCTACCTCATCAAAAATAGAGATTAGATCTCAAAAATCGAGAAACATTTTAAAGATAAGAGAGAGAAAAAGAGTCCTATTTAATTCAGTCGCATTCGTCAGTCACAGAAAAGCAGATGAAACTTTCAGGTAGCGACATAAGCCACCACTGTGTTCTATTAATCTAGTTAAGAGATTATTGTTTTTTTTTATAAACCTTGCCCGTCACTACGAATTTCTCCTGTATTGTGGGTGCGTTTACAAACATTTAAACTCACATAAACAAACAGCCAGACCCGGAACAACTACTCGTAGGTTATACAAATATTTGTTCCATGCGGGAATCGAACCCGCGACACGCAGTGCAGGCAGTCAATGGCTTAACCACTGCGCCAACCGTGCCGTGCAATATCTCTATTATTTATTGTTTTAATCCCCCCTACAAAGGTAAAGCGAAGTTGTTTGCATGTGTTTCTGTAAAGCCGCGTCTATATTAATAGAGTTGTAGAAAGAAAGCCAAGAATACACACCGCTAGAAACTTGCACAAAAGTACGCAAGTAGCTAGCATGCCATTGTGACATAACAGCTTCTGAGTGGGGAATGTCACAATGGCATATGCCAGCTACATCCAGCTCGGTAGACACAACTTTGAGAACGAAGCCAATTCCTTAAGAAATAAGCAATACCTTTGTACTCAATACTCATATCAGCCGTATCTGTATCCATATTACTGTGTTTACATAAATATAAAATAAATAAATAAGGATCCAGTTTGGTTGGGCTGCGTTTGGAAAACTTCATCAAGTCTCCTCGTCACCAATTCCGCAATGTTTGAAGACCAAGGTGTTCAACCAGTGCGTCCTGCCCGTTATGGCATACGGTGCCGAAACGAATACCAGTATTTTACATGGAGCGACTGCCTATCTGACCAACACAACCCTGCTATTGGGTAACTTTAGTAAAACCTACCTACCTTCCTATAATCTACCTACCTGTGCCTATTTTTAATCGTTCTTCACACAGTCGGACTGGTTTACAAATTTAAGATGGTTTTAGCATGCTATGGAAAAGCTTGAATGACCTATAAATTGTTATAGGTAAAATATTTTTTTCTCAAAATGACAGGGTTAAATTTTGATGTCCCTTTTCACAAGAGTATAGATGAGGTATCCCTACACAAATATCAAAACCATATCGCTATTGATCCATAGACCACTTCCCATACATAATCGCCTAGTCTCCTTTAAGTTTACAAACCTACGCACAGTCGTTTTCATTTTAATATTCCTGAAAAATTACGACTTACGTTAGGTACGTCTTTGGATTTACAAAGAATGTCCTGGAGTAACGGCAGGCAAATAATTATGTGCTCGCGCTTCATCGGGAATAATCTTACTTAATTAAATAAAATATTAAGAGAGCGATCGTCTTAATAGATTGTAGGCATCGTGAACAATTTCCATCGATTTCTTTTTAGCGTAGCCTCAGGAATCGCACAGACCAAGGAAACCTGGCCCAAATGGATGAGGCCTATACTCAACAGTAGGTGGAATGGCTACCAATGATAAATGATGATAGGTAAGACTGATCAGAAAAGGTTACTAGTAATAAGAAATCAAGCTTATCATACAAGAAATCTTCAAACAATCCAGACGAATCCATCTACCAACCTCAGTATACATTGCATTTTTTTCGACCGTCCTAACTTCTCGACTCAAAAGCACTTTGTTTTACTTAAGCCAGGGTTAACTTGAACTTTAGCTATCTACTATTAGCATAAAGTTTACAAAGACGCTGCAAAGTATTAAAGTTTCCTTGAAATTGATAAGGCTCCTACTACCAGATTTTAACGTGGCTCTTTATAAATTTATTACCCAGAGATGAATCTCTTTAGCATAATTTATAAGTTTTTTGGCAAGTGTATGGGGATTTGATAAGTGTTTGGGATGGGTATGCTTTGGATTCTGTTTTATTATTAATCTAACTGTGCGCGCGGCTTCGCCCGCGTGGATGTCGGAAACTAAACCTCAGGAACGTGCTACCGGGACAAGCCTATGTTATAAGTGAAAGGCCCTTCAAAATCGGCTGAGCTGTTTTGTAGACTAGCCGGAACAAACAAAGACAAAAATGTAAAAAAATTATTGTTTGTTTTAAGTAAAGTATATGCCTTCATTTATGCATTTAGTAAAAAGCTGTTAATGTGACTTTATATTAATTTGTATGTATATGACAGCCCACTCCCCCTCACAGAGAGGAGATCTGTGTCCCAGCAGTGGGAACATGGCTTATTATATTCTTGTATAGAAGAAATGTAATTATTGCATTTTGAATTAGTCTCCGGGTGGCGTGCGGTCGAAATGCTGTAAAACCTAGTGCAAAGCTTTTTTTTTTTTTTTTTTGAGGATGGGAAATCATCAAATTACCCCTCCCGCTCTGGGTGGAGCGGAAGGGAGTGTCAGACTCTTACTGACTAAAACCCACCCGTGTTCCTTCCTTGGCCCTTTATGTTCCGGGTCAGCGGTACCCCTTATGGATGATCCCGCTTTCCCGGCAGGCTTGGGCCCTAGTGGGGGGGCCCACTAGGGCCCAAGCCTGCCGGGAAATAGCCTGGAAAAGCCTGCGGGGAAAAAGGGAGTCTTCGATGCTGACATCTCTTTGAGGCGCGCGTGGAACACGTACGCGCCGTCCGGCACGGGCCTGATCCTGATCGGACGGTGAGCTACCCATTACTCACCGCCCGCAGGCCCGCGCCTACGGTGGCCGGGAGTCGTCACGCGGCTCCCGACGCCCGGAGCGTCCACCGCGGCGGCTTGGACGGGAGACTCTCTCCCTCTCCCGTCCCGCCACCTCCTTCGCTAGCATGACTGCTTCGCAGAAGGAGTCGACTGCCTCCCACTCCCCCTCGCCCCGGACCATGGCTTGAACCAAGGCCGGGCGTGAGAGGTCGCCGCCGCTGCCGATCGCCTCTACGAGGACACGGCGGTGCTCCGCCCGTGCAGGGCAGGCCCCCACCGTATGCTCCACCGTGTCCTCGGGGCGATCATCGCAGTGGTGACACCCGGGCGTTTCCTCCCGCCTGATGATGTGCAGGAACCTCCCGAAGCTTCCGTGTCCGGTGAGGACCTGCGTCAGGCGGTAGGTGAGGACGCCGTGACGCCTCTCTAGCCACTCCTCAAAGAGGGGTCTTACCGCCGCTATCGTGGCGTGCCCTGCGCTGGGTTGCGACAGTCGCTCTTTCCATGCCGCCATGATATCGCGCCGGAGGTCCGTCCGCTCCGCCGCGATTTGCCGCGGAAGCGGGGTTTCCCCCCGGCGTAGTGCCTCCGCGCGCCACTCATACAGGCGCGCGAGGACTATCGCCTCCAGATCCCACGGCGGCAGTCCGGCAAGGAGGCTTGCCGCCTCGCCCGAGATCGTGCGGTAGCCCCGGATCAGCCTTACGGCTACCACCTTTTGGGGCGCGTTCAGATAGTGGGCGGCTCTCCGCCGCAGTGAACGCGCCCACACCGGGGCCCCATATGTAGCCATGGACCGCACGACCCCCGCGTAAAGCCTCCGGCAGGAGGCGTTTGGACCCCTCAGGTTGGGCAGGAGCCGCTTGAGGGCGGCCCCAGTCCGATCCAGTTTGGGGGCCAAACGTCGGAAGTGCTCCACGAAATTCCACCGGCTATCGAGCACGAGTCCTAAGTACTTCATCGTGGACTCGACGCCGATGTGAACCCCTCCTGCCGTTAGTTGGGATCCCGATGGTGGCCTGTTCCGGGGCCCATGGAAAGACATGGCCTCGGACTTGTGCAAAGCCACCTCGAGACCCAACTGCCGGATCCTCTCCACGACTATCGCAACCCCGCGTGTCATCGCGTCGGCCGCCGCCTGATGCGACCTCCCCTGCGCCAGGACCAGCGTGTCGTCAGCGTAGCACACCACGCTGACGCCATCAGGGAGGTCGGCCCGCAGCACCCAGTCGTAACCGATGTCCCACAGGAGCGGCCCTAGTACCGATCCCTGTGGGACACCGCACGACATCTCTCGCCGGTTCCACTCCCCATCGCGACCGGGGTAGATGACGGCTCTGTCCGTCAGATATGCCTCGACTATTCGACGGAGGTAGGTTGGCACCCGGTGATACCGGAGTGCCTCCCCAATGCAACTCCAGGGCAGGGTGTTAAATGCGTTCTAGTGCAAAGCTTAGGTAGTGAAGAGAAATCATACACCTCAAGTTCCGTATTAATATTTATTCACTTTATTCCAACACAATCAGATTAACAACAATCACTTATATAATTAGTGTTAATCTCTACTTCATTCTTTGCCGTAGGTATTTTTTTTTTTTTTTTTATTATTCACATGAATGCACTTTAAACTTTGGTATTGTATTGTAGGTATCTGTTATGTGCGAAACGTATATAGCAAAATACAGTCTATCTGTTACGGATGACGTAGCTTATGTCAACTAGGAATGATATGTAAATAAACTAATTAAGGATTTAGATTTAAGTATTAAGTATAATAAAGACGATTTGAAAGTAGGGAAATTCTTCATGACTGTAATAATTCGATTAAGATTTATTTTATTATCCCCTAGACATAAGTATGTTATTGTAAGATGATAGAGAACACGACTCCGACAAATATGAACAAGACGAAACCAGTCGGGAGCGCTAGACACTCGCGCCCACAACAACGCGCTCTAATTGACGAGTCGTACTCTCTATCACCACACCCCACCCAATACTTGCGCTATGTAAGAAATGAATATAAATAGGACAGTGAGTTGCAAAATTAATGCCCCTGGCTGGAGGCCGGTTAAGCAGTCACGGCCTCTCAAGGCCAACTGCGAGATGCCATACAATAAAAAAAAAAAAATGCAAAATTAATCAGTCGTCACTCAACAGTCAAGCAGCGCACTATCCTGGGAAATAAACAAGAAAAAAGCAACAAGAAGTCTGAAGTTTTATTCAAGTATACAGTCCACCTCGACACTATCTCTGCATGATTTGAAAATCAAACGTTCAAACTTCACGATTAGACTTTCCTTTTCCAAACACTTAAAACGGAGAATGTCAAAAATTCTGTAAACAGACACCCTCCTATTTTTTTACCAACACATACATTTGTTATCTTAGCCATAAACTCCAAAAGGGTAGGTTTATACCCTTTCCGGGCTAATCCACCGTTGCCATAGCAACAGCCCTTAAGGTTATAATGAACAATTAATTAAATCTCTCTCTTTAAGCCAAGGCCAAGAAAAGTATGAAGGGATGGTGATCAAAGGGCTTTTAAAAGTTTTGTCAGAATTAATTTAATATTTCTTAGAAATTAAGTATAGGGAAACAATTTTGAAGTGGCTCAATGAGTTTGGTAGGATGTATTTTTCGCACTTCATTATGTTTTAAGGCCCACTTGTACGTTCATGGGTCATTCATAATAACTCGAAGTTAACAGCTAACATGGGGTTAATCAAACAATTGCACACGGTAGGACGACAGCACGGTAGGCGCAGTGGTTATGCGATTAACTGCATCGGTGCGTTCGCGGGTTCGATTCCCGCACAGAACAAATATTTGTATGACCTACAAGTAGTTGTTCCGGTTCTAGGTGTTTGTGTGTGTGAGTTAAAATGTTTGTAAACGCGCCCACGATACAGGAGAAAATCCTAGAGTGGGGCAAAGTCTCAAAAAATAAATTATTTTGCGCCACAAACAGAGGTAAACGTAGTGTTAAACGATTTAAACTCTGGGTTAGTGTCAGTAATGTCAAAATAAACGTTATGACCCCCCCCATAACGTTTATTTACCCCAGACAACTTATTTTATATTGTTCGACGTTATAGTAAGTGAAAATTCAGCAGGCCAATATATTCATGAAGTCATATAAAAATAAACAAAAATTATAAAAAAAACTTCAAACATATTTGTCCTTGTCTGACGCTTTTGTCAATAAATAAACTAAATCTCCATGGAAACCACATACAATACGATTCAAATGAAATATCATGTTGTAACATTCAAAGACAAGAAAGTATCACGTATCGTAATGTAGTGTAAAAGAGATGGGTATACAAGTTCCGTTGATTGTTCGTTCATTCATTTTTGGTCCGATTACATAACAGGCCACAGACAACGCAATTCTATTTTATATTTCTTCGATTGAACTGCAATGTTACCAACTTAAAAAATACTAATGTCAGGTTAACTAACGCGGTGTTAGTTTTTAGTGGCGCAACGCGTAATATTAATTGAAATGTTAATTACTTAACTCTGAGTTTACAAACTCTGCATTTATTCATTTAACACGGATAACCGTGCAAGTGTGCCTAAGGGCCGCTAAGGGTAAACCACATTAAATTTGAGAAGTTAAAGATCTGTAGGAAAATGTGTGTATCTCTACAGTATATTCTTTTAGAACGCTTATCAATATTTTTTTATTGGTCAAGGGTTGTAACTGCTTACTGTTTTCTTTTGTGGTGGGTCTGATTTTCTTTATTTATTCGTGTCTCAACATCAATTACCTTATTGTTACGCATTAGCATATTAGCATTATGTGTTTTATTTTCACCAAATCGTAGGAAGCATCCTACGGTTTTAACATGCTTAGAATAATGCTCAAGTTGTAAATATTAGTCATTTTAGGATGAGTGTAAGTATATTACAATTCTTATAATGTTCAGTCCCATCGCTGGCATGAAACGTCGATGACAAACGTCGGCGTCGTGCGATATTTCCTTTTCATGATTTTCCTTTCAATTTAAATGACTTTTTTCTTTTAATGGTTTCTTGACTTTTAAAAATAATATCGTTCGATAGCCGTCAGTGTTTAAGTGTGGCCAGCTATTCAAGAGTTCATGCTTTCTGTTTCCTTTATTTCTAGATTACGAGTTTGGTGTATTTAGACGCCTTCTTCTCATTTCTCATTTCCTCATTTTTACCCCGTGCAAAAGACGAGGCCCGGACAGACCGGGCCAGCACTAGTGTGGGGCCGCGGAAGAATTTGGATTCCCGCGGCCCCGCGCGCACGTGCGAGGAGACACCGGGGTGGTTTTAGCCGGTAAGAGTCCGGCACGCCCCTCTGCCTTTTCCCCAGGCGGAGGTAGTCCATGAGGATTTCCCCCCGTAAAAAAAAAAAGGTTATTAACCAACCCCAAAAGCTTAGATGATGCACCCCTACTTTAAAACCTTTAAGTCGGTCTACCCTCTCAATTTCAAGGCATGAAGACAGGTATATTAAAATGTAACATTTTCTATATAAACCATTTTAGTTACACGTGGTTGGTCATGTATAACTAATGCTCCTACAAAGTGCATGATACTCTTTGAACGCAACTCAACCTGGAGCGAATGCCACTAGCTTTCTACAGAATAATATTTAATGTAGATTTCTGAATATACTTTGATAAAGATTGTAAGGATAGAAATTGTACATGATAACTTTTTCAAACTTTAAAGAGGATTATGTCCAGAAGAACAGGGGTATCTTCTAGGCTTTTAAGGGGAATACATGACCTAAGCGCCGGTTTTATAATGCCTAAAGTATATGATCCACTGCAGTAAACAAAATCAGAGATATATATGATAATCTTCAGGATATATGCTAGTGTGTTGAAAACATAATACACCTAATTTGGTACGATAGAAAAAGTCACAAAGATACCTCTAAAAGTTTCTTTTAACGATTAAAAACCATACATGCAAACATTATGTTTTTTTTCAGATTGTTCTTCAAGCAACTTTTTTGTAAATAGAGAACTGATTCATATTTTGCAATAAATTACCAGTTTTGTGTCATCACGCTTCTCTTTCTTTTCTATGCAGTCCGACAGTGACCGCGCTTTAGCTGTTGTCAGGCCCTTAATATCGATCAAATCATTATAACATCACGCGTGTTTTTTCCTGAAGGGTTTGGCAGCGGAGTAACCACAATTCGAGATTTACAACACAACGGTAAAATGTAATTACCAATTCGTCAAGCTAAGAGATAATAGTAATTTCTACTTAAACCAACCATTCGTAGGGAGGCCTATGTAAAATTACATCACACTTTTGTTCCCCAAAGGTATGACGGCAGAGGTAAACCCACATTTCATCAATGTTTAATTCCCATGTTCGAGAGGTGAACCTAGTGCAATCAGCCGGGCACATCCAGGCTTCAGGCGGCCACTGAGAATTTTATAAAGGAAAACGCACTCTGTTCCCGGCCTGAAAATTTTAATTAGAACCTTCGCCCAAAAAGCACTGCTTCCAACCACGAAATCAAATATGCAATAAATGTCCTACACTAAGCTATACAAGTAAAAGGGTCGATATGATACTCCGGTCCTCACAGATTTAATCACGAATACCCCAAAACGAAAACCCAAGAGAAAAGAATTACGTAAACGAAATAAAAATATATGAATTAATTTTGCATTTGTATGTTAAAATCATTATAATTAGTCCTCTCTTTGTTCGGACCGGCTTACACACATAATTCCTAAGAAAAACACGCCGCTTCGGCAATTAGATGTGTTGGGAAACGGTAAAAATGTAATAATTCAATTTTAACAACTTGTTCAGGGCATTATTGTTATAAGACCATCAGAAATGTAACGGAAACTTAATAAAGAAACAAAGGGCTTTGTTTTTGCAGTTTTTTTAATGTTTTTTGTATGTCAGTTCGTCAGTAGCATTTTTGGCTCGAAATTGCTTGCTTTACTGCTGGGCAACAGTCTTCCTGCTACTCCTAGCTATTTTGCCCAAGGGATAATGTAGACCATTGCATATTAATACTCCAACACAAGTATTATTAATTACTTACTGGGGCTGTCTAAATCACATCTGCAAATATAACTGTTTGAGACCCAATAAACAATTTATTTATTTATATTGATTTTGTCCAGCTCGAACCGCCATCTTCTTTCTATAGGTGGTCTGCTGCTACGCTTGGCTTTGTCAGGGCTCCACAATTCCACATGTATGTTTCTTCTTAATAAATCAAATAAAGAAGTCATTTATTCAAGTTTGGCTGAGAATCAGCACTTTTCAAACGTCAAAATTACCATAAGACAGTCCCCCAAAACGCCCGCCTTTCACCACTACCTAGTGCTTTAGCTCGGAAGAAGAAGTGCCGCAACCGCAACAAAGTCCCCAGCAGCACAGCTGCTGTCTGTTCAGTTAGAAAAAAAAAACCATTTGTAATACCCCGTAGGATCTATCGAGGACATAGGTACATACTCATTGTATTGTGCCAGTCATCCACATACAAGGTTGAAAAGTGTCATGTGCCTGTAATTTTACCGGTAATCATACCTTTAAACCGGAACACAGCGTTACTCATTCGTATGGAAAATTAGTGCAGAAATGGGTATGGTGGTTGTGATAATACTTTGGACAAGTCCTTTTACTCAGAGCTCTTAACATCAACATTGCCAGCCTTATTCTACCCACTGCTGAGTATAAACCTCCTCCCTTTTGTACCATACTTCCCTGGTCAGTGCGAGTCTCAAACATGACCTTTTTTTTTTTTTGTTTATGGGTATTCATCAAATACCTCCCGCTCTGGGCAGAACGGGAGTGCGTGTCAGACTCTTAGTGACTAAACCCACCCATGTTCCTTCAGTTGCCTGTACCAGGGGCCGCGGTAATCCTTTCGGACTTTCCCGGAACCCTGGCAGGCATCGGCCCTAGCGGACCCCGTCATTGATGCAGACATCTCTTTGAGGCGCGCGTGGAAAACAACGCGCCGTCGACCCACGCCTAGTCCCAATCGGACGGCGAGCTACCCATATTGCTCGCCGTCCGCAAGCCCGCAAACTAGGTAAGACCTAATATATAATTCATAAAAAATCATCACCCACTGACTATTAATAGTAGGGTAGGTAGTAGGTTATAGATTATTTTTTTACTTAGTTACTTGAAAATATAGAAAACATCTCAAGAAAACCAAATAAAAAAACTTAAATTTACAAAGCAAAAGACAGTCATCGCAGGTGGCCCGGAAATCCTCAGTACATAACAAATTCGGCTTATGGCTATAAAAATTAGCCGGTACCATTTTAATTATACCTGGTTGCATATTTTATTTGTGACTGTGTAAATGGGGTACGCGTATTGAGGATACTTTTGTGAATTTATTGGACTGGGAAAGAAACCGATTTTTGAAACAGGCTGTAGTTTTGTGAACTTCATTTTTTTTTGTGCTGTAAAAAAAGCTGGCCGTGCTTTTCTTTAATAAAGGTTAGGTAATTGAAAACGCAGTAAGGTATAGCGTCTGAGGAACGAGTGTCCACTCAACGAGGTCCACTCAATCTGTGGGGTTCTTTCCTCAAAAGACCATTTCAGACACCGATCTACATAGCCTTCACATGATCTGACCAAGATTCTGTCTGGACTTTAAAAGAGACTGTGACCTCTGAGTTTGTTTCGGCCTTTCTTCTCAGAGTAGTCAGATAGGAAACGCCGACCTCATCTAGTTTAAAAAAAAATATGATTGACGTGTAAAAGTGTTTGTAAAAACCTACTTACAGAAATAAAATCATTTATCATTTATCATTTAGTGTTCTTATGTAAGGAAGCGTTCTTAACGATAATTATTCCTATAAAGCTAGTTTTAAAAACTTCTTGTGCACTCGTTTTATCGTTGTTTTGTCAATCGTTTCTCTCAATTATTATTAAAATATTGTAAGAGAGAAAAATCACGTTCTTAAACCACAAAATGTTTATTTATTTAACACTTTAAGCACACAAATGCACAGAGGCGGACTTAATGCCATAGGCCATGCCATGCCATTCCTTCGAAATATTGTATTTGGTATAAATTAATATTATAATACAATAATATTGTGTAATGGCAAACATATTAAACAATTCAAAAGATTGTCGAGACCAGATTCGTGTCAGATTCGTGTGCCGAACCGTAATGTTGGCATAAAAAATAATAGCTCTCTGTTTCGACTGCGTTTGACGTAGCGATGTGACATGGAAAACGTATTTTCACGTTTTTTTTTCGTTTAATAAACCAACAAGCCGCAGAATGTAATTATAATTTAATTTTCGCTGAATTACTGTTTTAATGAGTTCTTGCAGATGATGATTGGGTGTTTAAGTATTAATGTGTTGTAATTAATTGGTTTTCATTTGTTTGGTTCCTTATTACTTAATTCAAACTTGGGTTGGTTTTGAAAACGAAACTGTATTTCCTCTGAAAGCAAGATGTGTTTACTTTAACAATATTTTGAGATCAGACTTGGCAATTTTTGGTAATTTTTCTGTATCACAGATAAGACTATAAAACTTGTTATTTACATATTATACGTCCCTAAACCCAACTGCCCGTTCCGCTATATAAGCTTTAAAATTACTCATTTAGTATCAAGATGTCATTTCGAAGACAATTTCCAAGGATGCGATGACCACAAAACCATACTGCTAATGTAGAGTCAATTATTATGATTTGTATGTCGGGTTTTTGTGTATCAAACATCAGCCCTTGTTTGCTTTCAAACTAATGGAATATCGGAATATCGAGTGCACATAATGCACTGTAATGCGTCCCGTGTACCGGTCGTATACATGCCGGATACCTGTCGTATATGAACCGTACGCCCGGTGCATTAGTACTGTGATGAATGATCTGTATTCCATATTAGATTTCCGGACTAATAAAAGTGAAGTTAATAAAATGAGAGATGGTTTGGAGATGTTTTTGGTACCTGTCATGGTCTATTTTTTAACGTAGCGTGTACCTACTTACCATGTACCTGTGGTAGACGTAAAAGTGAAATTAGTCTTCTCACACTTTTTGGAGTGGTTACAAACGCAGATACTGATAAAGGTTCACCTTCAAACATCTAGCTTTTTTCGTACTATGTTGAGTTTAACCCTTTGACATCAATTGCCGTGCCCCCAGCGCCCAGCTCATAAATCGACAAATAAATACCTACGACGAATAGGGTCGTGCATGAAATAATTAACAAGAAACGAACATAGGTTCTCAGTCGTATAGATACGATTGAGGCGGCACGGGCACGAAAACATTTGTCGTATTAATCCGACTGGGGTGGCCAATAGGTTAAATCGTACAAATGATGTATCGTTCCTTGTTCAAAGACGGACCTTTAGTATGTATAGGTAGCTAACATCCACAACTGTTCCTAGACACGCAGTGGTAGCGACATCTGAAGTGAGCAAGAGGCAGCTTTCATCCTCATTGCGTTGACATTTTATTATGTTCTATTTTGTGGCAGCTATTGTGAAATTATATTTTATTAGACTGACCGGTTGGTGCAGTTGGTAGCGACCCTGCCTTCTGAGCCGCTGGTCCCGAGTTCGATCCCCGGACAAGTCAAACATTTGTGTGCATGAACATATCTGTTTGACCTGTGTCTGGGTGTGTATATGTATATAAGTATGTATATCAGTCATCAGGTTACATGCTCTACCTAGTTCGGGACCTGAAGACCTTGTGTGGATGTTGTCTCATATTATTATTATTAATTTTATCTTATTTGATTTATTTCACAACTTTGACAACTTTAAATCTTCTATAGGTACATAGTGTCACTTCCTTCAAGTCTCGTCATAAGAGGCTTTGAGCAGTTTTTTTCCAAATACCCACATGGCAGTACTTAGGTATATATGAGGAAAACTGGGGAGGGAAAACTACCGAATTAGCATGAGTGAGCTAGCGATATTTTAGTACGTCATACTATGACGCCCCGCGCTGAGGGAGAGCCCTCTTCAGGGAGCTAATTAGTGTAACCTTAATTGAAGAGTGTCGCAGTTGACGATTGTTGCCATGTAAAATTCGTATAAAGAAAAATTTGCTTTATTTAAAATATAACTCTTAAGAAATAATACAGGTCTGCTGAAAATAAGAATTTGAAGCATGAATACCAATCCGATGAGATGTTAATATCCGCGGAAATGTATGTCTACTGTACACCTCCGGGCTCCGACCTCTGCTGAATACCTCTAGGAGAGTACCTACAGGCGCGAAGTTATAAAACTTTTATGATAATTTAATGTAAAAAAAAAGTTCAAAGTTTTATTGTTTCTCATACGATCTACAGCGACAGCTCCGGTAAAGTTATAAGGATACTTGTGATGGGGTACTGTAATTTATAAGGGTTTTAGTTATAAATATTAAGACCAAATCACATTGAGTAAGCTCTCAGCAAAACACTTTAAACTGTTTTCACGAAATGTTGGTGTACGAAAGTTCCTCTCCTGCCTATCCCGAGATAGGCGTGACGTGTATATTAAATGTGTTTAATATATTTACAAATTACAATTATGTACAGGTTAAGTGTACGGATAAGTTCTCTGCTGGATGCAGTTCTAGTAATGCGTTAAGTTTGAGAGCCGCGATGATACGCGAGAGATGGGGTGCTATCGATAGTTTTAATATCGGTATAATAACAATATTAGCTTTATTATTGACAGGTTGGTCAAGTTTGGTTTGGTCCGCTAGGGCCGATGCCTGCTAGGGTTGCGGGAAAGTCCAAGAGGGATACCGTGGCCCCTGGCACAGGCAACTGAAGGAACACGGGTGGGTTTTAGTCAGTAAGAGTCTGCTGCGCCCTCCCACTCTGCCCAGAGCGGGAGAAGTTATTTGATGATTTCCCACCCTCAAAAACAAAAAAACAAAAAAGGTTATCTTTACTGAAAACTTGCCTACTGGACGCATTTTTACTAAATGCGTTAAGAGCCGATAATGATACGATAAGCAATGTCGATTGAGCTCGATTCATGGAATACATTTATTTATGCCATACTTGGGGCATACTTTATTGCCTCAGACATTAATTGGTTCTTATTGGTATATAAAGATTGAATTTATACATAAATTACGACTTTGAAAAACTAACTTTAACTTTTAATGACGACCTTTGAACAAAATGTAGAAAAAAGAACTTGAAAGTATGACGTTTAAATTAGAGTTAGAATTCAAAATCTGTCTCTTTTAAATCTGCCGATGTTCTCTATGTTATGGGTTTGGTTTCCGCACTTAGTCCTACAGTGGACCATTGTGCGTGAGCCATGTCGGCCGTCGGTGGTTATTCCAACCAGCCCACCTCCCTCCAGAAGCTGATTAGGTCTCCTGGTCTATTAAGAACATCTGTGTAAGATCTGGGTGTCCCGAGGGTTTTTGACCTAATCTGGGCGACGCCTGTGCACTCGAAGAGCACATGCGCGACAGTTTCGTCAGCCTCCATGCAAGCCCTGCATAGAGGACTGTCCGTTATGCCTATTGTGTGAAAGTGTTTGTTTAGCGAGCAGTGTCCCGTGATGGTCCCCGTCACCAGGCGCATGCCCTTCCTGTCCAGGCGTAGCAACCGCCTGGTTAGCTTGCCGTCTAGTGATGGCATGGCTTCCTTGGATTGCCTGCAGCCCGGTGACGACGTCCACCAGCTCTCTGCTTGTGTGTGGGTGTACTCCTGTAGCCACCTGCGTAGTTGGTTGAAGGGGATGGGCACGATAGGTTCCGGTCCACAGACCGACGTGCTGGATGCCCTCCTGGCCAGCTCATCGGCTGCGTCGTTACCTAGCGATCCACTGTGTCCTTTTATCCATTGTAGCGTCACTGTATTGCGGTTTGATACGGTTACCCGTTCAAGCGCATTGTGACATTCTAGTATTAGATTCGAAGTAATGCATTTTTTCCCTAGGGATTGGAGGACTGAGGCGCTGTCAGAGAGTATGCGGATTCGGGTGTCCGCAACTCTTCTGGCTGCTATGGCATAAGCCGCCTGTATTATGCCCACACACTCTGCCTGATAGACCGTGTTGAGCATTCCCAGGGGTCTGGATATGTTTATGTTGAGGTCGTGTGAGAACACTCCGACTCCAGTTCCGCAGTCGGTTTTTGATCCATCGGTGTAAATTCTCAGTTCCTTTAGGCCTGAATGGTCGTACTGCTCCTCTTCAAGCACTATGCTGTAGTGCTTTTGAAAGCAGTATTGTTTCAGGGCCTTGTCGCAGGGTGATGCCATCATCGGCTGACGCCTGATCGCCTCTTCCCTTAAACGTTTGTGCTTGACCCTGGAGTCGTTGCTCAGGGTTCCTGCTATATGTAGCCTAAAGGTAGCCAGGGTCGCCTCCTCCCTCACAGTGAGGTGTAGGGGCGGTAGCCCAAGCATAGCCTGTAGGGCAGCGGTGGGTGCAGTTCTCATGCAGCTGGTGATCGCCGCACACGCGAGCCGCTGCAGCTTTTCGAGGTCTCTTTGGGCTGTGCTCAGTTCTGTTCTGGGCCACCAGACTACTGAGCCATATGTAATGATTGGTCGGATGACTGTGGTGTATAGCCAGTGGGTAACCCGTGGGCTAATCCCCCAATTCTTGCCAAGCAATCGCTTGCACTGCCACAAGGATATACTGGCCTTCGTGGTGATGTAGTTGGTGTGTTTTGCCCAATTCAGCTGTTTATCCAAAAAGATGCCCAGGTATTTGGTTTCAGTTGATAGGCTTAGGGTGGTACCAAAGAAACGTGGTAGTTGTAGTGTCGTTAATTTCCTCTTTTTTGTGAAGAGAATCAACTCGGTTTTTGTGGGGTTCACTGAGAGTTGGTGTTTGCCGCACCAATTCTCCACTATCTTCAGGGCCTGGCGCATTAGATTGCACAAGGTGTTTTCATGGGCGCCATTTATTATTATGGTTAGGTCGTCGGCGTAGCCTACGGTGAAGTAACCTTTGTCGTTGAGTTCTTTTATTAAGTTGTCTGCGACCAGGTTCCATAGGAGCGGTGATAGGACGCCCCCTTGCGGGCAGCCCTTCGCTACAATGGCCCTTGTGGTGTCATTTACGGTTACTTGTACGGCTCTCTGTCTGAGCATATTAGTGATCCAGCCACTCAAGGACGGGTCTATATTGTGCCTGTCCAGGGCCGTGCTGATGCTTTTGAAAGTGGTTTTGTCAAAGGCGCCTTCGATGTCAATGAAGGCGGCCAGTGCTGAGCATTTGTAGTCCACCGCGCATTCAATTTTGGATACCACACTGTGCAGCGCGGATTCCGTTGATTTGCCTGTGGAATACGCATGTTGTTGTTTGTGGAGTGGTCTTGCCCGAAGAGGTCCGTCTCGGATATGCCGATCGCAGAGTCTCTCTAGGGTCTTTAGTAGAAAGGATGTAAGGCTTATGGGTCTGTACGCCTTGGGTTGTGTGTAGTCAGCTTTGCCAGGTTTAGGTATAAAGATGACTTTCACTTCGCGCCAGGCTAGGGGTATATATCTGAGTGCTATGGATGCCCGATAAATAGCCGTCAGGCATGGTGTAATATAGTCAACCCCCCATTGCAGCAGGGCCGGGAAAATGCCATCAAGACCTGCGGACTTGTATGGTTGGAAGGTGTTGATAGCCCACTTTATGCGGTCTTCTGTTACTAGACTGTGGGCTCTGGACCAGTCGCGTTCCGTTGGGATCCAGTCTAGCTCAGCCTCCCAGGTCCTGTCGTCTAAGAGTTTACAGTCTGGGAAGTGGGTCTCAAGGAGGACCTTGCTGGTTTCCTGGTCCGTCAGTGTGTACGAGTTGTCGGGTCTTTTCAGCGCGCCGAGGGTTCGATCCTGGTCAGTTGCCAGTATCTTCCTTACTCTTGCGGCTTCATTGTTGTTTTCGATGGATTCACAGAACTTTCGCCAAGCTGTTCTCCTGGCGGTTCTGATTTGCTTTTTGTAAGTGTATTGGGTCTCTTTGTATAGCTCCCAATCCTCCGGTAGTCTGGTGTTCTTAGCTCTGTTAAATTGCTTTCTTAGTGTATTCCTGAGTTTACCTAGTTCGGCGTTCCACCAGGGGCATCTCTCACAGTTAGTTCGAGGCGCCCTTAGCTTGCAGCATGCATGGTATGCCTGAGTTAGGTATTCTGTTAGCTTTGTTATAGTGTATTCTAGTTGTGTGGTGTCTTTTATGGTTGTCTGTGATAGGTGCCTGGTTAGTAAGGCTGCCAGGAGGCGCTTGTACCCGGGTACATCGGTGTGCCGCGGGTTTCGTCTCGGCATGGGTTTTTTAGTGTTGGTAGTTAGTGTGAAACGGATCCTTCTGTGGTCTGAGCAAGAAGGTTCACCCGATACGTGCCAGTTTGTGATAAGGTTGGTCGCGTTTTCCAATCAACCCAACCCTTTTTTTTTTTTTTTTTTTTTACGGGGGGAAATCCTCATGGACTACCTCCGCCTGGGGAAAAGGCGGAGGGGCGTGCCGGACTCTTACCGGCTAAAACCACCCCGGTGTCTCCTAGCACGTGCGCGCGGGGCCGCGGGAATCGAAATTCTTCCGCAGCCCCACACTAGTGCTGGCCCGGTCTGTCCGGGCCTCGTCTCCTGCACGGGTAGTGAGGTGTTTAACTACCCCGTGCATCGCCTCAGAGGCGCGCGCCGACACCCGCGCGTGCCTTCTCCTCGGGTCCATCAAATAGGGGGCGAGGACTTCCCCAAGTCCCACGCCCCTGGACCCATTCATGGGGGCCGGAAAAGGGCGTTGTCCGCCCTTCTCCTGCGCCCGGTGCGGCTTCTGCGGCCGGGAAAGGGAGTCGAGATCTCCCTCTCCCGTTCCGCAGTTTCCTTCTGCGACATCACGTCCTCGCAGAAGGACACCACCGCGTCCCACGACTCTGCGCTACCGACCATCCTCCGCACTACGGCCGGCAGCGACAGATCGCCTCCTACTTCATTTGTGAGGACACGGCGCTGCTCCTCCCAAGCTACACACTCGGCGAGCGTGTGTTGCGCCGTGTCCTCCCCGCAATGGACGCAATGGTGGCACCGAGCGTCCGGCTCCCTGCCTATGCGGCACAGGTACTTGCCGAAGCAGCCTTGCCCCGACAGCACCTGCGTCACCCTAAACGACAGGGAGCCGTGCCTTCGCCCGAGCCAGTCGTCGAGTACTGGCCGGATCGCCTCGACGGTAGCGAGGCCGGCGGTAGGGCGCAGAAGCCTTAGCCGCCATTCCGCCACCAAGACCTGATGGAGCTCCTCTCGGCGCAGCGCGATCTGCCGCTGCACCGGCCTCGAGCCCCGTGCCCGCTCTTCCTCGCGCCATCGATATAATGACGCGAGTACTTTCGCCTCTAGGTCCCAGGGCGGAGATCCGGCCAGGACACAAGCCGCCTCGTAGGAAATCGTGCGGTACCCGCGGACGACTCTGACGGCCATCGCCCTCTGCGGTTTGCGCAGAAAACCCAACCCTCCCCTATCCACAAATCCCGTCAATCCATAAATCCTTAGGCCAATTCCCAGACCTACGGTGACCAAAAACCTACACCTTATCACCAAACACCCTCCCTCCTGTCCTTAATTCCCATCGGTCCCAGAGGAAGGGTAACCTCGATTCCAAAAAAGCCCACCCCCTCGCCAAATGAAAAATGCAGAAGGAACAAAGTTCTACCCAGGTGGGTCCCGGCCAAGCCGGGGAATCCCACACCGCTACGGCGGTCAGCCCCCATCGTATTCTGGGGGGGGCAACCAACTGCACTTCATCGTCTTCGCCGTGCTATTCAGCACGGCCGGCTGCTGATTCAGCGCCCAAAACACAGGCAGCGACCCACGCGCCCATTGTCACAACTCCGGCGGCGACCAACGCGCCAACCAACCCTACCACGGCTGCGACCCACGCGCCAATACCCACTACGAGTCGTATGCCTCCCGCGAGCATCTGGCAACAGAGCATCGTGAGGAACAGCGTAAGCTACCCTGACGATGACCCCGGCGACCTTACCACTCTCCCGGGTGCCGGAGTACGACTGCTGAAGAAGCGCGGAAAAACCACCCGGGGGAAGAAAGTAGGCGACCGAAAGCGCTACCCTCGCGAAGGCACTAGCCAGCGCGAAGCGCGATCGGACGCCGAAGAGTTAGTACGCGACCAGCCACGAGTCCGCGACGGGGAAACCCGGCGCGAAAAGGGGCCGGACGCGGAAAACAGAGAACGGCTGCAAGTCCGCGAAGGGGAAACCCAGCGCGAAAAGCGGCCTAACGTGGGACTACGCGACCGGCCGCAAATCCGCGAAGGGGAAACTCAGCGCGAAAAGCGGCCGGACGCGGAACCACGCGTGCAGGGGCAAGTCCGCGAAGGGGCAACCCAGCGCGAAAAGCCCATGCACCCGACAGAGTCTGCCGGGGGCGCCAGTCGACCTTACGCGAACACCGACACATCCCGTAATAATCCCAGACCCAAACACCGCAGAGGGAAACGAGGTGGATCCTTGCACCCTAACCCCGCCACTTTGCCGGGCACCTCCAAGTCGCAGCCTGGACCGAGCGGTACAGGGCCGGCGAAGAGGGATCGCCCTGACGACACGGCATCACCGGGTACGCTTCAGGGGGATGCAAAGCGTGTAAGGATCCACTCCGCCCAGGAGGAGCCGAGGACCTATGCGCGGGCCACCAAGGATATTCCTGCGCGGCTCGCCGTAGCAATCTGCTTCCCTCCCCCCTCCAGAGACTTGACAGCAGAAGAGGCCGAGCAGGTTAAAGTAGGCCTGGTAGACCTACTCATGGGCGGTGACCCGTCGACACCACTCCCTTCAACACCACTCCCTGCCTTCCGCGGATACCCACGGGTAGCGGAGGGCACAGTGCAAATGTGGTGTGAGCACGACTACGCCCTAACCTGGCTGACACAGAATGTACCCAAAATTAAACTCCCAGACACAGACGTCACACTGACGGTACTCCGACAGTCGGACGTGCCCACCCGGGTGAGAGCCTCGCTTTTCGTCCCTCGCTATCGAGGAGACGTGCTGAGGCTCCACAACATCCTGATACGTCAGAACACCTGGTACGACATAGCCAGGTGGTCAATGTACAGGGCAACCAGGGTCGGTGGTGAGAACTATGGGACATATTTGACCCTGGGTCTACCACCGACTGAGGCGGAAAAGGTCCTGGGTCGGGAGCGTCGCATATCGTACCTGCTAGGTTCGATATACGTGCGCTTCTGGCCCACGGCCCAGCCCGAGGACTGTACGACGGACACGGAGCCCGCACCGACAGGGACACGGACGGAGGACACGGAGATTGCCCAGCTCGAGGAGGTCATGGCCCGCGCGGCGATGGCTGACGTTGAGGCCACCATACCACCTACATCTCCCGGCTGGAGCGAGAGGCTGTTAGCGTCGTCACCGGTTGACACACACGACCACCTATACAGAGAGGGGGTAGCGGAGGAACTGTCCGATGGATCCACCACCGACTAACACCTCCCCCTCCCCATCGCCATCAACACCACTCCACATCATCCAGACAAACCTCCAACACAGCCAAACTGCCACGGCTAGCTTACGCAGGGCACTGGAGGTTAACCCCCATACAATCGCACTGATCCAAGAGCCGTGGATCAGGAACAATAGAATATGCGGCCTTAGTAACATCGGAGGTAAGCTAATTCTCAACACGCATAGCACAGACAAACCTAGATCCTGTGCATACATACCAAAAAACATCCCTACCACGCTACTTACTCAATTCTGTTCCAGAGATCTGACAGCCGTCAGACTCCAGACCGTAGATGATCTTCCAGATGTTGTACTGGCCTCGGTATACATGCCGGGCGAGGACACAGACTGCCCGCCGAAAGAAATGGCCGACCTGGTACAGCACTGTGAGCACACCAAACTAGACCTGATCATCTGCACCGACTCGAACGCCCATCACCCGCTCTGGGGTAGCGATGCATCGAACTCCAGAGGAGAGGTATTATCCACTTATTTATTCTCTACTAACCTTAACATTATTAACCGAGGCTCTGAACCTACTTGGGTCACAGCCCGAGGACAAACTATCATAGATTTATCTGCCGATGTTAATGAGTACGCTAATATCACAATTATTATCCTCTACCATAACACAAGTTTGTGCAGTTTCACCGACAACATAGCATTATCCTTACGTGGAAGCACATCACTAGTAGTTAATAGTAACTCGTCGTCTAACAGGGAACGTCTTTGCTCTCTTAAGACAATTTCCAGGAGTACGCGCCATTGCATCCAGTTTAAGTTCTTCGTTGGCCACTATTCTGGAACTAAACGACGAGGTAGATGCTAGTTGAGCTTTCACATATGATTTGACTTTTCTTCTTAAGAAGATGAAGCAATCAGCAAGAATATAAGTGGGCTAACTGCCCACGAAGTGCTGGACATCCATAATTCACTCGAAATACCTCCATTGCCCATCCAAACGTTAACACATGGACCGGTATCCAGCAGAGCCCTGGGACTTTCACCAGAATAGATAGTCGATTTACTTTGTGGGGGAACACCGAAGCTACACTTAAGTGTATTTTAGCTACATATTTATCAACGCAGTCACCACTCCAAAACTGTATGGTCCCATCGGCTATCCACTAGCACGGTGGGACTTATTACATTTTTTTATTATGTGAGAATATTTTAAGGTGTTCTTAAGGAAATTCTGATCTAACATCGATACACTTATTTTTATAAGACAGAACGTCATAAAAAATGTGATTTAATTATTGATTGTGATGTGTGTTGGTCACCAAGCTACATTTCATTCAGCAATGTCTGCTGCCGTTTTCCCCCGGAGTATTAAAAAAACCGACACCAGTCGTTCCTTGACTCTCTCGTACTGCCTGTATCCACAGGTGCCATGATAATGTCGCTGATTTGGCGTCGTAAGATTTGCTATCACTAGTCCAAAGGACATAGTATTAGGGCAAAACTGTACCCATGTATTTGTCCAAATATCCACCACTAACGTGTGTGTCCCATGTCACAGAGTAGTCTAATAAATAAGGAGTAACTTTTACTCAGAAGCCCATAAAATAATACGCCGGTGAAAAATTATAGCCAAATAAAAAATACTTATGGGTTAGGTTAGTTAGGAAACCAGATTAACTAAAATCAAATCAATCTGTTTAAACAATTTTTTTGGATAAATAATAATTTTCATTCAGCTAAATAAAAAAAAAACTTAGAATGACTCCTTACTTAATAGACTATTCAATCACAGTGGCTGTACTATAGGTTGAGCTCCTTAAGTTCTGAGTTGAGCTTCACGATTGCTGACAATTGCGTGCACTGACTGGACAGGTCCACTCAATCTGTGTGGTTCTTTCCTCAAAAGACCATTTCAGACATCGATCTGCATAGCCTTCACACGATCTGACCAAGATTCTGTCTGGACTTTAAAAGAGACTGTGACCTCTGAGTTTGTTTCGGCCTTATAGGAAACGCCGACCTCATCTAGTTTAAAAAAAATATGATTGACGTGTAAAAGTGTTTGTAAAAACCTACTTACAGAAATAAAATCATTTATCATTTACAACTATGCCTAAATAAGAAAACCTGATTAAGTAAAATCAATTAACATGTTTAAACTAAAGCTTTTGGATAACTAAAAATCAGAGGAAGGAATTAGGTTGAGTTATTTATGTACTTGCACTGATTTCATACAGCGAAAGAATAAAGTGGATATGCCTCAAATCCTGAGATTAATTTTAAAGAGCAGAAAAATCCCGTGATTTATTAAATAATAACGCTATTTACTTTTACACAATTTAAACCACAGTACGCGCGACGTTGCCACATTTACATCAACGACATCGGATGTCCGAAGTTGCAAAATTCCAATGCGCAATAATTTGATGTTAAATATCTTTGTTTTATTTGTCTGTCTATCTCTGAGGTTTTTATTATTATTTATTTGTAATATTGTTGGCCACACGGGATTGTCCATTAGAAATCCCGGGAAGATCCATATTAATATCAACATTTCGATGCAAGTGCATAAATAACTCTACCTAATTCTGACCTCGTGATAATAATTTCCATTCAGCTAAATAATAAACATGAAAATAATGAAAAAAAAAACTTTATACTAATGACTCCTTACGAATACTTATAGACTATTCAATTACAGTGGGTGTACTAATGTACACCTCTGCCTAAATACGAAAACCTGATTAAAATCAATCAACATATTTAAACTTCAGTTGTTGGATAAGTAATAAATTTTAACCTCAAAACATGTTTAGTAAGACAGGGATCCAGGGTATCTAAATGTAAAACCAATTTTATTTTAAAAGTTTTCACACGTTGGCTTTGTCTAATGTGTTCGATTTTCATTCAGCTAAACAATAAAAACGAAATTAAATAAAAAAAAATCTTAATAAAAATGACTCCTCAGTTACAGCAGGTGTACTAAAAGTACACCTCTGCCTAATCCTACTAGAAATACAAGCGTTATGTTATGTGTCATCCGAGCTCCGAGCTCCGAGCTCCGAGCTTCTGACATACCTACCCTAAATTTCTACCAGAATAAGTCACCCGCATCTAAACGACGCAATACCTACACTGGTTTTATCTTCCCCGCCACTAATACCATATAATAGCGGAGCTAACCGTTCCCACGCTATTCTGAGTATCCATTGATTCTTTATTGAATATACTTTGTTATCGCACATCTAACTTGACATTGTTTTCCAGTCTCAAGTCGTGAGGATTATCAGTAAGTGTGGTGAAGTGGTCTTTTTAATATAAGGAGGGAAGAAGAGATTCAATTTTATTTGAACTGCTGAAGATAAACTCTTGGTCCCGGCTGTCATTCATAGATCTTTGACAGTCGTTTATGGGTAGGCAGATGCCTGAAAGTCTGACAGCCTGTCTTATCAAGGGGCTTCGTGTTACCCAGTAAGTGGGTTGTGGAGGTCAGATAGGCAGTCGCTCCATGTAAGATACTGGTATTCGTTTCGGCAAGCAGGATCCACTGGTTGAACACCTTGGTCTTCAAACATTGCGGGATTGGCGACGAGAAGACTTGATGAAGTTTTCCAAACGCTGCCTAGCCAAACTGGATCCTTATTTATATATATATATATACCAGGGCGTTCGGCAGAACGTTGAACATACGAAAATGGCAGATAGGTGGGGTCGTCTGCTATCTACCTAGCCCAAATGATTTGATCTAGGCCCCATAGACTTTTTATTTATGTTTTTTTTTAACAGCCGATTTTTATGAGTTTGAAAACTTTGAAGTAAGATTACTTTATGTAGGATAGTAGACGAAATTGGTCATTTTTGTCTCGACTGTTGGTAGATTCCTCCAAAACTATTGTTTAGGCTCGTAACTTAATGTCTAGCTGTTATCTGCACGACAACAGCTAGACAAAAAGTTATGAGCCTTCAAACATTACAAAAAAGGATAAAACATGATTAAGCCTTTTTGCATTAACAAAATACAAAGTGATTGAAGACTTAGGATTTCATCAAAACATCCTTGGTGTAGGTATGGCCTTTCGAACGGTATGTAATTTGTTTAATTTAAAATTAAGAGTTATTGACCAATTTTAGTTCAAAAGGGGGATTTTGATGCAATTCGATTTTTGTGAAATGTAAAATGTTTTGCAAAATTCATCATGTAATCGTGGTAAAAATTAAAAATCGATAGAGTATTGGGTGAGTACCTAATTGGTAAAAGCCCCACGTGTAGAAAAATCAAACAAACTCATGAAATTCGGTTTAAAAAAAAAACTAAATAAATAAATCTATGAGGCCTAGGTCAAATCATTAGAGCTGGGTAGATAGCGCAGACGACCCCACCTATCTGCCATTTTCGTATGTTCAACGTTCTGCCGAACACCCTGTATATTTTATTATTTATGTAAACACAGTAAAATGGATACATATATGAAAGCCCATAGCCGATAGCCTTTTCTCAACCATTTTGGGGTCAGCTCCTTGTCTAACTTATTTTTTGCGTCATTTTTACCGCAAAAAAACGCATTTTATTTCTTTCTTTTTTCGTTCTTTCTAACTGGATGCAGCTAAATATCAGTATTTTACACAGATCGAGTACCTATCTGACCTCCACAACCCAGTTACTGGGTAAAACGCCTTTTGCACTTCTGACTACCATTAATGACTGTCAAAGATCCACGAATGACAGCCGGGACCAACGGCTTAACGTGATTTCCAAGGCACGGAGGGGTTTCGATAAGTAATTAGTAGTCACCCATCCACGGACCGACCGCGGCAAGCGTAGCTTAACCTTCGATGGACCCGTGCAGCTGTTTACATTTCGCTACGAACTCCTACCACCAGATACTACATTAATTTGCTTAAAATCAAACATACCCATTAACGGCTATTTTCATTTTAGCCAATAATACCGAATAGTTACATTCCCGACATAGCAGACTGCAGGTAATGAAACTGAATAGTTTGGATACAGCCTAAAATTTAATTAAAACAATCTCCCAATATCCCAGGAAGGTATTTCGTGTTAACATTTAGTCGCAGATTTTTCGTCCAAAACAGAAACAGTGTGCGTTTGCGATTTTTTGTCGCGAGACTTTTAAGCTCCATTTACACGATGCAGAGTTTTTTGCCTGTGACATACTATAAACTGGAAGCAACAGACAAAAGTTGTGCCGTCTAATCAGCGTTTAGACGGCACAATTTTATTGTGTATTATTGTCCCACTGCAGGGCAAAGACGATGAGAGCTGTGGTGACCCAGTGGTAACGGCGGAGACTTACGAGTTGTAGGTCGTAGGTTCAAAGCCAGACAGGTGCTTTACTTTCTGTAAATTATTTCATCACCACTACTCTCAAAACAGCGAAGAAAAATATCGAGAGGAAACCGCCATTCCTAGAACCAAAAAAAATCGAAAGACATGTGACATCTACAAACCCGCACTGGGCCCGCGTGGTGGATTACGGCCCACTCCCTCTCACAGAGAGGAGGCCTGTGTCCCAGCAGTGGGAACATTACAGGCTGATGATGATGATGATGATGATGATGAGGGCAAAGGCCCCGTCTCATACAGAGAAGGCACGAGCTTTTTGATCACCACGCTTGCTCAAGGCGGGTTGGCTGTATCAGACTTATATTAACTATAAGTCCAAGTTTCCTTGTTTTTCCTTCAGCGATGTCAGAAATGTCCAAGATAAACTCGGAAAGTGCTTAGGAATTCAAAAAGTCACATTGGTACTTGCCCGGATTTCAACCCGCAACCTCTTGCATGAGAGGCGAGGCCTAACTACTGATATCAAATAATATAAAATTGAAGGCCAGTTAAAAGTTTCCGCTGAGAAATACAAAAAAACTATGTTGTTGCTTCAAATTATAGTATGTCACTGCAATTAAATCGCAACGTGTAATGGAACTGAGACTTTAGCGAAAGCGCTTGCTGTATTTGAAATCAATAATATAAACTTGTAACATATTAATAATATAATTTTTTTTTCCTTGCACAATAATGGATATATTTAGGCCGTAACTGCAAAATTAATCACTTCCTCAATATCTCTTTAGGATATTAAAAACTAGTTTCACATCATTTCACAAAAAAAAAATTAAAAAAACATTTATTTCAGGCTACAATGGCCCATAGACATATACCTTACAAACTAACATATATAAAGTTCTTAAATAAAACAAAACTTGTGTTAATAATAGCTTAAAACTATGTTAGTAGCACTTCACTAGCTTGTCCTTGAGCTATCCTGTGGTACTTGTCCGCGGAAGCGACGGAACACCACGTCCTGCGGCCAAAAGTCTTCTTCCATGACGACGGGCAGATAATAATCCGGTACGCGCACCACGAACGACCAGCAAAGAAAAAGACCAATCGGTCTATCAATTGATATTTAATTTAGTTGGATTCATGAAGCCCTGCCTTTTTCTGAAAAGGTTGAGCTCAACTTGTAAATACAAAAAATGCCAGTATTGCAAAATAATGGACCCTGCAATCTTTAAATTTTAACAGTAACGTATCGTACGTAACGTACACAAATGGTCGACACGACAACGCAGTCTGCTCCGAATTTCCATGGAAGTCGCACGACAAATCTACAATGTGTGCCCCCACTTAACTATTTCAGATATATAAAGCGCGGTTTTGTTGGCCTCTTTGCACTCCTGCCTGTGACGTAACGATAGGAATTTTATTCAAATGTCAAACACCATTCAATAAACGCTCAGAAATGTGATATCTACATTCTTTTGTCTTGGCTCGGATTGTTGTATTTGTGCAAATATGTTAAACTACATAGTTTATTAGTCAAAATCCACTCTGGTCGACATTCATAAACGTTGCTATGTTCCCCTATCTTGCACTTGTTTGACAGTTTTGCTAAAGTGAATGCCAAGTCAAAATACGTGTTAAGTAACATTTATTAATCTCGGCTTCTGAGTCAGCGTCAACACTATCTAAGAGATACATAAAAAATGCACAGAATATGTAAACCTATTTGTTTGCCAGATACGTTAACTCAGCCTTATCTAGGGATGATGAAGTGGCCCACAAATTTTTTTTGCTGTTAATCAAAAACAATAGGCCGTGTTCACTCTAAGGGTGTCGATGTTTTAACAGGAGACGTTCACGGGACGATAATATAATGATATCCCAACTCAGGCAGTAGGTAGGTCTCCACTGCTGGATCTAGGCTTTTTTTAGGTCCTGTAATTCCTGCAACCCTTAATTATAATCTCCCTAGCCATAAATAATATCCTAGTTATGTTGGGGTCGGTTTCCAGTCTAACCATATGAACCAGTTGAATACCAAGATTTTGTGCAGTGCCTGCCTTTCTAACCTTCACAACCCAGTTACTGGGCAACACGTCACCCCTTAATAAGACTGGCTATCAGACTTTCAGGCTTCTGATTCCTGCAACCCTTAAAGATGAGTCATAAATACAATCAACATTTACAATCAATTTACAATCCACCACAAGCCGAACCAACTAACTAAACTCGGTGAACACAATAACAATGTATGTAGTTAATATTTAAAATGGCAATTGTAGCGTTTCAATATTTGGTGTTTGAACTAAGTTTGACAATCGAACGCAATATAACGCAAATTGTGTGGAGCCCGCGGCTGCGATACGCGTTGAATACACGCTATACATATTAACGATTAGTCGCAAATAGGGTTGGGATTGCCGCGAAATAAATAGGTATAATTGATTTTGACGAATTTAGAAACTGTTTCATGGAATTGCAGCTGTTTTGGGCCAGTTTTTTAATAGATATATTGTGACGTGTGCAGAATACATTTTTTTTCTTTCTTCCCTTCGATACAGTGATGGAGAAGCTTCGACCCGGCAAATTTTCATAAACTGAGGGGCCATAACAAACATACAACACCTCGGCTGTATTTGTAAAATGGCCTAAGCAGAAGTGTAGGTATATAGCACACTGACATTTCACCATCATCGATGTTTTATCAACCGGGCGCAAATCCGACTGAGAAATTCTTAATTGAGGGATCTTTATTTATATGTATACTTATTATAAAATAGTAAAAGCAGTCAAAACAATGCATTCAATATTTTTGAAAAAAAAAAGTAATATAGATTTTAGAAGTTTTGTCCGTTTTTCTGGATGTATGTTCCGGATTGGCGAAGAAAGGCTGAACGGAATTGGATGAAATTTGGCACACATATATTTTATAACCTGGATTAACCTATAGGGTACTTTTAATCCCGGTAGTACGTTCTCGTGGGATATTTCCAACAACCACGCGGGCGAAGCCGCGGGGCAAAGCCAATATATTACAAATGCAATATTAATTACAGTGTGCACCATGACTAACACTCCGTATACAACAGCGAATGCTAATGATATCTCTGATAGTCACCCGTGTGTGTCATGCCTTACTTGCATGGGAAAAATAATCTACTGCGCTTTCGCAATAGAAGATATCTCATTAGTCATCACATGTGTGAATATTGTAATATACAGGCTGGGTTTTGAGACGGGGCAGTAACGGTAGGTATTAGGAAAACAGTCTTAGGAGACTATCCATAACACTTTGAAAAATTTATCTTTGTGATGCAGATCAAAATGTCTCGAAAAGCACAATCGCCATACGAAATTAAATTAATATAACTACATACTTATGCTTTGTTTTTGAGTAAATAAATATTATTATTATTAGTCTCTTTCAACGTCGTTATTCGAGAAAGTACCTACTCCTTCTGACCCCAAATTGATAATGAGTCTTTAGATGGTATTTAGTAGGAAAGCTTCTTGTGAAAAAGCTTATCCCAGAAAGTACCCACCATTATGCCTACCACCATCCTACTACTGAAGATTTTCTTTCGCGAAGCAACATTCCGTGGAGCACAGTAGCACCACTATAGATGCCCAAATTGTCCATATTGTATTTTTATCATTGTATTACTGACTATATCTTACAATTTTGATCTTTAAAGATTTCAAAGAAGGTAAGTAGGTACTACAGCAAACCATTAATACAAGTTGCTACCAGATGCTTATCTTTTCTGAGAGTGAGATTAATTTAAAATAAGTAAAGCAACAGTAGCTGGTTATATAAATAGAATACTATTTATTGTACAACATAACAAATTATAAGAACTGAATATTGGAGTAAATCAAGTAATTTTTTACCTTTAACATAATACCACAAGTACGAATGACCATAAATAAACTATAAGTGACAGCTAACTCACAATCCTCACATAAATTAAATACACACCAACATTTAGATCATCACACAATCTAAGCAAATAAATATAACCAGCTATTTTTCTCACACGGCTCATTACATCTCCTTATAAGATTCTCACGGCCGGCCGCCACAAAGTCTGTCAAAGGTAGTCGGCCATATTGGATCAGCCATTACAGAAAAAATGTGGACAAGATGGAGTATCTTAATGTTGGTAGTTCCGCATACCCGGACTAGTAACGTAAGCTATAACCATTTAAAGATAGGCCTAATTATGAAGGGATTTATTATAGCTACGTCCATTGAGAAATAGGATATTAATAATTTTGCAATAATTAATAAATTATGGGAATTAAATGTTGACTGTATCTTGATTGTTGTGATTAAGATTATACATTGATATATATATATAACATTTCACTAATCTAGATAGACAGGACTTTTCATTTGAAGGTCGACAAAAACTACAGACGTTACGTGCTACAAAACAAAAAGAAAGACAGGAATAAGATCAAAAAGTAAACTGTTTATTTAGTTTAGGCCCCGTACAGAAAACTCAAAAATAGAAAACAAAATAAAAGGCCAATCATTAAAAAAAAGTAAATCAGCGCTGGTCTGTCTCGCATAGGGACGTAGTACTATGCTGAGCGATGGCCGTTTTGCGTGGATGTGACGCATATTTTCCCTCAACTTGTTCTTTTTGTGTTTGTGCTTTTTCTCTGCGTCATGTTTGTCGCAATTACCGTTTATTTTCTTTCTGAGGCCAAAAAAGGGTCTTACCTCAATTATATATTATTTGTAGTGATTTCTCCTATTTTCCAAAAGTTATTCCTTCTTTTCTCCCCTTTCATTTATAAAAACATACCAACCTTAGGCACCGGTATTTAAAAAAAATTAACCTCCCTCCTCGCCAGACACTAAATTATTTTACAATATCTCAGGCGATGCCAATATTTTACCAGATATGTCAATTTGCTTCGGTCCGCCATTATTAGCTTTAAGGAAAAGTTAACAGAATTTAAAAGAATATTTTTCAAAGACACTGCCCGCGCTGAATCAGAAAAATGCAGGGAAGGTTTTCTTAAAACTGCAATGTAATTTATAAACTAAATTATAGAAAGGTTTTAAGAATTATGATATAAATAATGAAAATAATAAATGAAAATCGCTAATTTACCTAAAACTACGCTTCCCTATAAGAGCGATGGCCGCAGTGACGGCCGTCATGACAATGGGTTAAACTGGGTTTTGACTTTACAGTGTCAGCTTAGAAAAAAAGAAAGAAAAACACAGAAACTTACTTTCGTAAATAACGTTTCAGTGACGTCATTTACCGGTAAATTGCGGACGCTATGTGACGGCAACCACAGTTTTAGGAAATCGTAGCTTTAGTAATCATTGTTCAGAGAAATGGAACGGTAATTTCGTTCTATTCTAGCACTGAACGTAATAATTGTGGTCCATTCCACATAGTGCAGCGTGACGTCTGCGGTTTCAACCTATTTTTTCTAGCTCGTATAACTGGTTATCAATTTTTATTCTTAACTTTTTAAGTTTGGCTAAGACGTAAAAAAGAAATTTCAGTTGCTTAAAAATATGAATTGAATCCAGTAGATTTTTTTACATTTTCTACTTATAATTTTAAACTGAGCGAAGTAAATTACCTGAATTCCTATTCAAGTGTCAAGTTATTATGTCTGCAGTCAACCAAGTTATATTGTTGAGTTCTGCACAAATGGTGTCAGATATTCTTCGAATTTGATTATGTACTTTCCCTTATTTGTTCTCTCAGCGCAAGTTTTAGACTTTTCTCTGGTGAAATAATCTATTTTATTGGTCGTAGGTGTAGAACCAGTTAGAAAAAGGCTGCTACCGGCCCGCCTTATTCCGTGTACCGGACTATTCACCAGGCTTGCGTCCTTTTGGCTCACTTTTACCAGCCGCATAGAATCCTTGGAGTTCGAGACCGGCACTTGTCCGTTTTGGTCTGCGACACACGATCGTCGTATCACCTGCGATTCTGTCGAGGCGTGCTACGCTTTGAGGTTGCGGCTCGTGAGGATCGACTTGCTATTTCTATCACACTTAACTATTATTGTTATTAGTACTTTCAGGGTTAACATTTGAATACTAGTTGATCTTTAACTAGGACTGTTTTTATGGGGATAACGTATGTTCATCGTTTTATAAGATAATATTCATTTGAAAATTTACGTAATTTAGTGGTCACAAACCTAAAACCGATTGCAATTGATTCCTAAGGGCCGGTTTTTAAACCGTAGTTAATTAACTCAACCATTAGTTACAAATAGTAACCAATGGTTAAATTTTGGCAAAATTATGTTGATCATATCAACACATTTTGCAATTTTTTTTATTATCAACTAATGGTTGAGATATCTACGGATCAAAAATCGGCCTTTAATTCGGAAACTAAATACGTAATAGAGATTAACCAACCGATGTACCTTAAGTTTTCTCGTAATCTGGTTCCGCAACTCTTTTAATGATATTTAATTTAAGATTATTATATGTTTTGGAGCGATTCTCTTTGAAATATTAATAAATTATTATACCAGTCGTTCCATGTAAAATACTGGTATTCAGCTGCATCCGGTTAGACTGGAAGCTGACCCGAACATAGTTTTGAGAAAAGGCTAAGCAGATAATGATGATATTATACGTGTTAAAGTGGTGAATTCTCATTTTTATTTGTTACAATAGACAGGAAAGAAGATATCAGTGGTCCATTTTTTTATTTTTGTTTATGCTAAGGTGCAAGCAAGAAACAGACGAAACTGGAAATCTAATCAAGGAACAGGAGCTCTAACTCTCTAAGTACGAAATCCGTAGTTTCAGCCGAAGTTGCGAGCAATTCCTACTCCGTATCACCTACGGGCATAAGATTAGTTTAAGGCCAAACCTAATAAGGAATGCCACCACGATACGACAGTTTTCTCTACACCCGATGTGTTTTTTCCCGTCCAAAAAGTTAATTAATCGGACGGGCCCATAATCATCTTCGTTGACGTACTTATAGGGTAGACCCCTGGATCGTAGCAGGTGGCGTTCTGTAGTTTCTGCCTACCCCCATGCGTAGAAGGCGTGAGTTTGATTATGTTATGAACAGCAAGTATTTATTGTTAGACAATTTTAAAACGGTTTAAACTCATTCCTCTTATCTGAATATAGGTTATTCATTTCCACATCCAACTAAAGGCCGTGATTAGTACAACGTGGAATTACCTATTTGAAACTATGACCTTCCCTTCACTACCTAGCCATTTCGCTATTGTCGTCTTAAAGAGTCCCGCAGACAAGCGCGACACGACACGCGACAGCACGACGCGACACCATTTCTTTGAAAACTTCATTAAAATTGTTCTACTAGAATCGCGTCATACCGTCGCGTCACTCCTGTCTGCGAGAGTCTTAAATCAAAATAACAAAAGTTTAATAATTTAATTACGGAACTCTAGTCCGTAATTGCCATTTGGGTAAGCTGCCATATTTGGTAGAATGCGGTAGAAATATATTATGGTCCTATTCGATAACCAGTTTGGCATTTTATGATTTAATTAAAGTGTGGTGTGCTTCGTGTAATATTTACTGTCTCGTTGGTCCAGTGGACGTAAGTTCAACTGCTCAGCATGGTTTATTGGGTTCGATAAATCGAGAAAAAAGCTTAAAGAGCTTTTCCGTTAGGACATTCTCAATAGAAGCCTGTAGGCCAAATCTCGTACTTAAAAATCGTTCAAATTCAAGTCGCAATCTCATCTCAGCGACAATCAATGTCAAAAACCTGTCAAAAATGTATGTAAATTGATTGTAATTTTGACAGATTGAGACTGAGATTAGAATGCGAACGGTCTTAAAAATACGGGAATTGCCCCTCTGGTGTCTGGCTCTTGTTATATTTAAGTTTTATGCTATGGCAAGCCTATTGCCATGTACCGGGCACGGATTCGTACTACCATTAAGAAAATCCGAATAGAAAAAACATATTAACCCTAGCCCCGCCTGGGATTGAACCTGTTTATAAGATTGTAGAATAATCACGCTTGCGACCACTCACCATCAAGTCAGCCAATTTATTTTATTCTATACTATTTGTAAATGATTTTATTTCTGTAAGTAGGATTGTAAATACACTTTTACACGTTAATCATAGTTATTAAACTTGATGAGCCCGGCGTTTCCTATCGGACTACTCTGAAAAGAAAGGCCGAAACAAACTCAGAGGTCACATCACAGTCTCTTTTAATGTCCAGATAAAATTTTGGTCAGATCATGTGAAGACTATGTTGATCGGTGTCTGAAATGATCTTTTGAAGATAGAACCACACAGATTGAGTGGACCTGTCCAGTCAGAGCACGCATTTATCAGTAACCGTGCAGCTCAACTCGGAACGTAAGCAGCTCAATGATTCGACGAATAATACCAAATAAAGGACATTTGGGTAGGCCGCATAAAGTACTCAAACTGCCAGACCATGATTAAAACTGGAACAATATACCCACATAGTCCTCGCATTCACAGTAAAAAAATAATATAATACTTTATACAGTCAATATTCGTGTCATGTATAATGTAAAAAGGTATAGAATACTTATAGCAAAGAATAAAAGTAAAATAGTTAGCAAAATAAAATTAAGTACCAACATTCCCAGTTTAAATTTATTGGAGCAGCTCAATCCCAAGCCGTTTTGTCCTCTTTTTGCTTTTACCGTATAATAGGCTTCCTGGCATAGTTTCCACTGTATAAAAGATTTGAATTTATTAAGGCTTAGTTCTTGAATGTGGCTAGGAAGTTTATTATAAATTTGTGTTTGTTCCTAGTATTTATATTAAAGACATCACTATATTTTTTAATAGAATAATATTATTTGTCCATACAAAACATTTCCATAAATATACTAAGAAGCCACAGTCATAATATCAATCTCTTTAAATTTGTCTCTGAGTGAGTTTTCTGGGACTTAATTTATTTAAAATTGAACGAATTGCCATTTTTTATAAAACAAAAATTGTCTGAATATCGGCGGCATTTCCCCACAACAGAATACTAAAGTATACTAAACGGGCCTTCTCGAAATCAGTTAAATCACGATTTTTTTAACTGCGTTTGCTGCAGAGCTATGCTTTTTTTGACAATTTCTCCATATGGACGCCCCATTAAAGCTTGGCATCCAGAGTTATGCCTAAGAATACTGTGGTATTTTTACCCTTTATGAGAACACTTGTTTCTACTTGTCTAACATGAGGTATCGTAAACTTAATACATTTAGTTTTTTTTCTCGTTAAGAAGGAGGTTATTAACATTAAACCAGTTAACTACTTTTGTGACGGCGCTATTTAAATTCTCAGTAACCAGCTGCTGACGTTTGAGTTTGAATAAAAGTGAAGTGTCGTCTGCAAACAACACTATATCATGTTTATCCTTTATGAGGTAATCCTTTATGTAAATTCATCCCGTTAACAGTTGCAGCAGCAGAAAAAAAGGCTGAAAAAGTTTCGACATGTATTAACCTCAGACCAAATAAAAACTCAAGACATAGATAGCGCTGTCAACAGAGACGTGAGGCCGGTTTTGTAAACGTGTGTGCATTTAGTGAGGTGTAGTTTGGTTGTAAACGTGTGCATGTGAGCGTGTATGTACAGAGCAAGGTGTAGTTTTGCGTGCACTGTATTGTTCACAGCGTTGTCTTGATTTTTTATTTGGTCCAAGGCACTAACCTACAAAAAATAACATACCTACCTACTCAAAATAATTTCAAACAAAAAAAATGTAAGTTAAGTTTTTTTTTCTAATCAATATCAGTCGGTTTTTGTATAATGAATAATAAATAGGTTAAGTCGTTACTTATCGCAACTGCGCAGTACTCTGTTATTATCGGCTGTCCGTTCTACGTTAACAGATAACAAAATAGACGGTGGTCGGCAATAATGTTGCAAGCAATTAATGTTGTTAAGATGAAAGATATAATCAGGCCGTTAAGTGAAAATTATTTTAAATTAATCCTTCAAAAGGATTTTCGGAAGTATTGCATTAGGAATGTTTTGTGTATGTAAGTCGGTAGAAAAAAATAAATAGATAAAAGAAAATGATTTGAGACTAATACGATGCATCAAAGTAAAAAAGGACAAAACAACAAATAAAAACCATTATTGATTACAAATCCGCGCAAAACGACCATCGCTTAGCATAATGCTGTGACCAATATACAAAGCGCTGGTTTTCAGCGACGTCGATCGGTGCAGCATTTAAGTACTAAGACAAGATCAAAATCAAAAGTCATTTATTCAAACTAAGCTGAGAATCAGCACTTTTTTATGTAAAAAAATTATAAGAAAGTCCCCCAAAACGTGCGCTTCACCACTTCTGGGAAGAAGAAGTGGCACAACAAACTCCCCAGCAGCACAGCTGTCTGTTCAGTTAGAAGAACTGGATTCTATACAGTAGTAAGTAATAACATTACGAAACACAACACATTAAATTAAATTATTATCAATAATTTAAAAATTATTAACAATAGGTCAGCTAGCACACGCCAATATATACCTACCAACAAAAACATTGAAAACCATACTCAAGCTCATGTTGTTATTTATTTAAAAAAAAACGTAACTAAATAAGAGAACAATAATAACAACATTATTGTATCAAAATATTTAAAATCGCACGCAGAGAGTGATCTTCAAATTATGTAACGGATGTTCAATAATATTATTATAATAAAAAAATTGTATAAGGTAATTGTTGTTGTGATCAATGCTTTGGAGTGTTAAAAGGTGTAAAAACTTAAAAAGCTAATAAACTTAAAGCGTAGATACGGTACTTGAATACAGCTGCAGCGTGCGGTCCTTCTGAACCAAGTCCAATAGACACAGTTGCGCTCAGTCACACGCGGACCATCGTCTAAAAAAAGCTCATGATAATAATATTAAAGGGGAATACCACAAAGGGTAAGGGCGGGCTACCTATAATAATTTTATATTATAAAACATTGTAATGGATGGCGTTAAGTTTGTAATGTTGACTATAAGGCTGGTCGGGGAAGACCAAAGAACCGTGAAAGGCGCTAAGGTTACAAATACTGAGATGACGGTTATTAGAGATTTGTAGAAAAAAAAGACAAATGCTGCGCTGAAGCCAAATGAATTGTGATATCTAAGAGCAGGATGATGGTGAAGTGAATTTAATAATATTGGCGTAACTATTCAGATAGTTTGTTCCTTTTAGCATGTCACCGACCGTAGCAAACGGCACGCACTTATCAACGTTTCACTTTTAATAACTATTTAAACTAATTAATTGTAGTATCGCAAGTTTGTTTATGTATTAACATAATAATGCTCATTATTATTTTGTTTGTAATTTCTTAAAATAATATAACAGGAAATCTCGTGGCAAAGGTTATTTTTCGTGGTCATAATCACATTCTTAAATAACAGTGACTCATTTTGACATTTATAGGGGGCAGCGTTAATTAATTCAAATTATTAATAATTATACTAAAGCTTCATTACGTAGCTCCTATTTTAGGAGCTGGTCCGAAGAAGTACTACCAGTATACTTACCTACCCATATCCCTAGTCAAGCAGCGTTGCTGTCTTGCTTGAAAGGTATAGATGCCTGTGTATACACAGGCGCATGAGGCATTTCAGCTCCTCTCTGGTGCGTTGCTATGCCTCTGGCATTACAGATATCCAGAGGCGGAAGTGGTGCGGTAGCGTGAGTCGGCAAACGTAAGGTGGAGGGTGGTAGCTGGTAGCAGCTGGCGAGCAATTGGAGAGGTTTATCTCCAGCGCTGGCCTTCTGTACGCTGGTTCTGATAGGCGGGCTTGGTTTGGCGGGCGGTGCTTACTTGTTAAACGGTAGGCATAAGAAAAAGTATATATCTTAGAAATACAGCTATTAATAATCACACACGTAAACTAACTCAAATTACATCATCTCCTAATTTACCCCTTGACCGACACATACATGTAACATGTCAAAAGTATTATACGTCTTATTAATATGCAGCTGTAAGGTCAAAGTTGCGTCATAAATACTAACAAATTGGCTCCGTTGTAGTAAAAACGATAATTAGTTTGAAATCAATCAATCATTTGAGAGATAACCCTTAGATAGTTCACACGGGTAAGTTATAGTTAACAGCTGGGCTTGAGCCGTAAAAATAATGTTTTTGTTTATTTAGTAACTCGTATTCATTTGTTTTATGCGTAGAATGTTTCAGGGCACCTGTTAAGTGTTGCGCACTCGTAGGGTTAAAGGTTTAACCCTAAAGAAATGTCAAATGTCGACGCGTGTGTGTTAACAGATGTATGAACGTGGACATAGCAAAAGGAGTACACTCTCCTTTAAGTATCATAGCATATAATGGTGATTTGTTGTTTCTGCCTACATCCATCGAGTTAAAGTGGGTTACTGATTGTATATAAGTGCATGCCAAAAAGTAACGATTGCTGCGTCATCATGTACCTGTAGGCTCACCACAGACACTTTAGGAGGGCTAGAATATAAAATCATAAAAACGTTTATTTTGGAACAATTTAGGTATACACATATTACTAAAGAAACGATGATAGCTACAAAAGTATAAAACTGTGGCGCAGCTATCAAAGCCCAACTCAATAAACAATGAAGGACATTTGTTCCAGATTACCATGGTCAATTATTTACATTAAGTTTAGAAATTACAAAAATATGCACTGGTTTGTGTGTGGGTGTTTGTGTGTGTGTGTGTGTGTGTGTGTGTGCGTGTGTGAGTTTGTGTGTGTGTGTGTGCAAGTTTTGTTAGACTTATGTTACCACGAGTTGTTCAGTAGCATCATAGGACATAGATTTTAGCCATTCTGGTAATTTTTTTCCTCAGTAAATTCCTTGTTAAAAGTTAGATATTAATGCTCTTGTTAATGTAATTGTAGAGTTTAGAGCTAATATGGATAAAGTGGCGACGGACCAACGCTAGCCTGCAGTGCTCAGTCTTGCAAATTATGTCAGAGCGACGCTTCATTACGAAAAACTGAGGGTCGTAGGGCAAAAGGTGGTGCTTCCTAAGAACAGTCTGTAGCACAAACAGCTGTCTTACTGTGAGGACCTCGCAGAGTGAATATAGTTCAGATGTCGGGAATCTAATAGGTTTCTTCGCGAGTACCTTTACCACCGCTCTCTGAGCCCTTTCTAGCTGCAACATGGTTGTTTTATGGCCCCAAGTTGTTATGCAGTAACCGAGAACTGATTGGGCCAGAGCAGAATAAATAATTTTTAAGCTTAGGAAATCAGCAGCCGCACGAAGTTTTTTAAATAAATAAATCAGTCTTCTTACCCGAACCACAATAGAATTAACCTGTTTTTTCCACGATAGAAGATTGTCTACTATAACTCCGAGATATTTAATACTGTCAGTCCGTTCTATCTGAGCACAGTTACAGGTGGTAGCTACTGGGTTAGTACAAACATGGATCCTGATCTCAAATGCCGTAGGTGGTTGGGTAAGAATTCCCGGGGTAAAGGGGATAAATTTGGTCTTTGAGCTGTTAAGAGTGAGCAGATTTGTGGTGAGCCATTTCATAATCATTCTCAGAGACGCTTTTGCCTTCTCACGAGCCTCAGACCAGTCCTTACCATGGGATATTAGAGCTGTGTCATCAGCATATGTAATAATTTTTGTGTTCGGAAGCATAGTAGTAGTATCTATCTATTTTTTCCTTCGTGGCAACATAATATAGAAAGATATATGATTTCGTAATTAAATTCTGAGATCTAAGTATCTCTGAATTAAATAGTCATTGTAATGGAAACTGTACTGTGCAGTTGGAATATAGGCATTGTAACTGTTAAAAGTTTATTCAGTGGTCTGTCAAATTACAAAACTTTACTAAACTGTCAAATAAGCTAGCAAATATAACCAAACTTTAATGCCTGTTTTAACCCTCTCAAATAAACACTTGGGAAGTGTCAATAACTTCCGCGAGCGAACATAACCCTACCGCGGCTAATGCTTTAAATTTCACACATTCACCCAGGCTTTACGATTTCGGGTGAACAACAAATTTATCGCGAGAGCCCCTTAACACTACGTCAAATCGCGAAGTTTTTATTTGCCTGTTGATCCTCTTACTGCCCCGCGTTATGGCCCATTATGATGTATTTGAACATATTTAAACATTTTGAATGCTTTCCAACTTACATTAAATGTTTATTGTCAGGTTTTTGAACTCATTCTTCATTTTTTTTTGAGTTATTAGAGAGGTGACATCTTAAACTTGTTTTTTTTTTTTTGTAAAACCCGCGTTGAGATGAAAACGTGAAGTGTTATCGTTTCATCTGCGTTGGGCCGTTACGGTCTTATTCTTTAGGTGGGACTTTACGAGACACCTCTGTTCTGTCAGACGATTAAAATCGAGCCTCAGACCATAAAATATCGCTAAAACATTGTGCTTTAGTATTTTAATATACCTACTCTGTTCGACACACACTGTTCCGTTCCTATTTCACGGGAACTTTCACCTAGTTTAGGAGTCAGAGTATTTAAATATTGACCTATGTATTAGGTATTTAATGTTTTAGTCAAGGATTATTGTATAAGGCTTTTTGGTGGACTATAGAATTATTTTTTATTTAGGTATTTTGTTCGCAAACAGTGGAAGTAGATTTTTCATGACCGTCTGCTAATTGTAGCGGCAATTGTTTTAGTACCAGACCATCCCGAGGAAACTCATTTATTATACGCCAAAATTCAGGAGCCTCAAAAGAAATACTCTCATTCAGTAGATAATGTTTTTAGGTTGATAGTATGATGAGGTATCACAACATTTTGTTACTTAAGCCACCTTATCATAACATCGTGTTCATAGTGTCTTTCCTACTCCTGCACATGCGAGGATAAGGACGTAAGGAACGCTACTGAGGCCGCGATCACCGTGACCACCTACTGGTCTCAAGTAATTAGTAAGCTGGATGAATTTTGTATCATCGACTCGAAAAGAAGACCCACTTTTTCCATTTAACCCAATAACTGTACCCGAACCGTTGTGCACTCTATGCATGTATATGATATCACTTTACCCAGGGTCTTTGCATCGCCCAGGCTCAACACTTCACCCAGACGTCATCGATTTACCTAGCTTTGTTCACCCATCTCCATTCACCCAAGCTAGTTTACTCAGCTTCATTCACCCAGGCTGGTTCACTCAGCTTCATTCTCCCAGGCTGGTTCACTCAGCTTCGTTCTCCCAGGCTGGTTCACTCAGCTTCATTCTCCCAAGCTGGTTCACTCAGCTTCATTCTCCCAGGCTGGTTCACTCAGCTTCATTCTCGCAGGCTGGTTCACTCAGCTTCATTCTCCCAGGCTGGTTTACTCAGCTTCATTTTCCCAGGCTGGTTCACTCATCTTAATGTTCGCAGGCTGGTTCACTCAGCTTCATTCTCCCAGGCTGGTTCACTCAGCTTCATTCTCCCAGGCTGGTTCACTCATCTTAATTTTCGCAGGCTGGTTCTCTCAGCTTCACTCTCCCAGGCTGGTTCACTCATCTTAATTTTCGCAGGCTGGTTCACTTAGCTTCATTCTCGCTGGCTGGCTCACTCAGCTTCATTCTCCCAGGCTGTTTCACTCAGCTTCATTCATCCAGGCTTGTTCACTCCGCTTGTTCACTCAGCTTCATTCACCCGGGCTTTTTCACTAAGTTTTATTACCCAGGCCTTGTTTACTCAGCTTCATTCACGCAGGCTCGAACACCCAGTTTCATGTACCCAGTCTCCTTCACCCCTATAGTTTTCCATTCACCCCACAGCTCTGCTAAGCGTTTCGCCATATTTTAATGCCGGGATAGTTGGGCCATAAACTCGTTTGATTTATTTTATGATCGCTATACGTGTGCGGTTGTTGTGTAAGCGGGTTATTTGTTTTGTTGTAGCATTAAGGCTTAGGATATTAATGTTTCAGTAGGGATAACTTTGAACATACGATGACAAACAGTGGAGTCATCACGCCACAACGTTCGTATGGAAATAATGTCGACTTGCTCAGCCATTAGCTTTCTAAAGGATTTGGAACAAACGGTTGTGAATCGTGAATCTGAATTGGTATTGTGTATGGTTCACGAAAAAGAAAAATAAATTTAGACCAGCAATTTTTGGGTTTCATGAAAACTCTTGGATTGTTTAAAAAGGTTTATTTAAAAAATCAAAATCATAAACAAAATGACCACATCCTTTTTAACCGACTTCAAAAAAGGAGGAGGTTCTCAATTCGACGGTATGTTTTTTTTGTGTGTTTGTTACGCGATCATTCCGCCAATTATGAATTGGTTTTGTTGATTCTTTTTTTGTTTGGTAGGTTATATTTCAGAGTTGGTCCCTTATAAATTTTATCGAAATCGGTCAAGCGGTTAAAAAAAGTATCAACAGTAAATTATTTTTAAATAAAAAAACCGCCTTCGAACGGACGTGGACGTGTAAGACGATCGTTTTCGAATGGGTGTGGGGGTAGGTACCATAACTAAAAACTGATAAATAAAAAACTTTTTTACAAAAATAACAACCGACTTCCAAAAAAAAATACTACAAAGTGAAAAATAACTTTAATTTCGGAAGTCGGTGGAAAACGCTAAAATACAGATACAAAGACACCGATTTCCGAAATTAAAGTTATTTTTCACTTTGTAGTATTCTTTTTTGGAAGTCGGTTGTAATTTTTTGTAAAAAACGTTTTTTATTTATTCTAAGATCCTAGAGACAAAAGTGCTAACGACAGTAAAATCATCTGAATCCAGGCCTTTCAAGGTTTTCTTGAAAATATGTTTTTTCTTTCACCCCGCTGCCATAGGAATCCCACCCGATAAGCTAGCATGAGCTTGGTCGGGATTAATGGCGCTGCCCTAAAGAAAGCGTTCTTATTAGATAATGGAGGCGATCAGTTAATGCGCCATTTTAATATTATCTTATAAAGTGAAAAAACTTGAGAGGGGTAGGTACTTAGCCTTTTTCTTGCACCATTCGTCTTTTGCGGGGTGAGGAGATAGGTGATGATGGTTAGTACTTACTTCACAATGTATGTAAGAGATTTTTCTATATGTAGCTTATCTAGCAAAACTATTCTTTGTTAGTTTGAGTAAAATTTAATAAGTACCTATTCTGTTTAATTTAAGTGTAAAGGTTTTTTTAATTAGGTATCTGTACCATGATTTAGACTTTTTCATAAACAAAAATAGTACTGTCTCCTGTAAAAAAAAATAAGGCAAGCCACACATCTGCATCAACCCACACTCAATTTTGGGCATTTTAGAAAAAAACTTCAAATTAAAAAAAAAACTCGGTACACGTTAACAAATCTAAAATTAAATTCCAAATACAAATGAATAAAAGGAACCTTCAACCATAATCCAATTAGAACGAACTAGGTACTCTACTCTAAAAATAATTCAACCCAATTAAACAAGTATTAGAATTTAAACGAAATTGTTTTAATTGAAAATGTAATTTTAATAAAATACATAAGGAGTAAAAGGGATGATCCACTTAGTGCGAGTGCGGACTAATCTTGACAAAACACTCGTTTAGCTAAACCACGGCGGTATGAGTTAGCTGTTAGTTAAACCTTGTGTCCCTGCAGGCTTGTGTTTGGAGTTAGTATATAATACAGAGCCATTATTTTTGAAGTTCTGTTTCGTTATTCCTAGGAGCATGAATGATTTGTAATGCATATTTTTTTGAGACTGCAATTTCCTACTGTTGGGCAACCTCATGTTCTAAACTGAACCTCTTCTTTTCTTCAATTCCGTCGTTTTCGGCCACCTACGCTACGCTCAATAATAATTAGTATTGACATTTGTTGTGACATTCTAAAAGTTTATCAAAACCATCAGTACCCTACGTAAACTACTGATCATGGCTCATCTCTGTTTAGTTATAGCTCGATGTTCAATAATAATAATAATAATATGAGACAACACCCACACAAGGTCTTCAGGTCCCGAACTAGGTAGAACCTGTACTACGGTAACCTGATGACTGATATACATACTTATATACATATACACACCCAGACACAGGTCAAACAGACATGTTCATGCACAAAAATGTTTGACTTGTCCGGGGATCGAACCCGGGACCAGCGGCTCAGAAGGCAGGATCGCTACCAACTGCGCCAACCGGTCAGTCAATGATCAATCTTAACTGAAAAGATGACTTAGATATTGAGGCACATTATCAAATCAATAACAATTGCTGAAGGGAATATCTAACGTCAAAAGCATGGGCTACTGGGCCTTAAATATATATTATGTCAATCGTTAATCACCCAGAATGACAGCTCGCTAACTGCCAGCCCCGAAGGGACGTTGGCGTGATGATACTCAACCAATATTCATATTTCATATCGCCATGTTTATGATGTGCTCATGTCTTAGAAATAATTGCGTTCCCTCTTAGTGCTTTAAAACTTAATTTATGTGGGTAGGAAAATATCAAATAAGGATTTACGTACCTATGGGTAAGGTAGGTAGATGTGTAAAATTATCTATTGAAATCCCTTGAAGTGAAACTTCACTTATAGGCCAATAAAATAAAAAAAACATACAGATTAATCAAAAAAATCGTAAAGATAAATTAATTTTCCTTTAAAATGCATTAACGAGTTACAAAAAATATGCTTGTTAAAATAATTATCATGAGTTCCATTATAAATTGTACTAAATTCGTCAGCGCCATAAAATAAATCGGTGACAGATTTCGACGAATAAATAATTTGAATGTGGTGACAGCAGTCATAATTATTACACTTTTGTTTATCGTCATATTCTGTTATATGCTCCATATTTCACGGAATCACAAACCAACCATCACGCATAATGACAATTTATGACTGAAATAAAATTCTAAATCATTCTCGTTGAACAAAACACGGTAAAATTAAATAATCTGTATTGAATTACGTTCGCGCCATAGACGAGTATTTTATTATCTGTCAAAGCATTGTTTACGGCGTCCATTTTAATTCAGATTCCCACCTTTTGTTATTATACACCGATACGGTGGTATCACGTATCGGAGTGACAGATGCAATCGCCATCATTGGATAAATTAATGAAACCGTTTCTATAAAAAGTAGTTTAGTGCTAATTTTGCCAGATATTTACTTATAAACGCTAGTTAACAGGTGATTGATTAGTAGCGAAACGAATTGGGGTGTAATTATGCGTTCGGCACAGACGAAAAAACAGAATTTTAAGAATAAAGTTGTTTGAACCACGATTCTTGTATCTGTCGTGACTTTGACGGCCATAAGTAAAAAACTACATCGGAAAAGATGAATTTGAGTAAAATAATATAATAGGTTTGTTTCAATGTGTTTGCGATAGTAGCGATGAAAATAATATGCTCCAACAATTGGAGTAAACAGGACAAAATTAATCTAATAATTAAATTTAATCTCTGAGTTTGTAATATCTATGTAGGTACTTACAAATGTAAAATGACCAAATGTAAAGCAGTAGCCGATAATAACTATGTATTGTAACGCCCTTTATGCCCGTCCCGCTGCCTGTGTCTGCAGCCCAGGACCCAGGAGAAGCCTTTTTTTTTTTTTTTTTTTGAGGATGGGAAATCATCAAATGACTCCTCCCGCTCTGGGTGGAGCGGAAGGGAGTGTCAGACTCTTACTGACTAAAACCCACCCGTGTTCCTTCCTTGGCCCTTTATGTTCCGGGTCAGCGGTACCCCTTTTGGATGATCCCGCTTTCCCGGCAAAGGATTTCGCTAGCGTTACCGCAAGTGCACCGGGCGCTCCAAGTAAGAAGCCTATGCCAGAAAAGGCGCAGTATAGGCCCGAAGATGAGGGTTTCGTGACGGTGCAAAGGAGGAAGCGCCGATTGCGAGCGAACAAGAACCGCTGCGGCAAAGCTCCAATGGTGCCCGAAGTCAGCTTGCGCGCCGCTAAGCCGAACACACCGGTGTACATCTCCCGCCTACACTACTCTACTAAGGCGGAAGACATCGTAGAGTACGTGCGCCAGAAGACGAGGTACATGCCGAGGGTGCAGTTACTGGAGTCGCACCGCAACGTCAACTTCAAGGCGTTCGTGGTGTGCGTACCGAATTATTATCTGCCCGTCGTCATGGAAGAAGACTTTTGGCCGCAGGACGTGGTGTTCCGTCGCTTCCGCGGACAAGTACCACAGGATAGCTCAAGGACAAGCTAGTGAAGTGCTACTAACATAGTTTTAAGCTATTATTAACACAAGTTTTGTTTTATTTAAGAACTTTATATATGTTAGTTTGTAAGGTATATGTCTATGGGGCATTGTAGCCTGAAATAAATGTTTTATTATTATTATTTCCTTTATTTCATCTACATACATATCAATTACATTTTTAAATATTTTTATAAACATACCAAAAACATTTAAAAATATAAAAAATAGTAGCCCACCGGTATCGGGAACAAGGTCCAAGCTACCGGCGATCAGGGTTCCAGAGAGAGAAACTTCCTAACAATGCGGGCCGTGTCCAGAAGAACTGCTTTCTGGATCAAGCCCTTGATCCAGCTGCCTAACGAGAGCCTCCTTAGGTGTTGGTCGAGGCTCTTGGGTATTAGCCCATTGGCTGTCACGACTATCGGCACAATGACCGCTGAGTCCACATCCCAAATGTCGACAACCTCGTGAGCCAAGTCAAGATACTTGATTTGTTTATCTTTCTCGGCTTTCACGAGGTTCTCATCATGCGGGATGGTTATGTCAACAATCATTGCGCGTCGTTCCAATCGATCCACCACCACTATATCAGGCTTATTGGCAACAATAGTCCTGTCAGTGATGATGGATCGATCCCAGTACAATGTGATATTACCATTTTCGAGAACTGGGTCGGGCACATACCTGTAGTACGGTACCTCCGATTCCACAAGGTTGTATTTCAGAGCAAGCTGCTGATGGATTATCCTGGCTACAAGGTTGTGTCTATGCAAGTACTCTCCGTTAGCTAGACGAGAACACCCGGAGATGATATGCCTGATTGATTCTCCCGGCCGGTGGCATGCCCGACAGATATCAACCGTGCCGTCTTTCACAATAAATCTCCGGTGATTGTTCGTCATCATAACTTCGTCCATAATTGCACAGACAAGACCCCATAATTGCACAGACAAAACCTTCGGTTTCTCCAAAGAGGTCACCGAAACGCAGCCAGGCAACGGACGCTAGTAGATCTACATCCGGTCCATGTAGGGCCCGGAAAAAGCGTCCGTGGAGCTCCTTACTCTGCCATACCTCCATGCGATCATTAGTGTCAAGCACTACAGGTTTGCGCCAGTTCTCTTTAGCCAAGGAGAGCGGGGTGAGGCCCTTGTCCACCGTGACTACATCTCGATGCATACCCACGTCGGTTTCTAGGAAATATTCCCTGAGACTGCATATCTCGCGATTGTGGAGGGTCTTAGCGTTTAAAAAGCCTCGACCTCCACACTTTCGCGGGATATACAGCCTCATTACCGATGATCGTGGGTGATGCATTCGATTTGCAGTCAGCAGCGTACGGACCCTCCTATCCAGGGCGTCGAGTTCGGTCTGAGTCCATTTGAGTATGCCGAAAGAGTACATCAAAACCGGCATGACCCAACCGTTGAAGGCGCGCACCTTGTTCCCGCCTGATAGAAGACTATAAGTACTTTTTTCAACTGGCCAAAGAAGCGTTCCTTCAACGATTGCTTCATGTCAGTAACATTGATGCCTAACGTTTCCGACATACCCAAATACTTATAGGTTTCGGATGCGGAGAGGGCTCTAAGGTTTGTGGAATCCGAGAGTTGGGTTCCCACGGATTCAACAATCTCACCTCGCTTTACATGCATGACCGCACATTTGTCCACACCAAATTCCATCCTGATGGCGCTACTGAAAGTTTGAGTTACTTTCAGTAGCTCAATCAGTTGCAAATTGTTGGGGGCAAAGAGTTTTAGGTCATCCATGTAGAGGAGGTGCGATATAACCTGACCACCTCTCCTCAACCGATAGCCTAGACCTGAATCCTCCAGCAGTGTGTTTAGAGGATTCAAGGCTAAGCAGAACCAAAGCGGACTCAAACTATCGCCCTGAAATATGCCTCGCTCGATCCTTATCGGTTCGCTATGCCTATGAATATTTCGACATCCCGGATATTGAAGGACCGTCCTCCATTGCCGCATACATGACATTAGGAAGGTGCGAAGAGTTGTATCTACTTTATACAACTCTAACACCCTCACGAGCCATGTATGCGGCACCGAGTCATAGGCCTTCTTATAATCTATCCAACATGTCGACAGATCCTTTCGGGAACGACGAACCTGTTGGCTAATGGTCATATCAATGAGGAGTAGCTCCTTAGTACCGCGAGACCTATTCCTACATCCATTTTGAGAGGCAGACATGATGGAGTTGGTGTCTTTATGTTTGTTAATTTTAGCTCTCAAAATGGATGTAAGAACTTTATAGACCGTCGATAAACACGTGATCGGCCTATAATTCTTGGGTTCCGCGGTGCTACCTGATTTATGGAGCAGGTGGGTAATTCCTGTCGTTAGGGATTGGGGTAGCGAACCAGATTCCAAAGTAGCCTGAAACTGAGATGCCAAGCGAGCGTGCGATCTTGTAAACCATTTAATCCAAAAGTTGTGCAGTCCATCCGGCCCTGGAGACTTCCAGTTGGGTAGTGGACGGACTGCACGAGCTACATCTTGGGGGCAGATGGTAATAGCCCCCATTTCTGGTATCGGATCGCAGGCTCGCTCGACTTCCCGAGTCCAATCACCTTCGGTGTGACTGACAGGTACCGACCAGATGCTGCGCCAGAAGGAACACATGGCATCATCATCCGGTAGGCGCGTCTCAGTCACACCATGGTCCGGTCGCTCCCAAACCCTATAAACCCACCTTTAATCGCTCTGGAAGGTGCGATTCTGAGTGTATCGCTCTTCTCGCCGCCTATACCGACGAATATGGTTTGCCCATGCATACACTTTCTGCTTCAGGAATTCGATGCGCTCTGTGACACAAGACATATTATACCGTCTTATTACAAAACACGATTTAACTTTAGCCCGAGCCTAAATCTTCGATTTAGTTTTTGTATTTGGAACTTTGTGCCGACTTTAGTAAAGTTCTTAATACAAAATAGACAATCTAAGACCAGACCAAGTTGTCAGTTTTGTAATAGGAACTGTATTTCGATTTCTGTTAGGTTCTTATTTCAAAAACAGTTTCGATGGTTTAAACCATGTCAAAAGAAAAACCTTGTTTTGTAATAAGGCCGATATAGTCTTGGGGACTGATATCAGTCCCTGAGAATGCCCGTCTCACAAAGCGCAACACTCTAGGGCGAGTATTGCCCTCCTTGAAGCAGATTAGTTTGCCGATGAGCGTCCTGGCCCCACCAATACGGCGTTCAATTCTGCACTGCCAAGCTGGTACGTTTGGTTTCGGTCGTGTAGCTCTAGTGTCATTTGCAAATTTGACGTGAGCTACACGACATGCTGCTACTGCCGCGCAGTACAGAATCGAATGAATATCGGTGAGGTCTTCGCAGGTATCAAAATAGTTTGATAACTGCGAATCCAGGACCGCCACCAGCGCCCTATTTTTGTTATGCATGGGCAAACGAGGTAAGCGTGGCCTAAGTTCGGGCGGCATGAAGCGATATTCCTGAGTCGCATCCTCCAAAGCACTCCTCAATTGCTCATTGCACTGGCTACTTACATTTGTAGCCCTATCATTACTCCCTTCGTCAGCATGCGTTGCATTGGGCTGCGGATGTACAACAGTCTGCGACTGGGGGGCGATGATATGGCCACTCTGCATTTCACTTCGCAGGCGATCAAGTACAGAGTCATCCAACATAATTATGATTACGCTGGATGACTCGCACCTGATCCGACAATCGTAGTGCCAGCTGGCGTTACACAAGCGTTGACAGCTGGCTCAAGCACCTGAAAAAGAGAGAGCATCCGAACACGGTACGCGGTCAGATGGTTTCCCCCCTCTGTAGCCCCATAGTATGAGCGCATGACATTTTCATTATTGGATCTCGTCCATCTCATGCGCTGCACACTTCCGCCGGGAGCTGGGACCCTATCAGAGGCCATTGGGCCTCGAAGTCCTAAGCCATCTGGCGGCCGGCGTCCTCCCCGTCGACGAGCAGGTGGTGGCGACGTGGGCGGAGAGAAATATTCGTCGCTCGAGCTCGACGCAAATGCCGCGGCCGGTGTCGTCACAGCGCTCACAGACGGGCTGGATACAGGCGGAGGCGAGGCGGAGCTGAGCGAAAAGTCCGGAGGTGGTGGTCGTGCTTGACGTGCGGCTTGTCTCGTCAACATGCTATATTCATATTCCTCGTTTTATTTGTTTTATTCATTGTTGTTCGGAGGTGACAACTGTCATGTCACCTCCGAATCGGCAGTTTTTGATTTAATTTATTTCCATTTTGGTGTAATAGGGTCTCTTTTATGGTATTTCAATGGGTATTTATACTATGGATTAATTTTGAATGAAAAACTTTAGTAAAACTGGGTTAAAATTACGTTATCTATTAAAATTATAAAAAAACTGGAAAACAAGACGTTTTGTTGACACGGTGTTGCCATTATTTATTATTATTAACATGAATATACTCTTTTAGAAAAGTATGTAGGTACTTGTCTATTTTATATTACTTCCTATTGCTTTTCCAACAGGTTTTCAGTATCTTTTAATAACAATTATTACACTTGTTTACAGGTACAAGTTAGACTGCTGCTATGAAAGCCACTACCTAGCACCAATACTATTCAACCTCGCAAGGACTTCGGAGAGGAGACCTTGCTACTTTGGAGGCAGAATATTGCAAATAAAAAATAATGAATTTGTAACAAAAATGTAGATTTATTATATATCCAAATAAATTGTTTCTACAAAATGTGTCTTGTTATTTGTGTGCGAGTGTCACAACGTAGCATTTCTTTAGTTGTGGGCATTAAAACTGGCGTCTTTAGATGAGGGACACATGGAATAACACATTGGATAATCACTATATCTGATAGCTTCTGCACGAACTCATTCTCTTCAAACCTCCTGAGTACTAAGCTTTCCCTATAAACCCTTCCATCATGTGAACTTCGAATAAAGAATATGTAATAGGTAATCATTCTCGTAGCGGATTTAAACGAGCTTTGTAGGTCTTCGTCTGTCGAATTCCATTTTACTAAGGCACAACTCGATATTAGGAACAATATAATAACACAATAATCTTATTTAATTGATCAGCTGATTCAAATAAAATTCGCTGTCTTGCCTCTTAACATCCTCTTCATCAGTGGTGAATAATTTTGACAGCTACTAATCACTTGCTTAGCTATAAAGCTCATTCGTATACACTATTATTATTAACATTGAATACATCATAATAGACAAAAAAAAAACACAAAAATACAAAATTATATTTGACAAACGATAGGATTTCAAGCAAGACACGTAATACCTCCCGAGCTACTGTTTCAATGAATGTTAAAATTAACATTATAAGTATTGGCGATGTTTAATTAAACCTCTCTTGAATCGTTTACACTTTCAGGTGTTTCAGGAATTCACAGAAAATCTCCCTCACGCCGGAGGAGACTATTTACTATGGTTTGACGGCGAGAATTCAAATTAACAAGGGCCATCAAAAGTTCATTGGCTGTTTAGTGAAATGTCATAGTGCCTTTCAGGTTTCTACTAAAGTAAAAAATGGAGTTGTCGATGTTTTAATTGAAAGGTGAGGAATTTTGTAAAGTTGAATCAAAGACAGAGTTAATAACAGATATCCAACTTTTGCCTGGGCACAGAGAATCTATAAAAGTATATAATTAAAGTCGGTTTTTGGGTGAGTTTGTGTGACCGTGTTGTTTTCCTAAACTCTAAACTGCGCAACGAATTTGATGCCGTTTTCGACAACATTTAGAGAATTTACTCGGATGGTTTATATGTGCATGTGCACCTATACAAATAAATAAAATTGAAGTTTGTTTGTAATGTCAAAATAACAGCTTTTTCCTTAATGTAGGTATATGAAAGTATATAAGTACGGTACTTGTTTTTTTTTATTATTGTCTCAGTTGTCTGTCTGTCTGTTTGTTCCTGCTAATCTCCGAAACGGCCGGACCTATTTTGACAGGACTATCACTAGCAGATAGCTTTTGTTTTAATGAGTAACATAGACTACTTTTTGTCCCGTTAGCACGATTCCGCAGGATAATTTCCGACATCCACGCGGACGAAGCCGCGGGCAGCAGCTACCTAGTAATACATAATTTTTTTGACAAAGACTTGCTGCAGATAACTTATTTGAACTGCTGGGGGGTTGATTTTAAATGGGAGTATCTGAAGTTTTTTTTACAAATAAGCTCCTTGCTACTGACAGTTGTTTCACAAGCAGTCAACTGTGCTGCCAACTTTAGACTTTGACAGACTCATCCGTCTTTGATAAAGGAACGAAACTCTCTAGTAGATAAATCAAAATTAATCTTAAAAAATGTTGGTCTTCGATTTGTGATTTGTGTGCGCGTCATTGTGCCAAAATTCATATAGGCAATCTACATAGCATAGATCTCGAGAAAAATCCCTGTGACATAATACATTTTTCTACAGAAAAAACTAGATCTTATAAAGTTTCCGTTTTACTTTTTTTAGGTTGGAACCCTGAAAAAGGCTACTAATAACAAATATTTTTTTGCAAAGGAGATGTTCCAGAAATGTATGGAGCCTGGGCCAGCACGATGTACACTATATGTAAATATCGCTATGTATTACAGGAACCGTTTTCTATTGTTAATTTCCTTTAATTTCACTTCGTTTCAAGGTATACTCAAATTAACTTGGCCAAGGAGAGCAACACAACATAAAATTAAACATGGTGGATCAGATTATTAACGTCATTTTGACAATGACGTTTGATTGACGTGTATTAGCTGCCATCAAACAAAACAATAGGTACTAATTTCGAAAATCTTGGGTTGGGTTTCGGTTTCGATAAAATAAGACTACAGAGTATTCTACTCGACTGCGGCAGCAATCTTCTATCACCTATTCGAGCAGTTAGAGATTGGTTATATCGGTGTCAAGAGGAGCAAGAAACGTAACGAAGGCTTGAACGTTTTGTTTTTTAACAGTCCTACCTACTGCTTCACTAAAGATAGTGCCTATCAATATACTCTGGACTTCGATAATTCATAGGAGATCTGTGCCGTACCTGACAACTGCATGTTAAAGTAAACTATTCCTGTAAACAGTAGGTACTATCGAGGAAGTTGGGAAGACCAACAAAGCAGTAACAATGTTTCTAATGAGTTCTATGTTATTTAATTCCTAGTATAATCGACATTAAAGAGGATGAGAAATCAGTCATGAGAGGTATATAAATAAAACAACATGTTGGGACTTATGATTTTATTAATTTTCTACATCACCCTTATTAATATTCCATCCAGGAATGATGCAGGTGCTTCTATGTTCTCTTGGTACCGAGCCCAACCCAAATACCACACAATGGTCATTATGTGAGCACAGCAACCCACTGTCCATTGTATATATTCTATTATTATATTCTTGCTGCAACTTCATCTCTCACAGGACCACTAGCCACATGTGTTAGCCTTCGATGTAGCGACATTCTACACCATGCACACACTGAGTCTTGGTGAAGGTTAGACGGGCCTGGAGTTTGCTGGTTATCCTCACTCCTTGTAGCACGCTCCACATTTCTATGTGCTGCTACCCAACAAGCATAGCAAACCAGTCCTCCTGGTGGAATCTGAATAATACAAAAGAATACAATATGTATTGGCTATTCGCACAATTACTTCATTCCAAAAGTAGGTAATTAAGTAAGGTAAGCTGTTAATGTTACCTCTCTTGGATATATAGTTTCTGATATAATGGTCCGTTCAGATCCTTCAGGTACGGAGTGGCTGCATGTTTGGGCAAGAGACCGTCGGCACCATACACACGCATTCATATTCCTATCAACCGCAGGAGCTGCTATGATTCTGCTATTGTTGTTGTATTGTACGCCGAGTATGTACCCAACAAGCAAAACATAGTAAGCGACCCTCGGGTATCTAAAACAAAAAATATGAAATTATGTTTTATTTATTTAAAACACAACATTTTAAATAACATTAATTGATCAAGATTTAGCTATTTTAATATCACCTTTACAGACCAGTCACAATTTAATTTTAAACCTTGGATGGCCATGGCCAAAAATTAAATTATGACTGTTCTTTTTGTTCCTGGAACGATGTGGACTTGGATCATAAAATTAAGAAACATCTGCATTTGTGCCTGCCTTGAATGAATGAAAAAGAAAACAAAAGAGTTGTTTACCTCTCTTGGAGCAATTGTTTCAGCAATATATTGCCTTTCGGCACCCTCGGGAATAGAGTGAGTACGCCTCCTAAACAAAGATGTCCTACACCAAACACAAACATTGCTATCATGGTGATGCTGGAGTTCGTGATCTCAATCTGCCAGAGCACTATCATTTGACATTTCTTGCATTATGATGCCAAAACATTGTGAGCACATTACTCCATTTTCATCAACCTATAACAAAACAAAAAAGTAGTTACACAGTGTATAAAGATATGTCACAATATATAGATAAATAAAATGTTTTTACCAGATTGCCAATATATCTGAAATTATTTCGGGACCCATGTCATCGGCAGCATAATACTGTTCATTTTCATCTATGACAGAGGTGCACCGTAGGCACGCCATTGTCAATAAACTGGAATAAGTATGAATTAAAATCTGTTAAAATACGGAACAAGGAAAGAAAACATTACATAGAAATAGCATTTGAACAAAACAATAAGTAGATGCACGGGACATACCTGAAACTGAACTTGTTATTGTAAATAACACACGAAGGAATCCAAATCACAGGCGAATCAGAAACCATATAACAAAGCCGGGGTCAACAGAGAAGCAATCAATCAAGGTCCGTAGTAGCAAACTGGGTCGCAAAACAGAAACAATCACTAAAAACTCCGAAACACATCCAATCCAAACTCAAATCCTCTGTGCTCAAATCAAGGAAAGACTCAAAAAGTTACCTACTTCTTAGTTTAAACTGTCAAACGTCATGTCAATTGTCAAACACAACTGTCATGGCTGCCCTAAAAATAGGGTTATCTTATTAAAAAACTTTTTAAATTATCATTTTTGTACCACTGTACCCTTCTTCAAATTATTTTTTTAGTATTTTTATGAAATTCCCCTATTTTTTTCCTATTTATCTATGTAGTGTACATAGTGGTGGCCCAAAATCAAACATCTCCTTTAGCTTGGATAGTCCAGCCGGTCGATTCTTTAACAATCTCACCGTGATAACTTAGGTGAAGTGAGCTATCATTCCACCTGATGCTAGGGATTGACATCGAAAACTCACTACAAGTTCACTTCACCTAAGTTATCACGGTGAGATTGTTACAGAATCGCTCGGCTGATTCACAGTGTTCAGTCCATTTATAATGAGCAGAGATTATGCACCACAACAAACTTACACCCAAAACATGATTTCGAACTACAAACCTGCCTTAATGACTAGTACACGATACTGTCTGGTTTCTAGACTTGCAGCAAAAACAAACACCGCTCTATCCCTCTCACTCACACAGAATTTAATAACCCCATCTCACTCCCACTTCACACGTCATTAGCGATCAAATCGGACATGAGTATCGACAGATCGGTAGCTTACCACTTAATGTATGCAAAAAATGATAGATTAACATTCATACAATTATTAACAGATAATAAGATATTATGTTTTATTAATAAACAGTGTGTGAGATCATTAAAATGAGTGTAAAAAGTTTAATAAGCTTTTAAAAAATCTCTTTTGTAAGCTTGATTGGCGATTCTTAGAAATTAATTTCTTGGTCAATGTGAGTAGGTAGATAATTTCCAAGAAGGCAAGGATTTGGCATGTTATCTGTCATAAGCTCTGTGCTATTTAATATTCGGGTGATAGAAAAAAAAAGTTTTTAGTAAGTATTTTATTTTTATTTTTTATAATTGTCGTCACTACTTAACCGGACTATCTTTCGGCTGCCTTAAGCGGACTCAAAGCCTCCAGCCAGGGGCGAATTTCTTATATTACTAAGCGACTGCATGCTAAGGGCACCTCCTCTGGGGTATGGACCTTGGCTTAGGGCTTCGTTTGGGGAGGACAGCAAGGTGGAACAGGCTGGATCAAATTCGGATAACTTTATTGTTAACAGGGGAATTTAAAGCTACAGGGTCAACTACGGCATGGGCTGGCACTTCATCGAGCAAGGGTGGGGGGGGGGGGGGGGGGGAAGAAAACAATAGGAATTACAATAACAGTACTTATACCTAATGTCTGGCTGTGGAGAGAATGCGTTCTTGGCATCTGTCACTTTCATACAAACGAATACATGTTTGGCAAATTTCATCTTTGTTAGTTAGATACTAGAATAATTGTCGCACAGATACTAGAATTGTCGCACTGATGGGTATCAGGAAAGCATTCTCTCGACGGCTGAACTGTAATTCTATCTGTAAAAAGACTAGATCTCAATGAAAAACCAAGCATGGGGGCATTTCTTTATTGCATAAATCAATGGATGGAGTACATTTAAAGAACTTACATGAATGACGATACCTGTGTCCTGTGCACGCTGGGTAACTGACTGCCCAAGGTGTCACTGTGGTGTTTGTTTTGTGACCAGTCAGTCTCCAAACAAACCTATTGCTGGCTAAAAGTTCAACTGTCACTAATGAGACACAATGATTTTTCTATTGTTACCGAACTTAATCAGTTTGATTCACAAATGAAAGGCAATAATCAGAATATTTTGCAACAAATACTGTCATATAGCAAGAACAATCCTATGAAGCTATAATTTAAATCTTAATCACCATAGCAACACTACATTATGTTACCTTGAGAAGAATAAACCGCCAAATACTAAGCATATAGTTATAACATACTTAGTATGAACTGCTTCATATACGGACCGTAATATTTTTTGTCAGCCGTCTGGCGGTCACTGTGTTCCTTTAATATATTACATCACATTAATATAAATATACAAGCGAACATAAATATATTATGTTTGCTATGAATCTGTTTTTTTATGTGACAATGTGGACAGATATTGTTTTGCTGGATGCGTAATGAATTTTTTGAATGAGTTGTATAAATTATATTTAAACAAAACGTATACGTTCATTGTCTTTTAATTCAGATTTATACGTAATAATGATAATTATAGTATATTTATTTCTTTAAAATTTAAAAAAAAATTTAAACTTCAAAAATAAATTATGATATAAAAGAATTCGGTGTTTCTTAACAGACTATTTTGAGAAGAAAGACCGCAACAAAATCAGAGGTCACAGTCTCTTTTGAAATCCTTACTTAATCTTGGTCACGCCAAATTGCGCCATTATGATTAGTGTCTGTAATGGTCTTTTGACGAATGAACTACACAGATTTGAGTGGATGATTACCTACATAACTTTTTACGGAGGTACAGTAAAATAGTAATGTTGGTAGTTTCCTTTTGGTTTTGGACCTACCAGAGCCCTTTTTGCCACTTAAACATCCGGATTTACAATCAAAATAAAGCAAAAGCACATGTGCTAAAAAAAACTAAATCGCCTTCATAATTATTATCGTACCACAGTCTCATCCAGTCACCAAGCATCCACGTCGCGCCGTGATCAAAGGGCGGCACCGTCAAAGCACATCGGAATCCACTAATTACTGCTCAGCAGCCATCGATGCTCATCCCGACAACACTACTCTAGTATCTATGGCATACCCACTTTATTAAACGGGAATTCGTACACAGATTCTATGAATAAATAGAGGAATATTCGTTTGTATGGTTAAGTTGATAAAGGAAGTTTGATAAAGATTTTTAATTAGTTAGAATAGTTAGAAGATTGATTATTTATATTTGTGAAAATAATATTTGTAGGAACTTAACTTAATGCATAACGTAACATCACGCCTGTGATCCCCAAAAGGGATAGGCAGAGGGGTGTACCTATAGTACACCCACATTTCGCCAGCTATGTTTAAGTCCCATGTAACAGGGGGCGAGCCTATTGCCATCCACCGGACACACGTCCAGACTCCGAGCTACTACTGAGAAATTCCAGAGTAGAGAGAGAGAGTGAGAGATTGAGTAAGTAGTTTATGGTATGGTAACAACATTTTATCGTGGTAGGTATCTGAAAATGTCATGAGAAATTCCTGATGGAAAAAACCCAAACAACACTTTGCCCGACCAGGGTATCGAACCCAGGACCTCACGCTCACCAATAGCGCTTGCGACCACTACACCACGTAGGAATATGTGCCAGAAAAAGTCCAGATCATATTTAAACAAGATAAAACTTGTCGAAAAAACAATAAAATAAACCTCGTGTTTTTACGATCGAATGATTTCCAAAATCTAAATCCCACTAACAAACAATAAATAAAAAGTTTATTGCACTTTCAAAACACTGTTATAGCATGTCATCTTAATGTTAAAAACGGATCTAAGAATCAGTGTAATCTAAAAATTAATTTAATTATAAAAAAACAACGTAACTTTGAAACGTACATTATTAAATAAATTTATTTTAATAGAACTTAAGAAGTCAAAAAACTATGTTTTATTTTTCTATCTCATTAAAAAGCTATAAAATTATTGAACTAACTAGAAATTAAGCTCATTAAGTCGTAAAATTCGTCATTTGATTGTATATGTAGGTACCACTGGCATATAATTACAAGCTTTCGAACTAATCTTCGATGACCACGAAGTAGTAAATAAATAGACCATATACTATTAACCGCTTGAATGCCGTAATTAAAGACACAAATAGAAAGCCATTGTGTCTCGCGTGGATTTATAATAGTCGTTGATAAAAAATATGAACTTCATTTTTGTGCCACTAAGGGCTGATTTTTCAATAGTCAGTTAGCTTTTATCTGAGGAATAAATATTACGGTTTGACAGCGTTTGTATAGAAAATATGTCAAACTGTCAGATTTATTCTTCAGTTATAAGTTATCTGACTATTGAAAAATCGGCCCTAAAAGATTTAAAAGAGCTTACAGTCAAAAATAATAGCATGACATTTTCAATACCTACCACGATAAAATCTTGTTGGTTTGAGCAATGCTATAATACCATAAACTACTTACTCATTCTCTCACTCACCCTCGCTCTCTCGATCTCTCTACTCTGGAATTTCTCAGTAGCAGCTCGGAGTCTAGATTTGTGCCCGCTGGATGGCAATAGGCTCGCCACCTATTACATGGGACTTAAACATAAAGCTGGCGAAATGTGTGTGTACTGTAGGTACACCTCTGCCTATCCCTTCAAAGATTACAGGCGTGATGTTCTGATACGTGTGATGTTACTAACTCAGACTAAGCAAAGCTTATTGCAAATAAAGCATCCCTAATCATATCGTTAACGCTTCAAAGATGACCTGTTTACGTACTTTACAATCTAGAGGGCATGACGCACACGCCCTTCAAAACCAAATAAACAAAAATATCGATAAAAATAATCGATTCATTACAGAAAACACTCAAAAATCGATTACCGGTGTAATTGGAATCGCTTCCTTATAGATAATTATGTACTTTGTGCTATCTGAAATACATTTGCGTATTTTAAGGGAGTTGGGTGTGGTTTGATAGTAACCGGTAGCGAGTCGCTTTTTAAATATTTAATTTAAACGCCTAACTCAAGTTTGGTTTTATATATAATAATAAACTAAAGCGAACCCGTTATGCTCCTGTTCCTAAAAGAGCAGTGGTGGCCTAGTAGTAACGGTCGCGACTTACGAGTTGTAGGTCGTAGGTTCGAACCCAGATAGGCGCTTTACTTTAAGTTAATTATTGGTATACATGTTGAGGAAACCAGCATGTTCTATAACGAAAAATTCGGAGACACGTGACATCTACCAAGCCGCACTGGGCCCGCCTGGTAGATTACGGCCCACTCCCTCTCACCCAGAGGAGGCCTGTGTCCCAGCAGTGGGAACGTTATAGGCTGATCATGCATTATGCATGCTCCTGTTATGCTCAGATAGGTCAAACCTCAACATAAAGCTCCTTCGTTTCATTATCTGTTGTAATTATGAACATCTTAACAAATTACCTACAAACTTACACTGATATTCTATAATGTATTAAACCAATGATCTAACAAGGACTCAAATTCGGGTCATGAACCAGAGTTAATCAATAAAAGTATCATAATTGCTAGCTAGTAACATGACTGCTAGCATCTATTTTCTCAACCGCTGCCTCTTATAGCTTGCACCACACACACATACATAATTCATGTGATAAAATACAAGCAATCAATTACTCCACATGTAAATCGCTTAAGCGCGTCCCTTACGACGTAGCGTCTTATTTTGTAAGTAGCTGTAATGTGCTTTGTTTTAACGCTTTTGGCTGGATTTATATTAAACTAAAAGTATAGAGTTAACAGGACTTAATGAGGGAATTTAATTACAACCTTTTTGAGGGACTATAAGTACATAAATAATGAGTACTTTAGGGCAGTTTGGAATTTGAATTCTCAGGTCAACCAAAGTGTAAATATTATTAGCGACTTTAGCAAAATCTCACAAAGAGACACATCCCTTACATCTGGAATCTCTCAAAGAAGTAAACGGTATTTACCTCTTTGAGAGTTTCTAGATGTTACGGTTCGGGTTGTTCGTTGGCGAAACAAGATTGTAATCTTAAAAACTTGTAGAAATTAAAAACGATGTAGGAATTTAAAAACATCGAAAGAATGGAAAATCCTACTAAGAATTTAAAAATCTACTAAGAATTCAAATTCTCTCGGCTTCAGAAAACAAATATTTAGGCACTTTCATGATTTAGGTAGAATTTAACTTACAAAAATAGACCTAGAACTATGTTACTACAGAATTAAAATTATATCACAATACAAACTTAGCCTCAGCAATACTACCTCTACACCATAATCCACTTCCCGACTGTCAGTGCACAAAGCGCTAGAAATCATAATCAAGTAAAGGAAAACAAGTATAAACCGTACACAAACTGTCGCGAATTCTCTCAAACATTCCCTCTACACATATATATAGGTACAATACAATATGTAAATCCGTTTGCTCGCTCTCGACACGCTAATATCCTTTAATAAAGGTAATGCAACTTGAATTGCGACTTGGCTGCAGGCTAGGGTTACCCCTTGCTAGCTTTTGGAAATTATAATAATTCAGCCTGCGGGTTACATATACAGGGTTACAGGGAAAGTCGTACTGAATATTAAAGGATGTTATTATTCAGGTCATTTACGATGAATTTCATTCTGAAATAAAATGTCCGAAACTTAACCGTTATGGAGATATAAAATTTTTAAGATTATTTTTAAAAATCCTTTATGTTTTGGCTTTTAGTCGTTTTCTTTGGGATTAGAGCTCCTAGAGTCGGTTTTTTTGATGTATCTAGTTAGAGGACATGTCCATTAATAAAAATGATCAACAGAAACTGAACCTACTACTAACAGCTTAAAAAACTGCTCGACAACGGTTAGCATTATGAATTTTCTAATAGAGTGTTCTTAACTTTAACAGGCTTTTAATAAAAAAAATTGTATGGAACTTATTCTGCAAATAATTTTATAAAGTTCTACGTCTCTTTAGCTATTCAAAAAGGTATAATACTTGCTATTAAATAGGCAAATCATTGCCCAAATAACTGTTAAGTTAGGAGAGGGTACATTTTTAGTTTGAGGTAAAAGTAGCTAAAATACGTAAAAAAAAGACAAAAATTTTAGCAATATTTTTATAATTCATGTTCTACATGGCCGCCGCTATTTCTAACACAAAGTCTCATTCTTTTTCTTAAATTACTTTTCACGACAGAAGTTCGTAGGTTCCGCCTCATTTCCTCAGCCGCATCAATAATTTTTTGTCTTAGAATATCGACATTTGCGATCGGTGTCATTTGGTCGTATACTAGGCTTTTCATATGACCCCACACATAAAAATCCATCGGCGTTAAATCGGGGCTCCTCGCCGGCCATGCTATGGGTCCGCCTCTTCCATTGGTTTGGGTAATTCTCGTCCAACCATGCTCGAACACTTCTTCTGTAGTGCGCTGGGCAGCCATCATGTTGAAAGAACATGTCTCGTCTCAATGCAATAGGCAAGTCTTGCATTAAAGAGGGTAACTCCTCCCTCAAAAAGTTTTCATATGTCTCGCCATTCAAGTTATCGGGCAGGAAGTATGGCCCTATCAAGTTATTTGATATTATACCCATCCACGCATTAAGACTGAATCTCCTTTGTGACCCTTTTGGTCTTTTTTTCTTGGGGTTACCTTGCGCTTTGGGAGCCCAATAATGGGTGTTATGATAGTTTGTGATGCCGTCTTTGTCAAATTTCGACTTATCTGTCCACATGATTTTCTTTAAAAAATCCGGATCTTCATTATCGGCATTGAGCATAAATCTGCAGAAGTCAAGTCGTCTCAATGGATCCCCTTCTTCAATTACTTGCACTGGCGTGTAATGGTAAGGGTATTGCCCAGAACTGTGCATTACGAACCAGACTTTCCACTGGGAAATACCAAGCCGTCGAGCGACAACGTTTGTTGACGTGGTTGGGTCGGCTTCAAAGAGACGTCGTATTTCATTATCTTCGTCGTCGTCATCAAGAACACGAGGTCGTCCCATGTCAGTCCGACGTACTAGCACAGAACCAGTTTCTCGTAGTCTTCGATAAACTCTGTCAAATACGCCAATATCAGGTACTCGGCGAGTAGGATACCTTAGCATGTATTCATTGCGTGCACGCAACGACACTCCTTCGCAAAATTCATAACACATTAGGATGTCAGCATATTCCTCGTTGGTAAATGTTGCCATGTTCACAACACAAATCAAAGTCCAGTTACAAGCCACGTCACACAGTTAGAAGATGAAACAGTCCAAAAATCCAAGCCAAGTCGCGTTTTTACAAAAAAATATCGGAGGGCACGGATAACACATCTACCATGGAAGATTCGCATGAGCAGACTAAACAAACACCACGATCCACGATTTGACAATTCAGACATTTAAAATGACATAAATACCTGTCACCCACTGACCTCTATTAAAATAGAGGTCAGTGCTGTCACCGCACGTCTCCCGGGCACAAACAATGTCTACCCAAGCCTTTTTTCATTGTTTAAAAGTGCCAGGTAGTAAGCCGGATTCTTTTGTATCGAAATTCTGTTATGTTGTACTACCAGATGGGCCTATTCTAATAACATTATTTTAAGATTTTATGAACGAACCTAGTAGATGATATACCTTTTTGAATAGCTAAAGAGACGTAGAACTTTGTAAAGTTATTCGCAGAATAAGTTCCATACATTTTTTTTTAAAGCCCATCAAAGTTAAGAACACTCTATTAGAAAATTCATAATGCTAACCGTTGTCGAGCAGTTTTTTAAGCTGTTAGTAGTAGGTTCCGTTTCTATTGATCATTTTTATTAATGGACATGTCTTCTAACTAGATACATCAAAAAAACCGACTCTAGGAGCTCTAATCCCAAAGAAAACGACTAAAAGCCAAAAAATAAAGGATTTTTAAAAATAATCTTTAAAATTTAATATCTCCATAACGGTTAAGTTTCGGACATTTTATTTCAGAATCAAAATCATCAGAAATGACCTGAATAATAACCTCCTTTAATATTCAGTACGACTTTCCCTGTAACCCTGTATAAAATTGCAATCAATCGCAATGCCTTTAATTTTGACAGTTCAGCCACGTTTATTGTTTCGTTATTTACGTTGTTGTGTAGACGATTTTTTCTAACCTATGAAGCAATAGATGTTAAAATTAAAGGCATTGTGACCAATTGCCATTTTATAGGTTTTACGCAAAAGCCAGCCCCGCTGGGTGCTCTATTTCCGATTTCGACTCATCTCACTCCTTAGCCAATAGCTATGAACCAATCTCGCCAAGTGTCAAGCTTGTCCCACCATTTACGCCTGGGTCTGTCGCGATGCCCTTGGACATTTTCGGGGACCTCTCATTTCTCTCTACTGTCTTATTATAGCACCATTTGTCACCATTTTGTTTCTAAAAGGCCAATCTCTCCCGTAAAGTTAATTTTACTTCAGCTATTTTGATATTTTGGCATAAAACCCATTTTATATCATAGATTTGACAACAGAGGACAATATTTATAAGCCTTAAAAATCTAGTCGCAATCCCATCTCAACGACAATGGAATCAATGTCAGAAACTTGACAAAAATGTGTAAATTATAGGTATTTTTGACAGATTGTGACTGAAATTAGGATGCTAATGTTCTTCAAAATTAGAAAATTGCCACTTTGTTTATTTTTCAAATCCTGTCAAACTGTGTTTTTTTTTATTAATATTTATTAAATCATCTAAGTTGCAGGACAATATTCACATCCCTAGGACACCTGGACACTCCCCAGTTTCGTTCTTAGGTGCTCGCATTAGCATGCCTTAGTGTCTCAAGAATAAAATTATCCATATTTCCACTAGAAAACCTAACTACAGTTTTAAATGTCACATTTGTTAGTTGCGGAGAAATCTTTGAATGTTTTAGCGTGCATTGCCTTCGTAGGGTAGCCATGTTTGTGTTGTGTGTGTAAGAGGGTTGGTGCTACCCGGAATTGCTTATAGCGGTATACTTTAAAGTTGCGTGGTTTCTGGTTGCTCCACCTATAGGTGAAAATATTGAAATGTTTTCATGTTTATTTAATTTTGTACGTTAGGTTATTTTCGTTGTAGCAATAACACAAACTAAAGTTGTACTTTTCACACGTTCAGTCAGTATTAGACAAAGCTTTTTATCTGAAAAAGAGAAAATTTGTCAAGGCAAGTCGACTAATTTTAAATTCCTATGCCAAATATCTCAGCAAAATATCGATGAAGGTAAAAACAATAACAGCTTTAGGGTTCAAAGTTCAGCAAGCGAGCAAACTAATTAAGTTTTAGACCTAATCTTCAGCTAAACAAATAAAAACATCAATTCCGAGACCAATGAATTTTCAGGGAAAAGTTTGCTCATAGAATTAATCTTAATCACGTCATGACTTACGTCATCGTCAATTATATCACAGAATAGAATCCCCATCAAATATTAAGGGTTCGAATTATCTTGAATGGATTCTTATTTGGAACAGTCAATTTTCATTATGAAACAGAGACTTTTTGCGATAGCTGACTTTTTTGCCTGCCACTCTTAATTATGAAGTGCCTATTCATAATTTAGTTCGAGATTTATTAAGGAAAATTAATAATAGCCAATTTTATTATGATTCTCTAAAGACATGTAAAAGTTGGTAACCTGACCTGTATATTTTTGCAAAAAAAAATTATTAACTGTAATTTAAATAATAGAGATGTTTATAGATCGGTTCCAGCTTAGAAAAATTGAGATTCCTTCCGTGACATGGCTGTCTTTGTTTCCTTGGGAAACATAAGCAATATTTAAGAGCTAGACTAGCTAGATGCTAGTATGTCTATATACCTATCAATATCACCAAAAGCACATCAGGCCAGTTTAGCAAAAGCAGACAAAAACATGATTATTGACACACGTATAAGTATCTCATACGCCTCCATGCATAGGCTAAAAGTGTAGTGGGTACTTAGCAGACAAAATTACGTGTTTCGTAGTCCTCTACCGGTGCCTGCACGCCGCAGCGCGATGGTAACAAAGCTTGCTCATTAACTCCCTGCCGACTGACGACGCTGCCATGAGATGTAGACTATTATGCAGATGGGACAGACCGGTTCAAGGATATTTACACACATCAAAAGTGTAGTGAGCACGTTTTTGCTAGTTACAAAAAATCTGGTTTTTAGATCATATTTTTTTTAAATCCTATGGATACTTTTAAAGTTCGTAATTTGAAAAGGGAATAGTATTTCAATTTCGGTCAAAAGGTGAATATCTTCTGTCAAGTCGTATTCCTATAATTATAATCCAGCAACGGGCTTGAGGCCAAATCAGTAACATTTCTGCCATATTCTGAGTGGGATCAATACAAAAGAACGTTATTATGGAGAGAAGACGTCATTCGTTCCGAGAAGAAATGAGCCGTGGGAATGTTGGAAGCTGCTTCTCGGCAACGTGCTGTGGTAATCGCTCTAGGCACTACACAGAGGGTTATAGGTCGACTTTGGATACGTTACCGCATCACTGGCAGCGTGGCAGAGCGACATGGAGGACGAGCTTGCTTCACCACATGCAGACAAGATCGTTACATACAAATTACTGTTCGACGTAATCGTACAATGACCGCGATGATGTTGGTTCTGGACGATGAACGATGGACTTCATAGTTCTTCAGGGACGTTAATAAGCCATCAAACCATAATAAATCGTTGCAAACACACTTGCCGCAGCTAACATCAACATCTTCGTACCATGGCCTGCTCAATCGCCAGAGTTGAATCCCGTTGAGCACGCATGGGATATGCTTCAAATAATAGCTCTGCTAAATATCGATGCCGTACACACCAGAACATATTTTTCGGCCTGTTACGACGGACGCGGGCGGCCATTCCGCAACGTGATTTGGATGAATTTATATTGAGTATGCGAGTATGAGTGTTATTCGCGTTAGCGGCGGAAAAACAGACTACTAATTATTTATTTTACTCAATAAAAATCTTTTATTTTTATCACATTTTAAATCCAGGATAAGCAAAAATCGCGAAGTCTTTATTTGCAAAAAGCAAGAGCACTTCGTCGATCTACACACATGAAAACATAATTAATAAATGAAATAAATAGTCATTTTTATTTAATTTCAATAAGGTAATATTTTTTTCTTATATACCGTGATCCTTAGACACTTTTGATGTGTGCAAGTTTACTGCCTCAAATTTTGTGGTGGTTGATTCTCTAGGGCACTCGGGGAGAGTCGTTTATCAGACTTGAGGCAGGTTTCTTTTTTTTATGTTAACCTCGTATTTTGAATTGACAACAATATCATAACGAAGTAGACAGTTCCTCTCTCTTGAGCCTTTACCGTCGTATCGAGGATGCCTGGTCGAATTATGTACTTTGCACCGAAACGTATCTGAATCATTATATAAACCTACATTAAAGGGATGTAGGGGAGGAGGTCATTTGCAACCAAATTACGCCTTATTACCCCTATGCAACCATTTCCGAGTCATATGACTTATTTTTTTGGCAGTATACAACTTGATTTATTTTTATCTTCTTCTACTGTAAAATGACAATTATCTTTAATATTTTATAAATCAGAGCACACAATTTTCATCATTTTGAGCAGGTTTTTTGACTAAAATGGTTGATTTCTGCAAAAAACATGAATATACTTTAGCGACAGAACATTCCAAAAATATGTACAAGTTTTAGCTCTCCAACGAGATACAACAAGATACCAGAGGGGCAATTCTCGTACTTAAAAAACGTTCAAATTCAAGTCGCAATCTCATCTCAGCGACATAATGTCAAAAACTTGTCAAAAATGTATGTAAATTGATTGTAATTTTGACAGATTGAGACTGAGATCAGACTGTGAACGTTCTTAAAATTACGGGAATTACCCCTCAGATATCATCAAAAAAATATAAAATGTCGAATTACTGGAAATTGACATTTGCATAGGGGGTCATCATTTGGATGCAAATTACCTTCCCTACATCCCCATAATGGATTGCCGACGTATTACAAATAACCCTGTATATAAGAGCATATTTATCACCACTCTTACGCATTTCGTGATTTTAAACCCAGAGTTCTCGTTTTATTTTTACATCTTAAGTCAGTTGTGGACATAACAATCATCACGCCTGGATTCCCCGAAGAGATAGACAGAGGTGTACCTATAGTACACCCACATTTCGCCAGGTATGTTTAAGTCCCATGTAATAGGGGGCGAGCCTATAGCCATCAACCGGGCACGAATCTAGACTCTGGGCTACTACTGAGAAATCCCAGATGGGAAAACCCAATAACACTTTGTCTGACCCGGGAATCAAATCTAGGGCCTCTATGCTCAGCAGTTGGCTTGCGACTACTAGACCAATGGGGCAGTCACATAAGATTGAATCAGATTTTGGATCTCGGTGCTTTTCAAACGGGAAAGAGTCCATCAACTTTCGCATCGTCACGATTATGTTTTCTTTATGTATACTAATAATAAAGCTAAAGAGTTTTGTTTGTTTGTTCGAACGCGCTTATCTCTGGAACTACCAGTCGGATTTTAAAACAATATTTTTGCATTCGATAACCTAATTCTTCAGGGAGGTTATAGGCTAAACGACAAAAAGTCCGCAAGAACGAAAACGAAATAACAGCTCGAGCGGGGAGATGCGATGCGACGGGGTGGGTCGGGGCCGAAATTTCACGCGGACGAAGTCGCAAGCAGACGCTGTCATGTATAATCTTGCAAATAGTTACAAAATATGTCGCCTCTCCTCTCTTACTCTATGCCCACATTTGAACAGAACTAGGAAGATGGAAAATTTTAATAAAATATGTTTCCCGCGTAAACGTCTCGCGCGTCACGTCTCTAACAGATCCCTTAAAGTCTTGCAATATTACATACAACTACTACCTTCCTTTCTATAACAATGATATTAGGGTTGAAATTCCCCTGTGTTCAATTTGAAAGTAAATGGGGTTGGTGAACAAATGCGCCACAAGGATGCACCCCCGATTATGAGGGATATTATTTCCTAGTTGCATTAAAATAATTTATTCTAATGTGGAATGTAATTTAAAAGGTTCCTCCTTTTACGACGTTTGTTTTCTCTAACCTTTAAGCTGAAGTGTTAAAACTTAAAATAAGGCTTGATTGAGGAGGTGTATTTGGACCCGCCTTCAAAAAAAAGGAGGGTATACATTCGGTGGGTTTTTTTGCTGGTTTTTAAGAATAATAAATATAATGTGATTAGACAGGTATTACTTCCATCATTTATTTGCAGTGGGTAAGTAACATTGTTGAAATAAAGTGTTCTGCAGGTGGTGCCTACAGAATCCAGAGGATACTATTAAACTATTACTTTATCAAATAAATATTTATTTAGAGACACCATATTTTTTACATTGATGACAAGATAAAAAGACTGTTCTATATATAAAAAATACATTAAGAGAAAATAATAAATGTCATATAAAAAAACCAGCATGGACTGTTCAGATTAGAAAAGAGTCCAAACAACAAACATTTTAATCGCAGATAATATATTATTATTATTTCGTTTAGTGGCCATTGAGCACCACTTACTAAGCAGTGGGTCGTATGATTAGTGTCTCCATGCATGTGCACATTGCTAAAGACCTTCAATCAACATATTTTCCCTACGATCTAATCACGACTTTATAATAAAGCAGGTGACACAGAAGTGGCGCTGTATTCTTTTCTCTATCGCGAGTTTATATTTTTTTCTACAAATCCTGAGAAAATCTAATCGTAAATTTATTTTTTTAGACATCCACCTATCCTCTTGTGCTTGAACACAGTGGAGACAGAATGTGCGAGTAAGACGATGAATATTAATTGCTACGAGATTTCTAAAAACTCTGAAGTGGGTATCGTGTCATCTCGCTCCCGTGTTTTATGACCAAGCATTTCTTATGGGGATAATTTTGTTATAAAGTTGCAGTTATACATTTATATAATATTTTTTATATATCTGGCATTATTATCCAAGTTATATCTGTATGCATCTCAAGCCTGTAAAGCATTTTTATAATAAAGACATCAACCCACTGGGCCGTAACATCAGATAAACAAATGATTGTTTTATTATCAGTCAAATGCAGTCGAGTATTTAAAATTGCATTTTCAGCTTAGTGAACTTAATGCGATACCGTGATTAGAGCGATTATATTGTTAAAATTCTCGTAAATATAAAGATATAAAGAGTTTTATAGCTGTCTAATTTTATTGTAATAATATTTGCTTTTTAGGATGTGTTGTTTTTTGTTTTGGTTTGGTAAATACCCAAAGACTGGTGAGAAGACTGTGTCAAGAGGTACTGCTGCATAATGTAACACATCGATAGGGGTTCATGGACGGCTCAGATCCCAAGTGCGTATGCGGCATCTCCCCATGGACAATAGCCCACTATCTATCTTGCGCCGCATGCCCTGTCACCTGTGCACTTGATGATCTTATGGCTGCGTCAGTGAGCGGAGTTTGCGTAGCTGAATTTTGGGCCGAACATGTTTGAACTTCTTGCCTTTGAGGAAGAAGAAGAATGCGATATTGTACGACACGTTGCTGGACAAAGAGCAAAATAAAAAGTGAGTGAGTGTCAAAATAAAAGTCTAAGGTACATTTCATTTCTCCTTTCTAAGCACGTCGTATGTTCAGCAATCAACCTATTTTTAGATAAGGTTAATGAAACTTATCACAACCTTTAAAAAAATAGAAGCGTGAACATTCAATGAACATCATGTTAATGCATTTTATTGTATAATCGTCTGATCGTCTTATCAAACTATTTCCAAGTAATTGATGCGTAAGTGTGGAATAATTCGCGGGGCAATACATGCACACTTCATATCTGAGTTTAGAATTCTGGCTGTAAATAAAATCGTTTTAGTAAAAAATATGAAATGGTTCCACATTTATTAAGTAGAGTTAGCAGAGTATATATAGTGCTGTTTACCCCATCGGGAAATACAAGTGTGAAAATGTTATGGTAAGAGCTTCGAGTGCTTGAAAATTTAGGTATTAAATGCAGGTTTCAGAATCTTCCTAACCTACTTTTTATCTACATATTGTTTCACAAAAATAAAGCCCATAAAATCATTTATACAAGTATTGCTTCATCTGCCATATTGCGTCAAAATTAATAAAAACTTAAACACGTATACATACACATGCCTTCTTTCCACGGGGGTAAGCAGAACCTACTTAACACCACCTGTAAGATCCTTACATACTACAAAAAACTTAAACAGTCATCAAGAAATTAAATGTATGCTCTCCATGATCCAAATGTGCTTTAGCTTGAAATAAAGATTTAAGCTTCTTACTCCTTGCAATGGTAGCAATGTCCATGACATCTGACAATTGTATGCTAAGGTTAGCGATACTATAAATTCCTGTGACCTTATCTAGAATATCTGCTAGTCGGAAGGTCTGAGGGACCTTGGCGGAAGGTCCCTCTTTACCAAGGTTAAGATAATCCGCCAGTACTGGTCTTTGTCTCAATGCAGATTTAATCTAATAAATGTATCTTTTACTCTCTGTTCATAATATCTCGCCTGTGTTCTCCAAAGGGAGAAGGCAGAGGTGTTTATAGTAGGTAGGTAGTACACCCACATTTTGTCTAAATGTAAGTCCCGTATAATGACATCCAGAAGTACTTTTTGTGGTTTCTTTATTGGTCCATCAATCTAGCTAGCCTTTTCCCAACTAACACTACCCAGTTGCGCGTACCGAATTATTATCTGCCCGTCGTCATGGAAGACTTTTGGCCGCAGGACGTGGTGTTCCGTCGCTTCCGCGGACAAGTACCACAGGATAGCTCAAGGACAAGCTAGTGAAGTGCTACTAACATAGTTTTTAGCTATTATTAACACAAGTTTTGTTTTATTTAAGTACTTTATATATGTTAGTTTGTAAGGTATATGTCTATGGGCCATTGTAGCCTGAAATAAAAGTTTTACTATTATTATTATTATTAGTTACTAGAGACACAGACAGTAGAGAGAGTTACTAGAGTTACAGTTGACTGGTTGTCAGACTTTTGGACTTCTGACAACCCACCAGGAGCTCTGAGTTTTTTACTGGCATTCAAACAACAAAAATAATAAATTTTTGTCTATAATAGGTAAGGATGCAGTACCTACTTCCTTGGACACACTAGGACATACTAGGAGACTTTACTATCAAATTCCGTCTAAGTTCAAGTCAAGCTCATAGACTGCACTTAATGTCTGTTTTATAATGAGTTATATAGATAATTAGACCTTGTATAAAAGTGGAGTGATGGATGTTATTGTCCTTGTGTGCCTTTAAGGGCCATCCAACATGCGAGGTGTTTTATTAATGTATCTCATCCGATAACCATCTAAATGGGTCTCACATAATTAAATCACAATCATTAAGAAAAAGCCTCAAGATGTCTTTTTAATTGTCCGTCGTTCGCCATGATATTTAATTAATGTACTTTTTAACTCGAGTATACAATTAAACTTTATCGCTTTGTGTCCGAAAATTTGGCAGAAATTATCATTCGTTTTGGCGATAACTTTGAACCTACTTAACTCGAAATTCGTCCTAATTTTCTTGCCAATAAGGTTGGAAGTTGAAAATGATTTCGTGACTAATGTCTTCCGCTAAATTTTAATCAAGTTGTAATAAAAAATACAAATAAATCATTTCCCTTTGTCCGGAGGGGCGTGGTCAGTCTGCCACGTCCTCGTCGCAATAATTAATATTTAATTCGGATGAAAATTTTTACTTTGTTGGATTTTTTGTAGGCCACGTTGGACGATGATTAATTCCTTGTTTTCTGCGCATTTTTCTTTGGGACGATTTAATAAAGTTTGTGATGTGCGTGCATTTGTGCGTGTGATATTTTTAAATTGTTTTTTTGTTTCACGCAACTTATAGGCGTGGATTGAAATAAATCTTTCAGTGGACTTGAAATAGATTGGGCCGAAAAGTATATTTATAATAGAGACTGTTGTTCATTTAAACACGAAATGTGTGACAGTTATATTTTATAAACCAACTAGCTACCCGCCCCTGCTTCGCGTGGTTCTAAATATCGTCAACAGCGCCACCTTTCAGGTCGAAAACTAGCTATCTTTCAAGCTGGAACCAACCGTACACATTGACAAAATTTCGTTGAATTCCATGACGTGTTTTCTGAGATTAGCGTGTACGAACATAGTGACACGTGATTTTTTATATAAATATTAATAGGACGTAACCAAATGCCACATTGTCATCATTCTAAAATTCAACAGCGACATAGAATTAATACTTATTTGCAACATTTTTTACGTAACATCCTAAGCCTATTTAATTTTGTCGGTAAGGTAATCTTCACATCAAATAAAAAACACGTTGTCGTGGCCGTACCATCAGAACAAACTATCACTTTGTCTGTAAGAGGCAACACAGAGGTGTCATCAACTAGATGGGCTTTTAGAAGCGTTGTCATCAAGGCAGTACTACCTTGAATATATTTTCGCGTTCTTTTGAAATAATCTATGTTCCACCTTTTTTTTTTTTTTGTGGGTGGGAAATCATCAAATAACTTCTCCCGCTCTGGGCAGAGCAGGAGGGCGTGTCAGACTCTTACTGACTAAAACCCACCCGTGTTCCTTCAGTTGCCTGTGCCAGGGGCCACGGTAACCCTCTTGGACTTTTCCGCAACCCTAGCAGGCATCGGTCCTAGCAAACCCCGTCATTGGTGCTCACATCTCTTTGAGGCGCGCGTGGAACACAACGCGCCGTCGACCCGGGCCTGGTCCTTATCGAACGGCGAGCTGCCCATTGCTCGCCGTTCGCAAGCCCGCGCCTACGGTGACCGGGAATCGGCCTGCGATTCCCGACGCCCAGGGCGTCTCCTGCGGCGGCTAGGGGCGGGAGGGCGCAAACTTTGCCTCTCCCTCACGCGTTCCGCCTCCTCCTTCGCGAACATTACTGTTTCGCAGAGGGAGGTGACGGCTTCCCAAGCCCTCTCGCTCCGTACCATAGCCTGGACCAAGGCCGGACGCGAGAGATCGCCACCGCCAATCGCCTCCACGAGGACACGGCGGTGCTCCGCCCAAGCCGGGCAGACCTCCACCGTATGCTCCACCATGTCCTGCGGGCGATCGACACAATGGTGACACCCGGGCGTTTCCTCTCGCGTTATCCGGAACAGGAACCTCCCGAAACAACCGTGTCCGGTGAGGACCTGCGTCAGGCGGAAGGTGAGGACGCCGTGGCGCCTCTCTAGCCACTCCTCAAAGAGGGGACTTATCGCCGCAATTGTGGCGTGCCCAGCGCTGGGTTGCGACAATCGCACTCTCCATGCCGCCCTGAGATCCCGCCGGAGCTCTGTCCGCTGTACCGTAATTTCTCGCGGCAGCGGAGCTACGCCCCGGCGTTTCGCCTCCTCGCGCCACTCCCAAACGTGCGCGAGGACTTTTGCCTCCAGATCCCATGGCGGTAATCCGGCAAGGAGGCACGCCGCCTCACCGGAGACCGTACGGTATCCCCGGACCAGCCGGGTGGCCATGACCCTTTGGGGCGCGTTCAACTGGCCGCCGCCTCAAGGAACGCGCCCACACCGGTGCCCCGTAAGGGCCATGGACCGCACGACCCCCGCGTAGAGCCTCCGGCAGGAGGCGTTTGGCCCCCCTAGATTGGGCAGGAGCCGCATTAAGGCAGCCCCGGCCCTTTCCAGTCTGGGAGCCAAATGTCGGAAATGCTCCACGAAGTTCCACCGGCTGTTGAGGACGAGTCCCAGGTACTTCATCGTCGACTCGACGCCGATGTGAACCCCTCCTACCGTTATTTGGGAACCCGACGGTGGCGTGTTCCGAGGACCATGAAAACACATGGCCTCGGACTTGTGCAGGGCCACCTCGAGTCCCAATTGCCGGATCCTCTCGACGATTGTCGCAACCCCGCGTGTCGCTAGTTCGGCCGCCGCCTGGTGCGACCTCCCCTGCGCCAGGACTAGCGTGTCGTCAGCGTAACAAACCACGCTGACGCCGCTGGGGAGGTCGGCGCGCAGCACCCAGTCGTAGCCGATATCCCACAGATGCGGCCCCAGGACCGATCCCTGTGGGACACCGCACGACATCTCTTGCCGGTTCCATACTCCCTGGTGACCGGGGTAGATGACGGCCCTGTCCGTCAAATAGGCCTCGACCACACGACAGAGGTAGGTCGGCATCCGATGATACCGGAGTGCCTCCCTGATGCAACTCCAGGGCAGGGTATTGAAGGCATCTATGTTTCACCTGGAAGCCGCATCTTGATTTAATTGAATGATCAAAGCAGACGGTTAATGTTGAATTTGCTATACGGCTCTCGACAATTTTGCTATATTCGCTATACGGCTCTCGACAATTTGCCATATTCGCTATACGGCTCTCGACAAATTGGTATACGGCTCTCGACAAATTGGTATAGGTACGGCTCTCGATGATTTACTTTACGGCTCTCGACAAAAGTTATGCAACTCCAAATGATACTTACACAGTTATGCTTTGTTTTTGTTGACGCGGCTTTATCATTAGATTACTCAATTTAGCGTTCATTTATAGTTACATATTTAGATGCACGTGATTGAACCGGTTTATAACTACTTCCAAAATCACATTTTCTCAAACATGCTTGGAAATTTGAGCATTATTTTGACAACCTTCTTAGAGATAAATTTAAATTGCTGCATTGCCAAATACATGTGAGCAGCGGCCGGCAAAAGTTGTATGAAAATCCATATCTGTCGTGGTTTAGCGGCCAAATAAATTACATAGTAAAGTCACGTACACGATAGATATGACTTGACTATGTTGTCAATCGCTCCATTTTTAAATTACAAATTAAATAATGGAACGATTGGCTTGCAAATAGAAAGTAAGGAAGAAATTAACACTTTAACGCAGGAAAAAATATTGTTGCTCGCTGTTCGTCATCGATTTTGAAAAGTAATTGTATTTTAATTTCCGCGCCTTATTTGAGAAAAGTACTATACAAGCCTTGGCCACAACTAGGCATTGATGGACTTACGTATGTGTGCCTCGGCTTCGCCTCGGCCCACATTTACACGTTCGTCCATCGATGCCTCTTTTACTGGCCGCTGCAGTAATGTACTATAACCATATCAATCAAGCATCGGCATGAAAACTCACATGCAACTCTCTAACCCTTTTACCAAAATAAGTTGCAGTAAACGAAAGTTACTCAAGAAACTGAACTCCGGCTCCAAACACTCTCCGTCTAATTAAGTGATGCAGGTTCGACTCCCGTTTGAATACAACTTCATCGGCCAGTCCCACTTGGATTTAGTTGAAGCCTGAACTTTAAGTTGAAGTTACAAAACGTGTGCAAGTTTTGTTTGATCTTGGAAATTAATTAATTGGTATATTTCGTCTTAGTTTGTGGAGTTTCATGTGGGCATCCAGTTTGCTTCACTTGTGTATGTATTCAAAGTTGAAGTATCTATGGCTTTTGAACGGATGGCTTCTCATAATGTAAGTTGCGTCATAGAAGGGTTCCTAAACGGTTAGCACTTTGACTTGGAAAAAACTTTAGCTGAAAATCTAGGTACCTAGGTAGGTACCTAATAAATAACACAAAGACTGTGTATTCGATTAGAAAACACTACAGCAGTTGTCAAAACAGTAGTATTAGTTATTGTACAACAGTGCTCTTGTACAAAAGTTGGCCACCTATGATTTTTCAAAATAACTTTATTTGTTACATTGGTTGGACGGAGAAACGGCTTTAAACTTCGACACACATAATGTATTTTCTGACTGTCCAAATAGGTCATTCAATCCTAATTACTTAATTCCTTTACATAACTTCTTATTTCCTTTGTCTGTTGTCTATATATCTTTGTCTTTCTTTCTTTATCTCATCTTCATCGTCGTTGTCTTGGTATGTTGTATTAAAAAAATCTATTTATATAAAATTAAATGCTGTTCGTCGGTAAGCATATCACTTGAGAACGGGTGGATTACTTAGGCTATTTTTTGTTTTAAAATGTATAATAGTCCGAAATAGGTTTTTAGGCAAAGAAAAATCTGAAAATGTTCCCGGATAATTTATAAATTCGGGAAAAACCGAACATCCTTTTTTCTATGGAATTTTTGTACGTACAATTGGACAAGACAACGTCTGCCGAGGCAACAAGTATTTAATAAACAAATAGGTAACACTTTTAAAACAAAAAAAAAACATGCTGTAAAAGAAAATTCAAAGGAAAGAGAAACCACAAAATACATGATAACGCTCGTCGCGCAAAAACGCGTAACGTGTATTCTGTATAGATGTTATCTACATATTACGTCTTTATCTATCCAAGTCACTGGGCTCACATTAACTCGTCAAGCTCCTGGGTACAGAAACTCCCAAGGGGATAATTTTAGCTGTTTTTAACGTACATTCTATATTAAAAAGGCACTTGTAATATATAGCTTCAGATAAACAAGAAATTGAGAGTTTTAACATGGCGAAAAGGATTAGGAATTCCCTTAGTATAGGTCAGTAAAGGTTTTAATTCTACCATACATTAAATCAAAAAATCAAAAACATTATATTTAGATACTATGGTAAATTATTTTATTATATAACTAACTATTTACTGCGTTATGCGTTAAACAATCCTACTTTTAATATTCCTTGCAATGAAACAGTTAGACACAACTCTATATTATTATTTCCTTACTACCTTTCACATAGAAATGACTGCTACATTTATACGTTACATGTAAAACATACGCACAACCGCCATTTTATATTCCATGATCCCTCCACCCACGCCAGTGTATTATTTATCTACACGTCACTGAGTAAGCATTACCTCATCACTGCGTTTTGTTCGTGTTAGGGAAGACAGTCTTCAGGGAAATTAGTGTATGGAGTCGGTAGTGATATGAAAAGTGCAGTTACGAGGTTCTTGTTTTAGAACCAAATATGGATTTAAAATTTCGTTTCTTTGATGTGGTTTTTTGGGTTTCCAACGGGACCCTATTACTAAGGCACCGCTCTCCGTCTATCCGTCTGTCTGTCCATCTGACACAGGTCTGTATCTTATGAACCGTAATAGATAAAAACTCGGTTTTCACAGAGTGTTTATTATGGCCGGTATAACAATATACAATAAAATTTTAAATTAAAATTTAATATTGTATGGGGGTACGGAACCCTTCGTGTGCGTTGTCCGACTAGCACTTGGTTATTTTTTTAATAACTGCTAGGTACTTTTATTGTCGTTAGGGAGTAGCTATCTATTTAGTTTTAGAAAGATTACCTATTATTAATTGTGTGTACCTTTCGAGACCTATAAATGAGATAGGTATAATTAATAATGTATTGTTTTTATCTCTCTTGGGAGTCGATGAGTCTAAAAAATTTAGTACTTTATTTTTTTACTGGATTTTGTGATATTTCTTCTACAAGAAAATGTATTTGATTTGAAAGCGCCCTTTCTCATTCCCACTCCTCTTTGTTTTGAGCTAATGTGACCAATTTGATATGATACAAATTTTTAGGGTTCCGTACCTCCATAGGATAAAACGGAACTCTTATAAGATCACTTCGTTGCCCGTATCTCTGTCTGTCTGTCTGTCAGTTTTAAGACCGTTTTTATTTGGAACGTGTGGAGGTATCAAGTTTAAATTGATATTAAATAAGTCTACGGTCCCTTGGAGCTATAAAAAAAGCGAGCTACTAAGTCAGCGCAATAAAAAAATACGGTGTGTGTACATTTATGTGACATAATTTGTACTCGCAAATAAATCAAAACCTAAAGGGTACCTCACGTTGACCTAGAATCATGAAATTTGGCAAGAAGCAATGTCTTACATTACAATTAAGGGAAAAGTCCGAAAATCGTTAATTTGTAATTTCAACACAAAGAAAAATATTTTTGCGATTACAAAGTTATATTTGCGGTTGGAGAATTGAACGTGACGTAAATCGATGTATAGGAGAACATGTTTTTCAACTACAATGTTAATTTTGTTTCTGGGATAAATTCGTCCCAACTATGGAACCCTTCATTGTGCATGGTCTGACTCGCACTTGGCTGGTTTTTTTTTTAAATGAAATGAAATGAATGTTATTTCTGTAAGTAGATGTTTTAAGACACTTTTACACGTCAATATTTTTAAACTAGATGGAGCCAGTATTTCCTAGCTGACTGATCCCTGAGAAGAAATGCCGAAACAAACTCAGAAGTCATGGTCTCTTTTAAAGTCCAAACATTGTATTATTAGGATTTTATGTGAGTCTAACAATGCAGAACCATGTCTGGAAGGGCCTTTTGAAGAAAGAGCCATTGCAGCGTTGAGTTGACCTGTCCTAACAGACGGCATGCATGCATCAGTCATCGTGTAGCTCAACCCATTTTAGGGAGCTCAATGACCCGTCACACGACGCTATCAGATCTACAGGACATTTGCGTAGGCCGTATATAAAATACTCAAAACCGCCAGACAGCTATAAAGTCATGTATTCTATCTAGCCTGCATGGTGCTCACATTCACAGTCAGTTTTCTCTTTAAATATCATTAAAAATATTATATGTTATGTCACGTAAATCAATAATAATGACATTATTCATTCCAAAACACTTAATAGTACAAAATGGTTTGTTGCTTGGGGGTACATTGGAGTAGCTTAATTAATCCCAAGCCTTTTTGTCATCCAAGTAATCTTTAACGTTATCGAAGTTTCTGTTTAATAAATGATTTAAATTTATTGAGGCACAGTTCCTTAACACGTAAAAACGTATACTTTGGCACTTAAACGATTTACAAATTTTTTGGAGCCTAGTTCGTGGTCACAATTAGTTAAAATTTGTTTCTAGTGTTTATGTTAAGAATGCTGTTTTTTACATAAATCAGGTTCTCATATACATATTGAGACGCGACTGTCATTATGTTTATTTCCTTTATATTACAATCCATGCCCAGTTACTTATATTATTATTTAGTTCCATAAATAATAAATAATACATATGAAGTACACCCACATTACTAAAACACAGCAAGAACAACCATTCTTTCTTACAAGCAATAAAGATGAACTCCTGAAGCTCACCCAATAAAGATACAAAGACAATAAAATAAAATAATTACCTCCAGATAACACAAAAGACTTCAGTAATTAAAACAACACAACATAAGGAATAAAATAAAACAAAACAGCTTTAAAAGTTTTAGGACTTTAAATATAATAAAGCTTTTAGAGTAGAGGGTGGTCATAAAAACACATTTAATTGCACGTAAAAATCTCACCGGGCGGCTGTACCGATAAGTAACCCGTTCATATATTCGCATAGTTATCACTGCGATGGTATCGTGTGACCAAATTGTTAAGTACTGGCACGTACGGTTGTTAGGATATCTTTATTTGGAAGAAATATATTTTTATGGTCAGTTTATTTTTGGTAAAGAGTGGTTTTATTGTGGTGTTTGTTTTTATTTGGGAAATCAATTGTATTTTAATTGCCTGCAGTATTCATGATACTTAAGATATCAGCACGTAAACGTTCATAAATGATAAATGGTTTTATTTCTGTAAGTAGGTTTGTACAACCACTTTTACACGTCAATCATATTTTTTTTTAATTAGATGAGGTCGGCGTTTCCTATCTGACTACTCTGAGAAGAAAGACCGAAACAAACTCAGAGGTCACAGTCTCTATTAAACTCCAGACAAAATCATGGTCAGATCGTGTGAAGACTATGTAGATTGGTGTCTGAATAGGTCTTTTGAGGAAAGAGCTACACAGATTGAGTGGACCTGCCCAGTTAGTGCATGAAATTGTCAACAATCGTGCAGCTCAACTCAGAACTTAAGGAGCTCAACGATTCGACGAACAATACAAAAGAAAGGACATTTGAGTAGCCCGCATAGATCACTCAAACTGCCAGATCATGATGAAACTAACTAAGAAAAATACAAAAAAGCAATAGCTGTCATAGTTCTCACATTCACAATAATCTAAATAATATTATAATACTTTACAAAGTAAATTTTACCTCTATTAAAATACTAGAGGTGGTCAGTGTCTCTGGCACTGACACATCAAGCAATGGACAAAATTGTCGGCATTAAGTATGCTTGAATATGAGGCTTTTGACAACGTTGGATGTGTATACTTGTCTCTTTTTTATTATTTTTTTTATTTGTAATGTGCGTTTTGTTTGTGCAGAATAAACATTTTTTCTTTCTTTCTTTCTAAATACTCATGTCATTGTATATATAAATTTCATCACTATCAATGATAATGATAAATGATAAATGATTTTATTTCTGTAAGTAGGTTTGAACAAACACTTTTACACGTCAATCATATTTTTTTTAAACTAGATGGGGTCGGCGTTTCCTATCTGACTACTCTGAGAAGAAAGGCCGAAACAAACTCAGAGGTCACAGTCTCTTTTAAAGTCCAGACAAAATCTTGGTCAGGTCATGTGAAAGCTATGTAGATCGGTGTCTGCAATGGTCTTTTGAGGAAAGAACCACACAGATTGAGTGGACCTGTCCAGTCAGTGCACGCAATTGTCAGTAATCGTGCAGCTCAACTTAGACTCAAGGAGCTCAACGATTCGACGAACAATACCAAAGAAAGGACATTTGAGTAGGCCGCATAAATTACTCAAACTGCCAGAATGTGTATATAAAAATCCGGACATAATCTTTGAGGACCACGTAGACTGGTGACCGAGATGGAACACAACGGAACATTGTCTTTGGCATGGTTTACTTTTTTTATTTTTTTTGTGGGTGGGAAATCATCAAATAACTTCTCCCGCTCTGGGCGGCGCGGGAGGGCGTGTCAGGCTCTTACTGACCCACCCATGTTCCTTCAGTTGCCTGTGCCAGGGGCCACGGTAACCCTTTCGGACTTTCCCGCAACCCTGGCAGGCATCGGCCCTAGCGGACCCCGTCGTTGGTGCTGACATCTCTTTGAGGCGCGCGTGGAACACAACGCGCCGTCGACCCGGGCATGGTCCTTATCGGACGGCGAGCTACCCATTGCTCACCGTCCGCAAGCCCGCGCTTACGGTGGCCGAGAATCAGCTTGGGATTCCCGACACCCATGGGGTCTCCTGCGGCGGCTAGGGGCGTGAGGGCACGAATTTTGGCATTGTCTACTTGAGCGCTTTTATTTGTAGGTCCTACCTAATTTAGAGGTTATTATACAGCTCTAAACTCTTGTTAGTGTATTTGGTTGAAACGAAGTTAGGTTATTAAGAGCGGTGATACAGGTTCCGTCTAATTCGGGTAGATACCTGTTCAGACTTTTCTTAATTCTCTTGCCTGTCTACTGTTTCTTGTGTTACCCTAATATTGTCAGTGAAAACTTTTAATTGGCTTTCTTTCACTAACTGTCAACTATCTGTATCCTAGCTGTAAGTTGTCTTAAGAAATAAAATAAATAAATAAATACCAGCAGTTTCCATTATGGTATTATCTACACTACCTACTGATCCAGTTTCGAAAAATCTTTCAGTGATAGAAACTACACTCTTCTTCTTTTTAAAAAAAAACGTTGCCCACACTAGGAATTTCTCCTGTATCGTGGGTGCATTTACAAACATTTAAACTCACATACACAAACAGCCATACCCGGAACAACTATCTGCAGGTCATACAAATATTTGTTCACCATTGCCGTATAATATGTATTTTATTGTTTAGTTGGCTTCCAGGTGGATGAAGTCGTGGGCAGAACCTAGTTTTCAATAGAGAAAAAGTCGTCGTGGTCATATTGTTTTTTTGTCGGATTTTAATAATATTATACAGCATTATTATTTAGTATTATTATTTTATTTAATAGTGCATTATTTTATTATTTATTATTCAGCCAGATGACTAATTGAGAATTGTTGTTTTCAAACGATGAAGAAGTTTACCAGTTAAATAACCGAGACATTTTCTAATAGTTGTAGATGTTTCTTCAATCTTACGCTAATCTTTAGCATAAACATATTTTATTTATATAACTGAATACCTACACTTGATACTTGCGCCAGATAAACATACAATTTCATAACCTTCGTATCAATAGTAACCGAGATTGAAATAACGTTATTTAGCGCCCACACAGTCTGCACAAATAAATAGTAGTATTTTGACATTTTATCAAGGTAACTTTTATATGACATTGGGGGTTTAAATTATAGTAGAAATGTGAATTGAAAAGATTTATGCTATTTTAATTTGAGTTTTAAATGTGAATGGAATAGAAAATACAGTCTTGCAATAATTACTGCCGAGACTAAATTCCATAAGGCTCCCGCAGACAGGCGCGACGCGGCTATTATTATATTATCTAGTAGAACAATTTATTTAAAAACTTCATGGAAATTGTTCTAACAGAATCGCGTCGGACTGTTGCATCGCGCCTGTCTGCCTGTAGTATAATCGAGTAGATTATAAACTATAGAATTTTTATGAGTTCTTTTGTAAAAGAAGGCCAACCTCGCGAGAAATATTGTAAACCGACGACGGTGTTTTCAATTATCCTGTGAAATATTTTCCTTAGTATATTTTATAGGTTCCAATAACCACAAATGTAAGAGCATTGTGTCAGCGATTGGCTTCTTCGCTATGGGTCGTGATATTTGATAGTTTTTCCGGTATCCAAGAGACCGACCAAAACTTAAATCGGGCACATCAGGACGCTCAGCAATGAACGAAATGGAGGGAGGGAAGTGTATCCACGATTCAGAAGGAATTCTGGTGTGTTAAATCTCATTTGAGTCACGATCATAATGACTGTTCATTGCCACGAGTCATATCACCATTGTAGCACCATATAATATGTTCACTGGGTTTTCCAACCAACTCACCAAAATAATTCTAAATGAAAAAACTCTGTGACGCGGACGCACAGTTTGATTAGATCACAATAATTACAGATGTTCAATGTCTGAAGTGTTAATCCATAACATTTCGGCACTCGCTTGTACCTACTACATACATCGCTTTCAGACGCGTTGGTTCAATTCGTCCGTCACGCACTCTGCGCACGCGCCGAAGCGTAAGGATTTTTGTACGATCCTCGCTTTGTCTAAAGCTCTTTGTATACTGTGTTGACCTGTCACTTTGACAAGCACTAGTGGTCGGCAGAGAGCCATAGCTTTTACCTAACCTGACATTACGGCTGTATTCTAGAAGGGCTGGCCAGAAATGCATGTATACCTAAATTTCACCAGTTATACCTTGTAATGAAAATGTTTTTTTTAATAATATTAAGGTTTTTTTTTAACATAAATTTTAATGTTTGTAAATTATAATTAGTTTATTCGTTGAAGTTTGCATGCTTTAAATTTTAAGCAAAACATGTATGATCTCATATGCTTTAATTACACCTAAGTATACCATGTTTTACGCAAATAAATGATCTTATCTTAATACGTGTTGATTTTATTGTCAGCCAGACTCCAGGCGGCTACTTATAAATCAATAATGGTAACACCTAATAAGACTTAGCTTAGTTCTTATAATTTATTTTTATAATTATATTTACAATAATTGTGTCACGTATACCAAACCATCCATCACTGTGTATTATCATCGTGTAATCCCAAACCTGTCTACTGCTCATACACCTCTCTATGATAGCGCTGTGATATGTCGTCGATAGCAGGGTGTGTAGGAGGGCCTAGTTAAATAGTTACTAAATTAAAGTAACAAATAAGATACACGTGTTAAGAACTTAAACAGTCCCTGTTTTTACTTTGAATCCAAGAGGTGGTATACTCATTTTATGTTGATAGAAACTAACCACAATCATTAATCTGTCTGAAAAGGGCCTGTAGCAGCATATGGGAAGCCCCATGTATAGCAGTCAAGATCCATGACCTATGGCTATAATGGCATCGTGCCAAAAAGTCATCGAACTATTAATTTCAATTAACATAAATAATTCATTGCAAGTAAACATTTTTTTTTCGCACAGTACGAGCATCAACGGTGACCTATTTAATTTAAAAGTTAATTTAAAAACCCCCGACACCAACAAAAACCTCTCAAAACGGCTGAACAGATTTTCTCTTTATTTTTTTTTTTAGATAAGATCACTCTTGATCAAGTCACATGTCAAACAAAAATGATTCAGCCGTTTGGGAGCTACGATGCCGCAAACAGACTCACAGATCCACACGTTAAACTTTTAACACCCCTCTTTTCCCGTCCGGGTTTAAAAAGGCAACATTTAGACAATATATATATATTTTTTAAATTTAGTTTGCTTGCTTTATTAAACAGCACCTGTGATAAAAATGGGACAATTTCGTAATTTATTGACAAATATGACGCACTGTCAGTTATATTAAATAGGCCCCAAGGACACACAAGACGTGCGAGAGAAGCTCCGCCCATGGGCTGCCCCGCTGACGCAGAGTCTCTGGCCCCAGCTCGTGGAGAACGTGGTGAGCACTCTGTTCCCTTCTAGAGGGGAACATATCTTCCCGCCCATGGCTCCGCCTACTGCGGTGCTCAATGCGGACCACACCGCCGACGACGACGGCGATGCTCCAGAGGTGACCGGGGTAGAACTGCGAGTGGTGGTACGTAGGCTGAGTGCCAAAAATACCGCCCCAGGACCTGATGGCTTACCTGGGAAAGCCTGGGTCCTGGCCTCGGAGGTCTTCGGGCCTCGACTAAGGGGACTCCTAAGCGCATGCATGAAGAGGGGCCAGTTCCCACTTCGTTGGAAGACGAGAAAACTGGTCCTCATCAAGAAGCCGGGGCGCCCAGCGGACTCTCCGCCCGCTTACCGGCCCATCGTGCTGCTCGACGAGGTGGGCAAGCTCTTTGAAAGTGTCATTGCAGACCGCCTCATCGGGCGGCCGGTGCGGGTGGGGTCGTCTTGGCGGTGTCTCTAGACATCGCCAATGCCTTCAATACCCTGCCCTGGAGTTACATCAGGGAGGCACTCCAGTACCCGGCGGCCGAACTAGCAACACGAGGGGTTGCGACAATCGTCGAATGGATCCGGCAATTAGGACTCGAGGTGGCCCTGCACAAGTCCGAGGCCGTGGGTTTTCATGGTCCTCGGAACGTGCCACCGTCGGGTTCCCAAATAACGGTAGGAGGGGTTCACATCAGTGTCGAGTCGACAATGAAGTTCCTGTGACTCGTCCTCGACAGCCGGTGAAACTTCGTGGAGCATTTCAGACGTTTGGCTCCCAGACTGAAAAGGGCTGGGGCTGCCTTGAAGCGGCTCCTGCCCAATCTAGGGGGGCCAAACGCCTCCATCATCGTGCGGTCCATGGCCCTTCACGGGGCACCGGTGTGGTCGCGTTTCTTGAGGTGGCGGCCAGCCCGCCGGTTGAACGCGCCCCAAAGGGTCATGGCCACCCGGCTGGTCCGAGGATACCGTTCGGTCTCCGGTGAGGCGGCGAAACTCCTTGCCGGATTACCGCCATGGGATCTGGAGGCAAAAGTCCTCGCGCACATATGGGAGTGGTGCGAGGAGGCGAAACGCCGGGGCGTAGCTCCATTGCCGCGAGAAATCACGGTACAGCGGACATAGCTCCGGCGGGATCTCAGGGCGGCATGGAGAGTGCGATGGTCGCAACCCAGCGCTAGACAGGCTACAATTGCGGCGATAAGTCCCCTCTTTGAGGAGTGGCTAGAGAGGCGCCATGGCGTTCTCACCTTCCGCCTGACGCAGGTCCTCATCGGGCACGTTTATTTCGGGAGGTTCCTATTCCAAATAAGGCGGGAGGAAACGCCCGGGTGTCATCATTGTGTGGATCGCCCGGAGGACACGGTGGAGCATACGTTGGAGGTCTGCCGGGCGGCACGCCTCTAGCCGCCGCAGGAGACGCCCTGGGCGTCGGGAATCGCATGCCGATTCCCAGCCACCGTAGGCGCGGGCTTGCGAACGGCGAGCAATGGGCAGCTCGCCGTTCGATAAGCACCAGGCCCGGGTCGACGGCACGTTGTGTTCCACGCGCACCTCAAAGAGATATCAGCATCAATGACGGGGTCTGCTAGGGCCGATTCCTGCCAAGGTTGCGGGAAAGTCCGAGAGGGATATCGTGGCCCCTGGCACAGGCAACTGAAGGAACACGGGTGGGTTTTAGCCAGTAAGAGTCTGACACGCCCTCCCACTCCCCCCAGAGTGGGAGAAGTTATTTGATGATTACCCACCCTCAAAAAAAAAAAAGGTCACACAAGACCCTCGTTTAATCCCTCCAAAAATGGCTACTCAAAATCAAAATTTCAACATCGAAATCCAATGTAAATTCACTCTAACACCGTTCGGACAGAACAATGCAGGCTGCAATCAACAATAAAAAAAGAAAAATGCATATCTTTCAAAATACACGAAGGCTCCATACAATTTGTTCCGCGGCGCGTGACCAGACGGACCTTAAATTATACATGTACAGTCCAAAATGGCTGTAACTGTCAAAAGAATTATGTTTGCATCGAGGGTTTTTGCTGATCTTTTTTGCAGATTTCCATGGCTAACTGAAGGAAAATTCTGGATATTTTTATTTTTTCCTTTTGACCTTTAGCCCTCATAAAATCTTGGGCATGAGTCAACATGCCTCATGCCCTTATCACAATTCATTTGGGGTCGGCGCAGTATGGCGGCGGCCTTGGACAAGAGCGAAGTTTAAAATGAAACAATCCATTCTTTAAAATTCACCCTAATCAAACAAGTTCCACTGTTTAGACTAGTCCATACAGTGGAATTTCTAACTGATGTGAGTTTTAAGAAAAAGTTTCCAATAAGTCCAGGAAAAATTCTGGCAACTGCAAAAATCTAATGATAGACGGAAGAAAATGATCTTGAACAGCATTATAGCCCTTTTTGCGCAAACAAAACGTTAGCGTTTTATTATTATTAATTAAAATACCATCAAGCCATCAAGGCCAAGAGATCACTCTATTTCAACAAAACCCACTTCTATTTTTGTATAATTTTATAATGTTGTTTTCTGGTTAAACCAATTGTTACATAACTAACATACATTAATTCATGCCTTTTTCCTATGGTGGTATACAGAAACTACATAACGCCACCTTACATATTCCTTTTGCTTTGTTTACTTTCAAACATATGTGGCAATTCTCGTATTTAAAAAACGCTCAATTGAATTTTAGCGTTTTTTTGAATACGAGGATTGCCGCAATATGTCGCAATATATATAAATTGATTTTATTTTTGACAGATTGAGACTAAGATCAGAGTGTGAACGCTCTTCAAATTTCGGGGTTTGCCCCGCTGGTCATTGACGCATCCAATTGCGACTACTACGCACCTGACCTCTCTGAAGAATATCAACAATAAGGTCAGTATGGTGTACGGCCTCTCAATGAAGGCACCTTTTTTAGTAAAAGACTTTTGGATAGAAAATAATTGTTATTTATTTAATTCAGAGAATACTACATTATGATAAAGGATAAAAATATTATATACACTGAATTAAATTTCTGTACTAAGTTAGCTAACAAACTATTCGAATTAAAATATAACAACCTAGCCTGACTTAAACTATTAACAAACTCAAATATGGTGTCGAAAACTTCCTCCGCATCGCTGTCGACTGGTAAGTATCCAAGAGACTGGCGACATTAATAATAAATAATTTATTAGGTACGATAGTCGTAAGGAGAGTAGGTAAAATAGATCAGAAAACAATTTGACGTTTCCACTTGACACCACTCACTGACACAATGTGTTTAATGTCACTGCTACTCTAGCATGCCAAAGAGCTGCTAGTCGACCTTCTAATTCTTCAAACCTACATTCTGACAAAGATCCTGTAATCTCGGTCTGGGCACGGTCTTAGTTAAAGCAGATCTGTCAACTGTTTATCAGAGTCCTTTCCACTACAACGTCGTTTTGAATAAGAATAATTTATTTGCAGGAAATATAGGTGTTACCAGTTGTAAAAGTTGGTGGTTAATGTACAGTCCATATTTTGCCTGTTTAGGGCATGCAAATTAGTTTTACATGATATTTTATTACAATAGGTACATAGGTAGGGTACTTATTTTAATAAGATATACAAAATATACACCTATGTTCTAATATAATTTTTAAATCAAGATAAATTTAAGTTACAATAATATATAAAAAACACAACAAAACTTAAAACCTTAAAATAACATGTTGTCTTTAGATAACGTAAATTCTTTATTAGTTAAACTGAACAAACACATGCCACAAAACTATAGGAAACTTATAATACTTTTTTTTTTACGTTGTAGATATTCTTATAAACTATAAAAACAATTTTCTATCAACCATCTACGCAGTTATATTTTAAAATATTTAAATGGCAGTTCCCTTTAGGTCTTTAGTATTTTTTAAATATTGAAGCACAAGTTCTCATAAGATACTCGTACGGTTTCCTACGACAGCAGTGGCCACCACATAACGGCCACAATGACGGCTGTCATGAAAATGGTGGCAGTGGGTGTTGACTTTACGGTGTCAAAAAACACTCCCTACGGAAACACACCAAATTACTTTCCTAAATAACGTTTCAGTGACGTCATTCGACGGTGAATTGCGAACGCTATGTGTCGGCCACCGCAGTCTTAAGATACCGTAGTTTTACGAAAAAGTGTCTCACACATGTTTGTTTTGACAATGAAACTCGGGATTATGTTATTGGAATTATATTGTGTTGTGTTTATTAGTTTCACCGCAGCGTCGTTATCTTATTATTTGGTTAGGAGAATCCGCATAATGAAAATAAATTATTTCTCTTGATAATGTTACTTTTAAACATCTCAATACGCGTTTTGCCTTGTCAGTGTCACCAATTGTTAATTCCTTTCAAACTCCATATACTAACATTAACGTGTTAAAGCACGTTCCAAGAACCATTAAATATCCTTGAATATTCCCTCAAAGGCCTTGATTTGAATTAAAGAATATACCGGCTCACCATATCGGTGGCGGTTCCCGGATCCCCCGACCGCACACGGCAGACCTTGAGCGACAGACAGACGAACAGACAATAGGCGATAAGGGAAGCCTGCGGTTGGCCAAAGTGAAAACCGATGACTTCTGCATACAACACATCATGGACAAGAATTGTAAGTGATTTGGAGAAGGTATCATTTTTTTCATCTGAGAGTGTCTGCCAACTTGCCGCAAAGCATTGCAAAGTCGTAAAGCGTGGTATGAAAAAAAACTAAAATCATTATGAAAAAAAACGGCAGGTGACTCCTTCGCCATGTTTTTTCCAACAAAATTGGTTGTGATCAGCTTTCAGTATAAGTAGAAACGGCTGCAAAACCCCACTGAAAAGCACTGACTATATTTATAGTAGAAAAATAACTCCTGGAAAATATTATATCAAATTGATATTTTTAGTAACTCTCAATATTGGGCAGAATTTATTTTTCTGTTTTCGGTGCAAATTGGTATCGTAACTAACTGGGAATGCATTCCTTCCATTTAATATTTCACCGACGGTATATTTTTTTTAAATTAAATTGTAATATTATCCATCTTTCCTACTTCCACACTATTGGTTTCTTATTTGAATATATCTTTATGATGTACTGTCAATTATTACTAATCTTCAATGCGCTGGCAACGCGCCAAAGTGCGAAAAACAGCATTCGTGAACATTATTAGCTGTTTGTATGCAAAACCCGTTTATGTTGTCGTCCGTCTGTACGTGATTGGGACAGACACGAGTCCTACTTGAAGCTAAACGAGAAATGAGCGAGGTCGGAGATGAAATTGGAATGTAATTTTGGTTTGTATGTGTTTTTAAAGTAATTTAAGTGCCTTGTTTTGTAAGGGCGGATGTTATGCAAGGGGGATTAGGAAGTTTGTTCGTGAATATGAATGTTTTGTTATGAAAAAGGGAGACAAAATAAATTATGGAGACATTTTGTTAAAAAATTTATAGAGTTACGAAAGCATAGGTACTTACTAAGATTTTATTTAGTGAGTAGTACACATAGCTAATTCGAGGTAGATTCTTGATATTTTGATTATTGATAGTATATATTTTTTTCTTTTTCCTGTAATCTGTCAAGCGTCGAACAATACTACTGTGTCACAATTACCTATTGGCCCGTTCTCCCCCGGGGGCCAAACGTACATCAATAACTTCAGGAACTGAGAAAAAACTAGAAGTAAAGCACCCAACTTTCATAAACAACACTAATTCCTGCAGCCATATTTCCGTACGTCACCCTCCTTCGATACTGAATTTCAAAGCGTTATATTTTTACGAGGGGCGCACTCGTGGCCACCATTATCGCCGCGTCGGCTTTGATGGGACATAAACCGGACGCAGCTGTAGCGCTAGTGCTGGCAGCGAGCACCGGCGTGAGGGGAAAAATTCAGAAAGTTGAGAAAATTTGTGTGTCTGTCAAAAGTGTTGGTTTAGACAGGATGGGGACTAGTGGGGGTTTGTAAAATATGTGTATAGATGAAGGTGTAGGTTTTATTTTAACTTCTGTTTGATCTGAGCGACATTATTAGACCTTGTAGCGTCTTCAACCAAAAAACATTCAAAGCAGTAAGCTACAATGAAAAGTCGAAAGACGTTATATCCGTCGCTATCTTGCTATGCTTATCAAACATTTTCAGAACAAAAACTAACCTTACTCTTATCAAAATCTTTTTTACATTTTACATGAACGATTAGACAATTCTTAGGCAAAAATAACATGTTACTAACAAGTAATACCAAGCAATAGACCAGATGGGCAATTCCCGTAATTTTAAAAACGTTCACAGTCTGATCTCAGTCTCAATCTGTCAAAAATACAATAAATTTACATACATTTTTGACAAGTTTTTGACATTGATTGTCGCTGAGATAAGTTCGACTTGAATTTGAACGTTTTATAATTACCAGAATTGGCCTTCAGTCCTACCTTCTGATAAGTAATTAATAATAATAAGTTTTATTGATTCATATACAAATGTTACAAAATTTAGGTATGACACTGGATCCCGCAGTCGGATACCCTATGTCGTAGGATCCAGTCTCTTAATAAATTTAACTTAGGACTAAAAAGGTAACCAAATGTATGTATGTATGTCATGAGTGTAAGTATGTATGTGATGAGAGTGAGTGTGTATGTGATGAGTGTAGCTAGGCATGTGATGAGTGTTAGTGAGTATGAGATGATAAATACTAACTTTAATAGTTAAATGCCAAAAGATTTTCAGTTTCAGCATAATTAAGCCCACACATAGACTATACATACATACATAGTTATTACATAGAATATACCTTCTGAGAATTACTTACATAAAATATGAACTGCGCCAGTCTGTTACCCCCATCTCTCCTGCCACGTCCCTACCATCGTATATATTTGTAAAGAAGGCATAACTCTTATATTTTGCCGCTGTTTTACTACCTCACAGTATTGAATAATCTTCGTCAAATATTCACATCGTAGCTTCAAAAAAGTTATGGTTCTCTAATTCATTTATTAGTTACTTTATGGCGTGCTCATGGGGATTTTCGGCTGAGGAAATTATGTAAATCTGATGATGTGGGTACATACCCGTTTTGTTCGGATGTGTGTATAGGTAAAAGCGTATATTGTTGAGTAATTAAAAAAATATTAAGTACTTCTGCCTGTCTTTGTTTTACTTTTGCTGTTTCATTATTCCGTGGGCTCAGGAACAAGCGTTTCCCTTGTGACTTCCAAACTGGCTAAGCAATCACGAAACTTACGCGTCAGTCGGTTTGATAGCGAAGAGTTTTGACTTACACCTAGAGAAACTATCGATAAACAACTGGATCAGGAGTTATAGTGCAGAAGATGGTTGTCGTGGACACGACACGCTTTGTGAGGAGGTCGGGATCTCTTACCATCGCTAGCCAGCATCTCACTGCGGACGGAACGCGTCATTTTCATTTTCATTTATTTTAAAGCTACTTAAATTAATATATGCACAATAAACGCTAGCAATCATACTAACAGGCATAAAACAGGAAGCAGAGAGCTTGCGCATGCGTCGAATGCGACTCGTTTATAAATATCGCACTCTCACCTTCGCTTCTTGGCCAAAATTATCACGCTGTTGGTATGCGGTACACGTTATGAGAGGCAGCGAGGGCGGGTGGCGGAACACTATCAGGACTATAACGTAAACAAACTTCGGATAAGGCCCCATTGACCCCACCGTAAAAAAAGTAAGATTAGTCCAAATAAATAGGTCGTAGTGTGAATTACGTGGATATTTTAGGTCTTTCTGTAATGCTACTAGTTATTTGTGTTAATATCAGAGATATCGACGCGTTTTACTTTAAGGAATATGGAATGTCTCAAATTCGCATTTTTTGTCACGCATTGCGTTTAATGGTCTTATTAGAGGGTATTTCAGGTCTTGTTTATTAATATTATTAAGGTTAATTATTACACTGGATTTAAGACATCTCTTAGTAATATTTTTAAGAACCTACTCAATTTTCAAAATGGGAAATTGTTATTTTTGAGAAATACCTCTATTTTAGCTGCTTATTTCCTCATTAAAAAAAAACTTGCAGCAATTATACAGTAAACACTGAAGCATTTATCAATGTATAGGTATGTTTTTTATTAAAACTCGCTTCCGTTTATGCCTTGTTCCAAGGCCAGAGTGCAACACACTGAAACGTTTGGCCATGACTCTACTAAGGCCAGTTGTCTTAAACGCATTTGCAAATGAAATACAGTGTTTTTTATATTTTTTTTCTTTTCAAGAAATTATGAATACTGAATAAATGCTTAAAATCGTTGTAAAATTATCTTGAATATTTTATTTCAGACCATTTCTCATTCTTTTACCGATATTTTAATACATACTTACGCGTTTGGTCATGATTAGAAGAATACAAACTGGTTTGTCATTTGTCTAATCTATTGCCAAAATCTATTTATTAGTCTGAACTGCCTTAATTGAGGCAGAATAAAAAAAAAATAGTTTTCTCACTACAATATGCCTCGTTTCAAGTTGTAAATATTGCAAACTGATATAATAATATTATTTGTTCCTGACTGTAGTGACGCAAGTCATTGTTTTACACATTCTGTAAATATCTTAAATATACATAGTAATTCATATTTTAATAACCATATTCTACAAAAATAATAAAGTAACACTAAATATTTCTAGTATATACTTCAGAATAACCCGCTGTCGCGCATGTCTTGTTTAAACGCTAGAGTGCAATACACCGATGCGCTGGCCATGACTGTTCTAAGGTCAGTATTGTTGCATTGCCAATTTTATTCATAGCATATTTTTAAGTGAGTAATTTATTGCCTAGACGCCTACTAGAATACCCCGCTTCAGTTTATGACTCGGTCCAAGGCCAAAGTGCAACATACTGGGCAGTTTGGCCCTGACCGGACTAATGCCGGTCGCCTTCTACTCACAAATTAAGAGAGATACTTAGCAAGTACGAGTGCTCTTTTGTTTTTATTTTCAGGTACTTCTGTCTAATGAAATTAACTGAAATATTTTTTTGACTCAAGGTATGGTCTGAGTTTACTAACATATATTTCTGGCTTTTTTAAATTGACTATCCACTTAAAATAGCCGAACATTCAAATCACAGTTGTCATTCTTTGACTGTTATGTGAAATGGCTTCAAACACGGAAAATTTTCGTGTGAGTCAATTTTACAAACAATACATTTTTCTGGCTGTACTGTATACCCAATATTCGAAAATCATACCAAGTCTTCTTACCTTGTCTTCGTACAAGATCGAATTGAGTAAGGCTATCAGGAAGTAACACCGGACCACGGGCTTTTGCTAACGTTATTCCATAGAAGAATTTTAGTAGTAACTTGCAAAATGAAGCTGCGAAACTTCGCAGCTACAGGTACATAATATATACGATGATACCGTATATACATACGGTATCATCGTATATATTATGTACCTACACTCTATTCCTTATCACGTTTAAAACAATACTAACTAAAACTATTAATTATGCGATTCGAACCACGTCCGTCGGGTATTTAGAAGCGATTACTTTGACGTCAGTTCACGACCAGGTTGTTAGACCCATTCGAAGTCATTGCATGGTACATATTATAAGTGTACAACCTTCATTATTTCCTGTTTCCGGAGCATTTTCAATTATTTTTATCCGACCTTTTGTTTTAGAGGTCTTCGTATGTTCACACCTAATGAAAATTATAGGACTAGTTTAACCAGCAGGGTAGAGGGGGGGTAGGGTTATTTTGTTTGTATATCAGTCCAACCTTGAGACACACACCGCACTTTGTAGGTATATTCGTTATTTGATTTAAAATAGTTTCTCTTTTGTGTTTACTGAATAAATGGTTTATCTATCTGTCTATCTAGTCTGATAGAAGAGTAGAATTGTGATAGTCCCAGATATAAAAAGTGTGTTAGAGAATGTGCTAGAAACTGGAATAGCCTATTTCTAAAGCTGTTCGTCCGGCTACGATGGATGGGAAATTATCTTAGCAATAGTCTGCACAATATTAGTGGCAGGTCTAACCACAACACTTTGGAATGCGGTAGTAGCACGTGAAGGAGGCTTCTTCTTGAAAATACCTACCGATGTAAGTCGTTCACGAATAACACTCCTCATCGTCTGTCTACCCTTTTCCCAACTATCTTGGGGTCGCTCGTATGCTTTACAAATGCAGCTGAATGCCAGGATATAATTAACGTAGAGCGAGTCCCTAATCTGGCGACTACAGTTCCTTGCCCGTTCTTCTCCATAGGTAGGTACTACGCTTTAGAATGGGGAACAGCTTCACCTTTCTGACTGACCGACGACCCCTTGACAATTCTAAAAAGTGTCTGTAATTGGTTTATTTCAAATAAATGCTTTAAGTTTGAGTTTACAACCCAGTTACTGGGTAACATGATACCCGGTTAGTAAGACTGTTTCACAAAAACCACTAGTAGTTATAAAATGGACTAGTTGACCCTATGGAACATTTAAATAATATACAGAAAACTTACATATATGCAGGCAAAAAATATAACCCACAGTCTAGCCACTAAGGACGCCACGCACCACACACACACACACACACACACACACACACACACACACACACACACACACACACACACACACATACACACAAAACACACACACACACACATACAAAACACACATGCACACACCACACAAGCATGCAAGCACAAAATTCCCTTCATTTTACGTAATTTTAATTGTATTACATAAACCTATAATGTTCCCAAAACCGGGTGAACACGCTGACTCCTGTCACACACCCGTTTTTTTCCACCATCTAGCTCAGGAGTCAGGTATTCTATTGATAACACGTATGTCAATAAAACAATTTTATTTTTGATTATTATTTTCATCTAGTAAAAGGAAAGTTCTGTCCTTAATCTCTGCCAAGATCGGCATAAATGTTTCACTGTTTACTTGAAACTCACGCCCATGTATAACAAGTTTAGTCGACATTAACAGTCAAGGGCTTTGCTTTTAACTTCAAGATAATATATGTTAATTTGTTGATAGCGAGTATCCTTGAGAAATGACGATGCCCTCGGAATATGTCTCGAAAGTAAACACTGACTCAGTGAAGGATTTTCACGTGTGGCAGCGAATTTTCGTGTCCTTTTTGTCGTTTATAGGTGCGGAATATGAAAGTTTTGAGTATGTTTGTTTGTGTATTCAAGTCTGTAAGTCGAAGTTACTGTTGCTGATAATTCACGTTCTTTGCACATATGGGGTTTCAGCAACTTTCAACTAATATTCTCTATATATAATAACTCTACTTAATCAAATCATTTACTATCTATAAAAGACTAGCTTGTGGCTGAGACTCCGGCCACGTGAAATTTCTTGTTCCCCGACCTACCGCTTCACATCGCATTGTCCGACCGCGCTGTTTTGCTCAGAATTCTTTGTTTTTTTTTTTTTGCTCGGCTCTTTAGGGTCTTAGCGTGATATGAAATAGCCTATAACCTTCAGAGAGAGAGTTGAGCTAACATTTGAAAAGTTTTATTTTTTTCAAATCCATCTGTTAGTTCCAAAGATTAGCGCGTTCAAACAAACAAACTCTTCAGCTTTGTTATATAATATAAATAAAGTCATAAGGCAAAGATCTATAAACATCAGATAGCTTATACTTTGGCTTAAGGGCTCCCACAGACAGGCGCGACGCGACTCTTGTAGAACCATTTCTATGAAAACTTAAGGGGACTACATGACCTAAACGCAAGGTTTATAATGCCTAAAAGTATATGATCAACTGCATCAAACAAAATCAGAAAAATATATGATATTCTTCAGGATATAATAAGCTAGTTAGATAGTGTGTTGAAAACATAATACAACTATTCTGGTACGATAGAAAAATGCCACGAAGATACCTCTAAAATTTTCTTTTAACATTTAAAACCATACTAATATACATGCAATCATTCTGGTTTTATTTTCAGACTGTTCTTCAAGCAACATATTAACGTGATAGAGTTGGAATTTTTTATCCCAATCAAAAGATTTTTAGTAAATAGAGAATTGCTTCATATTTTGCAATAAATCACCAGGTTTGTATCATCACGCTTCTTTTTATTTTCTATGTAGTCCGACAGTGACCGCGCTTTAGCTGCTGTCAGTCCTTTAATGGAAATTGTTCTACCAGAATCGCGAGGCAGCGTCGCGTCGCGCCTGTCTGCGGGAGCTTTAAGGCAGGTTCCTTCTCTATATTGCACTTGTCGTTTAACATTTGTGGGATAGTGACAGGAATAGCGATTAGCCGAAGTACGTGCTAAATAACATTTATAAATCACGGCCTAAGGTCTGTTAAGACATACATGATCTAATTATTAGAGTGTTTATTTTTATTCTACTGCAAATTTTGTATCTACAACGCCACATGCGAACTACACATCACACCGACGTCGTCACGCAAAATCCTGCATCGCGCAACCAGAGTTTAATCGCCCACCAGACACAACACCCGTCTGGCGGAAGGCCCTTTTCTATGGGGGATGAGTAAACCTTATACCCCGTTCCAAAATTATTATTATGCCTATATATTACTCACAGAACATTTTTGATAATATTTTGCCACTATTGACAATGCTCAACCACCGCTAAGTGCATGAGTCAATGTTTATCCTTTAAAATTAACTACGCACTTTCTTCTACAACCTCCACTAAAAAACAATGACACATCGTACAAGGATTTCCAGACGTGTCGCGATACATTTTCTTCCAATTAAACTTTAGATAACATAATGGTTATTTTCTCCATGTTTTACTCCTCTGTCTAACCCAGGAATGCCTCTCATGTGGAGCCAATTGCAACTCAACTGTCAAGAGTTGATGCTTATTGTGAAGTTAAATCTTATATGTTATGTCTTACTAACATGTGGTTGTAAAGAGAAATAAGGTCACAGTAGTAGTAACAGTTGTCAGTTGCCTGCTCATCACATTTAGGTTTTATTGTGTCCTTTTGCTTCTGTTGAACCTAATACAATTTGGCGGATTCGCATTTAGTAGTTAATAGCGACCCGCCCCTGCGAGGTAAAACGTCGAGATTTCATTGTTGTACTTATGTGATTCTAATATTCTTATTATACACATGAACCTTCCGGAATAAATTCTCTGAATGATTTTGAAAACCACATCCAAGTTCGTTGTGGAGTCAAAAGAACAACGCAGTTACATATGCAGACACGAAAACTGACTTGAATCTATAATGTGATATGACGAGCCCAATACCCTCCTTATTGGGCTCTTGCTCAGGGTGTTGCTGACAACATAAATTGGATCTCCTTGCTTACAATGCTGAGGACAGACATTTTATGGTTTTATCTATATAAATCTTAAATATATGCTTTTGGTTGGTAAGCACATCACTTAAGAGCGGCTGGACCGATATGGCTGTTTTTTTTGTATTTTAGAAGTTTATAGAGTTTTCCGGAAGAGGGTAAAATTTTGGGAAAAACTGATCTTCCTTTGTTCTATTGGATTTTTGTATTAACTGAGGCCAACGGCAAAACGTGAAATGACAGACTCACCACCTTTAATGTGAGGGTTCTTTCTATTTCGGTCAACCGTTTGAAGATGACAGAGACAGAATAATTCTGTCTAAAGAAAAAAAGTGCCTGTTTTACTCTTAGGCCATGTACTTGATACATAATTATTATGTTTAAAGTACATGGCCTAAGAGTAAATCAGGCACTTTTTTTTCTGCAGCACTGGGTATTTTAGACCAGTGAATGTTGTACTGTTTTGCTAGTGTCGCACCAAAAGAGCAATCGCTCTGATTTCATTAATGAAATGTGTGACTTATTGACTGACCGGTTGGCGCAGTTGGTAGCGACCCGGGTTCCGGGTTCGGTCCCCGGACAAGTCAAACATTTGTGTGCATGAACATGTCTGTTTGACCTGTGTCTGGGTGTGTATATCTATATAAGTATGTATATCAGTCATCAGGTTACCGTAGTACAGGCTCTGCCTAGTTCGGGACCTGAAGACCTTGTGTGGATGTTGTCCCATGTTATTTATTATTATTATATTATTTATTGGTCTAGTGGTCGCAAGCGCGGCTGTTATGCCTGGTGTCCTAGATTTTATACCCGGATTGAGTCGAATTAAGTCTGTCTGTCTCTCTGGTACCTTTTACGTTTTTACGGCTGAAAGGATATTGATGAAATTCGGCACACAGATAGACCATTACCTGGGTTAGGATAATTTCTATCCCGGTAGCATATCCCCTGGTATGGGAAGCCGCGGGAAAAATCTAGTCGAATATAATCTACTCTCCCTTCATTAATATTCCAAAAACTTGAAGTGCAAATAACGTTTTTCTCGAACATTCGTAACCAGAGAAGCTCAACGGAGGTTTGCAGAAGAGTACTGTCACCGACAATGATACGCCGCTAATATCCCGCCGTCCACTGTAATTACTCACATAAAGTTCTATTGTTTCTCCAACTGGAAAAAAGTATCTTTACTTTGATTCAATTGGAGTAAATGTTCATTTGCGTAAAATATTCGAAGACAAGGAAGGATATTAAAGAAATTTAGTTTTATTGATTTAAAAGAGTGCTCATGAAGTTTGAAGATATCGCCCATTGTGTCACTCTATGTAAAATTTCTACATTTATATCTGTAATTTTTATGGTGAAAATAATAAAGAGTATTCTATTATATTTTACTACGCTTTAGAATGGGCAACTAGCTTCATATTTCTGACTGACCGAGCCCTTGACAGTTCAAAAGTGCCTGTAATTGGTTTAATTGAAATAAACGCTTTGATTTTTCGTGACAAAAGTTGACTTCCGTTCTAAACAATACTTATTTAGTTTACGACATTTTTTTCCTTTTTATACCAAACGATTGTCTCCATAAAGATTCTTCATTTCGGTAATTAAAACGTAATTTTCACATTTTCCCCGGAATCGAACGTGCACCCTCGTTTGTCCCCACCACCGTGCACAATCTCAGTAAAAATCGTCAGATGATCACCGTCCTTCGAACGGAAATGACGTTTCCTCAATCTAGCAACTAACGTCTCTGGCTGAATGGAATCCTTTCTAAAATAAACGTTTGTTTTTTTTAATTAACACTTAACTTGAACGTTTCAAGAAATGGAATGGGCTAGTTATGTTCGTGGAAAGATTTTTTGAGGATTTAAAAGAATTTGAAGGCTATTTGGTCTTCTTTAGATAGCGTATTTTTTAGTGTGATTATTTTTGTAAATGAAGGCTTGAGTTGATTTTGTTTAGTTTTTTTGTCTGTTTTAATAAATTGAAGGAATATTACCGAACAAAGTACTGCTATAGTGGTTATGCTTTCACCTAGCTGGACTAGCTAATATTTGCTCAACTAATTTATGTTTTATAGAAAAATGCATCACTAGAATAATTAAAAAAAAACGAGTACTTTTATGTATTGCCACGACTTAACATACAATTGAAAAGGAAGTGGTTGTACTAAGTATAAGAATTCCGGGATCTCTGAAATGGCGCCATTAATAACTTCAGTACATGATTATAATACATTATAATCTGAAAACACACACTTCAATCTTAACTTTCAGTGAGTAGAATTTAAAAAAACCTGCAGCTAATACAGGCAACAGTCATATTAAGCGTTTTGTTATTATATTCTAGACTACACCTTCAAAGTTTAGCACAATAATGTTTCTCTTTAACGATAGCAATAATTCCACAACTCGCAGAAATACAGCATTACAAAACAAGTCATAATTAATTCCCCACAGAGCTGCGAAGTAACAATATTGTGGCCAAAATGAAAAAAATACAACCTTAGTGGTAATAGCTTTGTAGCGTTTTAGCACACAGGGTGTTCGCAATATGGGTGATTTAAAAGGTCATAGTAATCTGAAAATAAAAGGTTTTTTCATGTGCATGACCCACTGTTTTGAATGCATAAATAATAATATAGTTGCATGTGCGGTTTTGCGACCAAATTACTGAAACGATTTTGATAAACGTGAGGGAAACAGAAATAAGCATAACTTCGTAATTAAACACTGTTTTCCAAAAGCTACAATCTAGCAAACGAAAAATCTATAAATTTTTTGATAAATACCTACTTAAGCTTCTTTACTTAATAATAAAATACCTTGATTTCAGACCACAGAGAATCCATATAGCATTGACCTATCTTATCATCGAATGTACAAGCATTTCTAAGCTAAGCCGAACATAAACAATTCGTTCAGTTTAGTGAACAACCTGTACAAGTTGACACTAGGGTAATAAATTAAATATAAAAACGCCAACATAAAACAGTCGCACCTCGCTTTACCCACGGTTATGAGCGAGCACACTCACACCGGCCACTTAGTGAACATTTGGACTGGTCAGTTTACCTACTTACTAAGGTAATCTGCCAATTTATTTTGATTAGGATCTGAATAGTTATTTAAAGCTTTCTCTTAAAAATCACACACAAATTTATTCATGTCTCTAGGTAAGTAAATCCATGAACCTCAATTACTGTAGAAATTGATTTTTTACCGGAACGGATTTTTTTCACCCATGTTATTCGTAAATATAATGGTTTACGTTATAGTTTTAACTTATGGCGCTACCCCGAGCAAAATCTTGCGATAGTGTTTTATTCAGAGGCTATTAATCAATTAATTAGGAGACATAAACTACATCTAAAAGCACAGTATTAATGTTCGATATCCTATCATCACATTACACGTTCTTATTTGTTTTTACGTGTAATAAATCAATGAAAATCTCGTCGTAAAAAAGTTACTAAAATTATTGATTGCATGCATCTTTTGCTTAAGGTGACGTTATATTAATTGGGGGGAACTAATTAATAGATAATCAAAAGATCAAAGTAATTCACGTTATATTTTATTTCAAAAGATCACTTTACTTTTTTTGATAAAGGGGTGTGCGGAGGGAGCGGTACAGAGCTGGTCAAAGCGGCGGGACAGAGAAGGACCGAACACTCAAGGTCGTTTGCTCAGGGGAGCGCCTTAATAAAACTGTCAATATCTAGTCATACCAAGGGGTATTGTGATTCCCAAAGGCTCGATTTTGGAGTTCAGATTGGCAATCACTAACATAACACACCTACAATGGCAATGCCTTTCGTTTTGACAGTTCAACATCAACAACATTTATGTTGTCGAGCGTTATTTATGCGGTCGAGCAGGCGAATTTTTCAAACATTATAAAGCAATGAATCGAAGGACCTTCCTTCGGATTTTTACAGAAAGGGTGTAACGCTATGGGGTGTGGTATGCAACTGCAACTGGTTAGACTCCAAGACGACCCCAATATAGATGGAATGAAACCTGTGAACATCAGACAAAACTGTATCACATTTCTGAATCCTAGCGGTCGGTGCGAGTTGTGAACCCTCCATGGTCACAGTAAAGGTGGCAGCTCCAACAAAATACGTAACATTGTTCGTTATGGCTCTAATAAAAGCCTGTGCTAGCCTGTTTAGTGCTCAAGTTTCATAAAAACTTTGCCTATGAGTTTGTGGTTTGAAAATAATTGCTGTTATTTTCATTTGAATGTTAATTGTAGTTTGTTGGGTTTACGTAGCTATTTTATGAATGGTCATAGAGCTTTAATCAACACTAAGGTATTGGCAGAGCGACTGCCTTACCTCTTTGGTCCAGCGGTTGCAAGCGTAACTGCTAAGCGCGGGTTCCTGGGTTCGATCTCCAAGTCGGGCAAAGTGTTTTCCAATTTCCATTTGGAATTTTTCAGAAGCATCTTGGAGACCGGATTTGCACCCGGTTGATTATAGGATCGCCCCTTTTTACATAGGACTTAAACATCAGTGATGGCGAAATGGGGGTGTTCTATAGGTACACCTCTTGCCTTACCCTTCGAAAAATACAAGCGTGATGTTATTGTCTTTTAAAAAGACGATGTAGCCAGCCCTGCCTTCACCCCAGCTTGTATTTGTCTCACATTTTCATCTAGAAAGAAAGAAAGAAAATGCATTAAATGACATTACAGCAATACAATCTGTTATATCCTAACCAACTTCAGAAGGTGCCAAAAAGTTATGTCATTTAATAGCATTCCTTCATGGGTGACTTCTATCTTTATCACAAATTGTTTTATATATTACTTTACTTTTTAGTATAGTTTATTGGTTAATTATAAGTGTTAATGTTACAATGGTAAAAGGCACGATGGGGTTGACATATCTGATGACCCCAAAACAAATAATGAAAAAGAAAAATGGCATTACACCAAGAATATACACCTTAAAACTATAAAAAAGAGAAAACAATGATTATAATGCCAAAAGGGCCTCAGCTCAGCATAATGTCGACGCTGACTTTCAGCTGCAACCCACACACACATCTGTTTATTCACACTTAATTACGTAACCCAATACCAATTTATCTCTTCCCGATCAAAAAACACTGCCTGAAAATTAACTACAATCCGTGTTCACTAGCATTATTTGACTGAAACCAGTGAACCGACAAATTAAAATTAATAAAATAATAATGTGTATTTTCAAAAGAATTGTACACGAGTGCACTGGAAACATCGCGTGCTGGCTGCAATAAAAAAAATATTAGTGTCGATTTGCAGTCCGCTATGAGCAAGCATAAAGGCATTCAAAGGTATTTAACATACAGACAAATGAGTAGTTTAACTCGTTATCTTATTATCTAAAAATAATTTAATTTTTCTATGTATTTTAATATAAAGTTACCTATTATAATTTCGTTTATTAATTTATTTTTCATATAAAATACATTTTTAAATATTTCTTAAAAAATATATAGAAAATAGTTAGTAAAATTTATAAATATAGAAAATAGTGGTCTGCTGGTGTCGGGAGCAGGGTCCAAGCTACTGGCGGTTAGGGCGTATCGAGGAGTACTGCCTTCTGAATCAGGCCTTTGATCCAACCACCTAACGATGAACAAATGTCAACAACCACGTGAGCTAAGTCGAGATATTTTATTTATTACTCTTTCTCAGCTTTATTAGTATTATATTTAAGAATACAATATTATTCATTGTTGCTACAGGTATTTACCAATGAAGCTGGTTAAAATTAAAAGTGTCTCTGTAACATACCCCTTGGGTGTACAATAATAAGAAAAGAAAAAGAATAATCTAGCATGGATTAACATAAGTAAACTTTGTAGGTACAAGAAATACACAGAGAGAGCAGTGGTGGGCAAGTGGTATCGGCCGCGACTTACTGAGTTGTAGGTGCACAGTTCGAGCCCAGGCAGGCAAGCAACTTTACTAAGTGTATTAAATTTCATCACAACTGCTCTCAAAACGGTGAAGGAAAACATCGAAAGGAAACCGGCATGTCTCAGAACCAAAAATCCGAAGACATGTGACATCTACCAACCCGCACGGGGCCTGCGTGGTGGATCACGGCCCACTCCCTCTCACCGAGAGGAGGCCTGTGTGGGAGCATTGGTGTGTGCCTTGGGAAGATTATCAGCTGTTTATGAGGTATACACTAGAGCATTTTCTCGAACATTTCCATATAATGTAACGTTCCTGCGAATGCTAGACACGGGGTTCGAAGTAATGCTTACGGTGAGTGAACATTTACCTGTAACATTCCTTTCTATTTTGCGTTTATTTTTCGATGAAATTTTTGATCTGCAGGTTGCGACTTTACTCGATAAAATGTTACACAAATTCGTTCGTTTGTTGTTTGCATAAGTTGTAACAAAGATTCGAGTGTCGTGCTCATTGTTCGGTTTGTGAAAGGGTGACACATTAGACCGACTCGATGTTTTGTAACAAGTAAACGATCTAGTCGATACTCACCTTTAAGTGAAATCTTATGGTGTTTTCAAAATATTCAATAACGTAATACAAACATTTCTGTAACAGTAAGTAGCTTAAGAAGTTGTTTATTAAATATAAAATTATCATTTGATTTTCTTAATTTTATTGGTAACTTACGAGTATTACAAACTAGCAGCGCTTCGCGGTTTTATCCGCATAGGTTTCGATCCCATGAGAATATCAGGATAAAACGTATCCTACGTGTTAATCCAGGTTATAAACTATCTGTGTGCCAAATTTCATCAAAATCTGTACACCTGTTTTTGCGTGATTGAGTAAAAATGCTGATTAAAACTCGTACTTCCATGTTGAACTTTTATTTTATTAAACAAAAGCTCCGACGCGTCAAATTGGTACTGTTTTACCCACCAGTTTAAATAGTTTTAATTGGTTCTATTTTAGTCTCAATTACTGACTTATCATCTGACCGACAGAGGGCGAGATCACCAATTAGTGAGTATAAATAACCGAGGTTGTCTGGATACAGGAACATTACTAGTTAGCTAGCTGAATACATACCGGCTTAATTTTCTGAAGTATTATCAGAGGTTTCATGTTCTCCAGTAAGTGGGTTGTCGAGGTCAGATAGGCAGTCGCTCCATGTAAAATACTGGTACTCAGCTGCATTCGGTTAGACTGGAAGCCGACCCCAACATACTTGGAAAAAGGCTAGGCAAATTGAATTATCTTAAAACAGAACATTATTAGATGAAAGTTGAAGACGTCATACAATTTAGTACAACCTCGACTTGCCCCGCATATGAAGGGTGTGTGTACTATGTTTAACATAAATCATTTATTTAAAACTTCTTTGCCGATCAATGGCATTTGAAGATTAAAAAATTTATCGTATAATTAATTTCTGTGTTGATTTCCTGATGGAGCCATCTATATGACATGCTTTCTTTATAAGAAACAACTATCATATGAGTAAATGATAATTCCTTTTATTTAACAATAACACCCTCAATAAGAATTATTCGCCACACACAGTTAACCTCAAACTTACAACTATAGCTTGAAAACGTAAGTATTCCCATCATACCATTACATAACATCACGCCTTGCCCTGAAGAGTTCGGCAGAGGTATACCTATAGTACACCCACAAATCGCCAGATACGAGTATGTTTAAGTCTCATGTAACAGGGGGCGAGCCTATAGCAAGCAACCGGACACAAATCTAGACTCCGAGCTGCTACTGAGAAATTTCTGATGGAAAATATTTCAATAACTCTTTGCCCGACCTGGGAATCGAACCTATGGCCTCATGCTCAGAAGTAACGCTCGCGACCACTAGACCAACGAGGCAGTCTACTGTTTAGCAACTAAAAAAACTAAAAAGGTACAACAATTACACTAGTTTGAGAAGAACTGGTATTTCTGCACCAAACTGGACGGTGACCGACTATAAACTGTAAACGAGACTCTTTAACAAACACCGTCTTCACGTCTGTAAAGTCGAGCAATACTGCATAAAACCCCATATAAATGGAGCTTTTAGGGTTCCGTGCCTTAGACAGAAAAGTCAAAACTCTTTTGGACACGGTTTTACTGTTCAGTTCATGTTTATAAATTAGTTTTCTCGTCAAGGGAAGCTCATCCTTCACGGATATGAGCTTTATGGTGATTTTTATGTTTTTGCTGTAGATATTCAGTGCGATCAAAGACAAAGTCAAGTCATTCATTTCAATTAGACTATTTATGGGTACTTGTGTGAAAGTCAACAAGAAAAAAGAGTAAATATAAAGGCAATAGCTGTAATTTAAACATTTTTATCAGAAGTTACGCTGAATTAAATCAGTTAAGAAAGTAAATTATAAGTTTTTTTCCATAATTTCATTTCGTATTATTCTAAAGTGTCTCTACACACACTACCTAATAATAAACCGAAAAGTTCGCTCGCGCGTTATGTGCAGTAAATTCGTGTACGGAACCGTCAGCACGCGCGTAGGACTGTCACTTGTCAGTTTTTTTCTAGCAAGGCACAAGCTTATGTGTTTGCATAGAAAGGGGTGCCATCGGACGGTTTATACCAACGCTAATTTATTATTTAAACTACGAAGCTAAGCGTCACGCGAACAGTTTCAGCTCGGTGGAACATGTTCCTGCTAAGGCACTGTGTTTTGTGTCAGAAGGAAACTTCATGAGAGAATTTGTACGTAAATCAGCAGAGAGAACTTTCTATCGTTCATTTCAGCAGTCTGTTTTTGGGTGATTTTCACAAGCTTTTGCACCCCTAATATTTTCACTATGGGGTACTAAGCCTCTACCTAATATTTCTGAGAATACAGACATGATCTTATATTATGTTAATCCTTTTATATAATTATAAACCATGCATTTGAATAAATTTATGAAAACAGGAACTTATTACGCACACGCATTCACTTCCAAAGTAAGCTGCGTCCGCCATTTAAAAAATAATTTTAATAATAGGTAACCAAGCGCTAGTGCTCAAGCGTTCTGAAAATTCCGAACCTGACACAGATATGGTACACAGAAATGTCATACCTCCCGTTATTAACAAAATAGCCAAGAACCTACATCTTTTAACGTCCACACATCAAAGAAAAATTACCCTTCGTCGCACAAAATCAAAAGGAATATTCACAATTCTATTCCGCGACAGCTGACAATTATTCAATTTCGAAGTATTGAGTACGGTTTTTTTCCTTCAAAGGTAATGAATGATACGATAATAACGGAACTGGGGAAATTATAGCCTCGATGAAATTGCTGTTGGAAAAGAAGTCTTTAATTTACCTGAACTGAGTGTAGTGGTGTATTTATTTATACTGTGGAAAATAATGTGGTTTGTTTAATCAATGCCGTAGGAGAATAACTGCAAACTGTTTTGAACAAAGTTCTGTAGCGCGGCTTGCGTTAGGAGTAATCTGGTAGGAATCGTCTCGTAACGGAAATAGGGTTATAGCTCCATGAGACTTTCTCTACCTCTCTGTCTCTTTCTATTATAAACGAGTTAGAGAGATAGAGTTCATGGTTTTCGAGGGTGTTAAAACCGATAGTGAGGTCAAAATGAAAATCCAAGATGGCGGTTGCGAAAGTTTGGGAATTTCTCGTTATGGATGCTGTTTTCATGGTTTTTGAGGGTTCCAGTCTCAATGAGGTTAAATCCAATAAGGCGACAACTTTATTAGAGCTTCTAAAAACGTATACTTGTTGGCTCTGTATTAAAAAAGGCGTATTTAATTCACACTAACTCTCTCTCTCTGTCTCTTTCTATTATATACGAGTGTGTGCGTGTGAGTATCGTGTAAGGAAATTCGTTTCTGACGGGGGTCACACACTTTTTTTTGTACTGTTCCATTTTGTTAGAAATAATGGGTTAGTATTGTATAAAGAAAGAAAATACATTTATTTCACCCCGGTTAAGGCAAACAGCAGAAAATACCTACTTAGTTTACATGGAGAAGTCCAAACTAGTTGATTTATCTATCAACAGAAGTCGAGCTGCATTCGTCCATTAAAATGCTTCAGACATAATGCAGTAGCTTTTTCAATAAAACATTTATATTTTACTCATAAAAGTAACACGAAACAAACTACTTTAGTCCCAAGTATTTTCTATTTTCCTTTGAAAAGAAAAAGCTCCCAAAGTTTCACTGCAATTCTTTTATTTCAATAAAGGTGCATCACACAATCCTTCTTTTAGTGATAAAAGATTACATTGCACGGAAAACGTAAAAGGATTCAGCAAAAACATAGTGTATGTAACCACTGAACAGAGCTCAAAGGGCTTTTACGAAATTCAGGGTATGCAACAGTTATTAATCCTGGATCGCTTTGGAGCGATATGAAATCAAAAATTGTTTTCGACAAACAGACTGTACTTTTCGGCTGTCGGACTGTTCATAACTACTGAGTGGCGCTTTTTGTGAAATGAAAAGGGAATTGAGTTTATTTTATTAGGAAGATTTTCGGGGGGTTATGTAAAATGTTATAGGGGACTTATGAGTGAGTAATAACATCCGCACGGGTCGCTCGATCAGATGAAGCTACGCTTGTCGCGGTTGCTTCGTGGATACGTGACCATCTTTATATATCAAGACCCCTCCATGGCTCGGAAAACACGTTAGGCCGTTGGTCTCGGTTGTCATTCGTGGATCTTTGACTGTCGTTACGGGTCGTCAGAAGCCCGAAAGTCTGACAACCAGGCTTATCAAGGGGTAGCGTATTTGGGCAGGTCACAATTGCGGCGATCAGTCCCCTCTTTGAGGAGTGGCTAGAGAGGCGCCACGGCGTCCGCACCTTCCGCCTGACGCAGGTCCTCACCGGACACGGTTGTTTCGGGAGGTTCCTGTTCTGGTTAAGGCGGGAGGAAACGCCCGGGGGTCACCATTATGTGGATCGCCCGGAGGACACGGAGGAGCATACGGTGGAGGTCTGCCCGGCTTGGGCGGAGTACCGCCGTGTCCTCGTGGAGGCGATTGGCGGTAGCGATCTCTCGCGTCGGGCCCTGGTCCAGGCCATGGTACGGAGCGAGAGGGCTTGGGAAGCCGTCACCTCCTTCTGCGAAGCAGTAATGTTCGCGAAGGAGGAGGCAGAACGCGTGAGAGAGAGGCAAAATTCGCACCCTCACGTCCCTACCCACCGCAGGAGACGCCCTGGGCGTCGGGAATCGCAGGCCGATTCCCGGCCACCGTAGGCGCGGGCTTGCGAACGGCGAGCAATGGGCAGCTCGCCGTTCGATAAGGACCAGGCCCGGGTTGACGGTGCGTTGTGTTCCACGCGCGCCTCAATGACATGTCAGCTTCAATGACGGGGTCCGGTAGGGCCGATGCCTGCCAGGGTTGCGGGAAAGTCCGAGATGGATACCGTGGCCCCTGGCACAGGCAACTGAAGGAACACGGGTGGGTTTTAGTCAGTAAGAGTCTGACACGCCCTCCCGCTCTGCCCAGAGCGGGAGAGGTTATTTCATGAGTTCCTACCCTCAAAGGGGTAGCGTATTACCCAGTATGAAACATGAGCTCTATGAAAAATACTGGTATTCAGCTGCATCCGGTTAGACTGGAAGCCGACCCCAACGTAGTTGGGAAAAGGCTAGGCAGACGCTGATGTAAAATGTTATAGCGCTGGTCGATGTACTCGTAAAATGACAACTATTAGTTTGTACCACCTCAGGAATGTGCTGTCATCATTTTCGATTGCAATCTTTATTCCATTGTTCCGCTTCCACACCTGTTTTTGATTTTAGGTTTTTAAACTAAAGTAGTAATAGTTGTAAGTGATTTCCCTGTAAATCTTAACAGTGGAAATAGTTTTTCCATGTCCTATGTAAAAAATTCAAATATTGGGTACAAAATACATAATTTTCTTTAAAAAAAATCTCATCCTCCACTGCTTCTAAAAATACCATTCAGTATTCTAATTTAAAATATTGATTTCCCTTACTTTTAAACAGCTTCATTCCTAAAACATCTGTTTACTTAATACTCGTAAATCATTGTTGACATCTCCGTATACCCTACACAGCGTTTTAGGAATGAAGCTGCTGCAATCGATTTACAGCGCTGCGCTTTCAGCCAACGAAGCGCTTTCGAGCGTTTGTGTGCACCCGAAAGCTGGTAAACATTGGTATGTTGGTGTTTCATTAATATTGTAACTGGAAATGTTTTTAAAAAGCAAAAATCTAAAAAAAATAATGCGACCTACATACGATTTCCACATAAAATTATCGGGGTTTTCTGTGTTTGCCCAGATTGACAAGTCGACAAAACAAACGGAGGTCAAAGGTACGAGTATGTAAGAATTATCTTTTACTTGTGCAGCGGGGCGAGCACGGCCTACTGTGATAGGCTTGAGTCACACATTTTTATCACAGTTAGGGAGCAAAAACCGTGATAAAATGCGTGACTCAAGCCTATCACAGAGGCCATGCTAGCCGCGCAGGCTTTTTAATGCTTCTCGATCGAACCTTTTTGTTTTGTTGTCATTTGCCAGTGTCGCAACACAGAGTAATTACTCAATGTGTATTGTCTTTGGTGTGACCATTACACCTCGTGACCTGCCCCTGACATCAAGCAATGCACAACATTGTCAAACTTTAAACTTTTCTCCATAGGTACCTACTACGCTTTGGAATGGGCAACTAGCTTCATATTTCTGACTGACCGACCACTTGACAATTCAAAAGTGCCTGTAAATGGTTAATTGAAATAAATGCTTTGAGTTTGAGTTTATTTGTTGAATATGAGGCTTTTGGTTACTTTGTTTGTGTATATTTTATGTCTTTTATGCGTTTTGTTTATGCAGAATAAACAAATTTTCTTTCTTCTTCCTTTCTGTTCTTCTCTAACTTTTGATTGCTTTAAGTACTAACATCATGCTTAGCTTCTAAAAATTAGGCGAAGTTGTAACGTAATAGCAATAAGTAGGTACCTAATGCTGTATGTACGCCGTTTCGTTTTCCTTGGTTTTATGTTGAACTCGTGTAATTAAAACCGTCATAAATTAATTTTAAAAACTTCATAAAATATTAAGTTTCTAAACTCTTTAAGACATTGCATGTTCTGATAAAGATCTTGTACATTTTAAGTTCAGTAATCATTTTGTTATTTATTTATTCGCCTTCAGCATGAACAAGTGATCGAAGCGATATTTGCGATAACATCAGGAAATTTAAGGCGTTTTAAAGATAAAAATTACAATTTTTTTTAATTTTTCAAATTGCTTTTTTCAACTGATGAATAGCTATGTAAGGTAAAAGGCGATGCCTTGAACCTAAAACTACGAATTGCTACTTTTACAACTTCTGCCGGTCTGTAGTCGTCCTATAATAAAATATATTGATTTATAATCTTGGATTAACAGTGAAGCAACATCATAAGCTTTTAAAGTTGACAGTTTTGTGATTAACACATTATCAACCAACGAGAAATCGTACCTGCCAATTGCAAAACTTTTGCACACCAGTCGCAGAGTGCATTCCATCCTACCACACTCGCACCAAACTAAAACGAAAACACTTTGATACACAAAGCCAACATTTTGAAACAATATTACAATTTTAATTGCAATCCTGAATTACTTCTACATGTTCCCGCTTAAACAATTCCAAACTGCACAAACAAACCGGATTCGAACAGTGGTATTCACTAATAGAATGCTGTTTTATTCAATTACGAAAAACACAGTGTGCAGGTTTGCGCCACGGTGGAAAAAGTCGGTGGACACGCAATACTGATTGATTTTCCCGCGAGAGTTGCGGTTCCTGCATTCGAGTTTTGTCTGCCACTTTTTGTGGTTTTGACCACTGTGCGGCTTTAGTGCTGCACCTCTAATGGCCCGATGCTTTGTCTGATTGATTCGTCCAAAAACGAGGGGTCGATTATTGGGTGTTTTAGTTTTTGATTGGTTAATTTAATTACTAATAAAGTTTTGAATCTGTGAATTTGATTAATACAATTTTGTTTGATGAAATATATTATTTCCGCCGCCTATTATTAAATAACCTTAAAATTGTAGACAGTAGTATATAATATTAAATTATGAATGAGGTTAATAACGGGATTTAATACCAACAAAAGTATTCATATTTCGCTTTAAAAGGTATTTACTGAAAAATACTGCAAACCTGAAACGCTTGCTTTTGGCGGCAGAAAAAAAAAACGCAGCAACAAATAAATAAATAAAATCGTGCACAAACCAAAAATGCCATAATAAAGCAATAATTCAATATCCACGATCCTCCAGTAAATCTTTTGCAAACTTTTGGCAATAGCGTTCAGGTTTTAAGCCAAAACATATGAAAAATCAAATGCAGCGAGCCGCTACCCTTGATATATGGAGCGAGCTTATTATTTTCCACCATTAATAATTTCGAATGGTCACGTTTTTTTCGCAGAGAGATTTCTGGCACACTGCCGATTCTGGTCGGCGTTATATGATTTTATTTCGACCATCCCACCGCGCTGGAGCTGTAAATCAATTTTTGCATTAACTAATTGAATTTATGAGCTGTTTATTGCTTTAGGAAATTGTTGTTAAACGACTATTATTTTTCTTTTTTGTTATTCTGTGATGGTTCAGCTAGGAGATTGTTTGGAGGGTAGATGGTTAATTTGATTTAAGAAGTTGATTTCACTTTGTTAAACTTTAGATCAACAAAAGCCTTATCAAAACAATTTATGGGCCATACAAACATTTAGTAATTCAACCGAAGAGTCGAAGCCAATGACGCATGCACTCTGTAAATATAATCAAGTCATCATTGTATCAAAAATGCAAGATGTCATAAGCCACACAATGGGATCAAAAATCTTTTAAAAATGAAGGAAAAGAATACGACTCATAAAACACGCTGCCAAAAACTGAAAATAATATTTAAATGACACGAAAAACAATAACTGCTAAAAATATTAACAGCTTCAAAGAAACGATACATCATTTCAGTGCATAGGCCCTTGGTGTCAGTGGCCTTGGTGTCAATAACCAGGCTGCCCTAATTCCTGAGGCCTTTACTCGCAAATTATACTTATTTTGCAACGCATTGTTGCGTTTGCTTGTCATAAAAACGGTGATCGGATGACGATGCATTCTTATGACACACTTCGCCATATTTATAACTTTATCAGTTTAAGTTTTCTAAGAAAGGATCATCGTATCTAACCGTAAACTGGAGCAGTGGTAGCCCAGAGGCAACGGCAGAGACTGTTGGTCGTAGGTTCGAACCCAGACAGGCGCTTTAGTTTGTGTAAATTATTTCATCACCACTGCTCTCAAAAACGGTGAAGGAAAACGTCGTGAGTAAAAATTTCAACGCAGGGGTTTCTGGAATCATATGCTGAATTCATGGTTTCAGTTTGAGCGTCGATGTCCCTGCCACCCTGTATATATTCCATAAATTATAAAATAATGTTACCATTAAATTAAGCATCGACTATAACGTTTGTTACCTCTCGCTTTACCGCTCGGTGAATACAGGCGTAATGTTATTTTTTGTTCAATTGTACAAGAATTATATATGTACATTACGAAATAAGTACATTACGAAATCACTTCTTATAACAGCAAACCTCAACTGACATAAAAGTACTTACTAGATTACCTAGCTAGCTACTAAACATATTCTCTTTTATTCATAAACTTTGCTTAAAGTTGAGTGACGTTTAAACGTCAAAAATATATGTTTAAACAGTCGCTAACCATTACTTACCTTTAAGCCACGTTATAACTGTGGATCATCTATGTATGTTCACCATGAACTTACGTACGTGAACGTCCAGACTTTATTTAATAGACTTAAGAAAATACTTCAGCAACAAGAAAACTTCACTCAATTTTCCTTCAACAAATTCTTTCTTCAAGATATTTTAAATTCCTACAAAAAATGATAATAATACACAAGACGACGACCTGAAGAATCTCAGGTGTTTCGGTTTCTGAACTGAAAACAAAGTGTTTACAACACAGACAGCGTTCCTGAAAACTGAAACGCGTTTGTAACATTCACGCTTCAGTATTTTGTTAAAACAAATGAGAAAGTGGATGGCGTGTGGCATTAATGACGAAAAGTTCAAAGGAGATCTTTGTGTAGGAGGTTTGCCAACACTAAACCTATTTTTTACTGACTTTAAAAGAGAGGCTTTTTTTATGCATGTTTATTTATTGATATTCTCATAAATTGTGGACCTATTTAGAAAATTCTTTCATTTGGTAGAGGAAGCTTGCGCGGAGTTCCCATATTAATTTTATAAAGTTTGGTCTGTTAGTGTTTCAGCGAGCTTCAGTAATACACGTATTTAATCCACTTTGTTGTTGATGATGTTATAAAACTTCCTGTCACTGTTATTACATAGCAAGTATTGGTATTCGAATTTGTGTGAGGTAGGTACGATAGCTAAAAAATTAAAAATGCTTTTACAAGAACAAAATTAAACATAGTTCAGTTACGGTATAAAAAGTATCTATGGGTTGTAGAAAAGTTACAGGTTAATGCAAATTTTAGAATAGTCAGCAAGTCAGCTGAACCCCCTTTTTTTAGGGTGGGTAATCATCAAATAACTTCTCACGCTCTGGGCGAAGTGGGAGGGCGTGTCAGACTCTTACTGACTAAAACCCAGCCGTGTTCCTTCAGTTGCCTGTGCCAGGGGCCACGGTAACCCTTGCAGACTTTCCCGCAACAGCAGAACCCCTAAGGTTTTGACTGTGACAATAAGTGGCGTTAACCACGATCTAATAACTAAGTGAAAACCTGTTTGTCAGTCAACCCATCACAATAAAACACAAAAGAACATCCCAATTTAATCCCCCGTACCGTTAGGTTAGGTTAAAGGCCTCCTTTTATAATCGAACCTCTTTCAAACAACCTCAGACGGAACATTACGCCACACAAAAAAAAAGAACTTGTATATTTAGTTCGTTCATTTTGATCATTCCATATTCGAATATTCGAACAAACAAAGCGTCCTCCTTACGTATAGTTATGCTAATTATTATGAGTCACCCCTCGCTAATCGAGATGCAAGTATAATGCGTCTCTTTGACTTACTTCCCCTTTGTTTAACTGCATTTTTCCTCGAATAATGTGACAAAGTAAGATGAAACGAACGCGTCTAATTAGTGGTGGGTGGATACGGGGCTTTATTTTGTGTGGGCTCGCTTGCAGCTATGCTTTTGTGGTCGTTTTATTTGAATTAAAATTTCTACTCAAGCTATTTTTAAATGCTTTATTGTTTTAATAGTTCCAAGTGCAGCTGTTAGACAACTTAGGTTTATTCCCGGGTAGTGAAATACTGCGAAAGTTTAGATGGAGTGATTTAAGAAAGATACCTACCTACTTTGGGTACTGTAAAATTACTTCTGCATGTTTCACGTTTAAATACAAAGTCTTTAAAAGCCATCAGACACTTAAGTTGTCCATACCGGGATTGAATCGGCGACACGCGCTACTCCAGCCACTCTGTCCATCGTGCCTTCATTCTTTAAAAGCAGGTTTTACATCACCCCTTAAACCGCAACATGCACGCTCCCGAAACGCTTTCCTGTACAACTCCCATCTCGACATTCAGGATATGACGCTGCGCTTTCGAGAATGTCATGCGTCGCGTTTGACGCGCTCGTGAAATCTGCACGTTTCGAATGTTCGATATTGATATTGTTATTTTTCGCACATTCTGTATCATTGCACTGCGGAATTTACGCAATGTCCCGTTGCCTGTCGTTTTGAGCGACGCATTTTTTATTGTAACGTTACTTCGGATTTTGATGGCTTATGTAGTCACTGACTGTTGCAAAATTAAGTGAGATCGCCGATTACATCGCCGTCGAGGTAAACCGCGGCGAAGGTGGTATGCCAATCTAATCATGTTTGCAAGCCCAACTTGGCCAGAGATCGCATATAATAGATGGGTTTGGAAGAAAAAGGGGGAAGTCTTTGCCCAGCAGTGGGACACAATATAAAATAACAAAAAAAATGGACTATCCATGTACCTTTTTCTTGTCTGTAAGTAGTGTGTATCCCTGAAGTAAATGTAAATAATTACGATTTTAACCTAATCAGCAAAAGGTATGGTTAGCAACAAGGCTTCTTCTACACAGCATCTAAATTTGCACAAAATTATTCTATAATCTGCTTTGTAGCATTTCATTTAATATTTATTTTAATATTTTGCTCAATAATTATATTTAGAAAACTGAAGTGTTCATCGACTTTTGTTGCGGAATGTACCTATCTCGGGATATAAAGTAGTCTCTCTATACTTCTGATTTTGATTAATAATAAATCATTTATTTCTCAAAAAACTTAATAATATTTTACAGAAAAAGTTTAGCAGTATTATTTTCTTAATAAAATGGATGTAGCCACTGCAACCGAACTAAGCAATGCTTGTATTTCGGTTTCCAGTGCCTTTTCCCTCGATATTTTAACAGTAGATTTTGATGATTATATCAGCCAACCTATTCTATAAAAAGGTCACCGTGAAAATTTTGGTGCAACGAGCTTGATGTGAGCTGTCATTTAACCTGATGCTAGTGATTACCACTATTGACAAAGCTCACTTTAAGCTAACTTCACCTAAGTTTTCATTGTGACATTTTCACAGAACAATTGCCAATGTGGCAGGATAATATAAGAACATCCCTACAAAGCGGTCAACTGTCTTCCACATTTTCGTTTATACTGATCACCTCACCTTGCCCTGGGCGTCAAGCCTGCCTTTGACGCACTCAACCCTTCAAAACACTGTTCTAAAAGTGCGATAACCAAGTAAATTGTACAGCAAACACCATACTACGCACAGGCGAGTCCACTTTGATCTTTTCATGGTGATTATTCCGTGAATAATTCATCATTCACCGGCTCACCAATAATGTGGTTGTATGTTTTATTTATTGAACCTTTTATATTAAGGGGCGATGTTGATAAATAGTCATGTTTGTGTACTAGGAATTTGGTTTTATGATTGTAGAAAAATATTTTTGGGTCTAAAGGAAAATGTTGTGGTGTAAAAGGGGTGTGTGTGGGTGTGGGTGGGCCTTTCATGTTTTATACAGTTGATATTCATGAAGTAGCAAAAGATAAGCTTTTTGTATTATTTAGAAAGTCCTAGTACCAGTGTTTTATTTATTTATTTATTAAACCTTTATGCACAAGTAAAAACAAATACTGTACAAAGGCGGACTTAATGCCTGAGGCATTTTCTACCAGTCAACCTTAGGGTGATGCAGAGATAAACCGTGGCAGGTGCAACATACGGGATAGATAGCTCGGAAATGACTATAAAATACAAGAATAAATACTAATACAAATAAATACTAATAAATATATACATATAAACAAAATAAACCTTGGTCAGGAGAAATAACGATCGGTAGAGGAGAAAACGAACCCAGCAACTTAGCGCTGGGATGTTTCAGCCAACTTCTGACGGATATGTTCACGTGCCTTCACTTTAAAAGATAACCGACTGGTTGCTGTCCTGGTCCTGGTTGGTGTTTTCTTAGGTCTACTTCGATGGCAAACTGAATATAAATGTAAATGATTAATCCTGAGTCCTATAAGAATTCTGGGGTATCCCAGAAGTATAAACCTACCTACACTTGCATATCTAGCGAAATTAACAAAAAAAATATCAAGCATAATTTTCCGCGCATTGTCCTTGTCAACCAACATCAAATAAAACGGAGTCATGTTCTAGCAAATATTTGTCGAACGGAACTTAATTATGTACAAGAATATACGTTATTTGTACATTAAGTACCACCGATACATCACATTAACAAATTAGCGAGATCTGAACATACACGAGGAGGTCACAACTCTGTCCACCGCGTCTCACTTTCACCTCCTTTGAAGACCACAGAGTAGGAAATGTTGTTTTAAATTTATTTTGTTGTATTTAGTAGGGATCCTTTTTTTGAGCTTGGTAAATCATCAAACAACTTCTCCCGCTCTGGGCGGAGCGGGAGGGCGTGTCAGACTCTTTCTGGCTAAAACCCACCCGTGTTCGTGTTCCTTCAGTTGCCTGTGCCAGGGGCCACGGTAACCCTTTCGGACTTTCCCACAACCCTGGCAAGGGATCCTTAACTAAGGATATAAAGTAAGTACCCAACTACCCACTTTAGAACAGCTTGTTTGTTGCAAACACAATAATATCAAATCGATCCCACTAACTGTTAGTTGATAATTAAAAACACATTTAATAGCATGATATAAATCTTATCAGTTTCACTTTTTCAACCTGTGGACCAACGCAAGACTATGAATTAATAAGCATTATATTATATAAAACTTTATAGTTTTCTAACTATAAATTTTAAAAGTGTGATGATTTGATGAACGTCTAGCATGAAAATACTGAAATCCATCACATCGGGTTGGCAAAGAAAGAACCTATGAATTTCTGATCTTACTCGGGTAGTTATAGTCGACCTCTTTATTATTTTTACCGACACATATTGACATTCAACCCAAGGGGGATAAAGCAATGGTCGTCAACTCTACATCGTCCATCTCATACTTTCTACACTTTGATCTTCTTAGGTATAGGGCTCAATGGTGTTTCAACATCTGTAAGAAGTTATTCTTTGGACAGGTTCCGCATCATTTGGTACTTTCGAGCATCGAGATAATTGATCAATCACGAGCTTAGAGTTATATAAGAGGATTGTCATTAAAGGGAATATTTTAAACTACTTTCTTCTTGATGAGCGTTTGTTCTGTAACCATAAAACATAAATAATGTTAAGTAGGCAGTATTTTTAGGGATTTAATTTATTATATGACCATGTATTATGAACGCACACGAAGCAAAAGTAGTACCTACTACTTTTGCTTGTAAAGATTTTGTAAGGATCTTAGTAAAAGGCGTTCTTAGTTTCTGCCTACCCCCATGGAAACATGGCGTGAGTTAATGAATGTACTTGTAAGATATTTAATCTAATTTCATCCCGATATTCTTTTTCGGTTTTCGTTTTTAAAGCACCACGTACCCTACTACTGGGAAGGTATAAGAGTCCGTTCTACCCTGTCCTATTCTAACCATATGCAATGCAAACATGTTTGTATCTTCACTCCACACAGGCACACCAACCACCTCGAAGGTGATTCATTATATTCATCGTTGGGAGTCTTATTCCGCCCACTACTTAGTATAGCCCTCCTCCCTTTTGTACACCTAAATTCCTGATCTGTGCGAGTTTCAACCAGAAAGCCAATTCTCGTAGTTAAAATTCAAGCCACAATCTAATCTCAGCAACAATCAATGTCAAAACTTGTCAAAAATGTTATTATTACAGAGGCTTTTTTGACAGATTCAGAGTGAGATTAGAATGCGAACGTTCTTAAAAATACGAGAATTGCCCCTCGGGTCTTTCCCCCGATCCTCTGAAGGTCATTGATACCCAAACATTCAAAGCAAAAAACAATAAGATAAAAAACAATGGCCCAGAAATGCGTCTCATTTAAAATTCCCCCGATGACTTCAGCTGGTGCCAGACGTTTCGAAAATGAAAGTAGGCGACGGACATGTCTGGACAACTCACAAGTGAATAATTTGCTTAAGATTATGTTTTCGTCTTTTGTTTTGTTTGGATGCGATTTTCAGATCTGGTGTTTGATTTCCAGTTTTATCTTCCCGGGCCCCCCGACTCTTGGTAGTGGAAGGAATCTCGGGGTTTTAGTCGGTAGGAGTCCATCTGTTCTCCGCCGACGGAGGATTCCAGAGGAATCCATGAGGTTGTCCCCACAGAAAGGAGGTTCGTTCAATTTATGGATGTATTTTTTCTTAATTTTTGAAACATTCGTGACGCAACAGTGTCGTGTAACTAGCTGACGGATTTAGCAATACTATAGACGTTTTTTTTTTGAGTTGCTTATTACTCAAGTACCTATTTCTGTTCACCTCGAAGGTGTCGATTGTGTAACGGTTTCAAAGGGATCGCACTCACGGCCTCTTGGTTGTCATATCGCATCTTGTCCTGTAGGGAACAGTGAAGAGTGAGAATTTTTGAGGACCATCTTTTGTATCCCTCCGTATCAAAAAGTCCTAATAGAAAAAAACAACACTGTAGCTAAACTGTCCTATCATCTAGTCGTCTTTCGAGCAGTATGTTTTATTAGCAGAACGCCCTATTTGTAAAGTGCAGTAATACTGAAAATTTACTATCGGTTTTATCGTCATGGCTCATTATAGCATTTTTAGGACGTTCAAAACATTTATTTAAATCCGTTCGAAGAGAGTTTGATTGAGCCGAGAAGTTCCACTCAAACATGTGGTACAAATAGCTACTAAGTATATCTAAGAATGCCTTGTACATACACAACACAGAACATATATTATTAATTCGCGTTTCAAAGCGAGTTGTAAATTATTTCGCAAATTGAAGCGACAGCACTTGACGAGGGACCGAAGGGGGTTCATTTCATTCAGGGGTCACGGGTTCGAATCGTTTTCAACTTCGCTTACATTTGAATGTTGTACAGACTTCATGGGTGTAATCTATGCTAGTTTATTTACGTATGTACAGTCATTTGTTAATACAGTACGTCAATTTGCCGTGTTATATATTTATTATAATAATAATTTAATTTGGTAGTCAATTTGCTTAACAATTAATTTCCCTACAGATTATTTAGATAAATTATTATTCTATTTAAACTTACTGAAATCGAGACTGTCTGTAACTAAACGTTTTAAAAACGTCCTAAACGTTTTTACACACAGAGACTTGAGCAGGATAAAAAGTAGGTCTCATGCACTTTTCTTTCTAATTATTACAATAATTTCATCCAGTCCTTATCTAAACTAAGATAAGGTAGGACCTAACCATAATTTAGATAAGTACCTACTGGCTGGAACCATAAAGGCTCTTACAAACAGGCGCGACACGCGACGCGAATCGCACGCGACATAAAGGCACCGCTCGTCGCGCGACAGGGCGGTGCCTTTGTGTCGCGTAGCCTGACGCGCCTGTTTGTAGGAGCCTTAGCCCACGTTCGCACGGACGTAAAAATATCGTGGTGGGGTTTTATCGCGAACTGTTGGTGTTGAGCCGAGCGTTGAGAATCTAACAGAGTGCATCCCAGCGCGTCGAAAAACCACACTGTTGCATTGTCAACTCTCGGCGTTAAGCAGAGCGTGCAAAATCCAGTGTGCGATATAATCCCGCCGCAATATTTTGACGTCCATGCGAACGTGGGCTTTAAGTACACCCGCGGGCCAGTAGCGTACCTATATACAATCATAAGTTGTATCTACTCATGTTTGCCAATACTACTTCAAAGTAAAAACCGAACTAGTGTTTAAGAATTTTTAATGCATGGGACTAGTTCCAGTGTATTTGTAGTACCAATGGCTACAATTTTTATGCGGGGCCGTAGTTCACATTACGCATATGCAAAGTGCCCACTTCAGACTCTACTAAAGGGTGGTCAGGCCAAAAGAGTGGTTAAAAAGCACCGCGTGTCTAAAAGCCCCCAATGGTCAGTCTGGACATGTGTTATGTACTTGAGACTTATCTTCACTGCACGTTCAATCGCAGTTTCAAAATCTCGCTTTGTTATAGTTTGTTATGATATCTACCTATCTAAACTAGTATTTTATAGAAAAAAGATTTGATTTTTTGTGTTTGTATGTTTGTTTGCTACGTTTTCACGCTAAAACCGCTAAACGGATTTGGATGAAGTTTGGCACATGGGTAGGCCATGACTTGAATTAGGTCATAGAATACTTTTTATCCCGATATTCTTACGGCATCGAGACTTTTATGCGGGTGAAGCCGCGGGGCACAGCTAGTAATACATACAAATTTCATCAATTTCATAACATCACGCCTGTTATTCCTAGAAGTGTTAGGCAGACGTAAATAGTACCTACACCTACATTTCGCCAGTAAATAAGAAATAATATTACTTACAAATAAGTAAATACAATATTTCTCTTTAATGTTTGTTTCTATTTTTCGTAGTCACCACACAAATCTAGCTTGAGATTTTGACAACTTATCGATATATCAGGTACTTAAACAAGCTTACGGATAAAAATAAATTATCAAGTCATTTTTATTTTTAAAAAAAGCTGGTCCTAAAAAATCTGAATAACCGCCAACAGTTGAGTTAAGCAAAACGTTTCTAAAATTTAGAAACAAAACATTCGTTCCATTCCATATGTAACAATGCGAACGATATGCAAAATTACAAAACAAGTCACATGCAAAATAAATACGTATTGCAAAATGTTACAAAAATATTGCAACTGAGAGCTGTGCTACAGCCTAAAAACCTATATTTTGGGGTACTGAAATGACAGGCATTCGCGAGTCGTGTGTCGAATACATATATATATATGCATTCGAAATAAGTCTGACTTGTTAGCATATTGATATCCTAAAATAATGTTGTGAATTGATTTGTTTGGATGGCGGAAAGAGTTGAGAAAAATGGGGGAAAATATCGACAAAAATGGTTGTATTGTTTTCAGTAGGTTTATATGCTTGAGAATTAAAAAATAGACACTCGTTTAGAAATGTTCATAATTATAGAGATTATATTATTTAAGGTCGATGGACAGATAATCAAGCACGAGAAATTCCGCGAAGGGGTAAGCAGAGGTGTGTACACCAGTTTTGGTTAAATCTCGTGTAGATACGAAGCGGGTGAATATCAAACGGGTCGAAATCCGGAATTCGTGTCACTACAGCGAAAATCACAATAGAAAAACCCCATGCTCACTTATGACCACTAAACCAACGAAACAGTTTTCAAAGAACCAGTACGTAATAGGTCTGCATCGTTGGTCTAGTGGTTGCAAGCGCTACTTCTGAGCATGAGATCCTGGGTTCTATTCCCGGATTGGGCTGGGTTCCAAGTGTTATTGGGTTTTTCTATTACGATGTTTTCAGTAGCAGCCAGGAGTGTGGAGCCCGGTTTTGCAATAGGCTCTCCCCCTTTTCATAATCATCATCAGCCTATAATGTTCCTACTGCTGGGACACAGGCCTCCTCTCTGTGAGAGAGAGTGGCGGCCCCTATTACACGGGACTTAAAAATAATTGGTGAAATGTGGGAGTACTATAGGTACTGCTCTGCCGAACCCATCGGGGATTATAGGCTTGACATTATGTTATGTTGTTTTAGACGTAACAGTACAATGACCGCATATGAAAATATATTAGATACATATACTCGATGTATTCATACATATTCACAAAGTAATAGCTCCATAATAAAATTAGGCTTTCATTTCACAGGACGTTTGTCAGTACAGCCTGTATAAGATAAATTGCCAGCCTTTTTACAGTTGCAGAAAAAATTATCATTGAAAATTAAACCTTACGTGTAATGGATTTGGGAGTCCTGTAACGTTCGTTAACGGTAATAAAGGGTGGTATTCATTATAGGGCCACTCAAAGGGGAACAAATGTGAAACCAATTGGTAGCCGAAGGGTTTCAGATCTGTGCCGTTAATTTTCCGCGAATTTTAACCGGTTGTGGTATCCCTCTAGTTACAAAACTTTTAGATTTGATTAAATTGATAGTGGTGTCTAGCTTGGAACTAAAAAAGGTATTTTTTTCTTCTAAAAGTTACAACTTAATTCACTTTTACTCACTCTTCAGAAATTAGATTGAACGATAATGTTATGAGAGATAGCAGCGTCCTCCATTTTTACTTGTAACAACACTTATCTAGCCTAACTTGACATTAAAAAAACCTAAACGCTAGAACAAAAACCCCTTAAAAAGCTGTAGTTACTTTCCTTATAAAACTCTCCTTTTTCGTTTCCTTTTTTTTTGAAAAAAATGTAGTAATACTTAACTAATTTATTTTCTTAATATTTATAGCTTTAAGGATTAGTCTTACCAAGGGGTATCATGTTACCCAGTAACTGGGCGGTGGAGGTCAGATAGGCAGTCGCTACATGTAAAATACTGGTATTCAGCTTCATCCGGTTAGACTGGAAGCCGACCACAACATAGCTGGGTAAAGGTTGGCAGATGATGATGAGCTTTAAGGATCAGCGAGGTAATCGCCTAACATACTAACAGTAGACTTTAATTTTGACAGTTCAACAACATTCATTGCGTTATTTACGTTATTGAGCAGACAAATTTTTCGAACATTGTTCGTTCTTCAAACGAACATAAATACATTGTACCCTGTACACACCTTTCTAAAGCCACCTTTATCGTTTAACTATTTCAACCAAAGCATTTCCCAAACACTTTACAATCCAGAAATTATCATATCTGCATGAAAATAACGTAAACAAAAAGGCAAGAGAGTCATCGTTTATATAGCTTTTATGAGTGTTATTATAATAAACGAAATAAGCAGAGTCATATGCGGAAGAGTGCGATACGTTTGTACGCTGCCCACGCGCAGCTTTAGTGTTGCGATTGCGCGCCACGGTTATATGTGGCAAGGAGGCTGCAGAAATACCAGATTTGTTAGGGATTGTTTTAAAATTATTATGCTATTTAGGTGTAGGTGATTTTTATACTGACCCAAAAAAATACACCTTTCAAACATGCTTCGAAATATTAATGATAAATGATAAATGATTTTATTTCTGTTAGTTGGTTTTTACAAACACTTTTACACGTCAATCATATATTTTTTTTTAAACTAGATGAGGTCGGCGTTTCCTATCTGACTACTATCCTATCTGAATATTTTCTTTTGCCAATATCAATTCAATAGAAAGCTGTGTTTTTTTTTTTCAATAAAATTCAATTTCAAGGTCTATCTTAAGCAAAATTGTTCAGTAGGACGTGTATAATGCCCCCCCCCCCCTCTTTAATATTTCGTATAGGATAAATGTTAGGTCCCTAAAACATAACTTTTTTTCTGTTTTATTGATAAACGCAATTTTCTCTCTTTTCCTTCTTTCTTTCCCTTCGTCAAAATGTGTGCTACGAAAAAAGAAAGACAATAAACTACTGTGCAAAAGACTACGTCTCAGAGACGTATACTGCGATCGCGATTTACTTTCCAAACACGTAAACAAATAATTATGTGTTTTTGGAATACAACTTTACCCATACTTCAAACATCTTTATGACTTTTTCGATAGTACTTTAGTAGTTTCCTAACTTAATTTACATTGGCATAAAGTTGATAAACGTTTAAGCGTTAACAACACCAATTGGTAGGAATTACTTTATTAACTCTTCTGGGCACGCTCGTTTCAGCATAGAGCTCATCCATTGGTATCCATCAGGTGTGATCGAGGGCAAGAGCAGGCCCATTCAGCAATTTAAAAAAAAACAAATAGGCAGTCGTGGGGACTGCTGACAGAAGTGAAAACCCCAAAATGTACACAGGCCGCTGCACGTCGCCAGTCTGACGCAACCCGTCACATTAGCATATCGGTGACGCGAACCCATAAGCTTTGTCCCAACTCAAAAGTTTAACTTTTTTTATTTATTTATTTTTGTGTTTTTCTCAGCTTAATCATGATCTGGCAGTTTGAGTAATTTATGCGGCCTACTCAAATGTCCTTTCTTTGGTATTGTTCGTCGAATCGTTGAGCTCCTTGAGTCTAAGTTGAGCTGCACGATTACTGACAATTGCGTGCACTGACTGGACAGGTCCACTCAATCTGTGTGGTTCTTTCCTCAAAAGACCATTGCAAATCTGACCAAGATTTTGTCTGGACTTTAAAAGAGACTGTGACCTCTGAGTTTGTTTCGGCCTTTCTTCTCAGAGTAGTCAGATAGGAAACGCCGACCTCACCTAGTTTAAAAAAAAAATATGATTGACGTGTAAAAGTGTTTGTTCAAACCTACTTACAGAAATAAAATCATTTATCATTTGTAACCAAAAATCGCTCAACGCGGCTAAAGAACTCTTCACTGCAAAAATAAAAAGTCGTGCCAGACCTACTGTTCTTCCTCTCTATCTTACGGATGGATCATGGACTCGTTTGGCCAGCGAAGTTAATTTATTAACCGGCCCCGCATTATAGTGGTTGTATAAATATAATGACTTATATAAAAATGTTTAACATTCATACAGTCATCATTACGACAGGTCATTATAAATAACTGCTGGTTTTTACGATAAAATTACATGTAGGTGGTTTCTCTTTGGGTAAAGTTAAAAATGCGATATTTTAAGACGATGAGCGTGACTATAGATGAGTTATTGAGTTAAGAGGATGAACAGGAGGAAGGAACTAATGGACACCTCGTCAAAAATGTCTAAAACTTAGAAAAAAGTTGCATTATTATTTACTTAGTCTTGCACCGAGGGACCTAATTCTAAGACTATCAACATTCACTAACCTGCATTGTATTTATATGTAATACATATATTCACATAGATTTTTTATATGAGAGATGATACATTTGCAAGATTTGTTTTGCTGTGTGATAAACTGATAAATGGTAATGATAAATGATTTTATTTCTGTAAGTAGGTTACAAACACTTTTATTCGTCAATCATATTTTTAAACTACATGATGTCGGCGATTCCTATTTGACTACTCTGAGAAGAAAGGCCGATACAAACTCAGAGGTCACAGTCTTTTTTAAAGTCCAGACAAAATATTGGTCCAATTTTGGAGTCTGCATAGACTTGAAGACTATGCAGACCGGTGTCTGAAATGATCTTTTGAGGAAAGAACCACACAGATAAGGGGACATGCCAAGTCAGTGCACGCATTTGTCAGTAATCGTGCAGCTCAACTGAGAACTTATGGAGATCACTCTTTATACAATAATTATTGATTTTAGAAGGATGCGATAATAAGATAGCTTTGAATTTAGACGGGATAAGGAAAACGAAACGCCATTATCTTACAGGATAATCAATTATTAGGGACTCAATTAAATAAAACGCAAATAATTTTTTATACCGCAGTCCCCCACAGGGCCACAGCATAACGTAATGGAATATTTATTACTGTGTTGGTATACTCAGCACCAATTCAAAATGTCACATATTTTTATCCGAAACACTTTAATACAAGATTGTATGTATGTATGTGTTGCATTAATATCAAAACAAGCGCATCGGCGTGCGTCAGCGCAACCTTGGGCTGTTCGCATTAAATACGGAAACTCGCGCGCATGTTTATTCGACTCGTAAAATTAAACTTACAGAGATGTAAGGAGGATTGATGAGACAGAGTTTATCGGCAGTAAGTACTTACATTGTTTTCGGTAACGAGTTTTTTTAGTCCGTCGAAGTAGGTAGGTATTCTCCCAAGGAATTAAATTTTAGGAATTACCTCGCTTACAATATCTTTCTGGGGTCTACGTTGGCTGCTATGAAATTACAAGAAGGACCAATAATATCTGTTCATAATTGGAACCTTTAAATTGCCTGTGCACTCACAGACGTCTGTCCCAAAGTTTGGCTACGCATTTTTTATTCTTGGGGTGCTGCAAGGAAACTTGCAACCGCCCTTTTTTTTTTTTTTTTTTGTTTCCGGGGTGGAAAATCCTCATGGGTGTTCGCCGCCCTGGGGTGGGCGGCGGGGTCTGTCAGACTCTTACTGACTAAAAACCACCCCGGTGTTCCATCTCACACCTACGCCGGGGGTCGCGGCCCTCCACCGACTAGGCTGTTGGCCTCAGAAGTAAATAGAAGAATGCAAAAATACTGCCTGGCAAATAGTCACTTCCATTCAACATGAATCTTGTGTACAAAATGCCACTTTCTGGTGAACTATTTGGTTTTATTGCATTAATAAAATGTTATGTTTGCGCTTCATATATTGTGCTACTATAATTGTATTTAATATTGCCCAGTTTGAGATCTTTAATGCCTATGTCTGAACTCATGATGTGCACTGATTTTGCTTGGTGATATAATTCATTAATATCACTAATCTTGCATGCTTTTACTGTTGACCTATACATCTAGTTTTAGAAAAGCAAATGGCAAAATGTGGGTGTCTCACACACACCTCCGCCCTCCCCTTCAGGGAATACGTGAACGTAGTTTTGTCATCTGACCATGTGTGTTGGCGATAGCAGAACATCATTTGAAAGGAACGGACGCTGATCACACCATGTGTGTTGGCGATAACAGACCACCATTTGAAAGGAACGGACGCTGATCACACCATGTGTGTTGGCGATATCAGAACATCATTTGAAAGGAACGGACGCTGATCACACCATGTGTGTTGGCGATAACAGAACATCATTTGAAAGGAACGGACGCTGATCACACCATGTGTGTTGGCGATAGCAGAACATCATTTGAAAGGAACGGACGCTGATCACACCATGTGTGTTGGCGATATCAGAACATCATTTGAAAGGAACGGACGCTGATCACACCATGTGTGTTGGCGATAACAGAACATCATTTGAAAGGAACGGACGCTGGTCACACCATGTGTGTTGGCGATAGCAGAACATCATTTGAAAGGAACGGACGCTGATCACACCATGTGTGTTGGCGATAGCAGAACATTATTTGAAAGGAACGGACGCTGATCACACCATGTGTGTTGGCGATAGCAGAACATCATTTGAAAGGAACGGACGCTGATCACACCATGTGTGTTGGCGATAGCAGAACATTATTTGAAAGGAACGGACGCTGGTCACACCATGTGTGTTGGCGATAGCAGAACATCATTTGAAAGGAACGGACGCTGATCACACCATGTGTGTTGGCGATAACAGAACATCATTTGAAAGGAACGGACGCTGATCACACCATGTGTGTTGGCGATAGCAGAACATCATTTGAAAGGGACGGACGCTGATCACACCATGTGTGTTGGCGATAGCAGAACATTATTTGAAAGGAACGGACGCTGGTCACACCATGTGTGTTGGCGATAGCAGAACATCATTTGAAAGGAACGGACGCTGATCACACCATGTGTGTTGGCGATAGCAGAACATCATTTGAAAGGAACGGACGCTGATCACACCATGTGTGTTGGCGATAATAGAACATCATTTGAAAGGAACGGACGCTGATCACACCATGTGTGTTGGCGATAGCAGAACATCATTTGAAAGGAACGGACGCTGATCACACCATGTGTGTTGGCGATAATAGAACATCATTTGAAAGGAACGGACGCTGGTCACACCATGTGTGTTGGCGATAGCAGAACATCATTTGAAAGGAACGGACGCTGATCACACCATGTGTGTTGGCGATAGCAGAACATCATTTGAAAGGAACGGACGCTGATCACACCATGTGTGTTGGCGATAATAGAACATCATTTGAAAGGAACGGACGCTGATCACACCATGTGTGTTGGCGATAGCAGAACATCATTTGAAAGGAACGGACGCTGATCACACCATGTGTGTTGGCGATAATAGAACATCATTTGAAAGGAACGGACGCTGGTCACACCATGTGTGTTGGCGATAGCAGAACATCATTTGAAAGGAACGGACGCTGATCACACCATGTGTGTTGGTGATAGCAGAACATCATTTGAAAGGAACGGACGCTGATCACACCATGTGTGTTGGCGATAATAGAACATCATTTGAAAGGAACGGACGCTGATCACACCATGTGTGTTGGCGATAATAGAACATCATTTGAAAGGAACGGACGCTGATCACACCATGTGTGTTGGCGATAGCAGAACATCATTTCGTTTGTCACCTAGGTAAGCTGTCACCTCCATTTTTCAGAGCATTGCCTGTCATCCACATTTCTCATAGGAAAGTGATGATGGCCCGATTTTTTCAAACGGTTAATCTCAACTTTTTTAATGCCCAATCCGTTCTTTCCGTCGGAAAATCTTCATGGAAACCCTTCATCTAATGAGATTGGAAGCTTATATCGAACTCCAACAACTAAAACCCCATCACATTCCTCCTGCTGCTATATTTTAGAAACGATAAATCAATCATCACAACAATACTATACCCAGAACTATGGACCAAATAATAATATATTTCAGATAAAACAAATAACTATTATCTCTACGACTAATATCTACTTTAATACCCGAAACTCGAGATCGAAACTACCCTCCTCTCGCCTTGATTGGTAAAGTTATCTCAAGTGACACACTCCAGTTGATAGTTTTACATGAACACGTCTAAGTCTGTCACAAAACTATGGAACTAAGTTTCAGGAACTTGCGAATTCATTCGTCTGTCTGGCAGCTTCAGCGGCTGGTTGGAATGTACTGGTGTGGAGATTGGCGAGCCAAATGTTAGGTTGAGTTTGTTCGGCTCTAAGGGTTCAGTCCACCGCGCGTCAGTTATGAGTTCACTTATAACAAATCCATATTTTTTTTTGTTGTTTACGTTTTGTGTCCATTAATTAACTTTTCCAAATTTTTACTTTGTTAGCTTAGTTGTTTAACTTTGTGCATGTTGTGGTCTCCTATAAGTGAAGGAGTACACTTACTTATTACCTGATGTAACTCTTTATTTATGTGTCATGTATAGTGTACATCTTTTGTTGGAGATCCTAAATAAATAAATTATAAGCTGGCCTCTTATTCTGTTGAAACTCCGTACTAGGCGAGCTTCCGCGTACTAGAAGACGTAGCGTTGGAAGGCCTCGGGAACCCTACAAGGTGGGCCGATGATCTGGTAAAGGCCGCAGGAATCCGCTGGATGCGGGAAGCACAGAACCGGTCGAAGTGGTGATGCTTGGGGAAGGCCTATTTCCAGCAGTGGATGTCTTTCGGCTAAATTAATTAGGCTAACTCAAGGTCAAAGTTTTTTTAATTTTATATAATTTTATGTATAAAGGTACACCGACAGTTTCTGTATATAATAATTATATCTTGGGTCTATAGGTAATAACTAATAATAGATTCGGACTACAAGTGCTACCAGCGACGTGTTGTACCTACTTTATTTTGTCGCCAACTAAAAATTAAATAAAGAGCGGATAAATTATGGTGTCGCAGCAGACCACGTAGGAGATGGCGGGACGAACTGGATAGGTTCCGTCAAAACTGGAAAGCGGACGGGCTCGCAAAAAATGGAAGGAGTGGAGGGAGGCCTTTGCCAAGGAGTGGGACAGCATAGTCTAGTAAAAAAAAATGAGATATCGTCTCATAAGCGTGTGAGTGACGGCCAGTGCAGCCTGCACTAGTTGTTCGTACCATTTGTGGGATGTCCAAACTCCAGACTACTTCACGCTCATTGTCTAACCCTCTTTTAACTACGTTTTGCAGACTTACACACTGTGTTCATTAAAATATGTGTTGAACAACAAACTAGCTATCCTACTGTACGTGTCACAGACGTATTATAATTAAGCTCTGCTATCAAGAGTACCTTACACTTTCATCACCAACATGTTGTCTGACAAGCTCACTATCCTTTCCTCCCGTATGTCTCACAGACGTGTGAGTGACCCGACGGGGCCTACACTAGCCGTTCACCCCGGCTGTCCAGACGACCTGTTACACACTTCACTTGCTACATCATCATTATGAGCACCATGCTGTATTTTATGTGATTTGCATCCTAATATCCTTTTTATCGTTCGTTTAATAGAGTTTGGTAGACTACATGAAAGAAGTTAAGTTTGTTGGAGGATTTACTCGTGGCATAAACAAATGAGGCTTTCTAAAAACTGTTTAAAAATGTTTTACCTAATCCCTTTATTCGCTAAAAGGGCAATACCTCTAGGTGACTTTTTATAAATCATGAAAAAGACGGGTAGTTTTGTTAGTAAAGTAAAGCTTCACTGATTTACAGTTAATTTTCTTTATTGCATAAATAAAAGCTCCTGTTAGACCAAAAATCGTATGGATTCTAACTTTGTTAAAATGTCATCCCCTTTTCAGAAGAAACAAGCGCCTCCTCTTGGCTAGTAGATACGGTAGTATCATAGGCTTCTTCTGAAAAAGGATAACCTTACTTATAAACTATAGCTAAACTATGTAACTGAGAGGTATTTAATAGGAGGTAACCTTACCTATTTGGGCCGCCAAGCAACAATGCTGTGCAGTAGTGTGAAATAATCTTATAACGATTTGGCATTATTTTATTTTATTAAATATGAACAACAAACAGCTACATTATGCAATATTACAAAAAAAAACAGATTGTAACTTAAATAATAATGTAGCCCACAGCGCTGTTCAGAGAATGCCATTATTAAATAAAACTTCTAGTCACTGGAAGGTGAAAACTTAAATGCTTCATTAGCAGATTTTTAGGACATGTTTGTTACAGTTGTAATGAAAATCATGTCATTTGGTGAAAAAACTGCATTAAAAAAAAAAAATGTTTTATTGTCATTTTTTTTGTGAATGTCAGAACGTTGTAAGCCTTGTGGACTCAAATAATTCGATTTGTTGGCCATTTCCTGTTCTGTTAAGTACCTGGTAGATACTTGTCGACAGACCTACACTGTCCTCCCATGCTTATTAACACTGTAGTTTGATTTGATATTGTAAAAGCCAATTATTTATAAAAGAGTTTCTGGCCGGCTCTTCTCCATCGGAAACGACCAATTGGAACCGTGCACCTAGCTTCTGATGTTTCTTAAGTGCCCGTGTAGGTAAACGTGAAAGATAAAATTCTATTTGTATAAAATAAAATAATAAAATCATTTTATTTCAGACAACTAAAAGATTCATAAATTGTTAGTTACAGGTTTGCACTTAAAATACTATTGTAAGTAATCTAAACTAAAGACGAATGTATGAAGAGACCACCTAACAACTAGACGCAACGAGAAATGGAAACTAAGTAGAGTACCTATAGGTCTTCGCACATATTGCCTTATTATGGTGGAGAAAGTATCTACCGCCCGTAATTAATGGGGAAGCGCATACATACGTGTTACGGTCGTGAATCATATTTTGTTCAACCTACTACCTGACACTGACCTGCTAATTGCAAAAAAATTATAGAGGCACGAGGAACACGGTATAAAGTTCACTCACCTCCATAGAAAAGGGAGGATCCTCCGACCAGACGGGTGTCGTGTCTGGTCGGCAACTGCCCGACAACTAATGTCGGGAAGTTGTATAATTATTATATTAATTATTCTTTCATAAATAATATTGTTTGTAAGTACATGACTGTTTGTTGCCAAAAAAAAAAAATTAAAAAAAAAAAATTATATGCTAGTGGCGCGTAAACTCTGCTTGCGCGATGCAGGATTTGCGTGACGTCAGTATGACGCGCAGCTCGCATGTGGTGATGTAGATACCGCTACATTACTCCCCTCCGGAGACTGGAGGTTGATAGTGGGTCGAGTGGTTGTTGTTGTTTTGTTGGTTGTTGATTGTTGGTTGATTGTTGCTTCTTTGTTGATTGTTGCTTGTTGGATGATTGTTGTTGTTGATTGTTGATGTTGTTGATCACGTCGAGGTCACCAATATAGAGGCACGAGGAACAGGGTGTAAAGTTCACTCTTACTTCCATAGAAAAGGGAGGTATGAGTGAACTTTACAATCTGTTCCTCGTGCCTCTATATTGGTGACCCCGACGTGATCAACAACATCAACAATCAACAAAAAACTAATAACAAACAACAAACAAATAAACTTAAGAAAATAAGAATTTCCTGGGCTACCCTGGCGCTTCCCCCTTAAGGGGTGCCGGTAAAATTACAATAACAAATTACAACTTTGCCTCTATATGGCAACGACAGACCATTGTAAAAAAAACTTGAGTTCCTTTATTTTTTAATCTAATATTAGTAGCTGTCATTTTATTGTTGTGAACCATCAAAACAAAAAAAAAATGTTCTAAATTAGGTTGGGGAAAAAGTCTTTTCGCATTAGAGTATGTATGAACTTGTAATAAAATCTCTTTGGCTATACTATTTGTATCTGGCTGGTTTTGGTATCATTGAATGTTTAATTTTAAATAATATAATTCAAAATTCAAATTAGGAAAATGTGTGATTTTCATTTGTTTTTCGTACCGTCAAGGTGAGTGAATCTAATGAAGAAATTCGATACATTTTAAAATTTTACTACAAAAAAGATAAAAATGCAACGCCGCGAAAAAAAATTGCGATGTTTATGGACCTAGTACAGTATCTGTGAGAGTAGCACAAATTTGGTTTAAGCGTTTTCAATCCGGAAATTTTGATGTCACAGATGCACGTCGCTCTGGTCGCCCTATTACAGATAAAATGGATGCCATTTTTGAAAAAGTGCAGCAAGATCGGCATATCAGTAGTTACGACATAGCTGAAGAGCTGGGAATTGACCACAAAACAAAAAAGTTTTGGCGCATTTGAAAAAAACTGGGTACACAAAAAAGCTCGATATTTGGGTACCTCACGAGCTCACTGAAAGAAACCTAATGAACCGTGTACTCATTTGTGATTCTTTATTACGACGTAATGAAACCGAACCATTTTTGAAGAAGCTGATAACTGGTGATGAAAAGTGGATCACGTACGACAAAAACGTGCGAAAAAGGTCGTGGTCAAAAGCCGGTCAGGCTTCACAGACTGTGGCGAAACCCGGGTTAACTCGTAACAAGGTGATGCTGTGTGTGTGGTGGGATTGGAAGGGCATTATTCATTATGAGCTGTTACCACCAGGCAGGACTATCGATTCTGAACTTTACTGCGAACAACTGATGAGATTAAAGCAAGAAGTTGAGAGAAAGCGGCCGGAATTAATCAACAGAAGGGGTGTGGTTTTTCATCACGATAACGCCTAGACCTCACACATCTTTAGCCACTCAGCAAAAATTAAGAGAGTTTGGCTGGGAGGTGTTAATGTAACCGCCGTATAGTCCTGAGCTTGCACCTTCAGATTTCCACCTGTTTCGGTCTCTTCAGAATTCTTTAGGTAGTGTCAGGTTAACATCACGAGAGGACTGCCAAAACCACTTGTCGCGCTATTTTCATCAGAAGTCCCAAAATTTCTATAGCAATGGGATCATGTCCCTACCTACAAGATGGCAAAAAGTTATCGAACAAAATGGTACCTACATACTTTAGATAAATCTAAATAAACTATATTAAAAAATGTTTTGAATTTTCTTAAAAAATGCGAAGATACTTTTCCCCCAACCTATTATAATAATAATATGAGGCAACATCCAGACAAGGTCTTCAGGTCCCGAACTAGGTAGAGCCTGTACTACGGTAACCTGATCACTGATATACATACTTATATACACATAAACACCCAGACACAGGTCAAACAGACATGTTCATGCACACAAATGTTTGACTTTTCCGGGGATCGAACCCGGGACCAGTGGCTCAGAAGGCAGGGTCGCTACCAACTGCACCAACCGGTCGGTCAATACCAAAACAGCTTTAGAAGGCAATTTCACGACGTTTTGCAAGCAAGTCATTGGCCGAGAGCGCAGTTTTTCATACAAATAATAAACTATGAATTTACTGAAGTCCAGACTGATAAACGACAAAAAGATCAAGTGTCACGTTGGAATACACCACAGTTTGTATAATATAGGCTTTTGCTTTTACATGCAAACATGGTAAACAACAGTCGTCTCGGTTCATTTATGATGTTTCGTGGATATAGATAGGTATCTAGGTATGTCTCACGAATTTCTTAAGGTTTTCTGGATCAAAACTAGAATGGACCCCTAGAATAATAATCTTTCCTCTCAGTTCCAAACTTACCTTACCAGTAAGACCACCTTCGCATGTAGAAGAATTGTTTACTAATCACTATGATTTATTGACTTTGTTTAAAACTTTCAGTCGAAACAATAACAAAACAATGTTATTTGAAGAAAATAAGTTGTGACAAATATTACTACGACGTAAACTTCAAAAATACTTCCTACATTATCAGCACAAAGAAAACACTTGCACATTTATTCAAATAAGGGCCCAAGGTCCCACATAATTGACTTCTACATTTCTAGTACTAAAACCCTTTGTCACTTCCGTGTGACCCTCATGCTTGCAACAAAGACCTATGAAAGTGCACTGACTCATCGTCTGGTTAATTACGACGCAGCAATTACCGAGTTATTGTTCAGACAGACAGACAGACGGACGAATTGGGGTTCGGTTAGGAAAATTGTTTTGTTAATTGATTTCGGGTGTGTGATGAGTTTTGGGCTATCGATGTTTGTTGTTCTTTGTTTTATCGCTTGAAGTTTGGTCTTTGTACCTACAGAATATGTTTTTGGTTGCTAATAAGAGTGTGGGTTTCAGTTGGCTAGGATACATCTTCCTCCCTTCTTTGCACATTTTAACTACTGGAGCCGTCACTGTCTGTGCTTCAAAGGAGGTGACTTTATTTCTTTTCTCATTTCTTCTAAATGAAAGTTTGGATTATAGCTGTTAGCGGTTAGGGTGAAGGGTAAGGCAGAATTTTATAGCTTAATTATGTATCTACATAATAATATTGAGCGATCAGTGTCTTAGCAACTAAAAGATTTGGAAAAATGACATGACACATGACATAAAGAGCAAACGATTAGGCAAAGGTAATAATAATCAATGAAAAATAATCTACGGAACCGTCATTCCGAAACGAATTAAGTATGTAAAGTGTGACCCAGTTTTATCATTTCAATACTGCGTAAAATTTTCAGTCGCTCAACGTTTGTTAGTCATTAAAATGATTCATTGCCTTAATGTTTAAATTGCAAACAAAATCATAATTACTGCTAGTTCATATTTTTAGATTTTCAAGCGTAGATTGTATGTGTCACTTTAATTTTCTGGCTTTTCTTCATAAGCCACATCTCTTCAGATGTGTTAATTTTCGTGTGGTAGATGCATAATTAATTATTAAGATATCTTATACATAACATAATATCAAAAGGCTAATTCTCGTACTTAAAAAAACGTTCAAATTCAAGTCGCAATCTCATCTCAGCGACAATCAATGTCAAAAACTTGTCAAATATAAATATGTGTAAAATGATTGTATTTTTGACAGAATTAGACTGAGATCAGACTGTGAATGCTCTTGAAATTACGGGAATTGCCCCTCAGGTCAGTAATGCCCCGAAGGGTTGGGCAGAGGTATATACCTACCTATATTTAGGTGACCTACCTATATTTCTATTGTTTTCTTTTTGTTTTTTTCTGCTCCATGACAATCTGTCCTAGAACAATAAGCTCTGTGTTGACCAACTTCTAGTCTGTTTGGGTTTATTTTTATTTGATTATTTTGAGAGAGCTTCCATTGGTGTGGCGCGATGGCGCGTAGCTCTCACCTCTCTATGCGAATCTGTCACTGAGACTGGGGATATCACATCTCATCAGCGTCGTGTGCTGTTGTATATACCTAGTTATACCCACCTTACAAGTTATGTTTAAGTCCCATGTAATAGGGACTGAGCCTATCGCCATAAACTGGACACAAATCGAGCACAGAAAAAACCCGGCAAACTGCGACTGCTGAGCGTGAGGCTCGATTCCCAGGTCGGGCAAAGTGCTTATGACTTTGCCCGACATTAGAAGTCGCGCTTGTGACCCGATAGACAAACGAAGCAGTCAGATATCTTACAGCAGACAATTTAACAACTTCTTTGAACTAACACACATTAAGTTAAAATTACATCATCATCATCAGCCTATAATGTTCGCACTGCTGGGATACAGGCCTCCTGTCGGTGAGAGGGAGTGGGCCATAATCCACCACGCGGGCACAGTGCGGGTTGGTAGATGTCACCATGTCGTCGATTTTTTGGTTCTAGGACATGCCGGTTTCCTCACGATGTTTTCCTTCACCGTATTGAGAGCAGTAGTGATGAAATAATTTACACAAAGTAAAGCGCCTGCCCGCGTTCGAACCTACGATCTACAAGTCGTAAGTCGCGGCCATTACCACTGGGCCACCACTGCTCTACTTTTTCATTACATAGCTAAACTAAAATAAAGACTAAATAGTTTAGTATAGATTAGCAGTTAGTATGTGACTAATACCTACGTCTCGAAAATTGTGTACTGTATGTAGCTAGACATTGCTGTTTACATCAAGCCTCTTGTTGCTGGTAGGGTTGGCACAACAAACGTTGGTAAACCAGATAATTTGTGGATGACCTTAAGGCAGCAAAATATTTTTGGACATTGTTAGGTCTAACGTCATTACATAATTGGATGACTGAAATTAAATAACTGGTCAATCAATTTGTGCTTAATAACAATATACTGCTTATATGACCTATAAATAAATAGTAGAATTATTTTTTAATATTTTTTTTGCATTCAAAATTGATAAATTATTTTATTTCTGTAAGTAGGTTTGTACAAACACTTTTACACGTCATACATAATTTTTTTTTAAACTAGATGTGGCCGGGGTTTCCTATCTGACTACTCTGAGAAGCCGAAACAAACTCAGAGGTCACAGCTTTAAAGTCCAGACAAAATCTTGGTCAGATCACGTGAAGGCTATGTAGATCGGTATCTAAAATGGGCTTTTGAGGAATGATTGAGTGGACCTGTCCAGTCAGTGCACGCATTTGTCAGTAACCGGGCAGCTCAACTGAGAACTTAAGGAGCTCAACGATTCGACGAACAATTCCAAAGAAAGGACATTTGGGTAGGCCGCATAAACTACTCAAACTGGCAGAACATGATTAAAACTGGAACAATTACCTACATAGTCCTCACAGTAATTAAAATAATATAATACTTTATACAGTAAATATGCATGTCATTGTATATGTAAAAAGGTAAAGTAAATAAAGCAAAGATTAAAAGTAAAATAGTTAGCAAAATAAAATAAATAAACATTCCCTGTGTTAGTTTATTGGAGCAACTCAATCCCAAGCCTTTTTGTCCTCAATATAGTCTTTGACAGTATAATAGGCTTTCTGGCATAGTTGCCTCTTTTTAAAAGATTTGAATTTAATTTGAATTGAAAGGGTATTTATTCACAAATTTCCCAAGAACTCAGTTACCATATCATTCATTAATTTCCAAGAACTTAGTTTTCATGTCAGTCATCCGATTTCCACAGAAAATGCCAAAGCTACATAAAATTGCCAACAATTTTTATTTTTTATTTTCCCACAATTTTCTTTGCCAACCCTACCGTCGTCTTCGGTCTTTACTTTTAATCTCTCTTTATTTTCTGTCCGTACGAGAAAGTGTTGCGTATTTGTCTTTTGTCTAACGACTCCACCGGGCTGGAAACAAGAGATTGTGTCTTAATACAGACAGTTATACTGTTTTAATCTATATCACTGACATAGAGGCTTCTTTACTACTAAAAGATTTGGTAAAGATTTTGTTCTTTGCAATTTTAGAGACTTTAAGGCGTAATTAACGACTAAAAGATTAAAAGGTATATTTTAATAGCCTCCACTATCATCATCTGCCTAACCTTTTCCTAAACATGTTGGGGTTGGCTTACAGTCTTACCGGATGCAGCCGAATACCAGTATTTTACATAGAGCGAATGCCTATCTGTCCTTCACAACCCAGTTACTGGGTGACACGAAATGGTAAGATTCTCTCTTGGTATGACAGGTTATCAGACTTTTGGCCTTCTTAAATAGCCTCCATTAGAAGCTACTTAAAATATAGGTACCTATATCCTTTGTACCCTCGGTAATCACCCCCGAACCTTGCTGATTGACTTATACAGGGTCAAATCAAATTAGCTAGCGAAACTCTGCAGACGTGATGTGTATCGATATCTAAACACGATAAAATAAAAATATAAAATATTTTATGGTTTTTTGGAGCGTTTTTACGTAAAGTATGAATCGAGAAATTCGGTTTTCTTTAGTTTTATCGTGTTTAGATATCGATACTTCTGTGAAGTATACATAAAACAACTGGTGTTTCAGCGGTCGATGAGCCCACAAAAGAAGTCCTCGAATTAATTTATTTTTGTTTTAATTTCGATATTCATCTCGTCTGCGGAGTTTCGCTAGTGAATTTAATTTGACCCTGTATTTGGCCACGGCATCATGAGCTATTCCTAAACAATGTATGCGTATACGAGATATTGAGAAGAGATTATGAAAATATTATGTATGTAAGTAAAAAATCTACATCTTTTTAATAAAATAAGTGATAGACATCATTTTAATACTAGAAATAAAGATAAATTAGATCAACCATTTTTCAGATTATCTAAAGTACATACATCTGTTATGGGGTACTTACAGTGCAAATGTTAAACAAAATAATTAAATGAAAGAAAATTTAAAAATCATATACACTATGTATGTAAACAAGCATATTACAAATTAGAACATTATATCCTAGATAATAATGCTTGCTAACGCGCTGGTCATGCTCCATAGAACAATCTAGAGTTGAGACAAAACCAAACTGTAGGCCAATTCTCGTACTTAAAAAACGTTCAAATTCAAGTCGCAATCTCATCTCAGCGACAATCAATGTCAAAAACCTGTCAAAATGTATGTAAATTGATTGTAATTTTGACAGATTGAGACTCAGATTAGAATGCGAACGGTCTTAAAAATACGGGAATTGCCCCTCTGGTTGCTAATTTAATTGTATAGATTATAAATTTAATAACATTGATTTTACATTCTGTAATCACTCTAACTCGCACACTAAATTAATACTTGTCAAAATTTTAGAAAAATCATCTACTTTTGTAAATATGTAAACATTTACTTTGGACAGCATCCATCCATTACTTTAAGTGGCTTAACTTTATCACTTCAGAAAAGCACATGTTTAGAATAATTTGTCTGAAACATGTCCGTTATTTTAACGGGTTTGTCGCTTAATCCATTTTTCCTGGTAGCATTATCATACGTAGTACGTAGTAGTACAAAAAGAAGATACATTATCTATGTTGCTGTTATAACCACGCGGGCTACACAAAAATGAACCTTAAGTAACTGAAATAAGGATAACATATCACTTTCAGAACCATATGTACGTATAATTGTGGTAATGGACACGTTTTGGCTCAGTTTCATTTGGCCTTGAGGTTGAAATTGCTTTTGCCATCAGTCATACAGAAATGGACTTTATTTGGTAAGCTTTAAAGGTCTTTATACGTGCAAATATAAGTTTGTATCGAGGACTTGACATTTGTTCAGTTTTTGACAGATTTAATTTTATGAGACACTGAATTAGGATTTTGCTTCCCAAAGGGTGGATGTGGGGTACTAGACAGGTTTAAATAAAACCAGCAACTCCTCTTGTCATAAATGGAGAGAATTACTGCATAGTTGGGCTTGCTGATAAAGAGACCCGTGGCTAAATGGCTAACGCGGAGATCGAGCGATATGCGTGGACAAACCATGCTAGCCACATAGCCCATCTAGCATAGGACATTTACTATTAAGGCGACATTAACTGCCCGCGCCCTTGAGCGAGTGGGAGGTGTTTGCGTCGCGCCCCGCGACAAAAGTCAGACAAAGTCAACGATACACTGCCACCCGTCGCCCGCCAGAGCCCCGCTTCAACGCGCACCAAAATTATTCGAAAAAATAACCCACCTTGATTTATCAAACACAATACAAATAAAAGCCGTATACTAAAATATGGGTCATTACATTGTCTTTTATATGATTAAAGTTTCATGTAAATACGCCCCATAGTTTTTGCGTGATTATCGTTTTTTTGTCCACGTTAGACAATACTTTACAAATTAATTACACTATGTGATTAAAATATAATTTCACATTTTCACATATCAAATTATGAATAAAATTGTCTAGTATAACATATATTTTTTTCAAAGAAATAAGACTAGAAGTTTAGACGTGATGTTCAATATAAAATCATTAAAAGTCGTTTATCTGCGCCTTAACAGTGACTGTTTCGACCTTAAGACACGTGGCTAAATGGCTAACGTGCAAGATCGAGCGATATGCGAGGATAAAGCGTGTCAGCAACTTAGCCACTGCTAGAACCTCGACCTTAGAATGGTTGACCATTACTGGAATGACAATAAGAAAACCGAAGAAAAATTTGGTAGTCTATTGGTAAAAAATAAATATTGTAAATATTAAGCCGCATCAGGTTTTAAAATTTACTAGGCTAGCAACTGGCTCAAAAAGCCAAGTGGCTCAAATAAGCTGACTGAGGCTTTTTTTTTTTTTTTTTTGGTGATGGGAAATCATCAAATGACCCCTCCCGCTCTGGGTGGAGCGGAAGGGAGTTTCAGACTCTTACTGACTAAAACCCACCCGTGTTCCTTCCTTGGCCCTTTATGTTCCGGGTGAGCGGTACCCCTTATGGGTGGTTCCCCTAATTATTTCAGAAATGTTTTCGTTTAAATTTTCGATTAAATTGCATTATAATTAACCGGGTCACCAACCACTTTCGGCCACCACAATGAGGTATTATAAAATACAATACAATACAACTCTTTACGAATCCTAGAACTAAAATTCCACACACAGCTTCCCTTCTAAGAGCCAATTTCAACACATTCTGTTGGTTACAATTCGTATCATTAACGAACTTTGTGGCAAAATTGATGTGTTCACGTGTCATTTGAATGAACTCGCAAGGACACTGTTATTTATTTTTTGTTCTATTAAAGATTAGTGTAGTACTATATTATGGTGTTGAGTATTACTTATGTATGTAAGGTGTTATGTTAAAGTTCCTATGACTTTTTTGAAAATGATTTTAGTTCTTTGTATTATATTTAAATTGTAAATAAGGTAGTACGAATACATTTGTAAAACGATCGCACTGTCGCATTGGGTATCTACATACATACACCTGTAATGAAAGTTGTAAGGGAGATTTCAATAAATAAACAAATACTTAATGCCCCGTTAATTTTGCATTTTTATTATAAACAATCTTAAATAAACTAATTATAAAACACAGCACGTCACTTCTTATCTTTTTTGTTTATTTACAGAGCATTATTTTATATTTAAATATAGGTATAGAATAATTCTTTTAAAATATACGGTGTTGCTTAACAGTCGAAATGCTTAATGGGACATTTGATAACTAGCAGAGTTTGGTGAACTTGGGCCCGTAAACAGTTTATGCTTCCTGCTAATCTATCCCAGGGCTTCAGCCTTCACTAATGAGATTGCTAAAGGTCTACATCGACAACGGTACAATGGCTAGGTATATGGTGCGGCTAATATTCGTGGTATATTGCACGTCACGGTCGCAGGTCAGTCACCGCGTCTCGGCGTCTTACACCTAGACTGTGTTGGGGACCTCGGACGTACGAAGGGAGGCTTGCTCAGGATAAATCCAAGAATACTCATGCCACTAACTTGCGCAAAAGTATGCAAGTAGCTTGCCTGTGACGTGTCATTGTGACATAACAACTTCTGATCGGTGAAGGTCACAATGGCGGGCAAGATATTCGTATACTTTTGTGCAAGTTAGTGGCATGAGTAGGTATTCCTAGTTCTAGCCTGAGCAGACCTCACTTCGTACTAGCTAAAATATTAAAATTTTGTTTTTTTCAATTGTCGCATATGATAAATAACCTTTTGATTGATTTAGAATCTTTAGAAGCCTAGTTTTAAATATTGTGTTTTCCTTATATCGGCTCACTGAGTAATGACTCTGTGAATAAAAATATAAGTAACTAAAATATCTCATGTGTTACATGAATTACTGTTCTGTGTTTTTTTATGAGAATATATTTTTAAACCCAAAGCCATACGAACTGATGCCAAAAGAACAGAAAAAGATCGAGACCCCCGCGTGGATCAAATTAAGACTTATTTTACACAAGCCGTGTGCCCGATGTGATTTTAAATCGGAAAATAGATGAACTTGCATAAAAAACGTTAATTATTAAACCCCTTCAGCGAATGAATTTTTTATAAAAACCTATCCTCAGTGCCTCATTTATGCAAGAAACTCTTGTGTAATAATTTTATGCTTTTTCACCCAGCGGTTCATGCTGAGCGTTGTCTATCAGTTAATTTAAGATATTTGTTAAATATTTCCGTCACCTCCATAATTATTATATCCCTACCCACATCGACGGCGGTGTCTCGGTATTTTGTATATACGTCTAAACATCTATCGCGCACGGGGACGGCCAGACGGTTTGCGATATTTAAATTTTGAGACTTTAACTTTTATAGCCATTTTGTTAAGCGCTCGCTCGAGGAAATGGCAAATAGGAGACGTGATTTTAAGAGGATGTGAATACGTTACTGGTTCGAGCGATTCAATTTGTGGGTAGCTCCCAAATTGGTAAAACGTTCTAAGTGTTTTTCTCTTTAATATAGGAGGTACTAACTTCTGCCCGCGACGTCGTCTGCGTTAAATTCCTCGTTCCCCCGAACCACCCCGTCGCATCAAATCGCCTGCCCGCGCTATTATTTCGTTTACGTTTAGGGTTATTACTGACTTGTTTTTATTTGCACGGCTCCTAAGGGTACTAGCGTGATATTAACCTATAGATATACAGGGTTATTGGTAAAACACCATCAACCTGTTAAGGGGTCATTGTAATCATCATTATTAACAACTTTTACTATGGGACCAAATATGAAATAACGAAAAAAAACAGCTGTTTTACATTCATGTTTGCAGAACTCGTCAAAATGTAGTGACCAGCAGTTTTTTTTTTCGCAATTTCTTATTTGGTCCCATATTAATGGCTACTAACTAATGGCTTGTAGCCAGTGTTCACAGTGTTAAGCTAAAATAACATCCCTGAACGTATCAGGAAAACTCTACTAGACAGACAAAGTCACACTTTTTATGGGGCCGCAAAGTGTTTTTCTCCCTCAAGTTGTATATGCTCATTAAAAACGATCGTTTCTTCAGGACTTATGTCTTCCGCATCAAAAAAATTGTTTCGTTCTTGTAGATCGTTTTTAGGCATGTCTTTATGTCCCTGTAGATTTTGATCTTCAATAACTGAAAGTTGATCTTCAGTTCTTTCTTCCAAAACAAAAAACTCTATCTCCTTCGCACACACTTATTAGAATTAATTATTTCTAATAATTAGATCACTCTAAAAAAACACTTTTTATATTGTCAAAGTTCAATAACAAATCAACGATTTGTAGCTAGGCAACCATTCTGATTTCTTCTCCACTTTTTGTTTATGGCCTGCTACTAACTCAAACAAGATGTTTTCGTGAGGGCCCAGCGGTAAAGGCCTCGCCTCTCCTGCACGAGGTTGAGGGTTCAAATCCTAGCAAATACCAATGTGACTTTTTTAATTAATATGTACTTTCTGAGTTTATCTTGCACATTACGGAGATCGGTGAAAGTGAAACATCGTGTGGGTACCTGGACTTGTAGTTAATAAAGTCTGAAATCGCCAACCCGTCTTGAGCGCACGTGGTTATCAATGCTCGTGCCTTCTCTGTGTGAGAAGAGGCCTTTACCCTGCAGGGGACAAAAATAGGCTGTTATTATGATACTATCTACCTTCTTGTCAAATTTTATCATATAGTGGTTTAGGCGCAAAAATGTGTCAAAAACTAAAATTTTGCTGGTAATATCCAAATTATTTTTATGAGTTTAAATTGTAATAACTTTTGACCAAGTCAACCGATTTTAATGAAATAAAGACTAAATGTCAGCTGAATTCCAATACATATCGTAACTACCGCGCAAAATATAAAAATTACATGTGAATTTTAATGTTATTCCCTTTTTTACCAAATGGATGATTTTACAAAAACACCGTTTAAAGCGTTATTCCTTATTTCTTACCAAAATTTAAATTTTTATGCCTAACTTAAAAAATAATGGGTTTCGCAAATAAACTTTCATCCCCTATATCAACCTCCTATAGGATTAAATTTGAGATAAAGAGTGGCAGCCAAATTTTGTCGAAATCCGTACATACGTACAGACAGAGTTACTTTCGAATGTATAATATTAGTATGGATAATGCGTAGCGTGGGTAGGTATCTCACTGGCATCGGTAACCTTGTGAAGGTCGCGGGAGTCCGCTAGATACAAGAAGCAAAGGACCGGTCGATGTGGCGAAGCTTGAGGGCGACCTATAAGAGCCCAGCAGTGGACGCCTTTCAATCGAAATGATGATGATGATGGTGAAAGCTAAGTTATTTTACAATATGACATAAGTTAGGTCACCTAGGTGCTCTTATAGTACAGAAGTCATACATACTTTTGGTCAAAACAAAAAATTAATTACTTGGACTTTAGAAGCCGGGCAAGGGCAAGTTAATTGAACATTTCATATGTGCCTACAACCTAATAACATTTTACGACACATTGACTGCCTCGTAAAATGCTATTTACCAATTAATTAATGATACCAATCAAAACAATATTAAATTAATTTATACGAAGTATAGGCCATGACAGAAGCGTTTAGGCGTTTTTGAACCCATACCTAACTTTGTTCCGTGTCGTGCCGGGCGTAAAGAAAAGCACCACACTATTTTATTCCCGTAGGTGTCGTAAAAGGTGACTATAGGACTTACTAGAGAATGGGGAGCAGCGTTCTCTATGCATTTTAACACCATACTGCGATCGCCAAGCGTGGCGATTACGGCACGCACCAAGAAAAAATGGCCCCTAGTGACCTGCAGCTCGCCTACCCTTGCAACGCAGCAGTCTTGATGGCGAGTATCGCAAAACCGGTTGAAGTGGCGGTGCTTGGGGGAGCCCTATGTCCAGCAGTGGACGTCATTCGGCTGAAATGTTGATGATGATTACCTAAGTTTGGAGGATAGCGGAGCATGTGACGATGGCTATAAGAAAGAGGCAGAGGAAAGATGAAGAAGGAAGTGAACACCGAGACGACGGCGGATGGACGTGTATGGAAAAAAAATAAGGGGAGTGCTTATCACACGATAGAAGTGAAAACTCACGACTAGAGCCGAGTATAACCGATTCAGCGTCACCAACCAACTGATGGTTCAGTTTCGTTCAAAATACAGAAAGAGCGCAAAATGCGCCTAAAGAAGTTTTCACTTCAAACAACATGCCTACTGTGTGACCACAAGACAAATCGAGGTAAGGGCAGAAGTATAATTAATCGCTACACTGCTTTCCCGAAAAGTAATTACTCATGTAAAATTAATAGTATTTAACACATTTCAGACCATTAAACATTCAATAGCACGTAGAATTTGTTAAGTACCAAAAACAAAACTCATTTGTAGCTCAAAATGTCGTCATTACGGAGTAAAATTAATAGCAACTTTCGATAATGGCCGCGAAATTACTGCGATATCGAATTTAATTACTCGGGAAAATGATAATGTATCAAACGTTTCGATATAACAGAGCATCACTATTATCGATGTTGTGACTCATCAGTACTGGTTGAATTTGATGTTGTAGCACGGTGGTGACTTTACAGTAGTAGTTGCAGTGGGGGGCGGAGGGGGGGTGAGTAAGGGGTGTTCAATTTCCAAGTAAAGTGGTTCTAATTGAGGCAAGGGTGATAATGTCCATGGTCCACTTAGAAGTCTAGGAATTTCAAGTCGAAACACAAAAGATAACTATAATCAGCTGCCTAGCATTTTACCAACCATGTTGGGGTCGGCTTCAAGTCTAACCGGGTGCAGCTGAATACCACTATTTTACATAGAGCGACTGCCTATCTGAGCTTCATAACCGAGATACCCCTTGGTAAGGCTGGTTGTCAGACTTTCGGGCTTCTGCCGACCCGTAACGACTGTCAAAGATCCACAAATGGCAGCCGGGACCAACGGCTTAACGTGCATTCCGAAGCACTAAGGGGTCTTGATATGTAAAGATGGTCACCTATCCACGGACCAACAGCCACAAGCGTAGCTTAACCTGATCGATCGACCCATGTGGTTTTTATTACTGAGCCACAAATCCCTCTCAAAATACAATAACTAACAAATTATTTTACTTACAACCCAAACGGGAAAATACGATACTAACCTAATTTAGAAATACTTTTATAAGTTTGTGCGAATAACTAAAGGAGGAAGAAGCGATAATTATTGTTGGTATTTGTGTTGGTACAAGGCTTTACTTCTGCCTACCTCCACCTGAATGTGACGTGATATAATACAATAGTCATGTGAAGCAGCAATTCGATTCAAAGCCAGTTAGTTAATTCCTATTAAAGCTATGTCACTCAATAACGAACAGATCAATACCTACCGTCTGGTACAAACATGCTACGTAAGCATGTATTTAATTGCTGTTTAGAGAACATACTAATAGACTGACGAATAATTAATCAGTTTATATACATAGGTGCATGTATACTTAGTGCGTCTGTCCACCGCAGCCGTCACCGGTACGTCACCGAGAACGAGAGGACGGCGCGCGGCGCCGAAGTAGCGATATATACATTCACCATGGCCGCGTTTCCACCGCACGCCCGTCACCCGAGTACCGTCATCCCGGCTGCCGAAGTGTCGAGTAATTCGGCGCGTCCGCTAGGATTCGGCCCGAGATTGTAACGGGTAGACGTGCCGCCATAACAAATCACGTTTGATTTTGTCCACACACTGCCGTCGAACCGGCGCGGCGCCGTTCGTCTGACTTTTGTTCTGTCCATCGTAACATAGTGAACCGCTGAAATCGGTCGCGCCAGACAAACAAACACCATCACCGCTGCACCGGGACATCAAGTTCGGTTCGATTAACCTCGCTTCTCGGCGACGCCGACGCCGACGTTCCGGTGACGGCTGCTGTGGACAAACGCCCTTAGGACTGCGAACCTTGGTAAACTTTCCGAGAAACAGAAAACGGGTGTTTTGACAGTCTGAAAATTCGTATTCGGGCTTTTCTATTTACGATTTCGAGGTGAGGAACCTAAAATTAATTAATTTTGTGGTTCAAACGTGTTTTTATGTGCCTATTTGAAATTAATAAATCGACTTTGACTAACAATAATAAAACAATATTGTATCATTGTCTTTGAATGATGTGTACATTAAAGAATAATAAAGTAGGCTACCAAAATTATGGTATACAATTTTAGTAACTGGCATTTTGATAGCTTTTTGTAAAGTACTCTATAGAGCAGTCTAAGTACTTATAACAATTATTTGAATTTCATACATTTCATTAAGTACGACTGCCAGTGGTCCAGATACACCCTGGATCGAAAGAGCTGGAATTCATGCGGGAGACGCTTTTGCCCAGCAGTGGGATGATCCCGGCTAACAGTAACAGTAAAGACTGCCTCGTTAGTGTAGTGCTCGCAAGCGTGACTGCTGAGCGTGGCGCCCTACGTTCGTTCCCCAGGTTGGGCAAAGTATCATTGGGTATCTCCATCAAAATATTTGCAGTGAAGTTATTTAATATAGAGTTTAAGCAACAACTTCAGTACGACATGAGGTTACTCGTAACCAGACAAAGCTACAAGCTACAACCAGGTACATACGTTTCGGAGTGACTTTGCCACGCCTCACAACACGCGTACCGTTGTAGGCACATTCTCGGTTACAATTCAACACGCTTGTCAAATTAACGTGCCCATCAAAGAAACCCGATCGCTTTTGTCAAGTTCGATATGAGATGAACTACGAAGGGGTGGAGGTGGAAAATAATGATTACCATGAACAGAGTGATCAGTGCCACAGTTACAGTGCAGAAAGTACTTAAATAAAACATCACGCCCGTATCCCCTGACGGGAAAGGCAGAGGTATTCATTCACATTTCACTTATGTTTAAGTGTCATTTCCATATACCAGACATGAATCCAGACTCCGGTCTACATTAAGAATTTCCTAATGGAAAACCCAGTCAAACTTTAACCGATTTGGGAATTAAACCCAGAAGCTGCTATTTATAAACCAACAAGGCCAAGTTAGTGCAATTCTTATGTTATGAGTGCTGGTGAAATGACAAGCACACATTTTTTTGTAACATGCAGTGACGAGACCAATGCTTATTCCTTCAAAATGATTGGATGTTTATTATCATATTTATTGTTGGCAAAATAAACTTATAATTAGTAAATGTTTACACTAGTTAAAGTTCATTGGTAAAACGTGTTTTATTCTAAATTGTACTTACACTCTTTTTAAACCGTGTTTTTTTTGCTAATAAATATTATTATTACTATATTTTTTATTTAAAAGACAGGCTTTTACCAACAGGTAACAATTTTCAGGTTGCTATTAGTAAGGAACGTTGATTTGTTTGAAGCAGTATCAACTCCAAATAATTATTTACATTCACAAAAATATTCTTGTTGCTACAAATTGTGAATTGGCATCCCATTCAAACTCTTTTAGTTATTTTTGGACGCAAAATGATATTTCGATATTAATTCAATGTTAGTTAAATGCGTCCAGTCTTATCAAGGGATGGATATCGTGTTACCCAGTAACTGGGTTGTAGAGGTCAGGTCAGATAGGCAGTCGCTCCATGTAAAAAATTGGTATTCAGCTGCATCCGGTTAGACTGGAAGCCGACACCAACATAGCTGAGAGAAGGCTATGCAGATTGTTTGATCGTTATTCAAATACGTGATATACAACGTGTAACATATAACGCAAGACCTCATACACCCCAATTACAGTATTGGGTTAAAAGTATTATACAATGAAAAAAAAATTTTTTTAAAGCTACCTATTATTATTAAGAAAATCGTGTTGACCACCCTAGCATTACTTACGCATTTAAAATTTAGTTTTATTGCCTTGAAATAAGATTTAATTTTCATTGCCTCAATCGGCAGTCAGTATTGCAAAATATAAAGTTTAAAATTAAGTAAAAATTTTTGAAAAAAATACGTATATTAATAGTTACTGAAATGGATTCAGTAGTCAATTATGAGCAAACTACTTTCAGGACTTATGATTATTTGGATAAACATAAGTTACAACTTAAAGATAAATATTAAAGATAAAAATAAAATATTAATAATATAACTAAAAAAAACGTTACAATATTGTAACGTTTTTTTTAGTTATATTATTAATATTTTATTTTTTTTTCGATTTCTTTGTTACGTTTTCTTTCATTTTGATTCTTATTTTTTTTTTTTGTAATTTGAAGTAAACCCGTTTTTACTTTTATTACCTACCGAACATGTTTTTAAAATAAATGTTTAAATGGTAAAACCTCCTTAATGGTGCCCAAGATACAGGCTTGCCTAGTTTGGGGCCAATGTAAAATCTCTGTACTTAATCCTTTTGCAATAAATTTTATTATTATTCTTATATGTTATATTATAACTGTTGCTAAGTGAATTTGTGTGTTTGTTGCTGAATACACACGCATTGTTGCTGTTCAATAGCGGTATAAACAGAACTCAATTTAATATTTCTGGTGAAAAGGGGACGGTAAGAGTAATTTGCTAACATTAGACTAATTATTTAGGTAGGCTCGTAGCTAAATGATAATAGCCGCATGGGTCGATCGATGGTCAAACTACTCTCACCGCGGTCGGTTCGTGGATTGGTGTCCGTCCATTACATATCGAGACCGCTCCGTGCCTCGGGGAGACTGACCCAACATAGTAGGATAATGGCTAGCCAGATTTGAGACTAGAAATTCAGATCTCCATTTCAGGTTTCTTAGAAAAACTTAATATAAACCCCAGGACATAAATTGATCACGCGCGCCTCAAAGAGATGTCAGCAACAATGACGGGGTCCGCTAGGGCCGATGCCTGCCGGGGTTGTGGGAAAGTCCGAAAGGGTTACCGTGGCCCCTGGCACAGGCATCTGAAGGAACACGGGTGGGTTTTAGTCAGAAAGAGTCTGACACGCCCTCCCGCTCCGCCCAGAGTGGGAGAAGTTATTTGATGACTTCCCACCCTCAAAAAAAATTGATTATCAGTATATTGACCGGTAGCAACACCGCTTTCCGGAATAGATATCTATTTGCGACGTTGCCAACTTACTGAATGCATCCTCTTAAAGGGGTATACCTACAAAACTGTATCTAGTAGGTACCCAAGATATTACAATAAAAAAATATCTTTACAATCTTTAACCTACGCGCAGAACAGTCGAATCATTGTTTATCCTGCAAAACCTTCCCGAATACTCAGATAAAAGATAAATAATTGAACAAACTACTTTAACACATACTTAACCACACACAACGCATAAAATCTTCAATCGGAACATAAAAACGCACGCGTCCGTGACACACTAAACTAAATCGTCAAGTATAAACGCACGGAATCGGATGCAATACGCACGATAAATGAAAATGGTCTGGAGTTCAGTGCCGGCGGCTACAAAAGGCGAGTCGTAAAACAACCGGATTAGGGGCGGACAGAGAGGCAGTGGGCCATTAGGTAAGCTGCGTAAAGAGAAAAAAGAAAATTGCTGAATAAACAAGAAAATGATGCTTTTTGATGGATTGTTTGCGAAGGAAATGGTATTGGCGGCCCAGCCAGCCTTTGATTCGTCGTTCAGTTAAATAATGAACATGACTTAAAAAGACAGTGTTATTATGGCGGTTTAAAATGGCTAAATTAGTTTCCTACTTTATTTATTATCTTTCACTAGCTATGACTACAAAATGTTTTCAAAAAGACACTCAAGATAGGTAGGGACACCATGTGGACTCATTGATAGATAGCTGGTCTAAGCAACAAAATAGAAAATATTGTTTTACATATCTGTAGTTTCATCAGCCTTCACATCCATCTTCCCGGAACACAGCGATGCTGCTTGGTGGACAATATGCTGAGATAACCTTTTAATACCTTTTACTACCACAATTATACTGATTAATACGGAGCAATAGTTACTTACTTATTGTGTTATCTAGTAACTGGGTGGTGGAGGTCAGATAGGCAGTCGCTATATGTAAAATACAGGTATTCAGCTGCATCCGGTTAGACTAGACGCCGACGTCGACATAGTGAAACTGGTGGATGCCAAGCTTCACAGCTTGGCTTCTACAGATTGTACTTCGATGAGTGTGCCCAAGAACTCCACGACCTTATTCCACCGGCGGCAAGTTACCATCCTTACCTTGTTGCTATTCCACCAATTCGCACTAAGCGTTTCCTAATGTCTTTTGTAATGCGCACAGCAAAAGAATGGAACTCTCTACCTGCGTCTGTGTTTCCGAATGCATACAATCCTAATCCCTTCAAAGTGAGAGTGAACAGGCTTCTTCTGGGTAAGTTCACTCCACCGTTGACTGTCTCTGTCACCACTGGCCTAGACTAGAGCCAAGAGCAAACCCATCTTAAATAAAAATAAAATTAAAAATAATTGTCGGGAAAAGGCTAGGCCGATTGATTGACTTATTATACTAAAAGTCTTTCATTCATTCGTTACTTTCTTTGTCAACAAGCCTCGTAAATCATTCTAGACAACCCACCGCCTGCTCTCTCGCACCCGCTAACTTCAAGCCCTCTACCTTATCCCCTAAACTTGCAACCAGAGCCTGTAGCACCGCGGCTATTGGCCGAACTATAAAACGAAGCCGTAATAAACCTAGTCCCTTTCCACGCATCCATACATCACTAATGATTTACAACGTACATTGAACGCTGCGTATGAACGATGGTAAACTCTTCTATAAATTAAACCGTCAATGTATACCGAAGTATGAGATATATACAAGGTTTTATCACCTGGATCCGCTCGTTAAGTTAGGTGCAAAATATTTGATAGCGTCATGTTAAAGTTTTTACGAGTTCGCACAAGATAATTACGCGTCTATTGTTTTGTGGGATTGTTTTTTAAATGTGTTTTTATGTTGGTAGTTTGTAAGGACTGTGCGGAGGTTTTGTAATGAATTATGACTTAAGACCGTTTATACCTTATGAGTGGCAACGTCGCAATTTAGTGTCATATTTCGTTGTTTTAAATTTGTATCATTTAATCGGAGCTATATTTAAAAAATATGTTTAACAAACTTTTTAGAAGTACGTGAAAAGTGTGTAAAAGGTAAGATATCATTGCGTTTACAGTTCTATTTATATGCAAATAATACATTTGAAACTTGCAGGGCGTTATTTTCATTGTAAAATAACTGTAAGCATTACGGTCACTTTCTTTTTAAACACTTTCACATAATTCTAAAAGGTTAGTTAAACATATTTTTTAAGTATAGCTCCGATTAAATGATACCAATTGAAAACAACGAAATAGGACACTAAATTGCGACGTTGCCACTCATAAGGTATAAACGCTCAAAGATTACTGGACGCAAAGCTTAAAAGATACTATGACAATGTGAAAACTTAAAGCAGTTTTAAGGCACGAGCGATCTAGTGATGTGGTTATAACTTAGAGCTAGATAAGTATTCAATAAAAATAATAAGGTAAGGTAAGCTGCTGTCCCACACCAAGAAGGCCGTTAAGCTCAAAAATGTGCTTCCGAGAAAATGCCAAAATCGTTACGTTCGTTTCGCGTCTCTTTAGTCAAGAACACTCAAATAACGTACTTGTAGTTAAGTAGCCGACTAGAAAATAATCATAACATCGAGCAGTTAAGGTATTGTAACGTACATTAAGTGAAGAAGTGAGGATTAAACGCTTTCAAGTGATGGAATCAATATAAATTATGTTACCGGCCTACAATATCTGGGCAAAGTGTTATTGGGTTTTTCCGTCGGGAATTTAGCCTGGAGTCTGGATTTGTGCCTGGTCCATGGCAATAGGCTCGCCCTCTATTACATGGAAATTAGACATAGCTGTTGAAATGTGGGTGTAGGTGTGATAGGTCTACCCCTCTGACCCCCCCCCCCCCCCCCGACCGTTCGGGCATTAAAGGCAGGGTGTATGTTAAAAATTAATAACAATACGAGCTTTACGAAAATTGCTCACATAACACACATAATCAGCCTATAACGTTCCCACTGATGGGAAACAGGCCTCCTATCTTCGAGAGGGAGTGGCCCGTAATCCACCAAGCGGGCCCAGTGCGGGTTGGTAGATGTCACATGTCTTCGAATGTATGGTTCTAGGACATGGCGGTTTCCTCTTATATCATCATATCTTCACCGTTTTGAGAGCAGTGAAAAACAAGTTGAAAATTGCTCATACCGTGTTATTAAGACTGTCAGCAAGACAGCTCCCAGTTAATTTCAACATCACTCTAGTATATCGCTCTTTAGATATTTCCATTCTAGATTATAATCACTAGCTTTTTCGTGGACGGAGAACTTAAGACTAGAAATTTTAATCGTCAAGACAGATGTGGATAGATAATGAATCTGGTGGACTGAAGCAGTACTGATGCAGTCTTATTACATAACGTATAGGTAGGTACCACTAACTTTAGTGCAAACTTAATTAAACCTTCAAGCTAGTTTTTGTCTTTTGAACTTTATTCAGAACACGTTTAAGTTCTTATTAGAAAAACTTGACTTTAGAACCAAGTACCTATGTGGTCAATTTTGTATTAGGAACTTGACCTTAGTCGGAATAAAGTTCAAAATACAAAAATTGGCTCAAGCTTAAACTTAAGTAAGAACTCGTGTTGTAATGAGACGGGTATCTTCTAGGACAGACCGTTTATTTACTCCACCTTTATATAAAGAGCATAAATTCAGGACGAAGCAATAATACTAGCAATATTTACGTAGCCCACAGTTAGCGACGATTATCGGGACAGTTAAGGCAGATTTATCTCTACAATAAAAGTAAACATTGGGCGCTTTCGACCAAGCACCATTAGTGAGAAGGATTCCCTGGTTGGTTGGCCCGATTGATGAGCGGAAGCGAATCGCTAGCGCTTATGCGGTTTCGGAAAACTAGCACATGATATTACATAAACCACGTCCATAGAACTTAGAAAAATGTGAATTCTACACCTACTACTATAAAAAAAACTCAATAACTTTACGTGTAAGTTTTTGATTATTTTGAATTGTCTTGTAGGTATTTAGTATTTTATTATTTTCGCAATTTAATAGAAAACCTCAAAGTTCCTATGATTAAACCTCTGCAGATATCTTGGGCGTTTGCTCCCCACTGCCGTCACCGCGATGTCGCGTCACCGAGAAGGAAATGATGACGCTGAAGTAGCGACACATACATGTACGATGGCCGCGAGTCCATCGCACGTTCGTCACTAGAGGAACATCATCGCAGCCGCCGCACTTTCAAGTAGTTCAGCGCGACCGCTAGAACTTGGCCCGAGATTGTGACTGGCCGATGTGTCCGGCAATACAAAACATGTTAAATCTTGCCCACACGCTGACGTCACCCCGCGCCATTCGCCCAGTTTTTGTGTTATCTATCCCATGCTGAGTTTGTTCGCGGTGGACACACGATCGCCGTCACCGGGATCTCACGTTCGGTTCTAATAAGATTGTTTCTCGGTGGCGTCTCAGTGACGGCTGCGGTGGACAAACGCCGTGATTGTTCAAATAAAACAGTATTACTCTTTTGCAACCACACCACAAGTTTATTCACACGGACCACATTTGACCGTCAAAATCAACCATGTGGGCGATACCGGCCACATCGCAACTGCAAGAAGTTGCAGCAACACTTTTCACACGTAACTACTGCTTGTCCACGTTTTGTCACTGCGATTTGGTGTCGTTCTGGTACGTGTGAATGGGCCTTAAACGTTACGCATAAGTAATAAAAAAAACACACAAAAAGAACAAGTCGCCCACCGCTGGGCGAAGGCCTCCCCCATGACCTAGTTGTTTCGGTCCAGGACAAGTGTGGACCATTAGCTATTAATTTTGGTTCAGCTTGTCCCGCCCGTCACTGTGACGAGCCGTTCCTTTTTTAAGCTGGTTATAAATAATCTCACACGCCACCCAGAGTGTTCATAAGCTGGTATAATCCCCGCTTGTCACCTATAACTTGCACCATGATATGTATTAGTTGATGGGGGGCGGGGGTTTGGCGAAATGTTCTGAACTGCCTTAGAGAGCTGATTGTCAGAACTAAATGGAATGAACTGTGATGTTCAGAACCGGTACCTTTGCTACTACTGTTTACAGTAGGGGAGGTTAGAAGGTAAAACCGCGGTAAGTGTTGAGGGACGGTTATGGCATATGTGTAGCAGTAGGCCTTTACTTTTTAAGTTGCTGAAAAAAGGCTAAACGTTGACCTATATCGGCGTCAAATCATAAAAACTCTCATATTTACAAAGTGTAGCTGCAAAGTTAAATGATAGGTTTACCTGCCGTCTGTCCTAGTTCATTCATTAACAACTTTATTAAAGTAGGTAATCAATATTTAAGAAAAAATTAAAAATATATTTTAATCTCCGTGGGTGTAGTGAATGTTCACTTCTGCCTAACCCTTCAGAATATAGGCGTGCTGTTGTGTTATTTTATTTAAAATTTGCTGTTTTATGGAGCCAATTGAGCCTGATGCTTTTAACGAAATGTGTTTTCCAAGTTCTTATAGAGGGCATATAATATATTATATATTTATATATATCATATACATTTTTTATGATCCAAATATCTTACGATCCGTTTACCTACATTATGTTAATTTCCTTCAGTATACGATCTAACCAAGAGCATACTTGTTTGTTGGCAGTGAAAGTAGGCGAAATTGATAAATATGAGTCAGCAGCCAGTTGCGAAAGGTCACGCTACTCGCCAAACCTGTATCGGGTAGCTTTTACTTTTTGAGGTAAGCAGAGTACGCGGTCATTTGTTGTGTTTACCGGCGAAGGGTTACCCACCATTTTACAGAACCAGTGGACCTAGCACGAATTTTGAATCTATATATATTAAAAATTATAGTTGCTTTTCGTGACTGTTTGTGTGACAGCGTTGTTCTTTTAAAGTACACAACAGTTTTTGATGTAGTTTTTACCATCATTTAGAGAATTTACTCCGGAAGGTTTATAGACATAAAATAAAACTATCCTACAGTGTATTGGTTGCGACAAGCATAGTTTATTAGAATTGGAAATTCTCGTTTCGAATATTTTCAATTCAAAAATCGTTCGGATTTCCGTTATGTTGCCTCCACGCGCTCATGTTAGACCTACTGGGCGTGAGTGTGACACATCGGGCTTTAGAAAGAGACCGTCACACAGGTATGAGTACCACCAGTAGTTCGCAGAGCGGTGGTAAGCTCCAACAAAAGAGTCAAAATGGTCTCCGACACACGACAATACGACCCTTTGCACGACAATATCCGTTTCCAAAGTGTGTCGTCCCACTGACTAACGAACGTTTCAAAGAAAGACTGACGCTGTGGCGAGACAGTGCTTCTTTGCCCAAACCATTCGTTCCACCCGCTGAAGAAAATAAATAAATAAAATAAGATCTCCCGCCCGGACATGAGTTGCCTTGGCGGTTGGCCGAAGCAAGGAAAACCTGTTCAGGTGGAGATTCATAGTCGACTCCGCCTTGGAGTGTAAATGTGGTGCTGTTCCACAAACGTTGGGTCACTTAGTATCATGTCCTACGTGTGCTGTCAGCTGCACGTTACAGTAACGCAGGCGCGCGAAGAAGAAGACAGGTATGAGTGACAGATACGACACTCTACAACTTTTCTCAAAACCGATGGGCCATATTTTCCTCGGTTATTGTACCAGAAGATAACTCCTTAGCGACTGAATACGTAATACCACGATACCCTCCAAAACAGGAATCGCCGATATGGGCAACAAGTCTGGTAGGCTGCTAGGGATTGGACTGGCCATGTATGTAGGATGCATCGGGACAGGTGGGCCAGAGTCGTCACGCAGTGGGGGCCAGAAGACGGGCGTCGTCGCCGAGGGAGTCCGCGGTAACGCTGCTGGCGTGATGACTTTGAGGCGTTTGTGGGAGATTGGCCGGAGAAGGCAATACAAAGGGAACAGTGAAAAGCTGTAAGGCAGACTTTTGCCCAGCAGTGGGATAGTAAAGGTTGAAAAAAATACTGTACCTGCGTAGGCACATAATACTGTACCTGGGTAGGCACATAATACTGTAGCAGGGTAGGCAATTACCTACTTCTCAGGTACCTTTAATAATATACTGTTGTAGACCCATAAAGCTAACTAACACGTTTTCAGTTTGAAGTTAAACTGTGATACGGTTTACGGCTCCAGTTAGCATACTCTTGATATACTGAACGTTGGATAACTTGGACAGTTAAATTTTAACAGTTGAGACTTTAGAGTTATGGTTTCAGACGTTAAAATGAGTTTTATAACTTAACTGTTAAGATTATGTTTTAATGTGGAAAATATTTTCTGTAATTTGTTTTTAGTGGTTTTGTTTTAGTGCTGTGGTGATGACCCTCGTTTTATGTGGTTCCAGGGTGACAATCTAGTATCTTTTCTTAGATATCGTTAAAAGGGGGTCTTATTACAGAGTAACAACTTTAGGTACATTCGGGCTTGAATATAATTATTTCTATCATCATCTTCCTGCACTTCTCCCATGTTATTGGTGTCGGCGCAACACGTTTTCTTCTCCTATTGTCCCCTGCCAACAGTCACGCTACCATTCACTCCCTTCTCCTTCATATCATTCCTCACACGATCCATTTGTATATTATTTGGCTTTCCTGTCCCTTTCCACCCATCAAAGTTTATATTCATCAATCTTTTATTCAACTACACATACCAAGCCAAACGATTTCTTTTCAACTTTAATGTCACTGTCGCGTCACTTTCAAACTTAGACTTTTAAAGGTACGTACCCTTCACCTAACTGTATTGTTTGTAATAGGGCAGAAGATGTCCAACACCTCCTTATAGATTGTATTCGCAATGATTTTGAAAGACAACATTTATGTAAAAAATTAAAATTAAATGCATTAGATTTAGGTAAATTTCAATGTATTCTGGCTTATCCTGCAAGCCATAAAGCTAAGCTTATTTATAAATTTATATTTAATAGTCTTAAGAAAATTTTGTAAGTAACTTGCTTAAGGAAATGATGGGGCTGACATGACCTGTTAATGGTTGCAAGTCCCTAATAAATAAAGAGAGAAAAAAAAAGGGTACATACCTACCTCTATTATCATAAGCCTTCATTGCGATATATTGGTGATTGCACTATTATTTTTCTCGCTGTTCTTTTGACAAAAACCCCGCATTTCTACACAACCACTATCGCCTTTATTTATAAGCGTGGTTTATATTTAAGAAACTTTTAAACGTCAAAAATGTATGGGTAAGTAAGAGTTAATCATTACTTATCGTTTAAAAACCTTTATTAATAGAGGCGTAATGTTATCACGAGAGCAGTGGTGGCCCAGTGGTAATGGCCGCGACTTGAAGAGTTGTAGGTCGTGGGTTAAGACATGTGACATCTGCCAACCCGCACTGGATTACGGCTCACTCCTTTTCACAGAGCGGAGGCCTGTGTCCCAGCAGTGGGAACATTATAGGCTGCTTATGTTTTTTTTTTTTTAAACGTTGCACCACACTAGGAATTTCTCATGTATCGTGAATGCGTTTACAAACATTAAAACTCACATACACAAACAGCCATACCCGGAACAACTATCTGCAGGTCATACAAATATTTGTTCCGTGCGGGAATCGAACCCGAGACACGCAGCGCAACAGTCAATCGCTTAACTACTGCGCCAACCGTGCTGTTGTATGTATGTTATCACAAACTATTACCAACACACTAACCTTTGTCTCCAAAGTCACACCAATATTGGAACCAACTAACCCCTAATCCTAACTGACAATCACATCACACACGCCGCGGATCAGTCAATAATTATTAAACCACTTCACATTAATAACATTATTGATGAAATTTGCGTGCATTTGGGCCTACAAAGAGCTCCCCTAATAAATTATTGGCAATGCCACCAGCTTGCTATTGGAACAAATTAATAGTAACTGAGTTTAATTGAATCTTAGTTGGCGAAGTAAAGCTGAATGGAAACCACTGACTTTCAACGAATTTATATATTAGTTTAACAATTTGCTTGAGTAAAATTTGGGTGCGTATGCGGAGGGACGATTAGGGTGATCCTAAGCTATGGGATAATTTATTTGGTCCAATATTAAATGATTTACTTAAACATTAGTTTTGCATGTTACATGTTGATTTCACATTTATGTGCCTACACGTAAAAAGCAAGTAATTGCACAAGATTCACAAAGATTTTCACATGAAAACAAATATTATTACGATAAATAGTAGTAATAAATAGTTAAATAGATCTTTTGTTTCCTACTTAAAAATAACTACGAGTTCCGATAACAAAGAATAATAATTAAAATCTTAATTTCATTTTGCAAATAACTTTCGTACTAACGTTCTTTTTGCAGTTGATAGCTCAATTCTTGAGGAAGGCTATACAGGACCTATATGAGTCGGGCAAAAAGAAAAAAAGTCAGAAAGAACGCTGAGCGAAAACGAAGTCATCGTGCGGGCAGGTGATGCGATGTGACGGGGGTGGGACGGGGGAACAACAAACTTCACGCGGATGAAGTCACAGGCAGAAATAATTCTGGATTACCAATCTGCATTAGAAGCCGTATCTCGGCACACAATCGTTCCCCCATCGTACCCCGACATGGGCCGCCTCGTCTCAATACCTCGAATCTCAAAGGATACGAAGTTTAGCAACTACGGTAAGATTTTAACGTATTTCCTCCCTATTGATCTCTACGCAGACCGTAAGTGGAATAGTTCTATAACATCATCTTCGGTATTAATACTGAGTAATGTAACTTTGAGTAGTTTCTGCCTACTGGGGTTAGGACGGTCACGCACGCGCACATCGAGGCCTGATTCTGCTAGTTGTACATGTTTCAGAAGAATTTATTAGGTTTTATTTGCTTTGTAAGAATCTAAATCAATGCCAGAGCTATGATTCTTAACACAGCTAATTAATTAGTAAATAATGAGTACGTATGTTGACTGCGTCGTTGGTCTAGTCGGAAGTGCTACTACTGAGCATGAGGCCCTGGGTTAGATTCCTAGCTCGGGCAAATTTAATATTGGGATTTTCCATCACGAATATCTCATAAGTAGCCCGGAGTCTGGATTAGTGCCCAGTTGATGGCAATGGACTCGCCCGCTATTACATGGGACTTCAAATAACTGGCGAAATGTGTGTGTACTATAAATATACCTCTGCCTTGACCTTCGGGAATAAACGGGGGTGATGCTATGTTTTGTATATAAACTAGTTTTAGATATAAACTAATATTTGGTTAATGAGTGCGCCTAGTTTTAGATATAAACTAATATTTTGTTAATGAGTGCGCCAAGTTTTAGATATAAACTAATATTTTGTTATGAGTGCGCCTAGTGCTGGATATAAACAAATATTTTGTTACTGAGTGCGTCTAGTGCTAGTTTAAAACTAATATTTTGTTATTGAGCGCGCCTAGTATCCGATATTAACGAATATTTTGTTAATGAGTGCACCTAGTGTTAGATAAACTAATATTTTTGTTAATGAGTACGCCTAGTTTTAGATATAAACAAATATTTTTGTTAATGAGTACGCCTAGTTTTAGATATAAACAAATATTTTTGACAACAGTAATAAGATCGACGTTCATAATTATTGAACTCTTGTTTCTGAATTGAATGTGGTCACTTCTCGGAGGCCGACGCCAATGGCCAATGTGACGGAAAAGGTTTACGTGGTGGAGAGAAATAAGACCACGCAAAGTGTCAACATAAAAAGTTTTTCCTTAAATTTAACGTGGCGGGCTAACAACGCCCTCCGTGTTCAATACAACGACGCTCTGAGGGCAGTTTTGAGAAAACTCCCGTACTGCAGTGTTTCCGCAATGTTTGCGGATGCATGTAATAAAGAAAAAAACTGCATCAAAACGACCAGGAGCCGTGGTTTGCACCAACACTGTCCTCAGAACGTTAGCGTGCAAAGTCGATTGTCATTTTACTCCGTACTGGGCAGGTATGCACCTGCAGGAAATTAGGGAACAGAGTAAAAGTTAATTATTGTGTAACTTGTCTCATAAATGAGACAAATTACACAATAATTTTTTAATTTTTTATTAATAAAAAATAAAAAACTGATATCTTTTTGTTTTTGTGTGTACTACTTACAACCATACGAACACCTTTTGTGAAACAATTTTATGGAATGTGTCTGAAATAAATATATTATTATTATATCAAAAGATTTGATAGGCTTGTGATATTTCGGTTAATCAAGGTCACCAATTAACATGAAAGACAAGAACGTTAGTTTTTCTGTTAAGTTAAATAACCTTTTAATAATGGCCGTGATGGCCCAGTGGTAAGCCAAAAGCCTCGCCTCTCATACACGAGGTTGTGGGTTCAAATCCAGGCAAGTACCAATGTCACTTTTTCAATTCATATGTACTTTCTGAGTTTATCTTGAACATTAGTGACATCAAAAAACATCGTGATGAAACTTGGACTTATAATTAATATAAGCCTGAAATCGCCAACCCGTCTTGATCAAGTGTGGTAAACTGATGATCAATGCTCGTGCCTTTTGTGTATGAGAAGAGGCCTTTGTCCTGGAGTGGGTCAATAATAAGCTTGTATTATTGTTATTCATCTTTACGTATCTCGGGAGTATGAAGTCCCGGTCGTTTGGAAGGCGTACGAGGGGCTGAAGCCAGCTTGTAGAGGCCTCTTAGACAATTATAAATGGAATGAGTCACCAACCGACGATTATTCCTCTAAGCAAGTGCACCCAAGGACAACCCCCGGTTGGTGCAGGACTATTGCAGAACATGGGAACAAAACATATTGAGCTAAGGGTTTGGGTGGCTATAGTGTATTGGTTACCTAGAACTATGGAAGGACTATGGCCCCTGCCTGATCAGTGTTTTATTATACATGGAATAAATGGCAGGGGGTGACTTGCACACTCAACTTTGGGCCCCCGGAAACTGTCGCTAGCACTCAGTGATGCAGCGACCAGGGGGCAATATATCCTGAGGCGCTTGAGGAGTGGAAAGGTATTCCACGACTATCGGGACAATCCCAGAGCCCGGAAGATGGTCAAGATCCCTACCAGCACTTACTGGAACACTTCCTTCCTCCGAGCACGTTTGCTCTGGCGAATCTCCACTCAATCAATCAATCTATAAGTGTGAACACAGGTATTACAATAAAGGTCTTAAGTATACATTTTACCAATAAAGGCAAGAAAGAGGTGGGAGCTCTGTTCCTCGTCAGTATTCACTCCAGCCGGTCAATAAAGCCAAGCCAAAGATGACGAACAAGACTTCTCCCGGGAGGTAGGGTCCGCGGGGTTGCTACTGCCCAACAGCTCGCCACATGCTGCCCTGCGGGTCTCTGTATCCCTCTTGGTCTGCCTCCTCACGATAGACCTGTTCCAGCAAAGTAAACTCTACCGGCACAGACCTAGAGTTCGGAGCGCGCAAGCCCCACCACCACGTCAACGTAGAGATACGGCGGTGGCGGTGGGGTTATTTATTATTAACCTTTCAGAATCCGGGTGATAACCGAAGTAAAAAAATATTTAAATTTTCATCACGCACATAATCTTATTACGTTTTATCTCCCAGTTTCAGCTACTAAGTACAGTCAAGCGAATAATTGAGTCACTCACAATAAAGTACGGCGAAGTTATCCAAAATTTTTGAACACAGCTGACGGCGCATGATTCGCTTAGAATCTCGCTGTATCATGATCTGAGGGCAAGGAGGCAGGAGTTGACATACTTTTGGAGATTATTTTCATATTGGTGATTTTCCTGTAACATTCTGTACTTACCTATAGGTACATATCTGTGAATCGAAATTGAAAACACGGGCTATATTTGTTTTTCATAACAGGAAAAAAAAATTAAAAAAAAATTGTAACACGCACAGCAAAAACAAAAAAATACCTGTACGAAACCAAAAATACCAGTGTGATGCCAAAAATACCTGTGTGAGGCCAAAAATAATAATAATAATAATATGAGACAACATTCACACCAAGTCTTCAGGTCCCGAACTAGATAGAACCTGTATGTACTACGGTAACCAGATGACTGATATACATATAAACACCCAGAAACAGGTCAAACAGACATGTTCATGCACACAAATGTTTGACTTGTCCGGAGATCGAACCCGGGACCAGCGGCTCAGACGGCAGGGTCGCTACCAACTGCACCAACCGGTCAGTCAAAGTCAAAAAAGACCAGTGCGAGGCCAATAAGACCTCAGCGGGGCCAAAAAAGCTCTCAATCAAGGCGTTATTTCTTCACAAGATTTCAATACAAGCTTTATTTCTTGTCTAGCATAGGCTGCACTTAGGCAGTCACCAACTTACAAATTATACATTTATCCAAAAGACAACTCTTTGATCCACAGTCTGTAGGTGTTAACAGTACCTACTTATTGCTATGTTAGTCCTAATGCAGATATATGTTTAAAATCTATTCTATTAAGACCAAAACAAAATATTTGGCCATTTCATGTTTATAACACAATTGCCCACACATTTTCATACCAAAAAGTTCATAATTTCACGAAAAATACGCACTAATAAATTAATAACCCTCTGAAACAGCATATTAAACCACAGACTGTCCAGCCGAGGCCAACTATTCAATACGAGCTAATTTTACACTGACTAACTTTAAAAGCGTTTACATTTTGATATTGACGACCAAAGCCTGTCAAATGCACCGAGTGCACAGTCATATTGTGTTTCTTTGTGTACCTGTGTGTGTTTTATTCCTGTGTTGTGTACATTTTTATGCTGATATTGTGGAAAATTGGATATGTAGGCCTGGAATATACGAGTACGTAGGTAAGGATTAAGGTAACAAAGCAAGCTGCGTGGTTCGACATATTTCAAATTTTTCAATTAAATCTGTTCTTGTATGGTTGAGTTTCCCAACCTTTTTCTTTTTCTTAGTGGTCCTCGGACTTTAAGTTGAGAAACGCTGCTCTAGAAGGTATTGTTTGAGGAGATACAAGGACTACTTATTTCGAAAAAATACACCTACGTTCCTAGGTCATCAACTATCACGATATAAGAATTCAACATTCGTCTAAAGGCAATGTTGCTTATTGCTTAAACTACTTCAAGTGATTTCGTTAATTTCCACTTATTCCCTAAACACCAAAACAAACTTTAAATCATAATCTCTTACAATTAAAGTAGGTAAAGTTAAATCCCACACTAAATATCACCATCCTTAATAAAATTATTTAATTCCATATTAATGTCCCCCACAAGTTTTTGGGGAACGCGTCCCCATCAAAATGTACTTTATAGCATTGGCATTTATGGCTCTAATACGACGTGAACGCAGGTTTGACACCCCTTGGAAATGATAACACAGAATTTGCACCCGTATGACTTTTCCAGTAACGTCGAAAGTTGCTTAAAAGTTTTCAGTAAGAATACAAGCTTGCGTTCGCTTGCGTACTTAAAAGGGGTCTGTTATTATATAGGTATCAGAATTTACAATGAGGCCCAAAGGTACAATAATTTGATTCATTAATTCAGATGCGAAGTTTTGTTTTAATGTACTCCTTATTTTATTAAGGTACTGCTTTGGGAGTTATTGTATGACAGATAGTTTGATGGATGGGACTTAATTGAATTAAATAACTGTTAAGGGTAAACTCGACTCGGTATCAGCGGGAATTTAATTCAGTTTCAATTATCGGGAATTCGGATTAATTAGGGTATAATTATGATACGAGCTCTGAATAACAGGTTTTGGGTATTATTTTATTTTTATTACCTACTTTATAAATATTTTATAAACATAACATAACATCGCGCCTATATCCCCCGAAGAGCTAAGCAGAGGTGCACCTATAGTAGGTACACTCACAGTTTGCTGGTTACTAGTGACTAGTAAGAAATTCTAGATGGTAAAATCCCAATAATACTTTGCTCGACCCGGGAATCGAACCCAGACATCATGCTCAGCTGTAGCGCTAGCAACCGCTAGACCAAAGAGATACATATTCATATTTATTTAAAAAAAGATTATGAGTTGGTTGGTTCGAACTTAATCTGTTGCACAATGCAGTATTAGTAACTAGGTTCACGTGACCGATAACTATCGGAAGAAGCTACTTCAACTAAGTCCAAAATAAGAAAAGTTTGTAGGGATTTTTAAAATAAAAATAAAACGTACTTTATTTAAATAATGATTCTGAACTAGAAAAAAAACTAGATAGGTAATATACAACGTGTAACAGAATAAACGCAAGTCCTGCAAGTAGTTATCACATAATTGACTACTGAAGCGATTATTATTATATGTATTTTTTTTTGTAAATTTTTATGTATTTTGCAATACTGACCGCAAATCGAGTCAAAGAAAATTAAATCTTATTTCAAGGCAACAAGAGTCAATTTTAAATGCATCAAGTAATGCATGGGTCAAAATTTTCTTAAGAATAATAGTTAAGTTCCTTTAAAAAAAATTGTTAATACTATATTTGGGGTGTATGTGGTCTTGCGTTAATTATGTTACACGTTGTATAATCAATTGGCGTACTTATGGAGAATTCGTACCTGCCTATTATAATTATCAACGAAAACTTAATGGAGACATTGAATATTGTTCTTTTTAGCATTCTTAATTCATATATTAGAAGAATGATACTCAATCTAAATGTGCTGCTAATCTACTACTGATCAAGAGGTCCCGGGTTCAATTCCCTGGTCGGGTAAAGTGTTATTGAGGTTTTCCTTTTACATCTGGAGTTGCTCAGTAGCAGCCCAGGGTCTGCATTTGTGCCTGGTTGCTGGCAATATGCTCATTCCCTTATTACATGGACTTAAATACAACTGGCGAACGGTGGGTGGACTATAGGTACACCTCTGCCTAATCCTTCAGAGAATACACGCGTGATGTTATGTTATGTCAACCAATAAAGTGTGGCAAAAAACTTTAAAAAAAACCAGCGACTTCCAAAAAGAACACTACAAAGTGAAAAATAACTAATTTCGGAAGTCGGTGTCTTTGGTTTTTGAATTTTCGTTGTTTGCTGCCGACTTCTGAAAGTACTTATTTTTTACTTTGTAGTGTAATTTTTGGAAGTCGGTGGTTTTTTTGTGAAAAAGTTTTTATTTTTCACATTTTAGTTGTGGTACCTACCCCAAACGAAGTCATTATTTATACCACTACTTGCAATGTAAATAACAGTGATAGGAAGTTATTACAAAATCATCAACTAAGTGGAAAAAATACGTATACCTATTGAAGCTGACTCAAAAACCACTCATCAGAACGTGATCGAAAAGTATATCCTTTTAAACAAAAAAATCATTTTTCAAATCGGTTTATAAATAACAGAGTCCTGAGGTAAAGAACATAAAAAAATAAAATGGATATAAGTACAGCCAATTGAGAAGCTCCTCCTGTTTTGAAGTGGGTTAAAATACTTCAAAATTAATAATTGTTCTACAATTTAAGTCGATTTCTCTGAAATGAAAATAATTACTTAGTTTCAACCGAAGCTACTCCATCCCAACACATCTGACAATTTATCACTTTCGAAAAATGAAATATGCTTATGAAAACATTGCAAAATAACCCAGACACCTTTCATCGGTAAGGATTCATTAATTTTAAGCCAAAGGTACAGTCTAGACGAATAAAAACTTGCAAAGAACCATTGCGATGTCACAGTAAATAAAACAGTGAGCTTTTGACGAGGAATGAGTAATGGTGTGTTTGAATACGAAGTTCGCGCTGTGTTTATATTCTAGGTACTAATTACGTATGCAATCTGGTATTGGAAAGGATATCAATCTGCCTAGGCACGTCCCAACTATGTTAGGGTCTGCTTCCAGTCTAACCGCATCGTTTTAAAGAATTTATTCTCATTAGAAACACAAACAGTTCACTTATTAAATGAGATAATACAATTAAATCATGCAGTTTTATGGATGCAGCTGAATACTAGTATTTTACGTGGAGCGACTGCCTATCTGACCTCTACAACCCAGTTAGTGGGTAACACAATACCCCTTGGTAAAACTGGTTGTCAGACATTCTGGCTTCTGACGACCCGTAACGACTGTCAAAGATCCTCGAATAACCGCCGGGACCAACGGCTTAGCATGCTTTCCGAGGCACGGTGGGGCCATGATGTTTAATGGATGGTTACCCATCCACGGACCAACCGCGGCAAGCTTAACCTGACCGACCGACCCATGCGGCTGTTATTACTACGACGAGCAACTCGAGAAAAGATTATCATAACAGGCTATAATGTCATATTTGTGTAGCTATTAATATCACTTTCCGCAACATTACTCTCACTCTCAATTACCAAGACACTGCATTTCCATAGTGTCAAAAATACCCCTTTCAACTGTCAAACTCAATTTCTAAGTTTCTACAGGAAGGAAACTTACACCGCTGCAAAATCTTACTCTGTGGCATTTCTCAAATGTGTCCCAGTAGCGGATATAGTGCCGATACCCTTATCTTAAACAGCGTTAACATCCTCGTAACATTATACCCCATGACATATACCGTTCGCGAATAAATTCGACGGTCGACGCCACTGACCGCTTCCTGCGGTTTCGATTTTTTTGCGGCTTGTTTTTTTTATCCTGACTGTACTTACATGTAGTTGTGGGGCTTGAGTGAATCATTGCGCCCTTTCGTGTATTGATTGATATAGCTCCTGTTTAATAGTGTAAGCAGAGTATTAGGTGACACAAGATATGGTGATGACTGGAGTGTTATTAGTAAGGTGTCTTTTACGGTGTAAATTGTGATATATGCTCAATTTTATATCATCCTCCCAATTATCGTTTCCTTGGGTGTCACTAAAGGCATCTCACTGATAACTAACTCATAGGTTTGTCAAGAGGTTATGAGCAATGTCCTTTATTCGGTTCACAAAAATCACAAACCTTAAATCAATCTACCAAGTTCAGTGTAGCAATCCCTAGTGACCATTTATTTGAACACTCATTATGAGTCCACGTTCACAAAAGCGGTTGTCGGACGAAAGCAGTTCTCGCAATAAATTAGTAACAAACCATTTCACCACCTTTTTTAAGTCAGAAAAACGGTAATGTTATAAAACTGTCGTCACATACCCAGCCCTTTGGAGCAAATTAAAAAACCGGTGAGTCAAGACCTCCTTTTAACCCTTTAAGTGATAATCCGCGAATCCGAAAACCGACATCTGAAACACAAGAAGACTTTGTAAACCTGAAACGGAGCCCATAAATTAAAACTCTCTGTCTAAAATAAGGAATTACATTGTTTTACGCGAAGCATCGTATCATCGGGGCGATAATTCGCGAAAACTTTAATGAGAATGTATGGGCTGAAGACAGCTTTAAACGAACATTGTTTTTCACAATAAAACCCGTATTTTGGTAAAGCGACATTTTTGTTGATGTGAAGACAGTGTGCCGGTTATGTTCCATTGTGGCTCCGAGAAAATAGTGTCGTTTGGTATTACTGCGCAATATTGTAAATACTGCGTATGCGTGTGTTGTGACAGCTTATTGAGCCTATTGTGGGAACTACTTGCCTTTGTGTAAACTTGATCGCCGAAATCAAATTGCTTTTGCGTAAATTGGAGACTGAAATTACCATATTACTATTATATGTAGCTTATGCATAAAAACTACTTAGCTCAACCCAGGCAATCACATAAAGCAGTTGGCTGGTATCAAGATAGCCGAGCGCAGTCAACTGTTGGACAGTACGTAAGGCTCTCCCCAGCTGCGCCACAACACCCGATTCTCTCAAAGTCAAAGCATTCATTTCAAATAGGCACATAAAAGGCACTTTTGAACGTCAACATTTATGTACCTACATTAAAATAGAATTGATTCTAGTCGCCCCTTCCAAAACGTAGTTTCGTATGGAGAAGAATGGGCTAGAATCTCTCCCCTGCCTTCCGCATCCAGTCTGTCCCAGCTGCAATACTAAGGCCATGGGCCGATCTATCTGAAGGGCATCCCATGCTACGTTTCTTCCACTAGATAAGATGGTGGTTGTAAAATGTGTAATTGTTATTTTTTTTTAAACGAAGCTCTCAAGCATAAAGTTCTGGAACCGAAAATTCGAAGACATGGGCCAATTGCCCACGTGGTGGACTACTCTCTTCACCACTCGCTGCCCTAGAGAGGAGGCCCGTGTCCCATCAGTGCATGGGAACGTGATATCAATTTAAGCCACCAAATGAAGCACACAGTTGCGCAATGGCAAGCGGATCGGAGTAGAAATTATAGCTGTAATAAAGGTGTAAACATATATTAACCAATCAAGGCGCTCCGTTATCCGCCGCTAGGTGGCGCCGTCGATCATTACGTCGTCTGCGTTGGCGCCGCAGTAGGTTTCAAATTGGATGCTTTACAATGCGGTTAGTTGGTTACTTTTAATTTATCACTTCAATAATGGCATCTATGCCAAATCAATTGAGACTAGAGACTTTTAGCCAAAAATATGAGAAAAGTAGTATACAAAACTTACTTAGTACATTCTAGTCCCAGGGCTTATTTTGCCGAGCCATATTTTGCAAATTGCGCCACTCACTCGCCAATGGCTACCAAAGCTGAAACGAAGAACTGCAAACTTATCATCATAATAATAATACCAGCCTACAAACTGTCCCAATGTAGGCCAAAGGTCTCTTCCCGTACGGAGAAGACACATACAGAAGATAAACTTAGTAAGTACATTATGCATTAAAAAGGCACATTGCTGCTAGCCTGGGTTTGAACTCACAACTTCGTGCATGAGAATGGTGATGATCATGTTTGTCCGAAATTGTTGATTTCAATCTGTGATATCAAAGACACAGATTGAATACAACTTACCCGACCCATGACTATCTAGAGAATCAAAGCCATTGTTATATTTCTAGGTTTCTACTTCTGTTTCAATAGTATTCATTAGCGTTTAGAAAGAGGAAAGTGAAAATTAAGACTCTTTTTTACCCTTTGCTATAGTAAACCGTCCATGTACTCGGTCCACCGCGCCACAGTCTTGCGCACACGCATAGCCGAGCCGAGAAGCCGTTAGCTTGTCACCGTACCGAGGCAGGGCTGCCACGCATCGTAATAATTTATTTTTTGTATTTAAAGGAAGTGCCGTAATAATACTGTGATAAACAGGAAATTGAAAAGATATTGTTTGAGCTGGATGTTAATATCGATATTGCATTAGTTGAGATTGTATGCAACTGTGAAGTAGATTGTGTTAGTAAGTTACTTTATAGCAAAAACTGTATTACTTTACAAAGATAATATTATACCAAATTGGTACAATTCTTATACAGGGTGTCTGTCACCATGTCAACTGTAACCAAGAATTCAGCACATGTTTCTAGACTAGCGTAGCGTATTCTAGCGTAGACATTTTTCGACGACATCAAAAAACATATTTGCTGCTTCAAAGAAAAGTGCAATAACTACGCGGTCAAAATGTATTGATCTGCAGTGTATTTTTTGTTTTAATAACCGGTGAAAAATTTCAACGCATGGGCTTCAGAATCGTGTATTGAATCCATGGCAACATGTGGCGTCGATGTCCCTACCACCCTGTATACCTTTTCTGTTTTTTTTCGGGGTTTACCTTCAAAAGGCACCCGACCTCCGGGGAGGGAGGTCGGGGAGTGTGGGATATTTACCTCACTAAAACCACCCCGGTGATCACCATCAGCACATAGAGGGGGTCCCGGTTCCTATGACCACCCTGTATACCTAGGTACATTATGTTTCATTATAAAGTAAACGTTATTTATGCTAAAAACATTCAAGCATTTAAGTTGGCAATTAGAATGGACGAGAGAAACTGAATGAGGAAGGCTGCACATCGAGAGGAATGGAAAGCAAAGGACTCCTTACCCAATGACGAATGCAGTCTTCCGCCAACATCAAGCTTTGTGTGATTAAAAATATCAGTGGCTAAAATTAAGCTGACTAGAGTGTTGTATATTGTCCTTGTTTAATGTTGCATGTCCTGGTAAATCGGTACCTGTTTTGAAAACTAGTGAATGCCCTGTCCGAATACAGTTCTAAAGCGCGTTGCATGAGAACCAGGCTTTAATAACATATATACTTAATTTTATTTTAAAAATCAGCTAACCCATTAACCAATCACACGTCGCGCCACCCCTAGCCACACATGCGGGTCACCCTGTTTTTGCTATAGCGTGATTAGAACACCGCGTTTATAAGAAAATTGTCCGTACCGAACAATTATCGTGAAACTTGTTTAATGGACCATTTGAGACACGCTTACCTTTATGTTATTTTACATATTTAGGTCGATAACTAAATATTTTAACAACTTAATATAGTATTAAGTAGGCCTATATTATTGTCTCTTCGCAAGACATAAATAATATGACACAATTACATCATAAATACTTACTTTGTGAAATATATTATTATTATTTTAATTATTGTGAATGTGAGTACTATGTGGGTCATTGTTTCAGTTTTAATCATGGTCTGGCAGTTTAGTTAGCTTATGCGGCCTACCCAAACGTCCTTTCTTTGGTATTGTTCGTCGAATCGTTGAGCTCCTTAGGTTTTGAGTTGAGCTGCACGGTTACTGACAAATGCGTGAACTGACTGGAAAGGTCCTCTTAATCTGTGTAGTTCTTTCCTCAGAAGACCATTTCAGACATCAATTTACATGGTCCTCAAAGACTATGTCCGAACTGTTATAAACACATTGACATTGATAAATGTTATATATTTCATTCTTCTTCTTTCTTCTCAGAGTAGTCCGATAGGAAACGCCGACCTCGTCTAGCTTTTAAAATATGATTGACGCATAAAAGTATTTGTACAAACCTACTTACAGAAATAAAATCATTTATCAAGGAAGTTACCAGTTCTCACTAGAGACACAGATGAGCATTGATCACCACTCTTGCTCAATGTGTATGGCAATTTCTGTTAAAATAATTATGTCAATATTTTTCCACAATGTTCTCTTACCAAAAGGCTCTAAAGTATTGTTTTATAATTATTGTTATTCTTGAAAAAGATAAACACTGCTAAATATTTTTTATTTTATTTATGATGGGTTTGCTCTTGACTCTAGTCTAGGTCAGTGGTAACAGAGACAGAGCCGACGGTGGAGTGAGCTTACCAAGAAGAAGCCTGTGCATCCTCACTTTGAAGAGATTAGGGCTGTATGCGTTCGGAAACAGACGCAGGTAGAGAGTTCCATTATTTTGCTGTGCGCATTACAAAAGACATCACTCACAACACCACAGGCACCACTCGGCAATTTTTATCTCGACATCAGCTACTTACCTTATAATATCTACCGCTTAGCTTGTCACATTCACCAAAAAAAATGTTATGCGCCACATATTGCAGCAATTATAAGTTACCTCAGTAATTCTTGCATTAAATCAACATTTTTGGCCCAAATTCAAAAGCCCTAAATCATTCAAAATCTATCAAAAAATCTCCAATGATTCATCACAATCATCACCAACCTCTTTAACAAACTTGCAAGATCTGAACACGCCATTATAATACTTTCAAATGCGCAACAAGCAATCAGAGTTTGAAGTTCGAGATAAGGCACGGTACAGACGAACTTGCGAACTCACTTGGCGCCAAAACGTGCCACGACTTAATCATACAAAATTACAATTGTTACATTTTAGAACATTCTGTTACTAAATTATGCTGGCTCTTGACTTTGAATCTTGAATGGAGTGCTTGGTTGTTATTGAATAATAATTTGAAATTCTATTTGTAAGGTAGCTGATTGGGATCGGGTTTCGTATGTAGTTTGAAGGCTTCGCAGCATAATCAGCGTTTGAAACAGATTATAAGAGTTGTGTTTAGTTTGCAATAGGTACTTTAAACTTGAAACAAACACTCATTCTACTACTTATAACTAAGTACGTCAAAAAAAATTCTTGCGTTCGCATGCACTTACATACTGGTTAGGGTGGTGGTACCTGGTGGTGGTTATACTTGAATATTTTTTGTGAAAGCTTTTGCACAAACCGTAAAAGCTGTGGCAAGGAAACGTATTTTTAAAAGTTACTGTGCCTCACTGCGCAGTTGGCAGTAAAAAGGAAAATGGTCCCTAATTGGTCCATAATTTGTGTCGCAAAATTACTCCATTAAGCACCTATTCATTATATAAACTAATATAATTTAATGTTGCTAAAACATGAAAGCTACACAAAAGCGCCTTCCAATTTCTAAAAGCAATAAGTGACAGATCGTTACTTTACGGCAGACTTTTCCTTTAAGGCGTCAGCATAAGGAAAAATAAAGAAGCGAATCTCCATAAGTAGATCAATTCACATTCGAATACGTAAACGTATCTCTGTAAAAACAAATAAACATCTACAATAATATCAGTATTCCTTTCACACCTCAATAAGGATTACCCTTCTAGGACAAATAATAAAAAAGGGGAATCAGCCAAAAAATCGTCGAGTTTGCTCGACGCTTGATAAAAATCAATTCAATTTTGGAGACTGTAGCTGTCATATCGACCTACGTGAGGTGCGCGTGACGGGAATACCAAATGGGAGGACGGAAAGTGAGGCAGCAGAAGTCTAAGTTGAAACGGCTCCTTAGAATTTCTTTATTATTTAAAGCGAGTAAAGTTAGAACTAGTATAACCTGCAGATTCACCATATTATAGTTTTTGAGGTTTAAGCTTGGCATAACTTTGCTCTTTAATAATCCTTATTAATAAAGAGTATAGTTTTGCATTGTTCGTTTACCTACCTAAATGTGTAAGAATAATGAAAGTTGTCATGCCTATTTTACATTCTTTTGGATACACTGCTAATGAAAACGTGAAGGTACTTTAGTTAAGTTCTGTCAGTAATCCAGGAAAGTTGGTTACAATTATACTGGATCTGTGTAACGCCTCTTCATCATCATCATTTCAGCCGAAAGACGTTCAATGCTCGACATAGGCCTGCCTTAAGTATCGCCACATCGACTGGTTTTGTGCTTCCCGCCAGCCTGTTTCTGTGCTTTCAGCGGATTCATGTGGCATTCTCCAAATCATTGGTCCACTTTGTGGGAGGACTTCCAACGCAACCCCTCTCGGTACGCGGTCGTTACTCCAAAACCTTGCGGCCCCATCGGCCATCTGTTCTGCGAGCAACCTTCCACGAGTGCCCTTAATATCAACGAAATTGAATAAATGAAAAAATAAATGCACACATCACACCACACTAGAAATGTCTTCTTCATTAAAGGTGTATCAGCAATCCAAAACCTGAATTAATATAAAAGCAGCTTTGAAAAAACGTTTTAGTTTCTGCTTATTTCTCTACAGCATGAGCTCTGTGTTGAAATTCGCCATAGCTATTTGATTCCGCTGACGACAGCTTAAAGCCAGCTGATCGGTACGACTCGTCTTGTCAACTAACTGATTGCTGAACAAGCTTGCCCGTTTAAACTTATTAGTGAAAGTAATTAGTAACTACTTACGTAGCACGTAGTCTCGTAGCCGTGTAGCAAGATGCTATGAAGATTGGGGGTTGTGTTAATAAAATTTATTCAAAACAAGGCAATGTTCAAACGTTATTTAGGAATGTGAAATAGCTGTTCTAGTTGAATGGCTCCATAACTTAGATTATAGAGCAACTGATGAATTACTTTCCGTCCCATTAATTTCCCGACACATAATATTTAACGCAATTTTCCACTTAGTTACTTCTCTTTTTGTTTTAATAACCGACTTCAAAAAAGGAGAAGGTTCACAATTGGGTAGTTTTTTCTTTTGTTTTTATTTTTGTTACCTCAGAACTCCGTTATTTATAAACCTATTTGTTGAATGGACAAATTATACTTCCAGATTGGTCCCATATTATTTGGCCAAGTTCTGATGAATGGTTTTTGAGTCAGCTTCAATAATACGTATTTTGCACTTAGTGTACCTCAGCTAACTAGTCTAGTTTTGAATAAATTACTTTTGATTTTGACTGTTATTTACATTGCAGGTATACGACTTTGTTTGGGGCACGTACCACAACTAAAAAGTAAAAACTTTTTCATAACGGTGGTTATGAAAAAGTTTTTGACTTACAAACACCAAAGTTTTTGACCAGATGGAATTCCGCCACTTTTTATTAAAAGATGTGCCGCGTTTTTGTCCCATCCGCTAATGCTGATATTTAATAAATCTCTTGAGAGTGGTGTTTTTCCCCAGGAATGGAAACGTGCCCGTATCGTTCCTATAGTAAAAAAGGGTGACAACAGTAACGTAAAAAACTATCGGCCAATATCCATTTTATCCTCCTTTTCCAAAATTTTTGAATGTCTCGTTTGTCCCGTACTTGCTAAGCACACCAAATTTCAAATACGGTCGGAGCAGCACGGTTTCCAAGAGAACAAGTCAGTTATAACTAATCTTATGTCATATATAACCCCTGTAATGGAGGGAGTGGACAAGAACCATCAGATTGATTCGATATACACCGACTTCGCCAGCGCTTTCGATCTCGTTAATCACAAAATACTCGTCGATAAGCTCCAGAACCAGTACGGCATCAATAACGTAATCCTGGACTGGTTCAGATCATATCTGGAAGGTCGTGAGCAGGTGGTGGTCATTGCCGGTTATGAGTCTCACAAATACATTGCTTCGTCTGGCGTTCCACAGGGATCCCATCTTGGACCAATCTTGTTTCTGTTATTCATCAATGATATTGTAAACTGTGTTCGTCATTGTCATTGTTTCCTCTTTGCGGATGACATGAAGATCTCACGGCAGGTTGATTCCTTGGCTGACGTGGAACTTATTCAGGCCGATCTTGACCGTGTCTATGAATGGTGCTGTGCTAACAGAATGACACTTAACGCTTCGAAATGCCAACATATTCGTTTCACCAGGAAGAGAAAGGTGCTTGAATCAAGTTACCACATCAATACGGTGGGGATTCCCGTTGTTGAACAACTTCGTGACCTGGGAGTAATTCTCGACTCGAGGTTAAGCTTTGTTCCACATTGTGATAACATCGTCCAAAGAGCTTCTAGGATGTTGGGTTTCATTAGACGTAACACCAAGGACTTTGAACTTACAGCCTCTAAAATTGTTCTTTATAACGCCCTAGTACGTAGCGTACTCGAGTTCGGCAGTGTCATATGGAATCCTCATTATATGGTTCACTCTGACCGTATTGAATCTATTCAACGTTCCTTTACACGGCAACTTGCTTTCCTTGCGACTGGCTTCAGTGCAAGATGCTCGTACGACGAAAGACTACGTTTCTTCCATATGTCAAGCTTACAGCTGCGCCGACGTATGATCGATTTGTTGTGCTTGCGAAGTATTGTCAACGGTTCTTTCAACGCTAACGGACTTCTTGAGCGCATTGAGTTAAATGTGCCTAAAATTAATGCTCGGAGAAAATGCACGTCCCTCTTCAATGTGCCTCGTTATAAAACCAACTTGGGCATGAATGCTCCGATAGCTAGGCTGACGTCAACGTACAACCGTTGGTGCAACCTTTACAATTTGGACATCTTCCACGACCATCCCACGCGTTTTAGATCTAAGGTCATAAATGAGGGAAATTAATACAATGTAATGTTTTTTTTGCTTTTTGCTCGTGACCTAATCTTTGTTAATTTAAAATTTAAAATTTAATCTTTGTTTATATACTTATCTTGTAGCGTGAATACTGTATTTCTTCTTCTTCTATTTGTTGCGAATGTTGTGCACGTCTGTAATTGACGTATACACTAGCCCATGTCTCTGTCCACTGTTATTTGTAAATGTTTGTGTTTATGTTGTTGATGTGCCTTATATAATAAATAAATAAATAAATAAACACTACAATGTAAAAAAAAACTTGTATTTCGGAAGTCGGTGGCAAAAAACGAAAATACAAAACCAAAGACTTCCAAGGCTTCCAACATCAAAGTAATTTTTTACTTTTGTGTTTTTTTTAGAAGCCGGGGGTTCCTCTTTGTTTTGGTTTTATCGTTGATCTGTAAGTCTATCATTGATTTTATGTCAAAGTCAAAGCATTTATTTCGTTAAGCCCTATCCCTTCACAATTTACTAAACAACGAATTATGTTTACATAGGTACCGTCTGGGGGACCCTGGTGATCAACTATACAGGTAGTCTCTCACAAACTAATGTCACATAATATACTTGTAGAGCTTATTTAAAATACACACACCGGCAAAATTAAAGGAACACAAAAAAATACATTAGTTTTTGAGATTTAATGTCTTTTATATATTGTTTTCGCTTTATTTGACAATGATTGTTTATTTTATGTAAGAAGAAAGCAAAATTTTGGGTTTATTGGGATTTATTTAAAAATAAACAATAATAGTGGTCCTAAGTGAAAACGTTTGATGTTTTCTATTGCGTCCTTACGCACTTTCTTTATTCAATTAAAAGAAAAAAGTAAAATTAAAAGAATTATTATCGCGTGTTGCCTCCTCTTGCCCTTATAAGCCCTTATAATATCTACATCTACCCATGCTCCTTATGACACCTTCAAATCATTTCCTGAGGTAAAGTGTCACATTCTTCAACCAGCGCCAATTTCAGCTCTTCAACATTTCTTGGGGCTGGATTTCTTGCCCGGACCCTTCGTCCAATCACGTCCCAGACATGTTCTATTGGATTCATGTCTGCCGATCGTGGTGGCCAGTCCATCTGGGTTATACCGATCTCATTAAGGTAGTCACACACTATGTGCGCAGTGTGGGGCCTTGCGTTATCGTGCATAAACACAAAATCTGATCCTATGAATGGCGCAAAAGGCATAACATGGGGCTCTAGGTTCTCAGTTATGTACCTGTGTGCAGTCAGAGAACCGCCATCCATGATGACCAGAGCGGCGCGTACCGTCAAACTTATACCACCCCACACCTTAACAGACCCTCCACGGTAAGACGGTGTTTCGGAGAAATTTGCTTGATGGTTACGTTCTCCTCGATATATCCACATCTTCTCCCTTCCGTCGATGAAATTTACACAAAAACGGCTTTCGTCAGAGAATAAAACTCGACTCCACTCATTGGACCAATTTTGATGCTGACGAGCGAACGCTAATCTTGCCACTCGATGGCTCACCTCAAGTTTAGGCGCTTTTGCTGGAACATATGACTTTAAACCAACTTCATTTAACCTTCTCACTGTTCGTTCACTAACACGTACTTTACGCACTTCTTCCAAAAGATTTCGGGTCTGAACAGCTGTTTGACGAAGATTTCTCAAAGTTTGCACCCTTATAAAACGGTCGTCTACGGCACTGGTTGCACGATTTCTGCCTTGACCTCGCCTGCGCACGTAAGATCCTGTCTGCCTGTATCGTTGCACAAAACGGTGGATCACGGATACTGATACACCCAACGTTCGACTGACTGAACGGTAGATGTGACCTTCCTCAATCATTGTTACAGCCCTGGCGACTTCTGTTGCTGGCAAATTACTCATTCTGTATGCAATACAATGTTACCTCTCCAAACAAAACAAACAAAATGAGCTAGGGCCACCATTGACTGCTTAAACCAACTTTCTTATCAAAAACACCCAGAAACGTTAATTGTAAAGATACGCTTAGGAGGGTATAATTTATGTTTGAGGGTTGAAAACTGTCATAAATCCCCTAATTTTGTATGAAAAATGGGTGATCATTCAATAACAGAAGCACTTATTATTACTACTATTTGACAAAAGATAGATACAATACTGTTATGTACTATCTTTCTAACTATCACAAAAGACAGATAGCTGTGTCGCTATCATATTATTTTACTATTTCAGCCAAAAATTTGACTAAACAACTTGCTTCTTTTGAGCAATGCAATGACTGTTTGAATTATTCTGCCAATAATTTGGTCAAAATTAATGACAATCATTTAATTAAACTAAGGCAAAGAATAAAGCTTAGGAAAGTGTAAAAAAATTAAATAGTATCAACCTGGTGCATCAAAACATTCAAGGGTTTTTGAACAAAGGTTTAGAAGTAGAGTTATTCCTGAATGGTAGCAATATAGATATTCTATGTATAACAGAACATTGGCTTAAAAGCCACCAGTTCATGTTCAATTTTAGTCATCACCAGGTTGGTAGTTCGTTCAACAGAGTAAATGCTGTACATGGTGGCTCATTAATTCTGGTAAATAACCAGCTTAAATTTAAAGACCGCAAGGATATTGTGAGCCTCTCTGTTGAGCGGACAATTGAAAGCCTGTGTAGAATTGGAGCAGCTCATTATATTAAGTGTGTACAGACCTCCATCAGGATTTTATGATTGTTTTGAAAAGGTTATGGATGAAGTGTTGCACAAAATCTGTAATTCAAACAAGTCTATCATCACTTGTGGTGATTTTAATGTTATTTTGCTAGAAAATTCTGGTTTTAGTATTAAAATTATAAGTCTGTTTCAGTCATACAATCTTGCTAAACAATTTCTGGAGCCAACTAGAATAACTCCCACTAGTGCCATATGCCTAGATAACATTTATACAGATATTATACCAACTCACAAAGAAATGATTAATTTAATAGACTCAGATCATTGCGGACATTAATAACTATTTCAAATAGTTACTAAAAAAGATATCACTGTTAACCCAAAAATTACTAATCGCTTGGATACATTTAAATCTAAACTTTTAAGTAAATTACCATTTTTGGTTACTAATGATGACCCTAATCAACATTATAATGATTTTTTTTATGTGTATTGCACACAATTCAAGAACACGTTCATTTAAAAAAACGTTCTCAGTTAATGGTAACGCTTCCTTCAGTGACTGGGCCACCATTGGTATACATACAAGTAGAAAACGACTTTATGAATTGTATGATGAACGGACTTGTAAAAACACTGCTGATTTTAATTTATATGTTAAGAATTATTCTAAATTATTTTGAAAAGTATGTAGTATGGCCAAATCACGTTATTTGAGTTCAAAACTTAAAAATAGTGTGTCGTTGCTAAAATCAATAATTAAAGCAACTAGTAGCGACACCTTTCGTGGGTCTGCTCCAGCTCGTAGGATGATGGTTTTTATGAAATTGTGTCATGCGAACTAAATACATGTTTATTAATTATTTGAATTAAATAAACATAAGGACATAATTTTCCACATTCTACTGATATACAATGTCTAATAAATTCAAAATGACTAATAGATGAGAATTATATTTAGTCTGTGGGAGTGATTGATCAAGGTAGCTATCAAAATGGAGGAAAGGTTTTTTCACCTCATGGCGTGACTACGAGAAACACGCTTTGGCAGGGGGACCAGTTCTGGAATAATCAGACTGTGTCCAAATAACCCGATGGGTTTTGTATAGGCCTAATCAAACCTGGTCCTTGTGTGTATTGAACCATTTTCTTAATTCTCGTTTTTATAACCTAGTTCTCAGTTATGAGTTTTGACACGAGGATATTGTTTCAGGTCTGGCTGATTATGCTAGCTTTCTTTCTTCTTTATTAAGATCTCTAATGCGAGGCTAGTCGTGATGCCTTGGTGTAGCCCCGTTGTTAGGTGATTTGAAGTTGATCCGGGTGCGGGCAATTTAGAGGTTAACCTTGAGGTGTCGCCATCTGTTATTGAAGAAGGCCTTACTGAACCGGATAACGGTAAATGAGGGAAGTTCGCCACTCCAGGTAACATAGTGTCATCGTCTACCCGTAGGCCACGTCAATCGTGTGAACATAGGTACCTATTATCCTGTGTTCGATGTCAAGGGTCTTGATTCCGTCAATTGAATTGGAAGAATAAATATACTGAGAGAATACTGAGTTTAAACTAAATTGTTATAATTTAACCTATGAGAGAGTTAGGCCTTTTGTAAGAACTAGGTAGTAAGACCGGTTGTTATAAAGTATTGTGTCTCGGGTAGCTTTACATAAGCGATATTTTCCCTCTAAGTACTCGTATAAGCGCAATCATACAGGGTCGATACTTATTCGATTGAGCTAGAAGTTATAAAGCGTTCATCTCACGCACTCATTGAAACGACTCTGAGTTCTTGTCTTAGTCTCATTGCAGGTGTGTACCCCGACACAACTAGTAACGGAGACCTAGTTTTGTCGGAGTGAACACCTAAGTGTGTGGGAGGGGTTTGGTTATTGGATCATTGAGTTTCCCTTCAAAATGGTTGAGCTGAATGGTGCTGATCCATACGTCATGTTCGTGAACGGGCGCCGTCAGTAGGCACTGGTCATTTCTTAGCTGCCACGGCTTATTTTAATTCCATAATTGTTTTTAACTTTTTATTACGGACGCTTTTAACGCGCACGTCTTTCTACATCGTTCTCACATGTATAATTACAACATGAATGATGTAACCACTTTTTTGTAACAATATTTTGATTTAAAAGAGTGTCCATGGAGTTTCTTGCCCGTTCTTCTCCATAGGTACCTACTACGCTTTGGAATGGGCAACTAGCTTCATCTTTCTGACTGACCGACCCCTTGACAATTCAAAAGTGCCAGTAATTGGTTTATTTGAAATAAATGCTTTGAGTTTGAGTTTGAGCTCGCCACAATTGGTGTTTATGCCTTCATTTTCTGTGTAGGTACCTATTATAAATTACAATAAATATTGTATTGTGTAAAAAGGTACTTGTTTAATTGAATTTATCCCGTACAGCTTATACCCATAAAAATTTACTTTAGCACGGTAAAGTATAAAAAAAAATATTAAGGTTATTTTTGGATTTAAACAAAATCAATATGTTTAAGGTAAACGATTGTTTTGTTGCAAAATAAAAACACGTTCTGTCAGAAGAACAATATATTTTTTATTAGTCAAGTGATTACTTCATAAAACGTACACATAATACTGAAGTGTTTATTGCATTACCCAGATATATCTCTCTTTTGAACATCCAAACACTTTAGAATTTGAAACAATCATCTGCACTTTTCACTTCAACACAAATCATTAACAACTGCACTTTGGCACGAGAAAATACGCAAAAACAGCCAAATGAAATCCAAAAATTGCAACGTTAAATAAAATGGAGCCACCACAAGTCCAGTCCAACTCCATTTTATCTGTTTCAATTCTTTCATTAAGCACTATAAAGACTTCCACAATCAATTTCTAGCCGCGATCCGCCTTGACCGGGATAACTGTGCAGTTTTTGTAAGCTTTATTTCCTTCTACACAAGATCTAAAGTTGAGTGAATTAGCAGCAAATATGTGCAGTAACGTACGGAGTCTGTACTTCGTTGTGGATAGCATAGATTGATGGGCGTGGTTGGCGAAGCTAAGTTACCCACAAGTGAAGAGCCGGTAGTGGATACGATTTTTGGAATCGTATCCACTACCGACATCGTAATTCTTATCACATTTTACCTTGATTGAGGAGTATAGGCATTACTTGTAGAGTTAAGAATATCTTCATTCAACGATAAATCTTGGGTGGTGAATAAATCACGTACTGGCCATACTTTTCTAAAGGTAGGTACTGAAAATCCCGACCAGAGCAGTGGTGGCCCAGTGATAACGGCCGTGACTTACGTATTGTAGGTCGTAGGTTCGAACCCAGATATTCGCTTTACTTTGTGTAAATTATTTCATCACCTCAATCTCTTTCAAAATCTTTTAAAAATCGTTGATGAGTCACGACAAACATTACCATATCGTATCGGAATCGTATCGTACTCTATAAAGGTTTCTGAGGTTAGTCCAGATTACGAGGTGGAACTAAGTTGATGTATAGACGGTGTTCAAAAGAAATTTAGGTAGAATTGTGGTCTAAAAGAAAATGGATTGGCTGAATAACCCCGCAATGGCTTCAAAAGACCGATCTTTGAGATACTGAGACACTATTTATGTAGTTTTATGGTACCGTTTCTATGGGAGATTTGAATTGGAATTGAAGTTTAAATATCGTTACTTGAGTGTGATTAGACTGCACTTTAGAACACGTTCTGGTTAAAATTATTTGCATATAATATCACTTTGACGTGACGATAGATATACATAAACGCTGGCAAGTGTTTCTTTATGTTTTTGTCAATAAGTTAACGATACTATCGATGCTATCTACAGGTTTGTGATTTCTAAATGTTTATGTACAGTCAGGGGTCTACTATCTGAGTCCTTCAACGAAGATATGGGCCCGCCCGAAAGTATAAGTAGTTGATCCGTCAAAACAAGTGACGAATTTAATTTTTCGGACGGCCGTAAACAAATCGAAATGAGCGACAGCTGTCAATTCGTGTTGTCATTCGTTCTTAATTCGGGCTCCGAAGTAACCTAATGTCGGTAAGTGATACAGAGTAGGAAATGCCGGTAACTTCGACCGAAACTACGGATTTCATGTTTAGAGAGTTAACTCCCAGCCTCAAAAGATGTATGCATCGACAACAATTATTTGATTGTCTACAATTATTTGTGTTCCATAATGTTGTATTGCGGGATGTAATGCTGTATCCCGCAATATGTGAAGACTAACCGTCTTCACCCAGTGAGTCCTGCGTGTGTAACGTACAGTGCCGAATCGTGGACACTGACAGTTGGGCTGGTGGAGCAGGCTATGCTCGGAGTTTCTTTGAAGGATAAAATCAGAAATTAAATTGTCCGGAATAGAACCGGAGTTACCGACATAGCTTGTAGAGTAAGCAAGCTTAAGTGGCAGTGGGCTGGCCATGTTTGTCGAAGGAGCGACGGTCGGTGGAGCAGACGAGTCCTAGAGTGAAGACCGCGTATGGGCAAGCGTAGCGTGGGACGCCCCCCAGCTAGATGGACCGACGACCTTAAGAAAGTGGCTGGGACAGACTGGATGCGGAAGGCGCAGGACATGATGTTATGACGCAGCCTGGGAGAGGCCTAGGTCCAGCAGTGGACTGTGATGGGCTGAATTGATTGATTGCATGTCGTATTAATTTGTAGCTACAATTAAGTACCCAACGTGCAAAAGGTATCAGTTTTATGGCTCCACGTCGATACAATAATAAGGAACAAAGATTGTAGATAATTAAATTAATTGTTGTCGATAATAGTATTACTTACAGCTTTTTGAGGATGACTGTTTGAGCTGTAGACCACAGTGTAACCATATACGTAGCTCTCTCAAGTTTTATTTACCCTGCAAAAGAAAACAACTTTGTTCCCTGAAACACCGAGATAGAGTTTTACTTTTTACTGTTGTTTTGCTAGATAAAAAGAGTAGTTATTTAAAAAAAAAATGTTTTACTCTAATACGTAGGTAAATTTGTTGTGCGACAATGAAAACGAAACTACGAAGTCGTTACCACCTACAATTTAGAGCATTTTCCTTTTAAAAATTCAAGCACGTATCCCATTGGCTAAAATTAACAAAAACTCTACGTTCAAAATTTTGTAAAATAAAAGCAAGGATATCCGAAATTTTGGAACCAAATGTACACTACCCTCCATTTGGCTCCAAAACAAAAAGTATATAATAACAATTCGAAGGACACTAACTATTAACACTGTCCACTTTTGTATATATAAGTTGAAAACCAACTTAATTTTGTTACGTACCATGGCATTCTCCTTTCCTATGTCGTCGGTTTAAAGTTTACTTTTGATTGGAAATGATTTTCATAGATGCATATGTAGTGTAGTTTAGCAAAAAGTTGCAAGCTTGGCAAGGCTGCCAACGGAGCTGGTCACTCGAGAATTGTTTAGTTGGCCAGTGCACATTCAAACTTGCAGTGTTCCACTCCGGTGTGTGGCCATTTTCAAATGGTTTTAATACATTGCTCTGTGAATCTCTGGACAAAACTTTCTTAAAGCTTAGTACTGTTACTGATAAACTAATTGTAGTTTTTGTTAACTTCAACAAAAATCGCTAAAAAGCAAAAAAGACAACTATTGATTTTTTGTTAGTTTAATCAGTTATCTAGAAAAGTGGCTAAAGAAAGACCAGCACCCCAATGAGGGGTTTCATGAAAATTCACGCAACCAGTTGACGCGACTTTGACAAGAGATCTTCCATTTCGACAATTAATATAAAATATATGATGACGTTCATCATTCGTTCATCATTCAGTGACGACTAAAGAAACTAGGTATAGGCTCTTTGAAACTTGACAGGTGCCTCGACCTGGCGTCGCAGTGCTGCCACCTAGTGAACGGCATCACGGCATTCAGAAAACTCTCATTGCGTAACACAATTTCGATCCGAAGGATTTTAAAAGAAATTACTAATCTAAAGGATTTTAAAATAAATAACGCGATGAATGTTGTTGAATTGTCAAAATGGAGCAATATTTTGACAATTCAACAACATTCATCGCGTTATTTAGAATAAAATTTAATAACGTTTATTGTTTATTGTTAGTAGTAGTAAGTACATACACAATACTTTATTATCGGAAGCAAAAGCTTTTTTGCTTTTATAATGCCTAAAAGTTTATGATCCACAGCAGTAAGCAAAATCAAAAAAATATATGATAATCTTCTGGATACGCTAGTTAGATAGTGTGTTGAAAACATAATACAATTAATTTGGTACGATAGAAAAAAGTCACGACCTACTTCTAAAAATTTCTTTTAACAAATAAAAACCATACTATATATACATGCAGTCATTCTGGTTTTTTTTTCAGATTGTTCTTCAAGCAACATATTAACGTGATGTGATGTAAATATTTGTGTCATCGCGCTTCTCTCTCTTTTCTATGCAGTCCGACAGACACCGCGCTTTAGCAGTTGTCAGCCCCTTTTTTTTTTTTTTTTGAGGATGGTAAATCATCAAATGACTCCTCCCGCTCTGGGTGGAGCGGAAGGGAGTGTCAGACTCTTACTGACTAAAACCCACCCGTGTTCCTTCCTTGGCCCTTTATGTTCCGGGTCAGCGGTACCCCTTTCGGATGATCCCGCTTTCCCGGCAGGCTTGGGCCCTAGTGGGCCCCCTCTTCGATGCTGACATCTCTTTGAGGCACGCGTGGAACACGTACGCACCGTCCAGCACGGGCCTGGTCCTGATCGGACGGTGAGCTACCCATTACTCACCGCCCGCAGGCCCGCGCCTACGGTGGCCTGGAGTCGTCACGCGGCTCCCGACGCCCGGAGCGTCCACCGCGGCGGCTTGGACGGGAGACTCTCTCCCTCTCCCGTCCCGCCACCTCCTTCGCTAGCATGACTGCTTCGCAGAAGGAGGTGACTGCCTCCCACTCCCCCTCGCCCCGGACCATGGCTTGACCCAGGGCCGGGCGTGAGAGGTCGCCGCCGCTGCCGATCGCCTCTACGAGGACACGGCGGTGCTCCGCCCATGCAGGGCAGGCCCCCACCGTATGCTCCACCGTGTCCTCGGGTTGTCAGCCCCTTAAGCGTCAGTATTATGCTTAGGTCCCGTAACGAGATGCTTTTTTTTTTTTTTTTTTTTTTGAGGATGGGAAATCATCAAATGACTCCTCCCGCTCTGGGTGGAGCGGAAGGGAGTGTCAGACTCTTACTGACTAAAACCCACCCGTGTTCCTTCCTTGGCCCTTTATGTTCCGGGTCAGCGGTACCCCTTTTGGATGATCCCGCTTTCCCGGCAGGCTTGGGCCCTAGTGGGCCCCCTCTATGATGCTGACATCTCTTTGAGGCGCGCGTGGAACACGTACGCGCCGTCCAGCACGGGCCTGGTCCTGATCGGACGGTGAGCTACCCATTACTCACCGCCCGCAGGCCCGCGCCTACGGTGGCCGGGAGTCGTCACGCGGCTCCCGACGCCCGGAGCGTCCACCGCGACGGCTTGGACGGGAGACTCTCTCCCTCTCCCGTCCCGCCACCTCCTTCGCTAGCATGACTGCTTCGCAGAACGAGGCGACTGCCTCCCACTCCCCCTCGCCCCGGACCATGGCTTGAACCAAGGCCGGGCGTGAGAGATCGCCGCCGCTGCCGATCGCCTCTACGAGGACACGGCGGTGCTCCGCCCATGCAGGGCAGGCCCCCACCGTATGCTCCACCGTGTCCTCGGGGCGATCATCGCAGTGGTGACACCCGGGCGTTTCCTCCCGCCTGATGATGTGCAGGAACCTCCCGAAACTTCCGTGTCCGGTGAGGACCTGCGTCAGGCGGTAGGTGAGGACGCCGTGACGCCTCTCTAGCCACTCCTCAAAGAGGGGTCTTACCGCCGCTATCGTGGCGTGCCCTGCGCTGGGTTGCGACAGTCGCTCTTTCCATGCCGCCATGAGATCGCGCCGGAGGTCCGTCCGCTCCGCCGCGATTTGCCGCGGAAGCGGGGTTTCCCCCCGGCGTAGTGCCTCCGCGCGCCACTCATACAGGCGCGCGAGGACTATCGCCTCCAGATCCCACGGCGGCAGTCCGGCAAGGAGGCTTGCCGCCTCGCCCGAGATCGTGCGGTAGCCCCGGATTAGCCTTACGGCTACCACCTTTTGGGGCGCGTTCAGATAGTGGGCGGCTCTCCGCCGCAGTGAACGCGCCCACACCGGGGCCCCATATGTAGCCATGGACCGCACGACCCCCGCGTAAAGCCTCCGGCAGGAAGCGTTTGGACCCCTCAGGTTGGGCAGGAGCCGCTTGAGGGCGGCCCCAGTCCGTTCCAGTTTGGGGGCCAAACGTCGGAAGTGCTCCACGAAGTTCCACCGGCTATCGAGCACGAGTCCTAAGTATTTCATCGTGGACTCGACGCCGATGTGAACCCCTCCTGCCGTTAGTTGGGATCCCGATGGTGGCCTGTTCCGGGGCCCATGGAAAGACATGGCCTCGGACTTGTGCAAAGCCACCTCGAGACCCAACTGCCGGATCCTCTCCACGACTATCGCAACCCCGCGTGTCATCGCGTCGGCCGCCGCCTGATGCGACCTCCCCTGCGCCAGGACCAGCGTGTCGTCAGCGTAGCACACCACGCTGACGCCATCAGGGAGGTCGGCCCGCAGCACCCAGTCGTAACCGATGTCCCACAGGAGCGGCCCTAGAACCGATCCCTGTGGGACGCCGCACGACATCTCTCGCCGGTTCCACTCCCCATCGCGACCGGGGTAGATGACGGCTCTGTCCGTCAGATATGCCTCGACTATTCGACGGAGGTAGGTTGGCACCCGGTGATACCGGAGTGCCTCCCCAATGCAACTCCAGGGCAGGGTGTTAAATGCGTTGGCGATGTCGAGTGACACCGCCACAACAACCCCGCCCCGAGACACCGCGTCCCCCGTCGTGAGGGCTCTAACGCGCATGATGGCGTCCACCGTCGAGCGCCCCTTGCGGAAGCCGAACTGACTATCCGCAAGATCCGGCCCCGTCCTCACCAGGTGCCCGACGAGGCGGCCTGCAATTACTCTCTCAAAGAGCTTGCCGACCTCGTCGAGCAGCACAATGGGCCGGTATGCGGACGGAGAGTCCGCAGGGCGCCCTGGCTTCCGAATGAGGACCAGCTTCCCCGTCTTCCAACGGAGTGGAAACTGGCCTCTCTCCATACATGCGCTTAAGAGCGCCTCCAGTCGAGGCCCAAGAGCCGTCGAGGCCAGGACCCAGGCTTTCCCTGGCAGGCCGTCGGGTCCTGGGGCGGTATTTTTGGCCTTCAGCCTACCTACCGCCACTCTCAGATCTACCCCGGTCACTTCAGGGGTGTCGTCGTCGTCCGCGTGGTCCGCTTCAGGCACCGCGAGCGGCGGAGCCATGGGCGGGGGACTATGCTCCCCCCGTGAAGGGAGTAACGAGATGCTAAGCCCTGGTTTCAACTTACGCCCTCACACCTGTTCACAAAAAAAGAGTTACATTTAGCAACAACAGAACTGGGAGTCTACTCTATAAGCACTAAATCCGTAGTTTCGGCCGAAGTTACGGGCGTATGCTACTTTGTATCACCTACGGACACGAGATTACTTCGAGACCCGAACTAAAAATGAATGACAACGCCACTTGAAAGTTATCCTTACTCCCGATGTGTTATTTGCCCGTCGGAAAAAGTTAATTAATCAGGCGTAGGGTTAATTCAGAAGTATCGAACTACTTTCGGACGGGCCCGTTTCTTCATTGACGGACTTAGATTTGTATACAAAATAATAATTATATGAAAATCATACATTATCAAATTAGAAAAAAAATAGTTTTTTTAAACAGTTCGTGCACACGACTGGCTATATTTTATTTGCCAATAAAAACGGAAAAGTGAAGTAAAATATAGATAGAACCACCCATTGAACGACGATGGGCTTTTTTATAGTAATGAGGTGCTATTTTTTATAGCCAAAGACTATAAATGTTAGCAATTGATTGTGTTTTAAATGATTCGAAAGGGGAGTGGTATATTGTTCCAGTTCTTTGGTGCTGCATATTTGAAGCTACATTTACATTGTGGAACAGCCGAATTTTTCAAACAATATATTTTATTTGTCAATAAAAACGGAAAAGTGAAGAAAAATATAGATAGAACCACCCATTGAACGACGATGGGCTTTTTTTATAGTAATGAGGTACTATTTTTTATAGCCAAAGACTATAAATGTTAGCAATTGATTGTGTTTTAAATGATTCGAAAGGGGAGTGGTATATTGTTCCAGTTCTTTGGTGCTGCATATTTGAAGCTACATTTACATTGTGGAACAGCCGAATTTTTCAAACAATATATTTTATTTATCAATAAAAACGGAAAAGTGAAGAAAAATATAGATAGAACCACCCATTGAACGACGATGGGCTTTTTTATAGTAATGAGGTGCTATTTTTTATAGCCAAAGACTATAAATGTTAGCAATTGATTGTGTTTTAAATGATTCGAAAGGGGAGTGGTATATTGTTCCAGTTCTTTGGTGCTGCATATTTGAAGCTACATTTACATTGTGGAACAGCCGAATTTTTCAAACAATATATTTTATTTGTCAATAAAAACGGAAAAGTGAAGAAAAATATAGATAGAACCACCCATTGAACGACGATGGGCTTTTTTTATAGTAATGAGGTACTATTTTTTATAGCCAAAGACTATAAATGTTAGCAATTGATTGTGTTTTAAATGATTCGAAAGGGGAGTGGTATATTGTTCCAGTTCTTTGGTGCTGCATATTTGAAGCTACATTTACATTGTGGAACAGCCGAATTTTTCAAACAATATATTTTATTTATCAATAAAAACGGAAAAGTGAAGAAAAATATAGATAGAACCACCCATTGAACGACGATGGGCTTTTTTATAGTAATGAGGTGCTATTTTTTATAGCCAAAGACTATAAATGTTAGCAATTGATTGTGTTTTAAATGAATCGAAAGGGGAGTGGTATATTGTTCCAGTTCTTTGGTGCTGCATATTTGAAGCTACATTTACATTGTGGAACAGCCGAATTTTTCAAACAATATATTTTATTTGTCAATAAAAACGGAAAAGTGAAGAAAAATATAGATAGAACCACCCATTGAACGACGATGGGCTTTTTTTATAGTAATGAGGTACTATTTTTTATAGCCAAAGACTATAAATGTTAGCAATTGATTGTGTTTTAAATGATTCGAAAGGGGAGTGGTATATTGTTCCAGTTCTTTGGTGCTGCATATTTGAAGCTACATTTACATTGTGGAACAGCCGAATTTTTCAAACAATATATTTTATTTATCAATAAAAACGGAAAAGTGAAGAAAAATATAGATAGAACCACCCATTGAACGACGATGGGCTTTTTTATAGTAATGAGGTGCTATTTTTTATAGCCAAAGACTATAAATGTTAGCAATTGATTGTGTTTTAAATGAATCGAAAGGGGAGTGGTATATTGTTCCAGTTCTTTGGTGCTGCATATTTGAAGCTACATTTACATTGTTAAACAGCCGAATTTTTCAAACAATTGAAGTAATGGATTAGGCATCTCCTTCAAAATACTTCCGATAGTGATTGAAAGTGTATTACGCAATTGTGGTGCTGAGTATATCATGGAAATGGTCTTTGGTCGGTCATCCACTACGTGTGGACCCTAATAAGTGGTAACTGTGATAACTGGTTTAGCTTCAGATATTCCTTCAATCCGTTTGTTCAATCGTTAAGCTCCTTAAGTTCTGAGTTGAGCTGCACGATTGCTGACAATTGCGTGCACTGACTGGACAGGTCCACTCAATCTGTGTGGTTCTTTCCTCAAAAGACCATTTCAGACACCGATCTACATAGCCTTCACATGATCTGACCAAGATTCTGTCTGGACTTTAAAAGAGACTGTGACCTCTGAGTTTGTTTCGGTCTTTCTTCTCAGCGTAGTCAGATAGGAAACGCCGACCTCATCTGGTTTAAAAAAAATATGATTAAGGTGTAAAAGTGTTTGTACAAACCTACTTACAGAAATAAAATCATATATTTATTTTATCATATTTCTAACTTGATATAAACATATTTATTTTCCGATGTACTTCAGAGATCAGACAAATAGAATTCATTTCAGTATACCACTCTGATCATCCCGAATTTCAATTAATTTATCGCAAACAAAAAAAAAATCGCATAAAAATGCCTATTACAATTCCCCAATGTTTGTTTGTGAGTGCTTTGGTCAATAAACTAATTAATGAATGTAATATATTGTTGTTTTGAATCATTTCCATTTGGACAGTGATACTGTTGTTTACTTTGAGCACAATTTAATAATAATATTGCTTTTGTGATGTTAGTTGTATTTTGTTAATAAAATAATATTTCGCTGTTGAATGTTAGTACAAATTAATGGTTAGATTATATGTTATTGGGCTTTACTTACAAAAATATTGTGCATGCTAAAGAGTACCTCTGTACCTATCTACATAATATTTAAAATCTTTGTTTAACTAGTTGTTTTTGCGACTTCAAGGGTCCAAAATAAAAGTTAAGAATCATTCGAAGATTAAAATGAATGTTGGCTGTGACAACCGACCTCCTTGAATATTTATAAGTTGATGGCATCCATCATGAGATTAACACTATTTCATAATTAGAAGATTAGAAACGAATAGAGGATCAGCTTGGAGAGCTGACAGCGCGCGCGATTTTATAAAAATATGTAGATTGACTGATAGAAATAATTACGAGATTAGTATAGAATTCGCCTTTTATTGAGAGTCCCGTTACAGTACGTACTTAACCGTGTATTCTTTTATATAAAAATGAAGCAATTGATTCTTAGAAAGAAAGCAATGAAAAGCTAACAATCCGTAACTATCGTAGTCACCTTGGCCCAGGCCGCCACAGACTCTCGTACTGCCAATTCACGCCCATACACAGACATATTGAAAGAAAAAGGTAGCATATTTTTTAACGAAACTTTTGTAATGCCATCATTATTGTTTCGTTTTATAGACTTGGATTTTTCGAGGAATGTTCACTTGTTTCTTGACGGTTTCTGTAACTTATGGGTCGTTATGATACTTTCCTTACCACTCGTAGATAAAAGTTTGTTATTGTAAACGTAAAAAGAAAGAATAACGTTTATTCGGGCACAGTTCGTGTAACACAATATACAAATTACAAAATATTTTTTTTAAATAATATTTTCATAACAATGTATGTATGTTTGTATGTATGTATTTATATTCTCATATTATTTCTTTTATTTTATTAAGTGAATTGTTTTTTATTTTATGTATTTTATTTTCTCTTTTACTCTTACACACGCTGTCTACATCTCTAAATCTACTATCCTATCGCAGGTATGCTGGAAGAGATTTCATTAGAAATAAGCATCACCTTTGTACCTATTTTTCTGTTATTTTCTTCTTGTCTGTTTATTTAAGTGTGTACATAAATGGTTAAATAAATAAATAAACAATTGTGTGTACCTCACGGCTGATTCAAAAATGTTAATTTCGGCATTAATACCTGGACGCTGGTTTTATAATGAACCTTTAGGGACAAGTGACGGGTTCTACAAACAGTTTCGACATAGGTACCTAATACGTAATTTTTATACTTATAAATAAATAAATAAACTAGTAATCAAACATAATTACTTACAAAAACAAGAAACGAAAACAACAAGAACTAACTCAGCAAAACCTGTTCTTAGCGATTACCTACGAGTATCTAGATTGATTGATGAAAGAAATAAACTTACCTGATGTTAATGCTCTTAAGCCACGATGTGGTCGACGAGGGTGCATCGTCATGATCAGCCTTTAATGTTCCCACTGCTGGGACACGCCTTCTCTCGGTGAGAGGGCCGTAATCCACCATGCGGCCCCAGTGCGGGTTGGTAGATGTCACATGTCGTCGAATTTTTAGTTCTGGGACATGCCGGTTTCCTCACGATGTTTTCCTTCACCGTTTTGAGAGCAGTGGTGATGAAATAAGTTACACAAAGTAAAGTGCCTGTCTGAGTTCGAACCTACGACCTGGAACTCGTAAGTCGCAGCCATTACCACTAGGCCACCACCGCTCTTGATGATGGTGCATGCGTGCTCAAGACTTAGAAGTTACTAAGCAGGACTAGTCGTTGTTGCTTGGCAGAGACCAAGTCCAGCGTGGACGTCTTTTGGCTCAGGTTATGATGATAATGAGGACACGAATGTGTAGGTTTACACATTCGTGTCTTGAAGATTACCAGCGGGGTAATTACGTAACGCACTAACACCTAACAGTAGGAATGGGTTTCATTTTCATTTTAACAGTTCAACAACATTCATTGCGTTATTTACGTTGTTGAGCTGACAAATTTTTCGAACATATGAAGCAATGGATTAGCAATATCCTTCAAAATGATTCAGATTGTGATTGATAGTGTGTACGCAGTTAGGGTGCCGTGCTGAGGCAACTTTTAGCCTGGTACATGACTTATTTCTGTGCATTTATTCATTTTAGTTTTTTTCTTCCCATGCGAGTCCCAAAAAATACATTTTCTTTCTTTCAAGGACTCCCCCTGTTTAGCAAGAAAATAAAACATTATAGCCGATCTTTAATAGTTCTCTATCGCCCAAGGATTGAATACTAAAAAACTCCAAAATCATAATCAATTCGAATCACGTTTCTAATCCGGCCCTGAACCAATGAATCACGCACAAAAAAATTACATAAAAAAACTATTATAGCTAGTTAAAGACCAAACAGATAGGTGATGAATTTAAAAAGCAAACTGACTGTAACACTGAGTCACAAGTATATGGTACACATTAATTAGATACCAAGGTTTTCCTGAACACGTGCTGTTAGTCATCTAGTGAATTACTAACTATAGGATAGTTACAGGATTTGACTGTGAATATTTTAAAAAATATGGACAAGCGGTTACAGTATTCCTAATCTCCCTGGTAGTCAATAATTATTTGTACCACAGCGGATACAGTAGAGTTCTAGGCCACGCCAGTTTCCGCACAATATTTTCAATCATGACTGGGTTCGAAACTTATATACTCATGAATATCTATTGGGTATTGTATATATTACTCAACAATTGTTGAATGTTTACAGAAACACGTACAAAATAATGTAAACAAAATGTTGAACAGTTCAAAAGTCCGTACGGTTAGCCGACCAGAGATTAAAATAGACAGTTTGGTAGCGATAAGTCAGATAGTTAGTCACTGTCGTTATGACTCACGCGCCGCTCAGCGTGACAACCGTACAGACTGTTATAGATGGCACCTCATTATTTACATACTTACGATGATGAAATAACGATAGACTGTTTTCATAATCTTTTGTTAAGTGTCAGTCCCTCAAAGTCAAATTATTTATTTCGAGCAGCCATTAAAAGGCACTTTGAACGTCATTTACAAGAAAATAGAATCGATTCTAGGTGCCCCTTCAAAAAAGAAAGTTTCGTAACAAGAAGGATGGGCAAGAATTTCCATAGCTTTTACAATTTTTTTTATTCGTTCATTATAATCATTTATGTGAAAATGATGTACATATAATAAAATTACTAAAGGTACTACAATAGGTACAAAGTATCAAATGTCTAAAAACAGTTTGTTTGCTAATCGCAAGTCAAGGAGCGCCTAACACAGTCTTTCGAAAAACAGTGAAGTAAGTTGTATAGTCGACTAACTAAGGTCGAATTTCACTTGCACGTCATAAAACGACAAGATCTATTTGTCTATGTAACGATTAAATAATTTCAACTCTAGTAAAGTTTCATTTACTGGGAATTGTTTTCAAAGGTGGTAAATATAAATGTAAATCTGTACAATGACATATATTATAATAAATTAAAGTCGCTTTTCGTGTCTGCCTGTGTGTTGTTCTTCTAAACACTACAACAAATTTAGATGCGGTTTTCTACATAATTTAGAGAATTTCTTCCGGAAGGTTTATGTTTAATAAATACATGAATATTAAACTTACAAATAATAAAGAAATCTCGATGTTTTATCAAGTCGTTAAAGCCGTGTGAAGCAGGGCCGTGTCGCTAGTAAACTATAAAAGCGGCGCTACTTTTAGTTCGACTGATTTCTTTATATGGGGACTAGAGTCTACGAGTAATAAAATTTGAGGATTAGCCTGAAAATTGGTCTTCTTACACCCTGTGAAGTTTTCTGCCTACCAGTTCCGACTGTTATATATATTATAATTATGACAATCAACAACGGTTTGAGTTCCTCTATGTATGAGGCGCAGTGAGATCCAGTGTTATTGTAGAGACCTAACACCCGTCCATAAAATAACCTTGAGACTTAGCTTAACCTCGACGATCAAATTGTTTTGCAGTTGTTATTTCGCCACGAACCTAAAAGCAACATTATAATCTATCTGTCCATGTATCTATGAGCAAATCATACGGGTCAAACATGTGTATACCAATATTTATATACGTAGGCAGTCTCGGCTGGCCGTCTGCAAATTTTATGGCATAAAGGAATATTCTAAACAAGCTATAAAAGACATTTTCCTTGAAAATAACTTGGTATACCGTGATTTAGGAGCGAGCCATGAAAATATTATGTTCGCAGAAATTGATGTAATGCGACCACACACGGGCGTCGATATTGGATGGAAGCCGGCTATGTAAATAATTTATTGATAATACTGTGTATATTTGATGAAATACTAGTTTTCGTTCTGAAGTGAGTATTTGATCAGTAGGTATTTAGATTGATTCCTCCTTTCATGGACATATTGACCAAACTGAAACAACATAACTTCACGCCTGTATTACCCCGAAGAGATCGGCAGAGGTGTACATTATTATGTATACGCACATTACGCCAGTTATGTCCAAGTCCCATGTAATAGTAGTAACAAATAGGGGCGAGCCTTTTGGCAGCAACCGGGCACAAATCCAGACTCTGATGCTACTACTGCGAAATTGCTTATAGAAAAACCCAATAACACCTTTCTCGACCTGAGAATCAGTAATGTTTGCGACCACTAGACCAACGAGGCAGCAAACTGAAATAAGTAGTTACATTAAATAATTATTAGGTATCTAATGATTACTTATACTCTATTTAATTTTATAATAGCATTAGAAATAAGAGGCTCGTAGAAGCAGTAGTGCAAAACATTTTATTTTAAAGTTACGTTAAAAGCATTTTAATTACAATTAAAATTGTTCATAACATTACTTTCATAAATAGATCTAAAACAGTACTCTAAATACTTATTTAGTCGAAATAAGTATGTTTTTTTAAATTATACTTTAATTATAATAACATCTTCATCACACATTACAAACTTACAACAAAGAGAATGAATGAAACAACCGATCACATGATGATTTAAGTTTAATTATGAAATAAAAGTAATTTTTTTAACAATATTTTATTTAAAATAACAACATACAACACACAAACTCAACCTCAACTCGTCGTATTCTTTCCCGTTCCGTCCCGTTATTCGTTGTCTGCTTCGTCTTCATCAACAAATTTAGTCACTATCACGAAGATGAAGAAGTTTCACCGACGTTCATAATATTTTTTTCTACCACATCATCCAGTATACCATCAAGTTGGCAAAACCTTTCCTCTTCTTTAATTGCATGAGCAACACAAGACTGCCATCGTTCTGGCGTAATACTATTCAGAGCTTGTGGCCACATGCCTCTTCATTTGAGCCCATAGGATGTCCCTCATTTGAGTCTATAGGGTTGAGCTCGCAGTTGTAGGGCGGGAGACACAATACTGGAATACCCTTCTCTCTAGATATCTCATCTACAACAAACTTTTGGTATTTAAAATGTTTTATTTTTTTTACGTTTCCTAATAAAGTTGCCCTGAGGTATTTTTCCTCAAAACGAATATTTTTGCTTTTTAACTACTTCTGTATACCATTAGTGTGGCTGTAGTTGGAAGCTTTTCCAGTTTCCTTGAGTGGTATGGCGCATTGTCGATAACAATTACAGCGCCACACTCAATTTTGGCTAAAATTTACCTGAACCACTTTTCAAAGTTAAAGGCATTCATTTCGGAATGGTAATCTCCATCACCTTTCTTTGTACCATGAAAATATTAACGCAGCGTCCCTTCAGTTGATCCTGTGCATTAGAATTAATACAAACCAATTAATCTGTACCCGGGAAATCGGTCTTATAACATATACTATAATATAGTGGCAACAACATTTATAACTTTAATAGTTCGCTTTGCATGTGTTGGTTTGTGATATAATAATATTACTTCATTAATAGTCAATAACAATGGGGTGTTCATTTGTTCAGTCAGACAGTCAACAAATTAAAAGTATATGTTTTATCACAATGCATGTTACTTTCAAATATTTTTCTAGTAATCATTTTATGAATCATCCTTACCGGCAATTTCTCCGGTTTTCTTCATCATCTCAATCTTATAACGAGGGGTACCTGCAGAACAGGACACCCTTAAATTGTTTTAAAAAAATATTACCGTTTGATTTTCTACAGCATGAAGTTTGTTTCATTCTCTTTTTCTTGGGATTTATTATTATGTCGTGGGGTACATTTTTGGGCCACGTTTTTTTCGCCGTTGGCTTTGGTCAGCCTCAAATCTTATATGTTGCAAGCCACTTGGGCCCGCACCGGGGTCACCCATAGCTCAACAAAACGTAACGTTTTGTACAAAAAACCCAATAACAACACTAATATCAACTAAATCACAAAAAATCGGCAATAAAAAAAACAAAGCGTAGCATTCACAAGTATCTACAAGTAAGCTAATTGGTCTGTGCCACAAGTGAATGACATTAATGACAACCAAAGAACATTATTTACGTCAATTTCACCGACGACATAAACCGGTATAATTAGAAACACCCGGCTGTCACAGTTCATAAAGTGATTAGGTAACATTTTAGATTTGGTAGAATTATAGTGCTACGATAAACGTTCCAGGTATTGTTCGCCCCTGCTTCTTTGGTTCCTGGTTTTTATCTTTGACACTGTAATTTTAAATTGGAATGAAATAATATATCTAAATGAAAGCCACTTAATTTCATAAGATAAATGGTTAAAATGATTACAATTATGTAGGACAGCTGGTATTTAAATAGATTTTAATAAATTTGGTGTCAATCATAACTATAACAAGTTTATTGTACTTTTGCTACAAAGTGTGCATGAAAAATAACCTTTTTTTTCATTTCCTTACCCAAAATAATCCCCAAGACATCAAACAACAAAGCTTATGAAAAAAAAATTGTTAGCTAGGTTACCTATGTTGTTAGCTAGGTTACCTATGTTGTTAGCTAGGTTACCTATGTTGTTAGCTAGGTTACCTATGTTGTAAGCTAGGTTACCTATGTTGTTAGCTAGGTTACCTATGTTGTTAGCTAGGTTACCTATGTTGTTAGCTAGGTTACCTGTGTTGTTAGCTAGGTTACCTATGTTCTTTGAGAAAGATTATGTTAATTGAAAACATTGCAATATGATTCTGAAGAAGACACTGTGCTAATTTATAAAACCGTCTTTGGCAACAAGCCGAGAATGGAAAATTATGAAAAATTAAAAAGATAACTGAATGCTTTTGAGTTAATTGCAAACTTAATACACTTTGATTCTCTTTAATTAACATATATATATATATAAATATATATATAGTTACACACATATAATATTTCTCCTCGGTTCAATAACGGCGACCTTTAGAAATCAATTCCTTGCGTGTGCCGTTAGATGGCTAGACCGAATTTAGTTTTGAACACCCGGACACAACTACTCAGAACAATAAAGTATGACATGTAGTACACTCGCACTGACACATTCAAAAGCATTCGTGTCTCTCCGTGAGAATATTATTAAGACCTACTTACGGAAAGGTCTAACTACCTCGTTAGTCTAGTGGCCGCAAGCGCTACTGCAGAGCATAAAGTCCTGGGTTCGACTCCCAGATGGGGCAACATCACCGGACACGGTTGTTTCGGGAGGTTCCTGTTCCGGATAAGGCGGCAGGAAATGCCCGGGTGTCACATTGTGTGGATCGCCCGGAGGACACGGTGGAGCATACGGTGGAGGTCTGCCCTGCTTGGGCGGAGTACCGCCGTGTCCTCGTGGAGGCGATTGGCGGTGGCGATCTCTCGCGTCCCGCCCTGGTCCTGGCCATGGTACGGAGCGAGAGGGCTTAGGAAGCCGTCACCTCCTTCTGCGAAGCAGTAATGTTCGCGAAGAAGGAGGCAGAACGCGTGAGGGAGAGGCAAAATTCACGCCCTTACGCGATGCCTGCCAGGGTTGCGGGAAAGTCCGCAACCGTTACCGTGGCCGCTGGCGCAGGTAACTGAAGGAACACGGGTGGATTTTAATCAGTAAGAGTCTGACCGCTCCGCCCAGAGCGGGAGAAGTTATCTGATGATTACCCACCCTCAAAAATAAAAAAAACAACATGTTATTGGATTATTCCATTAAGGATTTCTCAGTTACAGCTCGGGGTCTGAATTTATTTTCTTATCACGTGGGGCTTATACAGGGTGTCCTGCGCAAATAATGGATCAAACGTAACGGGTAGCTTACCTCATTTCCAACAACCAATTTGAACAGTAAAAAAAAACCGGTAAGGTACCCAAGATATTTTTTTTTTCGAATTTTACTATTTTCTCCACCAACATTCAGTGTTTTTAATGCTGTCGCTGCAAATAATAACATTTTTAGGTATGATTTTTGTCAAAAACTTCTGAATAGCTTACTAATGTTATTAGATGTTTTTTTTTTTGAAATAACATTTTATTTGCCTTATAAAAAAAATCTGATCTGCCATCCCACCTGCTTTTCTGTGAAGTGTAAGGTACTATACCTAACATAATTCATTATGTTACGTATAGTCAAATGTATTGATGCGGCACAAGGCGTGGACTGTCAAGCGAGACATCGTGAGTTCGATGAGGCACAAGGATGTTAATTAACTTAGTAGGAAGATACCTGTAGATATAGGTGTTAGTTATGTGCAATCTATATCCAATGAGCAGTGACTGTGGTGGCCCAGTGGTAACGGCGCCCACTTACGAGTTGTAGATAGTGAAAAAAAAAGGTAGTGGTTTCGAACCCAGACAGGCGCTTTTATTTATGTGATTTATTCCATCACCACTGCTCCAAAAACGGTGAAGGGAAACATTGTGAGGAATCCGGCATGTCCTGGAACCCAAAATTCGAAGACTATGATACCTATCTACCAACCCGCACTGGGCCCACGTGGTGGATTACGGCCCACTCTCTTTAACTGAGAGGACAGAGTTGATTGATAGATCCTACGCCGTCTGCCTGCCTGTCTGTCTGCCACGGTCAGATCTGTGAAATTTTACGGAATACCTAAGTGTCATTTTGGCGTTTATCATGATAAATTGATAAAAATACGAAAATATGTAATGGTTTTGGAGTAAAGAACCCTTAGTGTGCGAGTCCGACTCGCACTTGGCTGGTGTTGTAAATAGATTTTTGCGTTTACCTTTAAGTAATGACCTGAAAAAAAAAAACAAAAGCCTGTCGAAGTTCATTAAACCCTGAAGAACAATTAGCGCATCAAACCTTCATTGTCTATGGTTTACGTACAGCACATCGGGTAAACAACTGTGCAAATATTTCTTATGGCAACACAAAGCGATGCACTAAGTTCGTTGCACTACATTTTAGTTGGCAATGTTTAACAAAGGCCCTTTTTGATAACGGAGAATTTGGTGACTCATGGATTTTAGAGACGTGTGTTAAGGTACAGGCTGCAGCGATTTTACTCGAATGACGTTAGCATGTCGGTAACGCGAACCCATAAGTTTAGCCCCTACCAAAAATCACTCAAAGTAGCTAAAGAAGTTTTCACTTCAATAAAAACTTTTTTCCAAAAAAAAAACATCCACCTTCCATAAAAAAAAAACGATTTTTTCACGTTGTGGTATTTTGTTTCATGAAAAAAAAAAACACTTTTTAGTTGTGATACCTACCTACCCCACATACTTTCGTATACCACTAAGACCTATGTAAATAACAGTGACAGAAAGTTATTATAATATCATCAATCTATTACGTATTATTAAACGTAACTAAAAAACTACCCGAGGAAACTTAATAAAATTTATTAGGAACTACCCTTAAAGCATACCCTATCCCATTAAAAAAAGAATTGTATTGTATCCCACAAAAACCGGTGAATTGAAAACCTTCTCCTTTTCAAAGTCCGTTAAAAACATTATTTCTTCTTTCCTTCTTTGATTGCACTTTCGTCAATAACTGAGGCTTTTTACCACCTTTATTTGGAGCGATGAGAGTTGGCAATAAATAATAATGATTACATGATCATCTCTAAACAGAATAGAATACTCTTTATTATGTACACCATATAAATGAACCGATATAAATGTAGAAATTTTACATAGGGCGATACAATGAGCGGACAGACTATTGATAAAGAATTCGACAGCCTTTTTAAAATAAGTTTAGACATAAGACACAAATCGCCGACGTCACCCAAAAAGCAGCTAAGCTCAAGTGGGACTGGGCCTGACACGTTTGCCATATGTCGGATGCATTGTGGGCCAAACAATATGGGTTCCTGAAAACGTCCGACGGCATTGTGGAAGACCCAAGCGTAGATGGCGGGACCAACTTGACGCTTATAGAAGGTACTGGTGGCTTAGGATCGAGTTGAGTGGAAAAATAAAAGGGAGGCCCCTGCCTTGCCCTGCAGTAGGACAATACAGGCTGATTATTATTATCATTACGTATATCATCCATCTTATATATTTATATCCATCCAATAATATTTAATATTATAAATCCGAAAGTAACTCTGTCTGTATGTTACTTTTACACGATTTAACCACTGAACGGAAAAAATTGGTAAGGAGATAGATAGCATCCTGAGGCAGGACATGGCTACTTTTTGTCCCGGTAGCACGTTCCCGTGGGATAATTTCAGACATCGACGCGGGCGAAGCCGCTGGCAGAAGCTAGTCTTGAATATCTGCCTTATTTATTTTACTTAACTTGCATCTGCCACCCGCTAGCTCTTATAACTTGCACTAAAACGCAGCGAGGTGCAGTAATTAGTACAGTGTGGTCAGCCAAACAGTCGTGCTTTTATTTTTATTGTATTTCAGCGTTTCTATCCACAATTATATTGCGCATTGGAATTGCTTCTTTGCTCTGTTTTATTATTGATTTTAGAAAAGTCTGGGAAGTGTTTATGGAATAAAGAAATAAATTGTATGTTGTGTTAATATAACATCACGTCTGTGTTCCCGATGGATTAGGCAGAGATGTACCTATAGTATAACCACATTTCAACAGCTATGTTTAAGTCCCATGTAATAGGTGGCGAGCCTATTGCCATCAACCGGGCACACGTCCAGACTCTGGGCTGCTACTGAAAAATTCCAGATCGAAAAACCCATTAATACTTTGTTCGACCTGGTAATCGAACCCGCACCTCATGGTCAGCAGTAGCGCTTGCAACCACTAGACCAACGAAGCAGTAAAAATATAAAGTTAATAATTAAATTCAAAATATTTGATTGGCTATCACTGTAAGTTAAAAGTTCACAAGACAAGCTCCCCCAGTCCGTTGAAGAAAAATAATCAATATTTTGGGCTGCTACTTAGAGATTACCTACTAATGGAATAACTTTGCCCGCCCTGGGGATTGAACTCCACTCTCAACAGTCCAAATTACTCCAACAGCAGTTTGCTCAATCTTTTTTTTTTTGAGGGTTGGAAATCATCAAATAACTTCTCCCGCTCTGGGCAGAGCCGGAGGGCGTGTCAGACTCTTACTGACTAAAATCCACCCGTGTTCCTTCAGTTGCCTGTGCCAGGGGCCACGGTAACCCTTTTGGACTTTCCCGCAACCCTGGCAGGCAGCGGCCCTAGCGGACCCCGTCATTGGTGCCAACATCTCACTGAGGCGCGCGTGGAACACAACGCGCCATAGACGCGGACCTGGTCCTAATCGGACGGCGAGCTATCCATTGCTCGCCGTCCGCAAGCCCGCGCCTACGGTGGCCGGGAATCGGCTTGGGATTCTTGACGCCCAGGGTGTCTCCTGCGGCGGCTAGGGGCGTGAAGGCGCGAACTTTGCCTCTACCACACGCATTCCGCCTCCTCCTTCGCGAGCATTACTGCTTCGCAGAAGGAGGTTACGGCTACACCATGCCCTCTCGCTCCGTACCATGGCCTTTGCTCAACCTAAGGATTGAACTGAGGGCCCCAGAAGTCGTGTTTGTGACCACTGGACTAACGATCAAAAATATAAAGATAGGTAATCATGATAACGATAACAACACAAAATCTACGAACTACTGCCTCGTTGGTTTAGCGGTAGCAAGTGCTACTGCTGAGCATGAGGTCTGGGTTCGATTACCGGGTATCGAGTATTATTGGGTTGATGGTTGGTGGTTTGGTTGGTGTGGCCCGGTTGATAGCAATAGGCTCGCCCCCTATTACATGGGACCTGAAACATAACTGGCTAAATAGGGGTGTACTATAGGACATAGGTACATCTCTGCCTGATCCTTCGGAGATTCCAGGCGTCGTTATGTTATCTACGAAAAAAACTGCGACTAGAAAGCAAGTGTATCATGCTGTCGGTACCAGGCAGACAGGTTTGCATAAAGAATGATCGATGTGCAGTATATTAGAGCAGGTGCATCCGTGAAATGAGTCATTAGTCCATCATTATGGGCTTATAATTGCACTAAGGACATGTTTCTCGTGATTATGTGCTCTTCGTTGTCAAACTTATATGTATAGCTGGGTTGGTGGAGATTACACGGTGATTAATGTACAGTGAATTGAACATCAGGTACTTGCACTACGAAAATCACTCTTGCGTATGTGCCATAAAGGCAATGTCCACTGACGTGCGGTTGGCTGTACCTACGTTTAAAATTTGTTTTTTTTTTGTACACCTCTTCCTCACCCTTTGAGGATTGCAGGTGTGATGTTATGTTATGTTGGTTTGTACCCACGACGGAACGGAGAAGATGTATATGCGTGTAGGATGAGCGGTTGTGTACAAAAAACGAATGTTCCCATTTATCTCCAAAACGGTTTGACAGATATAGATACGGTTTTCTGTAAAAGGGTGGTGTTTCAGCAGTGATGGCTCCTAGATAGGGGTTAAAAAAAGCAATTAGGTGACATAAATTTAGACAAAAACGGAGGAATTCTCTAAAAAGATCAAAATAATTTCTAAATTAAAAACGCGCGATCGATATAAATAAAACCTAGTACTTAATAGAAAAAGGATTAAATAAAAATTCGGAAAACCCCGTCCCCGTCGTCTAAAAAATCCGTCAGGGGCTGCCATTCCTTGCCCCGAAATGAACGAAAATTTTGCAATTTTATGAGGTTGTGACTAATTGATGTTGCGTTGAGTGAGTAAATAAATGTAGTCAGTCTCTAATTGATATAAATTGCCGCATCTCTACGAGACACATAATAGCTTTTCTCTTCTGCTATATTTTAATTGAAATCGGGAACAGACGGCAACGGCAGCCCGCGACGAATATTTTATAGTTTTATTATAGGCCTTTCAAAAATGTTAATATTACTTTTTATTAATTGCCGAGATAGTTTAGCTGCTTCCACTAAGCAGCCAAAAAATGCAAAAAATATTTGGCGTTGACTTCACTAGTTAGCGCCAAACATTTCAGCAACTACTCATAAATCAAAGGCATCCGAGCCACGCAAACTGTTTCACTCACATGTATAACAAGTTGCCAAAGTCGGTTACAGAACTTATCGATGGAAAGTTCAAAACCCACATCAAACGTATCCTTATCAAAAAAGCATTTTATAAGATTATTAAAGACTACGTTGAAGACAAGGAAGTTTGGCAATAATTCATTCTGCACATGTGGCTTCCCCGGTACCTCATTAACGGCACTACTTAATAATATGTAATAATCTTCTCATTATTTGACTTTATATAGGTGCCTACAAGGTATTGTTATTATTAGTGGTTTTTTTCGCAAGTTATTAATTCAGATTTGTTACAGTTGTAATGGCAATCATGTAATTTGGTTTAAATAGATTCTTATTTTAATTTTTTATTTGCCTTTTAAATAAGTTCTTTTATATTTTGTGAATGTGAGAACGTTGTAGGTCTTGTAGACAGTAGTTTGTAGACCATTTTCTATTTTGTTAAGTACCTGGTACTTTTTGAGAGGCCTGCACTGTCCTCCCATACCTATAAACACTGTGATTTGAAAACATTGTAAAAGCCAATTATTTTTCAAAGAATAACCTGGAGTTTCTTGCCGGCCTTTCTTCATAGGAAACGATCCGTTGGAATCGTGCACCTAGCTTCTGACGTTTCATAAGTGCCCATGTAGGTTTAAGTGAAATAAAATATTTTGATTTTGATTTTTAAGTCAGTAGTTTTACTTTTACTTGTTTTATAAACAATCTAAACGAAACTCATGTTATCTTAATTAAATCTCTAAATAAAAAGAACCCATTAATCAAACAATATAATGTACGGTGATTCCAAACAAGTATTTAAACACAAGCTCCCAAGCCTCCGATCATATTTAATGATTTCCAAGAACAATAACAAAAAACCGTAGTATTTCATTCAGACGAATTTTTCGCATTTACTGGACACAACTGGCCGTGAAATAAGCCGGTTTTCTCAGAAACTACTTTGATTATAACATCCTCTTTAAAACAAGCCGTCAAGGATAAGTTTCGACTAGCAATTTGGCTCGATTTTACCCATGTAGGTTGTAATGTCACGCTTGAAGAATTTTTCAGTGAACTCCTAATTGATTCGGCGAATTCTTAGAGAAGCTTAATTTTTTTGAATTAATGTGTATTGTATAGATACTATCAGTTGAATATTTATTGTATTTTAGCTACAGGTGACTAATCTATGTATATAAATATAAATTAAATGCTGTTCGTTGGTAAGCGCATCACTTGAGAACGGCTGGACGGATTTGGCTATTTTTTATTTTTAAATGTTCATATTAGACCGAACGAGATTTTTAAGGAAAGATAAATTAGGAACGCTTCCCGGAAAAAAAAGGATCGGGAAAAAACCGAACGTCATTTTTTCTATGGGATAATTTATTGGAATTTCGACAGGACAATGTCGTCGGTCGGGTCAGCTAGTCAAAAATGTAATCAAATCTGTAACGCATCAAATTAAGAATCAATCTAACTAGACTAGAGGCAGCAGCAGCAGGTGACGTGTCACCGCGATATGTCGTTTTTATAGAAATACATAGAAACCAGTAGTGTCGCGGCGACACGTCGCCTGCAGCTGCTGCCTGCAGTCGGCTACGGACTTGTACCTTTAAACTGCGAAAAAGATCTAAGATACTGTTTATCTTAGGAAATGAATGCCAAACAACGAAAGTATTCAAGAGCGCTATTTATTGGTAATAAGTTTCTGTTACCTCTCCTTTTCGCCTTATCATTTAATCGAAACAAGACACCCACGAAAAAAGAGAGGCTGATCTAATCTTCGCCCACCTGGCGAAGATTAGATCAGCCTCTCTTTCACAGAGGCATCCAAAATAATCATCCAAGAAAATGAAACATCCGCAAGACATCCAACAAAATTGTCAGTCACTCTTATTTACAGAGTGCATTATCCCAAAAAAGTGTTTGGAAACAAAAATTACGAAATACTTTCATTCTGACCTGTACGTGAGTAAATAATTTACAGAGACCGAACTGCATACAATCGCGTTTCTTCACTCCTGTTGTCATGACCTATGTAAAAAAAGCTCATGACATGGTGAAAATAGTAGCCAGTCAGTAACATGGTTGCGGTACTGACTGCCCAGGATGCACCAGACCCAGGTAGAATTGGGCTATTTCAGCACCAATTTACGAAATTTGGTCTCGTGTTTGACACTATAACTTTTGTGAGACACTTTTAAGTTAATGATTTTACTCCCACGGTTAGGATCTACCCGAATAGTACTAATAGAATATTTTTTTAAACTCATTCATTTTAGACTCGATCAAAGCAGCCCCAAATCATAAGCTCATCTCGCAGCCAGGTTGCAAGTTGGACGCTATCGTTCTCTGTCGCATTATCTACTCCTGCACCACAGTCTGAATATACATCAAATTCTCAAACACTTCAAAGAGCTACAGTTTTGTTACTTTTGTATCTGATTTAGTGCTTCAACGTGCACCATTAATAACTTCGGCGTGTAGAGTGTAATAATACCGCTTATATGCGTCAATGTCTGTATTCTTGGACGTGTTTTTACGTGAATGTGTTCATGTGACAGTTCTGTTTTAGGATTTTGAGCCTGTCTGAGCTTGAAACTGATATAGGAATTGGTTGAAGTTGTCTTTTTCTGAGGGCAGTACCTTGTTTGTCGAGATAGGCCGATATTGTTGCCATCATGGGCAAAACCTGGATGAGGCTGGCACAGGAACGTGGTCATTGGCACAAGAAAAGAGAGGCTTATGCCCAGCAGTAGGTGAAGTGGGACTGTGGATGAGGACGACGATCATGTAGCATAAAAGGGTACCTACTTAACAGCTGCGTCTGAACGATGAAAATATCTTTGATTGATTTCATGAGGTCCTCTCTGAAGATAACTGATGAAGTTTTAAATAAAAGAGAATATTGTCCTGAGTATGGTGCGATCAATTAATCGGTAAAATATACAATTAATATTTTTATCATGTTTTTATATTTATTGTCTCTACCAAGTACCAACAAAGTTAAATAATCTTTAAAAGGAGAAGACAACCTGAGGGGCAATTCCCGTATTTTTAAGACCGTTCGTATTCTAATCTCAGTCTCAATCTGTCAAAATTACAATCAATTTACATACATTTTTGACAGGTTTTTGACATTGATTGTCGCTGAGATGAGATTGCGACTTGAATTTGAACGTTTTTTAAGTACGAGAATTGGCCTACTGGGTCTTTCTCAAAAGAAACAAATGTTCACCGTTTTCTGCACTCGAACGTTTAGCATGCAAAACATAAAACAGCATTGTAACTCATAAAATATACCTACATAGTTGAAAACGTTCGGGCCGTGTTTGTGTCTCCCGCAATGATTAATACACTTATTTCATGTTGCATTCCACTTCTGAATGTAAGAAAAACAAATAAAAAGAAGTTGCTTTATTTTTAATTAAACGAGTTTCTACTCACACATTTAGGTACCTATAGTATAGAATAGGATAGAATACTCTATAATATGTAGACCAAAAAAATACAGATATAAAATAAATGTATAAATTTTCCATAGGGTGACACAATGGGCGATCTTATCGCTAAAAGTCATTCTATTTTATTTTAAATATAAAGGTAACCTTTATATTTAAAATAAAATAGAATGACTTATCTTTAAAATTGGTAGAAATGCATGTTATTGTAGACTTAAGTAATTTCTGTGAGCACTATGTACTATCGAGGAAGTTCATATCTATGCACCTTTAGGACTATTTTTCCCTGTAGCGCTCGGGCGCTAACAGTAACTAACGTAAAACAGATGCGGTCATCGTGTTCACGGGATTTTGTTCTAAAACTGCTTAGATATGAACTTCCTCGATAGTACCTACTATAAAGCTTACAGTAGGCATTGACTCTTAGCTGCCACGGCTTATTTTAATTCCTGAATTGTAATATCTTTTTATTACGGACGCTTTTAACGTGCACGACTTTCTACATCGTTCTCACATGTAATATTTCAACGTGAATGATGTAACCACTTTTCTGTAACAATATTTTCATTTAAAAGAGTTTCCATGGAGTTTCTTGTCCGTTCTTCTCAATAGGTACTTAGTACGCTTAGAATAGAATAGAATTTTATTTTGCAAATATACACAATAGTTGTTATGACAAAGCTCAGCCATATTTTACCATTCGGCATGCAAACATGAATTACATATTATTACTATTAATGGGCAACTAGCCTCATCGTTCGATCGTAAACGGATGTGCTTCTGGTGACAGGTCATCTTGCTGACTATGGTTTTGTTATTGTTATTAGTAATCAACTGTTTCTTTATTTTACTTCGAAGGTCCAAGTTTATCATTTGTGACTTCAAGTTCCAGCTATATAAACATAATAATGCAGCATTGCAAATATAAGCGGGCAATGCCTGGAGGCTTTTATTATGTATTAAGTTCTATTTACGTTTTTATTATTTATTTCTACTTGAGTATAATTTTCAATATTTTTGTTGGTAGGTATATTGGCATGTGCTAGCTGACATATAGCAAATAATATAATTTCATGACTTGTGTTTCGTAATGTTAATTACTTACTACTGTAAAGAATCCAATTCTTCTAACTGAACAGACAGCTGTGCTGCTGGGGAGTTTGTTGCGCCGCTTCTTCTTCCCAGCTAGAGCATTAGGAAGTGGTGAAGGGCGGGCGTTTTGGGGGACTGTCTTATGTAATTTTGACGTTCAAAAAGTGCTGATTATCAGCCTAGTTTGAATAAATGACTTTTGATTTGATTAGTTGACTTCGGCTGGGTTGGGCAACGTTTGGTAAGCTTCTCTTCGCGTATTCCGCAGAGGCTAAAGAATAAAGCATCAATCGATACGTCCTGTTTGATAAGACTTACGGAGCCGGTACGTCTGGTACATAAATTCAAAGTCAATCTATAGAACGAGCTATGCTTGGAATCTCTCTTGGAGTATTTAACTCACGTACTGACTTATTACTTGTTTAAAAAATTTGGAAAATCTTATACTTTTACAATGTTTCTTAAATATGGGAGCATCATGTATCTATCACAGTCATAATTAACTTATTTATCATTGCTACATTTTTAATTCTTTTTACCTAATGTGGTATGGTAGTTTTATTATAGGTGCATCGTCTTCACATATAATTATATAATTAATGTTACAAAATATTGTAACACATTTTAAAATAGTAACGGTGGAGTTTATTGCCCGTGCTTCTCCATACGATACTACCTTTTGGACGGGGCGACTAGAATGAATTCTATTTTAATGTAAATGTTGACGTTCAAAAATGCCTTTTATGTGCCTACTTGAAATAAATGCTTTGACTTTGACGGATAGAATCCGGAATGAAGAGATCCGGCTGAAAACCAAAGTTGTCAATATAGCTCACAGAATAAGCAAGCTGAAGTGACAATGGGCGGGCCATATTAGCCGTAGAACTGATGACCGTTGGAGTAGACGTGTTGAGAGCGGAGACCGCGAATCGGCAACAACAACCGGCTCGTGTCAATCGGCAAACTCCGTCGCTGAATCATGGTCGGGTCGGCTGGGCATGATTCGAGCTAAGCCAAGCGACATAATTTTTTTCTCGGACTTATACCTATATATTCGATTATGCTACCCTACTGTGCCGAAACATGCTAACAAGAGTGGAGCACCTCCGGCTATTCACACTGACTAGTAATCTGAAGTACATTATTTATCACGATTCTAGGCAGAAGTAACAATCTGGGCAGTTAGCTTCTGGGTAAACAAGTGTTTTTGATGATCTGTATGAATTCGTGTCTGTAAGCTATACCACTGACAACTACGCATTAGATTTGTTTATATATTTACTTTCACAGTAAACACACAAAGTCAAGGCTAAAACGTAGGTATCTGTTTTTAAACGATTCAATTTCCACATAATTATATTATGTAGGTAACTATAATTTCAGCCAGTATATATTTAAAAATAGGCACTCAAGGCACTCAAAAGTCCCTTGACAACATTATGTAAAATTTCACATAGATCCTATATAACTATGAAAGAGCAGCTGATTATGTCAATATGTAGCCGCTTCGTGTACGTGCACTGTACCAAACTTGCACATTGTAGGTAAACCTCTCCATAGATCAGTTTTTTTACAAACAGACAGGAGTCTTCTTTGAAGGCAGGCGATCGTGTTAATGTCTGACCTGGCTGGGTGACTGTTATAAATCTATTTGGCCAAACTGTCGCATCGCATCGCCTACCCACGCTATTACTTCATTTTCACTTAGCGTTCTTTCTGACTTTTATTCTTTTTGCTCGACTCCTGAGGGTCGTAACGTGATGTTAAATAGCCTACAACCTTTCTCAAGAATCGGGGTATTAAATGCAAAAAATATTTTTTCAACCCGGCAAGTAGTTCCACAGATTAGCGTGATTAAACAAACTAACTCTTCAGCTTTGTTATAAAAAAAGTAAAGACAAAATACTCGTAAGAGTAAGATTCAGTCAAGGAAAGACTTTATTTGCAAGTAAATAAATTAAATTTACTCTACTCATACTCGGAAAATAGGTCTGAAGTTGCCTGAGGAGCGGGTTGAAAGTAATACTTTTCAGCCCTATGGAGAATCGTTCTCAACTGACAGCTGTCCAATTATTTAAAAAAACTAGTTCTATTTTCACATTTCTATTGAACCATGTTCCAATTTCTTAAACAGCCACTCAATTACAGCGCGATGTAAAATTGAAATAACATAAAGTTAAGTATTAATTAAAGATTTTTTTTTTAATGACTTATTATAATTTACTTTCAACTATTTCTTTAAAATAACAGATTTGGGCAAATTATTTACCATTTTTTTAATGATGTAAATGAAAAATAATGGCTGAATAGATAGTAGTCGGCCACAGAAAAAAAAAATAGGGGGGAATGCGGCAAGCCGATCTTCATTTGTTTTTTCGAGCTGTAGATTTTTGTTTATACTTCCGTATAGCAGAGACTTGTATTAACTTGAGTTCATCTGATTCAGATATGGATTTAACGCCAGATTTCATAAGAGAAGAGGCTTTTGTTTCTTCAGCTAATTCATGATTTTATTTTTACTTTCCTTGTATTCGTAATGAAAAGCACAGTGTTTACCTCGGGTTAAAGACTTATTTAGCCCCTCGAACTATTGGCTTCTTTGCTACGCTCGGGCGCCGAGCCCCGTCTCGGGACTAAATAAGTTACTTTCACCCCTAGGGTAACAATGTACAATATAGTACATTGTTACCATACTTGTCATCATTTCTCATACTTGGAAAGTACGCTTGAAGTTACCTGATCAGATGGATGAAAACATTACTTTTCGTCCCTGGGAAACGATTTTCCCTGTTATCAAACAAATAAAAACTGTGCAAGCTATGTGCCACAACTTTTCATACAGCCACTCTGTTAAATCGCTGCGTAATAAACATGAATTTATACTTATAATTTACATTTCACTAAATTATTATTTAATTTACATAGATTTGAGCTAAATATACCATCATCAATGATAAAAAATACTGGTTGGTAGAATGCCACAGAAAAAGATAAAATAAAAAGGCGGGAAAGCGGCAATTTTCGTATACAGATATTTTTTATTAAATGAGTTCATCATATTCAGATATGGAATTTATCACCTCATTTCATTAGAGAAGAGGCTAAAACAGTAATGGGAAATCTTTATCGCCAAAATCAAAAGAGAGATACTTAAAACCCAACGATGTTTTTATGAAATGGCGCGCTGAAAATACAGTCAAGTCTTCTTCGGCAACTGTGTTACTAACATATTTCAATGAATTATCTAAGAATCATAAATCTTCAACTCTATGAAGCGTGTATTCAATGTTATTGACGACTTTAAGTACAACACAAAAAATCCAAAGTTTTCACCACACAAGAGTCAAGCGCCAGACGAAATATACTTAGTAATAAAGGTAAGGAAATCTTTATAGTATCATCGCATCTAAGAAATTTGTCTTTAACTGTAATTAGGTATGTATTGTTATTATACAAGAGAACAACCAATTAATGATTTACATTTACTTATCAGGTCGTGTATTGTAGATATTGGCTATAAGTGGCGCTTGCAGAAGCATTGAACTGGTGAATATGAAGGTACATGACATAGAGAAACATGGTGAATGGATACTAGTAAAGTTAAGAGGTACGAAAACAAAAGTGGACCGAACCTTCGTAGTAAAGAATGAAATTGTACAAATAATAGAAAAATACTAGGACTTAGACCTCGTGATATGGAATCTGATCGTTTTTTCTTGAATTACCAAAGAAGGAAATGTTTGAGGCAAGTACTTCATTGGCAAAAACAAAAGGTCTTCCGGAACAGATAGCCGCGTATCTTAATTTACCAAATCCAAACTTATATTCTGGTCACTGCTTCCGCAGAACTTTAGCTACTTTGTTAGCTGATTCAGGTGCAGATTTGACTACAATTCAAAGACACGGATGATGGAAATCGAGTAAAGTAGCCGAAGGATACATAGTAACAAAAACGATCAATTTACATTCCTCGGAATTTTATCCGCAACCTAGTACTTCTAAAGACTATCCGGGGCGCAGTAAAAAAAAGTTTCTTCCAGCTGAAGAAAATGACAAAATATTGCTTTCTCCAACATTTACGGAAACACAAAAAGTAACTCAAGTTTCGCAAAAAATATCCAACATTAATATACCAGGAAATAACATTTCCTTTACGTTTAATAATTGCTAAAATTTTAATATTAATTTTAAACAGATATTATCTTACTATTATTGTTATTATTTATGTTTTATAAAATATAGTTTGTTTAACTAATCAGGTTTTTATTTACTTTCCTCGTGTTCGAAATGACAAGCAGAGTGTTAACCTCGAATTAAAGACCTATTTAGGCACTCGAACTATTGGCGTCATCGGAATCATCCGGCAGGGGCCTGGTTGCACGGGCATCGTGAAGCACTTCGGGGTCTCCTATAGCCAAACCCCAAAAACACACTAAGGAACGATGAGGAGAGGTAAACCCCTCAGCCACTAGGTTTGCATTAAAGCACTGCCCTCTTGTGGGAGGGGGAGGCAAACTCAATTAGGGACTGAGGGAAAAATCACTCGGGCAAGGGGCCATAAAGCCCCAAAACCGATAACGCAGAAGCGACCATTCTCGAATCTTCGGGCAGCTGCCCAGACACAGCACCCGTCTGGTCGGAGGGTCCTTCCTTTTCTATGGAGGTATGAGCGAACTTTACAGGCTATTCTTCATACCTCTATAAGAATATTAAAGAATAGATCGGCTGTTCCCTTTCACAGAGTGGAGGCCTGTGTCCCAGCAGTGGGAACAATATATTCACAAATGTACCAACCAAATCTTTGCCTCGTGCCCCCTTCCTGTCGCATCTGTATAATTTCCATCTGTTCTATGGCAGCACACCGTAGACGTAAGAGGATTACGGTGCTCCACCGCTAACTAAGTCGGTCTAATGCAAAATTATTTAATAAATATTTACTGAACGGGGTTGTCGGTAAGAGCATTTTATGGCGAATCAGATCATCTGCCAATAGAGTTTTGATGGGATTTGTGCAGTAAATAAAGTGTTCGTCGTTTAATAAATATAGGATACGATTTGGGTATAAACATGAATGTATACTTAATATTATAAAAGCGAAAGTAATTCTTGTCTGTCCGTTACCTTTCAACATTTTAACAGCTGAACGGGTTTGATGAAATTTTGCAAACGGATAGACCATAACCTGGTTTAGGACCTGGGGTTTTCCCAGTAGTACCTACGTCCCCGGGGGATATTATCCGACCTCCAAGCTGGCGAAGCCGCGGGCATAAGCCAGTGTTAAAAAAAGGCTATAACCGTTGAAATAAAGGCCATACTCGTTGAAATAAAGGCAGTACCCGTTGAAATAAAGGCCATACTCGTTGAAATAAAGGCAGTACCCGTTGAAATAAAGGCAGTACCCGTTGAAATAAAGGCTGTACCTGTTGAAATAAAGGCTATACTCGTAGAAATAAAGCCAGTACCCGTTTAAATAAAGGCTGAAATAAAGGCTATACCCGTTGAAATAAAGACTATACCCGTTGAAATCATTGATTTGAAACCATAGTAAGAGTTATGACTTCGTCACCTGGAACATTAGTGAAAACTGTGTGATGAACCTTAAGCCCTCTGCTCCGGAATAAGTAAATATGCCTGGATTATATGCACTATGGGTACTCTGAAAATATTCTCACTATCGGTAACATCTAAGATACCTTCGTCGAAATCATAGACGTGAAAAGAACGGTCCCCGCAAGCTCACAGCCTAACCCTACTGATCAATCAACCCATATAATACCCCTACACAAGGTACACTACACACAGATTAATTAACCTGCACAATTTTCGTAATAATATTACCAATTAGAATTTACCTACTAATGATGTTAATACCTAAAAACAATACTAGTCTGCCTACCCTATAAAGCAGCACGTACATGTATACTGGCAAAAGGTGTGGTATTAACACTGGGAATCAATTCAAACGCAGACCACGCGCCGCATTACTCATTTGAACGAACGTGGTTGAAGCGGCTGGGCTGCCACGCTTTACGGAGATTCTCCCATTTTAAATATTTTTTTTAATCACTGATTTTTTTATGTTCTTTTGTGATTTTTTTTGTGTTTTAGTAATTCTCATAAAAGGACATTATGGACGCTACTGGTAAAAAATATGAAGAAAAGCATCAGTAGTAATACGAATATTGGCAAGCTAATCGTAGTTCAGATGCGAGATAAGTCATAACGATGACGAAGTTGCACGCAGAGCACGATATTATGTGAAAAATTTGTTCACAATTCTTGTTCACTGATACAGTATATTTACAACCTCGTAAATAAATCTAGGTTTAAAGAATGCTTATGCGCGTTCAATACAATAATGCACTGAGAGTAGTGCTGTGGCAACCGTGGCGTTGTAGTGCATCAGGGATGTTTGCGGATAATAATATTAATGGTTTTGCCGCCCTTATTGCGAATAGATGTGCATCCCTGATGACGCGTGTTCGCGGCAGCACCAACAGTATTCTCAGTGTGTTTGCAGATCGGTGAGATAGCCCGATGATGAGGAGGTGGATGCAGCTCCACGCTGAATTTTAAGTGTATATCTGTATCCGTAACCTACTAACACTTGAAGTTAAGTAAAATTTTTACTAACCCTATGAACTCCGGTCTGAAATAAAAGTTTTCTATTCTATTATATTCTATAAGCCTCTGAATTCTTAAATATAGGCTGGCAGGGACATCGACGCGCAAACTGTAACCATGAATTCAGCACATGATCGTAGACCTAGCGTAGAAATATTGCGTCGGATATTTAAAAAAATATAGAATAGCAAGTTTTTTTTTTTTAAATAACTGTCGAAGAATTTCAACGCAGTGGGTTCAGAATCATGTACTGAATCCCTGATAACCAGTTGTGCGCCGATTTCCCTGGCACCATGTATTTAACCTAGAAAAAACGACTTTACGAAAAACTAAACAAGATTTCCTAACTAATTATTTCCTAACTAATTAGTTCCTAACTAATTATTTCCTAACTAATTATTTCCTAACTAATTAGTTCCTAACTAATTACTTTCACACAGGCCAACAGACCAAACAAACGGGTCACCTACTATCATCATCGGCTTAGTCTTTTCCCAACTAAGTTAATGTCGACTTTGAGTCCAACCGGATACAGCTGAAAACTACTATTTTACAACTTACATGGAGCGACTGCCTATCTGACCTCCAAAACCCGAGCCATCTACCACACAAAACAAAAAACTCCCTCATTCCCGGGAAACTCGAAGCTGGCAACACAGACAAGCGGTGTGCGGTAACATTTTATTTTTTCCATCGCTTGTACATTTGTGGCAACATGTCACTGTATTCAACGCGTTTTATATACGTTTGCATTAAACCCTCGCACACACACACCTACATGCATACATAGGTATATAGCGAGCGAGCTTTTATTACTGTTCGCTGGCAAACTTGACGTGAAGGAAGTCGTGTTAAATTAAATTTAAATGATTGGATGGTCTATGTTACGTATTAGGGCTGATTTTACCAAAGCCACATATCTTTTATCCGTGAATTAAAATTGACGTCTGACAGTTCTAGTATGGAAAAACTATCAAAAATTCAAATTTTATTCTCAGGATATAACTTAGTCTAAGGTATAAAAGTTTGGTGAAATTCGCCCTTAGAAGAAGAACTTTTTGTACTTCTAAAATTTTGCGCCTTATTTTTATTTTTTATAAAGAGTTAAAGTTGAATATGGTTTGATTTTAAGTCATTTTCGAATCAGCTTATAAAGTTTTGCTGAACACTGCAATAAGACTTACCTAAAGACCTCGAGACATAGAAAAGCACTGGATCCAGATCTTCTAATCAACTCACCGTGCAGCAGTCTACTGCTGGACATAGGCCTCTCCCAAGCTGTGCCAAAGCACCGGGTTTTCCGCCGTAGCTAAATATTGTTGTTCATTATATATAATAGAGAAAGAAGTAAGAGAAGGAAGTGAATGATAGCGTGTTGGGGGACAGGGAAGAATGGAAGAAGTAAACGCATTGCGCCGACCACAAGCAACGTGGGAGTAGGGCATATTTTTATAAATGGTATCTCGCAGGTCAACCTAGGAGGCTGTCGGAAAGTTCCCATGATCACCGGTGCACGTGTGGAAACACCGGGGTGGTTTTTAGTCAGTAAGAGTCTGACTGAACCCTTCCGCCCGCCCCAGGGCGGAGGACGTCCATGAGGATTTTCCACCCCGGAACAAAAAAAAAGAAAAACAAAGGAGTCATTAGTTAATTAACCGGGTTAAATTGTCGTTAGTTAACCGGGCTTGCCTGTGGTGGTTGCCTTAATAAATTAAGGCCTCCAGCCAGGGCTAAAAACTTGTGAACTAGGCGAATTCACGCCAAGGGCACCCACTGTGGGGTACAGACCTCAGCTAAGGGCGTCGCTGGGGGGAGGGCAGCAAGGGAGAGGCTAGATCGGAATTAATACGAGAAGGAAGATGAAAAATATTTAGCTTAGTTGGAAGGGAGATAGAAATGGAATAATAGTCATATTCAACATATTGCCAGTAGCCATTGAAATAACAATTTACACCACTTTACATTATAATAGCGCGATTGTTTGCGCGAACCAACTAAACACGTACAGTCACCTAAATAATTGTGTTTACACCCCGCAAATTAGTAACAAAACAAATTGTAAAAAGTTAGCGTGACGTGGCTCAACTATAAATAATAAATTGAACTTCACAAACGAACACACGACGATGTGTCCAATGTAAACTTATAAATTGGCTGAAAAATACACGTGAGTCGCTAAACAAATATCCTGGTTGTTCTGTTTTTATTTGATTATGAAAATGTTTATTTTAGGTGGGAAACTGTTTTTTAATTATAGGTTTGTGTTGGTTCTGTTTTAATGTTTAATATAAAAATCACTCTATTAGGGTTTTGTTTAGTTGCTCTGTGGTTCCGAGGTTTAAATACCCGGTTTCTAAGTAACAGGTTTTAGTTTTGTAGGTTTCTATACCTAGCTAATTAACACATTATTGGCGTTAGCACACGTCAGTAATGTGTTAATCAGCTAGTTATAGCTGACCTAAGGCAAATAATTTAATTTAATGTTTTGTGTTTCGTTTTTGTGTTGTGTGTGTGTGCATAATATTGTATAGAATCCAGCTCTTCTAACTTAGCAGACAGCTGTGCTGCTGGGGAGTTTGTTGCCCTGCTTCTTCTTCCCAGCTAGAGCACTAGGAAGTGGTGAAGGGGCGTTTTGGGGAAATGTCTTATGTAATTTTGACGTTCAAAAAGTACTGATCCTCAGCCTAGTTTGATTAACTGACTTTTGATTTTTATTACAGAAAACTACATAATATATCGCAATATGTACTTAGTTTCCTGTAATGTGATAACCTAAATCATAACTGACCTACAGTTAGAGAGGATCGTAAGAAGTAGTGATGAAAATCGCACCACAGAAGGTTATTTTCAATCGAATTAGAATTTTATTTTTGTAAGAATGTAGTTTTACATAATGTGGTGTTATTTTTTTTTTTTACTTTCTATACATTCTACCACAGCATATTAAGGTGAACAAATTTTCAATGTCATTCTTAGCTATTTAAGTGAATTATATTTCCCAATAAATTTAAAGATGTGCAATTTACAATATAACTCCAATAGATATGAATCAATATTATTATAATTAGGTAATCGTTAGTCAACATTATGTACATGTCATTTTGGATTTTTACAATATTCCATATATTCGGCAACGTCATAAAAGCAACTAACACCGTTATAAATCTAACTTTATTAACCCTACAGTGCACGATTTTCTGTTTCTCTCTGAAAAAAATATATGTGCTAGTAAATGTGATCCCATTACCAGGAAAAATACAAAAAAAAATCGTAACTCAACATAAACAGATATAAATGGTTTCGATCAGTATGTCCCAAATATGTCACACCCTGCATTACCATATGATTATGTACTGAGTAGGACAAACATCTAGAAATGGAATAACTTTCTAATTATGGTAAATTTGTTGAAAAACATAAACGTATTATAAAAGTTTAATCAGTCTTAGTATATATATACTTTAAAATCAAATAATTTTTCACAAAAAAAGAACTTTTATAAGAAAACAAGGAAAAACTTTCAAATCGTAACATTATCTGTGAAACGCCAGAAAACAATTCTTGTCTTTATTCAAACAAAGTGCCACATTGCACTTTTCGCAAGTCACAAAAGATTTGCCTTTACAAGCTGGAAGCTTACACCGCTGCCTATCATTGGACCAATAGGGAAAGTGGTCAATTCCATCAGTTCTGACATCCTTGGGTGGTACATTCGCCTTTGGTTTCTTTTTCTTCCTTTCTTCTAGCATGTCAGTTACAAAAGACGATGGTCGTCCTCTTTTCTTCATCATTGATGGTCCAGATAAACACAGAGCTTTAGCTACATCTAGACGAAATTCACGCAGTTTCATCAGTTTTGTACTTCCTTTCAGAGTCTCTGATCTTTTATATAAAAGCCAACTGTTTATAAGCATCACATCCAGTAAGTGGTAGAAGAGAAGAGGAGAAGAGAAGAAGAGAAGAGAAGAAGAGGAGAAGAGAACAGGTTTTGAAGGATCCTTTTGTATACTGTACTTAGTGGACTCTTCAGCAATGTGTTGTAATAAGTCATCATCAAAAAAGTACAAAAAGTACTGTAAGGGAGATTCAAAACCAACATATGGTTCTTCTAGGTTCTCATTACCTGTGAATGTACTAATAGGTGGCTCAAACCTGGTTTTTTTCCAAATAAGTCTCCTTTTCGGTCTTCTAGGACAGGCAGGCGAAGGGGTTGGCTGCATCAAAGGAGGAATGGATTGTGGCTGTGCTTGTGATGATGACCGGCTCGGTCGAGGGTTTACGGATAAATAAGAAGTACTTGGCTGTGATGCAACGCTTGGAACATTAGAAACAAGTGACGCACTAATACTAGCGCTTGGACTTGGGATGCTTATGGTTTCATCCAAATTATCACTTTGCGATATTTCAGGATGAACTTCTAACTCATTCATCACCAGATCTTCAATTCTGATCAAGTCGTCATCACTATCCTCGTCAGAAAGTTCCATTTCATCTTCACTGCCAGATGGTATCTCCAAGACATGTTGAATATCATTAGAGTCCAGCCGTTTTCTTCGATTCATCTACGAACAATTACATCTACAATAAGTACACTAGTTGCACGGTGTACCATTTCTGGCACATACAGAAAAGCGGCGATAATACATTTATTTATGAATATAATTACAAAAAACATACTAAATTAGCAAAGAAAAACACTAACTTACCTCCGCTAATTATTTTGTCACGAAAACACTCACTTTTACCACTTTTTTGTAATTATTTGCTTGTCACTCGTCAACTTTTTTCAATCAACCGACTATTTTGAATAACACATATTTTATTTCAATACAGCACCATCTGTTTTAAAAAAAAAATTACTAATCGTTGCACTTCAATTCGTCATGTTTCCGGAAATCGATACAAGATGGCACTACTTGTATCAAATTTTAATTGATAGCCATTTCTTTGGTACGTGCCATATGTGGAACACTGTGCGCTGTAGGGTTAAAGATTGTAACATAATATGGTCGCTGTTTTTAAACCTAACTCTCGCTATAACATTAGTGCGGTAATACCTAGTCATTATGTAGCAATTTGACGTAATTTCACCGATTACGAACAATGTTTCCATCGAGTACTTCTTCTATTAGGTACATTAATTTGTAAAAATAAAAGTGAAATAGTGTTGAACTATTGAATGTTTTATCTGATAATAAGCTATAGAACGGCCGACTTGTTAGCCATTCTATAACATAAAATGTTGATGTTTTCTCATTGTTTGTCTTATTTGTTTTTAGTATATTCTTGTATGTATAAACATTTATTTGTGCTTATTTTTATATCTAATTAGGTATATACAATATATTATACTAGCTGACTTGGCGAACTTTGTTCCGCCTTAGAGGCAATAAATGAGCAGATCTTGGATTTTATTTTTATTAGGATAATAAATATAAAAAAAAATACAAGTATTTTAATAATTCTTTATCGGCCAGGTATTTTGGTGCATGGGTTGCACTCTTCAGTGAAGCACCTTGTGATAGACGACCTTTTTCGTTTTATTATCAGGCGCTAGAACAAATAACGCAGATGGTCTTCCATAATTGACCATTGGAAAAACATAGACCACCACCACAAACTTTCAAGTATTGGCCTTGTGATTTGTTAATGGTCATGGCGAATGCAAGACGGATCGGAAATTGAAGTCGTTTAAACTCAAACGGCATATCGGTTGGGATCAGTGGGATCCGCGGAATAAGAACTTCCTCACCTTCGAATTTTCGTTTGAGTATCGTGGCGTAAATCATATTGTTCATCAATTTACTTACCACCAAACGCGTTCCGTTGCACAGTTTTGGTTGGTTTATGTTTCGAAGCATGATTACTACGGAGCCAACCTTTAGTCGTAATTTGTGCTGTGGTGAGCCAGGCACATCCTAGGAGTTTAAAAATTCAATTGGATAGTTGGTAGCTTCATCTTCATTTGTTACACAGTCAATAGATTTGAATGAATGCAGTGTACCAATGATCTCATTCTGAATTATAATGTAATTTAATTATAAATAAAAATCATATATATGTATGTATATCAGTCATCAGGTTACCGTAGTACAGGCTCTGCCTAGTTCGGGACCTGAAGACCTTGTGTGGATGTTGTCTCATATTATTATATTATTAATTATGTAGTTTAAGTCATTTACATCTTTATTCCTAGCCGCCTAAATTGCTCGCTCACTCAACCATTCATTATTTTCGTGGTTAGTAATGATGTTTGGGAATACTTTGTTGATGAGTTCGTCTTTCGATGAGACAAAGTTACAGAAATTCGGAGGAAATGAAATCAATCCTCTCGATTCGTCAACAGGTACTCGACCATTACCGATAGTCAGCAATTGCTCAGAGAAATCTTCGGCAGGTGTATCTTTCAGCAATGCAACTCTCATATTTGTTGTCATCTGAAGTTTCTTCACATAGCGCCATAGATTCGATGACTTGATGCAAGCGTTTATTTCTTCGGCAGCATTTGATCTTGGAATTACTGGCAGTGTTTGACGAAAAACCCCAGACAGTAAAATCATTACGCCTCCAAAACATCTCGAGTCATTGCGTAGATCTTGCAATGTTCGGTTAAGTGCTTCCAATGCAGGTTTATGCGCCATTGTGCATTTTTTTTCAATTATTTTTGGGATTAAAAGTATCTTATGTCTGTCTCCTGGTTCTAAGCTACCTCCCCACCAATTTTCAGCCAAATCGGTTCAGCCGTTCTTGAGTTATAAATAGTGTAACTAAACACGACTTTCTTTTATATAAATAGAGTTATAAATAGTGTAACTAACACGACTTTCTTTTATAGATATAGATTTAAAGTCTTAATAGGTTTATGCGTATCTTTATAATTTAAAAAAAAATCCTAATTTTCATTATAAATTGCACCTACCATTGTTTGTCTCTGCATCACCCAAAGCTTGACTGATAGAAAATGCCTTAGAGCATTAATTTAATGCTCTAAGGAAAATGCCTATGGCATTAATTCATTACACTTACAAGTACATTTGTTTGCTTATAGTATTAAATAAATAAGTTAATAAAAAACTGCACTCCATTGCGTTGTCTCCGTCACCTATAGATAAGTACCTCGTCAACAAATTGTTGATGGAAGAATTGACTAACAAAAAATCAATAAAATGTATAAGTACAAATTCATGGAGAGAAAAATTAAATCTAAAAATAAAGAAATCTTATCTTATCTTAGAGTTCAATTCAAAGTCGACTTAGATTTAAGTGGTTACATCATAATAGAGAACGTTCAGCAGTGCTCCAGCTAATCAAAACAAATGACGATCACCAATCCATCTGCCAAGCTGGATAATCTTCCCATTTGACGACTCCGTGTATCGATAAACTAAAGTCCCAAGTTTACCAACCGGCATTAACAGACGGACAAACAAAATTGAGCAGCAAAAACGAAAAGCTCGCTTCTAAAGTGGTATATACTTTAAACCGGTAAAGTTATTAAGTCCAAAAAGTCGTGTTGCTGGATTCGGGACACGTCGGGTGTGTTTGGGAACAGAGACTCTGTCCCAGCGACGTATCAGAGCAGATGCGATTAAATTGGAAAACATTCACTCAATTTCCTGAGCGAGGGGATCGGCTACCGGTTGTACGGTTAGCAGGGAAGAGAGAAATAAATGGATGTTTTTTTTTGCAATACTTTTTTTAATCAATACAATCGCCATTTAAGCGCTAAGTCACCGAAAATGAACATGCTCAATAATGATGTGCATACAAACTCATCGTCATTATTGGACATCATCTAACAGTGATTATTAGACTATTAGACCCATTGTCCAGGTCCATGCTACTCAAAAGTAACGTGTTACAAACAAAAATCACCAATAAGTAGCCAGAGTGCACTAGTGTTTCAATGGCGGTCCGTATACGACGCAACCAATCACAAACTAGTTATTAATAGGTTAGTAAGTCACATCTTGGCTATTTTGGCTACTCATTGCAGATTTGAGTTTGAAACATATTACTTTTCAAATGATCAAGTTTGTTTGACTAGCCAGTAAACCTGTCATGACCTAACCAAAGGGATTAATAGACTAAGGGATTTTTTAAATCTTATGATTTAAAATGACCTTTAGTGTGGGGGGGTTTGGTGAAAGTCCTAACCTCTTCTTATTCCCTCGTTTCTTCAAGCCTTCAAGTGACAGAACAAGCACTGAGATTAAAAATATATATATTAAAACAATTTTCTAATTTGCGTCTGCCTGCTTTGCCGACGCTACGTCAACGAGCACGTCGCAACGCTCGCCGGCTGCAGGCTGACAAATCTACGGCGGTGAGTAGCCGATAGTAAGTCGTATATATTTGCTGACGGTACCGGCCCGCAATCTAAGGGACGCTACGTTTTTAAATTACTAAACGTCGCTGAGCATGCAATCCTCTTAATATGTTTTTATCAGTTATGCTCAGACTTATTGATTTCAATGATTGATTGATTCGGAGATTTGTTAGTTTAGTTTAGCATTTCCTCGGTTTCTACATCAAACCTACCTATCTAATAGTCGTAACTTTATGTCAATGAATAGACATATAAAATAAGCTTACAAAAATGATGGGCTACATATTTTGTTGGGGTTAAAGCGCCTGTGATTTTTAACTTAGCAATCAAAGCATAGGACGCGGCTTGTAGTTAAAAGTTTTATGACAGGCACAGCTTTAGCTGTCCACAAGTTGACTGATAAGTTTCGTTGGTTATTTATTGAGATTTAAAGGACCATCATTTAGTATGCTAATACTAATTTACTATGGTGAGTAAAGCAATTAGGTACATTAATAAATCTAAATCGCCTAGTTTCCTCTAGGAAAGATATTATTCTTGAGAAGACTAAACCGTCTACGGTTTCGTCTTCTCAAGAATAATATCTTTAGGTAGGTAATCCACAAGGTATTCCGTTGAAAAGATAATACGGTGTCTAGCGTGTTTTTTTACCACAAAATAAACCGTAATTTTTTTTTCGGGACTGTTTACGTGTGATAGACTAAATACTGTTTATTTCATTTTACTTTATTTTTGTCTAATCTGTAAAAATCTGTAAACCTGACTTGGTTTGCGTACGTCGTTTTCGGGTGACCACTGAAAATCAGCGCTGTGCTGTGGGTCCCCCGTAGCACAGCATCATGCTGAGTGGAAGCCTTCTTGTCACAGTCATGACGTGCAGCTGTCGACTATTCATGTTCTGTGTTCGTAAGTATAAATCTGTTTTGTTGTTATGTTTTTATTCGAGTAATCTTATCTTTTTGTAGGCACGTGTTTCTGTGACAGATAAATATATTTTTCTTTCTTCTTTCTTTCTTTCCTGCGTGTTGAAAACATCAACAAGTTGCCTGGGTTGGTAGGGAGGTTGGATGCCTAGGGTTTTACAAACTGCTGCAAACTCTAAATAAAAGAAAATCACATAATGTTATTGGGTTTTGCTTTCAGGAATTTCACAGCAGCCCGTTGGTTGTGGATTTATCTATACACAAGCCAGCTAAAATGAAAAATTTCCATAGAAAATTTTCATCCCCTATTTTGCTCCTTTATAGGGTGAATTTTCAATAAACCTTCCTTAGTGCTCACTTCCGTTAAAATGTAAGGAATTCTTGTGCAAAATTTCAAGCTGCTGGCTGTGCGTAGCCTGTTAGTGAATCTATGATTTTAATTAAGTAAATAGGACTTAAAAGGTGGATGTTCTAGGTACACATTAGTCCGTAGGCTTTTGTGCATGATGTTATGTAAGATAAACTAAATATATTATATAGTATTTTCTCCATAAATTAACTAAATCAAGCTAGTTCACCGAACAATAAAACAATCTAAAGGGTAGCCGGTAAATCAATTGACCACTGGCATCTACTTAGTCGCAGCACCTACTGGTGGAAATTTAATTTACTTAACATTGTACGCAAACCGTGGTCACAGATGTTCCAACTGGTTAAAGGATACATTGTTTATTTATTTATTTAATAAAGTAGTAGAAATGAATTGTTTTCCAAATTCACTACAATCTTAAGTATATTCAAATCACAGCTCACAACAGCTCTTTGACAGTGCAATGCCATGACTATAACATGACGAATTGATGAAGGGTATCAATTTGATAAACAATTAATTTCTGTGATTACAGGTACTATCGAGGAATTTCATATCTATGCACCTTAAGGAATATTTTTCCTTGCAGCGCTCGTCTGTCGTCTCGCTCGTCGTAAAACAAATGTGGTCATCGTGTTCACGGGATTGTGTTTTAAAACTGCTTAGATATGAACTTCCTCGATAGTACATCCGAAAGACGTCCACTGCTGGACATGGCATCCCCCAAACATCGCCACAACGGCTGGTTCTGCGCTTCCATCCAGTGGATTTCAGAGGTTATCAGTCTACCTTATTGGGGGGGGGGGGGGGGGACTACCCACGTTGCGCCGTTCCTTCCGTAGGTTCGTAGAAAGTAGAAACCTTCGATTTGATCGAAAAGTGAGCTCTCGGAGGTCGCTTAAAAGTTGCCAAATTGACCACCGGTATATCGATGTACTATTGTATATGATTGTGCATCACTGTTCTTGGAAGGAGCCACGAGACGTAGGAGACCTTTAACTAACTTTTTTCTTCCTTACTAATAAACACAAAGTAAATGTTGATACTCGTTTTTTTCTCAGCGCTTATTAATAATGGGGTTAAAGTTATAGCGGTATCTACATGCGAACTACACATCACACTGACGTCACGCAAAATCCTGCATCGCGCAAGCAGAGATTACCGCGCAACTTGCATAAATACAACATCCCGACATCAATCGTCGGTCATTTGCCCACCAGACACGACACCTGCACCCGTCTGGTCGGAGGATCCTCAGTTTTCTATGGAGGTATGAGTGAACTTTACACCTAGAAAGTGTTCGATAGAGCTAACCCCACAAACACCCCTATAGATACCTACTACGTGCACACTATTACATAATATTAGTAATACCGAGTCTATCACGGTAATGTACATGTATCGTGTTCGTACAGCGTACAGACAATAATGCGTGATGCGTATCTATTAGTGCTGCTCTATAAATAATGCTCTACAGCTTTGATGTAAAGATATGTACTCAACGGTTTGGTTTAAACAGGCTTTTATTTTTATTTGTTTATCTTATAACTATACAGATTCTTTGTATATTGTGAATGTAAGAACGTTATAGGCTTAACTTGTAAACATAAGATTGTAGACCAATTTCTATCTTGTTAAGTACCAGGCTTACAGTGTCCTCCCATACCTTTAAACACTGTAATTTGAAAACATGGTAAAAGTCAACTATTTTTAATAGGGTTGCCGTGGAGTTTCTTGCCGGCTCTTACGACCAATTAGAACCGTGCACCTAGATTCTGACGTTTCATAAGTGCCCATGTAGGTTTATGTGTAATAAAATATTTTGATTTGATTTGAATGGCAAGGTTATCTCAAGGGTTAACTAAGTTTCATAAACATGCGGTGAGCGAAAAATTAAGTAAAGAACATGTATTCTTCGACAGGTTAAGCACACGTGTACACACACATTTAGCAAGAAACGGAGGTTTTGAATGTTTACTGGGACAAAACTCGACTGAGTTAAGCTCGCCTTTGAATCTTATTAAAAATTAAGAGCTTTGTCAGTAATGTTTTAGTCCTATGAAACAGGATACAAACCTATAGTCATTAAACGGATGCCGACCAAGATTCTGGGTTGCTGCTGAAAACTTCCTCATGGAAAACCAAAAATGGGGACCGATGGGTCTAAGGATGAAATACACCTTAAAGTAACAGAGTTAGCATGGAACTTACACCTAAAAATTATTCCGTTTCGGCCATCAAAAGTCCATGTTAATTTTCACTTCCTATAACCGGTCAAAAGTGACAGTCGTTACCAAAAAGTCTGACAACCAGACTTACCAAGGGGTATCGAGTTACCCAGTACCTAACCGGGTTGTGGAGGTCAGATAGGCAGTCGCTCCATGCAAAACATTGGTATTCAGCTGCATCCGGTTTCAATAGAAGCCGACCCCAACATAGAATAACCGGTCAGAAGTGTGCCCTACCCCTAACAACGATAGGTATATAGAGTACTTGTAACATAATCCGATGCCGCCGGGTTCCCAATTACCAACCGTAATGGTTCATAATTTAGCTAAACGCGTGATCGTGATAATTGATACCGGCAGTTAAGTAGCCTTTATATTATAACGACTGTTCATAGATGTCTATGAAAGTTGAACTAGAACATGTTATGTCATTGATAAACTGACTGAAAGGTAGAATCGTAAGGGAATTGACCAAGTTTAAAACTCATATATAAAGTTCACTTTGTAAACCAGCATATTACAAATTAGAGGATTATATCCAAGATAGGAATGCTGTGAAACATGCAGGTCCAGCATTGCGATTCTGTAACCATCTCACCGTGAAAACTTAGGTGAAGTGAGCGTGGAGTGAGCTGTCAGTGTCATCCCACTGATGCTAGGGATTGACCAAGCATTACATTTACAATCATAATCGAAATTTTAATTATGTTTTTTAATGTTAGTTCTGTTGATAATTTTATATTATTTGTAATCTAGTATAAAAGTGTCTAAATATTAGATAGTATTTAGAGTCTTTTTTTTATAAAACAGCAACACAGAAATCCAGTCAGAAAGTAGTTTAGGAAATCAAAATAAAATAAATTATTTGAGTTTCAAACTGAATTGCTGTTTTATTAAAAAAAACCCGTAAATAGTAATTTATAGCCACTTAAATAGTAAGCCTTGAAATAATATAAAATGATCAACAGAATTAACATAAAAACAAGATTATGATTGTAAATGTATGTGGGATGACACTGACAGCTCACTTCACCTAAGTGTTCACTTCACGGTCACATTTTTACAGAATCGACATCTGGTCAATGTCAAACAATCTAGAGTCTAGACAAAATCAAACCGAGCTATTCTGTAACAATCTCACCGTGATAACTTAGGTGAAGTGAGCTTGAAGTGAGTTGTCGATAGTGTCAATCCCTAGCATCAAGTGGAGTGATAGCTCACTTCACCTAAGTCATCACGGTGAGATTGTTGCAGTATCGACTCGCAGGTCATAGGACAATCTAGGGTCTAGACAAAATCAAACTTGTTGCTACTTTAATTTTATAATTTATTATTTTTATGACATTGATTTACATTCTGTCATTACTTTAACTCACACACTGACATATTACTTGTTTAAATAATTTGGAAAATCGCATACTTTTACAATGTTTGTAAATATGTGAGCACCATAATGTATCTATGACATAATTAACTTATTTGTCATTGCTACATTTTTTAATTCTTTGTACCTATTCTGGTAGGCTAATTTTACTATAGGTGCATCGTCATCACATAAAATTATTATTATATAATTGATTTACCTATACAAAATATTGTAACATGCCCATTCTTCTCCATACGAAACTACATTTTGGAAGGGGCGACTAGAATCAATTCTATTTTAATGTAAATGTTGACGTTCAAAAGTGCCTTTTATGTGCCTACATGAAATAAATGCTTTGACTTTGACTCTGAACTATGTGAGCACCCTGTATCTATCACATAATTAATTTATTTGTTATTGTTGCATAATAATTTTATTCTAGGTGCATCTTCTTCACAAATAATGAATGTGTACAAAATATTGTAAAACACTTTAAAAGAGTAACGTTGGAGTTTCTTGCCCATTCTTCTCCATATGAAACGTATCTTTTGATCCAAATTCATCGATCTTATTCTTGATAACGCAGCACGTAAACTTTACTTATCATGGCTCTTTCACCTGAAGATTTTGCAAAAATCATGGTTATTCTGAAACTAGGCATCAGTATGCGTCGTACTGTGCAAGAATGTGGTGTTGCATTAAGAACGGTCCGGCAGGTGACGCGAAGGTACGAAGAAACTGGAAACTATCTGAGGAGATCTTGTAATGGCAGACCCAGGTGCACTAGTACCCTCGAAGACCGCTATAATGTCTCCACTGTACTGAGAAATTGCCACCTCACTGCAGTTGAAGTCCAACAACAGCTTCTTCAGGCCCGAAGAGACTACATTAGTGACAGTACAGTGAGAAGAAGACTAGCTGAAGCAAACCTGAAGCCCCAACGGCCAGCAAGTGGCCCCAAACTCGAGAGAGGGCATCGAGTAGAAAGAGAGCACAGTGGCAGACACATACAGTGGAGTGAAAAAGAATGGGCAAGAGTTTGGTTCACTGATGAGTCTCGATTCTCACTATTTATTTATTAAAACTTTATGCACAAGTAACAACTGTACAAAGGCGGACTTAATGCCTTGGGCATTTTCTACCAGTCTACCTTAGGGTGATGCAGAGACAATACTTAGTAGGTGCAAAAATAACTTAGAAAATATTCACTTCCGATGGAAGGCGAAGAGTGTACAGGTGACCTAATGAGTGATACATTCAAGCCTGCTTCAGAGACAGAGTCCAATACGGTAGAGGCTACAGAGCCTCCACCGTATTGGCCTCGTGTGTAGACACGGTCGTATGGGCTTGCATCTCTTCAGAAGGTCGCACAGAGCTAGTCGGCATATAAATGGCACCCTGATTGAGTATGCAGGGCCATATTTAGTAAATGATGGATCGATACTGATGCAGGGTGTAACGCCCGGCCACATACCGCTCGGGTCGCACTAGAGTACATTCAGAAGGTTGGTATCTACTTGATGGCTTGGCCATCAAGAAGTCCTTGTTTCAACCCTATCTAGCACGACTGGCATAAGCCCGGGAGGCTTGTCAGAAGCCGCAGCCCACCCCTTATCACCACCAGGGCCCTTTAACAGGCCCTGGTGGAAGAATGGGAGTATTCCCTAACATCGCCTCCGAAGCCTCGTCTTTAGTATGTCATACCGGCTGGCACAAAGATGTAATCAGAGCCCGAGGAGACAATACCAGTTATTAAAAGGTAAATATGGCGTAAAATATACATATAAAATAATGTAATTTGAGTTTTTTGGGAGTACCTAAGTAAAAATGGCAATTTTTTGGTTTTTATCTTTTTTAAAGTTCAAAAAGGTTACTAATGTATAATGAACTACAATTTCATAGAAAGTTCATGAAATTTGCTATAAAATGTTTTTTATTTCAAAACTTTGGTTTCTATAGTTAATTACAATTATAAAAGTGTGGTACTAAGTTTTGAAGGCCGGTTTATAGGCACAAGGCACCCCAAACTTTTGACGTTTTCCTGGGTAAAAATAAATGCATGAACCTGATAATTTCGCAAACGATTTATGAACCTTTACTGTTACGCAAAAGCTTGAAGATCACCATAAATATCAGAAAATTAATACCATAATACTCACTAATACCAGTAACATTTCCTGTTTTAAATGAAAAACGTTTTCAAAGTAAATCAAAGAAAATCTTCGTGAAGTAACAAAAATTATCGTTGGCCGTTCGAGTGTGTTATCAATTTGAAACTAATAGTCCTATTTGGATTCTGGGGGAACCGTGCCGATAATAAAATTCATCATGGAAAGCTTCCAGGGCAAAAATTAATATTCCAATGATGTAACGGGCAGTTTTTGTTGTGCCACAAGATAAAAGGAATAAGCGGTCTGCCAAAACCGTCCAAAATCGTCGATTTCAAGAGGCAACTTTTCAGCAAATAAAACCCTGACTTAATTTTGGCCACAGTGGCCAATCTCAACGGAAATTAGCAGGAGATATTATAGTTTAAAGCCGCATCCATAGTAAACGGGTACACAGTTATGCTGTTCGTGCTTGAGACAGACAGAGCATCCCAATGACGCTTTGGGACAGGAACGGCTACAAACATCGCACTGCCATTACGAGAAGTCGTGATTTCACGAATTTCTTTTTTACGAGTTTTAAAACATTAATTTCTTTCAAGTAATATAATTAAATTAATTTTAATGAGAACATCTATCTAACAAATCGTACAAAATTACTATTGGAATGTAAAGTACACAAAAATATGTCGTAATCAAGAAAACTTGCCATAAGTACACTAGGCCCAAACTCTTGTGTCGTCCCAAGTCGTCGCAGTTTTTTGCCAATAAAAAATTCACGTATGAAAATCGCTATCGCTTATGATTTGTGTCGGCGACCTCGACCGGCAGCGATGAATTACTGCAAATTAAAATTGTTTAATGAATCAACTTTATTGCTTCAAAAGATTTGTTTTTGGTTAATTAAGACGTGTACTTTCTGTTTCATACAGATTTGGGTATTTAATGAAAAAATGTATTCATTATTTTGTTTGTTTAGTGTTCAATATTAGATAGGGATGGTACGCAATTAGGTACCTTTCAATTACAATCTCCTGAGTATTTTCCTAACTTTATGTGGGTCGGCTTCCAGCCTAGCCGGATGCAGCTGAATACCAGTGATTTACTTTGAACGAATGCCTATGTGACCTCCACAACCCACTTACTGGGACCATGGTAACATGGGCTACATGGAATATCCATATTATAAAACAAAGTCCCCCGCCGCGTCTGTCTGTCTGAACGCGATAAACTCAAAAACGACCGAACGAATTTTCATACGTTTTTCACCGGTGTATAATTAATTAGGGTTTTGTGTAAATTGGCTGCAATTTTCTGTTTGTTGCAGATGTCCCAAAAAATTCATGCCGACTGGGAGCTTAACTCGCGTGCGCTGCGCATACCAATAGAGTTTTATATGTGTGGGATATCATCCGACGTCCAAGCGAGCATAATCAGCCTATAATGTTCCCACTGCTGGGACACAGGCCTCCTCTCTGTGAGAGGGAGTGGGCCGTAGTCCACCACGCGGGCCCAGTGTGGGTTGGTAGATGTCACATGACTTCGGATTTTGGTTCTAGGACATGCCGGTTTCCTCACGAACTTTTCTTCACCTTTTTTGAGAGCAGTGGTGATTAAATAATTTATCCAAAGTAAAGCGCCTGCTTGGGATCGAAACATTGTATTATTGGGATTTTATGTCAGTCTAACAATGCAGGGCCATGTCTGGAAGGGCCTTTTGAAGAAAGAGCCATTGCAGCTTTGATTTGATCTGTCCTAACAGACGGCATGCATGCATCAGTCATCGTGTAGCTCAACCCTATACGACGCTACCAGGTCTGCAGGACATTTGCGTAGGCCGTACCTGTATAAAATACTCAAAACCGCCAGACAGCTATAAATTCATGTATTCTATCTACTATCTAGCCTACATGGTACTCACATTCACAGTCAGTTTTCTCTTTAAATATCTTCAAAAATATTATAAGATAAGTCACGTAAATCAATATTAATGATATTATTAATTCCAAAACACTTAATAGTGTTGCTTGGGGGTACATTGGAGTAGCTTAATTAATCCCTAGCCTTTTTGTCATCCAAGTAATCTTTAACGTTATTGAAAGGTTCTATTTACCAGATAAGCTCTGATCATAAGCACCTCATGAGTTTGCAGTATAGTGTACCCAAGAGTGGTGACTGCCTCGTTGGTCTAGCGGCCGCAAGCGCTACTGTGGAGCATGAGGTCCTGAGTTCTATTCCCAGGACGGGCAGTTTTATTGGATTTTTGTATCTGGATTCCTCAGTAGATCCCGGAGTCTGTATTTGTGCCCGGTTGATGGCAATAGGCTCGACCCCTATTACATGGGACTTAAACATTATTGGCGAAATGTGGGTGTACTATACGTACACCTCTGCCCATCCATTCAGGAAAACAAGGCGAGATAGTATGTTATGTACTCGAAAAACAGACAAACAAATCTAAAACCGCTTCAAATCCAAGATATTCAGGAAAAATTCCCCATAATAACATCACAAAGAAAACAAACAGTATTACATAAATCGGTGGTTACCGAAACTCTTGGGTAGTTATTCAGATTCGACGGTAGATTATGTTCAGGACAGCGTTACTTATCGTCAAATTATACCGTCCGTAATGTATGTCCGAGCGACGCGATATATGGCAACTGTATGTAAATGTACTGGGAGGGACAGCGGTGTTGCGCGCACCGGGATATTTTGGGTAATAGCAACATTTGTAGGGAATTTGAAGCAAAGAAAGAAGGTAATTTTGTCCAAGCAATGGGTAATTCTGGAGAGCAGATGGTGAGGAGAACTGTTTTGTTCAGCGTGCATTGTTTCAACTTTGACTACAGTTAAAAGAAATTCATCGTGGCACTGAAACGTGGTCGCTCACAATGGGCCTCATTAGAAGGCTCAAAGTCTCCCAAAGGGCAATCAGAAACGAAATTATCCTTAGGAGAACCGAGGTAACCGACATAGCCGGATGAATTGCCAACCATAAGTTGCAATGGGCAGGGCACATTGCTCGCAGAACAGATGACCGAAATGAATGATGTCCGAAGGTTCTGGAGCGGCGACCGCGTACCGGAAATCGTACTGTTGGAAAGCCTCCCACAAGGTGGACCGATGACCTTGTGAAGGCCGCAGGAATCCGCTGGATGCGAGGAGCACAGAACCGGTCGAAGTGGTGATGCTTGGGGGAGGCCAATGTCCAGCAGTGGACGTCTTTCGGCTGAAATGATAATGATGATGATTAAAAAAATTATTGATGAAGAGAAAACATAAAGGTAAACTATCGATATTCCTTCAGAAACCACATTTTGAACCATTTTTGTAGGTTGTACTATTGAATTCATTTTTAAACGTTTGCTTTCAAAACTCAGTAATATCTAAAGAATACACGCAAACGTAGGCTTAGACCAAACGAACATAGAACCATAACAAAATCAAGAGCACTTTTTTCATCATATTCTTGGCATTTCAATAAGGTTATACCAACGTCTGTCCCTGTTTATACATAAATACTCAACTTGCTTATTTTTTCTGACTGACCGACTCCCTGACCATTCAAAAGTGCCTGTAATTGGTTTAGTTGAAATAAATGTTTTGAGAATTTGATAGAATGGGAATAGAATGAGCATTCACTCGTTTGGTCCAAATCTTAATACAGAAAACAATTTTAGAATTTTAAAATTCCAGGCCGTTTCTACCCGACTGTACCCGAGTCTAGGATAATGGGCGAAGAAATAAAAATGTAGAGAACCCTAGGTGCTAACACTGGTTAAATCATGCACAGTGACAATTTATGTAAGTACGTTACTTCGCACTTCTACCGGCGAGTTCGTGTTTAAGCCGGTCAACGTGGATAATGTATGGTGGCATGCGTCTTCCGAGGTTCTTGTAACAGGCAACGTTCCAAAATGTTTTACAGGTGTATATTTGAGACTAATGAGAAATGCATCGATGCTCGTCTGATTGAAAAATTGGTTATTTTTAAACGAGATTTTTGATAAATAACAGCGATATTATTGCTGTTTTGCATGGATGTGGCGCATATTCTCCCCCAACTTGTTCTTTTTCAGGTTTGTGTTCTTTCTTGCGGCCATGTTTACCGCAAATAAACGTATCTTCTTTCTTTTTATTTATAATAAAAGTAGAAATACCAGAGCGACACACACGAACTTAGAAATGACGGACATGCAAAAGGGACGAGCGAGATACCACGTTAAGAAAGAGAAGGTTAGATGGCAGTAACCATAGATTAGACAAGAACATTCTAATGTCGTGTAAACAAGTTTACAGATTTACAAGTATTCAAACCTACTATGAAAAGAGTAATTTGAAGATACGTTTTTAACGTAAATGACGAGTTATTTCTTTAATTATGAATGAATAGTTCACACGTCTTAATGAATCCTCCAGATCTACTTAGATGATAGAAAAACTGCGATCACAAATTCGTCTCAATTCCCTAATAAATATACAAGGAGGAGACGACAATATGACAATAAATTAAACTGCGTATATCTAATGATGTTCCCAGCCTGCATACAAAAATTCAATCAAATATATCCAATAGTTTAGGCACCATAGCTAGTCAAAGATTGGCAAAACCCATAGTCAGCCCATCACTACTATTTAGGTTGTTTGTTAAATGAAACATGGATAAGCCTCGTCGGTCTTGTGGTCGCCAGCGCTACTGCTGAGCATGAGGTGCTAGGTTTAATTCTCGGGTCGGACAAAGTGTTATTGGGTTATTCCATTTGAAATTTCTCGGTAGCAGCCCGGAGTCTGGATTTAGCCCCCGATTGATGGCAATAGGTTCGCCCCCTGTTACAATAGGTTCGCCCCCTGTTACATGGGACTAAAACGTTACTAGCGAAATGTGTGTACTACTTCCTAAATTTTTATTTTATTATGGATTGTTTTGTTTAAATTTATATTTACTGTACACTGGACACTCAACGTGTACGTCTTATTTACATCGTTCTCACATATAATTATACCTATATTCAACATTAATGATGTAACTAATATTTATGTAACAATATAATTTAAAAGAGTGTCCATGAAGTTTCTTGCCCGTTCTTCTCCATAGGTACCTACTACGCTTTGGGATGGGCAACTAGCTTCATATTTCTGACTGACCGACCACTTGACAATTCAATAGTGCCTGTAAATGGTTTAATTGAAATAAATGCTTTGAGTTTGAGTTTAAAACCTTCGAGGATTTACAGGCGCGATGTTATATTGTGTAAACTTGGATATTTAGTATTTACATCATATGTACAATGTTGAATATTATAAAGCACCGCTTAATTCCCCACACATTTCACGTGTCAGATTACACAAAACAAACAGCCAAACAACAGAATGTTTTTAATAAAATCCCAAATGAAAACAATTACACGTACAAATTGGTTAATTTACTTTCTGAATACGTCACCGGCTTAATAAAACAACACAGCCAAATAATATAGGTCTGTAATGCCCTATTAGCTCGACGAGTCCACATTTAATTTTATTTTTGTCGCATTAAATCGGATAATTATGATATGTGCGCACGCAAATTGGAGATAAGGGTGGGGGCTGAGTAGCGATTATTTGATTTTTTGTTTGCTCCGAATTACTTTTGGTCATAAAATTTTTATTCGATTTGTGGGGTCAAATCGTGTCAGGTCAGGTGACAGGTCAGCTTGCTGACTATGGTTTTGTTATTGTTATTAGAAATTAATGTTTCTTTATTTTACTTCGAAGGTCCTAGTTTATCATTTGTGGCTACAAGTTACAGCTATATACATATAAACATAATGCAGCATTGCATATGTAAGCGGGCACGCCCTTTATGCCAGGAGGCTTTTTATTATGTATTAAGTTCTGTTTGCGTTTTTGTTTTTATTATTTATTTCTGCTTCAGTATAGTTTTAAATATTGGCATGTGCTAGCTGACATATGGCAAATATTTTTAATATTTTTGTGTTTCGTAATGTTAATTACTTATTACTATATGTATAGAATCCAGTTCTTCTAACTGAACAGACAGCAGTGCTGCTGGGGAGTTTGTTCCGCCACTTCTTCTTCCCAGTTAAAGCACTAGGAAGAGGTGAAGGGTGGGCGTTTTGGGGGGACTGCCTTATGTGATTTTGACGTTCAAAAAGTGCTGATTCTCAGCCTAATTTGAATAAATGACTTTTGATTTTGATTTGATTTTGTCGTGGTCAGCATTTTTTTTTTTTGTGGGTGGGAAATCATCAAATAACCCCGCTCTGGGCGAAGCGGGAGGGCGTGTCAGACTCTTACTGACTAAAACCCACCCGTGTTCCTTCAGTTGCGGGGCCACGGAATCCCTCTGAGACTTTCCCGCAACCCTGGCAGGCATCGGCCCTAGCGGACCCCGTCATTGATGCTGACATCTGTTTGAGGCGCGCGTGGAACACAACGCGCCGTCGACCCGGGCCTGGTCCTTATCGGACGGCGAGCTGAGGCGTGGTCAGCCTGGAAATGAAATTAGCGCTATTTGAAGAAGACTAAATATAAAAAGATGTTGCATGTCTCAATATTATGTTTGTTACTACTAGCAAGTTAGGGCAACAAACTCAAAATGAATAACTCGCATTGATCAATATTTTATTTTATTTTTTATATGTGTAATTTAAAAGCCATTCTCTTTACTTGATTTTAATGCTTTATTCTCTGATGAGCCAATCAGAGAATAAACAACGACTTGTCAGTACCTATGTTAAATAACAATAATCCATAAAACAGCCATGACATGTAGATAGATGTCTAAGGGCTTATTTTCAATAGTCAGATAACTTTTATCTGAAGAATAAATCTCACAGTTTGACATATTGTCTATACAAAAGCTGTCAAACCACAATCTTTATTCCTCGGATAAACTATTAAAATCAATAATCACAAACAAAACGTGCAACGGTGTTCAAAGGAAGACAATCAATATCATCTACGTATATAATAACAAGATAGTTTAAGAGCTAGCTCCAGTACGTGTAGTCGTGGAGCCGGACATCGGTACAATTATATAATTCAGTTACACGCTATACGCTGCGCTCGTCTCAACTATGACCAGTAGACAGGTCGGGTCTCAGTGACAGCGAGAAATGAGCTAGTGTTTTTAGCAACCACTGGTTAGTCCGTGCGCGTAAAAATTAGTATCTCAGTAGTTCTAGCCTGCAAGACACAATAGCGAAACGGCCCGCCGGACGCCCTCGCGATAAAGTTCTTATATCTTGCAAACTATAAACATTTAGTCAAAATAAAAACTATGAATGGAAAGCTGATTTGGTACATACCTACACCTATTTATTTATAGTGGTCTACAAAGATCTATGGTGTCTACTCAGAGTGGAGGATGCGTTAAAAATAGCCATCAAACACATTTAATATTCTCTTAAAAGCTTACAACTAATCAGGGGCTTTCTCTATAAATCACTGCAACAGGTTTTCTTTAGGTAGATGACAGATGACTGACAGTACTACAATAATGATACAATGGCATTTATAAATATTTAATACTAGCTTCAGCCCGCGACCTCGTCCGTGTATTATTCCTCGTTCCCCCGACCCACCCCGTCTTAGCTTAGCGTAATTTTGACGTTCCAAAAGTGGTGATTTTCAGCCAAGTTTGAATAAATGACTTTTCATTTAGTTTTTTTTTTCCTTCTGAGTTTTCTTCTTTTTGCTCGCCTCCTAAGTATCCTAGCGTGATGTTAAATAGCTTATAGCCTTCCTCAAGAATTAGGCTATTAAATTCAAAAATAATTTTTCAAATCCGACTGTTGTTCCAGAGATTCCCCCCTACATACAAACTTACAAACTTTTACCTCTTTTCTTCTTTTTAGTATACGATATTATCATCATAGTACCTTTTTTGTCATGTTTTCTTTCCGTCAACCATCTCGGTCTTATCCTGGGCCCTATTGAATGTAACTGAAAATGCTACATATTTGTCTAAAAGTGACATAATTGCCAGATTTTCACGATAGGTAGGTGTTGTTTATTAAAGCAGAAAACCATGATATCACTTACGTTTGATTGAGCTCGGCTAGTCTATTTTAGTTATTTTTATAGCGTGTATGTATGACACGATGTAGTCACGGTGGCATCACAATTCATCTTCGCAACGTCTTATATATTAGGCAAAGTATACCTACACTTATACACAAAAAATGGTCATATTAATATTATTAACACTAGAAATAAGGACAAACTACGTGCTCCCTTTCACCGGCTTCATAAGGTTTATAACTCATTTATTGGGCTTGGTATAAACTTTTATAACAAGCTTCCCCCTTTTTTGTTAGATTTGCCTTTTAATGCATTTAAAGCTAAAGTAAAATCCAACCTTTGTTCAAAGGCATACTATTCTATCAGCGATTACTTACTTATACGATAATAATAATAATTTATTCAAAAAAATATAAGGACTCACGTTAAATACAGTTTTTCTTAAATCTATGTCAAGTTCACCTATGATTTGTGCTTGAACTAGGTAATCCTGTGTTTCAGGCGATTGGAGGTAATTGATTAAATAATCACATAATTATCATATATATCTTATTGGTACTTATCATGTAAAAAGGTGTATAAAATTATATAATATGAACAATATTTATTTTAACACAAGTAATAACTTCTCTGTATCTTCATAGGACATAGTTTGAAGAGCCTCCATAAGGATTTTCTTGCAGTTAACTCAAGACAATGTTTATGTTCTTTCTCCAGAATTAGCTTACCTACTGACAAGTTATATGAGTTCTTATAATTTTTATTTTATTTGACTATATTAGTCAATTTATTTTAATTTAATTTTCATTTATTATTGACATAACCTACTCATTTTAATGTTCTTTCAATGAGTTGTGTTGCAATATGTGGTTAGCTAGCGACCTCGATAATTGATCATATCATTATTTTGAGCAACCGGCTGCAAGATCGTCATGCTTCCTTAGATGTCACTGCTTGCGGTAGCGTCGGGGGTCGGATTGCCTCCTTCCCTCAAAGCTGGCGAGGGGGGTAATGGCAGATCTTTGCGTTATGCTCGTGAACGGGTGCGGCTTGTGATGACAGGTCGTCTTGTTGACAATGGTTTTGTAATTTATATTAGTAATTAACTGTTTATTTATTTTACTTCGAAGGTACTAGTTTATCATTCATGACTTCCAGTCACAGCTATGTAAACATAATGCAGCATTGGAAATGTAAGCGGGCACGCCCTTTATGCCTGGAGGCTTTTATTTAGGCATTAAGTTCTGTTTACGTTTTTATTATTTATTTCTGTTGAGTATATTTTTCAATGGTTTTGTTTGTAGGATATTGGCGTGTGCCAGCTGACATAAGGCAAATAATTTAATTTAACGTTTTTTGTTTCGTAATGTTAATTACTTACTACTGTATAGAATCCAGTTCTTCTAACTGAACAGACAGTTGTGCTGCTGGGGAGTTTGTTGCCCCGCTTCTTCTTCCCAGCTAAAGCACTAGGAAGTGGTGAAGGGCGGGCGTTTTGGGGGGACTGTCTTATGTGATTTTGACCTTCAAAAAGTGCTGATACTCAGCCTATTTTGAATAAATGACTTTTGATTTTATGAAAGAAACGGACAAAATTGCCGGGTTGTCAGATTGTCTCCTGAATCCTGATCCTGATTGGTTTTTATGAAATAGGCCCCTAGTTTTATCCAATCTCACCCTCAGTTTCATGAACACCAGTCCGCCCCACTTCCCGCTGCCACTGGCTCCCCACCCTTAGGCATTTGCAATGCTTGTTAATGTTAATAGAGAATCTGAATTCAACGCGCGATCGCTTTCCAGCTTACTGAATATCCATTTCAAGCACATTACTGTATTTAATACATCTATAATAATATTAGGTTATGTCTTAACTTGATAATAGGCTGTGTACGTTGTCAGGACTGTTGTAACATAGTCAGGTGGAAGAAAGTGATGTTTGTGATTAGTTTGTTATTGGGCGAGGACAAGTGGTAGCTTAAGCTCTCTATGTTGTCGTCATGACGATGTCGTCATACAGGTCCCGTCACGTAAAAAGAACGCTGATTGACATGGAGGGCATGTTTTCTAATATTATATAGTATTACAATTACTATATTATAGAATATGGTTTTAATTTGTAATTGTTTTGTTGTAGATTCATAATAGGTACTTTACTAGCTATATAATACTATAGAATAGGCTAGAATTAAATTAATCGCTCAGTGCGCAGGTACAGGCGAGCGTTCTTTTTACGCGACGGGACCTATAATTGTGTAGCGACCTGTAATGTGGAGGCATAATTTCAGTTTTAATTACTACTTATTAAAACACTGCATTTATGCCTCTTAGTGAAGTTAGTCCCATAGTTGTACTAGCGTGTGTAGTTCGGAAATTATCCCACGGGGTCGTACTACGTCCCTTGTATAAATCCAGGTTATAAACTATCTGTGTGCCAAATTACATCCGAATCCATTCAGCGGTTTTGGCGTGATTGAGTAACAAACATCCAAACGTACACACTTCCACATTTATAATTTTATACAGGGTGGAAACTTTCAGCGGGGCAGTAAGGGGAAGTACCTTATCCGTTGCAGCTACACGAAAATGGTCTTAAGAGACTGTCCATAATTTTTTATGGAATTTTGATCCCCATTCACAGATTTTCAATAAAAATACAGTAAGCAAGAAAATAGAAACAAACTGAATAACTGAAGAAAACAAACTGTCAAGATTGTTTTTTATTTAATAATAACGAGTTCGAAATTTTAATTGTTTTTAAACTTATCTTTTTATTCAGTCAACAAAAAGATCTCAATCGTCACTAAAAAAGCTTTTGCGTAAAATTTTCATACAAAATGTACGGGATAAGTTTTTGCAATTTGTGACTTTTTGAGTACTCCAGCGATGGTTGGTCTCATAGAAGTTTTTGATCAGTATTAGAAACAGGATCGATTGGCATCAAAAAATGTTTTTGTGTAAAATGGCTGTTTTCTTGTAACTGTATTTTTTTTTTGAAAAATGGAGACCAAAATTCCATAAAAAATATGGATAGTCTCCTAAGACCATTTTTGTGTAGCTGCAACGGATAAAGTACTTCCCCTTACTGCCCCGCTGAAAGTTTCCACCTTGTATATTAGTAGGATTAAGTAGATATTTAAACTAATGTTTTATACTATGAATGTACAATATTGGCTATTGTTTTAGCTGTATTAACATTTAAAACAATAACCTACCAATTATTTAATTTTGTCATAATTACCTAACTCATTTTATATTAATTCATTCATTTATTAATAATGTTTGCGTGCCTAATATAAGGCAGATTGTACAGGGATCACCCATTTTACAGTTAGACCACGTTCGCACGGACATAAAAATATCGCAGCGAGATTTTATCGCACACTGGATTTTCAACTCTCGGTGTTGAACCGAGCATTGAGAATCCAACAGAGTGCATCCCAGCGGGTCGAGAAAACACACGGTTCGAGTTTCAACTCTCGGCGCTAAACAGTGCGTTGAAGATCCAGTGCGTGAAAAATCCCGCCTCGATATTTTTACGTCCGTGCAAACGTGGACTTATATCTTATTTAATGTAGACACGACGACATATCAAGCTATATTTTTCCAGTTTTAGCTGACCTCTCATTGTATAGGCTTTCCGTACAATGAGAAGTCTGCTTATACTGAAAATTTATAGTTTGATTTGTCGTCGTGCGTACCTACAATCTATGCAAATGTTTACTTTACTAACTAACTGCCAAGAGCTAGATTCTATGGCTTTTACTGCAAAAAGTAAAAATTGATAAACGTACTTAATCAATACGTTCTGGCGATCACGGCCCTTTAAGTTTAGGTGTAACAAAAGCGTCTTAATCAATACGTTCTGGCGATCACGGCCCTTTAAGTTTAGGTGTAACAAAAGCGTCTATGTCCACATTACAATTGAAAATCGTACACTTTTACGTTACATCTTTTCCCCCGAAAGATGTAGATTATTAAGGAAATTAAAATTAAATAAACTAAATGTAGGCATATTCACCAACATATTGGCTCAACCTTCGTCACAGGAGGCGAAAATGATTTACACTTTAGTTAATAATAACAACAGTGGTACTTAGTATAATTTATTTAGTATTATTATAGACATAATGATTACTTTGTATTAGTCATAGATTAAGTTATGATGGAACTGGCATGAACTGCGTTCTAAAGTTCCTAAATAAAATAAAGAATAAAAAAAATAAAAAATCTTTTTTACCTAAAACTCCCTGAAACGGTCGCTACATCGCAAGAAACGAATTTACCCCAAACTAGCTTCCGTCCGCAAAATAATCTGCGTGCTTTTTTTTTCTTTCTACACGGTTCCTAAGGAGCGTAACGTGATGTTAAATAGCCTATTAAACCTTCCTCAAGAATCAGGCTAAGATTTTTCAAATCCGCCGCTGGGTAGTTTCAGAGACTAGCGCGTTCAAACAAACAAACTGTTCAGCTTTATTATAATAGGTCTTTACCTATGAAGTTGCCGTTTTACAATACTCGCAATTTGAAACGTAATTTATGTATGGCTGGCAATAAATTCTAAATTCGAACAAATTTTATTTAAAAAATATGGAATTCTATTTTCAAAGTCATTTGTTTATTGATTAGTATTTTGTTTTCACTACATTTGTATATTTTTCATCAATATGGACACGATAAAAATACAAGTAATTATGGATTACGGGTTCCGTCGCGGTAGCAATGCCGCATAAACGGCTCGCAACATTCATTACGTATACGGACGACACACGACTCGTCATTAGTTTGAACGCTTCCGACATGGAAACTTTGATCTAAAAAATAAAACGCGTGATCGCCCGAAAACTAAACGATACTCAATCTACGGCTGAGTTAGCAGCAGTTTTCAAGGTCAGCATCAAAACAAAATTGGCCCATTTGCGTCAATTAGGCAAGGTAAAAAACTTGATAAGCGGTGCCGCACGAACTGAACGATCGCCAGCGCGACGAAGTTAAGGTATGCCTTGCGTTGCTTAACACACAGAAACGAAGGGATTTCGAACCTTATTGTCACTTGCGATGAAAAATGGATTCTATTTGATAATCGTAAGTGGTCATCATGCTGGTTAGACCCTGGTTCACCGCCTAGGAATGCCTCAAACGAAAACTTACCCCTCAAAAGTCATGGTCACTGTTTAGTGGCTTACTGTCGGTATAATTCATCACAGCTTCTTAGCAAAAGGCACCAGCATTACTGCGGATGTATACTGTGAGGAACTGGGCACAATGATCGAGATGCTCGCAAATCTCAGGCCAGCCTTGGTTAATCGCTCGTCCCCGCTGCTCCTACGCGACAACGCACGACCTCATACGGCACAGCATACGGTCTCTAAGCTACAAGAGCCTAGGGTTGGAAGTTTTGCATCATCCACCGTACTCACCAGACCTTGCGCCGACAGACTTCTACTTTTTCCAAAATTTAGACAACGTCTTGGCAGGGAAAAAATTCAATACCCGAGAGGCAGTACAAAATGCCTTTGAAGACTTCTTCAATAAGGGCATTGAAAAATTACCACTGCGCTGGCAGAGATGCATCGATAGCATAGGTGCATATTTTGATTGATAGAAATAAAATATTTATATAAAAAATTACTTTTACTTTCTGTATACTAAACGGCAATTTCATAGATAAATACCTTATATTAGTATAGATAATATTAAGGTTAATGACGTTTTTCATAACTGCTTCAACTTAAAAGTTTCACATAGCACCACGTAAAAGACTAACCACAACTTCACATCTACATGAGTTGGAGTACATAAGGCAGGCTGGTCCATGCAAGGCCAGGCTGGGCCAATATCGGAGTATCTCAGGACGAACTAACGACACAACTTCGCCACAGCGGGTTAACAAAGAAAAGTTTCGGGCGAAACGAAACTGTCAACTACAGGTATCGGAGGAGTTTCGTGTTACTGCTACAAAAGTTAGGGATACCACTGGCTTAAATAAATAAGAAAAATCACATTAAATGAAGCTTGAAAATTGCACCAAAAGGCTAACGGTAATGCAAGGTTGTCAGTTTGGCTCCTTGCGCGAGAAGCCAATCCTAGAAGGAATTATGAAAATATTTAATTCTAAAACACAGGTTAATATATTAATTAGTCTTAAGAAGCAATTCGGTTGAACCTCCAAGTTTTGCCAGCGGCGTACAAATTGTATAGTTCCAGTGGACATAAAAATTTAAATCAAATTCAAATACATTAATTAAATTAATAAATTAAGTATTACGAAATGAGTAAGGTAGTTTAAATTAATTAATATGAAATGCGAGGAGCACAGGACGGGTCGATGTGGCGATGCTTGGGGGAGGCCTACGTCCAGCAGTGGACGTCTTTCGGCTGAAATGGTAATGATGATGATGAAGATGAAGAAATTCAATAAACAAATTACTCAACATACAACAAAAATACACATTAATGAATGTCTTTACTTACTCAATTTACTTTAATAATAATATTGTCGTTAAGCAATGTATCTACAGTGTACATAGTAGCAGTTATGTATTAGAAAAAGTGATGATTTCTTTCTTTCTTAAAGCTCGTGATCTTATTGTTAATATTAACAATATATTATCTATAGTTCCTTCAAGGAGTCCGGAGAGTTATCTATCATACAGGGTTACTTGTAATTTGACGTATATCCGTCAGGAGCTGATAGGGGGGTCAAAATACAACAAATTGAGCCCCCCATATGTGTGGCCGATAGTTTTCGAGATATTTTAACTTTAAGAGTTTTCGATATTTACCCAAAATTTCACATTTAATTCCAAAAAAAAACCTACATATTGAATGGGTACCATTAAAAAAATATATATTATTGTAGCTAGCACTTCAATGAAGCACGTAATTAAAAATACTTAAGTCACAAAATAATTCAAATTTATAGACTGATTATGATTATAACAATACTAATAAACCATTTTTATTCTGCAGAAAAGAGCCATCGGAGCCTTAAAATATAGTCTCCGCAGGCGCGATTCTCTAAGGGAACTGTTTAAGGATATTAACTACTACCTGGGAGCCTTATATCAAAATTTTTTTCTAATAATTCTGATAATATCCTATAGCTAGTTATACCTTGTTGGATAACTAATGAAACGTAGACATTTTAAAGCACATCTGCAGCATGACTATCATATACATTTATGTAAATATTTCTGAAAGAAAAAAACATGTTTGACGAATTTATTTCATTTTATAACTATCAATCGTCTACTACGACCCGTTGGTTCAGTTAATTGCAATTCTAGTTTTGAGAGTAATAAAACAACTTATTTACTACATAAAAATCGCAAGCACAAACAGGTTAGAGGCAAAACATCCCAAAAAAATATCCCAATAGACAAAAAACGGCAATATTTAAGAAAAGTCTTTACAAAGTCGGTTATAATAAAAACGGTTAAGTTTTGGGTACGGTGTTTCATAGTCAAATCAGTCAGGAATGATGGAAACTACAACCTCTTAAAGTATCTAGGTCGACTTATGTACTCTGGATGGAAATAACGTGTACACCTTTTTTGTACATCTTTCTCACATTTAATAAAGTTCAACGTTAATGATGTAACTAATATTTTTTATAATAATATAATAATTAGAGTGTCCATGGAGTTTCTTGCCCGTTCTTCTCCATAGGTACTTACTACGCTTTGAAATGGGCAACTAGCTTTATATTTCTAACTGGGCCGACGCCTCGACAATTCAAGTGTGCCTATAGATGGTTTAATTGAAATAAATCTTTTGAGTTTGAGTTTGAATGATGTTGACCAACTATGGATCATACAGACTTCACATAAACATATTACAAACTTCGATTGCTCCGTACGCGAACCATACAGCAATGGTTCAGTTTCTGACAGTCAAACCTAATGATAAATGATTTTATTTCTGTAAGTAGGTTTGTACAAACACTTTTATCATAATATTTTAAAAACTATTTGAGGTCGGCGTTACCTATCTGACTATTCTGACAAAAAGGCCGAAACAAACTCAGAGGTCACAGTCTCTTTTGAAAGAAAGAAAGAAAAATATTTTGTTTGGGACACGCACAGGAAATACAAAAAATAAAAAATAAACTTTTAGAGTTCAGATATAATCTTGGTCCAATCATGTCAAGACCTATTGAAATAATCTACTCATTTCAACGTTTTTTATTGAGTTTTATTGCAATATATAGTTAGCTAGCGACCTCGAAAATTGATCATATTATTCTTTTGAGCAACCGGCAGCAAGTTCGTCATGCTCCCTTAGATGGCAATGCTTGCGGTAGCGTCGGGGGTCGGGTTGCCTCCTTCCCTCAAATATGGCGAGGGGGTAATGGCTGATCTTTGCGTTATGCTCGTGAACGGGTGCTGCTTGTGGTGACAGGTCATCTTGCTGACTGTGGTTTTGTTATTGTTATTTGTAATTAACTGTTTCTTTATTTTACTTCGAAGGTACTAGTTTATCATTTGTGACTACAAGTTACAGCTACATTTATAAACATAATGCAGCATTGCATACGTAAGCGGGCACGGCCTTTATGCCTGGAGGCTTTTATTATGTATTAAGTTCTGTTTACGTTTTATAATTTATTTCTGCTTAAGTATAGTTTTCAATATTAGCGTGTGCTAGCTGATATATGGCAAATAATTTTAATGTTTTTGTGTTTCGTAATATTAATTACTTATTACTGTATATAATCCAGTTATTCTAACTGAACAGACAGCTGTGCTACTGGGGCGTTTGTTGCGCCACTTCTTCCGAGCTAAAGCACTAGGAAGTGGTGAAGGGCGGACGTTTTGGGGAACTGTCTTATGTAATTTTGACGTTCAAAAAGTGCTGATTCTCAGTCTAGTTTTAATAAATGACGAAATGAATTGAAAGAAATTGAATGAAATGTAGAAATGCTCTTTTGAGGAAATAACCACCCAGATTCAGTGGACCTGTTAAGTCAGTGCACGTATTTGTCAGTAATCCTGTAGCTCAACTCAGAACTTAAGAAACTCAACAATTCAACGAACAATGCCAAGGAAAGGACATTTGGGTAGGCTGCATAAATTACTCAAACTGCCAGACCATGATTAAAAGTAACTGACAAAAAAACAAAAAACAATGACCCACATAGTCTTCACATTCACAATAATTAAAATAATATACCTAATACTTTTCAAAGTAAATATTCATATCATTGTATATATAAAAATCACCAAGGACGTGAGGTCGTTGGTGAGAGTGCCCTCTTCGGGATTAGTGACTCCGTCATCTTGGCGGGAGATATTAATGCCAAACATCCCGCTTAGAATAGAAACACGACCACTACCAGAGGTAGGATCGTGTTCAACATAGGCACCTCCCTTAACTTTGACGTCATCGCTCCGATGAACTCAACCCATTTGTCTGGCGATCCAAACCAGCTTCCTGATGTTCTCGATGTAGCACGGCTCAAGAATGTAAACCTCCGTTTGCAATCAATAGAGACACTACACGAGATCAACTCTGACCACCGCCCAATTGTACCACCATCTAGCCCCCTACGCGGACCCATTCGACCCCATCCAGCTCCCTCAGACCCGTATAACCGACTGGAAGAAAGTAAGTGAAATACTGAAATCTACCACGTCGGCGTCGCCTCCCTTGGACACCACCTAAAGCGTTGCTTTTGACAAACCCGCTAAGCCCGAATACCTTGCCGACAGCCAAGAGTCCCAATGTCCTCCCAGCTCTAAAACAGTAGACCAAGCGCACCTGGACAAGGTTGACGTTGAAGTCGAACGTAGAGCTTCCCTCCCACTTGCTGAAGACCCCGATGATTCTCTGCCTCCCGGCACCCCTGACGAAGTGCATGACATCATAAAAGGGCTCCACGCTCGGTTAACCACTGGTTCAGACGGTATCACCAATAAGGTGTACAATCTCCTCCCCGCCCCTCTCATAACGCTTATGACCGCCATCTTTATTGGGCCATGAGCAATAACATCTTCCCACAAGCGTGGAAATAGGCTATCGTTATAGGGGTCACCAAACCAGGCAAGCCCAAGTCCGATCCCACTAGTTACCGTCCCATTAGTCTGCCCAATGTTATCGGCAAAATCTACGAGAGGCTTATTCATAAGCGTCTCAAAGACTTTGCTGAAGCAAAGAACCTCATCATCTCCTACGAGCAGTTTGGTTTCCGAACCCAACACTCGTGCATCCAACAGGTCCACCGTCCACCACTTAAGCACGGTTCTCCAGCGTAACGCGACGACGCGCGTGCTATTCTTCAACATAGCGGAAGCATTCGTCAAAGTGTTTTATTTAATATATTCATTGACTTAATATATAGGCTTTTCCATTTACTAGACGGGTTTATATCTCCCGCCCCCCGTTCCGCAACTCGATCACTATCACTATGTATGGCAAGCCAGGAGCCCTTAGGAGAAACGAGCTAAATACCTAGGTGGGATCCTTGACCACCACCTAATCTTCAGTGAATACATAAAGACCATGCCATTTAGAAAAAAAAACAAGGTGTTAGGAGCTCAACTACTCGACGAACAATACCAAAGAAAGCAAATTTGCCATTCCTATTTTGTTACTAGTTTTTATTTATAAGTTTATTTACAACAAAGAAATCCTCTATTCCTGTACCCCTTAATAGGAAAAGACGTCTACGCGATAGTTCAGAGTCTGCCGCGATTTGTTTAGACTTTTTCCGAGGTGCAAGCCCGAAGTAAATTGTTTTCAAACTAATATAAATTCGTCTCCAATACCCCGTGTTTATCGGAGGAAATTATTTAGTTTATTTATTTCGTGAAGGTGTAGCGACCTTTTTAGTTCAGAGAAAGATGTTTGTTTGTTTAGTGAAATGTCTACTGAATGTTTTTTTTTCAGTTAAGTACTTTGTTTTCAGGAGAATTTCAAACCATTTGTTTTGGTGAAATTCTTTACTTCCCAAATACAATTGAAACGACCCTTTTATTCAAAAATACACCCACTGTTTTTTTTTTGTTTTTTTAAGGGGTTTTTTTTAAGCTTCCGTAGTCAAATGGCAAAATCGGAATCCTTATCATGACATCCATCCATTTTACTCGGAAACTATTGGCACTATATCGATGAATATTGGAAAGAAGTTATTCATGGTTTTTTATTTCAAGAAATAATATGAAATAGAATCTTATTTTGGCAGTTGATAAAATGAATACTGTGAATGCGTAAATATTCATAGCCCACCACTGTGCGTGGGTTGTCTATTGTTTGCCCGACGATTATATGCCATAATCATCATTTTCCCGAATTTCATTTGCCCGAATGTTTCATTTGCCCTAAAAGACATATGACATACTTTTAATTGCCCGAATTTTAGATACCATAAGATACGAATGCCATAAGTATTGTTTGCCTTATTTTTATGTGCCATAATAATTATTAGACATAATATTTAAATGGCCTAATATTTAAATGATGTTTCTACAGGCGCTTTAAAATGTACTTTAGTTATAAATACATTGGTGGGTACACGGAACATTTTGTGTCAAATTAATGAGATATTATCTAAGAAAGAAGAATATACAAAAGAAGAATTTTTGCGTGCTTTAGCATCAAATTTGTATTTGCATTAAAAAAGAAATTGTACTACCTAATTATAATTATATAGTTTGATTATTAAACTTGTTTTTAATTCTAATACTTACCTACTTATTAGCTTTCTGGCTGTCGATGTCGATGGGTGCGCAATGTTTGGTATAATAAGAATAAACTTATTTATTCTGTGCATGGTTTTTTTTTCTGTGCATGGTTGATGGTGGGCTAGGTCGACGGAGCCCCGCTTCGCGGGGCTCCTACTTCTGTGTGGTTTATAAAAAAATAACCACGAAGGGGATGGCGGGTTCTATTCGCTCGCTTCGCTCGCTCACACGACCCCGCCATCCCCTTCTAACCTAACCTGTCCGAGTCGGGGTGCCCTAAAGTCCCAATTGCATCCAACTTCTCTTGATATAAACAACCGTTACACACCCGATGTCGATGGCAAATTATGTTATGGCATATCATAATTATGGCATGTGATAATTAGGGCTTACAATGATTATGACAAATAATGTTATGGTAAGTGACTTTATGGGAAACAATGATTCTGGCACGTGACTAATATGGCAAATGAGAGTAGGGCAAATGAGTATTATGTCATATGATATTATGGCTGTTGACTATTATGGCAAATGATATTAGGGCAAATAAAATTCGGGCAAACGGCGGTATACCCTGTGCGTGGTCTGATACACACTTGGCCGATTTTTTTTATAAAACTGTAACGCGACGAAACACCACGAACTACTATGTAATTACACACATAACATAACATCACGACTGGAATACCCGAAGGGTCGGGCAGAGGTATACCTATAATACACTCACATTTCGCCAGTTATGTTTAAGTCACAAGCACACATCCAGACCTGGCTGCTACTGAGATATTCCTGAATTCTTCCTGTATTTAGCTAAACTCAATAAAAGGTTATTCCTACTAACTACAACAAATCATATCAAAAAACCAGCACTCGTTGAAACAGTCTAAATAATTTACCCGACCATACTCCATAAAAGGGAGGTGCGTATTTTGTCCCGCACCAAAACGTTTCCCTTATTTCTATTCAGATTCGAAAAAAGCATCTACGCGGGACAGTGCTAGTGTATTTTTTAATCTTTTTCCACATTTACGCTAGATTTGGAACAGTGTGTGGCGTTACTAGGGCAACTCACTTTTATAAATCAAGTAAAAAATGTAAGTGAGTTCATTCAAGTGAGTTTGATGATAGTTCAACTGTCGCATTGGTTAATAGATTGGCTTCCGTGCTACGGGTTCAAGGTAATATTTTCCTACTCTTTTTAAGATCTAAAAAAATACCGAGCACTTTTTGTTATTGAAGCTACAATAATTAATCTCCCAATCCTTTCACCGCATGTGTTACCTATATTCAAGCAAATAAATGACCTATTTGAATTTTTATTTAATTGTAGTCAAAATTATTCCATAAGCATCATTCTTCCTCCTCATTCCTTCATTCCTTAATCATACTGTCGACATAAAACTATTTTGTGAGACAAGATTTATTGTTTAAACTAAAATGTAGCCTTCCAACCACAACAGATAAACATACCTATAACTTATAATTAACTATAGTTAACTAATCGACTACCTTGCTAAGTCAATTATTGGGATTAGATCAAGATTAACTTGGTATTAGATTTACAAATTTGCACAGCCAGTCAATGCACGTAATCTCCGCCATTGAATTACGGATTAACGGTCAATTTGCGTAAAGGTTGAATAATCACCGGTCACGTTCGGCGATTTAATTGTGTTATTATTCATTGTTGAAATGATGTGGTGATTGAAAATGATAATGGATGATGAATTCTTCCCAACATATATATACCTCTAGTTTTCTATGAATTGAGAAACATTATATTTAGTATGTGCGTATTTATGTATCTATTATTTGGGATATGTATATATCTGTGTATCAATTGTCGGCAATATGTATGCTTGAATATGAGGCTTTTGACAACGTTGGATGTGAATACTTTTAAGTCTCTTTTTTATTATTTTTTTATTTGTAATGTGCGTTTTGTTTTTGCAGAATAAACAATTGTTCTTTCTTTCTTTCTATCTATTTTAGTGTATTGTATACTTATTATTTGCACCAACGACAGCCTCATTTTATGTCCAGGCAAATCACTGCCCATTCGAAGGTTGCCTGGAAGAGATCGCAGAAGGCGATTAGGCCGCCCATTGCACAGATATTTTGTAGCGTCAGATTTATTTTTTTGTTATGTTTTTTATGGTACAATAAAGAATATATAAATAAATAAGTAAATAAAAGATAGATGTCAATTTACAATTTAATAAAATTATTTTACTTTATTTTCATGATGTTGTTACTTTTTATCTTGGGTGGGGCTACCTCGACGGTACGTCATCAGGGTGTGGATGTGGAGCTGTGGCGCAATTTATGTCCCACTTCTTATTCTACCCTCTCATCAGCTGCCTAGCCTTTTCTCAAAAATTTTTGGGGTCGGCTTCTAATCTAACCGGATGCCGCTGAATACCAGTTTTTTACATGGATTGACTGCCTTTCTGACCTTCACCACCCAGGTATTGGGTAACACTATACCTCTCGGTAAGACTGGTTGTCAGACTGTCGGGCTTATGAAGACCCGTAACGACCGTCAAAGCTCCACGAAATGACAACCGGGACCAACTATGTCTGGATTTTAAAGGAGACTGTGACCTCTGAGTTTGTTTCGGTTTTCTTTTCAGAGTAGTCAGATAGGAAACGCCGACCACATCTAATTTTTAAAATATGATTGACGTGTAAAAGTGTTTGTACAAACCTACTTACAGAAATAAAATCATTTATCATTTAACGGCTTAACGTGCTCTCCGAGGCACGGAGCGGTCTCGGTATGTAAAGATGGTCACCCATCCACGGACCGACCGCGGCAAGCGTAGATTAACCTGATCGATCGACCCATGCGCTGTTATTACTTAGCCACGACCTCCTCTGTGCCCCAAAAAATGCCGCTACAGTGACCTTTGCGCTGGCACCAACGATGCCGTAGAAATGGCGAAGTTTTGGGCCAACAAAGTCTAATCCACTATCGTGCCATCGACACGACGAAGAAGAACTTGGCACTTACTGACATAACGAAAATATACAAATGAGAAAGACTTTGAAATGAATATACCTACTGGCGACACAAAATAAAAAAAAATCAAATTCAGAATCAGAGTTTAGTAATGACATGTATTGTGTTTTTCACAATATACTTCACAAACAATATTGGAATCCAATCAGAATAAAAACCAAAAAACTCCACTTTGTTAACGATATCAAATTGGTATGATATAGCTACAGAAAAAAATACAACTACAAAAATCCTATCATTTACAAGTTTGAAAGTTCATCGTAAAAAATCCAATAAAATTTTGTTCCGTATTTTTCCGGCAGTAGTAATGAACGCGCCCACTGTCCAGTCGTATTTTATTTATTCTTCAATCATTGATTCCCTTTGTACTGTTTCAAATTTTCAATGGACTTATTCTTTTACAGCCAGTGTTTTAATATAGCAGGGAATATGGGCGGGTATAAAATTGAAAAATGTTTTCGGGGTTCGATAAAAAAGATTCATGTTTCAGAAAAAAAGTTTTGTATGTTTTTATACTCACGCTGTATATTGGTTAGGAATTTAGGTATAAAAGTGTAGGTATCGGCTTAGATCTAAATGTTTCGTATTTTTTAAACTTTAAAAAATATTTTTTGTTTAAAATTTCCAGCACGATTTACGATGTATTCAGAATTCCAAAATATATGTATGACATACTGTTTTTACTGGGAACGCATCCAAAATTATAAAAAATCTATGTATTTAGAGCTTACAATGATTATATTAGGTACTTAGACAGTGCGAGCGAATATGTTAGAATGTGAACTCATAATTAGTCTTAGTGCGTTTGTCCACCGCAGCCGTCACCGGGACGTTACCGAGATGGCGATGGGCGGCGCCGAAGTAGCGATACATATATTTACTATGGCCGCGTGTCCATCGCAACGTCCGTCACTCGAGCGCCGTCATCCCGGCCGCCGAGTTTCGAGTAGTTCTGCGCGACCGCTAGAACTCAGCCCGAGATTGTGAAGGCACACTGCCATCGCACGTGCGCCGTTTGCCCAGCTCTTGTTTTGTTTATCATAATATACCGAAGCACCGAGTTCGCTTGCGGTGGACAAACGATCACAGTCACCGCGACGTCACGATCGGTTCGAATAATCTCGTTTCTCGGTGAAGTCTCGGTGCCGGCTGCGGTGGACAAACGCCCTTAGTACTTAGTCTGTTGAAATAAAAATAAACATGTCTATGTTTGTTTATATATCGAAAGATTACTGTGACTCTTCTTATAAGGAGCACATGGTGCGCATTCACAAACTTTAGTTATCATGTTAATTTAAATAGACAAATTCATTAACAAAACATAATCCTTCTACCAGTCGGGTAAAACACATTTTCCAATCTCCTTAGCCCACATTTATTTAAAAATGCAAAACTTTTAAAATACCCTCTTCAGCACAAAACGCCCTCCTCCCAGACTCCCATCTCAACTTTCTTCCGCCACATCTACCGACTAATCCCTAACCCCCGATCTAATTTTCCAAATTTTTCTCAGCTGCACCAAAGTACACAGTATAGAGTACACAGTGCAGTCGTAGAGTACACAGAGTACGTAGAGTACCTACATAGAGAACAGAGAGTACACAGTCCGGTCCGCAGCCGCTAAGTAGCCTGGCACTCAGCGCTCGCTACACGATCCACCGCTAAGCTTATTTCGCCCGCTTTGGTTTTATAAAACTGGGTAAATTCCAACACAAAAATACTTCGATGGTAAATAACATGTGCGTGCATGGATGCGGTATGTTTTACGCCAGTAGTTTTTAGCTGAGACAGCTGTGAAGTTCCACGAAAAAAACAAAAACATACGCGAGGGAGATGATGAAGATGTGAGAAGATCAGTCAGTTAGGTTAGTAGAAGTGCTGTCTACTCGAAGTAGAAGAAGATAATCTTGCAAAATAATAGTCATCAAAAAACTTAAGATAAGTAAGATAAGTTGCGTGTTCGGACTGTTAAAAACTTAACTAAAGGTTTGTAAATGAAAGTAAAGTGCACTGTAAATAATATACTTATAATGTGGTTCTAAAAGACTGTACAATGTTGGAATTCGATCTTGGGACAACAGACTTGGAGTGCGGTGCGTGCGGCGGCCAGCCCGCTGCCGCGGTGTCGTTCCGCGCCGCGCCGCGCTCTCCGCGCGTCTCCTGGCGTGGACTATGATTCACACCATGTATGCGTGAACACGGACTTGAAAAAGTCTGAAAAGGCAACTGTTACGAAGCTGATGATGATGACGATGTCATTGTGGTCACATTGTCACATACAGTGAGAGGTGCAATCGTATACGCACTTGGACATGGAGTTGCGGACGCCAGCTCGTTATACAATACAATACAAGGTGAAATCGTGATGAAACAGGACCCAGACTACAGACATGAATATTGATCAACACTCTTTCCTCCCCTGTATGAGAAGAGGCTTGTATTCTCCACGAGAACCATTACAACCGTGCCCTTCTCTTCTTCTTAGTCGCTTACAGTATAAGTGTGCAACATTGGAGGGGAACACAAGACTGGGGCGCGTCTTCGTGGATGTCACTATCTGTACCAGTCACATAAGATATGATCCACACGAGATTTGAAAAAAAAACTGCCTCGTCCACAAACATCATTAATTTTCTTCCAACCTCGTTCACCACCTCCCCTAGAGTCCGCTGGCTGAATGAAATTTCAGTAATTTGGTAAAGCGAATGCTAGGTACGGGTCCCGGGCGGGATTTTCTTACAATCCACGCTTTGTTTTCAAGTCTATTTGAAGCGGAACGCCCAAAATTAGCTGATCTACTCCTCCCCGCACATATTAGTACTTAGCCGACCAGAGAAATGAAAACCCACGGACCACCAGAGGTCATTCTAATTGGTCATAACATTTTCAAATTATGCGGTGGACTTGTAACTTACCGTTTCAGCATTAAAGGTGATAATTGCTTGGTAAATAAGGCTAGTAAGTTTGTTAAGCTTTGAATATTATCTGTTTGCGCAGATTAAGAATGTTGCCATTTCGATGCTCGTTTCCCCGTCGTTATGATTTGAGTTGCTGCGATACAAATATTTGCATAATTTTCTTATTTCATCAGAGATTTAGAGTATTTAAGGATTTTGTCATTTACATTTTTCCAGGTCATCTGGGAAATCTGTGGGTTTCTTAATTTTGTGTCTGTATAATAATTTTCTTTTCTTATTGAATAGCTCTGAATATTTATTGTTAAAACCTACATAAGTATTTGAAAGCTTAACATAAACGAAACTTGACTTTAAGTTATTGTTGAGGAAAACATCGCTTCGAATCTTGTTATAAAAAACATGAATGGTTAAAGAAAATTTATGTTTTTTTTTCTATTCTTTCACAGTAAGTATTACCTGACAAGTTAGTATCAGTGTATAACTTCGTGTTTCAGTTTATTTTCTTTACCACTAGCTTATTACGGCCAAATCTATACTAGTTTTATAAAGAGGTAAAATAGGATGGGTCACGGCCAATACAAAATTTAGCCAGGCCCGGCGGAAAAAAGTTATCTCACATTTTAGTATACAGGGTGTGGCGTAAGTAGTGGTCCACCGTTCAGGATTCGATGAACCAGATAATTAACTATAACAATTAAACATTTTAACCATTTTAGTAGTATTTTTTTTTTACAAAAATTACTCTTGGACTTGATGGTGTGTTAAAAATTAGGGTTAAAATTAGAGAAGAACCAACTTTTTCTACAAAATAGCTGAATTTACATAAAAAATCATAATTCATCATGATAGCTCTAGTATTCAGCAGTAATTAACAGAAATCAAAATGGAAAAATAATGGTTTTTGTTGAAACTACAAACAAATTTGTAATAAAAGGTAGAAATTTCGTAAATAAAAGACAAAAAGGAAATATTTTCGGAACCCTTGGGTTAAAATGGTTAAAAAATTTAATTGTTATAGTTAATTATCTGGCTTATCGAATCCTGAACGGTAGACCACTACTTACGCCACAACCTGTATTATTAATTGGTAGTCACCATTACCCAAAATCGTAGCTATCATTGTAATATTGCTGTATATATTTTGTCAGGAAAAATATTAAATAATTATGCATTTATTTCAATATAAAATGTAAAGAATTTGCACGAAGTTATTTGTGAAACTGATTAATACAATTACATATAAGATAAAGAGATAAAATTTGTGAGTTTGTATGTAGAGGGTAATCTTCGGAACTAATGATCCTATTCCGAAAATTCTTTCATTAACGGGAAGCTACAGTGCTATAGGTAGTGCGAATGCTATAGGATCAATTTTATGTTAAAACAAGAAATTTCACGAGAACGTCGTGAACAGAACCTAGTACAGTACAATTAAATATATACTTTCCTAATGCCAGGTCTTTTACCAGCTCGAAATCCGAAATAAAATGCTATTCCCCGTCAATAGAAAACAGCAGTCAACATTACTCATCCATAAAACCAATAACACAATTTATTTACAATACCCTTCGCGTTTTACCAATGGGACTGTACTTATCTAGGTACAAGGTTCTACAGCAATCCTTGAACTAGTGCTGGTAACCTAGAAATACTTTGTCATCCACGTGTATTGTAAGACCCATCGTTCACGACACTACTTGAAAGTAACGTGTGACAAACGCAAATCACCGATGAGTAGACAGAATATCACAGTGTTAGTATTTCAATGGCGGTCAGTACATGATGCGACGTCCATAAGCCATGGCGCTACTCAAAAATAACGCGTTAGTAAGTCGCGTCGAGTACAGACCGTGATTGAAATACTAGTCAAGTACTGTGGTGTGACGTCACTGTTGCGTAGCGTCGTGGACGACGGTCCTTACCTAGATTTTTGTAAAGATGAGTGCTGATAAAAAAAAATGTATTAGGGCCAGGCCACAACACTGCGTTGCGAAGACGCGGCGACTATTCGTAAAAACGACGTCACACTACAATACACGATCCGTTGTGCGACGTCGTAGATTTTTACGGTGCGTCGTCGCACCGCAGTGCTGTGGGCTTGCCCTTACCTACAGGTAAATATGGCAGATTTTTCAAGAATGGAATAGCGTATTTGGAAATGAATGCGTTCATTTGTTTCTTGGCGTATTTAGAACAACTCGTAACTTCAAGCCTACCAGTCCCGAAGGTGTAGGAAAAGGCGAACAAATAGTAGGTACACACACACATGGCCGTGTAATAAAGGTTTTTTTAATGCTTTATTTCCTATTTTGTAATGCAGAATATTGCAAATCTCTTAAGCCCTATACATTTTCGCAGCATTCATTTATGCTTTTAAATCTGCATTTAAACACATACACTCCTAGTGAAATCCGTTTAATTCCTTACAACTACAATTTTAGAGCGATCGTTGTAAAACATTCGTTTGGACTCTAAAGCCCAATCGCTCACTTATTTCTTTAAATTAGAATAATCTTGACAAAGATAGACCGAGGCCATTGACCGAAAAATAAGTGACGGATATGTAAGCCTCCAGAGACTACAGAATCTAGTAATTTTATCAGGTTTTGGACTGTAAACGAAAGTTAGTTTTTAGTCCTATAGTAGCTTGCAGCTTAGTTTGTCGTGTGGTACAGATGGAGACCATACACATACAAATAAATGTGTTTTCTTTTATTTTTCTTTCTTCCTAATACAGCATGACGCCTGTTTTTTCCAAAAAGGGTCAGGCAGAGATGTTAAGTCCCCCCACATTTCATCAATGTTTCTGTCGTATGGGTCATATTATAGGATTCGATGCTATTGCCATCAACCGGGCACAAATCTAGACACCGAGCTGCCACTGAGAAATATTAGAAAGTAGATGGGTAATAATGCAATGATAATCGTATTTGAGATACAAATTGGAAATTTGTTTTATTTCTAAGCATGATATTTCAATACGTGTTAGAACTTTTTTTTAAATTTAAATACTGTTTAACGTGTTTTTGCATTTTCCTTAGTTCTCGACAGTACAAAAAAAAACGTTACATCTATTTCTAGTTTCCTTATTCTAATGATGACCACAAAAGGTTTACGTACAAACGAAACCCCAATATCCCTCGTTATCATGTCACCTTTAATCGTAAGGGACCTTTGACCTGAGGGATAAAAAGGGCCAATACCTTACAAAAGGTAATAACTATATGTGCAGGTATCTCGGGGCTTTACAAATGAATGTCGATACTTATCGATAGCAGTTCGGTTCATTATTTGTTTCAAAAAAATTTTTTTTTTATTACTTACATACAAATAGGTGGGTAAATGATAAACAAATGTTTGCATGCCGAATTGTGAAATATGGCTAAACTTTAATGTATCTTATCACCTAATATGTATTACTCATATTTGCAAAATAAATGTCTATTCTATTCTATTCTATACATTATCACCACGTCTATATTCTACGATGGAATAGGCAGAGGTGCACAAATATTACACTCACATTCCACCATTGTTTAAGTCCCTTGTAATAGGGGGCGAGCCTATTGCCAACAACCGCGCACAAGCCAGAGCTGGTACTGAGAAATAACGGATGGAAAATGCCCAATAACACTTTGCCCGACCCGGGAATTGAACCCAGGACCTCATGCTCAGCAGCAGTGCTTGTAACACTAGACCAACGAGGCATGTCCATTATTTCTTATTAAATAAAAGCAACAGTTTTACTTTCTGTTTGATACTTTTTCAATATTAAAAGAAAGACACGGAATTTATCTAGCATCTGGGTATGTATGTGAATGGCTTTAAGAAGAGAGGCAGACCAAAGAAAAGATTGATGGATTGTCTGAAAGAAGATATCGCTAGAAATGATAAATGATAAATGATTTTATTTCTGTAAGTAGGTTTGTAAGAAAGTAAATACTGATAAAAATATCGACAGCAATAGCGATGTTTTGAAAAAGATTACGATGATCTCAAATAAATAGGGATATGAGCAAATTTCTGGTTTTTTCATCAACATTTTAATTAAAAAAATAAATATGCGTGTTGGGTTACGTAAACGGGTGAATATAATAATATCCCAAAAACAAAAGTTGAATAACATGCTCTTTCATACATTCCAACTGCAAATGTAAGTTGGTCGACTATTACTAGTAAACTTGTAAAGCCTACTCAGCTGTGATAGTCTTCCGTTTAACTTCATTATATATACTACTACTGTGGTTCTTTTCACATTTCCACAAACAACCATTTAGCTGACAGGGGAAGGACTAGACTCTAACAAAAATTTGCACTTTAAAGCTTATTATTTCACAAACGGATCTTTTAATCGAAAAATGGTTTTCACAAACCCGTAATATTTTTGAAAGACCTATCCAATGACACCCCACAACATGGTGCAGCCAAAAAAAAACATCCGCATTTAGAGGGGGTAACCTAAAAACCTCTGGCGGCGTGACTAATATGTATATCCATGCGAAATTACAGCTTTCTAGTACTAATAGTTTCTGAGCTAAGCTGCGGACAGACAGACGGATGGACATGGCGAAAATATAAGGGTTCCTTGTTGACTACGGAACCCTAAAAAAGCAGACGGATCCGCGGATCCTGCTAGCTTATCAAATGCACCAAGGTCATCACGCACAATATTCTTCCACTTTCCTTTGCGACGTAGTCTGCACACCCACTGCGAGCAACCTTACTCCTAATAGTCTACATCATTGCAGTGACGTCACCAGCGTCATGCAGCTCTGAATTAACACAGCGACGTAGGAGCCTTGCATTAGAAAGTACAAGGTTACGCTCGCTGGGTGTTGGCGTCCACGCTACCTAATGTAGATCAAACAAGTAAGTATTTGGTAGAGGTGGCAGCTGTTTGCTGCTGCCTCATCGGTCAAATGGTCTAGCGTGACAATCATGCCTGTTTCCCCTTAGGGTAGGCAGAGGTGTACCCATAGTATGTACCTATAGTCACATTTCATCAATTATGTTTATGTCTTATCTTATGGGCTGAGCACGAAGGCCTGAGTTTGATGCCTAGATCAGGCGAAGAGTGATCGGGTTTTTCTATCTAGAATTTCTCAGTAGCAGCTCGGAGTCTGTATTGGTGCCCGGTTGATGGCTATAGGCTCGCCCCTTATTATACATGAGTCTTAAAAGTATTATCTGGTGAAATGTGGGTGTACTACAGGAAATTCTTAGCCTTTAGGTCTGGATTGTGCCCGGTACAGCCAGGTACAGGTTGACAGTACTGGCGATCTTGAGGTGTACTATTCACCTCTGTCAACTTCTTCAGGGTGTACTGTACAAGCGTGATGTTAAAATGATGAGCATGAAGTACCTATACGATACTGTTTCTCTGCTTGCTTCTCTGTTGCTACGCCGTAGCTTAGTGACGCTACGCAAGCTACGCGGCCGTAGCAAACCGCTACGCGAATAATAATATTTCGAAGACGATGTCTTTTATAAATCAGACGTGAAGGAATATTGATCTTGTTTGTGTAACTATGCCATAGTTATGATTTATCTGTATGAAAAAAAGCACTGCTAATATTAGCTTATTTAGCTAAATTAATTGCCGTTTACTTAAAACAAAACGGTTCAGAAGTACAAACAGTCAGTACGGCACGGCAAACTAAAATTAAAATTATTGTTACCGACTACCGATCGACTTTGTGTAAAATAATTTTTGCTGCACTCTTACTTCCCTCGGGGGCTCTGTCAGTGGCAACGATAGACGCCACAGGCGGTAGAACATATTGGTTTAACCTACTTCCCCAGTAGAATCCAGCTTTCTATCAGTTACTGTAACTTTAACAATTCCACTTGTTATACTTTGTTATGCTAATACGATTACTGGATATTAACTAAATAATACCCTGGAAACGATTGCAAGTTCTGGCGCATATTAAAGCTATTATAGGTGGTGCGGTGGGGTTTGACAATTATTAAAATATTTCGGTCTCTTAGTGCAGACTACTAGAATATCAAAAGTTACCATAGGATGAATCGTAAAAAAAAATAAACTCATAAATGATTTGTTCGATACTTAACCAAAAATAAACGTTACATTTCTATTTCAAGCCAAAAATTAATATTATTCAATAAACGAGTTGACTGAACTTTAAACTAGATAACTATATAGATGTTTTAGGAACATCATAACCGGTATAATATGTTATTAGGTAGGATATAGGCTATACCCCAAAACTCTCCCACCACTGTCGCCTCTCCAACCTACTCTTTGTCTTAGTCTACTAAATGAGCAAGTGAATGCATCGCGTTGGATTACATAACGTTGTAATACGCAGCCTTGGGCCCTTTGTGGCGAGGCCAAGGACTCGGAACAAGGAGAACAGTCCCAGCTTTGTAGATAATACAGGCTATTGTTAGTCCACTGCTTTTGATACAGGATATAAGTTATCTTTAAGCTATCAGCACGGTTATATAATAAAATAAACAAAGATATACAGGGTGGAAACTTTCAGTGGGGCAGTAAGGGGAAGTACCTTATCCGCTGCAGCTACGGGAAAATGATCTTAGGAGACTATCCATAATTTTTTATGGAATTTTGATCCCCATTCACAGATTTAAAAAAAGATACAGTTGTCTAGAAAATAGCCATTTTACACAAAAACATTTTTTGATGCCAATCGATCCTGTTTCTAATACTGATCAAAAGCTTCTATGGGACCAACCATTGTAGGAGTACTCGAAAAGTCACAAATTCCAAAAAAAAAATCCCTTAGAAAGTTTTACTAGCTTGCTGCTGCCCGCGGCGTCACCCGTGTGGGTGTCGAAAATTGTCACACGGGAACGTGCTACCGGGACAAAAAGTAGCCTAAAGTCCAGCCAGTTAAACTCCTGTCAAAATTGGTTTAACCGTTTCGAAGATTAGCTGGAACAAACAGACTGACAGACAGAAAGACCAACATTTTAAAAATGGTTTTTTTATATATGTACCTACATATGCATTTAGTAAAAAGCTGGTATTTTGACATTATAAACAGGACACTTCAATTTTATTGATTTCTATGTGTATTGTAAGAACAGCAACAGCATATACTCGTACCTACATTCAACATTGACTGATGTGCTTAACAACAATATTGGCTATGTACTTTGATTGTGCTAAGCTTGGGATTTTTTTGCAATTTTTCAATAAGATATATACTCATTTGTAGTACTTAATTATGTGGAGGCCCATATTAATAAAAAAAAATTACAAACTAGATTACGAACTTTCTCATAAATAGATAGAAAACGATATTATCTTATTCAAAATGCAACGACGAAACTCACATTCTTACACAATTCTAAAATCCAGCTCCCAAAATATCCGAGACTCGAAAATCGATTACTCCAAATACTCGAACCGATTTAATTAAGTCGAAAAGTAAGCCGCATCGTTATCGATATAATAATCGAGTGAACAGACATAATTATTAGATATCGGTGTCGTAGATCGTTGTAACGATTATGGCCGGTTGGCATGTCGGGACACAATGCTGACAGGTGTATTGTAAACTGCTGGGTTTTATGATATCCTGGTGTACGAACGAAGGTTAAGGTAGAAATACACTAGACCGTAACCTGCGTTTGTCTCAAAGCAATAAAATCTTAGAGTTAAACAAAAATCGAATCAACACTTAATAAGTAATGCAATGAATTTATTAAGTGTTGATTCGATTTTTGTTTACTACTGTGTGATTTTTATACTTTGACATTTTTTTTTACAACTTTTTAGTTTGACATTTTTTTTTTTTTTTTATTATTTATTTACACACAATAAAATACAATAGACATGACATAATTATAAATTGAGTAGAGAGAGAGATTTAATTTTATTTGTTTTTTTTTTATACCTATGATCATGACATTTTTATAATTTTATTTTGACAATCTTAACTATTATTAATTTTGTAATGACTTTTGGCATAAAAATTTAAATTTAATTAATCCCTTTCGCGATTTACCTGTTTTGATTTTTTAAGATATTTTATAAGGTTAATGTATTGTAAAATTTTAAACTATGGATAAAAATTGTCTGAATTAAATAAATTATTATTATAAAAAAAAATTCCAAAACGGTTACTTATAAAATAATACATATAGCATTACATAACATCCCCGGAGGGCTAGGCAGAGAGAGGTGTATCTAAAAACACTACAAAAAATACCACTAAATAATAAATGAGCTTACTAAAATACTTATTCTGTGTTTACTATGTAAATCCTAGTGCTGCAGCGGCCAATCCCGGACCTTTCTTAACCTACACAAATATATTATTTTTATAGGACATTCACGCAAAGATTTAAAGGCCGTATATTGCCGTGTAAAATATGGATCACTGTGTCTGAACTTAATTAATTGTTATGTTTTTTATTGAAGTGACTTGGATTTTTACACAATGAGGTAACTAGTTGAAAAAAATACATCTTTCTATCTATTCTATGTTCATTTTTTTTTTAAAGACTGCTATCTTATATATTATGTAAATATTATCTTACTCAGTATATGAAATAATATTTGCAATATTTAAAAATATGATTATTATACCTAATCTTTTTAATTAATATTACAGTGCAGTGTACCCAAACCTTTACGCCACGTGCATAGTTATTACATTTCCTCTTTTAAGTACTACATTAAGGTTCAATCTGCACTATATTTTACAAATTAAATGTATCTATAATTGTGCCGGTTACTTTGCAGTGTGAGCAGTTTATAAGCAAGAGGATTTTCCTCGTGTATAGTCTAGAAAAGGTTTTTTTTACATAGCCACGTGTAAGTTAGTAACTGTCTGCGCCGCCGCGCCGTTTCTTCTATTTAATTAAGTAAAATAAAATTAGCAGTTCCCTACATTTATATTTGCAGAACTCGTTAAAATGTAGGGACCAGCTGATTTTTTTTCACGATTTCATATTTGGTCCCATAGTAAAAGTTGTTCATAATGATGAGTACAATGACCCCTTAAGAGGTTGATGGTGTTTTACCAATAACCCTGTATATGTGACAATGTAGATCCTAAGCATATAATTATCACAATTTTCGCTAACATTAAGTCTATCTTGCGTGGTGCCTCGGAAATATACGAATTGGCAATAAAATAAATAAAGAGACGTATATTGTAAGGTGGAACAAGTATAGGAGGGCTTGGCTTAATTTTTGTAACTGGGTTCTTAAGGGGATGCCACGCGCCCCTGTATTTGAGTATGTGTGAAACACGGAAAGAGTTAGAAAAGAAATTGAAATGGTGCCAGGATAACACTGAGCATATAAAAATGGACATACCGTCAGCAAAACATACGGCTAAAGATTTTAGTAGTTTTTGGAAGAAAACGGGGCACTTGAATTCTAAACCGAGTGTTCCTGTGAGTGTCGACAGTGCATTATGGGATCAAAATATTGCGAATGTTTTTATTAGCTGTTTACAATAGAACTTAAGTAAACCAGACATCAGACCTGGTCAGAACTACTGTCGAATTAGGCCATTAGACGTAAGGAATGTCATAAAAAAGATGCGTTGATGCGTTATGCGGGTGTACAGCTGCCCAGAGTCTTGAGTCTATTGTTGAATTTTTATAAAGAGCATTTCTTTACTCCAGATGATATGATGAAATGATAAATGATTTTATTTCTGTAAGTAGGTTTGAACAAACACTTTTACACGTCAAGCATATTTTTTTTAAACTAGATGGGGTCGGCGTTTCCTATCTGACTACTATGAGAAAAAAGGCCGAAACAAAAAGGTCTCTTTTAAAGTCCAGACAAAATCTTGGTCAGATCATGTGAAAGCTATGTAGATCGGTGTCTGCAATGGTCTTTTGAGGAAAGAACCACACAGATTGAGTGGACCTGTCCAGTCAGTGCACGCAATTGTCAGTAATCGTGCAGCTCAACTTAGACTCAAGGAGCTCAACGATTTGACGAACAATACCAAAGAAAGGACATTTGAGTAGGCCGCATAAATTACTCAAACTGCCAGATCATGATTACGCTGAGAAAAATACAAAATAAATATAAAAAAATCAATGACCGACATAGTTCTCACATTCACCATAATTAGAATAATATTATAATAATCTTTGAGGACCATGTAGATTTGTGTCTGAAATGGTCTTTTGAGGAAAGAACCACACAGATTGAGTGGACCTGTCCAGTCAGTGCAACGGCAAAAAAACGGTAGTGGTTCCAATAATAAAGAACATAACTGGGGATCCATCTGACAGACATAATTACCAGCCGATATCATTAGCCATAACCATGGCGAAGGTCCTTGACTGTCTCATGAACACGCCACTGAGCAAACAACTTCAGATATATGACTTGTAGTTTGGCTTCAGACCCAACCTGTCAACGGAAATGGCAATTTTGTGTCTGAAACAAATTGTAAGGAACACACCAATATATGCGTGTTTTCTTGATATTTTAAGGGCCTTCGGCCTGGTGTCTTATGACATTCTTCGGCATAACTGGAAAAAAACTGCATCGGTGATAAGTAGGGTCCATGGTTAGCACCAACACTGTCCTCAGAAAGTTAGCGTGCAAAATTGCTGGTCCGTTAACTGTGTACTGGGCAGGTGTACAGCTGCACAGGAACTGGGATAAAAATGACTTTAAATTTCTGTATACTAAACGGCAATTTCATAGGTAAAGACCTTTTTAATTTTTTTTTTTTTTGAGGGTGGGAAATCATCAAATAACTTTTACTGGCTAAAACCCACCCGTGTTCCTTCAGTCTTCTGTGCCAGGGGCCACGGTATCCCTCTCGGACTTTCCCGCAACCCTGGCAGGCATTGGCACTGGCGGACCCCATCATTGATGTTGACATCTTTTTGAGGCGCGCGTGGAGCACAACGCGCCATCGACCCGGGCCTGGTCCTTATTGAACGGCGAGCTGCCCGTTGCTCACCGTTCGCAAGCCCGCGCCTACGGTGGCCGGGAATCAGCTTGCGATTCCCGACGCCCATGGCGTCTTCTGCGGGGGCTAGGGGCGTGAGGGCGTGAATTTTGCCTTCCCAAGCCCTTTTGCTCCGTACCATGGCCTGGACCAGGGCCGGACGCGAGAGATCGCCTCCGCCAATCGCCTGCACGAGGACACGGTAGTGCTCAGCCCAAGCTGGGCAGACCTCCACCGTATGCTCCACCGTGTCCTCCGGGCGATCCACACAATGATATGACACCCGGGCGTTTCCTCCCGTCTTATCCGGAACAGGAACCTCCCGAAACAACCGTGTCCGGTAAGGACCTGCGTCAGGCGGAAGGTGAGGACGCCGTGGCGATGGCGCCTCTCTAGCCACTCCTCAAAGAGGGGACTCATCGCCGCAATTGTGGCGTGCCCAATAGGTAAAGATATTTTATTTCACATAAACCTACATGGGCACTTATGAAGCGTCAGAAGCAAGGTGCACGGTTCCAATTGGTCGTTTCCTATAGAGAAGAGCCGGCAAGAAACTCCACGGTTACAATTTTAAAAATAATTGGCTTTTACAATGTTTTCAAATTACAGTCGTAATAGGTATGTGAGGACAGTGTAGGCCTGTCCACAAATACCAGGTACCTTAACAAAATCGAAAAGGGTCTACAAATAAAGTCTAAAAGGCCTACAACGTTCTCAAATTCACAAAATATAAAAGAATCTATATAAAAGATAAATACAATAATAAACGACTGCCTGCAGTACTATCGAGGAAGTTCATATCTATGCACCTTTAGGACTATTTTTCCCTGTAGCGCTCGGGCGCTAACAGTAACTAACGTAAAACAGATGCGGTCATCGTGTTCACGGGATTTTGTTCTAAAACTGCTTAGATATGAACTTCCTCGATAGTACCTACACACTCATATCCCCAGTTAAGCTTAAGTCACAGTCACAGGGGGTGAGCATATTACCATCGACCGGGCACAAGTCCAGACTCCGGGCTGCTTCTAGAAATTCCTGTTGGAAAACGGCATTAACAAAGTTTTTCAAACTTCATTATCATAATTATAATTACTTATGTAGGTTTTATTTTACTGTCACAGTCTTACTATTTATATAATCTAGATTACTTTAATCTAGTCTTTTAGTAGTCTAACGCTAAATATAAAACTTTCCAGTGCAGTATATATCCTAAAATTTCATTCTGCTTGCCAAAAACTCCTTGAAACAGGCATTTGTCCTTCGTTGCAGTAACATGCTACATAACAAAGCTCGCAATCAAAATATACCTCAAACCTTATAAACATAGGAAAAAATGTGAAATCGATAGTCCGGGAGCCCGTACAATGGCACTATCTTCTTCTATGTCATTACATTTTGTGACTTTTCATTTGTTATTATCACATTTATAGAGTTTGACCATGGAGTAGGTAGGGACAGAAGATTCACCTGTTCATAGTTTTGTGATGACTTTAATGAAACAAACCTTCCTCAGACATGTGATAAAAACTTTCTCAATTCGATCAATACAGAAACACTAGTTACTCTAAACAAAGAAGGTTAGTTATGCCAAAATTTTTACAAGTTGCTATGGTATTAATAGTACATTACTGCAGCGGCCAGCAAAAGAGGCATTGATGGACAAACGTGTAAATGTGGGCCGAGGCGAAGCTGAGCTAATTTATTTGGCCGCTAAACCACGACAGATATGGATTTTCAAACCACTTTTGCCGGCCGCTGCTCGTATGTATTTGGCCAGTACAGCAATTATGATTTATCTCGAAGAAGGTTGTCAAAATAATGTTCAAATTTCCAAGCATGTTTGAGAAAAAAATATTTTCTTAGTATCTTTCTCAGTGTTTTGAATTCCTTGTGATAACGCATCATCGAGAAGAACCTTTACTGCTTATGTCGCCTCGTTGTACATACGTAGTACATACGTCATGTTCGTGAACAGGCGCCGTCAGTAGGCACTGGTCATTTCTTTGCTGCCGTAGCTTATTTGAATTCCTGATTTGTTTTTATTTTTTATTACGGACGTATTTAACGTGCACGTCTTTCTACATTGTCTCACATGTATAATTTCAACATGATGATGGACCACTTTTTTATAACAATATTTTGATTTAAAAGAGTGTCCATGGAGTTTCTTGCCCGTTCTCTTTCATAGGTACCTACTACGCTTTGGAATGGGCAACTAGCTTCACCTTTCTGACTGACCGACCACTTGACAATTCAAAAGTGCCTGTAATTGGTTTATTTCAAATAAATGCTTTGAGTTTGAGTATTCTTGTGTTTCAAGAGTTTTCGTTTTAAGGGCGAGCATATAAGATTTATCAGTTTTGTTTTGCAGTTCAGCAAAGTAATGCCCACATAAGCCGCACCATTACATCAGGTGACTAGGGGTCAAAATAAAATAGATACAAAATAAAATACATCCACCTATAATTACTAAATTCATATACTCAAGTCTTTTTCCAACGGGGGTAGGCAGAAACTACAGAACGCCACCAGCTACGATTTTTACATATTCCTTTTGCTTCGTTAAGTTCATAGATACTCGTATGTGGGGTAATTGCGTAACACACATGAAATGACAATTGATTGCAATTCCTTTCATTTGAGTATTTATTATGGTCCTCAAAGAGTATTGTAACATTAATCTAATTATTGTGAATGTGAGAACTATGTCGGTCATTGCTTTTTTTTTGTATTTTTCTCAGTTAGTTTAATCATGATCTGGCAGTTTGAGTAATTCATGCGGCCTACTCAAGTGTCTTTTCTTTGGTATTGTTCGTCGAATCGTTGAGCTCCTTAAGTTATGAGTTGAGCTGCACGATTGTTGACAATTTCGCGCACTAACTGGGCAGGTCCACTCAATCTGTGTAGCTCTTTCCTCAAAAGACCTATTCAGACACCGATCTACATAGTCTTCACATGATCTGACCATGATTTGGTCTGGAGTTTAATAGAGACTGTGACTGTGACCTCTGAGTTTTTTTCGGCCTTTCTTCTCAGAGTAGTCAGATAGGAAACGCCGACCTCATCTAATTAAAAAAAATATGATTGACGTGTAAAAGTGGTACACTTACACCACCACTGTGGCCACTTACAGAAATAAAATCATTTATCATTTGGCAGTTCAGCCACGTACATTGCGCTCATTATTTTGGTGACAGACGAACTTTTCAAACCTATGAAGCAATTGATTAGGAATTTCCTTCAAACCCTTGGATTGTATGGGGATTGGGTCATTTTCGGTTGCGAATACTGTGATTACTGTTTGTTTTATAGACCTTTGTGAAGATTGGTCCTTCTGATGTATTTTCCTTACGTCGTGGTTTTACTACCATAGCGCAGCTCCTACGAGATGTCTTTATAGTTAAAATGGCAGTTCACTTGACGGTAAATTTTTGGACTAGTTTAAACCTGTCGACAGTTATGTAAGTCACATTTTTATTACTTTATTATCGGTTTGCAGTTGAGAATGAATATATGTGTCAGCTTTTCTTAGGTAATTTCAAAGAAAGTCAGATTAGTTGGTAATTCTTTACAAATCCATTTATTTCTCAGCCATTATTGGCTGGCTTGGGTATCGTAAAAGATGAATTAAGTTAAAGGCCAAGAAGAAGGACTCCAGATATTAAATACCTTTGACTAAACATGTCAAGCAAATGCAATCCTTCAAACAAATTCTTCTGCGAAGCTTGGTGACCACTATAACGTATCAGGGACTGTTATTCAGTTGTTATGTGGGCTCATAATTATGACAACTACTTATTTATATTGTGGGTGTTGCCATTTTATCCTTCACCTGAAGTCAGCGGTGTTCAGATAAATTAATCACGTAACAAAGATAATTCATTAATAACGCTGAAAAGTCACATGGCTGCATGCAAAATAATAATGTAAATACCTACATCTCCTCCACTATTTTGCTTTTACACAAACGACGAACCTAATATCATATAAACACTCAACATAAAGCAACATAATATATCGCCCCACGTGAATACCTGCCGTCTGCCAAAAATATTCCCCTTTTGTTTTTGATGAAAATCGAAAAAGAATCTCTCGTTCATTAACGAAGGGTGTAAGTTACGCGGGGGACTGCAGGCCTGTATTACTGAAACACACGATATATTTACATGAAGCTCGTAATTTGTTCCAAATTGATGTAGTTTTTTTTGTGTTTGCATGCATTTTGTTATGAAAATGTGGATTGTATATTTAGGATTGTTTTGAAACCTGCGAGTATAGCTTTTTGGTAGGCGATTCTCATTTGAAATTGATTTGCTTGTATATTTCGTAACACCTTGCCGAGGTCGGTCCGGGGAAGGGTGACCATTTATTAAATATCGAAACCCCTTCGTGCCTTGGAAAGCACGTTAAACCGTTGGTCCCGGCTGTCATTTGTAAATTTTTGACAGTCGCTACGGGTGTCAGAAGCCCGAAAGTCTGACAACCGTCTTCAACAACAACAACAAGTGATGATTATGTACTTGAACTATGATTTAGTAGAAGAACTCATTTGTCAGGGTGCATTGGACGAGCTCAGAACGGTATAGCGAACTCCTCTTCGCCGATGGTACGATTCGCCGAAATCACTCTTAGTCGACGGTTGGTTCCACGAATAAATCCATCGCCGATAGAAGTATTCGCCGAAAACACCGTTCGTTGATGGTCGCTTCAGCTACAACACCTTTTACCGATGGATCGGGTCGAACGAAATGTATCTAATGGTATGCAGGCTACGGTTAGCACATTGCGGACGGATTTATCCTCCGAATCAAATTCCTTTCTCTGTAAGTCACAAATAACTCTAATTAGGGTATGTACATTGTTGACAAGTTTGAGACATTGATTGTCGCTGAGATGACATTGCAACAAGTTTTAAAACGTTTTTAAATACGGGAATTGGTCTTCAGATCACATAACATTTGACAACTAACACGGAACACAGTCTGTCAATAATCGTCCTACCTTCACAAAATACAGTGACATCAGAATAGTCCCCAGCAAAGCATTTTTAATTTGTACTTGAAGTAAAAACCTGAGGGCACGCGAGATGGTTTGCGAGCGAGCAGAAAAAAAAGACGTTTTGTTTTGACATAAGCAGGGGCGGCTGATTGAAATGGTGAAAATATTTGTATACTGTTGCTTACTGTTCACGAATTGATGTGTGTTTTCTTGGCATTTAAAATGGAATACCTGTGTTTGTGTGGTGTTTAACATGATGAGAAAAGGGAGTTGCTTGTTTGGTTTGGTTTAGCATGCATTGATGTAAACCATCCAAATCTGGTTCAGTTTTATAAATAATATATTCTTCTTGCTTATAATTTTTGGAACAAAGGAGTCTTCTTTTTGGTTCGGAGATTAGGACCACAAAAAATGTAGTGATTAGTAATGAAATGCATGTTGATTTGATCCTTTTGTCCTCTAGCTTATAGTGGTAGCAATATTAATTATTCCGAGTCTAGCGCTAACAAACAATCCACGCGTTCACAAATTAGCACACATGTGCAGCTGTCTCAGACAGTGTCGCTTATCAACCCTTTAGTAGTTTATGTCATAGCATGAATTTGTTTATATCCTATGGTACACATAAGTAGTAGAAACGAACTAACAACAACATAACCTAATGTTGTTTTCAGGGGCTTCATAACCCTGCGTTTACACCCATCTATATACAAATTGTGATGCTTGTTTTCGAAAGGTGTAAAAGACTTGTCAAAAACATGTCCTGTATAAAACATGTATCATACATGTACAAGTTTTGAATACAACTAGTCTTCGCAACTTCTTTTAAAACTTGTTTCGAAACTAGTAGACACAACTTGTAGCATACATGTTTTATACCTTGATTGTGATTGTCAAATATTACAAACAGAATCTTAGGATTCAACCAACGAAAGACAGACCTGAATGAATGTGGGATTAAAACTATCTCTACAGACATGCAGCGATTCAAAAAAGAATGAAAACTATTCAGTATAGCAACTGTATAGCATAGCTTATCGAGCATAGCAGCCGGCAATTAAGCAGATTGCATTTATATGGGTTCCACATAAATCAGGGATCCGGTACGTTCCGCGCCCGCCTGCGAATTCCCTGAGGATGTGGCCTTGAAAAAAGCGACAAAAACGATGATTTTATTATGTTTACTAGCGTCTCGCCTCGGCTTCGCACGGTTTTTACAACTTGACAAAACATCGAGATTTGTTACTTACATATTAGTTTAATATTAATGTGTTACAAACCAGCGCCGCAGCCTCCTTATAAGCCCATTCCCACCGGCTTCCCTTCAGAAGTTTGGAACACAACCACTCTCTCAATGGCACAATCAGTACTTTTAAAAGAAGAGAAAAATTACAAAACGCCTACACTGATGGACATTAAATCAACAAAATTTGCTCTTTTACAACATATTGCTATAAAGTAAACCGCAGGAGCGATCAGCTTATTCGCCGATAAAATCTCTTAGCAAAAGAACGTCATGACGTCACTTGAAGGTCACTACCCAGCCCGCCATATTAGAACTAAAGTAAGCCGACTCTGAACGTCTTACTCGGATAATCGAGCGAGATGTATATAGGAAATATGCGCGCGAGCGGGATGGGTCGTTATCCGTCGTTGAATTTCGTATCGAATCGGGCGAATGTTTGATGACATTTTATGTTGACAGACAATTTGACGTAATTACATTACATTAAAACGACCATAGCTTGCATGCGTTGTTGATTGAATTTATATTTGAATTTTAGTGATTTGTGTATTTTTTTTGTTGAACTGTGTTTATTTGTGTTGTTGTTGTGTGTAGTGAAAGCAGTTACATAGACGTACGTTGAAATTAGGTATTTGCGGTAAGTAGATAGTGTAATAAGTTGAAATTACTAATTTAGAGTAAGTAGATTTACAAAGTAGCAGGTCAGTAGGATGGCGGGTCTAATAGCTTTAGATTGCTGCTTGACAGATTATTTGCTTTGTGAGGAAACATGCTTTTCAAGGTTAAGTTTTCTGGCTTACCTCTTTCAATATTTCACCCTTCGCCACTGTTACAAACATAAACCTTTCGGAGCAAATAAGTAATCTGTATGTTTTTTTTCTATTATACAGACTGCAGTCGGTCTATTCTGTAAGGGCTCGCCGTAAAAAAATAGGTGAAGTGAGCTTTAGGTGAACTGCCAAAAGTGACGATTCCCAGCATAGATGGAATGACAGCTCACTTCAAACCCTCTTCAGAGTTTCTTACAGAATACATCCGCAGTACCTACTACAGATATGTAAGTCACCTTCACGTGACGTCGTCACCTAAAAACATTGCCAAGTCTCCGGTATTCGCGAATGAAATTCACGAAAAACAGCAATGCTAAATAGCGAAAAATACAGATTTCACAGAAGTATTTTTAGATGAATACTCAATACTTTATTGCATTCCACAGTGTATTTGCTTAGGTGGTAAACATTTGTTTAAGACCAATCGTGAGCAAGGTAGAAATGAGGACTCATCGTTTATCTGGCGCCGTCAGTAGAAACTGGTCATTTCTTAACTTCCACGGCTTATTTTAATTCCATAATTGTTTTTTTTTTTTATCTTTTTATTACGGACGCTTTTAACGTGCACGTCTTTCTACATCGTTCTCACATGTATAATTACAACATGAATGATGTAACCACAATATTTTGATTTAAAAGAGTGTCCATGGAGTTTCTTGCCCGTTCTTCTCCATAGGTGCCTACTACGCTTTGGAATGGGCAAGTAGCTTCATCTTTCTGACTGACCGACCCCTTGACAATTCAAAAGTGCCTGTAATTGGTTTATTTGAAATAAATGCTTTGAGTTTGAGATCTTATAATTTAACTTATTCAAAAAAAAACATTTTTGGTGTATTTTATAAATGGTAAATGATTTTATTTCTGTAAGTAGGTTTGTACAAACACTTTTACACGTCAATCATATTTTAAAAACTAGATGAGGTCGGTGTTTCCTATCTGACTACTCTGAGAAGAAAGGCTGAAACAAACTCAAAGGTCATAGTCTCTTTTAAAGTCCAGTCGATCATGTGAAGACCATCTAGATTGGTGTCTGAAACGGTCTGTTGAGGAAATAACCACGCAGATTAAGAGGACCTGTCCAGTCCGTGCACGAATTTGTCAGTAACCGTGCAGCTCAACTCAGAACTTAAGGAGCTCAACGATTCGTGGAACAATACCAAAGAAAGGACATTTGGGTAGGCCGCATAAACTACTTAAACTGCCAGATCATGATTAAAACTGAAACAATGACCCACATAGTCCTCACATTCACGATAATTAAAATAATAATATTATACTTCTCAAGGTAAGTATTCAAGTCGTTGTGTGTATAATAATCATCAATTGGCAGAGAACATGCAACAGACAAAAAAACAACAACATTCAGTTTGCAGGAAATTGGAGCATCTCAATCCCAAGCCTTTTTGTCCTCAATATAATCTTTAACGGTATAAAAGGCTTTCTGGCACAACAATCGTATATATATATGGATTGATCATTTAAATATTCGTTTACACTGTAATAACATTTACTTATTAATAACTTTTTTAATTTGTTCGTGAATATCTGGTGCTTTTTTCTTTTCTTATTGATTCGGGTAACTTATTATAAACTTTTATTGACATAACCAGAGGGCTGCGCTGGTTGAATGTATTTTTAAGCGGGATTTTGGTAAGTCTAGTCATGTGTGTATTGGAGTATGTATTTTGTTTGTATGTCTTCTCGTTTAGTGTAAAAGTCTTGGTGTTTATGAGCGAATTTGCATATTACAAGTATATGTGCACAGGGCAGAGATAAAATATTCAGGTTTATCAAATTGGTTTTGCAACTATATATTTGTTGTATATTTACTAAGATACGGACAAATTTCTTTTGAACTGTAAACAGTGTTGGTGCATCTGTACTGTTTCCCATTACTATCCTATCCTATTCTGAATTATTTACCCTACAATCGAAATCCTTTAATCCTCCATCCCGCTGTTTCCGTGGCCCTGCACAATACTTAGCAATATGTCTTCGCGTGATTTACTTTAACGTAATTAACGCTTTCCCATGTAGACATTTTGGGGTTCCGTGGGGACACGTTGTGCCATCTCATATGATCATATGATTGCCAAAATACGATTTGTGCTATAATATAAGAGCATTTTGTGCAAAAATATTACCGTCTGATGGAAATAAACAAACGTTGCTTTTGCTAATGAAATTAGAGCTATTTTTCATTACAATAAAACAGTTATTATTTCATGAAAAACAAATAGCATTATTGGTTGAAGAAACAGTCTTAGATTTTACCTTATTAATAGGTTACCTATGAAGTTACCGTTTTACAATACTGGCCATTTGAAACGTAATTTATGTATGGCTGGCAATAAATTCGAAATCTATTTTCAAATTCAGTAATTTTATTATTGATTAATGTTTTGTTTTCAATACATTTGTATATTTTTCATCAATATGTACACGATAAAAATACGAGTAATTATGGAGTACGAGTTCCTTCGCGTTAGCAATGCTGCACAAACGGCTCGCAACATTAATTACTTGTACGGAGAGAACACTACAAACGAACACAGGACTCGTTATTGGTTTGAACGCTTCCGACATGGACATTTTGATCTAAAAAATGAACCCCGTAGTCGCCCGAAAACTAAAGTCAACAACGACGAATTAAAGGCGATAGTGAAGCTGACGATACTCAATCTACGGCTGAATTAGCAGCAGCTTTCAACTTTTGTATCAAAATAATATTGGTCACTTGCGATGAAAAATAGATTATTTTTGATAATCGTAAGCTGTCATCATGTTGTTTAGACCTTGGTTCAGCGCCCAGGCAATGCCTCAAACGAAAACTTACCCCTAAAAAAGTCATGGTCACTGTTTGGTGGTCTAGTGCCGGTACAATTCATCACAGCCTCTCACCAAATGGCACCAGCATTACTGCGGATGTGTACTGTGAGGAACTGGACACAATGATGGAGAAGCTCGCAAATCTCCGGCCAGCCTTGGTTAATCGCTCGTCCCCGCTGCTCCTACACGAGAACGCTCGACCTCATACGGCACAACAGACGGTCTCTAAGCTACAAGAGCTAAGGTTGGAAGTTGTGCGTCATCCCCCGTACTCACCAGACCTTGCCCGACAGACTTTTCCTTTCCAAAATTTGGACAACTTATTGGCAGGGAATAAATTCAATACCCGGGAGGCAGTACAAACTGCCTTTGAAGAGTTTGTTGGCTCCCGTACACCTGCCTTCTGCAAGAAGGGCGTTGAAAAATCACCAATGCCCTGGCAGAGATGCATCGATAGCATGGGTCCATATTTTGATAGATAAAAATAAAAAATATTTATTTAAAAGTGACATTAACTTTCTGCATACTAAACGGCAATTTCATATGTAAAGAAAGACCTAATACAGCGTAGCGCTTTAATTTAACACACGTATACGGTATCGCGTTTTTGTTTCATGAATAAACCTATTTTTATTTCAATAAACGTTATATTTTATTGATTTATTCACAATTTTCTAAAATAGCATCTTGGGGCAACCTGTACTTAAAGAACTCTAGCGCAGAGATTATTTGCCGGGGTAACCGATCTTAACATCGCATGAATTGAATTAAAACGAATAACCAAAGAGTAGGCGAATTGAAGGAAAGAGAGAGCCCTATAGCCGGCGAGTGGCGCAGGCGGTAGTTTTCAATTTACGAATGATATTATTTTCATATATTTTGTATGATGGCCACGAGCCCTACCCGTTTGTTAAATTAATGTCGCCATTGCAGCGGCATGTTGTATATTAACGTACCTTTTATTCTCCATTCGTTACCTGTGGTCTTTCACTATGGCAGAACTCGCGGTGCGGTGCGGTTACAGCGAGCTAAATCTGCCACTTGTCAAGTGCCATTCATAGAAACTCAACAGCAAGCACCTTTCTCCAAAGGTATGTATTTTCCATAACATAATGACAAAATATCAACTGGTTAATTCAAAATAAATCTTCACATTTACCTACAAATAAACCTATACTTATTATTAATAAAAACGGTAAAATAAAATATCAATTCAAAAATCTACATTGAATCTTGATTTTTTTTTAACCGAGTTTTCATGCTTTGACTCAAATCGATTAAATTATCGATTATATGAAAAATATTGCGGCCCCTTTGGTTCCTACACATAAGGCTAATTCCCGTAATTAAAAACGTTACAAATTAAGTCGCAATCTCATCTCAGCGACAGTCAATACGCTATACAATTGTTGACAGATTGAGACTGAGATTAGAATGCGAACGTTCTTAAAAATGCGGGAATTGCCCCTCTGATGTCCGCTACTAATATCAGATGCATTTTCAAAGAAATAACACTCCAGTAAAGGCAGTGATTATTTAAATATAAAAATGGTTTTCGATCTTAAAATTACACACTCGTGTCAATAAAAACCTTACTTAACCTGTAGGCGTGTCAAATATAATTTATTATAAACAGAACATACATATTCCTTGTCATTTAAATGCACCTGATCGAAAATAACTCGTTATTTTATTGTTCAGATTCTATGTGAAGTAGTGGCTTTAGTCGGAATAATATAACCATGATAAATTAAATCTCTATTTTTAAATCTTAGTGTAAACACTGTAACCCTGCACATGTTCCCGAATTCGAAGGCAGGAATTCCATGACTGGTCATGTCCTTTAGAATGATTTGGTGTTAGACATTATCAGATAACAGAGTCTAGGGGAACAATGCCTTATAACAGAACACGACTCTCATAGAATACTAGCAAACGGCACACTCAACAAAATCTTTAACCCACAGAACCTTACATCAGAAAAAGATAATCCTTCTCAATAGAACAGTAACCGCTCCCAAATTAAGGCGGTAACTTAAATACTTAATGTCATGAACCAATATGGCGGGTATCGGAAAAAAGAGTTGCAGCGATGATTCAAAGCCGCTTAAAATATTACTTGAGTCTGTATGGGGATGTGGGGAAAAGTATAAGCGACAGCGAGTTAAGTAACAGAGCTATTAATTTATTAGTATCTGTTAAAATAAAAGAAAAAAAAAGAAACCAAATACGTTTAGCTGACATGACGTAAAGAAAATGTTGCGGGAAAATATGCGTCACATCCATGCAAAATGGCCATCGCTCAGCATAATTCTGCCTAATGTTAGTTTATGTTATTCTATACAGAATACCAAAATTATCCCGTAAAAACAGTAATGGTTAAAGATTGACTAGCATTAAGGTATTAAAGGTGGTAGTTTCCTGGACCATGGCGAACCGTGGCCTCGAACTATAGCAGACCTCAAACTCAAACTCAAAGCATTTATTTCAAATAAACCAATTACAGGCACTTTTGAATTGTCAAGGGGTCGGTCAGTCAGAAAGATGAAGCTAGTTGCCCATTCCAAAGCGTAGTAGGTACCTATGGAGAAGAACGGGCAAGAAACTCCATGGACACTCTTTTCAATCAAAATATTGTTACAATAGAGTGGTTACATCATTCATGTTGTAATTATACATGTGAGAACGATGTAGAAAGACGTGCACGTTAAAAGCGTCCGTAATAAAAAGATAAAAACAATTATGGAATTAAAATAAGCCGTGGCAGCTAAGAAATGACCAGTGCCTACTGACGGCGCCCGTTCACGAACATGACGTATGGATCAGCACCATTCAGCTGAACCATTTTGAAGGGAACTCAATGATCCAATACCTCAACAGTATCGTAGGTATATACGATGATCATGTGTCGTGGATCATAAAGGGCATGCCGTCTCGAACTTCATGGATTCTATGCGGCTAGCAAAAGCCATGCAGCAGACATGTTGCTGTACCAGTGTCGGAGAGGAGGTATTGATTTGATTTTATTTGCTGATTTTGTATTTTATTTATTTTTAATGACTTCGTTTAATTTTATTTTATTTCCAATATTGATTTAATGATTAACAATTGATTTAATTTTATTTTATTTTATGTGATGTTAATTTAATTTAATTGTATTTGATTTTACTAATCTTGTTTTATGTATTTTATTGTGTATGGCAATGGGTGTAACCTACCTGAAATAAATGATTTTATTATTATTATTAAAAGCGACACAATAACACCGCAAGCCTGGTATATAGTCCGGTACTCGGGAAAGGACCAGAAGGAGCCCTTTTAACTGGTTCTACGCCTTCGACAAATTACAGGGAAATCGTCACCTGCACCACAGATAAAGGCTTCCGCTGAGAGAACAGGTCAGGAAAAATACCAGAGTCGAAGAATGTCTTGCACAAATTGTGCGGCGACTTAGTTGACTGTAAAGCATTTGCAGCAATTTGATAAGGAACTAAGGTACGTACAAGGACTCCATTGATATTGAAAAAACTGAAAAATTATGAAAATCGACTCTTCGTCGTTCATCGTCTTGATTTAAATTTTTCCGCACCTGGTTTTTATTTCTATATCCATCAAATGTTTTGCAAATCAACTGCAAAATTTGTAAAATTCTGGTTAAACATATTGATGACTAGACCTATTAATTAGAATCGTAGGTTGTAACCGCAGAGATCACGCTGCATACGTGGAATGTGCAGTCTGCACGTAGTATAAAACTTTTTAAGTTGAATTCTAGACAAACTAACAGTTTTGGTTAAGCACTGTCCACTCGATTGAGTTGGTATAACCAAAAAGTTATTGAGCGAGACGTCGTAGTTAGTACCCAGAAAAAAATTTGAAGATGACACGACTTGAAAACTTGTACCCATAATTATGGCTATAAACACGGAAGCTATAAAGCACTTCACACAATCAGCCTTTAATGTTTTCACTGCTTAAACTCAGGCCTCTCCTCTGTTAGAGGGAGTGGACCGTAATCCACCTCGTGGGCCCAGCGCGGGCTGCTACATATCACACGTCTTCTAATAGACCAAGCTGGAAAACACTTGCTACTTACAAATTTACTGCAACTCTAGTACCCTGTAGCTTGCGCCACACCAAAGGGTTCAGTTCGTGTGACATTCCCGGGGGAAATCTTTTCGACGCCGACAGGGTTGAAGTCGGGATTAACTCCCGTTTCATTCGTCAACGCACAGCCCTAGCCGTACATGCATTTTACATCATCAGCCATTGGAAAACTTGCCTTTTGGTGACCCTAATGCATTTTTAAAACCGCGTCATTATTGTTTATTTGTGTCACATCGTAAACGATCAGGGTTAGCATGGGAATTAGCTAAATAAATAAATAAATAAAATAAGTTTATTTCTTATAACCATTTGCTTACATTGCATGTCGAGGAGTCTCCGTTTAAGCATAGAAAATGGTAGTTGAAGGCTTCGCTCTTCCCTTACATTATAAACGTGCGAGTATAAACAGGGATACAAAATACAACAAAGAAAGGAAAAAATAAAAACAAAATAAAATTTAAATTACGATCAATTTATACGAGAGCGCGTGTGTGTGTGTGTGTGTGTGGGGGTGTGTGAGGGTGTGTGAGGGTGTGTGTGAGAGAGAAAGATTTTGAGTGAACATGAGACACTAAACAAGCAAATAACATTACTCTAATAATATTTATTATTAAGTCACACGCTGCAAAAGTAACTCTGTATCATCATAATTTAAACTGTGAAGCCATAAAAATATAATAGAATATAATATAAGCCAGAAATAGTTACCGTGTAGTTAAGTTATTAAAGACAGTCTGTTCTGACGTTTTACTTAAATCATTATGTTTTAGATTCAAAATGAATCTATGGATTAAAGATATTTGGAGATCTTTTAAGTAGGTACTACTGCATCTTGTCTATGAGCTGGCTAAGATTTTAGACCTAGAGCTTTAAGACCTCAAATCAATCCCGGAGACATTACCGTTATAAAGTTGTATGTCTGATGAGTAACAATAAGCCTATTTCTAAAATACATAATTGTAAAAACTAAGAGAAAGCAATCCCAAATCATATTAATTAGATATCAAGAAAGGTGTTTGTCATGTTCTGCATATTACCAATGCCTTCAAAATATTCCTAAAAACAACTTTCCCATTTCCTAATCACTTAAAACCGACGAAAACGCCAAACAAAACGAAATTAACTCGAGCCAGAAGCCAGTCACGTTCCTCGCGAGACGAAAAACGAGCAACATTCCACCATCATTACCTTCAAAAGATTGCAAGAAACGATAACAGAACACCTTCTAAAGAAAGGTTGTACCTGCTTTTAAAAACCGGGTTCTATAACCCAAGTTTTACCCGCTATATTTCTCCGAATATCATACTCGTTGGTTATTTTTTTAGCCATTATGCATGTCTTGTTAACATAGAGCTCCGGAATAAAAGTTGGCATCTCGGGGGCGCACAAATAAAGAGACAAGACACCCCTTTTGATCTCGCCCTGTGGAGTAATGAGCTCGTGCTGTTTCTCGCTGGAATATGTGTACTTCGATAATACACTCAATTTTTGCTGTGTGTTTTGTGTTCCGAGATGTTTATGTTACTTGAATTTATTATGTAGGTTTTATATTGAATAGGTTTACGCTGAGCAGCACTAATGAAGCTGATGTATACTTAATTATGCATATAAGTGTTATGGGTAATAAGTGTTTGTATCAATAAATGTATTTTTTCTTTCTTTTATTGTTGTCGTGTCTTTACTGAAATAGTAAACGCAGGAAAAATTTGAATTAATTTCTAACAGAGAAAAATATATTTATTGATAGATTATAAATTTGTTGATAAATTGTAATGAAAATGATAATAATTTATTAACTGATCTATTGAATAATAATTGTAATACTAATAATATAATCGAAATATAAGTGCATGTTTCATAAATAATGTAAATGTTTGCATGCCGAATAGTAAAATATGGCTGAGCTTTGATATGTCTATAACAAATATTGTGTATTACCCATATTTGCACAATAAAATTCTATTCTATTCAGGAAATTAGACTATTTTGGAGTTTTGAAATCGATATATAATGCAATTGGCAATTGAAAGCTACTAGTTGGATGACCATTTCACATGGACATTCTATGTGATATGACTGTAGGTAAATTGAGCCTCTTCCTAAACAGAATTGTAAATGAACGTGAGTTTGAATGTGTTTGAATACCCCACATAAGTAGTGTGGACATATCCCTTTTAGATCGTATATTCACCATGAAATTAAATTATTTATTTATTTATTTAAATACAATGGGAGACTTACAGCTAAAACAAACATATTAAGGACAGTACATTAGTCTGATAATGAAAAATAGATTGGTGATTGCGGTAAGTTGTTAGGGCACAAAAACTTCATGAAATTGTATACTTGCATCGTTCTCCGCAATATCTTATTATCTGGCGGAAACTATGCAGCATGTAGTGCTATAAAAGTTTGTCGCCTCATTCAAAATCTGTTTTTCATAAAGTATCTTTTATTGTAGCGCGGATTTGAGCGCGGAAACTCAAATCCGCGCTACAACAAAATAAAAATAACTATCCACATTCACACACACATACACACAACTAACATACTAACTTCAAGCAAGCCGTACATACTCCAACGGGACTTGAAATAAAAACTCGCGCACAAAAGTAGTCGGGGAGCTTCAAATAAAACTCAGGGACAAGTAGTCCGGGAGTCGCATGCAACAGTTAGCGCAGCTGTACGAGGCCTGAAGTGGCCTGGCCCGAGGCAAGGGGCTCGAGGCCTCAAAGGCTCGACACTCGACGGCCTGGCCTCGTAAAAAGACATCTCGGACTCTCGTTTTGTTGTCGTAATTGCTGTTTAATGTGGAAGTTTCGTATTTTTTTTTGACTTGTTAGTCGAGTAGGTATGTCAATAGCTCTCCGGAAAAACGGGTATTAGGAAAACGGAAAACGTTTACGGGAAAAAATAAATCTTTAGCTTGAGGAAAATCGAGTGGATACTAGGGACTTTTGTATCGTTACAATTAAAAGTTATAAAATAGACAAGCGTCAGCATTTAGCAAACAAAACAAAAAAAAACTTAATCGTTAAAATTCCACGCATTTTTGAACATGGGCTCAATCAGATGGTAATTACATAAGTAGCTATGTGATATCCGATCAAAAAACATACTGAAATAAAATAACACTTTTAACCAAACCTCTAATTGAGTAATCAATATAACAATAAAACCTTCAAACAACCACGTTCCTTCAAAATGAACTAAAAACTTAATGACTCATGTTTTTCTCGCAACTGAAGCGAGTTCGACGGTACACAACAACTGCGACTAAATTATTCGAAGCTACATCAGCAGTACTGAAAATATTGCAGCAAAACATCGCTTCCTGTTCATAAGTTAACAAAAACTCTCAAAACACGACCTTAATCGAATTTTGTATACACGGGAATTAAAATTGCACATTCACCGTGCGATTAGTCGCGTAATTTTGGTCGCAAATAAGTATGTAAGCATGATCATAGCACGTGGCGTGGTTTTCTGGTTTTTCTGCCTACCCAATGGAAGTATGTGCGAAAATTTATATGCATGTTGGTCTGCAATCTGAAGTCGAGTACGTGTAGATAATATTTTTTAAGTCACGGGCTGAGGACGGCCAAAGTAGGTACTGTTTTTGTCATTAAGTAGTTCGACATACACCACCACCTAATTCAGGCAGAGGATAAGAAATAGCCGGGATCCTTGATAATTTCCATTCGGTAAAATGGAAGTAAAATCATTAACTTTCTAGTTCATCGAATCAGCAATACTACTTGGCATAACGCTCAAATATCATATTTACAGAACAACACATAAAAGTCGCAGAAAAATCGTAAAATAATTCCACTAGTCGCGTAATGAACAGCCTACCTTAAACGCATACGTATACAGGGTGATTAATCGAGCAGACGGCGTATCTACGGGGTGTTTCGTTGTATCCTCACAATGATGGATCACGGTGCAGTCCAGTTGGTTATAATACATACTTGTTTGTCAACGAGTTAACTTACTGACGCCGCTGATGGGTACTGTGGTCTAGACAAGTTTATTGTTAGGAACACTCGAATTTTATGCTATTGGTGAGTTGGTAAATTATTTAGGAGATGAAAAGGAGGGTTTTAATCTGTAGAAGATATATGAGAGTAAGGACGGTCGGGAGGCGATATTAAAAAGCTTTTGAAATGAAATGTTTATTTCTGTAAGTAAATCTTTTAAGACACTTTTACACGTCAATATTTTAAAACTATATGGCGCCGACATTTCCTAGCTGACTGATCCCTGAGAAGAAATACCGAAACAAACTCAGAGGTCATGGTCTCTGTTAAAGTCCAAACATTGTATTATTAGGATTTTATGTGAGTCTAACAATGCAGGGCCTTGTCTGGAAGGTAGAATAAAGAGCTTCACTTTCACATATATCCTCCTAGGGCGTCCCTCCCGGCGTTTCCACTCACATCTGCCTTGTTACCTTAGTTAGGTTAGTCTGTTAGTCGCCTTTCATTCATCCTCTCACTCAACATGACCAAACCATTTAAGCATACTCTTTTCAACTTTGGTCACTACATCTTCTTTTAAACCGCACCGTTGCCTTATCACATCATTCCTCAGCCTATCATTCATAGTCACACCACACATGCTTCGCAAGGAACGCATTTCTACAGCATTTGTTCTTCTTTCATGCTTCTTTTGCCACACCCAACATTCACTTTCATATTGTATAAGCGTGGGCACCAGCACACTATTGTGAACAACCAGTCGAGCCTTTTTGGACATCAACCGATTGGTCACAATTGTATGTATAGCACCATTCACTTTAATTCCTCATTTACTCTCCTTTTCATATCTTCATCAATCTTTCCATCCCTTGTAAACAGACTCCCCAAATATATAAACTTACTTTTTGCTCCACACTCCTAGCATTAATTTTCACATCACACACCAATACATCCTCTGTTTCAAACACCATGACCTTCGTCTTATATGCTTCATCCATCGCAGTCATCATTTATTTTGTAAATGTGTTGTAAATAACACTTCTTCATGTCTAATAATATTTTTGAGCTAGATGAGGTTGGTTTCCTAGCCGACTACTTTAAGAAGAAACATCGAACATTCGAAACACAGTCTCTTATATAAAGACCTTACAAAATCGTGTAATGGTCAGATCAAATAAGGGACAAGGGTGTAGCGATGTTTGCGTTTCTGCCTCAAACCCATTTTTATGCATTTTTGCTAACTGCTTCAGGCAATATTCCCTAACATTCTATGTATAGGAAACCCGCCTACAGATGAACCACTCATCATCATCTGCCTAGCCTTTTCCCAACTAGGTATGTTGGGGTCGGCTTCCAGTCTAACCGGATGCAGCTGAATACCAGTATTTTACATGGAGCGACTGCCTATCTGACCTCCACAACCCAGTTACTGGGTAATACAATACCCCTTGGTAAGACTGGTTGTCAGACTTTCGGGCTTCTGACGACCCGTAACGACTGTCAAAGATCCACGAATGACAGCCGGGACCAACGGCTTAACGTGCTTTCCGAGGCACGGAGCAGTGGTGATGAAATAATTGACACAAAGTAAAGCGCCTGTCGGGGTTCGAACCTACGGCCTACAACTCGTAAGTCGCGGCCGTTACCACTGGGCCACCACTGCTCAGATGAACCACTAAAAGTTGTAAAAAAATCCTTTTCAACTCAAAAATATTAAAATAGCATCGGCAGCACAAACTATCGTGTAACATGAACGTAAAATAAAATAGAACGCGGTATCTAACATTCAATATTTTTAAAAGTCGCGTATGATGGATTGCGCTTTGTGCTTGATACCATGTTATTGGAGATAATAAAAAAACTAGGGCGTGCAGTGATAAATTATTTACTAGGATTACTAGATTTATGGGGAGCAAATAAAATTTTATATTTTTAGTGACATTGGTTTCACGAAGAATGCATTATAGATGACCTCACTTTCATATGGGGATTTTACCCGCGCATTGCCACGAACTATATTAATATGTAGTTAGCTAGGTGATTAGGCCAATATCTAACTGTTCTTATTACTGTTAGCCTATTATCTCCTCCAATTCATTTAAAAACTTATAAATTACATAGTTAATACGTTAATCAAAAAAATATTTAAAAACATTTTAAAATATAAAAATAGTACCCCACCGGTATCCGGAACAGGGTCCAAGCTACCGGCGCGGCGGTTAGGGCTGCAGAAAGAGGAACCTCCTAACAATGCGAACCGTGTCCAAAAGTACCGCTTTCTGAATCTTGCCTTTGATCCAGCTGCCCAACAAGAGCCTCCACAGGTGCTGGTCGAGGCTCTTGGCTATTAGGCCATTTGCTCTCACGACTATCGGCACAATGATCGCTGAGTCCGCTTTCACGAGGTTCCCGTCACGCGGGACCGGTGTGTCAACAATCATTGCGAGCCGCTCTACTCGATCCACCACTACTATATCTATAGGCTTATTGGCAACAATAGTCCTGCAGTGATGATGAGTCGATCCCAGTACCTGTAGCACGGCACTTTTACCCTATTATTATTAATTAAGCACCTACCTATGTTTCTGTTTTTTTTTTCTTCTTGACTGTTTATATAATAATAATAATTCATTTATTTCAATCACAAGTGATCATAATTAGCAATTAGGTACATTCAATAAACATACTAGAAAAATAAGACAAAACACAATTACATTAGAATTTACAGATTAAATTAGTACATGTCAACATAAATGGTTAAATAAATAAATAAATAATGTTTTGCGGATTGATTTTATATGACATTACCACCTAGCATACCAAAGACACTTCGGCATCGATTCTAGATATTGTTGAGCTGTTCGAATAAAGGAAATGAAAAAAAATACACAGTATCGTTCAATCTGAAACAAAAATCAATTCTAAAAAAGAACAAAAGTTAGCCAATCCACACTTAAAACTCTGCCGACTCCAAGAGTCCGTACCTTAAATCCCACCTAACAGCAACTTTAAATCCTTTCCACTTCAGGAAGACAGGGAATTAAAAAGTAAAATATACCTGAGAACTGCTATAAATCATAAGCTTAACATTTTAATTAAAATGATAAACATTGGCCGGTAAGTTCGCGACGGGTACCTTAGTAGTACCGAGTTTGAAGGTACAAGTAGGAAGACCTTTACTTTTTTATGATTATAAGCTGGTGCGTCGATGGGCTAACTTATGGCAAGTGATGGACCTAAAGTCTAATCAAATCCACGTAATCTAAATTAAGGTGATTTCAGAATGACTAGTATGATTAAAAAAGTTATCGCGCAAACTGAACTTTATGATTGTACCAATTGCTTTTTAAAGAGTAGCTTTGGTCGGTTCTTCTCCGTAGGAAACGACCAACTGGAACCGTGCACCTAGCTGACGTTTCATAATTACCCATGTACTCGTAGGTTTATGTGAAGTAAAATATTTTGAATTTGTTGGAATTAAAAGTTGTTTCTCCGAAACACATATTTGTTTACTTATTTGGAAACAAAATCCCGAATGCAGACACATGGAACACCAACCAGGGCAATTGATCTCACACGGTTTAACCAAATTGAATAATTTTGATTGAAAGTAGTAAAAATGTAAGGTACCCGTATGGCACATAATGGCCGACATTGGTTTTTCTTTAAGTTCACAATTTACTTTCTTTAAACATATTAAAAGACAAAAGTGGACACTGTATTATTGCCATGTGACGTTAGAATAGGTCAGTTTTTGAGATAAATGATTTTATTTCTGTAAGTAGGTACTTTTGTACAAACACTTTTACACGTCAATCATATTTTAAAAACTAGATGAGGTCGGCGTTTCCTATCTGGCTAATCTAAGAAAGGCCGAACAAACTCAGAGGTCACACTCATTTTAAGTCCAGACAATCTTGTGCAGATCATGTGAAGACTATGTGTCTTTTCTGGAAAAAGCACACAGATTAAGTGGACCTGTCCAGTCAGTACACAATACCAAAGAAAGGACATTTGAAAAAAAAAACAACAAAAAAGCAATGACCCGCATAGTCCTCACATTCACTTTAATTAAAATAATTATAATACGGGGGTCACACTGAAAGTTTTTAGAATAGGCCAGTAAGAAAAGCAGCTGATGAAAAATTTATTAAAATTTCGAATTAGTGATTCTGTAAGGAATCTGTGCATGAATTCATATGTTATTTGTTTTTACAAAGTACCGGCAATTTAAAAAGTGTCTGTTGTGCGTCGAAATTGATTTGACTAGAGAAAATGTTCGTTCAATGATTTATTTCGATTTTCGTTGCAGTCTTACTCAACAACAATGTTACGATAGACTTCGATTAGCACTTCATGATGAAGCCCCATCCCGTGCCGCTGCTCCCGTGCCGCGTGCAAACTCACTGATGATTCGCGAGAAGGACGTCCTTCTACGGCGACTACTGAAGATAACGTGAGTGCTGTGCGGCTAATGATCGAAGCTGATAGAAGGGTGACATATCAACAGACTCGGGCACCTTTAGGCATTGGTATGAGTCAAGTACAAAAAGTCTTACATGAACATTTAGGCGTCAAAAAGCTTTGTACTAGGTGGATACCTCATAATTTGACTGAATGCTTGAAAAGTATGACGGAGGTGACTCGAATGTTGTATATGACATCGTCACAGGTAATGAAAGCTTACTATATTCTTAGGAACCAGGAGAGGATATTTAAATAAAAGAAACAACTGTCAAGTCGGCCTAACTTATATTGAAATAGCGAACTAAATAATTAACACAAATAATCACGCACTATTTAGTAGGAAACAATCAACTTCAACAAAACACAATAAGCACAGGCTATATTTGCACATAAAAGGGAAATGGCCACCAAACAAAGACTTAGCTGTGATCCAAGACGAAATCCAACGACCTCTCTGCACGAGCGCTGACAGGAAAAAAAGGGGCGCGGCTCAGTTGACAACCGCTTTTATAGGCGTTGGAGTGACGTCTCAGGTGACAGCTGTACAGAAACTCATTCTTAACCTAATACGGCTTCTCCTGACTGTGCACCGTCCTCGGGCACGTCTGATGTGGCGTCATCTTGAGCTCGCTCTTCGTCTTGGCTCGCAGGTGGATCAGGCGAGAGTCCTGCCTGCGTGTCAACACCATTATCTTCGCCTGAAATCATGACATGATTAGTGAGGACCAAAACAGCTTATTTTTTTTTTTTTGCCTACTCAATCATTCATCACACATTTGAGGCCCTCTTTCAATGAAACAATCCAGCTAAGATATCAAATCGCTTTCAATCAATCACAGTTTTAATGTTCTCACATCCATCATTCTATATCATCCGGCGCACATTCTCATTATTAGAAAGTGTTTACGCAACAAATGCACCGCAGCGCATTTCTACACAATATCGAGATCATGATACCGCAGCACATGTCCGATAATACACGTACAAGCCGTGTCTGCAAGACAGAGGCACCGCGGCGCATGTCCAAAAACTAGTGGAGGAGTACCGCAGCACTAATCCATCATCAACACATAAGACAGAAGCACCGCAGCGCATATCTGTCTTCTCAACCAGCACCGCAGTACCAGTCACACACATGGCGGCGAGGCTGAGTAGTCGCACCGCAGCGCGCATCAAGCCAGTAGTTTGCTAGCTTCACACTCGCACAGCTTCATCGCAGCTCCGCTAGGGCAGCCGACGAAAGTATCACACACACGAACCAATCTGTGACCAACAAACAATTACTCACATTCAAAAAAGGCTGAACAGGTGTCAGGACACCATTCTCCTTTCCACGGCACCATATATTGCGCCGCAGCCTGGGTTGTCTTGCCTCGAGCACCGGTCAGTAATTTGAGCGCATATCGGTCACTTGGTAAGATCTTAGTAACCTTGTACGGGCCTCTCATCCCGGAGTCCAACTTTCCAGTGCTCTGTGAGTACTTAATTACAAACACTAAATCATTTAATTTAAATCCCATAGGAGATCTACGGTGTTGATTAACACGAGAATCTTGTTCGTCCTGATTCCTTTTAAGGAGCTCACTCGCGCGGCTCCTGCATATTTCACGCCAAGCCTCGCGATTTGGGTTAGCGTCTTCCACCGCCAAATCTCGTACCAATGCACGAATTATAGGTGTGGTCGCCTCAGTGCCAATTAACAGGTTTAAAGCGGATGATTTCGTGGTTTTATGTTTTGTAATATTTAAAACTAATTGTAGTTTCCATAACAAATTAGACCAACGAGTATTTTTATTACTCGTCGCGATGCGAATCATGTTCAAAACAGTGCGTATATAACGCTCCGCCTGGCCGTTTGCATGATGCATCTCGGGTGTGATATAGTGGATGTTGCAGCCCATTTACTGAAATGGGCTGCAACATCCACTATACTAAACTTACAAAACTAGATGCCTCAAACATACGACCACGGTCGCAAACTATTAATTTTGGAACACCAAACAGTGAGATCGCGTTATTAAACACGCGCTTTAATTCCTCTGCGTCTTGTCGACTCATAGGGTAAAGCAAACAAAATTTTGTGAACGAATCGATCAACACTAGTACAAACTTGTAACCATTCGATTCTGGCAAAGGACCCAAAGCGTCGACATGTATAGTGCGGAATGGAATGTCAGATTTCTCCCATGATGTTATGGGTTGTAACGGGGCTCGAGGTACACGTTTTTTGGAAATACAAGTAATACAATGGGAAACATATTTGCACACAAAAGCTTTAAGTCCGGGAAACCAAAAATGCTTAAGGATAAGATCCAATGTTTTCTCTACCCCGATGTGTTCATGCTCATCGTGATATATCCGTAGCAGGCTTAGCCTGTGGCCTTTGGGGATATAGCACAATAGGCGAGATTCTTCACCAGTAGGCGAGAAACGGTAATACAAGACATCATGTTGACAGACGTAACGCCGCGGATCCAGACTACCCTCACATAACTTTTGAATGAGCTCCTGGGTCTCATTATCTGCACTTTGTGCAATCTGAGCCCAGTTGCGAGGTCTCTCAACCTGACTTACATGCGCCACCAGTGGATTCCTGCTTAAATAGTCGGCATGTGACATTAGTGCGCCTTTACGATACTCAATGTTGAAGTTGAAATCTTGTAGGTAAATCCACCAGCGTGCTACTCGAGGAAGCAAGTCTTTTTTGCGTTCGGTTGATTTCAGGGCGTTGCAATCAGTTATGATTTTGAACTCTAACCCAATCAAATAATGTCTAAAATGCTGCAATGCCCTGACAACAGCCAGCGTCTCCAATTCATAGGAGTGGTACCTACTTTCAGCGTCTTGTGTAACTTTACTAAAATAAGCCACCACTCGTTTAGTGCCATCGATATGGACTTGCATTAGAACGGCCCCATATCCAGCACTGCTAGCATCAGTGTGGAGCTCCGTGGGTAGGCTAGGATCGAAAATAGCAAGTATGGGCTCACTTGTTAGTCTCCTTAATAGGTCTTGTCGAACAGTCTCCTGTTCGGGTCCCCATTCGAACTTTACATCCTTTTTAGTTAAACGTGAAATACTTGCTGTTTTCGTCGCGTAACCTTCGACATAACGTCGAAAGTAACCAGCTAAACCCAAGAATTGCCGGACTTGTTTAACGTTGCTCGGGGCCGGGGCGTTTACCAAGGCTAAGATTTTGCGCTGACTCGGCCTAACCTGACCATGTGATATAATGCGGCCTAGGTACTCTACTTCGGTGGTTAGAAACGAGCATTTTCGGATATTGACTGAGAAGCCGGCTTCGGTGAGTGTTTGAAGCACTTCGTGTAATAGTTTTATGCCATCAGCAATGGTTTCACTCACAACGAGCACATCGTCGACGTACACCAGGACATTCCCGGCCTCAATCAACTTCCGAAGAGTATTGTTTATTATTCTCTGGTAAACAGTAGGGGAATTACATAAGCCAAATGGCATTTTCAAAAATTCAAAATGGCCTTCAGGGGTAACAAAACCAGTTTTGTGGATAGAATCCTCATGAATCGGAATCTGATAAAATCCTGAGGCCATATCAAGACAGGAGAAGTATTTAGAGGATCCTAGGCGATCGATATGGTCATCTATGAGAGGGAGTGGATATCTGTCCTTAACGGTAATTCGATTGAGAGCACGAAAATCTACGCATAACCTATCAGAGCCATCTTTCTTTTTGACCAGTAAAATAGGACTGGCGTACTCAGATTCCAATTCTCTAATTATGTTTTTATCCAACAAATCTTGTATGATCTCTCTTACTTTAATTTTCTCTTGGTAGGAAAGACGGTAGGGATGATAAACTATAGGAGTCTCGCTAGTCAAACTGATATGCAACTGTCCTGTTTTCACCGTAGTGGTAGCAGTGCCAGATATTAGGAACTCTAAGAACTCATTAATGACGACCATTAACGCAGCAAGATCGTTTCCCTGAACGGGCGTATCTACTTTAATTCGCATATCAGTTTGAGTGGAGTTTACTTGAAAAACTTCATTTGGGGCACGGCTCAAGTACTGTTTGTGTTTTGTACGAACGTAAACAATGTCGTTCCTGTCAAGAACATCCGTGCCGATAACAATTGGAGCATTCATGCATGAAGAGGGTATGACTATTAAGTCTACTTCGAGTGAAATGTGCTCCAACTCGATAGTGAGAGTCAGGTATTCTCGAGAAACTATTTCGCTATCGCTCACCCCTTTAATAACGCAAAAAGTGGACCTACGCGGACAGGAAAATAGTTTGGCGACGTCTGAAGATATCAAAGAAATATTAATCGCACCGCTATCTATCAGGACATCTACTGGAATACCTTGAACGACAGCAGTAGATACATCACTGCCACTAGAACTACCTGCGAGTTCCCTACACAGGTTTACTTTTCGTTGATTATCGTTCCGTGCCTCTGAACGCTGTTTAGCAAAGCAGTGTACTTCCTTATGCCCAATCTTCTTACAAAACGAGCATGTTGGTTTTGAAAGACTGTCCAAAGATTTTGCCGCACCTTCTGGGGGTTTCTGATTTTTCGGACACTTGTAGCTTTTATGTCCAGTCTGACCGCATGAAAAGCATTTATCATGGCGCCTTTTTATTGTGTTAGAGGGAAACGCGCGTGCTTCATTCTTGGTACGGGCAGGCTTGACATAAATTGCTAAAAACGATACCAAACTATCAATTGTTAAGTCGGCATTCGCGGCCGCTGCACGAACATGTGGGTCGGTAATACCACGTACTACGAACTGCACCATTAGCTCATTACTCAGACCTTTAACAATACGCAACCGTAACAGCGAACGCCGGGCATATTCTGCATAAGTCGAATATTTATCTGAAGTAGAACTCATAACCTCAAACAAAATATTGGCATAGTCAAGTTTGCGGGGGCACAACGGTCTAAATTCCAGTTTAAAATTAGACCAGCAACGGTCATTGGTATTCCACTCACTAAGCCAGGTTTTTGCATCGCCTCTAAGGCAGTTAGACACTCGCGAAAGACATTCGTAATCATTCCAATGGTTTGATAGTTTAGCGCGTTCCACCTCTTCACACCACACCTCAATGTCATGGATAGCGGGATCAAAATTGGATACGTAATAACCATGTGACTTTGCAGGATTTAACATGTTTAGTATCTCCGTTAATGTTTGTGTCGTTGAGGGTACACTGACATTTTGAGGCGTGCTGTGACCAGCGGGTTGCGGTGGAGTTCCAGGTACGCTTGCGGAACGTTCCTCGATTGCATTCAAACGCGAGACTATCGTTTGCAATGCCTGTTTTACGGAGCTTTCCCGACTACGAGATCTTCGGTTCAATCGTTCATGGGACTTATGATGAGCTCGCGAACGTGAAACGCGGTGAGAATGAGAACGGGACCAATCGCGAGAACGAGAACGGGAACGGGCTCGATCGCGGGAGCGGGAACGGTGCCGTTTACGTTTATGTATGCGTCTCTATGGGTAGTTCGATTCGGACGACACACTACGCGATCTTGATCGAGGCATTTTTCAAAAGAACGATATAAGTTGATTGTTTCCTAGTGTAAATCAAATTTAGTGGACCAGGGCGAATCCCACTTCTGATCTTAGGAACCAGGAGAGGATATTTAAATAAAAGAAACAACTGTCAAGTCGGCCTAACTTATATTGAAATAGCGAACTAAATAATTAATTAGTAGGAAACAATCAACTTCAACAAAACACAATAAGCACAGGCTATATTTGCACATAAAAGGGAAATGGCCACCAAACAAAGACTTAGCTGTGATCCAAGACGAAATCCAACGACCTCTCTGCACGAGCGCTGACAGGAAAAAAAGGGGCGTGGCTCAGTTGACAACCGCTTTTATAGGCGTTGGAGTGACGTCTCAGGTGACAGCTGTACAGAAACTCATTCTTAACCTAATAATATATTGTTACGAACCCAAAACCAAAAGACAATCTGCACAGTGGATGTTCCTATTCGAAGATTTGCCGACAAAAGTAAAGAAGGGGAGAAGTCAAGGGCACCAGATGATTGCCTCATTCTTTGGATGGACGTTTCATTTCGCAATAATGTTCTAGAAGATAAAAATACTGCTACTACAGATTGGTATGTCAGTCATTGTTTACCAGTTGTCTTGGAAAATGTTAGACAGCAGCGCCCAAGAAACAAGATCCTCCTCCACCACGACAACGCTCCAGCTCACTCCGCCAGACGGACTATCGAATATTTGTCTATCGAAAGTGTGGAGTTAGTAAGTCATCTTACAGTCCTGACCTGGCACCTTGTGACTTTTATTTATTTCCAAAAATAAAAGATAAACTTAGAGGAATTCGTTTTATGAACCCTGAAGATGCTGTGGCTGCGTTTGAAAAAGACGTGGAAAAAATATTTTAAAGAATCTTTTAAAAATAATCTTTTAAAGAAAAGATGCTTTAGTCAATGGTTTCATCGCATGCGTCGGTGCTTAGAAAGGAACGTAGACTAATTCGAAAGCAATAAGAATATTAACAGGCTTCTACATCATTCCGTTTTTTATTTACTAAAAACTTTCAGTGCGTCCCACGTACTTTTCAAAGTAAATAGTCATGTCATTGTATATATAAAATTCATCAATGTCAATGTGTTTAAATACAGTTCGGAAATGGGTAAAACCTTTCATAAGAAGCGCTACTGATGTCTAATTCGTTAATAGTTCAATGAACATTTTGTAGCGCGTCAGCGATGTTCGCTGAGGCTAGAACTGATGATTTTCAATGTATAATTAGAAAAAGGAGTGCGTCGCTTCTGCGCCGTGGCCGTGGCAGCTCGAATGTGTATTAATTTTTTAATTTGATTTATATTTGTGTTAACTTTGAGCTTAATTTTGAATTTAATTTGGTTTCGATTTTAATTTTATAAGTTTGCGATTTTATTTTATTTTATTGTGTACTAAGACTTGTGATTTTATTTGGTAGTGAGACCTGTAAATTTTACCTATGGATATTTTTATCGGAAGGAAATGATTTGATTTGATTTGATTATATGTGGCAGTTGGGTTGGTGTAATAAAGTGTTTCCTGAGGCCTATTAAATATACGTAACTAGCCATGCGACATATTTGTCAAACATTGGACCCATTGGACCATTTTCACGACAGGTGCTGTTTAATAAAGCACTAAAACTATTGGTCTAGTGGTCGCAAGCGCTAGCTACCATTAAGCATGAAGTCCTGGGTTGGCCTGTTAACGTCTTTAATTTTGCTTGAGTACCTACAGTTGTCAATGCTTTTGTTGGTACATTGCCGTGTGCCAGCTGACTTATGGCAAATAATTTAATTTAATGTTTTGTGTTTCGTAAGGTGTGCATACGAGTGTACAGAATCAACAGACAGCTGTGCTGCTGAGAAGTATGTTGCGCCACTTCTTCTTCAGTTTTGGGGGACTGTCTTATGTAATTTTGACGTGCGAAAAGTACTGATTCTCAGCCTTGTTTGAATAAATTACTTATGATTTTCATTTGGAATCGATTTCCAGGTCGGGCAAAGTGTCATTTGGTGTTTCCATTTGGAATTCCTTAGTAACAACCCGGGGTCTAGATTTATGCCCGGTTGATGGTAATAGTCTTTACCCCTTTTACATGGGACTTAAACATAATAGCGCAACGTGGCTGTTCTAATAGGTACACATCTGCCCAACACTTCGGGAACATAGGCGTTATGTGTTACGTCAGAACTATGATAAAAAAACTTGTAAAATTGTCGGTTTGTCGCTTGTCACCTGTCGCTTGTCACCAGTCGCTTGTCGGTTTCATTAAGGGGTCACAAATTAAACTATAGAATATAATTTTGACAGCATCTTAACAAAGTTTGCTCCGACCCAAGCCTCGTACTTAATACATAGATGTCGCTTAAGCCATGGTTTCCTAATCACCATTGATATACGGTGCTCGTTCACGTGTGCCCGTTAATTTGTCAACCTTTACTTAAGGGCCTAATGGTTAATTAAGTGAGATATAGTATAATTTATAGGGTGCCCTTAGTAGTGGGATGCTGCGGTTGTCATGGTTCAACGGTTTGATAACAAGATCAAGACGTGCCTAAAGATTCAGAGGAATTTTGAAACTTAGTGTTGGTATCCCGATTTTAATAAAGCGTTGGTTTTCTATATCTGTGATCGCCACACAACGGCCGCAGTGCCGGCTGTCTGTGAAAATGAAGGCATCGGGTTTGACTTTACGGAGTCAAAAAACGCTCTCTTTAGAAACACACCAACTTATTTCCACATAATAACGTTTCGGTGTCATTCGATGGTATATTGCGGACGCTAAGTGGCGTTCACCGCAGTATAAGAAACCCCAGCTCATCCGACAAGCAGCGTGCCCGTTGCGATTGACCTTCGGCAAACATAACACACGATCATTTTTTCATTCCCTATTAAGGTATGAATTTTCAAAAATCCTTCCTGAGCACTCATTTTCTTTATAATATAAGGAACTCTTGTACAGTCGACAGCACATCAGGTTATACGAAACTGTCAAATTTCTCCAAATCATTTTAAACCTTAAAATGTTGAAAGTTAAGTTCAAATTCGAATGAGAAAATTTTACAGTTTGTGGTAATTTGACCTGCAGCTGTGTGTACATCATTTCAAGCTTCCAGACGCAGTGGTTTAGGCTGTGCGTTGTCTGTCAGTGAGTTAACGAATATTAAAAATATAATTAGATTAATTCGCGATTGGCGATTAAGTGCACGTTCGCCAGCGAATTTGACACCCGATTAGACCAAGTATTTAAATAACCTCCATGATCTTACGGTCTGTGTTTAGCATGTAACATTTGTGGTTATAAACACATGGTGAATGCGCCTAAATCCAATTGTAGGGCAAAGATATTTTAATAATAAAAAAACGATTCTCTTAAAATATAATATACTATAGGCAAATGAAGTAAATGAACCCATACATTTATTTATATTGATTTAATAAAACGGACGGAGACGGCACGTGTCTCTCGTTCATCAGCCCTATTTTAAATACTGTGGGCGTACTATGGGAAGTATTGGATATTGCGCAATAGAAAAACCGTTTGCAGTTCAAATCAAATTATAATGTATGATCAAATTATTCACAATAGCAATTCACACACTCTAGATACACGACACAACTACACGGAACGCGCGACACTTTCTAAACGTGTTCACTGCTTGACCGCCACTGACAAAATGAACTTAACTCTGGTCGAGCGTTATGTTGTAGACTCAGTCAAGCGCCGCTTGGTGGCGCTGGCATCCCGATTAGTCAAACGAGTGACTAAGGTATAACGTATAACCTACTTACTTTACAATGAGTGATAGGAACTATAAATACTCGAATATCAAGTACCTACAAATGGTGCGCCTGTACGCAATCAGTGCCAGTGGTGACAATTTACGAATAGCAAGGAGATTCCTAGGCTGTGCCTAATAATCTCGACATGTTACGCGTTCAAGGTGTGATCAACCCGCAAGTGTTAGAACGGAAAGTCATTTTAGCAGCAACACAACGACTGATTGATCACGGTCAGTTTCGCAGCCCACCGCTTGCGCAAGTTCGGGGCCGCCACAATATTCACATGTTCTCGAAGAGCACATCTTCAATTATTTTGAACGACACCCGCGACGGAATACCAAAGTGGCTTCTGGGTTTAATTTAGGTAGGTACCTACCTAAGGAACATTTGAGTCAAATTTCGATCTTCATTAGGGTCGAATGAAAAGAAATTGATCACTTATTAATTCCATCTTGGCTTTACATTTTAACGTCACTATTGGTTTTAGCACCCTCGAAAATCATGAAAACGACACCAATGGCGAAACATTTAAACATTTTCGTAGCCGCCATCTTGGTTTTACATTAAGAGTAACAACCTAAACCTAAAGCTCCAATGGAGCGTAGGTAATTATTTCAACAAATAGGCCTAGTTTTCATAATGGCCATATTTATACTGTGGCGCGTAGGAGCGGGGAGCGCTATGAGATGCGAGTATGATGTGCAGAGGAAAAGCATAACGGCTTCACTTTTTGTTAACACTTGATTTTACGACCCATCTATTTTTCATACCGTGCGCTATATATGAAACGAAGTAAAAATCCAAAAATATAAGCATAACAACCCCTCCAAGTCCTTTAAAAAAATGAAACAGACAAAACGGGCCATTTTCATGAAATGTTACATTTATAAAATGTAACATTTCATGACAAAAAATAAACACATTACAAACAATGTATTATCACAAAGGTGTACAACACTGGCGGCTATAATTCAACAAATGATTTAAGCCTTGTTCACACCAGCCCTATTTTTATTTACCGCCGTATCGCTTCTGCCCATCTAAATGTTTGGTGCTTTCGGTCATAGGGAATGAAATTTTGGGGATAAGGCAATTTTTGGGTTTTATTATTATTAACGTGAACGCAGGTGACGGCATTTAATTGATTTGGACTTTCAGTGGTTCATAGTGATTTGCTAAGGAATAATTTGGTTCCAAAAAACGGGGTACGAGACTTTCGTTGAAATCAAGTCTAAATCAGTTATCCACATATTCTCAAATGAAGAAATTAAAATTAAATTAAATTTTCATAGAGTGGGTACTAAATAGGTACTATGGCCGCTAAAACAACAAATAATAAAAATTACATAAAGTTATATATTAAACAGTCACCATACAAGAAACGTGTTTTTTTTTCGCGTTTTTTTTACTAAAGTATTTCAAAAACAACGGAAACCTTTGTGTGCGACTTTTAGCCACTTTTACCACCAGTGTCCGAGAATTTAAAAATGACATACTATAGATTCTTCAACATATTCACAACGTTGTGTATTAATTAACACATACATATAATATTTATTTTGACCAGCCTCAAATCTGAGCAGGTATTCGAAAGGTTATTTTTGTTAACAGTAAGCCTTGGTCTACAATCATTGTAGGATCTATACTAGCCTCCGTCGACCCTCCTCTTTCGAGTCTCTTTATGCAAACATGTCGTTTGGGAGACGATGTCTACCTACCCAAATCAAGCACATACCTACCTACAGTTCAGTTAATGAATTCAGCACCAATGTGCCTTATTAATTTTCTACTTATCTAGCAGCAAACAAAGTACTAGGGGCCAAATTTATTAATTTACAAACGTTGCAAGATTTTATATAGCTAATCTGTCAAAAACTATTAATGGAGAGCCCATTGCAACGTTTGTAAACTAGTAGACTTAAGGCCTTGGACAAACTTTATAGAGCACGATACCTACTCATGAATTACTTACTATGTTTACTTTAGACCAAGTCGGAAATAAAAAAGGGTAGTATGTAACCGCAAGACAAAAAAAAACCTTTTGTATCCAATAATAATCTGAATTTCGATCAAAATTACTGATCGCACAGCAAAATACTCAAAATATAACTAAATAAGCACCTGCCACTGTTTTGTCTCTGCATCACCCACAGGTCGACTGGTAGAAAATGCCTATGGCATTAAGTACGCCTCTGTACATTTGTGTGCTTATAGTGTTAAATAAATAAATTTATATTCGTGGCGCACTTGCTTGAAAAAGGAGATGTTTGATTTTGGGCCACCACTATGTACACTACATAGATAAATAGGAAAAAAATAGGGGAATTTCATAAAAATACTAAAAAAATAATTTGAAGTAGGGTACAGTGGTTCAAAAATGATAATTTAAAAAGTTTTTTAATAAGATAACCCTAATTTTAGGGCAGCCATGACAGTTGTGTTTGACATGACGTTTGACAGTTTAAAGCACAGCTCACTCCTCTCCTATGAATTATCGAAGTCCAGGGTATATTGATAGGCACTAAAGAATGAAGCACAGTATAAAAAAAACGTTCAAGCTTTCGTTACGTTTCTTGCTTCTCTTGACACCGATATAACCAATCACTGCTCGAATAGGTGATTGAAGATGTGCTGCCGCAGTCGAGTAGAATACCCTGTAGTCTTATTTTATCGAAACCGAAACCCAACCCAAGATTTTCGAAATTCGTATTGTTTTGTTTTATGGCAGCTAATACACGTCAATCAAATGTCATTGTCAAAATTTCATTTTTCGCATGCTGCTAATCTGATCCACTATGTTTAATTTTATGTTGTGTTGCTCTCCTTGGCCAAGTTAATTTGAGTATACATTGAAACGAAGTGAAATTAAATAAAATTAACAATAAAAAACGGTTACTGTAATACATAGCGATATTTACATATAGTGTACATAGTGCTGGCCCAGGCTCCATACATTTCTAGAACATCTCCTTTAATGTAGTGTTGATATACCTACATTTATTTTTCAAATTATCTGCTTGTACTAATTTTGTTAAACAATTCGTTTATTTGTAGTGAAATAATTTATTTCATGTAAAAAGTATATAAATGATGGAAATAAATTGATAGGATGATTATTTATTTGATGTGCAATTAATAATCATCCAATAAAAAATAACCGCTGGTCCATACCGTATTTTTTTATTTATACACTTAATTCAGAAATCAGAACTGGTCATGCGAATGTTATTTTAAAGCCCGAGTTAACAGCATGCTCTTAACAGCAAGTAAAGACATCAATGGCATAGCATGAGTTTTGATATCAGTAATTCTATATTCACTGTGCTATCCAGTAGGTACTCTACTAATGCTTTAAGACATCATTTTTCATCCCATTTTATTTTCAAACTAGCTCGTGCCATGACTTCATCCGCATGACATTTCTTGTTCCCCCGACCCATCCCGTCGCATCGCATCGCCTGCCCGCGGTATCACCTCGTTTTCGCCTAGCGTTCATTCTGACTTTTTCTTTTTGCTCGGCTCATAAGGATCTTACTGTGATGTTAAATAGCCTACAACCTTCCTCAAGAATTAGGCTATCTAAGGCAAAAATAATTTTTCAAATCCGATCGGTAGTTCCTGATATTACCCCCTACAAACAAACAAACAATTTTTTCCTCTTTTAAATACTATTATAGATATCTTTATTTACCATAAGAACAATTAACAAAATGCAACTAACCCTAAGCTACATTAGCACTTAATTTAGAGATAATTTATGAGTTTAGCGATTCACCTTTCAAAGCTTACGAGAGATAGTTTTAACTTGTAACTGCATAAGCTTATATCACAATAACTATGCATACATGAGGACAAAAACGCAAATCATTTAGTAAGTTACAATTGCACTAATGTCTACCCAAGAAAGACGCATCCATTTTTCAATGTTTCAGGGTGAACCAGTAGATAATGCAGTTTCGCAATGTATTATAACAATAAGTAACTCATGTCAAACGGGCACTTATCAGAAAGGGTCAGTGATATATTTATCAGTCACGAATCGCACCCCCTGAGGGTAACGCTAGCAAATATGATATAAATACCCTTGGAGATGCGGTTTGTTTGCTGAAGTTATTTAGGGGAAGGTAAATAAAGGGCTAGAGGGTTTTTTTGAAAAAACGTAGATTCGAGGATTTAAAAAAGCTGAATGTAAGTATAATATGTAATATAATAATGTCAAACAGCTTTTGGTCAAGCAACGCCACTATTTAACGCGAAGATCGTACCCGCGTCGTTGGTCTAGCGGTCGCAAGCGCTGAGCATGAAGTCCTGGGTTCGATTCCCAGGTCGGGCAAAGTGTTGTGGGGGTTTTGTATCTAGAATTTCTCAGTAGTAGCCTGGAGCCTGGATTTGTGCCTGGTTGATGGCAATATCCATGCTCGCCCCCTGTCTATGCATGCAGGACTTATAACTGGCGAGATGTGGGTGCACTATGTGGCATCACAGCGCGCCCTATCAGAATACCAGCGCTGCGGTATTTACTTTTTAAATATTGCAGCACTATGCTGATATAGGAGCCTTTTTGGTCTCGCACAGGTCTTTTATTTTATATTTTCTTGTTATTTTTAATGTTAATTTTGTTAGTTTTAAATGCTCTTTTATTTTTTAACTGTTTGTATTGCCTGTGCGTGTCCCACATAAAATATTTTTCTTTCTTTCTATAGGTACACCTCTGTCTAACCCATCGGGGGTTACAGGCGTGATGATGTTATGTTCTGTAAGTACCTCACCACCACATCTAAAAAACACTACCCTTCTTATGGAATCCGCCACTGTCGGGTAAAAATCCGTCTCCACAGACCGCCGTCATAAGAAAAGATTATTGATTATCTCCAACATTAAACCAACACACAGAATAATCTCAGTACTGCCCAAAGAGCATAGACCAGTGATCACCAAACGATTAACCCTTAACCACTCAATCCCTGGAGGCGAACCAAAATTTTAATCAAAGAAAACTTTAAATTAGGAAAATTTCGAGCAAATACCCCACAGCGCGCCGCCGGCAAGTTTGTGTGTGCCGTGTATTAAAACAAATATAAATAGTTCAATTTTATACGGGTTGTGTTATGAGAGCAAACAGTATGTAGGTTTAGCGCCCCTACTATGTATAAATAGAAATTATTGGTCAATAATATATCAAGGGTTAGACAGAGGTGTACCTATAGTACACCCACATTTCGCCAGCTATGTTTAAGTCTCATTTAATAAATACGTGGCGAACCTATTTCCATCAACCGAGCATAAATTCAGACTCCGAGCTGCTACTGATAAATTCCAGATGGAAAAACCCAATAAAACTTTGCTCGACCCGGGAATCGAACCCAGGACCTCGTGCTCAGCAGTAGCGCATGCAACCACTATTAAATTATTATCAGAGAAAGATCGACCATTGATCACCACGCTTGCCCAAGACGGGTGGGTGATTTGAGACTTATATTATTAACTATAAAAATACAAAACTGAAGTGTTATGTGGTAGCAAACAATAATAAAAGACTCTGAAATTATACCACTTGTATTACTGCCTACCTCGGCACTTCCTTATTATAAATTACACAAACAAAACACGTTAAGAGACGGAGAACAAACTTGTGCGAATAAAACAGATAAATACTTGGTACAATGAGATATTACTTAGGAGATATTCAGGCTAGAGGTTGCTGCGGAATAAGGTCAACTGGCAAGGTCACCTCTGAGGTCGTTTGTGATGATGATGATGTGAGATGTATCATTTTATGCAAATCATATGTTATGTGTTTCATTTTACGGACGATCGCACGTTCCATTCTCATTGATATGTACAAGTACATGACTCAATTGACGATGTGCAGTGTAAATAATTGTTAGTCCTGTTAAATATAGTAAATAAGTAATTGTTGTGAAATATATTTTGTTAGTCATCGTGTCGTCGTGTCGTGTCGTGTTGTCCTCGTTTGTTGTCTATGACGAACGAAACGTCAATGTGACATGACAGGTGACATGACAAACGAAGATTATTGTATGAATGAGGTTAAGCAATGTGTTTTGTAATGTGTAGTGTTACAATTAGCTTTTAGGGATAAATGACAAACCAGTAGTGGTAACCACTACAAAACTGTAGAATTGATTGGTTACTACATTAGCGGTATCTACATCGCCACATGCGAGCTGCGCGTCATACTGACGTCACACAAAATCCTGCATCGCGCAAGCAGAGTTTACCGCGCGACTAGCATGTATACAACGTCCCGACATCAATCGTCGGGCAGTTGCCCACCAGACACGACACCCGTCTGGTCGGAGGATCCTCCCTTTTCTATGGAGATATGAGTGAACTTTACACCCTGTTTCCTATGGCTCTATACTACTGACAAACGGTGCACTGAAACAGGTCCACTAAAACTGTGTGGTTCTTTCCTCAAAAGACCATCTCAGACGTTAACCTGACTAAGATTATGTCTGGACTTTAAAAGATACTGTAACCTCTGAGTTTGTTTTCATCTTTGTTCTCAGAGTAGTAGGATAGGAAACACCCCAATTCATTTTTTTTTAAATATACTGTATTTTTGACGTGTAAAAATATCATTATTTAATCTCACTGAGCTCGCGAGGTGGATGGCTGAATATCACAGAGACTCCTGAGTCAAGGAGTCAGGTCCTGAGCTGGTTGGGGAGTGGGAATATTATAAGTCAGTCAGCTTATAATGTTCCCACTGTTGAAGTTCAGGCTTGTATTGGTTATGTGGCAGCCATAGTCGGCATTTTCAAAACGGAAATGTTACCTGCTGGAGACATGCCACACAATAATGGCTACAGTAAACGGGTCAAGAGGAAACTACCCTAATCACCACGCTTGACAGGTGGCTTGGTGATTGGTTCGTGTGACCAATATTTGTAAGTACCTACACTTAGTTTGCAATAAACGTTTTGACTTTGACTTCATTGATATTATGTTATCAGACTGGACGCTGCTAACAATCTATTTCATGTAGTCTACATTATTTTCTTAGATGCCTTACGTACGTTGCCATTTTTATCACATTCAAGGATAGGCAACCTCATAATTGCATTGACACCCAATATTGAATGACAGTTGCACGCCGTAAAACGACAAAGTCTAGTTGTGTATGTGTCCGTTAGATACTTTTAACCTTACTTAAGTTTCCGTTTACTGGGAATTGTTTTCAAATATGATAAAGCAATTACAAAGTAGACAATACATATGGCTAATAAGTACACACACACTCACACACACATCTTTCACATCGTTCTGATAATATGATTAGCTACACGGCGTCAGTGACCACATTTAATCAGGAATTTTACGAAAAAGTCGATTAAAAACATAAATTCATTACCAATAGCAGTACCAATTGGGGTATCAAACAATGTATTTATGTATGCAAACACTTGTTCACCGGCTGCAGCCGTGTTTACAGATGCTGTTTACTTTGGATACAAGTTATTACCGACCGACGCGCGACGGTAGCCCGTCTGGATGGGTTTTAAAATTTATGATATGCGCAACGGCGATTCGACGATAATATGCGTAAATATCGCTTAAGAGCCGTGTACACTGACAGGAATGTTCGAAGATATTGTTGACCTACAATCTACATGATCAATATTTTTTTAAACCTTTTATTTTGTTTCCGGTTACTCTGTTGGTAATCAATGTTTCAAACTTTTCCTGGCATTCGATTAAGCTGAAATATAGAATTTCAATATTTTCTCAAAAGCTGGAGGCCTAAGCCTCTAGCTTTTAAAAACATATTAAAGTTCTGTGCTTACGTTAAGTTTGTTTTAATTAATCAAAAGATTGTTTAAAAAAAACATTTATTTTTTTACACACCGCCTGCTCGACAACGTCAAATTATATGTCATGCAAACGTAACCTATATTAAGTCATTAAAGCTCTGAGGTCGAGCCAGGCATTAATATTGTACTGAATTTCATTATGACCCGCTGGTCATTAATGTGATTTGAATTTGGAACATTGGAACTTGGAACCTCAAGTAAAAATCGCATACAAACATTTTCATGCAATTACCATTTAGACCTGCACTAAAAAAAAAATAGTTTAGAAGTCGAACTGGCCACCGAGAGTAGAAAACAAATTTAAAAATAGAACACAAATAAAAAAAAGACGCGAATACTGCAAAACAACAAATTCTCACAAAAATTTCGAGTGACGATAGTAATTTGACTCCGGAGTACATTTTATTCCTGTTTTTGTTATTTTTTAATTTTTCCCCACACTAGGAATTACTCTTGTATTATGGGGTGCGTTTACAAACATTTAAACTCACATACAGAAACAGCCGGACTCGGAACAACTACTTGTAGGTCATAGAAATATATGTTCCGTGCGGGAATCGAACCTGCGACACGCAGCGCAGCAGTCAATCGGTTAACTACATTTTTTTTTGTTATTTGTTTCCGGTGTGGAAAATCCTCATGGACGTCCGCCACCCTGGGGCGGGCGGTGGGGTCTGTCAGACTCTTACTGACTAAAAACCACCCCGGTGTTCCATCTCACACCTACGCCGGGGGTCGCAGGAACGTACGAACCTTCCGCAACCCCTGACTGGCCCGTCACTGCTGGCTTCTTTGGGTCTGGGGGGGGGGAGTCAGGTGTTTGACTCCTCCCGCGACGTCTAAGAGGGGCGCGCGAACACCACGCGCCACCACCTCGGGGCCTGATGTGTGGGGGGCGACAGACGTCCCCGAGTCCGTCACCCCTTGACCCATTTAGGAGGGCTGGAAGAAGGCGTTGTCCGTCCTCCGCCAACGCCTGGTTCGCCTTCTGCGGGCCGGGTGAGTGGACGAGATCTCCCTTTCCGCAGCCTCCTTCTGCGAGACGACTGTTTCGCAGAAGGAAACCACGTCTCAGGACTCGTCGCTGCCGACCATCGACTCGACTACGGCCGGCAGCGACAAGTCACTGCCTACTTCTGAGATGAGGGCACGGCGCGGCTCCTCCCAAGCGACACACTCTGCCAGCGTATGCCGCGCCGTGAATCGGTTAACCACTGCGCCAGCCGTGCCGTCATTATATCCGAAGCCAAGCATTGCCAACAATCTACTCTCAGAAAAGTCCAAGGTACCGTACATGTAAACATAAGACGATTTTTACAAATGGAAAACTATAAAAGGCGTTATGTCTGTATCTGAATCAGTGCTTTTTTTTTTTTTTTGAGGATGGGAAATCATCAAATGACCCCTCCCGCTCTGGGTGGAGCGGAAGGGAGTGTCAGACTCTTACTGACTAAAACCCACCCGTGTTCCTTCCTTGGCCCTTTATGTTCCGGGTCAGCGGTACCCCTTGTGGATGATCCCGCTTTCCCGGCAGGCTTGGGCCCCGGTGGGCCCCCTCTTCGATGCTGACATCTCTTTGAGGCGCGCGTGGAACACGTACGCGCCGTCCGGCACGGGCCTGATCCTGATCGGACGGTGAGCTACCCATTACTCACCGCTCGCAGGCCCGCGCCTGCGGTGGCCGGGAGTCGTCACGCGGCTCCCGACGCCCGGAGCGTCCACCGCGGCGGCTTGGACGGGAGACTCTCTCCCTCTCCCGTCCCGCCACCTCCTTCGCTAGCATGACTGCTTCGCAGAAGGAGGCGACTGCCTCCCACTCCCCCTCGCCCCGGACCATGGCTTGAACCAAGGCCGGGCGTGAGAGGTCGCCGCCGCTGCCGATCGCCTCTACGAGGACACGGCGGTGCTCCGCCCATGCAGGGCAGGCCCCCACCGTATGCTCCACCGTGTCCTCGGGGCGATCATCGCAGTGGTGACACCCGGGCGTTTCCTCCCGCCTGATGATGTGCAGGAACCTCCCGAAACTTCCGTGTCCGGTGAGCTGCGTCAGGCGGTAGGTGAGGATGCCGTGACGCCTCTCTAGCCACTCCTCAAAGAGGGGTCTTACCGCCGCTATCGTGGCGTGCCCTGCGCTGGGTTGCGACAGTCGCTCTTTCCATGACGCCATGAGATCGCGCCGGAGGTCCGACCGCTCCACCGTGATTTGCCGCGGAAGCGGTGTTTCCCCCTGGCGTAGTGCCTCCGCGCGCCACTCATACAGGCGCGCGAGGACTATCGCCTCCAGATCCCATGGCGGCAGTCCGGCAAGAAGGCTTGCCGCCTCGCCCGAGATCGTGCGGTAGCCCTGGATCAGCCTTACGGCTACCACCTTTTAGGGCGCGTTCAGATAGTGGGCGGCTCTCCGGCGCAGTGAACGCGCCCACACCGGGGCCCCATATGTAGCCATGGACCGCTCGACCCCCGCGTAAAGCCTCCGGCATGAGGCGTTTGGACCCCTCAGGTTGGGCAGAAGCCGCTTAAGGGCGGCCCCAGTCCGTTCCAGTTTGGGGGCCAAACGTCGGAAGTGCTCCACGAAGTTGCACCGGCTATCGAGCATGAGTCCTAAGTACTTCATCGTGGACTCGACGCCGATGTGAACCCCTCCTACCGTTAGTTGGGATCCCGATGGTGGCCTGTTCCGGGGCCCATGGAAAGACATGGCCTCGGACTTATGCAAAGCCACCTCGAGACCCAACTGCCGGATCCTCTCCACGACTATCGCAACCCCGCGTGTCATCGCGTCGGCCGCCGCCTGATGCGACCTCCCCTGCGCCAGGACCAGCGTGTCGTCAGCGTAACACACCACGCTGACGCCATCAGGGAGGTCGGCCCGCAGCACCCAGTCGTAACCGATGTCCCACAGGAGCGGCCCTAGAACCGATCCCTGTGGGACACCGCACGACATCTCTCGCCGGTTCCACTCCCCATCGCGACCGGGGTAGATGACGGCTCTGTCCGTCAGATATGCCTCGACTATTCGACGGAGGTAGGTTGGCACCCGGTGATACCGGAGTGCCTCCCCAATGCAACTCCAGGGCAGGGTGTTAAATGCGTTGGCGATGTCGAGTGACACCGCCACGACAACCCCGCCCCGAGACACCGCGTCCCCCGTCGTGAGGGTTCTAACGCGCATGATGGCGTCCACCGTCGAGCGCCCCTTGCGGAAGCCGAACTGACTATCCGCAAGATCCGGCCCCATCCTCACCAGGTGCCCGACGAGGCGGCCTGCAATTACTCTCTCAAAGAGCTTGCCGACCTCGTATCTGAATCAGTGCTTTCAGTCTACTTCCAGCATTAATCAGGTACAAAGAAAGTAATGTTTTGACAAGCCAAAATATCGAAATTTCTGCGTTCTATCCAAGTTAAATATATTATTGTAAACCTTCTTTAGGTCTATGTGTCAATCAAATCTAAGAAAGTGTATAATTTGTAATACATAAGAATTAACATAGTACGTAACATACCTTCCTACTTACTAACCTACCTGTTAACTTTTGTTACAATAGTGAATGGCGCTTGTCGTGGAAATGAACTCTTAAACATTAAAATCGAAGCTATCGAAAATATTCAGATTTGTTGCTTATTTTATTTCTCAGATAGAACATCAAAGAAAGAACGGTCATTCGTAGTCTGTGGAGAATACGTAAGAATTGTCGAAAAGTGCCAAGCTCCACGCCCCTCTAATATAAACACTAACAGATTTTTCGTAGCTTATAATAATGGCAAGTGCACCAGGCAAGTCATTGGCAAAAATAAGATCAGCGCCATGCCGCGGCCGTAAGAAATTGCGAAATACCTGAAATTGGCAAATACCGAGCTCTACACGGGCCATTGCTTCAGGATAACATCGGCTACTCTATTGGCGGATTCAGGACCAGACATGACCCAGATTAACCAGCGAGGCTTGTGGCTTAGTAATAACGGCCGCACGGGTCGATCGATCAGGTTAAGCTACTCCTGCCGCGGTTGGTCCGTGGATGGGTGATCAACTTAACATACCAAGACCCCTCCGTGCCTGGAAAGCACGTTGAGCTGTTGGTCCCGGCTGTCATTCGTGGATTTTTGACAGTCGTTACGGGTCGTCAGAAGCCCGAAAGTCTGACAATCAGTCTTACCAAGGGGTATCGTATTACCCAGTAACTAGGTTGTGGAGGTCATATAAGCAGTCGCTCCATGTACTGGTATTCAGCTGCATCCGGTTAGACTGGAAGCCGACCCCAACAGAGTTGGGAAAAGGCTAGGTAGATGATGATGACATGACCTAGAAGACACGGTAGATGGAAATCTGATGTAGTAGCGAGTAGCGGCTACATTGAAAATTCTATACAGAATAAGGATAAAATAAGCTGCCGCATTGGTGACAACATCAAACTAAAAACACCGTCGACAACTGATCCTTGGACACCTTTGTCACCGCAATCATCCACATCAAAACACTATTCATCTAGCCCGCTGCCTTAAGCACATCATTCACCAACTTTCACGATCCAAAACGATCCTCAGCAGACGCAAGTTACTGAAACTTTACTCAACAGCAATAAGCAAATAAACTCTACCTCCACTTCAATAAATGTACCGAATAAAAACATTACTTTGTCTTTCCACAACCGGTCTAATGTATCAAACTTTACCTTTCACTTTTAATTAATTGAAATATGTCTATTATTGTGATTGTAATTTTCCTAAATACTTCGTTTCTAGTACATACTATTGCTTTTTATTGTCTCGTAGATGGTGTGAAAAGTATAGTATCCTTCTCGGGGATAAGCGTGCCTTCATCTCGGGCGAGCTTGCATCCCTCGCCGCACTCAGGATTCTTGTCTTAACTCCCTCGTTTTGCTCGGCAGTTAACTCCCTCAAAATTCCCTCGCTCCGTTTGGGAGTTAACACTAGGATCCTTCGCTACCCTCGGGATTCAATATGGCGCCCGTGACATTAGACACTGTTTTTCTCCTGTAATCTACTGTTATACGCCGTAGCATAAAACATATTCGTATTTATGTTTTTTTTTTCCTTTTATTGAACCTGACACTTAACAGTCCCAAAGAGCTAGTATAGACATGTTCGTTTAAAAAAATAAAAACCATCTTACTTTTATTTATCAATTCTACATAGTCAACGCAGCTTTCCTATGAGAGCAGGAAAGATCCAACTTTTTTCCCTAAAACTAATAACTTACCCTTATGTATATGCTTTTAATTTTTTATTTATTTGAACTTTACAAAGAGACAAAGAAATGTATGCGATTTTTTTTATCATAACTATTTTCATTCACTTCAATGAAGCACAACGTTATCCTTCTAAATGAAATTGTTTTCAGCTTTTCACGATTTGGTTTCAGGGGAATCTAACTCGTATTGATGATCATTGGATTCTGAAAACTAGTATTTGAAAAAGAAAAATATAATACTATTTTCACAGGTATACAAAAACATAAATGAGACAAAATTATCAGCTAATTAGCATTGTTATGACAACAATGGGTTTCTATAAAACTATCAGTCATAAACTCTATTCCTATTACAGACGAATACAATTAAAACTAATAAATTACTGACTGGGAAAATATTTACTTAATAAGTAAGCTAACAGTCTTATAATAATAATATTATGCACATGTATAAAAAAGGCGGAGGGGAAAGGATGACGGTTAAAAAAAAAAGACTGTGAATAATTCATTGCCCAGTCCTATACAGATAATAAATATTTTCCTTATAAAAAACTGTAAGGAATCAAAAGACCCAATCTTTTCTCATTTCAAAAAACTCCCCCTGTTACACGAACAAAACTTAAATACACACACATGTTAACTTTAGGTCGCTTGCAACCCAGGGTGCGTCGGTGTTGCCACTATTTATAGGTCAATTACCGCTCTGTAATTAAGGCAATACTTCAGCAAGATCACAGCTTTTGCCAAGATTGCTTAAATAAATTTTAACTTGAGATTTCCAGCTAAGTAAGGGAGACATTACGTTATCGCATCTTGGTTGGTAAACAAAACTGTTATAATAACGTAATTAAACGTAAAATGGTTTGGCTTAGGGTTTTGTTATTTTGAGTGGAGGTTTAAAATGTTTTTCTTTACCAAGTAAAACGGTAATAAACATAAAATTGGATGAAAAATATTAATCATAATAATTGCACTTTTCGTCATTAAATACCTTATAAATGCCTATTAGGTACGCTTATAGATCAACAAAAAAGTAAATACTGATACATGAAGCAACATTGCAATATTAAAAGGAAAATATAAACCTAATTACAGCATACAATATTAAAAATAAATGAAAGATATTAAACTTTAAACGAAAAAAATCTATAAAGGCAACGCTGACCTATATCGTATTTTAAAAAAGGTTATTAAACATTCCCTTTGAATTCATTTCCTTTGAGCTTTGCATATTAAAAAAAATGTATGACGTATTTCCTTTTACAGAGCGCGTTCGAAATTTATTTTTTATCTGTGTGCTTACAGGAGTCGACTATTTATCGGTAGCTAGCCATAAAAGTGATTCAGATTAATAATAAATTCTGATGTAAACCATTTCCCGTTGGATTATTTTCGTGCTGTTATTTTTTACTTTATTAAAGAAAAATTGTTGCAGGAATATAGTTCAAACATGCTTTTTGTTACTTTTCTTTGTGGTAAGAAGCATCCTAACCAGAATCAGAAACGTTTATATATATGTCTTGATTTTTTAACTGACTTCCAAAAAACCCAAATGATCGGAATGAATTCGACCAGTATTTGCTTTTTTCTATGCAACAAAAATCATCACTTTCCAAAATCAAATATGACTAATTCAAATCATCCGAATCTTAAAATTATAACAGCAATATTGAAGGCGTACGATCAATGAGTACGTCATCAATAACCGCTCAATGCCATCCAGATTTATCAGACACAAACGTCTACAGTGCATTGCTGGCGTAAGATTAACACGGACATGCTTTAGGTACTTCTTAATACTACACTCCTGGACTCCTAAATCGAGCCAAGTGCAATTCCATGTGAGGTATAAAGGCCTAAAACCTCGAATTCTTGATGTGTCAAAGAAAATGTTTTTATTCAGTTTTTAAGCAGGCATACTGGCCATCAATTTAATGTCGTCATTGTTCCTAATTTGAATTCCAAACCATTTCAAAAGTTATAGACTTCTGTACAAAAAGTGCAGAGTGGCTCGGTTTAGGAGTCCGGGAGTGTATACTACTAGTTTTTATTATATAACACTAGTTTCTACCTGCAACTTCGTCCGCGTAAAATTTCTCGTGCCCCTGACCCACCCCGTCGCATCGCATCACCTGGCCGCGCTGTCACTTTGTTTTTGCTGGACGTTCTTTCAGACTTGTTTCTTTTTGCACGGCTCCTACGGGTTATAGCGTGATGTTAAATAGCATATAGCCTTCCTCAAGAATTGGGCTATCAAATGCAAAAAGTATTTTTCAAATCCGATCGGTAGTTTCAGAGATTACCCCTACAAACAAACTTACAAACAAAAACCTCTTTATAATATTAGTATAGATTTATCAATGCTTGTGGCCGCAGTCGTAAAATGTGCAAGCGAGATGACACGACACTCGGGGGCCTACTCACTAAGCCCGTCAACGAATATACGGGCCCGTCCGAAAGCAGTTCGATAATTCAAAATTAACCCTACTCCCGATTTATTAACAATTTCGGACGGGTACAAAAACATCGGGAGTTTGGACAAGTGTCAAATGGTGTTGTCATTCAATCTTAGTTTAGGCCCCGAAATAATCTTATGTTGATAGGTGATACGGAATAGGAAACGCCCGTAATTTCGGCTGAAACTACGGAATTCGTGCATAGAGAGTAGACCCCATCCGAGGAAGTACTACCAAGATACAAATTGCTGCTGATGAGGAGCGTGGTCCTGGTGTTATTTATTACAAGCACATGAGACATTACAGCTTCTATCTTTGGTTTGTCACCGCAACTAGGGCCCATAATACACATCGGCTGTCGCTGAAAACCAGCGCTGGGGTCTGTCTCGCATAGGGTCATAGTATTATGCTGAGCGATGGTCGTTTTGCGTGGATATGACACATATTTTCCCCCAACTTGTTCTTTTTTGTGTATTTGTTCATTCTCTGAGTCAAGTTTACCGCAAATAAACGAATTTTCTCTCTTTTTTCTTTACAAAGTCAAAATAAAAGTGCCTTTTATGTGCGTATTTGAAATAAATGCTATTAAAAATACCCACATACAAGGCGCTTTTGAACGTCAACATTTACATTAATATGGAATTGATTCTATTCGCCCCTTCCAAAATGTAGTTTCGTTTTCTTTTTTACATGCTTGTAACTTGTACAAAACTATGCAAGTAGCTTGCACGCCATTCAGATTTCATTCGATTTCATCATTCACCAATCAGAAGGTATTATGGCATGTGTATTATGGCTTTAGATGCATGTGGTATTGCAGACGTCCGTACCTATGCGGCGTTCATCACTTACGGTTTCACATTTATAACGGACGTCCTGAAAATCTGTCATTTTAACACCAGTATTTGACATTAAGGTGTCAAAAAATGCTCTGAGTTTGGACATCATGGCCGCATGTGGCGACCACCGCTCTCCTAGGAAACCGTAGTTTCACATCAGACAGGTGATTGACAAAAAAAGTACCGTTACCGTTGAACTACAAAAAGAATTTAATTATTCCTGCCAGTATCTTATCCACTCTAAGACGTCAGTACTGCCCCCGATAAAAAAAAAGACGCATCTGACATTTTTTCCAGATTTGAGTTATATACATTGCCGGAATCAGAAAAAAAAGGCGCATCTGCCTGTATTTTTAATATTTTTGTAACTTCCTCCAGTGCGATATTAGCACAACAAAATAGGGCGCTTCTGTTATTTTTTTTCACCTGATTGAAGATGAAAAGTCGAATTTATGTGAAACTTAATTAAATAGTCGCATTTACGTAGATAATGTCCTTTTACTTTATAGTTTTTTTTTTAGTTCAGTAATATAAAAGGCGCATATTGGTCCCTATTTCGCGAAGATTCATTGTTAGAAGTGCGGAATGTAACGCGCGCAAAATATTGTGCTAATGGGTGCTTTCAACGGCACAGGGATCGTGTGAGTGTTTAAGTTAAGTTATAACATTTAAAACATAATTTCGTATTAAAACGTCAAAGCAGTTGAAACTTTGAACTCCAACATCTCCGTAACCAGAAAGTATTATCATATTAACTGGAAGTACTATGACTCTCGGCTTCGTTAAGGGCGTTTTTACACCCGTTATTTCTAGACGACGCGGCGACGGTCGACGTCGATCGACCACAATCTGGCACCCTTAAGAAACCCAAGCTTAACAGGCCGTTATCCGTGTTCGGTTGGCCGCAGTGCTCGCGATGGCGGAGCCGGACGTGATAGCCAGCACGAAGGCCAACAGTCTGAAGCACAGCCGCGGCGGCGGCGCCATCGTGGCCGTCAGCGGCGCCAGCGAGCCGCGCGCGCCCGCGCCCGTCGCGCCGCCGCGCAGGAAGAAGCGGAGTGCGTATACATTATATATAATATTATTTGATACAGGCGACACAGGCCGATCGATAAACCTAAACATACATATTTATATTATATTCAAAACTTGTGTTAATAAATAAGGCTTAGGACTATGTTAGTAGCACTTCACTTTACACTAGCTTTACTTAATATACCACGGCACACACCACACCACACACACCCCACGCTACACACCCAAAAGAAAGAAAGAAATAGTATTTATTGGGACTCGCACAAGAAGAACACAAATGAAATAGAAAGACAATAGAAAAATAAATTAAAAAACGAGGACAAACCCGGTTGCCACACCCGGTTACATTTTATATCTTATCTTATCTATTATTGCGTTCCCTAATGTAAATAAAAGATGTTACAAAAGGCTTAAAGGTACCAATTATGGACCATGTTAGGACCATGCACATAACATGATAAAAATTAAAAACAATACTAATACTAACAAAAAAATAGAACAAAATCTAGAATAGTTCTTTATAATATTAGATGACATGTAGATTATAAATTATTATACTATTTATTAATATTTTTATTTTTTTACTGAGATCAATATCACTTATTTTGTTTTAGAATTAATTTAACAATACGGCACACCACACAACACACCCAACTACACTACACACCCTACAACACCCAACTACACTACACACCCCACAACACCCAACTACACTACACACCCGGTTATATTTCCTCTCTACTTCTCATACTTTGAGTTGTACTCCTCTAAATGCGGTCAGGGAAATGTATTATTTAGCAGGTTGACAAAGTACGTTTTGCTGTTTATACCTGTTTCATACTACTGATAAAGAATAACTGTATGTTATAAAATATGAATAATATACTAATTATTTCAGTTCGGTTTAAAAAAATTATTCTCATAAAGAGCCCAAACAGTTCACTTAAAATAGGCTTCTAAAGATTTTGAAGACTAACAAAAGGTTACTTATCAATTATCATACACTGCCATATTTTTTTCTAACTGGGTCAGAGTGATTTGGGTAGTTGATACTCAATTTGTTGAACAATCCGCTTTCCCGACTGTATAACCATATTTTTGTATCTAGCTTTTAGCCTTTTGTAACATCTTTTTTACAATATGGAATGCAATAAATGAATATGAATATAGTATATTAACATATTTGCGTTACATTATATGATTTGGAGTCTTCTTTTAAGTAAGGAAATGCTTGTGATAGGAGACTCCGCCCTTCCACTTATCATTATCCAAAAGGAAAATAAGTAATTGAAAAACATGTATCAATATGAGAACACTGATTTAAATAATAAGCAAAAAGGCAAAGAGGGGCGCTTGTAGTGTAGTGTATGGTATGTGTGTGTATGTAAGATAGTGTGCGAGGATGAGTGAAGGTGTGTCGTATTGCGTGTGGGTTATTTGGTATACCGCCGTTTATCCGAATTTTATTTGCCCTAATATCACTTGCCATAATAGTCAACAGCCATAATATCATACGACATAATACTCATTTGCCCTACTCTCATTTGCCATATTAGTCACGTGCCAGAATCATTGTTTCCCATAAAGTCACTTACCATAACATCATTTGTTTTAATCATTGTAAGCCCTAATTATCACATGCCATAATTATGATATGCCATAACATAATTTGCCATCGACATCGGGTGTGTAACGGTTGTTTATATCAAGAGAAAGTTACCGTTGAACTACAAAAAGAATTTAATTATTCCTGCCAGTATCTTATCCACTCTAAGACGTCAGTACTGGTAGCGCGGTCGCAACAAATGATAATTGACACCGCAGCGATTTATAGCCGCGCGGTTAGCAGAGCAAGCTGCACCAGCGATTTATAGCCACTCACCAGCCAGCATTATGGAAAAAATAACCATTTTCTACATTCTTAACTTATTTTGTAGCCTTCGCACAAATAATTTTCTGTTAAATTAATTAACTGTAAACGTAATTGCATCGTTTAAAATTCACTTCCATTGTGTGGACATCAAAAAGTATGTGATAGTTGAGGCCTACACTATGCTGTTTACCATTCATATGCTATGGGTTATAAATATAAGCATGGTATGGTGAACGGTCACACAAAAACGGCTGTCCAAATACATATACATGTCGCAGCGTCAGCACTGGTCCGTCATCATTACTTTGATTATTATAACGGCATCCAAATTATTACTAAACGGAAACGTCAAGTAGTGCACTTTGGTGAAGTCGAATTATAGGAAGTGGCAACATGGAAGTGACGGCTGTCGCTTGTCAGTTGACATTTGATATTTTTGAAGTTTGAAAACGTGAATGACAGACGTGGGCGCTGACTGAGCCGACTTTATGTGGAAACGCAAATGCGAAGCGTTGTCCTGCCATCCTATATCGAATTCACCGCGTTTCCATATTGTTATCTGATTGCATCAGCTGTCTAATCAAGAGATATCTTTGTAAGTTGTGAAGGTTATGGCAATAATAGACGTCTATACTTAGTGTTTTGACTATAATTTCGGTTACGCATTATGTCTGACCATCCTGATAACGAAGAAATCCAAATGCCTTCGTTATACATTTACCTAATTTTAATACAGAAAATACTTCTATATCGAGTAAGTAAGTCGATGATCATAAAATAACATGATAAATCTCTCAATAAGTATTATACATACAAACTTACATTTGCAGTTGGAATGTATGGGAGAACAGGTGCTTCAACTACAATGATAACTTTTTTCTTGGTATAAATTCATCGCAACTACGGAACCCTTCATTGTGCTTGGTCCGCGACGCACTTAGCCGGTTTTACCTTGATATCAAATGTGGTGAGAATGTCAGGTTTTCATGACGGCCGATATAATTATGACGGAACCGCTTTCCTAGGAAACCAAAGCTTTACTGCATTTTGCTGTACACTCTTGTTTTGAAACAGCGTCATATAAATAAGTCTTCTATAGCGCTACAAGCTTATTTAGGCGCGTGGCCATAATTAGAACTAACGCCGCCATCTTGTTTTTTGAATACATTTCAAGTGACATTTCACAAAACAATTGCACAAAGGTTTACCAAAACAGCGCGCCCTTGTCAGCGTCATTCGAGCGCCAAAGGTACAGTCCATTTACAGTTATTTTAGCTCTAACAGCAGCAACCCAATATTAATTGTATGTACCTAAGGAAGATTATATTATTAGAAGCGTCTACGGAAAGGTTTAAGTTGCGGAGAAAAAAAACTCGTAGACCTTTTTTCTCGCCATTCAACGTTTCGTTTTACTCGGTCAACTTAATGCTATATATTAATACTTCATATAATACTTCGTATTAATAATTAAATAAATAAGTATATTTAGTGATTTTAGACACTTTTTATGCATCATATTACATATATTTTACAAATATCGCAGCATTATGCTGAGAATGAGGTGTAATGTACCGGTCCAGCCATAACGGCACCAATTGGTGCCGGTAATTTCCCCATACCGTCCGGTCAATTTGGAACCAATCGGTTCCAAAGGGCCAAAGCGGTTTAAAACTATGTTTTTAAAGTAAAATAAAGGCTAATATTGTTTGTGGGCATTTCACTCTATGGGCCGATGTTTTTTCGTTTGCCATACATCATTTTAATTTTGTTAGTTTTGAATGCTCCTTTTTTAATTTTTTTACTGTTTATATTTCCTGTGCATGCCCAAAATAAAATATGTTTCTTTCTTTCTTTCAGCGGTAAAATAACTGTGAACGGACTGTAGCAGTGTTTTTGCGTTTTACCTGCAACATATACAAAACGCATCGCCTATTAACACACCAAAAACCGCCAGCAGCCGACTATTTCTGTTCTGTGCTCGTGTGTACAGATATATTTTATTTTTCCTTATTATTCTGTCCTAACTTTTTGTATGCACGTGCACAAATAAACATGTTTTTCTTTCTTCTCTTTACACGGAAAGTCGAAAAAGAACGAGGCTTGCATAAAAACATCTAATAATCCACAGACATATTTATGCTTTAAAAAGAACATAAAATTTGACGTCGCGTGTTTTTTAATCGCGTCGCTAAGTAATGAACACACGGTCGTAGCGGGCGGCCAGCTGATGGCAGTTTCGCGTGCTATACTTCACACCAGATAGTATTTCTATTAATCGTCTCGTGATAGGATGTCATACTGTGAGGAAGGATGGTGAGCTGCAGTTGTTAGGAGGTTGTTTTTTATTGTTGTCGTATATGAGATTGTACTTTTAAATTAGGTACATGACACACTTTCTACGGGCTCGTTGCTAAATAACAACAGCTGCACGGGTTGATCGCAGGTTAAGCTACGCTTGCCGCGGTCGGTTCGTGGATGGGTGACCATCCATTACATATCGAGACGCCTCCATGTTTTGAATATCACGTTAGGCCGTTGGTGCCACCTGGCTGTCATTCTTAGATCTTTGACAGTTGTTACGGGTAGTCACAAGCCTAAAAGTCTGACAAGTCTGACAACACTAACTGGGTTGTGGAGGTCAGATAGATTGTCGCTCGGTCAATTCTGAATAAAGTAGGCTGTCTATTCTGTTCAGAACACATCCAAATCCGAGTACGACTAGAAATAAACATTGCACCTATCGCGTTACATTCAGTCTCATTTGCTAAAGGACAAGAAAAAAACAATGTATCAAAACTCCAAACAGCTGCAAACAATTTTCTAACAAAAGCAGAGAGACATAAAGTTCAACCCAAAAAACTACCAGATGGTTCCCTCGTTCGTCAAACAAAACTACCGTTATTATCAGCTGCCTGCCTTTTCCCAGCATGGTGGGGTCGCCTTCCAGTCAAAACCATATGCAGCTGAATACCAGTATTTTACATGGAGCGTCTGCCCAGTTACTGGCCGTAACAGGCCAGCCGGGCAGCCGTATGTCACACTATTAACGAGTGTTATAAAAACAGCGATTAAAAATATTGGCCGAACGGCATCGCAGCGCTATGGCGATTTGTCGACCGGCATCATTTATCGGCACACATCGTCGTCTATCCATCATTCAGTATAGGTAATGGGGATTATGAAAAAACGTATCATTTGTTATCAGTGTGGGATCTCATCATCAATTTTCCTGGAGTTTTTGCGTAGGCTGTCTAGAAACAAGTCGGGAACTCATTTGTTCTTTGTTTTGCGTGAAAAACTTTGTTTTTGGTAAATTATGGAATTAGACGTTCGATTAGAATACGTTTCATATTACTAGGCGATCCGCCCCTACTTCGCACGGTTTTTACGACTTTACAACACATTGAAATTTCTATATATGTACATGTAAGTTTAATAAGAATGTACTAAATACATAAACCTTTTATTTATAACTGACTAGCAAACCCCGCGAACTCCGTTTCGCCACCAGATGGCTTCATTTTTTTTTCACTATAAACCTCACGGAGCCCGAGACCTTTCCAACGAATGCAAAACCGTGGAAATCGGTTCGTGCGTTCTGGAGTTATATCGTCAGGAAGGAAAACCCTACTTATTTTTATATAGTAGAAGACTAATGCCCAGCATGCGTTGCAATGCCTTTTTTTTTCAAACCATTCAAGCACCAAATCCAAAGAGAATTTGACAAGCACCCACTGGACTAACGAGGCCATACCTCCATAATCCGCCTATAATGTTCCCACTGCTGGGACACAAGCCTCCTCTCTATGTGAGAGGGAGTGGGCCGTAATCCTCCACGCGGGCCCTCCATACCTACTTAAGTATAACTAATACTCTTATAACGCAAATACGAACCGGCAATACAAATTATTAGTTTTCTTAAATTGGCTACAAATTCTTAACAAGATAATTTAAAAACACACTCAAATTGCTACAATAGACTTATTGGCTAACTGGCTAACTTGGCTAGCCTATTGTTACTCTAAATAACTGCTTTCTGGAGTGCGCATTAGTGCTCTGCAAAACAATATAGTTTTTGAATGGAACTAAGTAACAATAAAGGTGGGGAGTACGATTGTAATATAATATACTAGTTCCGTACCTCTTTCTCTTCTCTATAGGTATCTACTACGGTTTGAAATGGGCAACTAGCTTCATATTTCTGACTGACCGACACCTTGCCACTTTAAAAGTGCCTGTAAATGGTTGAATTGAAATAAATGCTTTGAGTTTGAGTTGTTTTTTTATAACATCCTTTTTTAGAGAATCTGTGGGGGTATCCCTAGAGAATATACTACAATATATGGTGATACTGCTTAATTCATTATGCCGTCAGGTTTCATTTCACTTAGGAAGAAAGCACTGCTGAATATCATTTCACGTAAAAATCCTCATACTGTAAGACAACTTGGTACAGCAAAAATGATCCAACATAGACCACAAATATCTACAAAGTCAAAGTCAAAGTGTTAATTTCAAACAAGAAAAGTAGTTTAAAATGGAGAACAGCCAAGTTACTATTAAAAAAATAGAGTTACAGTTTAATAGAATACATAAACTAATACTACTTTATATTACTTTCACACTCTCTGAAAAAGCACAAAATTCATCCTCCACATTCATTTCCTTAAAAGATAAGCATCAAACACCTCTGCTCACTTACGTAAATGATAAAAACCTCTGGTTGAAGGAACCCTAAAGTATAAAATAGCCGGTGGGCGTAAACAGGGCGTTAATTAATTACCTGCGGAACCCAACCGCGTGTTTACATACGAACAAAAAGCGCTGGCTGGGTAGCTAGCAATGTTAGTTTGGAATCGCAATTAGTGCTGTTTCATGAAGATATTTTTTATGATTGAATAGTCGTCAGGAAACCGATCAACAAGAACGCCTGCTTTATGCGACACAAAGGAAGGGGTATCATTTAAGCTATTACCAATTTAATTAGTTTTGTGTTTCTTAAATAATAGGGTTTGTCCTCCAAATAGTAGATCTGTCACCAAAATGTAGTCACCAAACAATGCAAAATCAGTTCCACAATAAATCACCTAAAATCCTGAGATATAAGGTCTAGTACCAAATAAATGTTTTTGTATGTATTATAATAGGTGTGTCCTAATAAGTATTTAAGCAAACTAATTTAAAGAGATCACCAATAGTAGTAGTTTTCTTATTCACCACGGATCGATTGATATACATAATATGTCGACGGTAGGGCTTGGTCGACGGAGCCCCGCTTCGCGGGGCTCCTACTTCTGGGTGGTTTATAAAAAAATAACCACGAAGGGGATGGCGGGGTCTCTCGACCCCGCCATCCCCTTCTAACCTAACCTGTCCGAGTCGGGGTGCCCTAAAGTCCAGATTGCATCCAGTTTCTCCTGGTAATTTGTCTCGGGTATCATTTAAGCTATTACCAATTTAATTAGTTTTGTGTTTCTTAAATAATAGGGTTTGTCCTCCAAATAGTAGATCTGTCACCAAAATGTAGTCACCAAACAATGCAAAATCAATTCCACAATAAATCACCTAAAATCCTGAGATATCAACCTGGGAACAATTTTTGTTTATCTGAGAACGAAAATATTTCGTGGCGATAGATCTATTTATTAGGTGATACAACTTGATGACAAATATAAATTTTGGTGATAGAAAATATAGTTCCCCAAAGGAAGTACTTTATTGAGCCGAAAGAAGAATTTTAACAAACAAAATACACTCACAAATCACTTTCAACCACAAAACTCACCACTACTAGTCTAGGAAAGAGGAAACTATAGAACTGCCTTCAGTTAGGACTTTGTACGGAACAAGAACTATTCAGTTTGAGGGGATCGCAGCTTTATAATAAGTTACCTAAAGAAATAAGAGATTCTTCATAAGTAAACATTTTCAAAAATAGGTTGTATTGTAAAAATAAGTTGTATTTGGCTAACTAACTATAATAAATCATTACTCTATGTATGTACTCGGGAGATCGCACCACAACTATGTATACTATTCAAGATATTTTGTTAAATTTCTCATATTTAAGTGAACTATGTAAAATTTATATCTGTATTTTTTTGTTCCACATAATAAACATGTTCCATGTCCCTGTAATTGTACCTATCCACTTCAAACCAGAACACAGCATCGCTACCTGGCAGCAGAGAAAGGTATGGTAGTAGAAAGATATGGTGATAGAAAGTTATGGTGGTAGAAAGGTATGGTAGTAAAAAGGTATAGTGGTAGAAATGTATGGTAGTAAAAAGGTATAGTGGTAGAAATGTATGGTGGTAAAAAGGTATAGTGGTAGAAATGTATGGTGGTAAAAAGGTATAGTGGTAGAAATGTATGGTAGTAAAAAGGTATAGTGGTGGAAATGTATGGTGGTAAAAAGGTATAGTGGTAGAAATGTATGGTAGTAAAAAGGTATAGTGGTAGAAATGTATGGTGGTAAAAAGGTAAAATGGTAGAAATGTATGGTGGTAAAAAGATGGAACACTCTTTAGTAAGTAAATCATAAAAAATTACAAACACAAATTTTATTTTTTTACATAGGGTGACACAATGGGCGGGTCTATCGCTAAAAACAATATTTAAAAAACAAGCTTTAGAGGGTTTTAGGGAGAAGGAGAGATAAAACTGCAGGTAGTCCGTGGTGGTGTTAGGTAGTACTTGCTCAGACGACCTCCGTCACAAAGACCTCAACTACTTTAATAATTTACAAGCTGATAATGTGAGCTAACATTTTATACAACACGACAAGTAAATAACACTTTAATCCCACTAATGCATCACACTAAATATTTAACTAATAAATCTGTCGAGTCCCGTAAAGGCACAACACTACGAGCTAGAGATGTCATAAAGAATGCATTAACAAACGCGGGATTGCACAGCATTACTCTTTCCCGGGACGGAGGAACTTAAACAAGAGAAAAACAAAATACATTAATCCCCTCCCTATAGAGTTAAGTGGAAATAAACGACAGAAAATATTCGTAAAATTTTTCTTTGGAATTGTACATTTTGAATGAGATTGGAGTACAAGGTAGGTTTTGCCTGCGGGCTTGGCTGTAATTGATTCAGTTTTTCTTACATATCTAACGTAATTATGATTTGTTTATTTTAAAAGTTCTCTTTCATTTTGCTCTTTTCTTAAAATGTGCAGAATCAGTGTTCTTCTCTTGTCTGGCGTCATTAAATCGTTTTTTGCTATTGTTCTTATATGAAGACTATCTTCTACCCGTCACTTCTGTCCGCATAGAAGTCAGCTCCAACACCATACCACATATACTATGGAACTCGGCAATAGTGTAGCTTTCTGTCAGTTCTGTGTTTTTTAATCGGATCAGAACAAAGATGACTCCTTACAAACAAACAAAGTATTATATTATAAATTAAATTGTTATATTTATTGTAACACATTTTAAAAGAGTAGCTTGCCCATTCTTCTCCTACGAAACTACCTTTTGGAAGGGGCGACTAGAATCAATTATATTTTAATGTAAATGTTGACGTTCAAAGTGCCTTTTATGTGCATATAATGAAATAAATGCTTTGACTTTGACATTTTACTTCCTTTTAGATTGCGATGGTTAGTACCTAATATCTAACTAAAGCGGCAGATTTCTTGAAGTGATATACAGGGGGCATAGACATCGGCGCGCAGTCTGTTACAATACATGATTCTGAACGCCTGCGTTGAAGTTTTTCGTCGGTTATAAAAAAAACGCAACATAAAAAAAAGCGACCAACCATCGTGCAATAATAAAGTAAAAATCAAATCTCCAATTTCACGATATTTCATTTCTCCTTTTCAAAATGTTTTTTCATTCAATATGTCATTTTCAGTTCAATCAGTCTCGTATTTCCGTCGGTTTCCCTTTAACTTCGAATTCAGTGAACATTAATACTTTGCACTAATGATTTAGCTTTATTAAGACACGATTACACTACACAAAACACAATTTGTGTGCAATTAATGTCAATTCACACGACTTCAAAGCGCGGGCTTTGGTAGATTTGGGGCTCTTAAAACAGCGAGTTAAGGAATTGGAAAAGGAAAACAGGAATCAAGGAACAGGAAGTTCCTTGATTCCTGTTTAAAAAAAAACTATCTTGGATAATGGAAATGGTGGGATAAGCTCTTCTACCCGTAAGAGTAATCGTTAATATATATTTTTTAATAATTTGTGATTTCTTTTTTGTTCCTAAAAGTTCAAATAATTCTTAATTTGTGACTTTAAGTTTGTCAAAGGTTGACTTTGTTTATTTTGATAAATTTATTTATTCTTATTAGATAATTAGTTAAAAGAAGGTTAAATTTGTTGTTAATTGATACTCGTAAAGGCTGATTAATGAAGAGGTTATTCAAATAAATAAATAATGATTATTACATTATTTGTTGTTTTTTTTTAAGAAAAAATTTATTAAGGGCAATACTCACTATTGTGAGACTTATAGATTAAACCTATGTGTCACGATCGTTACCTTTTCAGGAAACCTGAAAATTGTTTTTTTTTGCATTTTGCCTAGCTTCCTTAGACTCATAAGAAATCCCCTCAATTTACAATTTTGTTGAATATTTGCAATATTTTTTTTTTGTATGTAAAGGGTTAATAGCAATAGATACAGAAAAGTGGAAGAAGATTATATACTTACACAATGAAAAACTTTGAAAATCTAGTCGCAATCGCATCTCAGCGAGAATCAATGATAAAAACTTGTCAAAAATGTAAGGATATTAGAGGTATTTTTGACAGATTGAGACTGAGATCAGAGTGTGAACGTTCTTAAGATTACGGAAATAGCCCCTCAGGAATTGGAGTTTTTTCTAGGGAGACCGATGAACTTCTTTCGTAACTATTATTACTTAAGTATTTGATCGATAATGGTACTTGCTTGCTTAAAAGTTACTTGTAACTATTAATTAGTCTATTTCACACAATACAATAAGTAGATTGATAATTTACTCATTTGAGTAAATTGTGACAATTTTGTCGCAATTCAATGTCTAATCATTTATTTCATACTAGCTGAGCCTGTGACTTCGTTCGCGTGCATATTGGAAAACAATAATGTGTCTCTTAGAGAAGGTGTAGGTACCACTCCTCCTTTGAAAAGGAAGAATCCTCCGATCTTGCCTGGTGGAAAGCGCTACCTGGGGTTCTCTACGACAGCCGTTTCGAATTCAGTCACTGCGTCGCCAGGGTTTTTTTTTAAACGTTGCCCCACATCGGCAATTTCTCCTGTATTGTGGGTGGGTTTACAAACATTTAAACATATACACAACAGCCAGACCCGGAACAACTACTTGTAGGTCATACAAATATTTGTTCCGTGCGGGAATCGAACCCGCGACACGCAGCGTAGCAGTCAATCGCTTAACCACTGCGCCAACCGTGACGTTTATAATGTCAATGCGACGAAAGTGTCTCTTTGAATTTGAGAATTAATAAAAATCAAGGCACCTGGTCAAGGCTCACCTGCCTTACGCACTGCGCACCTTCTGTACGCAATAAATCGACTGCCCGGCTGGCGGAGTGTGCTGAAGCGTTATCACGGTGAAATGAATCACTCATTAAGAGGGCTATTGTAAATTTTCCAAGAAAACATGCAAATTGTCAATAAAATATTATTGTGATTTCTACTGTATCTGTGTACCATTTGTTGGAGATCCCAAATAAATAAACACATATCTCAAAAACATAAGAAAATGCTTCTCTGTGAACGATGTTGGATGAGTTGCTTGCCCCTCGAAAGATCTTCTACATACAGTTGCTCGTGTGAACAGCAACTCATTTACTGAGATCCACCTCTGGATAACGCCTCCATTTTAGATTTTGATTTCTAGATTTTCGGCACCGGCGCCCTCGAAAACTATGAAAATGACACTATAACCAAAATTTTGCACTTCATTTAGATTTACACCTCTTTTTACTCCCGAAAATCATAAAAAATTACACTCCCGCTTTAGAATTAATACAATATTTATGCGTCCATCGTTAAAATAAACTTGTTACAAAATGTATATAATTGACTTGCATAATAAAAAACCAGCCCTTTGTGTGTCGGACCACGCACAATGAGGGGTTCCGTAGTCAAGATGAATAATTATCCCAAGAACAAACTCAACTTTGTAGTTGTTTTTTTTCTCCTATACATGACGTCATGGTCGATTCTCCAACTGCCGTTTGTAATCGCATTTTTATGTGATAAAACTACAAATTAACGATTTTCGGACATTTTCCTTCACTTGTGCTGTAAGACCTTGGTTATTGCCGAATGTGATGATTCTATGTCAATGGGAAGTTTAGGTTTTTTTTGCGAATATCAAAATATGTCGCATAAATGCCCGTATTGTTTTATTTCGTTGATTTAGAAACTTGATTTTATTCGAGCTCCAAGGGACCTGATGTATTTGATATTAATTTCAACTTGATACCTCCACGTGTTCCTGAGAAAAAGGGTCTTCACAGCCGAATAGACAGACCAACGGACGGACGGACGGACTACGAGGTGATCCTATAAGGGTTCCGATGTTTCGTTTTTTTATGTACGGAACCCAAAAAACACTACAAAGTTCAAAATAACTTTAGTTTGGGAAGTCGTTAGCAAGAAATTACCGAAACTAAAAGTCTTTTGTACTGTGCAAGTGTTTTGTTTTTGAAGTCGGTAAAAAAGTTTTTAATTTTCTCATTTTTGTGCTTACCTCACACAAATTCGTGTGCTACATTATATCAATAATCAGAACCTTTTTTCACATACCTATACCTATAGTGTTCGTCATCGAGGAGTTCCGTGTCAGTAGGGTTTCTCTGCAGTCCATGCTCAGACGACCACAGTCAGGTACTACTGTGTTTCTGCCCCGTACGATTACCCATTCACAGTAATGTGTAATGCTCGTCGACGAGTAGTTCCATGGGGCAATTTGGTACTTACCTACTTACTTCTCAAGTCCTTATTCCGTTGACAACGGACATTAACTAACCAGTTTTTTTTTCTGTACAATATCCAAATCATAATACGTGTACCGGCTGTACGTTATTAAGGAGTTCAACTGTCAGATCTTCACCATATTCAATGGGACCATCTCATGAGAAGACTCTTTAAAACAAATGTAACTGTAACCCAGTTTGATTTAAAATTGTTGTTATGATTTAAACTAATAAATAATTATCTAACATCGCATTCTTTATCACTCAACACCACATCAATAATTATATTATTTTATTACCACTTTTTATTTGAAATCCTTTTAGCGCCGCTAATCAACCACCAATGAAAAGCGAAAGCGAAAACATTACTTTTTGAAATAACACAGACACAGCTACCGTTATGACGTGGTAATTATAATAATTATTATGGCTATCAGATTCGTTATAGACACCATTTAGCATGTGTAATGAAAAAAACTGACTGACTGTGTGTTACTGACCGGTTGGTGCAGTTGGTAGCGACCCTGCCTTCTGTGCCGCTGGTCCCGGGTTCAATCCCCGGACAAGTCAAACATTTGTTTGCATGAACATGTCTGTTGGACCTGTGTCTGGGTGTGTATATTTATTTAAGTATGTATATCAGTCATCAGGTTACCGTAGTACAGCCTCTATCTAGTCTTCTTTTTTTATTTTCTTCTTAATACTTTCATAAATTGAAGCGGTTGCGATGAAACAAAACTAAATGTCACTCCGAGCTACGCAAATTATTTGAGTGTAAAAGTTAAACATATTGGTTTCCTACTTTTTACGTGATACCTTTTCAAATTAATCTCTCACATTCAAACAGGCAAACCGACAGAAAAAAATACCAAAAATAATAGAAATGATATCTGTTGGTTATCCTTAAACACCCCTACTGTTTGTTTTGGAGACATTATCAATGCACAGAAACGCCACATCTACAGATTTATTATAATGTTTGTATAGAGGCGCATAAAAGGCACTTTTGAACGTCAAATTTTGAAGAAAATAGTATTGAGTACAGTTGCAAGTGAAGAACGTATTTCACACAATATGATATATATATTATGATATGAATGTTTCGTTAAGTGAATTAATAAATTGTCACTCGTATTGCGACTGAATGGACTTTACACGTTCCGGGACATTGAACGCTTATGGACGTGATAACAATATCTCTCAAAATCACAGAGCACGCAGTTACTTCGCCTGCCGCTGCCTAGCGACGGCATAGTCAATATTTTTCACTAAAATCAATTTGGTCATCGGTTATTCGCAGTCACAAATGACGCGTAGAAACTGATGGTATTGAATGACGGACCGTGACAGAAGTTGTGAACTGTAGGCACTTTCGGCGGCACTAATTTTATTACTGCCGTCTCTTGACGCAGCGATTTCGTACTCTGTACTCAAAATATTTAGTGCAATAAACGATTTCAGCGTTGGTCTAATGGTCGCAAGTGCTCCTGCTGAGCGTCTGGTTTCGATCCCTGTATCCTTGGTTCGATTATGGCACTAGGCTCGCCCCATGTGAACCTGTGTAACTGGCGAAATGTGAGTATACTATAGGTACACCTCTACCTAACCCTTTGGGGATTACCAGCGTAATGTTATATTATGTTATGTCATAAATTGATGTAAAACTTTTCGGGCGACGATTAGATAATTGGACGAGAGTTGAGAGTGAAATTTCAAGGACCCGTCAGGTTTAGACACATTTCGTTACATGGAATAGAAAAAAGATATAACTCTCTCTCACACTAAATCTCTCTTTTTCTTTTTTTTAAAGTAACCCAATGTTAAAGCTTTGGTTTCCTAAGAAAGCGGTTTTGTCATATTATAATGGCCGTCGTGAAAATCTGTCATTTACATCAGTATTTGTTATTAAGTCAAATACCGCGGCCCAAAAATTGAAATCGCTAGAATTGCTCTCACCGTTCTTAGTCACGCGATAACATGTCCATACTGAGAAGAGTAAGCTCACATATTGTTAAATGGCGTTTCCATGACAACCAAGTCAAGTCACTGCGTCATTATGTATCAGAGGTGTCGAAACTAAACAAAAACGCGACTATCTTTTGACCGCGGTAGGGCGAATCTAACGATTTAAATCTTTGTCACTGTCATCATTTTCATGACAGCCGTTCAGTGCGGCCACCGCTCTTCTAGGAAACCGTTGCATTACCCGCTCGCCTAGGCGCCACACAAGATGGCGACGCGTCGCGCGCTCACGCCGTGTGACAAGGCGCCAATTTGGCCGGATTAAAACTTCTATTCACTTTGAACTGAAAGAAGTTTATTGAAAGTATAAAATCCGTGTTTTGTTATTTTATAAAGGCGTAGGAAGGAACGTTAGGTTTAAAATTACGTTTAAAATGATGTCCTGGTAATGGGGCTCATTTGGCAAAGTACTAATATAGATACTTTTGCCGTCAAGCGACATTTCCATTTTTATAGGGTATATATAAGCAGGTGAAGTTTTGCACTTCAATTTTGTTTCTTAGGTTGGCAGGTGCACTAGACACTTCCGCCTTCGGCCGTCGGCCTATTTGTTTGCAAAACCTATCACATAAAGGATTGATTGTTTGACCAAGGTTTTCAAATGGTTTAAACTCGCAGAAAGTCTCATATTCGTGGTAAACAAAAGTCACGCAACATTGTTGCAGCACCGGTTTTCGTGAATACGGCTTCACTATTTTAATAAAAGAACCAAGTTACGGCAAAACTTACTAATCCTTCGATTTCCAATGTCATTCGCTTAGCATATTATAATATTATTTATAGGCTTGTTGGGCTTGTGGCTTAGGAATAATAGCCGCACGAGTCGATTGATCAGGATAGGCTACGCTTGCATCTTTACATACCAAGACCCCTCCGTGCCTCGGAAAGCACTCAGGACCCGGCTGTCATTCGTGGATCTTAGACAGTCGTTACGGGACGTCAGAAGCTGACAACCTGCAGGCCAATTCCCGTAATTAAAAACGTTCAAAATCTAGTCGCAATCTCATCTCAGCGACAATCAATGTCAAAAACTTGTCAAATATGTAGGGTAGTTTGAGGTATTTTTGACATATTGAGACTGAGATTAGATTGCGAACGTTCTTAAAATTACGAGAATTACCCCTCAGTTATACCAAAGGGTATCGTATTACCCGGTAACTGGGTTGTGGTCAGATAGGCAGTCGCTCCATGCATAAAACTCGTATTCAGCTGCATCCGGTCAGACTGGAAGCCGACCCCAACATAGTTGGGAAAAGGCTAGGCAGATAGGTTTAAAGGATTTTATTCTCATAAGAAATTAATTATTAACAGTTCACTTAAAATGAGATACAGAATGCTTATATCTAAATAGATAATAATATACAAGGTGGATACGATAATACGACAATAAATTAAACTGCGTATATCTAATGATGTTTCCAGCCTGCTTACAAAAAATCAATCAAATATATCCAATAGTTTAGGCACTATAGCTAGTCAAAGATTGACAAAACCCATAGTCGGCCCAACACTACTATTTAGTTTGTTTGAAAAAATCACTTTTGTTATTTCGGTGTTCGGATTAATTTGATAGTTTCAAAATACTCCTATGCATTAGTAGTGCCAGTGTTTTCATTCATTGTCGTATTGTTGTCTCCACATTGTATATAATATTTGCCTCTAGGGTGTTGGCGACGTTACAGGGTACATACATGATTTTTGAGCATTTTTTTTAAATATGTTTAAACTATCACACTTCTTTAAATTCTCCGGTAAATTATTGAACAGTTGCGCTCCCTCATTCAATATTGTTTTGTTGCCGTAATTAGTCCGTGCACGTGTAGTCGTTAGTTGAAACTTGTTTTTACTTCTTGTATTGTATGTAGGTTTGATTGTACGGAATTCATGATAATTATTTTAATGAGAATGCAGTTGTAATATGTATGTAGTTGTGTGAAGTTTAGAAAATTAGTCTTTTCATATAGTTTTTTTTTGTTGGATATAGGTAGGGATAGAGATGATGATTATAATATTATTTATAGCCTATGCTGTCCCACTGCCGGGCAAAAGCCTCCCTTTCTCCTTTCCACTCCTCTCTAACTTGAGCTAATGTGGACCAATCCTGTATGTAGGCGTCTAGCTCGTCTCGCCATCTTCTCATTAATAATAATAAAATTTTATTTACTACGCAAAAACTAAATTGTACAATGAGTGTCTTAAGATTAAGTGGCACAACAATGACACATTTAAAAATCAAAATCAAAAGTCTTTGATTCAAACTAGGCTGAGAACCAGCACTTTTTGAACGTCAAAATGACATAAGACCGTCTCCCAGAACGCCCGCCCTTCACCACTACCTAGTGTAAAGTCGAACGTTTGGCTTCTAAACTAGACAGGAAGCCTGTATCTTAGAAGCCAATGTTTCCCGAAATTTCAGAGACATACGACTACGTAACAACCGTGCGAGTACTTTTGATTTTCCAAATACAAATTGAAAAAGCCAAGAACATTGATTATAATACTTTTATTACGTCCAGCATTGGATTTCACTATATAAATAAATATCCTCCAAAATCTAAAGGCACCACACGAACTTTACCGACAAACAAGCAAAACAATCTGGAACTCCCTACGTTAATCTTTTAGCACAAAAACAGAACATCCGATCTTAGACAAAAAGTTTAAAACGTTGCAGTGAATCAATCTCTGCTAACTTTAGCAAGAGTTGGGTCATGGATTATGGTGGAAAAGAAAACAGTGTTTGTTACAAATATTATTAATGGACGAAGTGTACAAGTTGGTACAGGAAATTGCTGTAATCACCACGCTTAAAAAGATGAACGCAACGAAGAAAACCAGGTTGCAGTGGTAATCAACTGTGACCCATTAACATCGTGTATCATTACAGCTTGTATCAGAAAGTGGTGTTCACATTAAAGGGTACCAACATCATAATCGCAGAAAAATAATTAGCTGTCCCATACATTTGGGTTGAGTAGGTACTGAAGATGTATAAGGGACAGATGACGCATCCATGGGTTATGATATGCATACAGGACAGGAGGATGCGGATAATACACGACACTTTTTTAAACTTTCTTTCCGCCAACATTTCCATAAATAATTATTTTAATGTATCTATAGTTGCAAATAAATCACGTTATAAAATAATTGATGTACTGAGTATAATACTGTTGTACCCAGTAACTGATGGGTTGTGGAGGTCAGATAGGCAGTCGCTCCATGTAAAATAACTGGTATTCAGCTACATCCAGTGTGACAAGGCAGATTGAATGTAGAATTAGCACCATGAAAGTTTACGCTTACGCAAACAAAACCGCGGGCAAAACTAGTCAATTTTATTTCCAGTCAAAAAGCCGCTAAAAGCAAAAATGAGCAATCTACTGATGAATTGATAACGAAGAGCTCAGTAAATAAATTCTACCTCACAAAAACTTACAAACGGTCTCGTGAATCAATCTCTCGGTAACTCAGGTGGCGCCATCTATGCCGTGTCTGGGAAATGAAAGGGTAAAAACTTCTGAATAGGGTAAAAACTCGTGAATACAGTCGTAACGTATGGGAGCAAGGCACGCCAGCGTTCCTATTTGTCAACTGTGATTTATTTGTGTTCTTTTATGTTTAACTTTTAGTAGAAAATGTTTTAGTTAAATGTATTTTAACTTAAACTTGGTGGGAATGGAACAGTTTCTTTGTAAGATCATGAACAAAGACGATGTTAGGTCAAAGCGATTTTTGGTTAAAGCTACGCCGTAGAAAGGCTACGCCGTAGAAGGGCTACGGCGTAGGCGGTTCGCGCTACGAGTGCTACGCCGTCGTAGCAGATTTGTATAAACGACTAACGTCGTGTATGTGGATACGCACGACTAAAGTTTACGCTTTGACATATTTATAATATGATCAGGGCCGATAACTTATCGAAGGAAAATTAGAAATATTTTAAAGTTATTGATTACCTTCTTTCCTAATAAAGCTTTAATGAAATAATAATTATGATATATTAAACTTTCTACATAAATACCTACTATTAAAAAAATATCGGATGGCAAAAAAATCTGCCCTAAATGTCTATTAACGGCAGAATATTTTACTAAATCAAATTCCAACAACCGAATAAAACCACATCACTACTTCATCCCTAACCCAGAACCCCAGAAACAGGTGAAATACAACCCATCAACTCGTAACAATCGATAAACGGACTCGTTGCACGAATATCTAAAATATTTACTCGATATCGCGTTACAAGTAACGACTAGTATTCCACTTGGCATAGCTCTTATAACTCCGAGGACGCTTACAATCGCCAACCACGCCTGTGTCGTGGAAAAATAAACTTTATTGTGATGAGAATAGTCTTTTTCATGTGTGAAGCTATAACTTTGTTTGTGGATTGGTTCGCCAGGGAAATTATTAAAATGGATATCAGGTCCGTAGTTGGCAGCTATTTTAGCAGATAAAGGGTATTTGTTTTGTTCAATTGAAGGCCGGTGGTACAGGTATCTTATGAGGTTGGTACAGTTTTGTTTAAGTGTAAAAGGTTTATCAAAAACTTTTATTGAATGTTTGAGGGCTATGGAGTGGGTTTTAGACAGTTTTTTTTTTTTTGAGATGTCTTTATTCCCATAATACATTTCCACTTACATCAGAAATATTTAACTAATTTAAAAACACTTGACCTAACTTACAGTTTTGGCAAAAAATGACAACATACAAAAATATTCTTAAAGTTTAGGGTAATCGCTATCGGTAGTATAATATATAATAGCTTAGTTTATTAATTAATGTGTTATTAGTGCACGAAGCTTGAACGGAAGTTAATGTCAGTGTTACGGATACTAGTAACTTAGTTTTCACTAGTTTGACTGAAAAAAATACTAAAGAAAAGACCGATCGGGCCAATCTTTGCTCGGAACTAGACAGGTTGATTCTTTACCAAAAAATACTGAATGTTAATTTTATGAACTGGTCTGATAGGCTATTTAACTAGGTAAGTAGTTAATAATCAGTTTGTTAGCCTTCAAGACTTCATTCCAATATATTTGTAGTCGGCACCTGTCTGCTTCTATACTTCTCTATAAGCCGTCATTTCAGTAGTCCATCCCCTTTCTAGCCATAGCATCTTTCACACAGTTCATACATTGTCTCTTCTTCCCCTACTCTTATAGCCATCTAGGTATAGTCTGCGAAGAAATTGACACTCTACGTTAATTTGACACTCTATGTTAATTTGACACTCTACGTTGATTTGACACTCTACGTTAATTTGTCACTCTACGTTAATTTGTCACTCTCTCAGACTAAGGAAAAGAAGAATAGACATGAAATACCTACGAAAAAAACGTGCATACCTAAAATGTGAGTCTGGCACAATAATGGCGGCTTGCGGCAGAGCTGCGCGCATTATAATATCAAAATTTTCTTCAAAACACTGAAAGAAACAAGTTGCTATGACAACTGATGTACTTGTTGGCTGTGACAAAACATGGCGACCGGCCGCGGTGAGATATGCTGTATACTCTCTATACTGTTCGTTATGCCGAGTCCTTTCTTTTCCTTAGTCTGAGGTCAGTCTACGTTAATTTGACACTCTACGTTAATTTGACACTCTACGTTAATTTGACACTCTACGTTAATTTGACACTCTACGTTAATTTGACACTACGTTAATTTGACACTCTACGTTAATTTGACACTCTACGTTAATTTGACACTCTACGTTAATTTGACACTACGTTAATTTGACACTCTACGTTAAATTTACACTCTACGTTAATTTGACACTCTACGTTAATTTGACACTCTACGTTAATTTGACACTACGTTAATTTGACACTCTACGTTAAATTTACACTCTACGTTAATTTGACACTCTACGTTAATTTGACACTCTACGTTAATTTGACACTCTACGTTAATTTGACACTATTACGAGCACGAGGACGCACATGCACGAGGTTGAAGATTCAAATCCTAACAAGTACCAAAGTGACTTTTTTCTATTCATATGTACTTTCTAAGTTTATCTTGGAGATTATTGACATCTGAACATATAGTTAATATAAGTCTGAAATCGCCAACTCGTCTTGAGCAAGCGTGGTGATCAATGCTCGTGCCTTCTGTTAATGAGAAAACGCCTTTGTCCTGCAGTGGGACAATAATAGACCGGTATTATTATAATCAATTTGCTTAACAATTAATTTCCCCAACTTATCTTACAAGAAGAAAACATGAAAAACAAAAGACAGTGTCATTGAAGATCACATGCAAAACAGTGCACACACCGAATCGATTATCGAGCACATTCGAGTACTCGATTCTGAAATATGCGGTGTCGATGTCTGGCGCGGTCTCGATTATGACGAGGCCGTCGACCCCGGTGTGGTGACACAAACAGAATTATGTAAAGCGATTTAAAGCTATTGGCGATAATACGTCAATCCGGATTAAGTAATCTTCATGTGTCAGTTGGTTAAAACATAGGTTGCAATGTAGATAATAGGAAGGTTGCAAATAAAATGAATTTAGTTGGTATATTGGCGTGTGCTAGCTGATATACGGAAAATTATTTAATTTAATGTTTTGTGTTTAAAACGTCAGAAGCTAGGTGCATGGTTCCAATTGGCCATTTCCTATGGAGAAAAGCCGGCAAGAGTTTCGTAATGTTAATTACTTTCCATACTATTATATAGAATCAAGTTCTTCTAACTGAACAGACAGCTGTGCTGCTGGGCAGTTTGTTGCGCCACTTCTTCTTCTCAGCTAAAGCACTAGGAAGTAGTGAAGGGCGGGCGTTTTGGGGGGACTGTCATATGTAATTTTGACGATCAAACAGTGGTGATTCTCTGCCTAGTTTGAATAAATGACTTTTGATTTTGAATCCTAAACAGAAAAGTACTTTTTAACTCACTGAATGACTCATCAACACCCCGCCCAAACCCTTAGCTGAAAGCTGAAATTTTGTACAAAGGTTCCCTTTATGATGAAGACAAGGAATAAGGATTTCGAAATTCTGACGGTATAGGAAATAAAGAGGACTGCGGCCGCAGTCACTAACAAAGTGCTAGTCTAGTATATCTATATATCTTCTTCTTATATATGAAAATCAATTGCCGTCCGTTAGTCTCACAAAAACTCGAATATGGCTCGACCGACTGTGATTAAACTTTGGTAAGTTGTTGTGAAAACGTTTAAAAAGCATTTTATAAAAATTAAAATCCATTAAAAACTGTGTTTTTGTTCTCTTGAAGTGTAGACCCTTGAGCGCGCGTTTCTGTTTTTGAGTCCATTGGAATAGCTTTATGAGTAGTATTACTAAATTTCTTACTCCCTGTGTAGTCAGGACCATTACGACCATATCATAAGCCATAATCAGACTACAACTTCCCACTGCTGGGGGAATAGAAGTCTATTACACAGGATAGTACTCTCTGTGAAAGGGAATCGGCCACGATCGTCACGCGAGCACAATGCGGGTAGGTGGATGTCAAATATTATCGACTTTTTGGTTCTAGGACATGCTGGGGCTGCTGATATCTTCCTTCACCGTTTTGGGACCGAGGGTGATGAAAGCCAGGCACTTTAATTTGTGGAATTTATCCACAAATTAAAGTGCCTGGCTGGGTTCGAACCCACGATCTACGACACGTAGGTATCACTGGGCCACCACTACTTTCCACCAGCTTGCTGATTGTGAAATATAACAATAATATGCCACGGCATGAGTAATTCTTTCGAAATTCGTGCCGACACGAGTAAAACTAAAGGACAAAAAGAAATATGAATCCAAATAAATAAAACATATCAACGGATGAATATTCCTTCGCTTATTATTGAACAACAAACAGAACTCCACTAGAACGTAACTTTACAGCGACAAGTACCAGTTGTTAGTAAGTACTAAACAAAAATAAAACCAGTCTTCATTTATGGTAGGTAACTTCTTTCAAACGGCGGACAAAAGTACGGCGAACTCGTGGATCTAAGAAGCGTGGACATGAAATTGATGAACTTTTAATCCTTAGGTACTTATTCACACATACGCATAATATAAACTCACGCCTTTTTCACACTGGGTAAGCAGAAATTACAGAATGCGTGCTACGATCCTTACATACTCCTTTTGCGAGTACTACACACCTGAACTTTCTATAGAATATCACCATCATCATCACCCACGCTTATTCATTTATTTGTAGTTCACCAACCACCATTCACCATTCATGCTATCGCTCCAATCTTTTGATGAAACTTATCTAGAGATGAGACAGTTAAGCACCTAATTACTTTGACTTAGACTTTGAAATGGCACAAGCATTACTTGATCCATAGGTTAAACTTATTTCTTTCTGCTGCCAAATACTTCGTTACACGTTAACTAGAAATACGAGGCTAAGCAACAATAAGTTACTAATTATTCAAGAAACACAAAAGTAAGATCAGACTTTTTCGTCCATTTATGAACGTACTCCGCTTACAAAATGATTAATATCCTACTCAAACTCAAAATCTTATTATAAATTAAAGTTACTTTTCGTGTCTGTCTGTGTGACCGCGTTTTTCTTATAAACTTCACAACGAATTTAGTTGCGATTTTCAACATCGTTTAGAGAATTTATTCCGGAAGGCTTATGTGTTAAATACATTCAAATTAACCGTAAACATAATAAATTAATCTTGGTGTTTAGTCGAGTAGTAAAAACCGTGCGCGGCAGGAGTGGGACGCCAGTATTATAATAACTAGCTCCAGCACTCCACTATCCAAACACCACTTCATATCCATCTTAATATAATCGTGATGTTGAACTCAAATGGCAAAGAAACACGGTCGGAAAGAGGCGACAGGCAATTCATACGAGCGTCTGCGCTGGCGACACAACAAGTCGCATAGTGTTGCGACTCACTCACTTATGATAATAACAATGTGTTCGATAGGAACCGACTTTTTAGACGTGCTTCATCGTGGACCACATGTTTGCTTACCATCTGGTGAGAAAGTGGTCAAACGCGAGACTATCAATAAAATAAATTTCTCGTGTAGTTTAAGAAGGTTCACTTCTATCATGTCTACGGTACTCGTGATATAAGTGAAACTCCTCAAAAAATAAAGGATAAGAGAGATTTAGTGTGAGAGATAGAGGGAAAGAGAGATATATCTTTCTTCTCTCTCATGTAATGAAATGTGCAAAAAAGTAACCCGTCCTTGAAATTTTTCACTCTCAATTCTCATCTTCTCAATGATCGAATCGCCGCCTAAGAAGTTTCACTTCAAAAAGTGTTTAGTTAAGTAGAGAAATATGCCATGTATGTGCATGGTGGTGCTTATTAAGCCAAAACTTATCCATTGCTTTTCGCTGGCCGTCAACCTATTGACGGCCAGCGAAAAGCAATGGATAAGTTCGCTATTGTCTGTGTCTCCTAAGACACAGACAATAGCGACCATTTCCAGAATTTTCGGCCTCTTTTATTTACGTTTTCACCTGCCAAAGACCATATTATCAGACCTAATTAAAAAAATAAAATTTGAGTTTTTTTTTTAATAAGGTCTGATAATAAGGTCGACAAGTGGGCACCTCACTAGCCCATAAGTTTGACGAGCTTCGCCCACCGACGCTGACACCAAACTATTGTCCCGCGCGACTATTTTACTTTTTGTCCTCCGACAGAAATGAATTGAAATAAATGAAATGGAACGTAAACATATGTTTGATTTCGTAAAAAAGGTGACTTGTCTTTTGTTAGTAAAAGAGCTTTTTATTAAATTGATTGAGGAAGATAAAGACAGTGATAAAAATGTCTTGGAACATTTTCTAAATTCTAAAGCCAGTTATGAAACTCACAAAACTAGTATTTCATGGTCGTTTTCATAGTTTATAACGTGACGATATTATCGTGGACGTCCACGATTATGTTATAAAGAGCACGTATTTCCATAAATTTTATGGACGTGCACGTTAATATCATCACATCAGAAATAACAAAAGCGCACAATAGTGCCCGTACACAACGCGATTTAATAACGCGTCATTAAGGCGCTGCCCAAACATGGGACACCGTAAAACGCTCAGTTTTTGTCGCACAATTAAGCGTATTGGTACATATAAGCCAAAAACAATTGAGTGTATTGTGAAATTTGCAAATAAAATAGTAACATGATAAAACAATAGTAAAACAGAGCTCAAAAATATATTTTTCATCGCATGATTCTCAAAATATTGAGCATAAACTATCATATTATATGTTATTATAATAAAAGGAATTCAATCAACTAATGAAATACCGAAAAATTACTCCACTGAGCCTTGCAATTATTTTTTAATTCAATGAAAACTGCAAAATTACTTTTATTTTGTACAAACGCAAACGCTGTTTAAAATTGTATTTCTTGCCGCGATGAGCTATTGTAAAATTTGCTTCTTACCGCACCTTTCCTATTTTGTGATTGGTTGCGTTGTGTATGAACCGCCATTGAATTACTGCAGACATTCTGGCTACTCATTGACGATTTGAGTTTGTACCTGTGCTGTGTTCGGGTACAAAGAATATGGGTGACGTAGTAATTACAAGGACTTGAAACATTTCAGCTTTGTCCCTGAAATAGTAACATATCAGTGATGAATCTGGCTCTGGTGGTAGCTGCTGTGGTGTTAATGCAGCGGTGGTAACCACATACCATTAGATAAGTCATAGACTAGTTGGCATAAAAAACAGCTCTTATATTTTTTTTTTTTTTTTTTTACTTTTCGCACAAAAGATACAAAGGCGGACTTAATGCCTTAGGCATTCTCTACCAGTCAACCAAGGGTGGTGAAGAGATTAGATGGCAGGTGCTTTAATTGAAAGGAACAATGTTAGATAAAATAAACTATTAAAACAACGTACACAAATACATAAATAAGTCCTACTGTGTGTCTTACTTTTACAAATTAGAAACATAACTGGCGAAATGTGGGAGTACTATAGATGCACCTCTGCCTTAACCTTCGAGGATACAATAGTGATGTCGTGGTATGTGTTTTACAAAATACTCAGGAGTGTGCCTTGTGTTGAAGCTTGATACCAGGAATAAACAACCAACAGGATAGTTTTTTAGAGAAATGAATGATTTGAATGAATGTCGTGTCGGTTAGTGAATATCCATTGATATTATTGTGATTCGTCTATAAAATAAGGATTTTTTTATGATTGCTATTCAAAATGAAACAGAAACGTTGATCGTGAGGAAACCGGCATGTCCTAGAACCAAAACATTGAAGACATATTGTGACATCTACCAACCCGCACTGGGCCGCGTGGTGGATGACGACCCACTCGCTCACCGAGAGGAGGCCTGTGTCTCAGCAGTGGGAACATTATATGCTGATTATGCTATTCAAAATATTTAGGCATAGGGTTTTTTGTATCCTTTTTGTAGTATATCTCGCTGCTTCTCTGATAATAAAGCTTAAGCTATGGTAAAGACATATCTGTAAGCTTTAATATGACGTACTTTATGTCAATATACATGAATATTTTTTGTTAGGTCACAGCTCTATACAAATTCCGGCCGTGTCCTTTAATTAGTCCCATTTAACGTACCAGATTTGCGTGATTTCACTCGATGCAATATTACTAAATTAAATTACGAAATATCGTTTTACAATATGTAAGTACTACAGAGCGATATTTCGTAATTTCATTCAAATTACAAATAGGAAAAGTGCTTGTGGAAGGACTTCAGGCTGGTGCCCAGCAGTGGTATAATGAAATAAAAAAAAACAGTCGAAAGGTCTCGCAGGACTCCCAGATGGAACAAATTTCTTTTCGCTTTTGCACATTTAGCGAAAGTGGTACACTTTTTTCAGTCTAGCTCTCATTTACCAAGTGTGCAGAGTATAACGCAGGGCACAGGCCTCTTCTCATACTCAGAAGGCTGATCTTGCTGGCTTGATCACCACGCTTGACTGAGACGGGTTGGTGATTTCAGAGTTATACAAAAATTACCAATTAATATAAACAGTGACGTTGACAACTTTCAGAATACATCCTTTCAATAAGTTTGCAAAGTAACGAACGGCAAACATACACAATAACTCTCATATCGGTGTCCATCTTCAGAATTTTCCCATAATATCTGTTTACTAATTACGTCCGTCAGACCCCCCCTCCCCTTCATCCCGCACACGGCACGGTATGAGCTTCCTCATGCATATTCATAAGGCTCGGTACACACTTGCGACCGACCAGACCTTGCAGGAGTCTGTTCATGTCCCTAGTATCATCTAGCTTTATACTATTATGTATAGCGTTATTGTTTTCGTGATCTGAAGATTCTTAGGCATGTTCGGCTACTATGAAAATCTGGTCTATATTGATACTGAGAACCTTACCATATAACTTACCTATATGGTGCAAATGGTGACGTCATAATAACGCGTTAACGAATGACTGTACCACTCAGCTACATCAATATATTTCTATCTATACAAATTATTTGTCATCACTCCCGAATCCCTAAAAACGGTTTTTACAATTTTAGACAGTAAGCCGGTACTGATAGCATTCTAGCAATTTTTATAATAAAATGCGAATTAGGTTTAACTTCTCCCTTTATGATCATTTTCCAGCGATCTCTCGACGAGGGCTCATTCCCATGACAATGGCGCGAGGCTCTAAATGTCCTGATTCATAAAAAAGGTTCCACGCTGAAGTTATCTAATTACCGAGGCGTATCACCACTGAAAAACTATGGGAAGATGCTTGAGAAAATTGTATACTGTCATATTTATACTGCTGTATTTTGCTTTGTATACCCGCTTCCCAACACGGCTTCGTTAAATCACGTTCAGTCAATACCAACCTTCTCGAGCTTACCAACTATGTTGTTACTGGTTTTACTGGTATGAACGACGGTGCACAAGTGGACGTAATATACACAAACTTCGAAAAAGCGTTTTACCGGGTAGATTTCTGCATTCTACTCGGGAAACTAAAAGCCGTAGGTATTAAGGGGAACTTGCTAAGGTGGATAGACTCTTACCTAAGAAACCGGCGACAAGCTGTAGTTATCGGTAGTTACCGATCTGATTACGGAGACGTAACTTCTGGGGTGCCTCAGGGCTCACTGATATGCCCCCTACGTTATAATATTTATTTATTTGACTTAAAACAGTGTTTCTTTCACTCTGAACAAAATAATATATATATGTATAAAAAAATGATAATAAATAACCCCGGTGATCCTTACTTAGGTAGACTTAGTGATCTTTATAATTTAAACAATATATGTAAATACTATGAAATGCCAAATTATAACCTTCTCTAAAAAACGCAACAATATTAATTACAATTACTGTATCAGTAATGTTATTATACCGCGAGCATCACAGGTTAGGGATCTGGGTGTGATTCTGGACGAAAAGTTCACGTTCGAGGCACACATTGATCAAATCACTAATAAAGCCTACAAGTCCCTCGGTTTCGTAATGTGTAATAGCCAACTGTTCAATAAACCACTTTGCATAAAAACTTTCTATTACTGTTATGTTAGGAACATATTAGAATTCGCAAGTATTACTAGTGTTATTATTATAAGAAATATATTGATAAAATTGAATCAATCCAACGCAGATTTATTAAGCACCTAAAGCCACCACCTGCAAATGACAAAACTAAAGCTGATATCCCAAATTACCCGGACTCCTGTCAATACCACAAATTTAATACTCTGGAAGAGTGACGACAGTTAAATGATATGATGTTATTATACGACATACTTAACAATAAATTTGACTGTCCACAACTGCTCAACAGAATAAGCTTTAACGTTCCACTTAGACGTACCAGACATACCACTTTGCTATCAGTACCATCGGCTTTCACGAATTATCTAAAGATGTCACCATTCTGGCGTCTACCTGCATTATATAATGATATATTCCCATATTTGGACCCCTTTAATACCACACGAAACAGGCTTAAAAAGGAGATTGTCCAAATCCTCCATCAAACGCCGGATACTCAGCATAATAAGTAGTGCTAGTATAGTCATACGTACATAGACATACACACATTGACAGCACCTACACCGCACAGATACACGCACGCACACACTATAAACATTAATAATTATGTCACTCTCTGTGTTGGGGAATTTTAGGTGACTCTTCAAAGAAACTCCAAATATGCTGATAGTTAGTCAAACTTGTATTGCCTCGATGACGAACAAAAACTTGAGAGGTGTCAAGGGACACCCGGATGGAACGAAGTTCCTTTCGATTAATTAGTGAAGGAATTGTAATAAAATTTTATTTTTTTTAAGTTATAATAATATTTTTTTTATATTTATAATTTTTTTTTTTTTTAATATATATTCGTTCCAATATCTGGCTTGCTTTCTATAAGAGAGAGAGAGAGAGAGAGACAGACAGAAAAACATGCGCACGCCGCACAGCTTACAATAGCTTACTATAGCAAAAAGTGTCGTGACAACTTTTCGTAAGAATTTTTTCCGTCTAGCCCCCTTTCACAACGCGCGATAAGGAACTTCGTTCCAAAAATGGAAGAAAAAAATGACAAACAAGTACAGATAATCCTTACATCTAATTACAAGCTAGTTAGTACGCAACGTGGATTGCTATTTCTAAACAAGCAGGCGTTGGCTCGAACACTCTGTATTTCCGTTATTTTTGTGTACTTATTTATTGGCGTAATGTTTAGAATAATAATATATATCTTATAATTACTGATAGCTGTGAAGCTACCTTATATAAAATAAAAAAGTTGAAGTCGCTTCTGTGTGACCACGTTGTTCTACTAAACTACGCAACGGATTTTAATACGGTGCACTATCATTCAGAGAATTTATTCCGGAAGATTTATGTGTATAATTAATATTTAATTTACATATAACAATTTTGTCCAGTTGTAGAAACCGAGCGAAGCAGTGGCGGGTCGCTAGTCAATAAATACACTATGTGTGACAAAGCCCATTTGTTTTAAATGTTCCATCACTCCTTATTTCTTGCATAAGAATTAAACTATAACTAATCAAGCTTTTAAACCCAAAAGACATACACAGAAAAGTATACGTTCAACACACATTTTTAGAAGCCAGTCGCCTGTTATTTTTGGAATTAGCTGACTCGACAAACGTTGTCTTGTCCAAATTTCAATAGTCCAGACAAAAATCGCAAAGATAAAAGGACGTTCAGTTTTCCCGAATTTGAACATTTTCCGGGAAAATTTTAAATTTTTCTTTTCCATAAAAACCTAATTCGGACCATTGCGACCATTTTAAAACAAAAAATTGCCAAATCGGTCCAGCTGTTCTCAAGTGATGATGCGGTTACTAATTAACAGCATTCTATTTTTATTTATATGGTTCCACAAGGCAAAAAACGCTGAAAAACATCCCCTTAAATTTTTAAATTTATTTTATATTTATTATTAGTTGTTAAAACGGCAATAGAAATACACTTGTAACACAAAATGGAATACAAATGTCAACTGTCTACCTGTACAGTTCATGAGACACAGCTCGCTGACAGACAGATGCATAGTAGACGGGCGGACGGATAGCGGAGGCTTAGTAAGAGGCTCCCGTTGGCACCCTTTGGGCACCTTTGGGTACGGAACTCAAAAATCATCAAATTTGATTAAAATGCCTACAATTACAAAAACCACTGAGCCAAGCTAGGAAAATTGGTAATGATGGCATATTTAATACGAAAAAACAGGCGTAGGGAATAATTAAAAGATAATCTACCAACGAGTGAAGCGAGAGAAGCGGCCCGTCGAATGGGGACCGAAATGTTATAATGTCAGTATCCAGATGAGTATTGTAAGGGAGTTTACACGCTGCTTTGGATTAATTATTATTTAATGATATTTTTTTCTGTAGTTAGATTGAAAGAATATACTTTATAATTTTCTTAACACTGTAAGTCAGGGTAATTAATTGTTGACACCCTACGTCAATCTGCCGTGTTATAGCCATATTCTATAACTGTCAATGTGGTTTGAATCATCATCTGCCTAGCCTTTTCCAAACTATGTTGTGACGATGTGTGAGTGTGAGTGTGTGTTTGTGTGAGTGTGTGCGAGTGTAAGTGTGTAATTGTGTGAGTGTGTGATTGTGTGTTTGGGTGAGTGTGTGCGAGTGTAAGTGTGTAATTGTGTGAGTGTGTGATTGTGTGTTTGTGTGAGTGTGTGATTGTGCGAGTGTGTGTTTGTGTGAGTGTCGGTGACGGTGAAAGAGTGAGAGAGGGATGTTGTTTTCTGGCACTTATATCTTTCAAAACGAATGGTTCAAGTCAAGGGCAGAGTTACCTTCGCATTTATAATAATAATATGGATGGATGAGCTATGTAACAACCATGGTGTCCAAAAAAAGCACATTCTAATCTTTTTCCCGATCGAATATTGCTACTCTAAATCAAATCGGTTTGCTTCCACATTACGTCCATTAAACTCATGTGCAAGGTACTTAACAGAGCGGTCCATATGCCCGGAGGCTCTCATTAAAATTTCAGCTTTCCTATATGAACACCATTTTGTGGCGGTCGTGTATAACTCGCTTTTATTAAATGAATATTTGCGTCTAATATTATGTTTCCTTGTTTTTGTGATTGGTATTGAAAAGTAATTTTGTAACGTCATAATATCACGCCTGTATTCTCCGATGAGTTGGGCAGAGATGTGTAGTACACTCACATTTCGACAAATATATTAATTAAGGAGTGAGCCTACTGCAAGTAACAGTGCAATGACAGCACAAACAGAAATAATACTGTAAACGGAATAGACAATAGTGCCGATCCTCTTGATCTCCACAAAATTCTCTAAACTAGACTAAAAATCACCAAAACTCTAAATCAGACTATTTTTAATCGCGATTAAAAAGGTGTGGAATAATATTAGTTGTCATGAACTATAAAATTCACACCAACACCTCGAATTCAGATGCAAAAACTGTACTGTATCTTTTTTTCTTTTCTTTTGCTTATATTTAGAAAACGGTGTGTCCTATCGCAAAAATAATAAAAACTTCGACTTCCTTAATAAAACACATAAACCTCTAAAACTCAACATGTTGATAATATTTTTTCATATTTTCCATACAAAACGATACAGGAGAAATTCCTAGTGTGGGGCAACGTTTAAAAAGCAAATCACGTGCACTTCCAGCTCTAAAAAAAATCACTGCAAACAAGTACCACGTGGGGTTGCAATTGGCAAATTTGATTTTAGGTGTCACAATTATTTTTTAATTTAGAGATTTTATTTTGCAGAATAGCTTTATTATTCTCATAGCCTTAAAGGTAAGGAATTTTAGTGATAGTTTAGTTCGGTGTACAAGAGAATCGGCAACATTATGTACATAAATAAATGTCACTTCTACTGAGAATACTGAGATATCCACACATCCTTAAACTCACGCCTTTTTCCCACAGGGGTAGGCAAAAGCTACAAAATGCCACCGGCTACGATCCTTGCATACTCGTTTTCTTTATGGAAATATCCCAATAACACTTTGCTTATCCTACAAATCGAACCCAGAAACCTGTGCTGACGCACTAACGACCGTCTAGATGAGAAAATGAAATAAACATGTATAAAAATCTAAATTATCATTCTCTTAAAAAATAACTAAACTGAAGGGGGCTTGGCGGGCCAGGTATGCAGGATGCATCGAGACAGATGGGCCAGAGTCCTCACGCAGTGGGAGCCAGAAGTCGGGTGTCGTCGCCAAGGCAAGCCAAGGAAACGCTGGTGTGATGACTTAGATACGTTTACGAGAGATTGGCTGGAGAAGACAATTTTTTATTTTTTTTTAACTTTGCCCCACATTAGAAATTTCTGCTATATCGTGGATGCGTTTACAAACATTTAAACTCACATACACAAACGGCCAGACCCGGAACAACTATAATACTTGCAGGTCATACAAATATTTGTTCCGTGCGGGGATCGAGCCCGCGACAGGTAACGCAGCAGTCAATCGCTTAACCACTGCGCCATCCGTGTCGTCATACACAAGGAACAGTGGTAATTCATGAGGGAGACCATTTCCCAGCAGTGGGACAATAATACAGGTTGGTAAAAAAATAAAGTAGAAAAACTTAGGCCCGGCCCTCCCGTAGTTTGAATTATATCCGTCATATACACGCCTAAGAGACAGCCATTCACGTAGCTCAGGCTTTTTATCGAGAATCACTTAGTGGGGTGCGAAAAATGTGCTCGTCACTAGTGATGTGCCTTAGTCGAGCTGATGTATTCGAATTTCATGTATTTTTTTTATTTTTTATTTATGATGTGTTTGCTCTTTACTCTAGTCTAGATTAGTGGTGACAGAGACAGAGTCGACGGTGGAGTGAACTTACCCAGAAGAAGCCTGTTCACACTCACTTTGAAGAGATTAGGGTTGTATGCGTTCGGAAATACAGACGCAGGTAGAGAGTTCCATTCTAAACTTCGCGCACACAATAAGGTACAAAGGCGGACTTAATGCCTTAAGTATTCTCTCAGTCAACCAAGGGTGATGAAGAGATAAGATGGCAGGTGCTCCGTTTGAAAATAGCGTTATAATGATAAAAAACTATTAAGAAGATAATTTAATGAATTATAAATAAAGTAGGTACAAAAGTAGATAAATAGGTTATAAACAGATTTAGTTGGTTGTTACAATTTATAACTTAAACATAACATCACGCGTGTATTCCCTGAAGGGATAGGCAGAGGTGTACCTACAGTATAGTGTACACCCACATTTCGCCAGATTTAGGTGGCGAGCCTATTGCCATCAGCCGGGCACAAATTCAGACTCCGGCCTGCTACTGAGAAAATACACCGATGACAACTACCTATTTATTTATAAACACTTATTGTGTTTAAATCATTTAGATTGTGTACTTACATAATCATGTTGGTTAGCTACACTTATATAACAGACCGCGTTTTTGAGTAGTTTTCATTTGTTTTTATGTGACAAATGGACGCTGTGACGATCCTGACTTTGTTCCGGAAGGACTAATGTTTAATTGCTCCCCGCGCTAACATTGATCCGGAAAGAGCAATGTTAGCGCCGGGAGCAATGAAAGAGTGGACTGTATTTTAGGGGCAACGGTTTATTGCCGTTCTTAATAACAAATGTAAGTTTTCCCGGAGCAGCTGTGTCGCAGCCGCGCCGCGCCTCAGCATACCGATGACGCGTTGATCACGCTGCCTGCTCATGCTGACCGGGCGCAAGTTGTTGGGGTCGATTCCCAATATATTGTATACCTCGTAATTGCGTTATCACTTTTGATAACAATGCTTATGCAACTGAACCTTCGCTAAGGTTAAAACTATCTAACTTTCACATTGACAAATAGACCTTGTCGTTTTAAGACGTGCAAGTGACATTCCTCCTTAGGGTATGAAGTAATTATGGGGCAGTCTATACCTATGTTATTTTGTTGACTTAACAACAAAAGCTAGCAAATGACTACAGTGCGTGCAAAAGCATGAGATTAATTCCACTATCCGATGTAATCGCCTAATTCTGTAAAAGCTCTGCCCGTGCCTTAACCACGCCTTCCTACTATTAATTATTATAATAGTGAAAATTGTTAGCTGATTCTATATTATTATAGTGATAAGCAAATGTCTATGAATAATTTTACGTTAAGCATAATGGATTAAGCTTATGTCAGAAATTAAATTAATATTTGTTACAAATTGAAATAGAATTGGACTGCTTTCTAGTTCTAGTGGTCATTAGTGTGATTACTGAGGGTGTGGTCCTAGGTTCGATCCCCAGGTTGGGAAAAGTTTTATTGGGTTTCACATGTGGGTTTTCTCAGAAGCAATCTGAAGTAACCATAACTAGCGAATTGTGGGTTTACTAAGGAACACTCTGCCTAGCCCTATGGGCGTGATGATATGTTATGTTGTTCAGTCTGGAGTCCAATACACCAAATATCCCATTTTACTTTCCAAACTCTTTAGTCGATATTTAGCTAACGATGAATCGATTCAACTGCCGACGCACATCACTAGGAGCATAACGCTCCTATGCGTATATTTAAGGCTCCGACACTTTTTTATAATGTTATCACGATGTTATAGCTGGGCCCACATAACTTATGAATGGGTATCACTATGCCTCACTGGTTCGGACACGGTGAATGAAGCCGAAATATGACTTTTATATCTCATATCTTGACTCTTGTTTTTTAACGTCAGGGTTTCAGGGTACATCAGAAATGTGTGGTCATATTTTAGGGTGTGGTATAGACCACAAAACTGAACAACTTACTCCATGGGACCAAAACAGTGAACGAGAAAAAATAATCAGCTGTCCCATACAAAAGTTCAGTACAGGCTACTGGAAAAATGTAAATGTATGGACTATATTTAATGTGATCATAAAATTCGTTCTTAAATATAACTTTTATCTAATAATAAATTATATATTTATGTTCTCACAAAGTCACAATAAAGGCCGTTCTCGTAAAAATAACAACAAGAAAGGAAAAACGAGAGAATACCTCAAATAAATCCAATACACAATAATTCAATTCACAAATCAAGGAAAAAGCGCAATATTCCTTAAACGCGCCATAGCATTCAATCTTTCTATGGAATAAGTTGAGCGGTACGAAAATTGAGGATTCCTTTTACATAATAAATGGTAGAATATGACCCGGAAATATCTATTTATGTCATCTTCATTGGCAGTCTTGTTCCACCCACCACTGCCGAGTATAGGCCCCCTCCCTTTTGTGTCATGCATCCCTGGTCTGTGCGTAGGACCAAGGGTACTGGCTCTGAAATGGAGGTGGGCAGAACACTTGGCTTGACGTAGTGTTGGCAGGTGAAACAGAGCCCTAACGGAATGGTTGCAGAGATATGGTAGGAGCGTAGACCGACAATTGAAAATTATTATGTTACTTGAATGATTTTATTTTGTTTTTCTTTTGACATGTAATTGTAAATTTTAAAGATTGTACACCCCATGGGTATGTTACAGTGATACTTTGTTATAATACTAATTTTAAGAGCTGAATTTCCACCTGTGACAAACAATAAATAAATCTTGAATCTTGACAAATAGCAAGTGACGTTTTGAAAACCGCGGGGAATGGATGAGATTCACACATACCAGGGAAATATCTTTTGCTAAGCAAAAATCTCGTCAAAGTTGTCAATATTAAAACAACAACACCACTTTTATCAAATGTATTGGAGATACCTGCAGGTGATTTTCATGTTGAAAACATTTAATTAACATTATATAATAATATTCTGTACCTATCAGGGATTGCTATTCTTGAACCACTGCATTAGAAAGAGAGCATGATTTCAAATCTATCGGAATGAATACAACATGCAGTGCTGCTACGCCGTAGCAAAAACAATACCACAGCTACGCCGTAGCAATGAATATGCTACGCGTAAGATCGTAGCAATCTAACTGGCGTAGAATCCCTTCACAGTTTTTTTTTTACTTTAGATGTATTTTATTTTGTGTCCTTACTCATGTCAATATTAGTAGCTAGATTACATTTATAACATTTAAATAATCCACCGATCCCACTTTCTAATGACTTCGGTTTGTGGTTACCATTCATTACATATCGAGACCCGTCCGTGCACGTTAAGCCGTTGGTCGCGGCTGTCATTATTCAGAAGTCGCGGGTAGTTAGATGCCCGAAAGTCTGAGGAGAACCAAGGAATATCGGCTATTCAGCTGCATCCGGTTGGGCAACATAGTTTGGAAAACGCTAGGCAGATTCATCTTAAATGCTGAAAAGACTTCCCACATCAAAATAATGCAGTAATTTTCAACATAACAAAAAATGAGCCCCTATTTCCAAACCGTGTCACGCCGTGGGGAGTAAACGAAAACCCACAATGGGCTCTTTATCGTAACCAAACCACATGTTTTTATGGCCTCCCGGGCCGTTATAAAGTCCGTACGAAAGAGAAAGTTGTTTATTTGTTCGAGCACTTTGCCAGGCGCGGAGTTGACGGCTGATTCGGAAGAATATCGTCTTATTACATTCAATTAGTAGAAGGGGTTGGTGACGTGAGTTAGCTTGGGAAATCGGCTAACGGGGGTTATGTATTTTACTTTTGTTTCGTTGGAAGATAGTTTTTGTGTTTTTACTTTTTTAATTGGCTTCATTAGGGTAGTGTAGCGATTGGCGTCTTGAAGGTAGCAGATTCTATTCCCGCACCGTTATATCCAAACCTTGCTACATAAAATCAGACCTAGAATTACATAATTGAAAAATAACATGAAACCAAACTTGAAATGCAGGTTATCATTGAGGCGCCTCTCAAGACATTTACAAAAAATGTCTTTTATCTAGAATTTAATTAAATAAAACGAACTATAAATATAAACCACAACCAACCACCAAACATTCATAATAATTGTGTGTATTTTTAATGCGTGCACTGACTGGACAGGTCCACTCAATCTGTGTGGTTCTTTCCTCAAAAGACCATTGCAGACACCGATCTACATAGCTTTCACATGACCTGACCAAGATTTTGTCTGGACTTTAAAAGAGACTGTGACCTCTGAGTTTGTTTCGGCCTTTCTTCTCAGAGTAGTCAGATAGGAAACGCCGACCCCATCTAGTTTAAAAAAAATATGATTGACGTGTAAAAGTGTTTGTTCAAACCTACTTACAGAAATAAAATCATTTATCATTTATCATTAAAAATGGGTCATGTGATCTGCAATAATTTTTATTTATTTATAACTAAACGTATATTCAAAACTAACTAGTACTACTAACTTTTGACACAAAACACTACACTTCAGACAGTCGACTTCTTTCTTTCTAGTTTTAAAACCATAAACAATTTTTTTTGCAACAATTTGGAATCTCCTGTTTAAGTGTTTTACAAAACAAAAACAATATCCCCAAAATTTTTACGTAGTTTTAACCCTACGTTCGCCTACGTTGTTTCTGTGAATAGTTTATGATGCAGCGACCCTGCAACGTTTCAGCAGACGTTAGTCTTCCTGCACGGCTCCCTAAAGGCACGTCGTGACGTTTCACACGTGTGCCTGACGTACGGACGAAAATCCAAATGTATTTTGTGGTTTTTTGAACGAAAAATTCTTTAGCATAACTTTGCGCCTGTATTTCTACGATGGGTTAGGCAGGGGTATATGTTACACCCATTTTAACTATAATTTATATTCTAGCTTTGTTAGCTTAGTTGTTAACTATATTGTGCACGCATTGGTCTCCTATAGGTGAAGGAGTACACCTACTGCCTAATACCTGCAGAGCGATTCTGTAACCATCTCACCCTGAAAACTTAGGTGAAGTGAGCGTGGAGTGAGCTGTCAGCGCCATCCCACTGATGCTAGGGATTCACCAAGCATTACATTTACAATCATAATCGAGATTTGATTAATATTTTTTATGCCTTTGCATAAAAAATATTATAATTATTGATAATAATAATATTATTAATATATTGATAATTTTATATAATTGCAAAGCTACTTTTTATGTGTCTAAACAAAAAAAAACGACATTGAGTTTCTAACTGAATTTCTGTTTTGCTATTTTATTTCAAAACCCCGAAAATAGTAATGTTTAGCCACTTAACTACATACTAGCTTTGAAATAATATACAATGATGAATAGAATTTGGATAAAACATATTATTAAAATCTCGATTATGATTGTAAATGTAACGTCGGTCAATCCCTAGCATCAGTGGGGTGACACTGACAGCTCACTCCACGCAAGTCTTCACGGTGAGATTTTTCGGGGTTCATAACATGATTCTGACCCCCCCCCCCCCCCCTGCGATGAAACTTTTTGCTGGATATTAAAAAATAAATATGCTGTTCCATGTATTTTGACCGCGTGAGCATTGCATTTTCTATGAAACAACAAATAGTTTTTTAGTTTTTTTTTTTTTTCGAAACATTTCTACGCTGTGTGTCTAGAAGCATGTGCTGGATTCATTGTTTCAATTTGCCTATATATTTTGTTGGAGATCCTAAATAAATAAAAGGGTATTTCGCAAGTTATGTTTTATTTAGTTCCATGTCATGGGAGGCGAGCCAATTGCCATTATTCGAACGAAAATCAAGACCCTGGGTTGTTTTTAAGAAATTTCTTAATAACCCAAATAACACTTATTCCATATTACAGCTTAATCAGCCTATAATGTTCCCACTGCTGGGACTCAGGCCTACTGTCGGTGTGAGGGAGTGGGCCGTATCCCACCACACTGGCCCAGTCCGGGTTGGCGGCGGATGTGACATGCCTTCGAATATTTGGTTCTAGGATATGATATAATATATAAGTTTACGATGTTTCGATGTTTTCCTCCAACGTCATGAGAGCAGTGGTGATGAAATAATGTACACAAAGTAAAGTGCCTGCTTTGGTTCGAACCTACGACCTACAATTCGTAAGTCACGGCCGTTACCACTGGGCCACCACTGCTTTAGTGCAGTCTTCCATATTATAAGACCATAAAATAATCTCAGTTACATATGACCCAAAAATGTCAACGTTCAATGTAAAGTACAAAGCGTCACAGCTTAATGAATACTGCCGTTACCGAAAAGTTACAAACACCAATATTTGGTTACCGCTTCGTGCATGTTAACAAAGGTGGCATATTATATTAACCGAAACTGAACTTGAGGAAATTTATTACAAAAGCTGCAAACCCACCTTTACTGTGACACTCTCGGTGTGAACCTACCACATTTTCAATCAACATACATCGCTGCATTTGTTCAAAACCAACATTTTTCGCCGTGACAAAACCAGTATTGGATTGAATACAGGGTGACAAAGTAGGGTGGCAATGATTTTGTTCTATGTTTCGGGATACGCGCTAAGTATGAAGGGGTGCTAACTTTGGACAGGCCGTCTTCTGCATCGTCCTGAGACGGCACGCGAATGCAAGTTACAACTATGACACATTGTTGCGATATTAGACGTCCCACCTTCGGCTCTTATTACCTTTGTGTCTGTTATTCGAAAAAGAGTTAAGAAAGCGCGAGAAATAAGATGATTGGGTAATCTTGTTGTTGTTAGTGGTGTGAAAAAATGTATATTTATATTTGTTTAAAAACAAGGTTATTATTTAACAAGCCGTGTATCCGATGAGGTTTTCCGTCGGCAAAAAATTACGAACTAATGTACTAACTTTCGCCCCCTAGTTGACCCATCTAGAGCATGAATTTTCAAAAATGCTTCCTTAGTGCTCACTTTCGTTATATGTATAAGGAATACTTGTAAAATGTAAGATTTTTATTAAGAAGATAAAATAAAACTTGGGACTTAGTTAGAAATTACGGTTAACTGCTTGGTTGCCATAATAATCAAACTTAGCTAATGAATCGATAATTGACATAGAAAAGAAACCCCTTCCTTTTGACGTTATTTTAAACTAAACCCTGATTAAAAACTTCTCAATCTAGCAAGTAACTATCAGAGAAAAATAGCAAAAAGAATCTCCATCATGAAACAAAAAAGACAATGCCTAGAAAGAACTACTCGCAAACGTTTTACTGTGGCCATTAACGTTAGATGTTATTTATTGGCCTAGTTAGGCCTCCTCTCTGGCCACATTGGGGAAATTCCGATAACCTTACCCGCTCATAACTCTGAAAATGGTCCTGAGAAAAATGGCTGTACTGCGTTAAAATCTATGTAGGTATATGTAACGTTTATTACATTATTTAAAGATTTGATTTAATCGCCGTCTACAAAAAAATGCTCTTAACAAAAATTGTTTTCTGTACCAAAACAAACTCTTTTAACTCATTAAAATAATATCTTACTTAAAAGTAAGGTCTGAACTATAAACTTTTAAAAGCTATGAAAGGTTATCGTGCATTTGCGCTAACAGATTTTCAGAATGCAACTGCAAAAATTATCGCCAAGCCTAATTAACATTTAAAATGAACACTCGTTTTAAATTCATGAATTTTACGTTTTGTAAACGCTCAGACTTGTAAAAAAATAAGTTTGTTTCCACAGCAGTGTGGAACACAAGAAAAATCTTGCTTTGTTGCTACACTCATACGGTCTACTGTTTACTAATTAATGTTGCCCGCATGTTAACTGGTAGGGTTGCCATGATTACTAAATAGATTTTTTTACTATAAAACTACTTACTATAACTGTATTTCTGAACGATAAACGATTAATTCTGATCAACTAAATAAATTCAGTCAGTATTTTTTAAGTAAAAAAACCTGTAATTATTTTTAAATATTGCTCCAAACAAAGAATGGAGTTGAATAATGCACTCTGATTTATGCAACTTTACATACCTACTTCGTTTATATTTTTGTGTTGATTTGACCTCGTCATTCAACGCGTGCGCCCTCTTAATACTTGCCTTCAAAACCATTGATGCCGGTTCTCCGCCTCCTGTACTACTTTGTATATTGCGAATAACGATGTAAGTTGCACATTGGTGTTAGGTATGTACTACTTGTTTTGTAAGTTAGTTCATAAGACCTAATGATTAACTGTTTATTAGAACTAAATAAATACAGGGCATAATTTTTACAACTGTTATTTAAACATTAGAGAGGTTATTATGATCAGTTGAAAAAAATACGAGCAATTAAACAGGCAGTCATTTTATTTTTCGGCGGTTGGTTGTTTTAACCTAAAATGTCAGTACCTACGTTGTGATGTAGGGGGGAGGAGGGGTTGAGTAAACAACGTGATGCGTAGTTCTCCAAGAGCCGGCTGATCACTGACTCCTGTTCCTTTAATTAGTAACGTATATATACATACGAGCTATGTGACAATATGCATAAACTAAGACTGCGAACACAGCATATCTATCTTAACTTAAACTATGTGCTATACGTGATGTTCTGATGTACGTGACTCTACACCACATCACCCCTCTTAAATGAAAAAAAAAACTAAATTACAATGTGTTTTTTTTTTCCCTATACACTTTAAACTTTACTCTAACTCTTACAATATAATTTTGTCCTATTTTTATGAACCACATCTATCTTATTTTTATATTTAACAATAACATTTGGTGACTCATCCCTTACAACTTCAAACGGTCCATTATAAATGCATTCCAATTTATTGCCTGTCTCGTTTCTCACCAATACCCAGTCACCTTCCTTATAAGCTATAGAATTAAGTTTCTTATCATAACAATGTTTCCTCGCTAACTTACTTCCTATCAAATTCTCTCTCGCATCATTCTGAGCCCTTTGCAATCTATACTTAAATTCTAAAGGATAATCATCAAAATTATACAAAGGTTCAACACTTTCACCTCGCAGATTACTTGGCAACCTACAAATTTTACCGAAAACTAATTCATAAGGTGTATATTTGGTCACAGTATTAACTGTTGTGTTATAAGAAAAACACCAATATGGAATCCAAGAACTCCACGATGATGGATTATTATTCGTCTGTATTCTTAAATACGCACCTAAAGTCTTATGAACGTTTTCCAAAGATCCTATACTTTCATGATGATAAGATGTTGACAAGATCTTATTGATGCCCAAGATATTACACAGCTCCACCATTACTTTTGAAATGAACTCAGAGCCCCTATCCGTAGCAATTGCCCGCGGTATCCCATATCTCAAAACAAAATTCTCTACCAAAGCTTTTGCTACCTTATTTGCGGATTTATTCTTTAATGGATAAGCCTCCACAAACTTCGTAAGCTCACACTGAAGAGTCAATATGTAAACATTGCCTTTTTCGTCCCTATCCAACGGTCCCACTACATCTAAATAAATCTTCTCAAACGACGTAGATGCAGTAGTAGTAATTGTCATCGGCTCCCTAGTATGCCTAGAGAACTTTTGCTTCTTACACTTATCACATTTCCCAATGTACTCCATTACATCTTTCCCAATAGATGGCCAATAATAATACTTCTTTATATTATTCACCATCCTGCGTATACCTGCATGACCACTCGTGGGTAAAATATGAAAATCATTCAAAATAACTTCCTTCTCATCCTTTCCTTCCACTCTCCGCAAATCCTTCACCACACACATTTTAAAATCTCCACACATGGAACTACCATTTCCCTTCAAATATTTTGCCATTCTTGTAATAAAATTAACGTTATAACGATTTTTAAAAATAACAACTTCTTTTATGCCTTTTCCAATACAAAAAATGACTATGTCTTTCGACAACTCGTCTCGCGATGATGCCGATAAAGATTCATAGTTCACATAAATACTCGAGTTTTCTGGCATATACACCAAATTGCGCGACTTCGAAAATACCTTTTTACCATTAGTGTTACGTAACATCTTCTCCCATCCATTCAAACATATCTCAACGTCATTTCCTCGTTTTTTAAGAACTTCCACGATCCTAGGGTGATCAGTCCCAGATACCACGGAGTCCGTACCACATACATCTGGCTCTTCCAACTGCTTGTACTGCGCTCTTGTCATTACGGATATAGTCTTTTCTCGCATGGTCTTCAAATCTTCACTCGTAATTACTATCCTAGAAAGCGCATCCGCTAGCACATTTTCTTTCCCCTTAATATATTCAACCTCAAAATCGTACTCTTCTAAACACAAACGAAACTTAGTCAACCTACTTGATGGATCGGTCATGTTAAACAAATACAATAGCGGCCGGTGATCCGTTTTTACGACGAACCTCCGTCCGTACAAATATGGCCTAAAATATTTAACTGACCAAACTATCGCCAATAACTCCTTCTCTATTATAGGATAATTTAACTCACTCTTCCCTAAAGACCTACTAGCATATGCAACGGGTTTTCCGTTCCCATTACACAACACACTTCCCACAGCGTACCCCGAACTATCGGTCTGCAATATAAAACTGTTGCCGCAGAAAAATCTGGATAATCCAAATGGGTATCATCCCATTCCTAGGCCTAGCCATCACACTAGCCAAGAAAACCCCTTCTCGCAATTCTTTCCTAAACACTACACAATCTTCTGCTCTGTTAACGGGGAAATACCTAACCACCTCACACCGCGGAGGAATAGTCAACACGTAACCATAGGACTTAAGCGGTATCGAAACCGTCTGCCGTCCACAATCCTCAAGAGACAACCTGTTTACCGAAAAATCTATAATACCACTATACCTCTGCAAGAAATCCTGGCCCAATATGCCAACCGACTTACATGGCAAATCATCAAATACATAAAACTTATGCACGAACGAACACCGCCCGTACCCCAACTTCAAGCACACATAACCTATAGCCCGCAAACTACCTCCTACACCATTAATCACTAAGTCTTCCTTTACTACTTTACAGCACAAAGCGTTGTTGCTCAAGAAACTGCTCTTTACGGCCGATATCGACGCACCCGTATCCACCAACCATTCCGTATCTACACTATCCACTAGTAAATTAACCCAGTTAATACTATCGCAAGCTAAAATATGCTTAGCCTCGAAAAAACTGAGTCTCACTCAAATGCCCGCCTTCGCTACCCCGTGACATTGACATTGCGCCTGAGTCAGCATCGCCCCGCGCATGCTCAAAACACGCTACGTGCCGCCGACCTTGCTGAGTCTGCCGTCCTCGACGAGCATTATTGCCGCGACCGCGCATTCCACTGCTATGCCATACGTTGACATTCTTGTGCGTACGCCCAACAGCTGTTCTTTGCCATGCGCGCTCATTTCCTACAGCGTGCCGCGTATAACAATTTCCACGATTCCTACTGCCCGTAGGAAAACTACCTCTTGCAGGCCAGCGCTGGTACGTCATGACTTGCGCCTGCGAAGCACAATCTTCGTCTTCTGCCACCCTGATTGCATCTTTCAAACAAGTTAAATTCCGCGCCGTAATGACCGTACCAAGACGTTGATTACGAAGTCCGTCAGCAAACTTCCTAATCGCATATTTTTCGTTCAACGGCTGCAAAATCTTATAAGCTTCCGAACTTTCCCCGGCTTGAGAAATAGTCAAATTGACCATTAACTTCTCTATTTCCGCACCGAAATCCGCGACCGTTTTACCATTTTGCCTAGCGCGAGCAAGCTTGGCTTGTACAGCTACGTCCGACTCCACCGTCAATAAATGTTTCTTCATATCAGCCAAGAGACTCTCCACCGTTGCGTAATTGGAGGACAACCGAATCCTAGCCCCCTGGGTAAGTCGTGTAGTTAGCACGAATTTAATTAAAAGAGCACTATCAGCCCCCTCTAACATTGAGCTATATAAACCTACGGCATCAATCAAATCTTGGGTTACTTGCTCATCCCCACTCATTTTCGGTAGCAAACTAACCGCTGTTCTCAATGAAAACTTTTCCGCCGCCATCTCTTGTTCGATTCTGTTCCCGTCCTCAAACTTTATAGTCTCTACGTATAAATTTTCTATCTTACCTACCAACTGCGCTAACTCTTCCGAAAATTTGGTTGACCTTGAAACTATACACTTAAATCTACCGTATAAGGCTTTCGCGTTGCTTATCTTCTCGTCAAAATTCCTGCCTTTCCGCCTACTAGGACCCAATTTAACAATTGACTCCCTTATCAACTTAAGTTGTATAAATAGTGACGTTAACTCTACTTCCATTTAACACTATTGTCTCTAAATTTACCGACGACTGCAAACACTCGCCACAACACTTAAGTTCACATTGAAATCACTTACTCCCCTCGTTGCTCCGTCCGCTCCCGGTCAGACCATCTGCACAGCTTTCTGAACCTCCCGCTGGTTGATCTTTTCTTCGATCCAACTCTGGTGACACCTTCTGTACATCCGGACTGCCACGCCAATGATAACAACCGCCAAACACACAGCAATGAACAACAGCACCGTGTTGATAGCTGCTATCTGCTCCTGCGTAACCGCCGCGACATTTGAGCCACCCGCCGCCGTCTGAGCGACAATGACCTCCTCCTTTGATGTTGTGCTCCCCATGGCCCGTGACCCGACGTGACGTGCAAAATCAACTGAACTGCGATTTCGACTTGCCCCCACCGGCAACTATAACGCTGTCCACCCGACTGGCAGGCCGACTGGCAGGCCGACTGGCAGGGTCGCCATGTGATGTAGGGGGGAGGAGGGGTTGAGTAAACAACGTGATGCGTAGTTCTCCAAGAGCCGGCTGATCACTGACTCCTGTTCCTTTAATTAGTAACGTATATATACATACGAGCTATGTGACAATATGCATAAACTAAGACTGCGAACACAGCATATCTATCTTAACTTAAACTATGTGCTATACGTGATGTTCTGATGTACGTGACTCTACACCACAACGTACTCAAGTAGTGTAATGAAATAATGGCCAGTAAAAATGTGGAATGGACAGTTAGGTAAATAGTTCGGCAGTTCATATGACAGGTTGAAACTGTGACTAACCACGCGTGAGCCGTATTGGTCGCAGTAAGTAAGCCACCAAACTAAACAATCATACGGGTTAGGCTAGGTTAAAACTGTGACCAATCGCGTGGCTACTTCCAAGTTAGATTTGTTAACGAATAATTCCGATTTGTTAACTGCCGTTTTACTGCTTAATGTTTATTTAATTACCAATTTAAATTTTTGTTATGTCTCATTAACCCCTGACTGAAATAGAGGGGTATTATAAGTTTAATGTGAGTATCTGTGTATCCCCAAACGGCTGAACCGATTTTGTTTTTTTGTTATATTTTAAAGGTGACTTAATCGAGAGTGTTCTTAGCTATGATTGAAGAAAATCTGTTCATTCGTTTGAAGATTATCAGCTCTTTTCTAGTTGATAAAGGGTTGAGAGCATTTTCCACAGATCTAATCGTGTCGAAATTTGGTATTCTATTACTTCAATGACATTAGAAGAACATATTTACCTTGAACTGATGCTGCAGCATCACTTGGAATTTTCAGGATACCCAACTCCCTCACCAACTTAAAGCAGAAGTATCGTGTTTGGGCTCAATGAATAGGTTATCGATAGATGGTGACCGGGGTCTGATGATGTAGTAGCAAAGAGAAATGAGGATATATTTGTAACTAGCTTCACTGTGGGAAATGGAAACATACGAACAGCTGCGCAGATTTAAGTGAAACACGTGTCGGTCGTAGCGTGTCTACTATTAGTATAAAAAGTTTAAAAAGTAGGAAATAAAAGTTAAATTTAATTAATGGTCAATTTTTGACGTGACAACGTCTTATAATTCGATGGAGCCGGCTGCACGCACGAAAGACACATGCGGCGTTACCTCGCCGCACGAAAAAACATGACTCATGCGGCGTTACGTCGCTCTGAGGCGTTCCATTTAAGGCTTGAAGTGCAAGCGAGAGCGCGGAACGAGTGACAAAGAGGCACAATCAGCCTCCGCGTTCGGCAGCGTTCGACATCTGTCTCTCTCCTACTTGAGTGAGCGATGCGTCCGCATGGACAGCTGCTATACAATAATACATTTACATGTTTTCGTCAAGTATGAAGTGCAGTGAAAAGTAAATGTGGTGTCAATTGTTTGTAGCAACGATAATTGCGGCGATAAAGGTAAAAATTGACATAATTGTATTTATGCGTACAAATAAATGTAACTTGATCAATTCAATTGTGATTTCCATTTACCTCCTTCTCTATATCCATTTCCATCCTATTCCATCAGTATTTTCTTATGACGTTGTCACTTTCTTCAACTATCGTCAGTAACCCGACTTTACAGACAACCGATTTCTTTTTTGTTTTACTGTGTGGTACATATATAATAAAATAAATAAATAAATCCTCGAAACGAACAAAGTATATATATATATATATATTGGCCCTTCAAGAGTAAGGCGCTTCCCTGAGCAAATAACCTTGAGCATACGTTCCCTGTTTGCCGCACCCCACCTCTACAATACTTCATAAAACACTACTAGCGCCATCTGGCGAACAACTTACGAATACACGTAAAAATCACAGACCTTAGAATTCACAGACACGGCTTTCGATAAAATAAAATAAATCTTTAAAAGAAAGAAATAAACTTTTATTGGTGCGCATAAAACAATTTGGTCATGAATTCAGTGACTGTACTTACGTCTATGAATACTTTCAACTTTTATTCTAATACAAGTTTATTATTCATGGTAAATACTCTATAATAAACATTGTGTGGTGTTATTTTTTCGGATTGAAGGTGAGTTGCCTGTTGTGATAAAAGTAGAAAAATAAAATATAAACAACAAAGTCAAAGCATTTATTTCAAATAGGCACATAAAAGGCACTTTTGAACGTCAACATTTACATTTAAATAGAATTGATTCTAGTCGCCCCTTCCAAAAGGTAGTTTCGTATGGAGAAGAATGGGCAAGAAACTCCACCGTTACTCTTTTAAAATGTCACTTCACTCACTCAGTCACTTTTATTATCATTTAATATATTAAAAAAGTACCTACATACTAATTATTATTTTGACTATTAGCACACATTTTCTTGAAATTCAATAATCTCGCAAAAAAACTCCTCTAAAATTTGGTCACGGTCAATTGTCACATAACAAATTCGCAATATCAATCACAACTGAGTACTGACTAAAAAAAACTACTTGAATATAAACGTTACTATTACTAGGTAAGTAGGTACTTAAAATAAAATACGCTATAATGTGTCTTATTTGAATAGACGTAAGGAACAATGGCGCGAACTAATCTTAAAATAGTTGAGGTGATTTGCTAAAGTTACGACTAAGCATAATGTTTACGCAATTATATTCCTTATTTCGATAGCTATAAACCAGCTTTTTTGACTGATGAGTCCCGAGTTCCCGACCCGACCGACTTGGACGTGCCCGAAGTACCTATACAAATTTCGGTTCGTGTACTTGCCACACTCGGGCAGTACGCAGATGTATTAGATCGATTTTCAACTAAAGGAGGACATTCGCGATCAAATTTGAATGACGTAAAACCAATGCAATGTGACTCTTATCTTGGTAAGGTAAGGTATACAATAGAATGATTGCCGATCGCTGCATTAAACTCACAGCCATCATTCTAATTTATACTACTTATTGCAATAGTTTTACGTCATTCAATGTTGATCTTGAATGTCCTACTTTAGTCAAAAATCGGTCTAACGCATCAAACTCAAACTCAAAGCATTTATTTCAAATAAACCAATTACAGGCACTTTTGAATTGTCAAGGGGTCGGTCAGTCAGAAAGATGAAGCTAGTTGCCCATTCCATAGCGTAGTAGGTACCTATGGAGAAGAACGGGCAAGAAACTCAGACACTCTTTTAAATCAAAATATTGTTACAAAAAAGTGGTTACATCATTCATGTTGTAATTATACATGTGAGAACGATGTAGAAAGACGTGCACGTTAAAAGCGTCCGTAATAAAAAGATAAAAACAATTATGGTATTAAAATAAGCCGTGGCAGCTAAGAAATTACCAGTGCCTACTGACGGCCATCTAGAAAAGAAATCCATTCCTATCAAACATTCTCACAATATAATTCTGCAAATGTCCTGCCCAACTCATGGTGTTGGTACAACTTTCCGCAGACCCGTCTGTAGTTTGTGCTGTTTATTTGTAATTACTTGATGCGTTTCAGATTGGAATAAAATCTGTCTCCACGCCCGCCATTACGGAGGGTGTATGGTGTAATTGTCACAGCTGATGTGTTTAAGCTGGCTTTAACATTTCACAGATGTTTTTGTTTTATTTACTGCTGAATGTTGATTTATCGACTCAGTTTTATTACGATCAGTCTATCACCAGCGTGTTTTTCTTTGAGCCTATGTTCCACCCGGTCGTTTCCATAATAAAACATTATTTAGCTGACAAGTGACAACATCATAACAAATTTAAAGTTGCTTAATCAAGACTGACTAGAAAACAGGAGCTATGGGTCACGGGTTCGATCCACGGCTTGAAAAAATACTATGGTCTTCAGATGGTCTGTTTTCTATTCAGTCTTGATTAAGCAACTTTAAATTTGTTATGATGTTGTCACTTGTCAGAAATAAGAATTTCTGCAGTTTGGATCTGTTGGCTTTACCGCATAGAAAGTTTAGACTCATGTTACTAAACATATTGAAAAATTAATGTGACACTGTTGTTCTACTTGTGCAGCACTATTGACAGCGTTATGTTTTTTTGATACTTTCCTATTAATATTCCTCTTTTTTAAGGTTTACAACGCTAGTCTTAAAATTTACTAAATTATCTAATATGTGTATCTGTGGAGAACGTGGTGGATTTCACGTATTTGTATAATTTCTGTATCCTATCTATATGTATATGTAATTATAATATAATATAATACCTATGTAATTGTTTGTTTTCTCGAATAAATAAAATAAAATACAATTAACAGATTTTTCAATTATTAAAAAAACAGATATAAAAAAAGATATATAATATATAAATAGAATAGAATAACATATAATGAACAAAAAGCTATTGAGAGCTCACTTCACCTAAGTTTTCGCGGTGTGTTTTTTTACAGAATTGGTCACTTTCTGATGTCCAACCACACAGATTTGAGTGGAACTGTCCAGAGAATGCAAGTATGCGTAAGTCATCGTGTAGCTCCTGGTTTATCGACGAAGTATGCAACTGCTGGATTAAAAACATAGTACTAATATTCAATATAGTGCTTCACGAGTCCTTTGTGAAGTGCGCAAAAACGCTGATTTGATTGCAGTGTCGTGCACCGCGGTGCTCCCAGAAGGGATGGATAGAGGTCACCTAAATACACGCGCCCTAATGCAGGGTAGATGCTCCTGTTGCTGTCTTTGAGATAAATCTTATTAGTTAAATGGTAATTGAGTATTTAAAATCAGAACGAAATTACGCTGCTAGATTATGGGTAGGTATAAAAAAGAACGTGATTTTTTGCGCATTGTTACTAATGACATTAATTAATGTCGTTTATTTTTTCTTAACACATCTTTATTAAAATCACTATGCCAACGAAACATTTGACGCAACAACAGTCCTATTGGTTAATTTTCATTTGTGACAAATATATACTCGTAAGTCAACATCATCAGCCTAGCCTTTTCCCAACTAAGGGGGTCAGCATCCAGTCTAACCGTATATATTATATGAATAAAATAAAATAAAATAATCTTTATTTCAGAATATAAATTATAAATAATCATTTTTCAACATCCATAGGGGTTAGTTAACAAAAAATATAACTTATACCTATGTTAGTAAACTTATTATCTACGAGTATTTCGAAACAAGGCTGTTGCTCTAAATACATCTTCGAACAACATCACAGGATGGAGTTGGAGCTTTCCCACACTCTGCAGAGCAAAAAGGCAGATTTCTGTCTGACGATGGCGTGGCAGCCATCAACGTGTGCTTGTGCAAACCTACCTGATGCACTGCAGAAACGGAGCAGCCCCATCAACATGCTGAACCCGTTATTATATATGTAGTAAGTATAATGTTTCCAGACAATGAACGAGTCCCAACTGAAGCAACGTTATAAATAAGTAGACTAGAATTAAATCATAACGTTTCTGACTTTGATTAATCACGTAGGTTATTCAGACACAGCCGCAAAGGATTCGCTCTCACTTCCTTGCTTTATTTTCTACTTGATAAGTTCACACACAGAGTAATCAAACACAGAGGGAACACTGTCATAGAATAACGAAATACCAAAGTAACTGGCAGTGTCACTTTCCCGTTCTTCTCCATAGGTACCTACTACGCTTTGGAATGGGTAACTAGCTTCATCTTTCTGACTGACCAACCCCTGACAGTTCAAAAGTGCCTATAATTGATTTATTTGAAATAAATGCTTTGAGTTTAAGTTTGACAGTTTGTAAACGGTAAAGTTCTGATTTGATTGATTAGATAGGTAATTCTCGGGCTTTATTAAACTATATTTTTTTGTTATCTTGAAAAGTTTTATTAGTGTATTTTTATTTAACCTTTTGTGTACACAAAAAAGGAAGAATAAAAAGACAAGAAAGCTTGTAAAAAAAGTCTTAAAATTCAGGTTCGTTTGAGAATATTTTAAAGTTGGTTTTATTTTCGAGTATAACTGGGACTTCTGATCTTTTTACTGTTTGGTTTAATTTTGGTCCAATGCCGTTAGATGCATATGAATCAGTCTGTGGCCTCTTTTGTTACGAATTAAATGTCTTCGGAGCTCGCTTATTCTAATTTATAATCACGTTTGTGCTCCCTATGGGGTGAGCAGATTAGCTGTTTATAATCAGTTGAATGCACAGAATGAATAAGTTCTTATAATAAACCTGACTAAATGCATAATCAGCCTGTAATGTTCCCACTGCTGAGATACTGGACTTCTCTCTGTGAGAGGTAGTGGGCCGTAATCTACCACGCGAGCCCAGTGCTGATTGATAGATGTCACATGTCATCGAAATTTAGGTCCTAGGACATGCCGTTTTCCTCACGATGTTTTCGTTCACCGTTTTGAGAGCAGTGGTAATGAAATAATTTCCAAAAAATAAAGCGCCTAACTGGGTTTAAACAAACGACCTACAACTCGTAAGTCGCGGCCGGTACCACTGGGCCACCACTACTTTTATGTTTAATGGTTGTTTTATGATAACGATAGAAAAAATTGTTTGCAATTATCATTATTTGCGGGTAGGTATGCATGCATATCTTATACCTATTCGGTAAATCATAGATACCTGCCTACTTTATGAAAAAATCTTGATAACTGGGCATCATGTCAAGAAATATAAACATCTATTACCTACCTATATACATAGATAAAATTTCGCTTAGGCAGATGACAGAATTTGTTTCAGTTTTTTTTTGCCCTCAGTGCCGATAACTGGTACGCTCACCCTACCCCATATACCAATGTGCGTCGTAACTACTGCAGGGGGTTCAAAACTGCGCAATTGCAAGCACCACGTGGACCCAAGTTCATTCACCCCATTTAATCATACCCCTACAACCTTATACCATTGCAATAAGAGCGATAATCACACACATTTTTATTACCAAGTTGTCATACAATCCCATCAAATGAGTTTCAGCTTTATTATTCAGCAATAAAGATTATTTTGAATGTATTATAAATGTTGTTCTAAAGTAGGTCATGTTTTGTTTTGGTTGTGAATTACTACGCAATAGATGACGTCACTCATTATTTGTTAAGAGCTTTCGAAGTGGGATTTGAATATGAAGTAAATATAATAATTTATGTGCGCATAACAACGTGTGAATGAGTTATTGAACTTAACGTTAATAAATAGGGCTTTGCGTAAACAATTATAATATATAAATGTTTTTACCATTATATTTTAAAGAGGGATTGTTGAAATCCCCATACATACTGTGAGGAATTCAGTCACCCCCTTTAAAATATAATGACACATATCTACAGCATGTACCAAAAAGATGTGGTCATATTTTAAGGGTGAGGGGCAGACTGAAACCGCGCGTTTGGTCTAATTTTGGTACTTCCACAGCATTATGTCGTATGGCATTTTACTGTGGGGTCGGGCTGCTGACATTGAATCCATCTTTATTTTGCAAAAGAGAGCTGTCAGAGCCATTTATTTTTTATTTATTTATTTATTTATTATTAAACTTACACACTATCATTACAGGAAGACCCAATACAATAGTGGTTTGCGAACTGAACTTTCAAAATATATATAAAGTTATTTACTTTACTATTTATGTACACACAATAATAAATTTAAAATAATAAACCTAACCTATTTAAATATAACTAACAAAATTCAACAAAATTCTTGCGAATTCACTCAGATTGCACGAAAATATGTCAATCCTCTCATGCACTTCGTTTAGAACCCGTATTGTCCGGGTGAGAGGTGTTTTAGCCAGCAGGTTGGTTTTGGCTGCAGGTATAGCCAGCAGTGGCGGTCGCCGCCGCCTCCACACGTACTGGTCTGGCACGCACAGCTTCAGATGACGCAGTACACCCGGGTTATGTGCTACTCCACGGAGGAGCTTTAGCGCATACGCCGCGAGAGTAAATTCTCTGCGCACTCTTAGTTCGTTGTACCCCACCATACCCAGTACAAACAGTGTAGGATACATCAGCGGGTAAAATGGGTAAACCCCATAAATTTTGAAGTACAAGTGTCTTGTAAATTTATTCTGCACTCGCTCCAGCATGACATTGTATTTCGCTTCATGGGGAGCCCAAATCACCGCACTGTGTTCCAAGTGACTCCTTACCAAAGCGTCATACAGCACTCTGAGCGTGGTAATGTTGGTGAATCCCTGCGACTGTCTCAGCACGAAACCCAGGTTCCTGTACGCCTTCTTGCAAGTTTTAACTATATGATCCCAGAAAGTTAGATCCGGGGTAAATTCTTATAATCTACGTCGTCGGCATTTTATGTCCAGGAAAATCTCTGTCCATTCCAAGGTTGCCTGGAAGAGATCGCAGAAAGCGATAAGGCCGCCCATTGTATATTAAGTAGTGTTCAGTTTAATTTTTGTTGTTATGTTTTTTGTGGTGTACAATAAAGAGTATATAAATATAAATAAATAAATAATCTCTCAGGGAACTATTTAAAAGGATTAATGTTATGACGGTACCTTGCCAATTCATCTATGAAAATATTATGTATGTAAGAAAAAATCTGCATCTTTTTAATAAAATAAGTGATAGACATAATTTTAATACAAGAAATAGCCAAACCATTACCATAAAAATAACCATTTTTCAGATTATCTTAAAGTACTTACATCTTTTATGAGGTATTGTGTTAAATGCTACAACAAAATACCTTGTGATATTTTGCAATTAAATGAAAGAAAATTTAAAACTCATATAAAAAGTTTACTGTGTAAACAAGCATATTACAAATTAGAGGATTATATCCAAGATAAGAATGCTTGGAAACATGCTGGTCCAGCTCCAGACAATCTAGCGCCTAGACAAAATCAAACTTGTTGCTACTTTAATTGTATAGATTATTTTTATGACATTGATTTACATTCTGTGATTACTATCACTTATTTTACTTATTTGTCATTGCTAATTTTTTTCAATTCTTTTTACCTATTGCGGTAGGGTAATTTTTATTATATTTAATTATTTAATTAATGTATACAAAATATTGTAACACATTTTAAAGAGTAACGGTGGAGTTTCTTGCCCATTCTTCTCCATACGAAACTACCTTTTGGAAGGGGCGACTAGAATCAATTCTATTTTATATACTTAAATGTTGACGTCCAAAAGTGCCTTTTATGTGCCTATTTGAAATAAATGCTTTGACTTTCACTTTGACTATCAAACTGAACAACTCTCTCCATGAGACCAACATCGTAATCGCGAAAAAAATATCAACTGTCACATACAAACCTTTATTACTTACTCGACCCAAATGTACCACCCCGCACAATGTAACTGCCCCGGTGGTCTGGTCGCAAGCGCTACAGCTGAGCGTGGGGTCCTGGGTTCGATACCCAGGTCGAGCAAAGCATTATTGGGTTTTTCCATTAGGAATTTCTCATTAGCAGCCCGAACTTTGGAAGTTGGTGGTGTGCCCCGTGACTCAGATGGCACGTTAAGCCGTTGGTCCTGCGCCTGTAGGCCAATTCTCGTAATTAAAAAACGTTCAAATTCAAGTCGCAATCTCATCTCAGCGACAATCAATGTCAAAAACCTGTCAAAAATGTATGTAAATTGATTGTAATTTTGACAGATTGAGACTGATATTAGAATGCGAACGGTCTTAAAAATACGGGAATTGCCCCTCAGATCTCTCTCCGGTCGTCGGTCGTGTCGGATTGCCGACCCACCGGACAATGAAAGTGAGAGAAGAGAGAGTGCACCTGTGGCTGCGCACATGCATGTACACTATAATACTGTCTCCTGCGCCGAAGGCTAGTCTCCGCTGAGATTGGCCGCCATTACCAAAACTCGGTCTGGAAGACTACTCGTATTTGCTATTAATATCAGGCATCTCAATTCTGAGACGGTAGATCTAGCTTTTACCACACAAACTTTTATATTCTATGATTTCACCACGCAGCATTAATAGACCTTTAACAGTCGTTACGGGTGGTCAGAAGCCCAAAAGACTGACAACCAGTCAAGTCAACCAAGGGGTATCGTGCTAACTGGTCCATGTAAAATACTGTAAACTGAAAGTCGACCCGAATATAGTTTGGAAAAGGCAGGCAGATGTTGATCACATATTGATTATCACTTATCGTTCATATTATTGTTTATTATTTGAGTTAAATTCGTATTTATAATTTTATTATTCTTTTATGTGTGTAAGCAAATATAGATTGATACAAATATTTTAAAATTAAACTGCGTAGATGGTTGATAGAAAATCGTTTTTATAGTTTACAAGAATGTCTGCAACATAAAGAAAAAAAAATATTCTAAGTTTTGTATAGTTTTGTGGCATGTGTTTATTCTAATAAAGAATTTATGTTATCTAAAGACAACATGTTATTTTGAATAAGTTTTAAGTTTTGTTGTGTTTTTATATATTATTGTAACTTAAATTTATCTTGATTTAAAAATTATATTAGAACATAGGTGTATATTTTGTATATCTTATTAAAATAAGTACCCTACCTATGTACGTAATGTAATAACATATCATGTAAAACTAATTTGCATGCCCTAAACAGGCAAAATATGGACTGTACATTAACCACCAACTTTTACAACTGGTAACACCTATATTTTCTGCAAATAAATTTTTCTTATTCTTATATATTATGTAAGGATTAAAACATTAATACTAATGTTACACGTGAAATTGTTTTTTATGAAAGTCGTAGGCTAGGCAGATTGCTTTGACCTACCACAGACAGATGCACCAACAAAAAGAGGCTCAAACTCTCATGTTTTAAGACGGGGTTAAGATGTAGAATAACGTTTCGAATGAAAGGTTACCAAAAGTTTACCCCTATGCTTCAAACTCCCCTCCTAGATCTACTTCAAATATTCCTCATAGCTTATTACTTCTACCCACCCACTGAATTAAAAAAGCGTGAACGAGACTAAAAAAGCGTCCAAAATGTATCGTCAAAACCTGAACAAACACTTTGCATCAAGCATCCCTTTCTTAAGGGGAGATTTCAATACGTACTGATAAAGCGAGACACGTTTAAATTATAAAAAGTAGAATGGTACCGATTTCAAAATTAAGCAGGTTAATGCATTATGAATTATGACATCAAATCCGACTTATATAAATGTCACAATAATAAATATAACGAGACAAACGAGATTTATAGTTAGGTGACTGGCAAAGAATCTCAACGCATATTTAGGTACAGCTCAAAATTAATTACTTTAAAAATGCTTTACTTAATTTTTGGTAAAATTACATTCAAATTGGAAGGAACAAAGAAAAATGGTTAAATATTCGATATTTGGGTGTTTGTTACCTACTCAATCACGCAAAAACGGCTAGACGGATTGGGATGAAATTTGGCAAACAGTTTATAAACTGGATTAACACAGATACTTTTTATCCCGGTAAATGCAGACAAGGTCGCGGGTAGAAGCGGGTAAGAAATAATAACAAAAGCGTCACCGCGTTTTTTGTCTTCCTCTCGCGAGAGCGTTTCAAAAACAGAACAACCAGTCTGCAAGTTTGGAAACAAGACTAACTGATTTTCGAGTCTCTAATGATGGCCCTGGTCACCGTAACTTCTTATTGCCAGACATGAAAGCCCAGCAAAAAATTAAAAGACCGTCCTAAAATTACACGTATTTTTTGTCTGTTTAGCAGAACCAATCCTTAAGTGCGGCGATGAAATCTCCACTATTTGCCGTGCCTGGCGCGAGCATGTTTGTCGACGACGATTGAAACGCCTTTGATACGAAGCGTCAATGTTTACTTGTTTGTTTGTTTGTCTATGTATTTCTTATTTACGGGGCATCTTCGCAAATATGAGGCTGAAAGTGCTGGGCGTTACGAAATACAAAAATGTGGTTGAATCGTTTTTTTTTAATTCAGTTGAGTTTTTATTTGTAACTTGTTTGAGTCGTTAAACTGGTAGATACTTGAAGGAGGCAGCTCCACCCGTAAGCGAAAGGGTCCTGGAATGGTGACAACGAATCAACCAAAATATTTGCATGGCTTACAAATACTTAATGGTTTCGTTGTGCAAGCCACAATTACAATTACCTGAGAAATCTTAATACTTATTGAGAAAAGTAAAGAGTCCGAAATTGACGCCTTTAGACTGAGTCGAGAGATCGCAATCATTATGACGTGTAAACACATTATTACACCTCCTGTAAATTCCTTCACCCTGGTAGCCTTACACCTGTAAACGGACCTATAGGTTCCAATTTCATATAGATACCTATCTATGTTGATACAGTCAAAGGCCAGTCTAGTAGCATCTCAATGTTCATATTCGCTCGCACGGGTCTGCGTATATCTCTGTGTGAGTGATGCTTCAACGCAAACAATAAAATACAACCTACCTACCTACCTTTTATCTACTACTACCATTAATACATAGACCAATTTAAAAGCATAGCCTTTATTTTATCATATCACATAATGATTATTGTGGGGCTCTTGGCTAAGTATAGCTAGCTACAGCCGCATGGGTCGATCGATCAGGTTATGCTACGCTTGCCGTGGTTGGTCCGTAGATGCGTGATTATCTTTACATACCGAGAGTCACGGAGGGGCCTCGGAAAGCTCGCTAAGCCGTTGGTCCCGGCTGTCATTCGTGGATCTTTTTGACAGTCGTTACCGGTCGTCAGAAGCCCGAAAGTATGTCAGCCAGTCTTACAAAGGGCTATCGTATTACCCAGTACCTGGGCGGTGGAGGTCAGATAGGCAGTCGCTCCATGTATAATACTGATATTCAGCTGCATCCGGTTAGACTGGAAGCTGACCCCAACATAATTGGGAGAAGGCTAGGCAGATGTTGATCACATATTGATTATTACTTAATACACATTAAATATTTTCATTAATATTCGGTCTTTACCTATGAAATTGCCGTTTAGTATACAGAAAGTTAAAGTCATTTTTATGTATAAATATTTTTTTATTTCTATCAATCAAAATAAGCACCCATACTTTCGATGCGTCTCTGCAAGCGCAGTGGTAATTTTTAAATACCCTTCTTGAAGAATTCAGGTATACGGGAGCCAACAAACTCTTCAATACTGCCTCTCGGGTATTGATGTGATTCCCTGCCAAAGAGTTGTCAAAAGTTTGGAAAAAGTAGAAGTTTGTCGGTGTAAGGTCTGGTATGTACAGTGGATGACGCAAAAATTCCAACCCTAGCTCTTGTAGCTTAGAGACCGTCTGTTGTGCCGTATGAGGTCGAGCGTTCTCGTGTAGGAGCAGTGGGGACGAGCGATTAACCAAGGCTGGCCGGAGATTTGCGAGCTTCGCCGTCATTGTGTCCAGTTCCTCACAATACATATCCGCAGTAATGCTGGTGCCATTTGGTGAGAGGCTGTGCTGAATTATACCGGCACCAGACCAGCAAACAGTGACCATGACTTTTTTAGGGGTAAGTTTTCGCTTGGGTCATTGCCTAGGCGCTGAACCAGGGTCTAACCAACATGATGACCGCTTATAATTATCAAAAAATAATTAGCTTTTCAAAATCCATTCATTTCTGTCTTTTAAGCAACGCAAGGCATACCACAACGTGTTCGTCGCGCTGGCGATCGTTCAGTTTGTGCGGCACCCACTTATAATTTTATTTTTACTTTGCCAATTTGACGCAAATGTACTTTAATTCGACTTTAGTATTCGGGCAACCACGGGGTTCATTTTTTAGATCAAAATTTCCATGTCGGCAGCGTTCAAAAACGAGTCGTGCGTCAGTTTGTAGTGTTCAATTCGTACACGTAATTAATGTTGCGACCCGGTTGTGCGGCATTGCTACCGCGACAGAACTCGTATTCCATTATTACTCGTATTTTTATCGTGTCTATATTGATGAAAAATATACAAATATAGTGAAAACAAAACACTAATCAATAACCAAATGACTGAATTTTAAAATAGGATTCCATATTTTATTTTTTATTTTTATTTTTTATTTAGAATTTATTGCCAGCCATACATAAATTATGTTTCAAATTACCAGTATTGTAAAACGGCAACTTCATGTAAAGACCTATTATTTAATGTTTAATAGTTGAGTTAAATTCATATTTATAATTTTATTATTCTGTTATTTTTTAAGCATATTATTTAAAGTTAGATTGTAATATGTAAGGATAAAAATATTATTATTAATGTTGGCATGCACATAAAATTAATTATTAACGCCTCTGCGGGGTAGGCCTACCCCAACTATCATTTTTTTCCCTATATCTGGCTTGTCTCCTCCAGTCTGTCCAAATTTTTCTTTAATTAAATATATCTTCCCAGCGCTTCCGCGGCCTTCCTCGTTTTATTTTTCCATTTCTAGGTACCCACTCTACGATTTTCTTTGTCCATCTGTCGGTTCCCATTGTACAGATGTGCCCGCCCATTTCCATTTCAGACTTTTTATTCTCTCTACTATGTCAATTATTTGGTTTTCCTCCTAATTTCATCAATTCTGTCGGACAATTGAATGCCCAACATGCTTCTCTTCAGTTTCCTCTATGTTTTACTGTCTGTACCAACGGGAATCTACTCACGTGGTTCCACAAGCTCAATGCAGCTTCAAAATAAACTAAAACGTGACGTAACCTCAAATTTTACCGAAAACTTTTATTTCGGGTCGTTAATGTGCTGGCCAGATCTCCACTCAATAGCTCCAAATGATTTTATAATCTTACAGCTGTGAGCTAGGCCGTCACATAAGGTTTATCACACCATGCAATCACATTCATAAGCTGCGCTATCTTTGATAAGTGTGTACGTAGGTAACAGATGCGCTCAGGGCTGCCAGCTACAGAGAAATGCTGTTAAATTCTACGGGTTTTTATGCTCGTTAGATGTCAATTGTTGCCGTCCCTTCCGCTGTCTTCGCCGCCGTTATATGAGCATTACAACTTTTCGTGTATTTCCTAGGCGGAGAGGAAGAGGAAGTGGCCCAGTGTAAACTTCCCCTGAAAAATTCTTCCGCTCAACAACGTCCCTAACGCAATGCACGTGGCTGAACTGTCAAAATGAAGGGCATTGCGATCGATCGCCATTTTTGTGTTTTACGCAATTACCCCGCTGTAGTGTTGGTATACTACAATTAGTGTTGCCATTAGATACATGCCATTTAGCAGGAGTTCCTGTAACAATGTTAATTTGATAAGATTTTAGTATGTCTGATACTCATCTATTTCCCATGGGCCAAAATCATAATATTGTCGTGTAAATAAGCAATTTTTATTCAGGCATGTTTGGATATACAACTAAATTTTACCAGTTTCGCTTAACTAAAACGTCAAAAAAAAATTAAAGCTAGCTGACTTACATTTTATTCTCATGGCAACCCTGTGCTGTGCGTTCCGAACACAGGGCAATGTATAAATCTGCCAGATGCGACAATCCGGTGGTATTCCCTCCGTGCGCTCATTTACGTAACAGTGGGTAGGTACTCTTAAACAACCGTGCACAAAGTGGCACAAAGAAAGATCAGAGGCACTGAAACAGAAAAGGAAGTAATAATATTCACAGAATACTATATGATTCTGACTTTAAAGCAAAAGTGAACGCCGCATCTTGTGCGCACGCTCGTTCCATCACTGAACAGACAGCAGTGCTGCTGGGGAGTTTGTTCCGCCACTTCTTCTTCCCAGCTAAAGCACTGGAAGTGGTGAAGGGCGGGCGTGTTGAGGGGACAGTCTTACGTAATTTTGACGTTCAAAAAGTGCTAATTCTCAGCCTAGTTTGAATAAATGACTTCCATTTGGCGTAATCGTAATCAAGGTCTCATCCATAATGGCCTATGGCAGAAGGTCCATTCCGCAATAAAAACTAAATGATTGACCCAGCTTACCAAATCATTATCTACATGAATACCAACAAACGTTTGCGTAGACATTCCCCTGAGTAATAGTTAAATCATTAAAGAAGAAACATTCTTCAGTCTTACCAAATAATAATAATATTTTATCATGATTCTAGATTCGCGCCCCCTATTTTTCAAAGTCAAAACGTTTATTGCAAACTAAAGCCATTACATCCGCAACGGGCCGCAGCGCTTAATGTGCGCTGGTTCATAGAAAATGTACGCACGACTACATATCAAGCTATACATTTCCAATATAAGCTAACTTCTCACTGTACGAAAAGCCTATACAATAGTACACAATGCGAGGTCAGCTAAAACTGGAAATGTATAGTTTGATATGTAGCCGTGTGTACCAAAGTGATGAAGAAGGATTTTTGCAATGCGTTGCGTTGCGGCACGGCCCGCCCCAATCTGCGCTAGCCTTAAGTGTAGGTACAAAAATTTTCCATATGTTAATGTGGCTACATAGGGTGTCAGCACAAATTTTTAGCATGGTTATTTATTAAATTAATTCATAAAGCATTCAGCATTTGTAAGCTATATCGTAGTGTTAAATTATATATCTATATTTTTTATTGTTTTATTAATAATTAATCTTTGTAATTGGTTGGTATTTTTTTTAATAATATTCTTAGCTAATTGATAGTGCCGTGCTTTCTTATGATTTAGATACATGCGAGATCTATATTATGGCAAAGACTTTGGGTTAACTCTAAATAAATACATTATTTTATCATTACCTACATAAGACCTTGTCTGAACGGTGGGATTCACCAATGCTGCAGGCGTGGATGGGGTGGCACTCTCTTTGCAACAGGAGATGAGTGGTTCTCCTTTCATGCCCGATTAGTTTAATATTTTACGTACTAACATTATTTTTAAGACTGTAATACTAACAAAATGGAACCTAATTTCCGAAATAAACGATATTATTATTATTATTATTATAAATAGAGAAATATTGTCATACAACATACCTATTACATGGGACATACCTAATTGGCGAAATATGTGTGTACCATACTCCTCTGCCGAATCTCAAGGGGAAAACAGGCGTTTTTATAATGAGTGTCTAATAAACAAAATGTTGTAATTTTTCGTGAGGAACCTGGACTTAACCCGTCTGAGCAAGAGTGGTGACCAATGCTCGTGCCTTCTCTAAATGAGAAAACACTTTTGCCTTGCAGTGAGTCAGTAAGAGGCTGGTATTATTATTATTACATTTATTAATTTTATTACTAATTAAATAGAGAAATGTTGTCATTAATACATACATGGAACTTAAACATAATTGGCAAAATATGGGTGTACATACCAGACACGTTTGCCTAACCCCACGGGGAAAACAAGCGCGCTGTTTAAAAGTTATGTGTCTAATAAATAAAATGCTGTAATTTTTCGTCGTGGCAACCCTGTGCGATGCGTTCCGAACACAGTGCAATGTATAAATCTGTCAGGCGCGACAATCCGGCGGTATTCCTGGCGAGCGTTCATTCGTGTGTTTATATCTTTGTAAGGCTATAAATCTGTACTTAATTGCGTCAATGGCGTTATAGCTGTTCAATTGTAAGCTAAATGCTATTCACCAATTTTTTGTCTGGCAAATGTTATGTGAAGCGGAAATGAAGATTTTTTTAATGTTTTTGCTACTCTACGATAGTATTCGATATTTGATGTGCTAATACCCGTCAAACGTCAAGTTTGACGGGCCTAGTTTAATACAAAAAATCTTTGATTGACTTAGAAAATGCATTACCTGTTTAAATTTCAATCAAATAGTAATTAGCATTGACAGGCTGCCTGTCCCGCACCGTCGTTGTTTTTTGTGTACCTTTTTAGTTATTATATTTTACTAACTACCTCACAAATGTGTTACCTAACCTTATACGATGATATTTAGTTATTAATAGGGGGAAGCGCCAGAAAAATAATGAAATAGTCATTCAATAGGGATATACGAAACTGAGGGTTTTATTGATGATTTTAATCATTATAATTGTGTAAATACATACTTGTACTCGGTCTACGTTACTACGGTTTCGAATCATACATATTTTGTTCAACATACACCTGTATTGTGGTTTTAAGTCAAGTTCGGTGCCTGTCAATTTTATTAAGCCGGCTCTACACTCACGTGTGACGTCGCGCCGTGAATTCGCGCCGTGAATAACGCAGTGATCCGCGCGCGAACTGTGTCCCTCCACACTCGCAAAGCTTCACAGTCTTGTTCGCGACTATCATATACGACGACGTGGTTTCTGCTGCTGCTGTGTCACTACTTGCCATTGCGTATTACAATTACCTTTGTGTTAAAGATAAGAAGCATATAAAAAAGAGAAGGAGAAGAAGACGTTGGTGGATGATACGAATCCATCGCAATAGAAACAGGTAAATTAATAATTTTGGAGCAATATTAGCGTAGTATTTAGCACATTTGATTTGTTGTCATATTCTTTTTGTTATAAATACTTTACATACTTACTATACCAAATTTATTTTTTCAGTGCAACAATGGATGCACAGTTGAGTGAATTAGTTGCTGAACCATCAGGAGAATTTCATAAGTTTACGAGGATGTCTCAGTCGGATTTTGATAACTTATTAGGCAAAGTTTTACCAATGATAGCCAAACAAGATACTCAATTAAGACCATCGATCCCAGCTAACATACTGCAGATAGTTTCGAAAATCTCCACTATTTACTTAAAATCTCACCTCAACTAATATCGAAGATTATTCCAGAAGTATGCCATGCTTTGAATGAAGCCCTAAAGGATGAAATTAAAGTAAGTTAAAACAATTTATTATTAAAATTATTTATTAAAGTATTTATCAATTAAACATAAAATTATTTATTAAGTATGTATTCATTAAAGTTCGACTTCCTCAAACATTTATACTCCACCTGGAACAGTGGACGTAATTGATGAAAACAACACATTAATAACACCAGGTTCCTGGAGAAATGATATTGGGACGGATTGTGCGATTAGACAAATAGCTCATTTACCACGCCGATCCACTCTAAACGCTCGTGAAATAAGAGACGAGTTCACGAAATACTTTGAAAATAATTAGTTAGGTAATTTAAAAACAATAAAGAAAATTAATACTTACAGTATTTGTTGTTTTTTTGCATTGCGCGTCGTCTCCAAGAAATGAGTTCATGTGTTCGTAAGCAAACCATATGGGCGTGTAGATATCACTTGAGCTGGCACCGCTGTGGATTGAATCCTTCACTTTATTCCTATAAGATCTATAGCTCGACATAAGTGATTCCTTCTTTTTCTTTAACTCAGCTACAGGTATATTTAAGATAGCACTTATGCGTGTCCAGGTATCATGAACTAAGGTTCATGATACCTGGACATTCTTCTTATTTCTATGGTCCTTGTGTTTCGATTGCCAGAGTATTGGATCGGCTTGATAACACTCAATGAGGGCCAGTTCTAGGTCGTTATTCCATGTAACATTCATATTTAAATAACAATAATGATAAAAAGTCAATCACCAACGCACGCAAAACCACTCCCTACGCTGTGTTGTACGCTACTGCAGAAAACTGCGAGTGTGGATGCGTTCACGTTCGCGCGCCGCAAAACCTTTGTCGCGGGCCAAAAAACCAACACTGATCGGGGAACGGCGCGAAGCGCGAACGAGAAGCGCGAACAAAATCTACACTCGTGATTCGCAGTTGTCGCGGTCTATCGCGGCCGTTCGCGCCGCGAGTGTGGAGCCGGCTTTAGAAATCTGTTGCTAGGCTGGGTTGCCTAGCAACAGATTTCTAAAGCCGGCAAGAGAGAGGCAATTCCAGTAATTTTAAAACGGTCGCATTTTATTTCAGTCTCAATCTGTCAAATATATATTTTATCTCTATTAATACTGCATTTTTGACAAGTTTTTTTTTATATTTATTGTGGCTTAGATGAGACGGCGACTAGAATTTTAACGTTTTTTAAATACGGGAATTGGCCTTGAGTTGTCCAAGTATTATTTACGTCATTGTGCCCATTATCTGACGATATTTTTTTTTTGCGCTAAAATACTGGTTAATATCGACGCATTACATTAAGATGTCGCTTAAGTTAATATTTAACAGCGCGTAAAAAAACGTGCTTCTATGCTATGCTATGCACAAGTTTTTTAACTAGATGAGCCCTTTTTATGAGCCCTTTTTGTTTGTGAGGTCGAATCCGAATCGGTTTAAACGATTAAATGATGTAATTCCACGTAATAGACGCGATAATAGTTTGCTATGTCTTCACTCTTGTAAGACAACTCTAATGCGCAAAAGTGTTTACTGTATGGCTCCGGTCATTTATAATAAAATACCCAAATCTTGGAGGGAATTGCCGGTATTGTTGTTCAAAAAAAGGCTTCGCATTTTTTTTGTGAGCAAAGCGTACTACTCCATAAGTGACTTTCTATCTGAAAAAGAATTTAGTTAATGTGAATGCAGTATGAATGTAATGTAATTTATTAGTGTTGGATTTAATTTAATTTGGAAATTTGACATGTTATCATTAGAAATTGTATACTTATCTAATTAATTGTGAATTTGCTGTATGATTTTGATTTGAAAATTGACATGTTATTATTATAAATTGTAGACCTAATTAATTGTGAATACATAAATGACATGATTTAATTTTATTTGAAAATTGAGAATTTTTGTATGCTTATCGGCGGGACATAGACGGACTCTGTAATATCTATATTTTAACATCTTCTAACCTATGTACACAAAATAAAGGAATTTGAATTTGAATTTATCTTTCTGGCCTTTGGCGAGCGCTACTCCCATGTTGGCCGCAATTGCTTGGCTATTTATAATTTATAGGACCCCTCAATAGGAGGGTTCCCAAAAAGAGGTGCAATTATGATATTAGATTGTTCAATAATACAGGGTGGCAGGGACATTAACCCACAACTGGTTACCATGGATTCAGTACATGATTATGGACCCTTGCTTTGAAATTTTTCGTCGGTTATAAAAAATATTCTGCTGTTTCCTACAAAGATGCAGTAGTACCTACGCGGTCAAAATCTATGGAACAGTTTTTTTTTCAGAATCATGTTTTGAACCCATTGTAACCGTTTGTGCGTCGATGTCTCTGCCACCGTATATTTTTAGGAGTGCAAAATAGGTATTATTAGAGGTTGGATTAAATCGATGCCGTCACTTAGTGTCACTAAAAACGGGGATTGGTCCCTTTTGGCGATTATTATGTCTTTTTCAATGTTCGCCAAGAAACATTGAAAAAGTACGTCGTAAAGACATCCTGTCAACAAAATCGCTCAGTTGCAGATTGTAAAACCAACAGGGAAAGAGAGAAAAGCACCAATTTTTTTTTTCGTTACAGTGTTTTTGAGTAAGTCTCATGTTCACGTTTATAAAATGTATGGACATACGTGCACGTTATGCATGGACGGAAATTTCAAACCGTTTTCATATATTTCTATGCATTTTGCTTCCCTGTGTTATCGTGATGCCGTGACGTGGACGTGGACGTCCACGATAATATGAACACGTTAGAAATTATAAAATCGCACAATATCTCCGATGTGAGTTTGAAAATAATAAACATCTTATATTTGCCTGCAAAGTTACATTCTGGAGTTTACCGTAGACTTTAGTAGTTATAATAAAAAGTATTTGATGTTATTTCCCATACGAAAACAGTATTTTATTTGTAACTTTATTTTTGACGCCTGAATTATCCATTATCCTGTAGCTGTAGGTATTAACGTGAATAGGACACTTCCACCATTATACAAAATCGATTTAAAGAGAAAGGTAAAAGATCCAAAATATCTGGAACCCTAATTAATATCGCACACTTCGTCGAATACATTTCTGGCAGCTTAGGGGAAACGCTACACAGACAGCGAAAGAGATGCGAACAAACACAGATTCACATAAACGAGCGCAAGAGGCACAAAGTGCGTGATGGCTAATTTACTACACAACATGACAGAGGTGTACCATAGTATATAGTACATCCCACATTTCGCCAGCTATGTTTAAGTCCATGTAAAGAGGGGGCGACCCTATTGCAATCGACCGGGCACAAATCCAGACTCAGATAATAACCCAGATAATTATTGCTTTCTTTACAACATGAAAAAAAAACACGCATTTATTATCGTGTAGCACTGTTGTTGACATACTAGTTTGTGACGTAACGTTTCGTGTTATCCAATGGTGTTGCGTTTTACAAATTTCAATTTCCCTCGCTTAATTTGCACTTTTATTTATTAATTTTAAGTGTTTAATAAGATATGAATTACTAAAATAATGATTTAGTTCAAATGTCCGGCCAATAAAGATACGGAATAAAAATATTTGAACCAAATTTAAATTACATGCATATTCCCTATAAAGGTAAGCTTGCAGATCCAAATGAAACAAAATTAATGGTTTATCAGCTAACGACACATACACAACAAAAATAAACACAGGGATGATAAAGAGTATTTGATTCTATCAACCAACCCAAGGGCGGATCCAGGGAGGGGGGCACAGGGGCACGAGCCCCTCGAAACGGATTAACTAAAATTAAAAACTGGAAGATTATTACGATACCACTTTAAAGACCTTTACCGCGCAAAAGATGTCGCTACTGTTATAAACAATATGGTAAGGGGCAAGTCGCCGGGGCATGACTTCCTCAGCATCGAGCACCTGCAGCATGCAGGAGTTCACCTGCCAAGGTTACTGGCGATGTTCTTATCGCTCTATCTGAGCCACACTCATCTGCCTAGCGATCTGATGAAAACTGTGGTCGTGCCTATTGTGAAGGATAAGACCAGGGACACATCAGATCTTGTAAACTACAGGCCCATTTCGCTTGCTACTGTCATTGCTAAACTGCTGCATCGATCTGCATGATGCGCAGTTTGGGTTCAGGCCTGGTCTCTCCACAAAAAGTGCCTTACTGTCTTTCAAGCATGCTGTCCAGAGTACTACACGCACAGGAAAACGCCTGTTAACGAATTTTTCCTGGACCTATCCAAAGCGTTCGATCTGGTGTCGTACGACCTGCTGTGGCAAAAATTATTAAATGATACCTAAGTAGATAGGGAAGTTATATCAATATTACGATATTGGTATTGCGCAATAATGCGCCAGCGGTGCGCCTTCATCATGCACCGGGTACGCGCCAGCCCCAACAGCATCCTGAAAACCATAGCGGACAGGTGGGATAGCCCCATTGGATATGCCTCCATGCCAGTAGGTACCTTATTAAATAGTTTTTCTGGGTAGCAATAAGTACTAACACTAGTTCTAAGTTTTTTTGTATACTAACCAATCAATGGACTCTGTCTGAAATATATAAATATATTTTTTTATACTATTCGTTTCGTTTGGGCACGTTTCCGGTGACAACCAGCACAGTGCCATGCGATGTTTCTCCACCTTATTGTTTGAAGACAACATTGCAACAGTATGAAAAAAGATCGTCTGAGTGAACTGGATGCATATCCATCAAGACATTGCTTCAATGATGAACGCTGAAGAAGTACCTATTGGACAACTTCAGCAACAGTGGCGTAACTACTAAAATGCAAAGTGCACTCAACTCATAAAAAATGTTTAGATACTTAATATGAATCGTAAAAAGAAAAACTAACCAAACCAATCCGAGGTGAGGTGCTAAAATTATTAAGCTCGCGTCGCTCGCTCTTGTCAACATTCTCTTAATTCTCAAACTTTTCTACCTAACGTAAGAACATAACTCCTATTTCAGTATGAATGGTCGAAATAATAATATATTATAATGATCGACTCTCTCTCTGTCACCACTGACCTAGACTAGACTAGGTCAAGAACAAACCCATTTTAAATTAAAAAAACCTAACCTACACCTACGAGGCGGGGTGCTTAAATTTTCAAGCTCGCTTCGCTCGCTCGTGTCAACATTAACTTATAATTATTACGTTATAGTTAATTGTTTTTTTTTTGTCATTATATATTTTTTGTGAAATGTTACTAGAAATACCTACACAAACTGCGAAGACTGGAGGGCTCATTTCGTTTTGCAATAAATCCTGGATCCACCCTTGAACCAACCACATTTAACGACACGACAAGTACGGTCCTTTCACAGCTACCAGTGACAGCAACCAGCCTGCAACCTTATGTCAACGAGAATAAAGTTCACTGTGATGGAAAATCAGAAGTAAAATAACCGTGAAAGGGCTTATGTCCCATCTTGTCCCAATCTTTACCAAGAACCATAGACAAGCTATACAAGGGCTAAATATCGCTGATAATGTAGAGTTACCCTACCAAACGACGCAACAATAAAATTTGTGGAATTTCAGAGAGGATCAGAGGAATTTTTCGCGTGGAAAATTATGTCAATTTCTGAAGAGATGTTCTTTGTTACCCATGGGTCTGGGTCACTGTGTCTCCTTTTAACGAGGGATTTAGGGATCGTTTGAAATTCAACGTAACTGTGTACCCTTTATAGATGTTTTTGCGTCAATGAACCTTAAAGAATCGATAGTTGTATCTGTTTTCGGGCTGCTGTTTTAGGCCTTGGGCGAGAGATGTCTTATGCGAAAATATCTACGTATATGTACGTGAGTTTTGTCTGCAAAATACTATAACCCTGGAAGTTTCTGGAGTGAAATAAGTGATTTTGATGTGACTGCTACTACTGACGAAATCATGCCAGGACAAGCCTTCAAATTCCACTTCAGAGTGATCTTTTCTTTGAAAAGTAGCAAGAAGATGTGTTTATTCTGCACAAACAAAACGCACATCACAAAAAAAAAACAAAATACACACCTATAAAGTAGCTAAAAGTCTCGTATTCTAGCAATAAAAGTTTGACAATGTTGTCCATTGCTTGTCTTTCCATCTGTACATACTTAAAAGAATATCGATCATAGATAAAACACTAATGGCTGATTTTTCAATAGTCAGATATCTTTTATCTGAGGAATAAATACTGGCGTCTGACAGGTTTTGTATGGAAAAAATGTCAAACTGTCAGATTTAAACTTCAGATAAAAGTTATCTGACTATTAAAAAATTAGCCCTAAATGTACCATATTGATATAGGTACAAGCCGGGTTTTTAAGAAAGTGACGACAAATTGACAATAAGGAAACATACTCGCCTCTCGAATGATAAGAGAAAGGCTTATTATAAGCGTCACAACCAATATAGCACCACGCTTGTTTTCCCACAAGGGTTGGGCAGAGACGTACCTATAGTACACTCACATTTCGCCACTTATGTATAAGTCCCATGTAAAAGAGGGCGAGCTTATTGCCATCAACAGGGCTTCACTACCCTCTATCTAAATGTAGCAAAACATAAAAATTCACCATGCTATCAGCATTCAAGTAGAAACAAATAAATATAAGCCACGGAAACCAACCACGCTGCCTCCCTGAGTCCTCAGTATTCGTCAATACGTCTCGTTTTTATGAATTCTGGCTTGTAACAATAAAAATCTCACTGGTACCAATAATGGCAAGAAAATAAAAGGTGTACATAAAAATTTCAGCATGATTTGTTCGGAGATCGAACGAGTTATTGGCTCTGGCAGCCGGATGAGGGATCGGGAGCCCCTGTACCTACGCTCTTTGACAGAATGTACTTATTGTTTGATTTTTGACTTGTGCTTACAAAAATGTCTTTGTTGTGAAGTTGTGATGTTCATTATAAGGAGAATTTGAATCGTAAAGAGAAGAATGTTGTGCGTATAAGATACTAACTTTTTCTCTGGCTTCACCCGCATGGAGGTCGGAAATTATTCCACGGGAACGTACTACCTAAACCCAGAAATCGAATTCGAGATCAAAAATGTGAACAAAGAAATGTCATTGTCAAAGTGACAGTTCAGGGGTAGTCAACATTTCGCTAGTAATTCAAATTAGGTATATTCTTTTTAAAGTTAGTGTTTTTGAAGAACGCTAAAGTACCGTGTCAGAATTAAAAATATGATAGCCTAAGGTAAGTCCTAATATTATAGGTAAGGTAAACGAAATGAAAATAAAAGATTTACATTCCTATGAACAAGTTGCTCATGTTTATTTGAAATTATGATTTATATAATATTATGATTTATTCAAATTGTCAGGTCAAGGTTTGTCTGTAAGAAAATTCTCATTTATTTCATTAATAAAAAGCTCCCATGCGTAGCCGAGGCATTTTGCTAGTTGAAAACACTAAATTAAGTCTAAATGTTTAAGACCACTGCCTTATTGCTAGTACCATAAAAATGATTGCACGATTTTATTTCAAACAGTTATATTTATATTCTTGGATCGTAGTTTACGTCACATTAAAGTTGAAAACTGTGTGCAATATTATATTTTAACTGTTTAAGATATGCCTACAATTTTAGCACTAAGATATAGTACTTTTCGGCAAACTGCACAATTGAGGTTATTATTTAAAATTGGCAATACCTTTGTTTACATTTTTGATCTCGAATTCAATTTCTGGGCTAACCCAGGTCTTGGTCTATCCGTATGCAAAATTTCATGGACACCCATTAAGGCGTGAAAAGGTAACAGACCGACAGACAGTTTCTTTCACATTCTTAACATTAGTATGGATAACGTCGATGTCTTTGAAACTATAAATTACACTATTTGTTTTATGTTTTTTTCAGGATTTTGGTTAAGAATATGGATAAGGATAAGAATCATTTACTTGTAGAAAATATTAGTGTTACCAGTTGTAAAAGCTGGTGGTTTAATGTACACTCCATATTTTCAAAGTCAAAGTCAAAGCATTTATTTCAAATAGGCACATAAAAGGCACTTTTGAACGTCAACATTTACATACATTAAAATAGAATTGATTCTAGTCGCCCCTTCCAAAATTTAGTTTCGTATGGAGAAGAATGGGCCAGAAACTCCACCGTTACTCTTTTAAAAGGTGTTACAATATTTTGTATACATTAATTATATAATTATTTTGTGAAGACGATGCACCTATAATAAAATTACTCTACCACAATAGATAAAAAGAATTAAAAAATTTAGCAAAGACAAATAAGTGAATTTGTTATGTATTTTGCCTGTTAACATACTCCACGCTGTATTCCTGGTAGGGTGCCTAACCCTGAGGTGTACCCAAGTACACCCACATTTTGCCAGTTATGTTTAAGTCCCGTGTAATAGGGGGCGAGCCTATTGCCGTCAACCGCGCACAAATCCAGACGCACCCTAATTGCGTAACACACTTTCAATCACAATCTGAATAATTTTGAAGGATATTCTTAATCCATTGCTTCATATGTTCGAAAAAGTTGTCTGTTCAACAACGTAAATAACGCAACGAATGTTGTTGAACTGTCAAAACGAAAGCCATTGTTACTGTTAGTGTGTAACGCAATTACCTCGCAGGGCCTGTTTAGAGCATGCGCATTAATTTAGGTTGATGGTTTTGGCATCGTTTTCTTACACTTAGTTGAATTGCTTTTGAGCTAGAAATGTATATGTAACAGCCGCTGAATAGATACGCTCGGAATGATATTTATAATTACTCATATAAATTATTGATAGTTGTAAGAAAATGTAAATTTACGTAACAAATAAACATTTATTCATTGAAACAAAAAAAAGAGCTTACACATTCTCTTAACAATATATAATAATAATAAATCGTCGGTTGGTGTCTCAACGCTTGAAATGGTCTAATGGACCTCTGAGAGTTGACTTTAGCCCCTCGAACGCCTTTCAAAGGTCCGGGACCCTTGGGTCCAGAGATATGTCAAAGACACAATAATAATAATAATAAAAGGTGCCTTAACGCTTAAAGTTGTCTAAGGTGCCTCTGCGAGCTGGCTTTGGCCCCTCGTACGCCTTCCAAAGGTCCGGGACCCCAGGATCCCTAGATATGTCAAAGACATAATAAATAATACTAATAATAAAACTGAAAAATGTTGACGAGGTCAGCTTCAAGACGAGCACACCTACCACCTCCGGACTCTTCACTCGGCTCCGCCTCGCCGCCGCCGCCGCCGCGCCGGTACTCAGCCCCACCGTGAGCGCTGTGACGACACCGGCCGCGGCTCAGAGCTAAGAAACCATATCGGCTCGACTTCGGCACAGACCGCGGTACAAGCTTCAACCATTGATGCAATCCCGCCGCGGTCCAATCATGGTGTTGAAGAGGACGATGATAGGGTTTCCGCAATAAGTAGCCCGTGCAACGCCCGATTGACGAGCGCACTGGAGGATGCGTTTCGCGAGTATAGATCCACTTCGATCGAACTTAGACCCCGATTACCACGCCTACTTATGCACAAAAAATAGGGCACTGGTGTGTGCCCTGGACTCGCAGCTTAAGAATGTGTTCGAGAGCAGCAAGGATCTCAATGATACACACTCGATCTTATATTGCGCAGCTGTTGCGGCATGTCGTTTAGCTAACGTCAAGTTTTCCAACTGTGACGGAGCTACTCGACCAAAACCAGCTGTACCAGCCTGGCAGTGCAGGATCGAGCGTCGTATCGATGGGACCAGGGTACTTATCGGCAAACTATACTGCTTCGGGGAGGGCAATACACGATCACGAGTGATGCGCTTTGTAAGGCCGGCATTCTCGGGGACTGGAATCAGTCCTCGAGAATACATGTCCCGTGTCACAGACCGCATCGACTTCCTGGAGCAGAAAGTTTGTGCATGGGCGAGCCGTATTCGGCTGTATAAGCGGCGGGCCGACCGATACACGCAGAATCGCATGTTCCAGAGTGATGAGAGGTGGGTTTACAGAGCTTGGGAGCGACCTGAACAAAATATGATAAACGTGTGCCGCCTGGATGACTCTGCCACAATAATATTCGGGCGCAGCATCTGGTCAGTACCCGTCTGTCACGCTGAGGCTGGCGGATACAGGATGTCGAGCGGGTGTATGGAACTATACCAGAAATGGAAGCAGTCCTAATTACGCCATTAGACGTTGCCAGAGCGGTCCGTCCGTTACCGAACTTGAAATCGCCGGGACCGGACGGATTGCACAACTTTTGGTTGAAATGGCTAATTAGTTCACACATTTTCTGGCATCTCAGTTCCAGTTGTCCTTAGAGTCTGGGTCGCTACCACAGTTTCTAACAACAGGCGTTACCCACTTGCTCCATAAGTCAGTCTCCCACGGAACCCAAGAATTATAGACTGATCACGTGTTTGTCGACTGTCTATAAACTTCTTACATCCATTTTGAGAGCGAAAATTAATACGCACATTAACAGTAACTTGATTAAGTCTGCCTCTTAAAATGAATGTAGAAACGGGTCCTGCGGTACTAAGGAGCTACTCCTCGTCGACATGGCCAACAGGTTCGTCGATCCCGCAAGGAGCTGTCGACATGCTGGATAGATTATAAGAAGGCCTACGACTCGGTGCCACATACTTGGCTCATGAGGGTGATGGAGTTGTAGATACAAGATAGATGCAATTCTACGCACCTCTCACCATCTTCTTACTCTCTTCTCTTATCTCCCTCTCTTCTTTTCTTCTTCTTTATTCTTCTAGACACGCACCTTGTTTCCGCCTGAAGGAGGAAACAAGGTGCGTGCCTTCAACAGTTGGGTCATGCCGCTTTTGATGTACTCTTTCGGCATACTAAAATGGACTCAGACTGAACTTGAAGCCATGGATAGGAGGGTCCGTACACTACTGACTGCAAATCGGATGCATCACCCACGTTCATCGGCGATGAGACTGTACATCCCGCAGAAGTGCGGGGATCGAGGCTTTTTAAATGCACAGACCCTCCACAACCGCGATTTCTGCAGTCCCAGGGATATATGTTTTTAAAGCTGAAATAGGTATGCACCGTGATGTGGTCGCAGTAGACAAGGGGCTCACCCCGCTCTCCATGGCTAAAGAGGACTGGCGCAAACCTATAGTACTTACTACCGATGACTGCAAGAAAGTATGGGAAAGCAAGGAGCTTCACGGGCGCTTCTACTGGGCTCTTCATCAGCCCGGTGTCGACTTCTCAGCGTCCGTATCCTGGCTACGTTTTGGTTACCTTTTCGGGGAAACTGAAGGTTTCGTCTGTGCAATTATAGACGAAGTTATCTTGACGAATAACTACCGAAGACATAAATAATGCAAGACGGGACGGTTGACGTGTGTCGGGCATGCCACCGTCCAGGTCCAGGATCCAACAAACATATTATCTCTGGTTGTTCTCGTCTTGCTAACGGCGAGTACTTGCACAGGCATAGCCAAGTAGCCAGGATTATTCGCCAGCAACTTGCTTTAAAATATAAACTTGTGGATACCGAGGTACCGTATTACAAGTTTGCGCCCGACCCAGTTCTCGAAAATGACCAAGTCACGTTGTACTGGGATCGGTCTATCATTATTGTCAGGTCTTTTGTTGCCAATAAGCCTGATATAGTGGTGATAGATCGATTAGCGCGCCGCACAATGTTTATCGATGTGACCATTCCACATGATGAGAACCTCGTGAAAGCTGAGAAAGAAAACTACTAATGTGAAAATTTACATAATTCCTACCAGCTTATGATATCTTAAAAAAATTGTGTTAAAAATAAAGAAATCGTCAATATTGATTAAATATATTTGTACGTCTCTAGGTAAAACATAGAGGATCTACCAATCTGTAACATCTCGCACACTGTTGTAATTTGACCTATGTATGTTTACAAATAAAGCATTCTGATTCTGATTATGAAAAAAAAACTAATTATATATCTCGACATAGCACACGAGGCTGTTGACATGTAGAATGTGAGCTCGGCTGTCATTGTGCCGATTGTAGTATCGCCTGGCCTGATGGCCGAAAGCCTCGATCAACATCTCTCGAAGCTCTCGTTAGGCGGTTGGATCAAGGGCCTGATTCAGAAGGCAGTACTCCTCGATACGGCTCGTATCGTGAGGAGGTTCCTGTCTCTGGGGCCCTAACCACCGGTAGCTTGGACCCTGCTCCCGATACCGGCGGACTACTAATAGCGATAGCAATGGTTGCCCCGAACCCCGAGTCATCGGTGCGTGCAAAGCACGTATATGTATTAGGTGTATTACGTGTATGTATTAGGAATCCTAATACACACAATCTACAGAATACTATAGCAGAAAATCTCTCAAATATACCTGCAAATAGAAATCAGCTGAATGTGGCGGTTTAGCAATGTCACCATAGTTCCTATAGTATTGTCAACAACACGTGTAATACCTACAGCTCCAACAGTCTTTAAAAACACTCGATTTACCTCCCTACATATATCAGACTCTTCAGAAAGCTGCAATCTTGAACACCTGCAGGATTGTCAGAAAATTTCTGCAAAATGACAACGAAACAGCAGTTCTCACCTCACACACGAGTGCAGCAACCACCGCACGAACACAGTATCATGGACAGACACACTCACCATCACAAAACCGGAACGTACCATCATCTCAACATAATCTAAGCAATTTCCAGGGGTAGCAATTGGCTTCAGCCCGTACTACCCCCTAGATCCGGCGCAACGCCGAGATACGCAAAAGTCTAAAAAAGAATAATAATAACTTTATTTCTGGTGCATCGGCATTAACCCATAGAAACCTTAACCTAGTATATATAAATATAGTAGGTATATATATTATTATATACAGGCTGTTTCCTCTTTTAACACATCCCTCGTTTTAGCGACGCGTGAGTAATGACAAGTGGCGTGAGCATAAATGACGATCGACCGGATTGAATGAAACGTATTTTATAAGAAAAAAACATTCCCTTTAAGAGGGTTTAGTTGAAGGGCATTGAATGAAATGTTACATCATGACAGCGTGAAAAACAAACAGTACGTTCAACAAACGTTCAGAATCAGTATAATCGCCTAAAACCCATCCAAGTATGACGGCACGGTTGGCGCAGCGGTTAAGCGATTGACTGCTGGTTTACGTGTCGCGTTTTCGATCCCCGCACGGAACAAATATTTGTATGACCTACAAGCAGTTGTTTCGGGTCTGGCTGTTTGTGTATGTGAGTTTAAATGTTTGTAAAGGGATCCACGATACAGGATAATTAGTGTGGGGCAAAGATAAAAAAAGGACTTATACTGCCGCTGAACTTGGGCATTGCCTATACAGAGATCAAGATTTTAAACCCAGCCCTTTAAACATAATGTGAAAAATTTGTTAAAGTTTATTTAATAAAACAAATAATCTAAGAATTCATGTTTTCCTAGATCATTTATTACATAGAGTAAAAAAATAAGTCCATAATTAACAAACCACATAAACTCATGCGACAAAACATGCCATTAACTACGTACAATACTTATGGGATAACGCAAACTTTTTTATCTGTGTAATTTGCGAGGCTTCGTTAACCAAGCCGACCGGTACATAAAGGTATATATCTAATTTCTCGGTCATTTAACGCTGACAACTTGGTACGTTACCAAACTCGCTCTTATGTAGACAGCCTTCCAGTTTATTAGTGTCATAAAATATTTTATGAAGCCCCCTGTAGAGCGCCACAGTGGGCGTTTGAACAGTAGGACAATAACGGGCTTAAAAAGACGCTCAACGAAGCCAAGTGTCACTTGTACTCCCTGTCATTTTGATAGTTTTTTTTGTGCTGGAACATACCTGGGAACCCTCTGGTTACGGAGATATTAAAGGCCAAAGTTTCAACTTTTTTTTACGAAAACTAGTTTTAAATGTTGTAACTTATCATTAAAAACCCCAGGTACTGCTGTAGCACTGCATGCACCCTTATAAGCACTATGTATTGCGGGCTGCCTTATGTAGTGATTTTTCACACTAAAAATAAAAGTCGTCAATAATTTTTGCTCAACGTTACTTAGTTTGATGTACACCCAGCAGCAGGTCAAGTTACCACAAACTGTAAAATTTCCTCAGTCATTTTTGAACTTAACCTTCAACATTTTAAGGTATAAAATCATTTGGAGAAATTTGACATTTTCGTGTAACCTGATGTGCTGGCTGTACATAATGCGTAATAACGGCCATGTGATGGGTCTTTTTGCACCATATTATAATGATGTCTTTGTTTTTCTAAACTAATATTATAAAGAGCAAAGATTAGATTTTTTGTATGTTTGTTTGTAATGGATAAACACAGAAAATACATGACCGATTAAAAAAAATATTTCACGTAACGAAAGATACATTATCAGCGAATATCATGGGCTGTATTATTTTTAGTATATTGTGGTGTCTTAAGACTTCCACGTAAACAAATTGGCGGGTAGAAGCTAGCTTGTAAAAAAAAAATATATAAATCGTTGTAGCCGACGCTCGAACTTATGTTTCTTTCTAACTGTGGAAAGAAAGGTAACCTAGCTTGTGAGTGAAACTTCATGAGTTCGTGCATTACTCGTTTTATTCATGATTAATGACAAGATAATTACTATTACTATAAATATTATTATTTAGTGTTGGATGAACTTTTTTGGTTTTATTTCTAAAACGTGTGGTGTATTTTTTTGTATATCAAATCTGTTCACTAAATTCCAATAGATTTTAACAAAGTTTAAAAAAATAAGCATCTGTATTGAAGATGCCTGACCCAAAAAATGGAGTAGTTTTTAAATCTAGATCTAGATCTTCGTTATTAGGAAGTGCGAACTCGTGTTTTAGTTCCAATAGTACAAAGTTACGACGTGATTCTGCCAATTATGATAGTAATACTGCCAAGAACAAGAATATCAACTAGCATAAAAGATTACTGAACACCTTTCAAGAGCTCATCCATCAGTTGGACGAGTTATATTTGCGTTTAAAAGCTGAAGAACGTTTAAAATCAAATGAATATTATTCCGAATTCACATGCTATCAAGACATCTGCGACAAGTTACCAGCATTGAGTTTCGTTGGAAACGTTTCTAAATATTTAAACTCTAATTCTACCTACACACACATACATAAACTCGCGGCATGGGGGCAGGCAGAAACTATAGAACGCCACCTGCTCACTTACTCCATTTGTTTCGTTTACTCTAATCCTCTTTGTTACTAAATGCGGAGTACAGTTTTGTTACGCTTAACCCTCTAAAACTGATGCATGCATGCGTCTGTTAGGTCAGGTCAGCTCAAAGCTGCAATGGCTCTTTCTTCAAAAAGCCTTTTCAGACATGGCCCTGCATTGTTAGACTCACATAAAATCCTAATCCTTTATCTATAAAAATCAATGCCACTTTTCGTTGTAATTTTATAACTGAAGAAGAACGGATGTTCCGATTTTGCTAATTATTTTTTTAGAATATTCCTTGAAATACGAGGATGGTTCAAACTAAGAGAAAAATTTAAAAAAAATGTTAGGCGGTACGAAGTTCGCGGGGTCAGCAAGTACCTAATACAATGTTTGGACTTTAAAAGAGACCATGACCTCTGAGTTTGTTTCGGTATTTCTTCTCAGGGATCAGTCAGCTTGGAAATACCGGCGCCATCTATTTTTAAAATATTGACGTATAAAAGTGTCTTAAAAGATCTACTTACAGAAATAAACATTTCATTTCATTTCAAAAATGTATGGGTAATCTGAAATTCTTACAGGTAGCTTTCCTCTGCATTTAGAAACAAAAAAAAAACAACGGCTCAGCTGTCCGTAAAAATGACACAAATGTGGACACAGGTCAAAGACGTAGCACCCTTTAAATAGCGCAAGTATCAGTTTTCCAGCCCACCTCCTGCTGGAGCCACTAGCCACTAACCACCTACCACAGAGTAGTTCCGTGTGTGTTCGTTCGGCGTCGTGTTCCCACATGATATTAACGCGAAGAGCCATGAGCCTCGGCCAATAAACAACAATGCCTTTAAGCTGAACCAAACTTAAATTTGACTTGCTCACTTACGGTGGCTTACATTGGTCACAGCTGTAAAGCAGTCGGAAGTGACTACAGAATAAAATATTAGGTATAAAGGTATTTTGCACGCGTGGTTTTTCTTTCGTATCGGCACGTAGTATAAGAAAAACTGTAAGAATATAACGGGTGTAAACACACCCCTATCGAAGCCGAGAGTCACCTGTTCTTCCCGTTATTATGATATTTTTTGTACTGATCCAAACCTGGGAACCTTCTGGTTACAGAGACGAAAACAAATTTCGAATGTTGTAACATAACTATAAATACCCCAGGTACTCTTGTACCATAGCAGTCACCCATAAGCACAATGTTTTGCGTGCACTGACTGGACAGGTCCTCTTAATCTGCGTGGTTCTTTCCTCAGAAGACCATTTCAGATACTAATCTACATGGTCCTCAAAGATTATGTTCGAATATTTATATACACATTGACATTGATGAATTTTATACATACAATGACATGAGTATTTACTTTGTAAAGTATTATATTATTTAAATTATTGTGAATGTGAAGATTATGTGGATTATTACTTTTTTTATTTTATTTCTTAGTTAGTTTCACGATCTGGCAGTTTGAGTAATTTATGCGGCCTACCCAAATGTCCTTTCTTTGGTATTGTTCGTCGAATCGTTGTGCTCCTTAAGTTCTCAGTTGAGCGGCAAGATTACTGACAAATGCGTGCACTGCGTGCGTTTTTCCTCAAAAGACCGTTTCAGACACCAATCTACATGGTCTTCACATGATCTGACCAAGATTATGTCTGGACTTTAAAAGAGACTGTGACCTCTGAGTTTGTTTCGGCCTTTCTTCTCAGAGTAGTCAGTTATGAAACGCCGACCTCATCTAGTTTTTAAAATATGTTTGACGTGTAAAAGTGTTTGTAACAAACCTACTTACAGAAATAAAATCATTTATCATTTTGCGAACTACCGTGAACAGAGAACTTTTACACCAAAAATTATAGTATTTTGCAGCAATTTTACACAAAGTTACTTAGAATGCGTAGATGATGTTTCATGATGAGTCTTTTTACACCCTGTATATAATTATATACCAGTTTAAATGTTACTAATTGGTAACATTTAAACTAGTCGGTATGTTGGACGCAATTCATCGCCATTCGTTCAGACTTTATACATCTAGCGGCTTAATCAATAACAATTCTAGAATGAATAGTTCCGTATAGCTAAGATGTGTTTGCCACGATTAGTCCATGCGTTAAATAATGTCTTTACTTATCCTAGACTAGTCACTATTCTATCTTTTAACATAATTTTATAAAACAATTTTATAGTTCTCCCATTAATAATTTTAATTTAATTAATTAATCACTCTCCTAAAACAAAAACAAAGCCAGACGGTATTCCAATAAAATTAAAATAAACTGTAACATCGATGTCTCTTCTAGATCCACGCTACATCAATTCGCTACCGAAGTAGCGACCACCGCCCACTGGCCCTCAAAGTAAGCAGAGCGAAAATATTCAAACAGACTACCATGCGCTTGAGCATCATATAAATGGACGTGGTATCCCAACGACTGCCTCGTCGGTATAGTGTGTTGGCCTAGTGTGGGGCAAGGTTTCTAAATCAAATCAAATCATCTAATTCAGATAAAAATATCCATAGGTAAATTTTACAGGTCTCACTACAAAATAAAATTACAAGGCATAGTACACAATAAAATATAATAAAATCGCAAACTTATAAAATTAAAATCGAAACCAAAATTAAATTCAAAATAAACTCAAAATTAAAATCAAAAAATTTAAAATTAAAATAAAAAAATAATACACATATTACATTCAATAATAATCACAGGCGCTAGCATGCAGCTGCAGCCACCTCCGCAAAAAAGGCGAGTCCCACAGCTCGGACAGCACACCTAGGAGCCTGTTCGAGCTGTCACGGCCACGGCGCAGAAGCGACGCTCTCCTTTTTCTAATTATACCGTGAAAATTATCGGTTCTAGCCTCAGCGAACATCGCTGACGCGCTACAAAATTGTGGCCGCCCCAACAGAATCCTAAAAGCATAGTTGTACTAAACACGTAGAGCGCTGTACGCCCGCTGAGTGAAGTTGATCCACAGGGTACACGTGTAGAAGGTCTGGCAGTACGCCTTGAACAGGGTTACCTTCACCTGCGAAGAACAACGCGCAAACCTGCGAGCCAACATGTTGCATCGGACAGACAACGCCCTACGTTCCCTCTCAGTGTCCGCATTGTCAGACAAATCCTCAGAGACCCAGTGAACCGATTTACCCTGTTCAAAAGTGATCCGCAAAGAGTGACAGGAGGTGCAGTTGAGTAACTTTTAGCACCCGCTTTAAAGATCATGTATTCACTCTTTCTTTGGGTTATATCTGAGCCCATGGGCCTCTGCGTAAGTTTCACAGACACACAGTTTACGTAGTGCAGAGAGCGAGGGGCTCAGCCGCACCATGTCGTCCGCATAACTGATGTTGTTTACACAAACCCCATCAATAGAACACCCGACTTTAGTGCTGCTGAGCTCCCCAATCAGCTGGTTCATATACAGGTTGAAGAGACGCGGCGAGGTCAACCCCCCCTGCCTCACGCCACACTCCGACCTGTATACATCCGAATACGACCCTGCCCATCTGACACTGTTCTGCTGATGACTGTACCAATATTCAAACAGCGATATAACATCTTGTGACAACCTCGTCTCGCATCGCAACTTATGCCATAACCTATCATAGCACACCATATCAAAAGCCTTTGAGATGTCTAAAAAGCATGCGTATACAGGTGTATTCATAGCAGTGTAGTACTGAACAGTTTGCTTAAGACAGAGAATAGCACTCTCAGTCGACAGGCCAGTCTTAAAGCCAAATTGAGCGATATTCAGAATCAGGTGCCTAATCACCTGTTGATCAAGCAAAATGTCCAGCACCTGACTTATGACAGTTGCTAACGAGATGGGTCTATAATTAGAAATATCAGCAGAACCACCAGTTTTATTCTTAACAATATGAACAATTACGATGTACATTAAGTCATCAGGCAAGTAACTATGACTCACACACAAGTTGAAAAACAAAGCGAGAACTCTTGGCAAATGTACACCAGCGGACCTCAGATGCTCGATGCTGAGCCCGTGTCCCGGGGACTTACCTCGGCCATCTTCTTAATAACAGCAGCAACATCCTTGGCAGAGAATCTAACGGCAACGTCCTCAGGGCGATCCCCAGCAGCAAGCACCTGCGACGCCGCCCAACGCGAGCGGTGATTCGACCTTGAAATGTCGCTGGAAAGCACAGGCAATGTCCCGGGGCTCATGAGCACCACCGATACTCACAGGGAGGCTCGACACTGAGTTCAAGTGTGTAGTACCTTTCCAGAAATCACTAAAGTTCTTTTTTGCATGATGCTCAGCTATACTATTCATTTTGATCTGATCTTCATTATTTTGACAATATTTCAATTTCTATTTTAAATATTTTTCTGGTTTCACGCATGTCTTTGAACACAGGTCCAGTGCTAGGTTTACCGTTAAGTTCCCATGTTTGAAAAACAAAGTCGAGCCCTCCTGTGTGCGTCACCGACAAACCTGCTACAACCTGGTACATGTTTATGTCTTCTACAGTTAGATACATGTTTATAACAACAGCTGCACTCTGCTTCCGTAATCATAACATTTACAATTCTGTCATACAATTTACTAATTATTAACTTGTGGGCCTCATTATCCCACATTCTATCAGCACAATGTGTGAACTCTGATGGGAAATCTAATAGTTTTAACTTTGAGTTACAATAATTAAGATAAGTTTAAATTTGCTTACTATTTCTAGTGTCCCATCTTATTTTATTAAACGACGACGTAATTATCTTAGTTTTAGATAAAATTACATTTAAATTACATTCCACTAATAAGGGAAAGTGATCAGACCAATAGATGTCATACAGGATAGACACACTAACTATCGAAAGTCGCGCTGAACCAGTCACCACGCAGTGATCGAGCCAGCGACGACACCCGTGTGCATCACTAATAAACGTATACGCGTCGGGAGGTAAAAAAACCATGTCAACGCACGACCACATCTGAGGGGCAATTCCCGTATTTTTAAGAACGTTCGCATTCTAATCTCAGTCTCAATCTGTCAAAAATGCCATCAATTTACATACATTTTGACAAGTTTTTGACATTGATTGTCGTTGAGATGAGATTGCGACTTGAATTTGATCGTTTTTTTAAGTACGAGAATTGGCCTTCTGTTCTGCACAAAAAGTTAATAGTTCACAAGAAAACAGCTCACCTGGGTGCGCGTTGAAGTCCCCAAGAATAAATACGGTTTTCACATCACTACTCTCAATTATAGCATTTAATTCACTCAAACATTCAGTAAACTCAGTCAAATTCTGCAATGAATCGGTTGGCATATACACTGTTATAACTAGAGTAGACTTGTCGTTAATCACTATCCTAATCGCAGCGAGTCGCACACTTTTACACATTACAATCGATACCGACGGAAAAACTGACTTTCTCCACAGCAGAGCAACCCCACCATATTATTATGGTCTACCTCTAACAATCCCGGCAGATGTATCCACGGCAGAATTACCGGTGTAGGAAAACGCGTCATCGATGGTACCCAGGAACGGTAAATCATGTGGAAGAAGCCACGTCTCCTGAAGCGCAACTATGTCAGCCGATAGACACAATTTCTTACAAGCTTACAAGTTTTGAAAAAAAAAAAAAAAAAAAAAAAAAGTGTTCGCATGTGCTACTGCAGAGCAGCTGGTCTATTCCGTAATCATCTTACCGTGAAAACTTAGGTGAAGTGAGCTGTCATGCTAGCGTTTGACAGTTCACATCACCTAAATGTTCACCGTGAGATTTTATAGAATAGACCGGCTGGCCCAAAGTGTTATTGGGTTTTTCCATGAGGAAGCAGTTTTCCCAGTAGCAGCACGAAATATGAAGTTTTACTCGGTTGATGGAAATAGGCTCGCCCTATATTCAAAATCAAAAGTCATTTATTCAAACTAGGCTGAAAATCAGTACATTTTGAACGTCAAAATTACATAAGACAGTCCTCCAAATCGGCCGCCCTTCACCACTTCCTAGTTCTGTAGCTGGGAAGAAGACGTGGCGACACAAACTCCCCAGCAGCACTGCTGTCTGTTCAATTAGAAGAACTGGATTCTATACAGTAGTAAGTAATTAACATTACGAAAGACAAATCATTAAATTAAATTATTTGTCATAATATGACAAATAATTTAATTTAATGATTTGTCTTTCCAACAAATGTATAGTTTTATAGTGGGTATCTCCACCATGGTATCCCAGAATAATATTATTATGTCAGCTAGCACACGCCAATATACCTACCCACAAAAACATTGAAAACTATACTCAAGCAGAAATAAATAATACAAAATAAAAACGTAAATAGAACTTAATACATAATAAATATTGCGTGGGACTTATACATAACTATCTGAATAGTTATGTATAAGAATACATAACTATATAAATATCTGCCTAGCCCTTCGGTATCCTATGAAATCCCAACGGCACATCGACCTTCAGAAAACCTTCTGTTTTTATAACATCGTCTCTGTCACGAATAGTTGTCTCACACAGTCGCTTTCTGAAACTCTATGTGACATATTGACATAATTATACAAGGGAGTATTTACATTTTACAATCCTGGTTTTCCATACCATACCCAAACGTTGTCTACGCTCTTATCTGTGTGGATGTTACATTTTTAACTACAGCCGGCTGCATTTTTTTACGTGTAACGTAGAAAGCATTAAAAACAAAGGGGGTCAAAAAAAGGGCAAAGTTAACACCCGGGTATCAATTAGTTGCCGCCTCCATTACTACCGGGCTCCGGCTGTGCCCGTCAAAGTTCGTTCACGGTCGAATGCGAGCATACGGCCAATGTTAAGATAGTTACGTTGGCCAACATGCCACAACACCACTGAATATACTGCCAACATAGGAACAAACACTCCTATGAGTAACGTAATACGCTACGTTGCGTAGGCATCATTTGCGTAGATTGCTACGAAATCTCGTAGCCGCGTAGCACTCAAATATTATTGATTTACTTATTCTTCAGAAAGCTCACAGTATAATATCTAGGTAAATAATGTACAAAAATAAACACAGAAATTAAAATATAAACAAGAATCTTTTTAAACAAAAAAAACAAAACAAATTCTTGTATCTATAAATTATGTAGCAAAGACGATGATATATACTAGAAAACACGTCTGTGGTTCTTGAGAATGATGGTGATTGATTTTATTTATCGTCAGATGGTCCTGGCGCCGCTGTAGAAGAAGACCCGACCCTAGATAGAACTGGGAATCTGGGATTAAAGAGTAGAAGAAAAAGAAGAAAGGAGTCTATCGTAGGCAATATGGAAACCCAGATGACAAATAGAACCTTTATGATAAACCTTGGTATCGACCTCTCAAATGACGCGTTGAAAATACATTATCCACAAGTGCGTGTCGGACCACGCAAAATGAAAGATTCAGTAGTTGGGATGAATTTATCCCAAGAACAAACTTACCTTTGTAATTGAAAACATGTTCTCAATATACGTCACGGTCAATTCTCCACCTGCAAATATAATTTTGTAATCGCAAAAATATGTTTATTATGTGATGAAACTACGAATTAACGATTTTTGGGACTTTTTCCCTTACTTGTGCTGTGAGACCTTGATTCTTTCCAAATTTCATGATTTTAGGTCAACGGGAAGTACACCATAGGTATTGATTTATTTGTGGGTATCAAAATATGTCGCATAAATGACCGTATTTGTTTATGGCATTCGATTAACTTGATTTTTTAAGAGCACCAAGAGAGACCTACTTATTTGCGTTGGTTTAATACCTCCACGCGTTCTGAGAAAAAGGGTCTAGACAGACAGATAGACGGACAACGAAGTAATCGTAAAAGGCCTCCGTTTCTTCTTTCTGAGGTACGGAACCCAAAAAAAAACATTTCTTTAAGCCAACTATTACATACTTTGCCAGTGACACAATAACTACGACCAAAAGTTTATCTACAAAAACGCGGGTTCACATCATAATCATACTTTAACAGATTTTTTGCGACAATAGGTACTGAACTTGCAAATAAAATACCACAAAAATACCATAATAACTTAACTCAGACGTTAACATATAATAAATCGAAAAACAACAATCATGAATTGTCAGAGTTAAAACCAACTTCTGCAGACGAAGTACATAAAATAATAAAAAACTTAAATTCAAACACTAGCTCCGGTTTAGATGGCATTACTACAAAATCCATTAAATGTGTTAAAGACAGTATAGCGGAAAGCTTAGCAAACTGTATTAATAAATGCTTAAATGAAGGCCATTTCCCCAACCACCTTAAAATTGCGAAGGTTAGCCCGATATTTAAGTCAGGCAACAAACTGGACCCCAGTAACTATCGACCTATATCGGTACTACCAGTGATGTCGAAAATGTTTGAAAAGATTCTTCATAAACAATTGTATGAATATTTAACTAATATTGATTACCTCTACAATAAGCAATACGGCTTCCGCCCCAAATCGAACACTGTTTCCGCGACTGTTGACTTAGTAACCAATATTAGACTTAACATTGATCAGAAAAAAATTACATTAGGAATTTTCATTGATTTAAAAAAGGCATTCGACACCGTAAGCCACAACATACTACTATCAAAACTTAAGGACATAGGTGTAACTGGTAAAGCATATGCGGTTTTTAAATCTTACCTTACAGACAGATCTCAAGTTGTCAAAATTAATAACCACCAAAGTGACCCTCAATTGATTACTTGTGGCATTCCTCAAGGTTCAATTTTGGGACCTTTGTTATTCCTCATTTATGTCAATAACATCTATGAAATTGGACTAAAGGGAGATATTACTTTATATGCCGACGATACTAGCCTGTTTTACTCTAGTCACTCATTAGAAACAGTAGTGAACCAAGCTCAGCATGATCTAGATCTGTTACACATCTGGTTACAGTCAAATTTACTTACTATTAATGCATCGAAAACGAAATACGTTTTTTTCTATGCTAAAAACAAAAAAATTGGTAATCATAGTCCCCTTACTATTAACGGTGAAAAAATAACTAAAGTTAACAACGAAAAATATTTAGGCCTTATTCTTGACAGTCAGCTTACCTGGAAACCGCAAATTGAAAAAATCCGCAATAAAATTAATTCACTAACTGGCGCGCTAAAGGGTATAGTGAGATGTCTCCCGAGACAAGTTCGATACACGATATATAATTCCTTGGTCAAGTCTCGTATTGATTATTTAATAGAGGTATGGGGTTCAGCAACTAAAACAAACTTGCAAAAATTGCAAGTTGCACAGAATAGAGTTATTAAAACATTATTTCGATACAATTATCTGACACCAACAATCAAAATTTATAAAGAAACAAAACTATTCAATCTGGCCCAAATATATAAATATAATACTTGCATTTTTATTAGAAAAATCCTAACTAAAGATATCCACTCACAAATTACATTCACAAAAAGGATAGATCACTATAAACGCATGACAAGACAGGCTAATAACCTGTGCTTAAGGAGCCATAGAACAAATTACGGAAAAAAGAGTATTCTATATGATGGGGCCCAACTCTATAACGAATTACCTAAAACTATAAAAGAAGCAAAATCTCTGTTTACATTTAAAAAACTATTAAAAAGCCACATTTTAAAGGATTTTTCATTAATAAAAAACTAATATTGGGTTAAGTGGTACCGATTGCTAATTTACATTGTATTGTACACAAAAATCAAAATTCACTCCCAAGTCAATTATTCATAATTATATGAATATAATACACACTATTATTCTAGAATATTATAGTATAACATATAAAAACCACACACTAACACACAAAATTGTATACGTAAATAAAACAGAATATATACTATACTTTAAACTAATATATTTTACTCTTCGTATTTGACACTTCCTACTTACTACTATATACATGAATAAACAAAAAATTGAAAATTATTATAGTACAGCATATAAAAACCACTCTCCTGCTAACCTAACACACAAAATTATATACATAAATACATAAACAAACTCAAGTAATCAAAATATATAAATTCAATGTACCTAGTTATAATTATAACATCCATATTACTAATAAGATAAAAATATAAATTTACGAGCATAACAATATAACAACTATGTGCCTACTTTAAACGCGGTGAAGAAAATCACTGTGTCATGGGCTTTAATAAACATCTATTGTATTTTTATATGACTGTACTCCTCAGCTCATGCACACCTACCCGCATTCGCGCATAAGATGTCGTGCACTTAGTTCAACTATTTTCTACAATTACCCTTTTACGAATTTACTAAAACTGTTACGAAATTCTAGTGTCATTCTTGTTATTGACTTATTGTACCAACCCACTACGCAAATCGGCCTCATATATTTTTAAGTTATAATATTGTATTTTCTCTGTAAGTGATTGTAAATCTTTTGAGAAAATAAATGTCTAAAACCGTATCATACGAAGTTTCTTTGATCGTGCGCCGTTTGAGCAGACCAATCGCAAAATAACAATGGTAGAATAGTCCACATATAAAAAGTATGAAGGTGGACCCTAGTTCACAGAGGGGTAATGTACCGTCACCACTATCGCAAATAATAAAATAGGACGGTACACTGATGCACACAAGTGTTTCTTGTGCTTTGGGCTTCACTATTTCGTGAAGAAGCTTTATTGGTGATGGCACTCGAAAATGAAATGGATACTATTGGAATTGTGTGCCGGTTTGCTGTCAAATTCTAAGGTTGATAACGCATCGGCGAACCCGAGATTACTAAAGGCCGACTGTTCGGTGTTTTCACCGAACAACTTAAGTTTGTGATTTCGGCGTGATGGGTTGATCTAACTTCATTACTTTATAAACAGGCAGTTGCTCCATGTAAAATACTGCTATTCAGCTGCATCCGGTTAGACTGAGAGCCGACCCTAACACCCACCTAGGGTACAGTCTAAGCAGACTGATATTGATATTAACAGTACTAATTACAAAAAATCCACTTACTTCATCTTTATTGTGTAGCAGAACAAATATTTCTGTTTACCACTTTTGTGCGCAACGATACATAATTTTCCGCTCCGCAAATGTCAATCGTGGACCTTAAACGGCTAATTTCCTGCCAAATGTGACTTTGTATTAAGAAAATATATAAAAACTTGCACAATAAATCGACTTCATATTATTATCATCGATAGTAAAAAAAGTTTTTTAATCAATCTTTGGAAAAGTTTGACGAAAAAATGTTTACGGGAATTACTTGTGAAGTAACTTAAAAGATAAAGGTTTTGTTACCCGTTTTATGGTGGTGAACCTACTTAATTATTGTTTACGGACGCAGTTTTTATGATAACATTTCGTTGATCTAGACCCCTAGGCCCCAGGGCCAGAAGTATCTCCGACATACCCCTAGACTCTAGGGATGTCAGAGATACTTTTCTTATAAAGAACAGCTTTATTTTTGAACCTACCTGTTAGAACAATAAATTAACTATATTCTATTCTGACGACATATTCTAATGACGATTCTTAATTTACGAAGCATTGATATTTATGATACCAAATTAATTATTTATTTTTGTGAGACCAAAACGGGTGTCACGGGTGTCTTGCGTTACTTTTTGAATTCATTTCGTTAAAATGCCTTTTGTTATATATTTTAAGACATTATTATGTCTTAAAATACGAAAAGTGACATTAAATTAATTGTACAATGTAACAATGTGGGTACTGTGGAATAGGTGCGGATTATTTCCGGATGCGGATAAAAAGTGTCGCCTCCTTTTCTTCCGGAATTTACTGCTGACGGTATAGATTGCTCAATTCCTTACGAATATAAAGTTTTTGCACACTTACGTTTCAAAGCGATAATATACAAGGTTTAATTGAAATAACCAAAAATCTAAAAAGGGCTCTCTCTTTGTACTGATTATTACGAACAACTTTTACTTCGGGTTCATCACTGAAATTGCGAAAAAAAAAAGCTGTTCCATACAATGTTCACATAACTCGACATAATATATGGAACTGCTGTTTTTGTTTACTGTCGGTGTCCTAACCTCCTGTCAGTGACGTCCCAGATAAACTAATAAAGTACTCTATACATATAAAGAAAAAAACACAGGTCAGGCCATAGAACAAAACGGGCCACTGCCCGCAAGTGGCCCGTGTTGCTCTATGCCCAGGGCTTGTGTAGCAAAACATTATAAGATTATATACTTCCAGCCCACATTACGGCAAATTCCCACTTGTAATTAGTTGTAACACTTTGATGGGCCCGTGTTCACTCTGCAGCACAAGCTCCGCTTCGCTTCACCTGTCATTATACAACATACTTTTACATTTCGAGTCTCTCAATGTGGCATGGAAAGTTTATGTCAAATTATTGGATTTTTCGTCCCTTAATCAGGCACGTAAGGCTTTTGTACCCTAAGAAGTGTTAGGCCATTTGTCATGGATTGGGTAGCTTGGGTACGTACATAAGATTAGAGTGTGTGGGGGTTTAGGGTGTTCGGGTCTCAATCACTGACTTATTTAGGGAGCAATGTCTCTACTTTCTACAGAAACTTACGTATTCTTACGAAAATTCATAAAAAAGCGCCATATTAGATAGAACAGCGAATAGGAAAAAAAGCTGTAGCTCACTCAAGCTCCTTGTATCCCTTAAACGGACAGACTTTACAAAAATCAATCTGTCTTCCCTTTTCCTAACTGTATTAGGGTCTGCTTGCAGTCTAATCTCATGCGGCTGAATACAGGCAGTCGCTCCATGTTAAATACTGGTAACATGGACCGACTGCCTATCTGACCTCCACAACCCAGTACTGAGTAACACGATACCCCTTGGTAAGATTGGTTGTCAGACTTTCGGGCTTCTCATTACCCGTAACGACTGCCGCCTGGACCAACGAAGGCGAGTGTAATGAATGGTCACCCGTCCTCGGACCGACCTCGGCAAGCGTTGCTCAACCTCGATCGACCCGTGCAGCCGCTATTACTACGAGCACGAGGGACTGAGTATAAAAAATTTAAAGTATGCGAAAGTTTGATGCTCCTACTATCAAAATAATAATACATGGGAGTCTCTATCTGTCAGTAACATTATCCTCACTCCCCACGCAAATCTTATATCCTCAGATGTTCGGGCTGTGAAACCGGTCCGCAGTCGGTACGCGGTACGCCTACCCTCTCAATATCGCTGCCTCGCTTGCCTTCGCTGCTGCTTCGGCTAAAGGACATACCTCCGTTACAAGACGAAGCGATTTATTATAATTTTTAAACCGTTTTCCCCTTATTGAACGCCGAGAAGTTATGCCATAATGTAACCTCGAAAAATGTGTACCTAATTGAAGTTAAAACTGGTTTTAAGTTGATTCAGCGTTTACTATTAAAGGGCTTTCTGTTGAACATCAGTTTTATGCAGAGCTCGCCAAACTTTTGTATAGGACCTCTTACTGTCATAAATGAGTAGTAATACATGATATCTCTTTAATGTATGGGTTGCAAGCAGCTACTTCGGTTAACATTCATATAACCTATACTGCTACCAGCTGCATCTGGTTAGACTGGAATCTGACCCTAACATCGTTGGGAAAAGGCTAAGTAGATGATGCTGGGTATGGCCCCACGTATTTACAATAAAATTCCCAACGCCATAAAAAAAATTAACACATTTCAAGATAAAAATGAAATTACTACTTGTTGATAAAAGTTATTATACTGTGGACGAATACTTAAATGACAAATGAATTTAAAATGACATTACTAGATTGTTATTATGTTTCTTTTTCATTAACTACCGATCTATAAGAGTGACTTAAAATAATTGACATTAATCGTAGCTATTTAAAATTTTCATTTTTATTGAAATAAGTGTGCGGGATTGATCCAGGTATAATTACGGGAAATAAGAAAAAATACGTTGCTTGATGTGAACGTGCAAATTTATTGTGTCATTCTCACAGTTGTAGGTAGCCGGTCGAAAAAGTTAGAAAAAATAAAACGATTAGCTATAATCTACGTAGCCTCAACATAAAACTGTACGGATGCGAATTTCTGTAGGCGCTTGCGGGAACATACCCCCGGGCGTTGAAAGCCTGCCTTTCAACCACTAAGAATCTTCTGACTCCGGATATATAGGCAACGGACAGATCTTACTGAATGATCTGCGCAACAGACCACTAGAAGTTTTGATGTCTGCAACTCTGACTACGCCGTCTGTTCCTGGATACGTAGCAACGATCCGACCCAATTTCCACTTGAGTGGGGGGAGGTTGTCTTCTTTTAACAGGACCAAGGAATTCAGCTTCAAGGAGCCCTTACATGCTCGCCATTTCATGCGAAGTTGGAGCTCCGATATGTATTCTTTACTCCACCTGCTCCAAAAATGCTGTCGGAGAAGCTCGATACGCTCAAATCGAGTCAGAGAATTGATGGACTGGATGGCTCAAAGAAGAGGGATTCAAAGAATTTAAATAGTTCGAGAACACTGTCACCTTTCCTTTGCAACTCGCTCGTTTCCTAACGAGCTCTTTTAATTCCTTATCCTCTGGCATTACGCAAGCTGGTGTGATCAACCTGGAATGTATATAAATAAAGTTATTGCAACGTTTAAATTACAATTGCAAATGATGCAGCCTGAAATACGTATATGATTTATATACACTACCTTTAGAGTGAATTTACATAAATAATAATATAGAATTTATAATAAACTATGCGTATTGACGGTTATATTGTACTAAAGTTCTATAATAACATTGCAATTGCAATGATTTCTCTTATCTATCTGTGTTAACTAATGTGATTACCTGACTGTCTCAATAACTGTAAAATTATTACACCGTAAAGCAAAATAATGCAGTTACTACAAATAACTACTCTTTATAATGTGTAAATAACAATAATATACAATAATTACTGATCAGTTAATAATTGTATTACAATTTGTAACCACTCACAGAACAAAGAAAAATGACAATAGGTTTTTCGTACTAACCTGGCTATTGACGGCTGACTTACACTAATTATACCTGTTAAATAGAGTGTTGGGTACACCAATTTAATGATAAATACGCCTTTTCTCAGCTATTAAGTATCCAGACCACGTAAATTCCAATGACCTTCTGAAGGACGTAGCAGAATTCACCGGCCACACCGGGCGTCGACTATGATTGTTTGATGTCCACCAATTCTCTTCAATCCCTTTATAACAATTCGCTGATCGGAGTAAATATTCTTCAAATCTCCTAATCAGGCTCGTAGGACCATGTGCGGGATTGATCCAGGTATAATTACGGGAAATAAGAAAAAATACGTTGCTTGATGTGAACGTGCAAATTTATTGTGTCATTCTCACAGTTGTAGGTAGCCGGTCGAAAAAGTTAGAAAAAATAAAACGATTAGCTATAATCTACGTAGCCTCAACATAAAACTGTACGGATGCGAATTTCTGTAGGCGCTTGCGGGAACAATAAGTTTTTAATTAATTTGTACTAATTTAAATTTGAACACCATATGTATACGCCTCATGGAATAACATAGCGCTCTATCTCATCTAAGATCTATACAGGGTGGCCGGGGAGTTGACGTTCAAACGTAAAATTTAGATACTTTATGATGAGGAGTATCCGAAACACCCATGTATGTTCTACGATTTTTCGTAGTTTTCGAGATAGACTTTTTTAATGTTTTTTTTTCGTAATTTTCACCTTACATCAGTTTTCGATTTTTTTCTCGTTCTGTTGAACATTTCTGGTTCAGTTTTTTTGTGATAACTAATTGGCATAGTCTAACCTAACACCCTAAAAAATTATGGTTTATCTAGGAATTGTAGAATTTATTCGAAAGTTAAAAATTAAGATTTGATTGAACCCAAAATCTTCCCAATTATTTATTTTTTTGATACATTGAAAATTTGTCAGTACTGAGCTCAAATCTTAATTTTGAACTTTCGAATAAATTCTAAGTAAGTTCTGCAATTCCTAGATAAACCATAAATTATGATTATGATATCGCGACATTTGCTTAAAATCGCTCCCGCTCACGCACTATGCCGCGGCCTAAAGACGGCGAACGAACAGCGGATATGAGGTAGGAGCGGATATTGCACAGACACTCGCAGGTACATTCGGTAACAGTGTAAACTACCCGCATTTGGTTATAAATGTTGTTTGCCGAACATATACCGCTCGAAGTAAACACTTATATTACAAAGATTTTTTCACTCGATTGTAATACCTTCACGTTTCTTGGATCTGAAGATATTGTTGATGTTCAGGTATGTCTTGTTTGAAAATATTATTGATACTACACTATGAAGTTTATTATGTCTCTTAGATAAGTTTCGAAATACAAAAAAAAAGCTTGAATGAACGTGAAATCTGACAAGGACTTCATCTTTTTTAGATTCCTACGTGTAGCAAGAGATAGACTGGCAAGCAAATAAGCACTCTGCATAGCTATTCACAAAGGTACGATTCGCTTCCATATCGACAATGGTAGATACTTGGTCAATAACCTGATTTATGAACAAACAAAACAACAAACAAATGGCAAAACGCTATTTACAGCAGATCCGTGTGGAAGAGTGTATTTTAACCGATTGTATGTGTGTTTACGAGAAACGCTATAAAATGGTAGTAAATAGGTAATTGTGGTAGAAAATTTAAAGTGGTACATAAATGATTTTATTGGGTACTAGCTGCTGCCCGCGGCTTCACCCGCGTGGATGTCGCAAATTATCCCTCGGGAACGTGCTACCGGGTTAAAAAGTAGCCTATGTTACTTCTTATAAAATGAGCTACCTGCCCGCGAAAGACCGGTTAAAATCGACGCAGCCGTTTCGGAAATGAACTGGAACATACAGACAGACAACTTTCATATGCATTTAGTAAAAAGCTACCGCCTGACGCAGGTCCTCACCGGACACGGAAGTTTCGGGAGGTTCCTGCACATCATCAGGCGGGAGAAAAACGCCCGGGTGTCACCACTGCGATGATCGCCCCGAGGACACGGTGGAGCATACGGTGGGGGCCTGCCCTGCATGGGCGGAGCACCGCCGTGTCCTCGTAGAGGCGATCGGCAGCGGCGGCGATCTCTCACGCCCGGCCTTGGTTCAAGCCATGGTCCGGGGCGAGGGGGAGTGGGAGGCAGTCGCCTCCTTCTGCGAAGCAGTCATGCTAGCGAAGGAGGTGGCGGGACGGGAGAGGGAGAGAGTCTCCCGTCCAAGCCGCCGCGGTGGACGCTCCGGGCGTCGGGAGCCGCGTGACGACTCCCGGCCACCGTAGGCGCGGGCCTGCGGGCGGTGAGTAATGGGTAGCTCACCGTCCGATCAGGACCAGGCCCGTGCTGGACGGCGCGTACGTGTTCCACGCGCGCCTCAAAGAGATGTCAGCATCATAGAGGGGGCCCACTAGGGCCCAAGCCTGCCGGGAAAGCGGGATCATCCAAAAGGGGTACCGCTGACCCGGAACATAAAGGGCCAAGGAAGGAACACGGGTGGGTTTTAGTCAGTAAGAGTCTGACACTCCCTTCCGCTCCACCCAGAGCGGGAGGAGTCATTTGATGATTTCCCATCCTCAAAAAAAAAAAAAAAAAAAGCAGTTGTTATCGGACTGAAGTATGTCGAGTTAGAAAATTAACGGATTGAAGTATGCTCAGTCAGAAAATTTAATATTTTTAGTGACTAAGAGTAGTTAGTAACGTAGTCCAGCATTATTTTGTAAACATAACCTAAAATTTACCCGGTGGCTACTGTAGCGCCACCCTTATGTAGCACATTTTGACGAACATTTTTCATACAGAGAAATAGTTCTCCTTGTCTCTACCCTCCATGCTTTTTCCGGACTTCAATTTGAAATTCGAACATAAAGAGCTCTCGAGTTGTTTAAACATAAGTTTTTTTTACAGAAAAATGGGTTGGGTATTTTATCTATGTATGTACTATTTTCTTTCTATTTACTCATTGTCATGTTATAAAAGCGTAATTGAAAATGCGTATTTGCAGAAAAGAGTGTCATTGGAGCAGAGGCAGATGCTCATTGCATTCATGCAAAGGCATGAGGACCTTGCCCGGGGCCGTGTCTCAGGAATGACCGCAGCCCGCACAAAGAAAAATCAGCTTGAGTAAGCACGTAAAAATAGAATCACGTACTCCATCTACCCAAATAATTTATATAAAAGTCTAGAACGAATTTAAGTGTTACGTACCAATGAAACCACCTAAAATTATATAAATATACTTGGATCTATGCAGCGGTCAAAACAATAATAAAATGTTACATACATTATTTGTATACTTACTTCAGATTGTACCTAAATTATTTTATTTTTAAGCAATATTTGTTGTTCCCTATCACTTCCGACAGCAAATACCTGTCGGAAGAATTTGTGTCTTCATACCGTATTCGAACTGTCAAAATTGTACGGTTTCGAATTTGTGAATAGCGTTTATAGGACTTCGTCGATAACATTGACGTTCGATACGGCACGATAGCGTAGGTATCGTACCTTTGTAAATAGCTATACTGGTGTGCACGCGGCACAAAGCATTCAAAATAAAAGGACATGTTGAAATAAACCTTTATAAAAATACTGTTTAATAAAACACTATTCCCGTAACCTATCAACGCTATATTCTAACGAGATAGAAAAAACCGGCACCTTTACTTTTACAACACCCACTAAAACTTTTTATGGCTGGCAACACTCGTAAAAGGTATAAATAAAATATAGCCGCTGGCAACATAGACAGCGGGTGAGCGCGAGAAACGTAATAATTTCCACGTTTTGGCGACTCGAGTTGTGGGCTCTTTTCGATTATAATTTATAGCCCTGAATGAGGGCTGGGTTCGATATCAGGGACACTTTCCCGTGTATAATGCCATAAATACTATCGTAAAATTGTTTGCTTGCTCCGAACTGTAATCTGATCACGTCCGCTCGCCAATAAAAGCGAAATGTGCGAATTTATACAAATAATTATATTTTATTAGTCGTTGTGCGATTAGGAATGCGAAAAAGACTGCTAATTGATAAAGATTCCTTTTTAGGCAGCAAATTGTCCACTATGCCTTGACTTCCTCTTAAAATATACCTACCATAGACTAAAATAACATATTTTCAATGCACAAACCACGGAGAACCGATATGTTCACCGTATTAGGAATAATTTAGAAACAGCGTGGTGTGCTTTAAAAAGTGGAGTAAGTAAGTCTGGCTATAATAATCAAAAGAACCCTTCTCGCTAAAAGCTCTGGGTAGTTTCGGCCCTTTTTCCGTTGGTGTACCTCATAAACGATGGGCCGAGTCAATTTTTCCAAGTGAAATAAAGGTATGGCATGTTTTTGCTTTTGGCACTCGAACAAAATTATGGGAAGATCGTGGGAGTGTATATTGAATAACAGAAAGGTATTGTATGCATGAGGTTTTATTGAAAATGTGTCTGTTGCAAGACGTGTAATTTAAAAAAAGAGAATCTATGTGGGTTGGTATTACTTTGAGGCACATTTTTTTTTAAGTGCCATTTACTCTAAAGGTACTACTGCCAATACCCACGTTTTCAGGAAATGGATAATCAATCACTAATTGAGGGCCAATCTGTCTTGTCTCTTAAATATCATGTTTTCTCTCAGCCGAACTTTAAATTAATAGTTAAAAGCTATCCAACAGACTGAACTAACCAGATATATTGAATGGTAAACCTTCAGAACTGTGCAGTTAAGGTCACTTCCGAAACTCGCCGTGGAAAGAGATCGTCGGAATCTTGACATGGCACCAGCAACAGAGGCGGACTCGGTTGTTCCAGGAGCCAATTTCAATATTACTCGTAAGTCTTATGCGAAGCGCGGAAAACCCAGTTTCGTCGAAAGTAGGTAAACTTTTGTCAGACTCATTGTAATTTATTAATTCTTGTTATTTTTTCTTTATAGCACCCGTTGCATCTTAGTTCCTACTACTAACAGATTCTAGATACCGACCCACACACATATGTTCTTTGATTTACAATTGTATGAGTGAGCTATAACCGACTCGCGGTTGTGATTACACCGCGCAATGCAGACCTCCATGCCACTTCGAATCAAGTTGGGCATCGCGAAAAAGGTAAATAAAACAATCAAACCCATTTGTTCAGATTATCACAACAAATAACAACGGGTCTATTCTGCTAAAATCTCACCGTGAAATCTTCGGAGAAGTGAGCTTGTAGTGAGCTGTAACTTGTGTCAATCCATAGCATCAGGGATGACAGCTCACTTCACCTCAGTAAGGTTAGAATAGATCGGCAGGATTTACCCGCTAAAATTAGCTAGAAACATCTCCAAATCCATCCGTTTCCGTTATTAGAACAAAAATATATATAATATTATATAGTAGGTACTAACTAACAGCGGGAGATTCTTTACAGATTTCTTTTCAACTTTAAATCGAGCGTTAATTAGTTGGCGTGAGGACTTTGTGCCTTTTTTGCTCGAGCCCAGTGGCTCACGTAATCAATTAAACTTCTTTTTAATCTCGACTCAACGGTCGCAGCGACCGCCCGAGCGCAGCCATTTTGACTTTAAAAAGTTTCGGTTTAGCAAACGATCTTTTTTTGAATTTCTTACTTGTTTGTTTAGCCGATCAGAAGTTCATTGCGTTACTTTTTCTTTATTTATATAAGTGTCCGCGCTGTCGGGCAGTTAGATAGAATACTCTTTATTATGTACACCATAAAATTACAGATATAATGTATACATTTTTCAAGGGATGACACAATGGGCGGTCTTATCGGTAAAAGCGATATTTAAAGACAACCATTCAGCAGCTGCTTACCCTCTTGCAAAGGCTCAGTTAAAGGAACTAGGCTTCCTTTTTACGCCATAAGTTAAGTCGCACAGGTATGAATTCGACTGGCGAGCAAAAGTATAATATATATTTAATCAATCTGTTGCAGCGGTGTTTATCATTTGTGACTTCAAGTTACAACTATATGAACATAATGCAGCATTGCATATGTAAGCGGGCACACCGTTTATGCCTGGAGGCTTTAAGTTATGTCCAGTAGTGGACTTTCAGCTGCAATGATGATGATGAACCAATTTGTGTGTACCTCCCTGGTAAATCCCGAATCATAGCAAAAAGTTTATTTGTCATCTATACTTATGTCAGCATACTGGCAGCCTCACAGACCCCGCTCGTTCTAGCTTTACTCTGTGTCTTAAACCCATTGACTTATAATAGGCTTAATGCTTGGCTTAAACCTAAGCGACCGTTCGCGCGAATACGCGATCGTCAGTCGTCGGGTATGTTCGGGGAACCGAAAGGGAGGGGGTCTCTCAGCGCGCTTGGATTCCCAAAACAAAATAAACGCAACTGTCGCGTAGTCGCAGTCGCGTGACTATGGCTTTGGTTAGGACGCGGCTTAAGCCGACATTTTAATTGAAACAAAAAATCGTTTATTATTCACAATTTTATTACAGACAACACCGAGTTTTTACAGCATGATGACATTAAATTCGGTTAAACCGTAAATAATTAAAATTTGTCTGGAGCTTCGTTATGACCTCTTTCTGTATACCAGGTACCTTTAATGTTGGTACTTAACACTGCTCTGTGGGTTAATGGCATGAGTTAGATAAATTAGAGGAGAATTAGCATTCTTTTTTGCGCTAGAAATATATGTACTTATTACAGATATTTTAATTAAAATTTATGAACGTGAACACTAGAACCATTTAACGAGGATAAAAAGATCCACTAAAAGTAGATTACCGGCCTATTTTTGGCAGGCAGCCGCACTACCAACCTTCAAGCTATCTAATATTTTATCTTAAAGAAAAAAAAACAGAAAGTAGGTATTAACTATTAAGTATATTAAATGCATGTATGACCCGGTCTGCAATAATATAATAATTTGGAAACTGAGAACGTGTCTCTTTAATCCATGTTAACTCGGACGGACGGACACACAACACAATTTGTGCATTATTATAGTAGCAGGAGGATTATGGGGAATTTCCTTCAAGAGGGAGATATAGTTGCAGTGGGATAAGTTGAGACCTGAAGCGGAATAAGAAGCTTAGTAGAATATACACTAAGGGGATAAAGCAGTGTCTTAGGTCACAGGCGCTATTTTGAATACCAAGCGTAGCTATTAGTAAGAATGTTGTGCATGCCTATAAGTCATTTATTTACACAGTATTGAAGACTCGTTGGTGTGCCTTGCTCAATACATAAATAAATAAGTAACGATGGATTCTAGGGCTCCAGAGCGCAGTGAGTTAAGACTAGAATCCTGAGTGCAGCGAGGGTTTCAACCTCGTGCAAGACACTTTTACCCCCGAGGAGAAGACTCTGCTTTTTGCACCTACCGCGAAGTAATAAAAACCAATTCCACTTTCGAATTAGTAGCTTATGACACTGTTAAATAATACCGGCGAATACCTAGTTATGTGTAGTGTTATACACTATTTCAACTAAACTTATGCAATTTCATCAAAACCACAACAGATAATATCGTAAATAAGACACCCAAATCCAACATTATATCGCAGGGATACGGTCCACCGCAACCGATCAGCTGTTATGATGACATGTCGTCATTACCGCCACAGACTGTGTAGGAACACCGGCTAGGCGAGTCTAATATGCACTAATTTTAGACTTGACCGTGCACAGAAAACAATTGTTTTTAATGTTGTAATTATTTTTGTTTTATCTATTTCATTAATAAACATTATTTTAACTTATAATTCCACTGTAATATCTCTATGAAATTGCGTAATTTAATTACCTTGTTCATTGACCACAACTAAAACCTGTGAAGTGAAAAGTCTATAATCGAGCTGTATTTTATTTTATCTACACCCATGATTTTTACTCAGAACAATAACTAAAGATTTATAATCTTGTAAAAAGTTTCTGAAACAGTTAGCTTATTGCTAACATTAATACAACCAGTGTCATAGTAACCATAATCATCCAAACGAGTGTTATAATGTTGTACTAAACTTCATTATGCGACCCGAACTCGATCCCTTCCTTACTCGTCAAACAGCCACATTCTCACTACTCAATTCGTGGTATCGTTATGAATTTAAAAAAAAGAACATTGTCCTGCAGGCGCGTTTCACTACAACAGCTAATAAATAAAAAAAACACTTATAGATTATTCGAATTCGTGGCGTATCCCGCCATTTTTGTTCGATATTAGTAGGTTAGGTATTGCGAAAAATGATTACTTTGTTGTTTACAAAAACGAGTGATACAAGCTAAAGCTTTGATAACACACCACCAGATATTTCTTAGTTGGTTTGTATTAGATACTCAGCAATTAAACTTACCATGAATTTACATAGGTTTCTTACAACAGTGTACAACACCCTATGGTTTCAGAATCTTTTATAGAGGATTCATATCATGGGTGTAGATAAAGTCTTGTATGCAACTATATATAATTAGGTATTAAAACACTTATGTGATACTATAAACCCACATTCGTGTTTTAATACCCCTTATTAAACAACAGTTGCATATTTAACTATAAAAAAAGTCATTTTATTTTGGTAAAGTTTTCATACGATTTTTTTTTGTTGAGGTTCCAAATTCAAGTCACATTATGCACCAGCGGGTTACAATGAAATTCAGTAGGTACAACATTATTGCCTGGCTAGAGTTTGACTTGCGTTAGGTTAGGTTCGCATTGGGGACGTCCGTCCAGACCCGAAGAGGCCCGCAGGAGCGGGTGAGCACCAGTCGGGGGTTGCGGAAGGATCGTACGTTCCTGCGACCCCCGGCGTACGTGTGAGATGGAACATCGGGGTGGTTTTTAGTCAGTAAGAGTCTGACAGACCGCCCGCCCCAGGGCGGCGGACATCCATGAGGATTTTCCACCCCGGAAACATAATTTGACATTAGCGAGCGGGTGATGTAAAAATATTATTATGTCATTCTGGTTCTCTTTTAATTTAACTGCAAGTAAAAATTAAGTTCTTGGCTTTTTCAGTTTAAATTTTTCTGTGCAACACATACGGCATCAGTAGAATGTTACAAGGTTCTTTTGGCACTTGAATGACATTGACAGGAAGGCAGTGTTAGTTCTGATCATGTCCACGTGCCAAAAGATCCTTGTAAAACTATAGCGTCCACAATCCTACATGGATCATACTAAATACGTGAGGCGGAATGTGGAACTAACATGACATGTACTGGGTTTAACAGCTTTTTGACATCTTTCCTTCCTTACATTTAGATCGAAGTCGGACTGTCTACGAAAGTTCATCTCAATCGCATCGTAAAAACCGGTTTTCACTAGGTTGGGTCACAATATTTAATAATGTCATCTGTGGTTTTACACAGTGCGATTTATCATTTTTAAGTGTTATTTTTTCTGTCGACCATATTAGGAACAGCTACAAACAACATCCATCCAACGATTTAAAAAATCATCTCTACTCATCCACTACCAATATAGTTGGCACCAAACTGACACAGATTATCTGAACTGAAGCTGATTCACAAAAGATAGGCATTTTTGTGAATCTCTATTCCTTTCATGACCAATTTATGCTCATAACGCTTTCGCTTATAACTGGAGGCAAGTTAAATGCTTGTACGAAGTCTGTGGTAACCATTTCTGTGGTTTTTGTTCGGAGCAAATATGATTAGGTTCACTTACTGGATTACACTAATCTAGCCCCCGCTGAGCGTTTACAGAATATTTGATCACGTCATCCTTATCGGGTAAGCAGAATAAGTGGTAAAACTATTACTTTGGAGCGCTATTGGGAATAAAGGTGATATTATCTACTGAAATAACGATAATACGTATGTATTTTAATGATTGCGCCGGTGGTCGGCGGTGAGCTCGAATGCTGAACGTGGACTTTATTCGATTCGACCCCCGGATCTTATTGTTAGGCAAAGTTTTCGCTCGCTTACGCAGCGCCCAGCGAACTCTATAATATATTTATATATATATATATACGTCTATCCATTCTGGACATCGACGCGTAAACTGTAAACATTCAACAACTGTAAACATAAGTTCTGAGTTGAGCTGCACGATTGCTGACAATTGCGTGCACTGACTGGACAGGTCCACTCAATCTGTGTGGTTCTTTCCTCAAAAGACCATTTCAGACACCGATCTACATAGCCTTCACATGATCTGACCAAGATTCTGTCTGGACTTTAAAAGAGACTGTGACCTCTGAGTTTGTTTCGGCCTTTCTTCTCAGAGTAGTCAGATAGGAAACGCCGACCTCATCTAGTTTAACAAAAAAAATATGATTGACGTGTAAAAGTGTTTGTAAAAACCTACTTACAGAAATAAAGTCATTTATCATTAATTCAGCACATGATTCTAGACCCCCTAGCTTAGAAATGTTTCCTCGGTTATCAAAAAAAAATCTACTCTTTCATAAAAAGTGCAACCTACGCGGTCAAAATGAACAGCGATTTCTTTTTTTTAAAACCGACGAAATATTTCAACGCAGGGTAGTTGAGAATCATTTACTGAATCCATGGTAACAAGTTGTGCTTCGGTGTCCGTGCCACACTGTATACATCCAACCAAACCGCTGCGCTTTGCAAAAGTGTGATGACACCTCTCAATCAGTAGCATCGCTTTACAGACAGACCTAGGGTTAGCTAGGCTTTCGAAGTATTTATTCCGGATTTGCATTCTAAGCTAGAAAGTAGAAAACTACATTATTTTTTTCAATTTTAGCATTAGGTAAGAATCTATCCTGATCCATTTTACGCTCCTATTAAAAAGAAACTTTACGCCGTGACGCAAGGCGGGCAGCCATTCGTTCGCAGTTTAAAAACTTCAAAATTGGGTGCTTTCTCGAGTCCACGATGGGATCGCACAGTCGTCGCTAATTTCCCATGAGGCGACTCACGGCGAACCGCAAACTGCCGCGATAAACAACCCAGAGGCTACAAGAATTAATAGGCCCTACTGTATATCTTTCTTTTTTTTTATACTTGCAAAGTTGTCTTACTTTTTAGGGTTGAGAACGGTAAAAGAGGAGCTCAGAGCGCACGTTTAGCTTTCGTTTCTCTATCAAAGACTTACAATTCCAAATAGTACGTATCTACAGGTTGACTTGTAATTTGACGTACCTATTCCTTTCAGAAAGTGATAGTGTGACCCATTTCCAATAATTAAGCACTCCATAAAGCCCACGCGAAAATTCATGAGATTCGAGAAAACCCAGTTTTTATTGTATTTTTTTTTAATTTCCCAGGTTGTTTCACTAAATATCATTTTTCTCTAAACTCTCAAATTGAATGACCTTCGTTGCTATTCCATCGGGTACCTAATACTTAAACAAACCTTTCGATGTAAATCTTCTAATACATCAAACAATTAAAAGTTTAAGGAACGAGTTTACTAACCATTTTCAAAAAAAATCTACGTACATGAACTTTGACACCAGTTATCTCAAATTGTGCCATAACATTAAGAGTACAAATTACGGGGAGACATCTTCATTTAACCAGCTATCTAACGAGGTAGAAACATTTTTTGACCTGCTGATAAAACAGTCGATTTTTCACCATACAAAAAACAAGTCAATATATTTTTTCCCAGAAATTAATTTTATTTATTTATTTAAATCGAACACACGTGATTCATATTGTTGTTAGTAATCCTTATAAAACTATGTTAGTAACATTTCTAATGAAAATAAATATAACAAAACAAAACAGAAACAAAAACACAACTAGTTCAAAAACCTATAATTATGACCGCTTCCCGCTGCACCAGACCTGCAGCTGTGCATACGGGTCCAGTGCCCCAGGAACGGGCAATCAGGCTTATTCACTATCACCTTTAGAATGCTGTTGGTGCTCCCCCGAATCCTTCGCATCAGGGATGCTGTTCTTTTTCGCATAATAGCTTGAAAGCTATCTGTATCTGCTTCAGCAAACATGCCCGATGCGCTACAGAACCGCGGGAGCCCCAACAGCACCCTCAAAGCGTTGTGATACTGTACGCGAAGAACGTTGTAGGCCCTCTGCGTATGTCTAACCCACAGGCTGCACGTGTAAAACGACTGGCAAAACGCCTTGAAAAGAGTGAGTTTCACTTCTCTAGTACATCGTGCAAACCTACGGGCCAGCATATTACATCGGATTGACAACGCTCTTCGCTCCCTTTCTATGTCACTATCATCATTTAAGTCCTCATTTAATATGTGGCCAAGGTACCTAAAATGTGATACTCTATTTAGTGGTACACCATAAAGAAATACCGGAGGAACTGTCTTAGGCTTTTTAGTACCTACCCTAAACACCACAAGCTCACTCTTCCGTACATTGTATAATAAACCATGAGACGTGGCGTATCTCTCACATACTTCGAGCAACCGTCTGAGTCCATCAATCGAGGGACTCAGCAGCACCATATCATCTGCATAACTTATACTATTAATCATTTTCCCATCAATAGAGCATCCGATACCAGTGCTGCTGAGCTCCCCGATCAACTCATTGACGTAAAGATTGAAGAGCGCCGGGGAAGTCAAACCTCCCTGTCTCACCCCACACTCCAACCCATACGCTCCAGACAAAGCACCCGACCATCTGACCCGGTTGATTTGGTGGTCATACCAGTAGCCTAAGAGCTTAATAAGTTCATTAGGAAGACCTTGCTCGCGCAATTTCAACCATAAGATATTATAATCAACCAGGTCAAACGCCTTCGAGAGGTCCAGGAAAGCAGCATACACAGGTGTGTTTCTATCAGTATAGTACCTGACCGTGTGCTTGAGCGCCAGAATAGCAGTCTCCGTAGACAACCCAGCTCTAAAACCGAACTGTGCATCATGAAGACTGAGCTGTCCAGTTACTCTCCGCTCAAGCACACCATCAAGAACCTTTGCTGCTATAGTGGCCAGCGATATTGGCCTATAGTTATCTTTGTCTGAGACATCGCCGGTCTTGTTCTTGGCTATGGGCACAACTATCGTCTTCATAAGGTCAGTCGGCAGATACGAGTGCCTCACACAAAGATTATACAGCATCGATAGGACTCTTGGGAGATGCGGACCAGCATATTGTAAGTGTTCTATGCTGAGGCCATCGTGACCCGGAGATTTGCCCCTGGTCATCGACTGTATGATGTTCCGTATTTCTTTTGATGAGATACTAATCGGAACACCAGACAGTCCACTCTCAGCGACATAACCCCGTCCCTCTGACCGAAGCCGCGAAGTTACTTTAAAGTGCGTCCTAAACATGTTCGCAATCTCCTCAGGCTCAGTCATGCCATTTACGCTCACTGGAACCGCAGGTTTTGGGCTCACTCTCTGTGTGGATTTCCAAAATTTTTGAAATTGTTTTCCCCTATGTTCCGTTGCCAAAACGTTCATCTTAACTTGTTCTTCATTGTTCTGACAAAATTTTAACTTTTGTCTAAAAACTTTTCTTGTCTCACACATTTCCACAAATAGCTGCCCCGTGTGAGGTTTTCCAGTCCACACCCAATTCAGAAAGGCCCTTCTCGCGTTCCCGTGAGCGTCCCTGACATACCTGTTCCATCCAATCACTGTACGCCGACGCCGCCCACCCCCCACTAAACTAGAGCTGCCCTCTGCCGCTTCCCGAAGCGACGTCACAATATCATTATACAATGTATCAATTATTTTACTATGTCCCTTATTACAGCAAAAATGATCACAACAATTTCCGAGTTCAGATGGGAAGTCTACATTTTTAAGTTTCTCCATACATAACCTATAGTAACAATCCCTTTGTGCTGCATCTCTTTCACCCCATATAGCTTTATCAACTATCTTATTCTCAAGTTTAGCTGATGGATTCGTTGACCTAACCATTCCAAGGTTAACTTGAAAGGCAAGTGGAAAATGGTCAGACCAGTAAATATCATGGTAAACTTCAACCTTCCCTAGTGTTTTCCACGCTGCTTCAGACACCAAGCAATGGTCAAGCCAACGTCTGCTCCCGCATGCATCACTAACAAAGGTATACGTATCAGAATCTATACCTAACTTAACGTAATCGGCACAGCGCCAACTCTGTTCATCACAAAAACTTAATAGTTCCCGATCAAATAATTCACCAGGGTGCGCATTAAAATCTCCGAGTAAATATACATGTTCCAAGTTCACACTCTCAACGATAGCAGCCATTTCACTGAGGCACTCACAGAATTCATTTAAGTTCTCGATACAGTTAGTTGGCATGTACACACTAAACAATAACAACGTGCGATCGGCGCATGTCGCTTTGACAGCCGCGATACGATCACTCATACAAGGTATTACTGAAACGGATGTAAATACCGATTTTCTCCATAAGAGAGCCACCCCACCATATGGCCTTCCCTTCAATACCCCCGCCGATGTATCTACCGCAGATTTCCCAAAATAACCAAAGTTATCATCCAAACTACCAAGTATTGACAACTCATGCGGCAACAACCAGGTTTCCTGCAACGCAATGACATCCACAGACTTACAGAGGTTTTGTATACACACGTTTGACCTCTTTAAAGACTTACAATTGTAACTTACAAATTTAGTAAATAACTTATTACTATCAATATTCAGTGCACTATCCATTAACGAGACTTATTATTAAATGTACTGTCACTCGGCTGCAGGTCACCCCGCTGCCGCTCGGTTGCGCTATTATAGTAAACAAACCTACGGAAAGATACTCCAGCAGGCCACAGGTTTACATCCATAAAAACATTCAAGTCCTGCTTAGGTATTAAAAATTTATAAGCCGCATACCCCTTATTCCTTTTCATATCTATCTTACGTAATACAACATCTACTTTCGTTTTGCTCTTAATATACGTAGTTATGTCTTCGATTTTTGTTGCCTTGTTTACATTATAGATGTAAAAAGGAACACTAACATCAGCTGCCTTAAAAGTACAATGAGGCAGTACATCTGCCTTGCCTTTCAAACCAACAAAACGATTTTTCAATCGTCTCCGTTGTATTTTAATCCAACCTTCATTTGGCGACTCATTTTTCCATTCACCGCCTTCTCGCAAAACATCTGACAATTGTTTGCACTTGTGACGATCAGGAGTCGACGATCTATGCGTATCTTTACGCGCTAACACGTCACCGCTCGGCGCCGCGGTAAGCCTCATTGCTCCGTCCCTTACTGCCTTCGTCTCCGCCGGTGTCGCTGTCTCAGTTGCGCAGACGTCGCTTTTTGTCGAAACCACGGTAGGAGCCTCCACGCGCTCAACACTGCCCCTCCCGCAACCGGCGTCGTCATTCTTTGCCTGCGTGCGCGCCGCCGCCGACGAGACGACACTATTACTTATAATAGTATCGTTGTGCCTCTCGCTTACACCTCCTTCATACCTGTCAATCGTATCGTGCGTTGACCTCTCCGGTATAACATGTGTTAGCAGGCCAACTGGACCACTCTCATACTCAAAATTATTGTCAAGTAAACACGCTCCTCTCCTACGATTTACATTGATGCTCCTATATCCGGAATTGCTCGACATTTTCACTTCAAGATCCTCCGACGTGACGTATTTTTCTTTAATGACAGCCACGTCTTCTTGTAGTTTAATAATATCTCTAAGAAGCCTAGTAGCGTCCAGGTGATCGAACGTTACTGGTGGAAGTTTATGGAGATATCTGGCTACAAAAATCGGCAATGACTCGGGATCTACCTCCTTTATTAGCGAAATAATATCCTCGATGTCTCTTCGAGTTTTACCTTCTTTCCTTCGCTTAACCTTTCGGCGAGATGTATCAACTGACTCGAACAGCAATTGTTTAGCAAGCGTTATTTCTTCTTCTGTAAACGCTGTAGCACATAGACGAACCATACTGTCCTCATCCATGATTGCCGCTTTATTTTGAATGAAAGCGAGCAACTCATTAATCACGACGTTGCAATTACTACACTTCACTGTGGACTTAGTCATTGTCACTTCACAAGGTCACTGACCGCTCGGTATAGCACTCGCTGTGCACGCGCGCTCGCTAACACAGCTGAGAGCGGAATGGAAATTAATGCATATATCAGAAAAACTACATCAGTAAAAGGTGTCTGTAATGGCGTCAGCAGTTTACCTCAAAAAAATCCGTTGTATTCCTTGACCTACAACTTGCCGGAACCAGTGTGCGCCGTCGGTTGAGAGTGGTCATCTTTTAACTGCCAGGACTTAATTAGAATTTTATATTTTTTTTCTTTTTTCTTTGTTCTCACATAATATAGAAGCACCAGGAATAATGTAGACAGGATTCTGTATTATCTTAATTTAAAAGAGTGTCCTCGTCTTGCCCGTTTTTCTCCATAGAAATCTATTTTTTGGAATGGGCTAACTTCAACTTCTAATGGGAACTAGCTTCAACTTTCTGACTAACTCACCGACTCTTTGATAGTCAAAATTGTCTGTAAATGGTTTAATTGAAATAAATGCTTTGAGTCGTGACTGAATGAGGAACGAATGAATAATAAATAATAATAATAAAACGTTTATTTTCTGCACCACACAATGAAACGTTAGTACAATACATATTTGGGTATACAAAAATACATTGATGTTGTGGAGACTGGAGCCTGTACTAGGGATACCTGTGTTACAGGTCTCCAGGCCTCCATACTACACGGACAAGTCACACAAGACGTTTGTATCACGTCTACTAACAAAAATGAATACGAACTACTGAACCGATACTAACGAATGAAACAAAGTGATGAATGTTATCAAATATTTTTTATTTTGTGTTTATATGGATGACCTCTTGTCAAAGTGGCGTCCTCATTATTAAAAATCCTCATTATTACAACTTTTTTTCCTAAAACATTTATAAGTTACACTGGTTAACTACAAACATGCATTCAACATTAAAGCGAACAACTAAAAAAAAAATGTATTATTTTTGGCGTCGTGGAAACACTGTTACACGAAATAAAAGTAAAAAGTTAATAAACAACTCTCTAGGTTTAATTAAAATGTAAGAAAGCGTGAACCATGTAATTATGTACCTGCGTACAAATACAAAAATTCTCGGGCTTTGGATTCACTTGATGTCACAGAGTAAAAATAACTCTCAGCCTACATGAAGATAAGTGTACCTATTCTTTATAAATAAACTAGCGACCCATCCCCTGCTTCACATGGTTTTAAAGACTTGACAAAATATCAAGATTTATTTATCATATTTATGTAGGTTAGTTCTTAATTAATTATGCAAATAAACCTTCCGGAATACATTCTCTAAATGATGGTGATAACCATATCATATTCCGTTACATAGTTTACACTTAAGATTTTAGAAGAACATCGCGGTCATACAATAGACACAAAAACCGAATTTATTTAAAAAATAATAATAAGATGATTGATTAATATGTAGGTATAGAACGTAGACAGCTCTGTCTACGGTACCTATAGAAGGAGGGACTGACTGACTGACATATCGTTCACTGCACATTCTGCCTCAGACACCTACTTTGTTGTTTGTTTCTTGGCTGTTTACTACTAACACTAGTTATAAGATATTTTTACTAACAAAATGGACTATATTGTTGTCCGAATCTAATATATAAATAAATAAATAAATAAAATAAAATAATTCAAAAAGAGCAATTTTTCGGTACGATGATATAAAGGGGTAAAAATAGCAATATTATAGTCAGATCTTTCTACCTCCCTCATTTGTAGGCTTTATTTAGTGTACTGTCGTTTTATAAAGCAAAAAATAGCAAAAAGAATAAAATTTGCTGCGTTCACCTCTATGGTTAACTCAAAATTGCAGATTTTTTAAGTCACCCTTTTTGCAAATGAGCGATATATTATGTCGGTTTTTGTGCCTGTCTGTGTGTCCGCGTTGCTCTTCTAAAATCTTAAGTCTAAACTATGTAACGGAATATGATATGATTTTATAATAATATCAGCGCACATGGCCCATTTCACTGATAGGTAGGTACTAGAGATTTGACATTTTTCACAAAATGTTCCTTTTGTAATGTCGGCGAGCACTATGAAGGGAAATTCGACCTTTCATCATTTTCCCAACTGTATTGGGGTCGGCTTCCAGTCTAACCAGCTGCAGCCGAATACCAGTATTTTACATGAAGCGACTGCCTATCTGACCTCCACAACCCAGTTGCTGAGTAATACCGTTGGTAAGACTGATTGTCAGACTTTCGGGCTTCTGTCTACCCGTAACAACTGTCAAAGATGTACAAATGACATCCAGTACCAACGCGAGGCACGGAGGTGTCTTGATATGGAAAATTCTACTTTTAAGGGGGTGAAAATAGAGGATTTGGTTTGTATGGAAAATCTTATTATTTGAGTTAATAAACTTGAAACTTGACACGAATACATTCTTAAAGAAATAATAAAGTTTATCAATATTCGTTTTTTAAAACTCCACTTCAAAGGGATTTTATTTATTTATTTGCTCTCATGGAAATCACATCACACATTTTACATTAAATTACTGTCGGTTTTTGTACGTGAACCCTGTCACTGCAAAGTATATGTGTTGGTTTGCTGTGGTGTGAAGTGTGTGAAATGTGAGTCTGTATAGGGTCGTTAAAGTTTGTATGGAAGAATCTCCACGCGCGATCCGATTAACTCGAAACTCGGTAATATTACTTTTGAAAAAAAGTAAACAGTTTTTGGGTTTTTCAAACATTGACCCCTAACTGGGTAAAAAGCGGTAATTAAGTCTGTAGGTGAGGAAGTTACTTCGTGTCTTGATTAACTCAAAAGTTAGTATAGGTACATACCTAATCTAAAAGTTAAATGACACGTCTAAAGATTTTTTTTCTCAGGAGTGAAGGGAGGATACAGTTTATTAAAAAAATATTTTTCCTTTGATCAATAAACTTGCAAATTGACCCAACTTCTTAACTAAATAAATACATAATATGGAGCGTACCCATATATTTCCGAAAAACACCGTTGAAAGGGGTGCAGCGGGTGTTGAATTGTGTAGGGGAAAATACAATATCCACGTGGACGAAGTCGCCGGCGAAGAGCATATTTTTTAATAGGTACCGTTTACAAGCGGCCAAGTGCGAGCCGGACTATAGTATAGTTAAAATCTCGCTGCAGACTTGGTCATAAATCATAATCGGAGTAGGGATGTGCGCTAGTTGCGCGCGCTCAAGGCCATTATCGATAACAGAATCATTAAGGTTATTTTAATTTTCTATTTTTAGTTTTATATATACGTTCTTTTGTTTATATATTTAATATGCTTTGTAGTAAATTTGGTAATAAAATAAAAAAAAATGTGTATTTATTTCTATCACCCATTTATAAATATATAAAACTATCGATATAACTCATCGACTGCAGTAATACACAGGACTACGTGTGGGCGTGGCTTGCCCATAAGGCCCGTGAGTGGGAAAGAGAGCGAAACACTCGAATGATTTATGACCGAGTCTGCAGCGAGATTTCAACTATACTATAGCACACGAAGGGTTCTGTACCACCGTGCAATATTTAACACTACATATTTCTCTAACACGTTTCTCGTATGAGGACCTTTAATTTTTAACTTATATTATTTTTGTTATAGCTGCCATAGACTCTTTGAAAATTTCAAGTGTCTACCTATTACGGTCTAAAAGATACAACCCTGTGACTGACGGACGGGCGGACAGCAAAGCCTTTGTAATAGCTTCCCATTGGCACCCGCTGGGTACGGAACCCTCAAACCGAAATAATGACAACCAATCAAAGCATTTCAAATATTTGATAACAAAGGGCCAATTCCCGTATTTAAAAGAACATTCGCATTCTAATCTCAGTCTCAATCTGTCAAAAATACCTCTAATTTCCCAACATTTTTTACAAGTTTTGGACATTGTTGGTGGCTGAGATGAGATTGAGACTAGATTTTTAATGTTCTGAATTATAGGAATTCGACTTTAATTTCAATAGCCTTTCAGAAATCGGGGATAGGTTATAAGTAGGCACACACAGTGGTGGGTAACGACCACGTCACGACGCTTTCGAGCACTGTGTGACAGCTACCCCTCTCCTCGAAGTGAGACAATTGAAATGAAAAGTGTGTATGCGAAGCGTGTCTCTGCCACTAAGCGTCTCTGTAAGTTGTTCAGATTATTCGCGTAACAATTAGGTACTAGTTGTAACAAGATTATTAAATATAATTATCTGGCCTACTTAGATGACAGTTCCTTTTTAAAGCCCGAAGTGTCATTTTAACCTAAACCTATGGAGTATACTTACTATAATACCCGGTTTATTATAGTAAGTATACTCCATAGGTTTAGGTAGATAAAAAAGGGTAAACGTAAAAAACCACGTGACTCATAGATGCTAAACCTTTTATTTCAAATGTTAAAATCTTAGTATATAGAGTCACATATTAATTGGCTCTATTCTGAATCTGAATCTGATGAACTATCTGTCACATTAATAATAAAGCGTTGAGTAGTATCATCAATTATTTTGTCTAGCTTAAACATTTTCTGGTCTTCTTTTTTTACATGACCCTCGCAGTGTTTACAATTCTCAGCAGTCACATTAGCTAAAGCCTCTGGCAAAAGAATTTTTAGGTCATCCATTTTAAAAGTTTTATTTTTCTCTGCTACACATATTAACTCAATTGTATTGAGCTCACAGTGATATGGTGGCAGGCGCAATGCTGTGACACCATTTCCATTGGCTAATTCATTTAAAAACCAATAACGATAAATAACAAAAACCAAACAAAGAAACAAGCTAATATTATCACAATCCAACAAAATCGAAACGCACGCATACAATCGCAAATGTCGAGAGCGCTGTTAACAAAGGCGTCTGGTTAACCGACTAAACGCCTGCCACTTCAGTTGCCAAACTACGTCACAGTTGTACTCTTCAATTTAGCAACGTTATCTATAATACGTAAAACATAGCTTGATCTCTGCGACATAAGTCAAACTGACATTCCTAGGGTTGTCATGATATAAAAAATTGTCGATAGAAATTATCGACGTTTCTTACTATTATCGATGCTAATGTAACATTTAATTGGGTTTAATTTAATTACAAACGTTACTAAATTAAACGAATATTTGAATAGAAAATACATTTATTCTCGTAAAGTACACCCCAAATCCATTTCTGAATCGCTAGAACAATCTTGTAAATTTATTATAAACTCTTGTTCGCAAATATTATCAAATCGGACGTCCCGCTCCCAATCTTCTTCCATTAGTTTTCTGCATTTGGTTACCACCTTCTTCCAGTTTTCTGCAGATACATTGTCGACCGCACAATGATTCATCGCCCATCACTAATTAGGTTGGCAAAGTATGACATTTACGGGTACTTACTGTCTGTCTGTACTACTATGAAATTCAGAACTTCATATGCGTGATTTTACTGACAGCTGTCGCAGAGATCAAGCTATCTTTTACTAAGTATAATTCGTTGTATTTTCTAAAAGGTTTGGGGAACCTGTCTTTTTGGGCTCTTTACAATAGACAGATTACAAAATATTATATAATTATAATAAATCTAACTAAAAATTTGTGCTCAACCAGTTACATCTACGAAGAGTAGTTTAAGAATAAATGATAAAGTTTAACATACCATAATAAAAGAGGAAACTATCCTGTGATCGAAAATAAATTTAATTTTGTTATAACGTATTTTTAAACAAGGAAGTTTCAACACTATAAAAAAACCCTTTGTACGATTTGTTTACCTTTTTTTAACTACCTAAACCTTTAGAGTATAGTTACCTACAGCGGCTACAGTTATTCGCGTTGAAAGCCATAGATAATATACGCATGTAAGTACGGGAATGGACGCAGAGATGCTTCTAATTCCATTGGGTCCAACAAATTTGTTCCGGTCTGGTGCAAATAGGTCGTGCCGCCCCGCCCGTCGCTCTTACAATATGTATTGTATCTACTATCTGTAGGCACATACCTACCTACATACTAGTACTAGTACGCAAGCATGCGTTATTTGAATGCATAGGAATACAAAATGTTCGATGACTTTGACCTTGTATAAATTAAATCGTAATGATTTAGTGACCGCACGACTATAAGTATAAATCTACAGATAAAAAAAAATATTTTTGTCATTTTCTATTTGAACATGAACATGACGCCTGAATTCACTGAAGCGTTTGGCACAGATGTACCTATAGATCTCGTACAGATGGTTTCCATGCTATCATCAGGAAACAGGTGGCATCGCTTGTGAGGAGGATTCGGGGAGTAGCAACAGCATCCTGAAAGTCGTGGCTGAGGAGCCGACCGCTCCTGTGCTGAGGCACCTCGTGTGGAATCATTGTCCGCATGAGGTGGCTCTACTGTCCGCAAGTACATGTCTCACTCACTTGTTTGCCTTTATATTTTGTTACTAATCATAGTGTTTTTGATGTAGTATTTAAGGTGTGTACTAACAAAAATGGTTCCTATGTTGTCCTAAATAAAACAATTTATTATTATTGTACACCCACATTAGCTAGTTCTGTTTCAGTCAAATGTAACAGTGGGCGACGCTATTGCCATCAACCGGGCACAAATTCAGAATCCCCTTGCTATAGAGAAATTCCAGATGGAAAAACCCAAAGACACTTTGCCCACCCAGGAATCTAACCCAGGATCTCAGCAGTAGCGCTTACGGCCACTTTTTTTTTTTTTTTTTTGTTTCCGTGGTGGAAAATCCTCATGGATGTCCGCCGCCCTGGGGCGGACGGCGGGGTCTGTCAGACTCTTACTGACTAAAAACCACCCCGGTGTTCCATCTCACACCTACGCCGGGGGTCGCGGGAACGTACGATCCTTCCGCAACCCCCGACTGGTGCCGGCCCGCCGCTGCGGGCCACTTCGGGTCTGGGGGGGAGTGAGGTGTTTGACTCCCCCCGTGACGTCTAAAAGGGGCGCGCGTGGAACACTACGCGCCGCCACCTCGGGTCCTGGTGTGTGGCGGGCGACGGACGTCCCCGAGTCCGTCGCCCCTGGACCCATTTAGGGGGGCTGGAAGAGGGCGTTGTCCGCCCTCCGCCGACGCCCGGTGCGCCTTCTGCGGGCCGGGTGAGTGGAAGAGATCTCCCTCTCCCTTTCCGCAGCCTCCTTCTGAGCGCTTACGGCCACTAGACCAACGAGGCAGTTGGCGTAATAGTAGGTATTTAATAGTAAGTATTTGATAGTAGGTATTTAATAGTAGGTATTTAATAGTAGGTATTTAATAGTAAGTATTTGATAGTAGGTATTTAATAGTAGGTATTTAATAGTAGGTATTTAATAGTAGGTATTTAGTAGTAGGTATTTAATAGTAGGTATTTAGTAGTAGGTATTTAATTGTAGGTATTTAATAGTAGGTATTTAAGGGTAAAGTTTTAACAATGCTTCTTATCAATCAACGCTGATAACGATTGAATTATGAAGTCGTTCGTGACACATATGCAACATGACGTTGGCCAGGAAATATACAGGGTGGCATCGACGCGGAAGTCGGAACCTGTTATTAATTTTTCGTCATTATTAAAAAAAAAATGCTGTTCCATACATTTTCCATAAACCATACGTAGGTATTGCACTTTCTATGAAACAGCTGGTTTTTTTTTATAACCAAAGTAAAATTTCTACGCTAGGGAGTCTGGAATCATGTACTAAACTCATGGTTTCAGTTTACGCGTCGACACAAATAGAAATACAAAAATATTTATTTCTATATTGTGTCATACATAAATTGAGGCAGACCCAGTAAGTTACAAAAGTACTTATGTCGGAGCTGTCACACTCTTCCCTTTGGCACGTGATAGCTTATCAATGGTGTGGATGAGGCTACTAAGTAAATAGAGAGTTTAAGTGACTACATGACCTAAACGCGAGTTTTATTATGCCTAAAAGTATATGATCCACTGCAGTAAACAAAATCAGAAAAATATATGATATTCTTCAGGATATATGATAGTTAGATAGTGTGCTGAAAACATAATACAACTAATTTGGTACGATAAATAAAAGTCACGAAGATAACTCAAAAAATTTCTTTTAACGATTTAAAACCATACTATCATTCTGTATTTTTTTTCGATTGTTCTCCAAGCGACATATTAACGTGATAGTGTTTTAATTTTTTAGTCCAATCAATAGATTTTTTGTAAATAGAGAATTGCTTCACAGTTTGCAATAAATTACCAGCTTTCTGTCATCGCGCTTCTCTTTCTTTTTTATGCAGTCCGACAGTGACCGCGCTTTAGCTGTTGTCAGCCCTTAAAGAAAAAGTAAAAATAAAATAAAACGCCTTAAAGAAAAAAATAATAAAACTGCGAAACAGTCGTCTCACAGAAGGAGGCTGCGGAAAGGGAGAGGGAGATCTCGTCCATTCACCCGGCCCGCAGAAGGCGCACCGGGCGTCGGCGGAGGGTTGACAACGTCTCTTCCAGCCCCCCGGTCCAGGGGCGACGGACTCGGGGACGTCCGTCACACAGTCCGTCCGGAAACAAAAAAAAAAATGGTTCAATAGAAATGTGAAAATAGAACTAGTTTTTTATTATAATTTTACAGCTGTCAGTTGAAAACGATTCTCCCTAGTGCTGAAAAGTATTATTTTTAATCCGCTCCTCAGGCAACTTCAGACCTACTTTCCGAGTATGAGTAATGCAAAAAAGATTTAAACGTGAATTTGTTCCTGGCACATTTCTCTTCTGTAGGTATTCTAAATCCAAAGTAAAAAAAAGCATGACAGAGGCGGTAAAAATTAACTTTATCACGATAATTTTTCGTCTCTGTGTGTATTAACTTAACAACACTGGTTGAAAGAACATGAAGTAGTGTTTATCAATGATGATAATTTTACCATTCAAAGTGCATTTGTAAGGAAAAGTGCTATTCGCGGTGGATCTTTAGTTCTTGTTTCAAACAAGTTGAAATGTAAACAACGTTCTGATTTAGTTAATCTTTCCATCGAGCGCACTATTGAGTTGTCTTGTGTTGAACTCGAGCGATACGTTATAATTTGCGTTTATCGACCCCCCTCTGGGGATTTTATTCGTTTCGAATCGGTAATGGAGGATTCACTGAATAAATTAAAATCAAGTAATAAAAGTATAATTTTATGTGGTGATTTTAATATTAATATTTTAGAGGTTACTCCACTAAGTATTAGACTTCTTAATCTGTTTAGGTCCTTTAATTTAATTAACTTGTATTTTGAACCTACTAGGATAACAGCATCTTCATCGACTTGTATTGATAATATTTTTAGTGATTGCGATGCCAAAAATAAATTAGTGTTAAGTGACTTACCGTCTGACCACTGTGGATTATTAGCTAGCTTCCCTATGCCAATACATAAAAAGCCACATAAAATAGAATGCAGGCCTTATACAGCTAGTCGTTGCAACAAGTTTAAAAATAATATAGCCCTTAGAATTAAACCGTCGATTGTAGAACATGATAATCCTAATATAATCTATGGAGCCCTTTTTGATGTTGTGCAAAAAGAATACCAATCTACTTTCAAGGCCAAAAGTATTAATATTAATGGCACCTCCGCTATCTTCAACCAATGGGCTACTCCAGGTATTTATAAAAGTAGAGCGAGACTATACGAGTTATATGGTTTGAAAAATTACAGGTTTGATACTCCTTTCCTAGAGTATGTCAAAAATTATTCAAAATTATTTAAAAAGATTTGTGTTTTTGCTAAATCTAAATTTTTAAGCGATACAATTAAAAATTCGAATAACAAAGTAAAAACCACCTGGAAAATTATTAACAATGAAACGGGTAAGTCGGTTAAACAAGAAAGACAATTAGAGATTATGGTCGACAACAAATTAGTTAATACAGCAGCTGACGTAGCTGAAGCATTTAATGAGTTTTTTGCCAACATACCTATAACTACGACTCGCTCCTTAAATTCGTCCCCATCTGAAGCTGAAAACCTTTTGCATAATAGTGTGCCTAAATATAGTCGCTTATTTAGCTTCGAACATGTAACACCTCGTGATGTAATTAGTGTTTTTAACACACTCAAGTCAAAAAACACTGGTGATTACTGGGGCATCTCAATTAAACTTGTAAGTAATATAATCGACATCGTAGCCCCCTATCTAGCTGTTACTTTTAATAAATGTGTTGATTTAGGAACTTTTCCTGACCTCATGAAGAGTAGTAAAGTCATACCATTATTTAAATCGGGTAATAAAAATAACGTTGGCAATTTTAGGCCTATTTCTATCTTACCTGCATTTAGTAAAATATTTGAAAAATTTATACTCAAGCAGTTGCTAAGACATTTTAATTTAAATAGCCTCCTTCATGATGAACAATATGGCTTTACAAAAGGTCGTTCGACTACAGATGCGGGTGTTGCTCTGCTGAAACACATATTTAGCGCATGGGAGAGCTCGCAAAATGCTATTGGAGTTTTCTGTGATCTCTCCAAAGCCTTTGATTGCGTGCACCATGACACGCTTTTGCGTAAACTAATTCATTACGGCATTCAAAACGAAGCTCTTAACGTATTAGATTCATATTTACATAATAGGCACCAATGTGTAGATGTTAATGGTGTGAAATCTTCCGGGCTACCAGTTCAGTTAGGTGTACCTCAAGGCTCTATACTGGGCCCATTTTTATTCTTGGTGTATATAAATGACTTACCATTCTATTTAAAGGGCATCTGTGACGTTGTACTATTTGCTGATGATACCTCTCTTATCTTTAAAGTAGACAGGAATAGACAAAATTTTGACGACGTAAACAGTGCACTATCAATGGTTACAGATTGGTTTACCACAAATAACCTAGTTCTCAATGCCAAGAAAACGAAATGTGTAAAGTTCGCCTTACCGAATGTTAGAAATCTAGGACCCAACATCGTCTTAGATAAAGAGGTACTTGAAACTGTAGACTCGGCAGTATTTCTGGGCATAACAGTTGATGCCAAGCTTCAGTGGGGATCACATATATCATGCCTAGCGGGAAGGCTCAGTTCGGCCGCCTATGCTGTCAGGAAAGTAAGACAATACACTGACGTTGATACAGCTCGGCTAGTCTATTTCTGTTATTTTCATAGCGTCATGTCCTACGGCATTCTGCTGTGGGGCAAAGCCGCTGATATTCAAAATATATTTGTTCTTCAAAAACGAGCTGTACGAGCAATTTACCAGCTAGGTGCTAGAGTTACTCTGAGAGATTTTTTTAAAGAGATTGGTATTCTCACGGTGGCCTCACAATTCATCTTCGCCAACATCTTATATATTAGGCAAAATATACACTTATACACAAAAAACAGTGATATTCATAATATTAACACTAGAAACAAGGAGAAACTACGTGCTCCCTTTCACCGGCTTCATAAGGTCCATAACTCATTTGTTGGGCTTGGTATAAACTTTTATAACAAGCTTCCCTCTTCTTTGTTAGAATTGCCTTTTAATGCGTTTAAAGCTAAAGTAAAATCCAACCTTTGTTCAAAGGCATACTATTCAATCAACGATTACTTAAACGATAAAAATAGTTGGTCGCTGTGATTAACTCAAGACAATGTTTATGTTCTTTCTCCAAAATTAGCTTACCTACTGACAAGTTATACGAGTTCATATAATTGTTTATTTTATTTGACTATATTTATTAGTCACCTTAGTTTAATTTAATTTTTATTTATTATTGACATAATCTACTCATTTCAATGTTTTTTAATGAGTTGTATTGCAATATATGGTTAGCTAGCGACCTCGACAGTTCATCATATTATTCTTTTGAGCAACCGGCAGCAAGTTCGTCATGCTCCCTTAGATGTCAATGCTTGCGGTAGCGTCGGGGGTCGGGTTGCCTCCTTCCCTCAAATATGGCGAGGGGGGTAATGGCTGATCTTTGCGTTATGCTCGTGAACGGGTGCTGCTTGTGGTGACAGGTCAGCTTGCTGACTATGGTTTTGTTATTGTTATTAGAAATTAATGTTTCTTTATTTTACTTCGAAGGTCCTAGTTTATCATTTGTGGCTACTAGTTACAGCTATATACATATAAACATAATGCAGCATTGCATATGTAAGCGGGCACGCCCTTTATGCCAGGAGGCTTTTTATTATGTATTAAGTTCTGTTTGCGTTTTTGTTTTTATTATTTATTTATGCTTGAGTATAGTTTTAAATATTGGCGTGTGCTAGCTGACATATGGCAAATAATTTTAATATTTTTGTGTTTCGTAATGTTAATTTATTTATTACTTACTATATGTATAGAATCCAGTTCTTCTAACTGAACAGACAGCAGTGCTGCTGGGGAGTTTGTTCCGCCACTTCTTCTTCCCAGCTAAAGCACTAGGAAGTGGTGAAGGGTGGGCGTTTTGGGGGGACTGTCTTATGTGATTTTGACGTTCAAAAAGTGCTGATTCTCAGCCTAATTTGAATAAATGACTTTTGATTTTGATTTTGATTAAAGACTAAATTGTTTTTAATCGAAATTTTAATTTTGTCACAAGTTTGTTAATTAAATTCATACCTACTGTTGGTTTTTTCTTTACCATGACACGCCGAAAAACCAGAGAAGAGATGTTGAGAGCAATAGGCATACTGGAAGCGGGCTCGATCCAGCGCAGTGTTGCTGATGCCAATGGCACCAGTAAATCGGTCTCGCTACCGGGACACTGGTGAGGTGGCTGAACGGCACCCTGGGAATACTTGAATTACCACCGCAAGACCGATTGTTACAAATAACGGCGAAAAGACAATTTACCGCTACAGCTAGGCAATTGGTTTTGAAGTTACAGTCGGAGCACCAGGTTCTGGTGAGCGATCAAACTGTAAGGAGGAGACTGCACGAAGTCAACCTTTATGCTCGTAGACCACTTCGGATTCCACTACTTGATTCGGATTACACTACGAGGCAATCGCGGACGACGGTTGCAATGGACAAATGAATATTTGGCTTCAAACGATCGCCAAAGGGTTAGCCCATTACATTAATCGGGGTCCGTTTAAAAAAATTATATGAGCGTCGCGGTCCGTTTACTAGCAACCAAGATTAAAAATATCAATTCAGAAATAATAAAAAGAAAAGAAACCTAAATCATTTTTGGAACGAATTTCTTTAACGCGGCTTGCGGTAGGAGTAACCTGGTAGAAACTGTCACGTAAAAAAAAGCGTTATGAGCTCCATGTGACTTTCGCTCTCAAAGGAAAGAGAGAGAGAGATATAGTTTTCACGATTTTCGAGGGTGCCCAAGCCAATAGTGAGGTCAAAATGAAAATCCAAGGTGGCAGCTGCAATCACTTTCAAATTTCACAATTCACATCATGGTGTTGTTTTCCTAGGTAAACAGACTCGTCCACAACTTCGAGTGTAGTGTCTCCAATCTTCATGAGGGTGGCTGTTACATGGGCATTTGATTATGACCTTTGACTTGTCCATGTTAATTTAAAACCCACTCTTTCGGTAGCTCTACTGAGGTCATCGAGCATAAGTACTGAGGTCCTCCATAGTCTCAGCCATGACTAGTATATCGTCGGCAAACAACCGACATAGCCGGAAGAATTGCCAAACTTAAGTGGCAGTGGGCAGGGCACATTTCTCGTAGAACAGATGTCTGATGGGGCCGAAAGGTTCTGAAAGTCCAGCCATAGCAAGGTGGAACAATAATGTCATGGGCGGGAATACGCCTAGGCGGGAGAACCGACCGTTTGGGTTCACGGAAACTTAACTGCTGCGAAATACCGTGTCGAGGTACTCGAACCAGTAGTCCGATCACACCGATTGCATTGCAAATGGGTCAAGATAATGCCCGCCCACGTACGGCTCGAGTGGGAATTCAGTGGCAGCAGCAACATATTATGTGACGTGGCAACCTGGACTGACGAAGGGCTATACAAAATGTTCCCGAAAATCTGGTGATAGACAGTAAACTTTCATGCATCTTCGTCGAACCTGGGATCTCATACCACAAGGTGATATCCATAACCTCATTTTAAGTATGAATAATCGTTGCAGATCCGTTAATAACATCCCAAGTGCATTTAAAGATTATTAATGTTTATTTTGCTGTCAATTTAATGTTTCATTAAATTTGATTCCTTTATTTAATCACCAAAAACAGAATTAGGTACGTACCTACGTTTTTTTTTGTACATTGTCAACGTTTTTTTTTACTTCTACTATAAAAGTCCGTTTTTAAAATACATTTTTATTTAATTTCGCATTAAAGTATAAAATACTAAGCATTTTGATATAATATTTATTTATTAAAACTATGCACAAGTAAAAAAAATACTGTACAAAGGCGGACTTAATGCCTGAGGCATTTTCTACCAGTCAACCTTAGGGTGATGCAGAGATATACCATGGCAGGTGCAACATACGGGATAGATAGCACGGAAATGTCTATAAAATACAAGAATAATTACTATTATGTAGATACATACATATAAACAAAATAAACCTTGGTCAGGAGAAATAACGATCGTTAGAGGAGAAAACGAACCCAGCAACTTAGCGCTGGGATGTTTCAACCAACTTCTGACGGATATGATCACTTGCCTATATGTATTTATGTTAAAATATTTTCCAAGCAGTTACTTTTCAATACATGAATAACTGAAATATCCCCAGATTGTGTCGATGTCATCCTGTATTATTGATGATTTTAATGTTAATCAGTTAATATACAGGGTTAATGTACTTGTAATTGGACGTATATCCGTCAGGAGCTGATTGGCCAAAATACAACAAATTGAACCCCCCATAAGTATGGCCGTAATTCAATAGGTTTCAAGATATTTGAATTAAGGGTTTTTCAACATTTACCCAAAATTTTACATGTAATTTCAAATAAAAAATAACTACATATTGAATGGGTACCATTAAAAAATGATATTGTAGCTGACACTTCAATTAAGTTATGAACATAATTTAAAGTACAAATAATTAAAATTATGAAAAAAAAAAGTTGTTTTAGTTTTATTTCAGTCGCGCACACCCAACAAAGCGCCTAACACACATACGAGTACACACACCCTCACGTCCCTCGCACGGACGAACACCACTCCACACACAGACACACACTTCCGCACACAAATAACCTAATTAACAATACATTAGCTTATGTAAGTTTTTAAATTCCACTCGAGCCACCAATGTTTCTAGAATGTTTTGTTTCTTTGTTTTATTTTTTAGGTTGTCAGTGTACAAGAACATGACAAAGTAAAATGTATTATTTTGTAAAAGGGCGGAGACCTGGTGTCCTGAAATACAGGCCTAGAGCTTAGTTTAGGCACCAGTCTCCCACAATATTAAAATGTTATCCGACTTTGATATCATGAAATAATTGTATTTTTGTAAGTGAGAAATAAATCTTATATTATTATTATTATTTGTTTGAACGATTAATGTCATAGTATATCAATATCTCCGAGTAGACATCTACATCCAACATGGCAACATAACTTGTCATATAATAAATAAACTAACAAACTATTAAAATTAAAATATGACTATTTTAACTAAAACTATTAACAAATTAGAATATGGCGTCGTAAAATTCCTCCGCATCGCTGTCGACTGATAATGTACCCAAGAGACTGGCGGCATTGCCACATTGTATGGCAATGCTTAGCCTCTGGCCAAGGTAAAAGCCAGCCCTTGGGTCACGCAAAGTGTCAACAAGCCGTTTGGAGATTTCGTTGAACAAACCGTGAGCACTCGGACCCCACGGCCCGAGGGTTTCTACCCCAAACGGTTCGAAAATATAATTACCGATAAGGTTATTATACCTACTTTAGCCACTTGAGGTTTTCCGCAGCTGCAGCAGCAGCGCCAGCACAGTACGCCAAGCCAGGAAGATGGGATGGCGCAAGAGTATCGACACACGTTGCGTCCCCACACTAAAGGCCTTCCAAGGAAATAAAGATGTGCCGTCCGGTCTCTTGCCATCATCGCGTGCCAAGCCATTAGTCTTTAATACAGCTGGAACAACGACGACGACGACAAGATCTCGTCGGATGATGTCATTTATGTTAGCACACACACACTTCGGCTGCAAGACAGGCCATGGTGTCCGAGGCTGTTGACAACTTCGCCACAGTGACAGCAATGAGGGGAACAAAAAGGAGCTCCTAGTCGCAGGGAAGCAGCGATGCGGAAAGTAGTGTCGTCGAACGAAGTGCCTAGATGTTCGACGACGGTAGTGCATGAAGCCAAAGACCCGACACCCGCTTACCCACAGCCAGCAGGCACGCACGGTCCGCAGTAGTACCTAGCAGATGAGGTAAGTAAATTGTTCTGTATTACTCTGCAAAGCGGCTCATCCCACCGTCTCTGGGAAGATTGATTATCGGGTTGATCTGAATTTGGGCCAGCGAGTCGCCAGGCCTCCATAGCCTCGGTGAAGCACGGCACATCAAAATTAATCAGTGTGGAGGCTACGATTTTCCTGATTAATTTCGCAGTGGCTTAGACCGATGATTAGATATATTAGGCCGGTAAACAAACACTAGAAATTTTGCGGACGCCGAGGCCTCTCATAGGAATGGGAAGAGTAGCTTGTGTCTAAGCGCGGTTGTCCATAGCCATTGAGTGGCTGCCCCGCGACAGTTATACATTTGTAAGTGACGCGCACGGGTGCCAGCGATGGCTCGATCACTGTATAGTGACAAGTGCGACGCGGCGCGCAGTCGTGGATGTGTGCGTACTGCACGATACATACTGGTCTGATCACTATCCGTTAATGATTGAATGTAATGTGAATATTATTAAACCTAAAGTTACAACCAGTCCAAATACTTTCAATTATATAAAATGGGGACTTAGGGACAATAATCAAATACGAGACTATACTAGTTACTTACTGTAATTTAAGATTTAAGCAGATTGACTTCCCATCTGAGTTTTGTAATTGCGCAGATGGAATGTGCAGTGAACGGAACCATAAAATGACAATAAATAGGATGTATATCAATATTGTAAATATTTTGACTGAAGCCGCTAAAAGAAGCTGCATTGCACCTAAGTGCAACCGTAGTATGTAACGGGGTGGAACAGGCATGTTAGTGACGCTCACCGGAGGGCCAGGCTTTGTTTTCAGACGTGGGTATCGTATGGACGTCCTAGATCTGGCCATGATTATAATAATATGTGTGAGTCTAGGAAAATATTTAAAGAAAAACTAAAGTACTGCCAAAATAATGAATGTCAGATAAAGATGGACATCATTGCGGAACATCATGCGAATAAAAGCTTTGGCGATTTTTGGAAAAATACCCATAAACTGAATCCAAGGTCAGGCTCTCCGGCGAGTGTTGGTGGTGCGCATGAGCCGCGGGACATAGCCTGCGCATTTCGGCGGCATTTTAGTGTGGTATCACCGCTCGGGTCCGCGTCGCAGGTGCTCGCGGCTGAGGATCGGTCTGGGCAGATTAACATTAGATTCTCCGCCAAGGAAGTGGCCCAAATAATAAAGAAGATGGTGAGAGGCAAGTCCCCAGGTCACGATAGTCTTAGCATCGAGCATTTAAAATACGCGGGCGTACACCTGCCAAGAGTCCTTGCACTATTATTTAACTTGTGTGTTTGTCATGGTTATTTACCCGATAATTTAATGCACACAGTCGTTATAGTGCCAATTGTTAAAGACAGGATAAGTGACTCATCAGATCTGTCTAATTACAGGCCGATCTCGCTCGCGACTGTCATAGCTAAGGTGCTGGATGGTTTGCTTGACCGACAGTTGGAGAAGCACCTCCACTTACATGACGCTCAGTTCGGGTTCAGACCTGGTTTGTCAACTGAGAGTGCTATCCTCTGTCTCAAGCAAACTGTTCAGTACTATACGGACAGAAACACACCAGTGTATGCTTGCTTTTTAGATATTTCAAAAGCTTTTGATCTGGTGTGTTATGACAAGCTGTGGCAGAAGCTACAATGTGAAACAGATGTGCCACATGAGATTGTGTCTTTGCTCCGGTACTGGTTTATTAACCACCAGAATACCGTTAGATGGGCGGGTGCGCGGTCGGACGTGTATCGGTTGGAATGCGGAGTGAGACAAGGGGGTTTATCCTCGCCTCGTCTCTTTAACCTGTACATGAACCGGCTGATCGGTGAGCTCAGCAGCACTAATATTGGATGTTCCATAGACGGAGTGTGTATAAACAACATTAGTTACGCGGATTATATGGTGTTGGTAATTAGTGTTAGGTATAAGTGTGTGTGTGTAAAAAAATTAACTTAAACTGTGATAATAATATTTATTTTAGTATCAATTATTACATGTAAATATTCGTATGCCGCGTCTAGCGGTGGATATGTCGAGAACTATACCATTTATGTAACAACTTTGAAGGTTCCGTATCCTACGAATAAATGTCTTTGTCTTTGTCTTTGCTGAGCCCATCGATTGGTGCGTTACGCAAACTTTTGCGGATTTGTGAGTCATATACGACGACACGTTTGGTGTAGTGGCTACAGTGGCTAAGTGTAGTCAGCGAAACCAAATGGTCCTGGGTTCGAATCCCGGTAGGGGCAAATGTTTGTATGATGAATATGGACACTTGTACCCGAGTCATGGATGTATATTTTTATAATATGTATGTATTTACAAAAAAAAATGTATTTAAGTAGTGTATCAACCATCTGGTATCCATAACACAAGCCTTAAGTGTTAAGTGCTTAACTTGGAACTAGATGGTGCTGTGTGCAATGTCAGACGATATTTATATACCGGCCCATGGGCTCATTTACAACGCTAAAAAGAGTGAATTTGTAATCTTCAAAGCCGGTACCAAATGTTACTCATCCGTACCTCCTGTCACTCTTTGCGGCATTCCTTTAAAAAAGGTGCAGCGTTTCAAGTACTTGGGCCACTGGGTCTCTGACGACTTGTCTGACAATCTGGACATTGACAGGGAGCGCAGGGCGCTGTCTGTCCGGTGTAATATGTTGGCTCGCAGGTTTGCGCGATGTACTAGACCTGTGAAGGTGACTTTATTTAAGGCATATTGTCAGTCGTTTTACACGTGCAGCCTGTGGACCAACTTTACGCAGCGGGCGTACAGCGCACTGCGCGTACAGTACCTACAACAATGCCTTCAGGATACTGTTAGGGCTGCCGCGGTTTTGTAGTGCTTCGACTATGTTTTCTGAGGCGCGGACCGATGATTTTTTCGCGATCATAAGGAAGCGCAGCACTTCACTATTGAGTCGCCTACGAAGCAGCTCGAACAGTCTCCTGAGGGTGTTGTCCGAGCGGTGGGACCTGTCCCTGATACAGAGGTGGATGCAGCTTCATGTTAGCGCGTCTCCTCGTATTATTTGACATGCGTTTAGTTTATTTTCTAATGTGTAATGTTCTTTATATATTTTATTTAACTGTGACATTGGATAAGTAATGTAATGTGTATGTGTAATTTTATTTATTGCTGTTTATTTTAATGTACTTAATTTGTTTTTATTTGATTGAATTTTTTATATAATCTATGGACATGTCTGAAATAAATAAATTAATAATAAAAATAATAATAATAATATATAAAATCGAAGTTAATGTACGTCTAATAATTTGGTCCATTTTGTCTAAGGTGGGTGTGCTTCCATAAATGGGAAGCGCGAAGGAAATGTTATTATTCGTTAAATATGTTATTATGTGAAAAGAAATAAGTATGTTGTTTTCCTAAATAAAAACAAGAGCCTGTTTGAATAATTTTGATTTCTGGTTTTTTTTTTCTGGATTTTTGCTCAAATATTGCGTTAAATTTCGGGAGTGTCAGATGTCTGTCAGTACTGTCCGCCATATAAAGTTCACATTTAGAGTGGTTGTGATCAAGGCCAATGGAATAAAGTATTTTTTTAAGAATTTTAGGTCATTTAAATCGGTTTCTACATCACCTCCCAAAGTTCCATCGTCAAGATACCAACGTTAAATTTGGAATTTAGCTGTCGAATATTTGGGTGAATGGCTAAACTAAAAATCACTGGCCCGAGGGGGTCATCTTGTTGACAGCCAACAGCAGATTCCAGAAGGTGTTCCCGGTACAGTAATTTAGAAGGGTGTCTGTAGCATTGCCAAAGGAAACTATAGATTTGGGGTATTTCTTTTTTAGTTTCTGCCAGCAAGGTGTCCCTATAAACAGAATTGAAGGCATTCTTTATGTCAACCTTCAGGATGACCTCTCCTTTGCCAGAATTTAGGTAGGTTGACAAGGCGTGTACGGCAGCCCCTTAAGAACCTAGGTAATATTTAATATCACACAATAAACCTTTTCTGATCATAAAAGCTTATCTACAACATTACGATCTAAACTAAAACTAAGCTTAGTAGATAAATTTTTTGTAGGTCAGCGGTAAAAAGAAAATAGCAATTCCATACATTTTAACCGCGTAGGTCTTGCACTTTTATAGGAAAAAGTTTTTTTTTTTAAATAACTATCGGAAAGTTTCGAAGCAAGGGGTCCTGAATCCATGGTAACAGGTTGTGCGTCGATATTGTGCCACCCTGTACAGAACTGCATGAAACGTAAGATTTATTTTAGAAAGTGTCTGTGAGCGCCCATAAATAGTAGTATACAGAGTATTACACATTCCATAAAGGCTCGTAAACACTGGCGCGACGCGACGGTGCGACGTGTCGCGTGGCGATTCTGCGATATTATATCCGTAGAACAATTTTCTATGAAAACGCGCGCGACAGTACACACAGGAGCGATCTGTCGCGCCGCGACGCCGCCGTCGCAGCGCGTCGAGCAGCGTGACACATAGGTACATCTGTATGCCGTCGCGGCGATATCGCGGGCGCGACGACTCGTCGCGCTTGCTACGCGACGCGTAACAAGAGAGCACATAAATGGCGGTACAATCCAAGCTGAGCTATGTAGTAGACGATCTTCGTCAGAGGACGAAGACAGGTCTGTACGTGTTTGCCGAGCGTGGGGTCTTTGTTTCCGGGGTGGAAAATCCTCATGGATGTCCGCCGCCCTGGGGCGGGCGGCGGGGTCTGTCAGACTCTTACTGACTAAAAACCACCCCGGTGTTCCATCTCACACCTACGCCGGGGGTCGCGGGAACGTACGATCCTTCCGCAACCCCCGACTGGTGCCGGCCCGCCACTGCGGGCCTCTTCGGGTCTGGGGGGGGAGTGAGGTGTTTGACTCCTCCCGCGACGTCTAAAAGGGGCGCGCGTGGAACACTACGCGCCGCCACCTCGGGTCCTGATGTATGGGGGGCGACGGACGTCCCCGAGTCTGTCGCCCCTGGACCCATTTAGGGGGGCTGGAAGAGGGCGTTGTCCGCCCTCCGCCGACGCCCGGTGCGCCTTCTGCGGGCCGGGTGAGTGGACGAGATCTCCCTCTCCCTTTCCGCAGCCTCCTTCTGCGAGACGACTGTCTCGCAGAAGGAAACCACCGCGTCCCAGGACTCGTCGCTGCCGACCATCGACTCGACTACGGCCGGCAGCAACAAGTCACTGCCTACTTCTGAGATGAGGGCACGGCTGGTCGACATAACCCAACCTAACCTATTTTTTTTTTAAACGTTGCCCCACACTAGGAATTTCTCCTGTATCGTGGGTGCGTTTAAAAACATTTAAACTCACATACACAAACAGCCAGACCCGGAACAACTACTTGCAGGTCATACAAATATTTGTTCCGTGCGTGTGGGAATATTTATTCCAAAGTAAAATAAAAATCATAAGCAAATAGTAATTCATTGCAATACGTAATTTTGGAATGAAATACATAAAGGATGTCTGATGAAATTAACTTAACAGCAACGAACCAACCATTCAAAGCTAAAAAAGTCCTTGCAAATAAATATCAATCATTCTAATTTATACCTTATTGCAATGGTATAAGAGTTACATTGCAATAACTTAGTAATAGTTATGGCGGAGCGTGGCGTGGTCAAAGGAGTAGGTACATTTTTGCAGCTCCTGCGCCGCCGGCCGCCGCGCCTTCTCCGCGCCGTGCCGCACATGCCACGTGCTGCCATAGGTACCTACTATTTTATTCGTGGATCGTCGTGACTCAAAACTACGTTTTGTATTTTTTATCATTTTAATTTCACAAACACTGCTCCCTGTGTAGTGTTTGTGAAAATGAAGACTCTGACCTCATAATGTACAGTCACGAGCACGAATATGTTTACACTTAGCAACTTCTAAATGTGATTTTCTCCAACTGTAATTTTATGTTACGAATATAATATTTTGGAACCTATACTGTTATGAAATAAGCCTTATTTCAAAGTTGCAATCAATATTCCACGTGAAAATCGCTTTTAAATTTTGCTAAGTGTCAAACTCAAACTCAAAGCATTTATTTCAAATAAACCAATTACAGGCACTTTTGAATTGTCAAGGGGTCGGTCAGTCAGAAAGATGAAGCTAGTTGCCCATTCCAAAGCGTAGTAGGTACCTATGGAGAAGAACGGGCAAGAAACTCCATGGACACTCTTTTAAATCAAAATATTGTTACAAAGAAGTGGTTACATCATTCATGTTGTAATTATACATGTGAGAACGATGTAGAAAGACGTGCACGTTAAAAGCGTCCGTGATAAAAAGATTAAAACAATTATGGAATTAAAATAAGCCGTGGCAGCTAAGAAATGACCAGTGCCTACTGACGGCGCGGCGGCGCCCGTTCACGAACATGAGGTACTTATACTTACGACTGTATACTTATTACTGCTCGTGACTGTACTTACGGCAAGAATATAATATAATGTGAGGTCAGCTTAGACTGGCTTGATAATTTATTGATTCGCAAAACCATTTAGAAATGTTAAAATAACACGTAGCAATGGCGGCAGTGCAAAGGTATTATATTTTATTTTGTATTAAGACTTGTGTAAAATTTACCTATGGTTATTTATTTGAAATAAATTATATGCTTTGATTTGGTAAGTTTTAGGATAAGGTGTGCAGCGTCGACATATTTTATGTGGAATTTTTCACTTTTTGCATGGGAAATATGAAAAATTATTACATATTGAGTAAAAGAGGTTTGAGGGTTTTATAGAGGGGTCAACATTTTAATTATTTTTGCGATAGGACACACCGTTTACGAGATATAAGCTTATGAAAAGAAAAAAGATACCGTACTGTTTTTGCATCTGAAGTCGAGGTGTTGGTGTGAATTTTGGTTCATGACAACTAATTTTATTCCACACCTTTTCAATCGCGATTAAAAATAGTCAGATTTAGATAAGACAATCAAAATTTTTGGTGAAAAACGTCAAATTCAGAATAGCAAAATTGCCATTTTCACTATAATATTATTATAAATTATTATCTCAGTGCCATCTTAGTGCTGGCAAACTAAAATATAGTTAAGTTGTGTCACTTTAGTCAATTTCAGAATGCGAAATCGTCGTTTGACAGGAATAAACAAAATTTTGGTGATTTTTAGTCTAGTTTAGGGAATTTTGTGACAAAAGAATCGGCACCATTTTGTAAGACATCTGATTTTTTTTCTTTTACTTATTGCGTAATCTAAGAGCGCTTGGGCTCCGTTAGCAGTCGAGTGCGTGATTCAGTTCGAGTTCAACGTCTGAATGCGAGCGGCTGTGTTACATTAGAACTCCCACAGGACCTCGCGCGCAGTTGCTTTTGTGTTTGTGCAGACAGTATGTGTAGTAATTCTGAACATAGATATATTATTGACAATTTATACAATGACATTGTTAACATTTTATGTGAGGCATCTGTGCAAAGTAAGAAGATGAGAAGGTTTAAAAAGGGCAAAACGGTAGTGGGGTGGAATAAACACGTGAGAGAAGCTCATAGTCAGGCTAGGCAGGCAAATCAAACCTATGTAGGGCATGGTAAACCTGAAAGTGGGCCTGTTCATGACAACATGTATCTTACACGGAAAATATTTAAATCTAGACTGAAGTTCTATCAAAACCACCACGACCAGCTTAAAATGGATATATTAGCCTCACACGTTAGCGATAAAAACTTTCGAGCTTTCTGGAAGGGTACTAGGATGATGAATGGTAGGCCCAGTATGCCAGGAACTGTAGGTGAGTGTAGTGAACCTAAAGATATAGCTAACCTATTTAGAAATCATTTTAAAGTTGAGTCACCGCTTGCACACAGCTCTGTAGCCGCGGATGTTGAGGCCGTTACTGTCTGTGAGAACCCGATTGGGTTTTCTGTTAAAGATGTGAAAAATATTATTAATAACATGAAACGTGGTAAATCTCCGGGTAGTGACGGACTCAGCATTGAGCACCTGCAACAAGCGGGTAAACATTTATCTAGAGTACTGGCTATGCTCTTTACTTTCTGCATACGTCACTCGTACTTACCATCTAAGATGACGGAAACTATTGTTGTGCCTATAGCAAAGAATGTCGCTGGTGATATAACTGACGAATAATTATAGACCTATCTCGCTGGCTACTGTCATGGCAAAGGTCTTTGATGGTCTTCTGGACGCTCAGCTCAGCAAGTTTGTTAACTTACACGATGCCCAGTTTGGATTTTGTGAGTCTTTGTCAACTGAAAGTGCAATATTGACACTAAAGCACACAGTCGCTTATTATGTGGATAGGAAAACACCCATATACGCTTGTTTTCTGGATCTATCGAAGGCCTTTGACCTGGTCGATTATAATAAGCTCTGGACTAAGCTTGGGGAGGTCGGGGCTCCCGCCGAACTCACGAATATATTTTCTTTTTGGTATAACCACCAAAAAAACTTTGTCAAGTGGGGAAACGCGTATTCTGAAGAATATTCGCTTAAGTGTGGAGTGAGGCAAGGGGACTGACCTCTCCAAGACTTTTTAATCTGTACGTCAATCAGCTGATAGGTGAGCTCAGCAACAGTCATGTCGGATGCCATATAGATAACGTTTGCGTCAATAATATCAGCTACGCGGACGACATGGTGTTGCTGAGTCCATCTGTCGGAGGGCTAAGGAAGCTATTAAGTATCTGTGAGGCCTACGCTGAGGGTCACGGCTTAAGGTACAACGTTGGAAAAAGTGAGTACATGCTCTTTAGAGGTAATATTAAACAACCTGAGCATAAACCACCAGTGTATCTCAACGGGGTATCTTTGAGTCGGGTCTCTCGGTTTAGGTATCTAGGGCAGTTGTGACCGAAACCCTGCATGATGACGCAGACATTGAGAGAGAGCGGAGAGCATTGTCGGTGCGCGCTAACATGTTGGTACATAGGTTTGCGAAGTGGTACACCTTGCAAACCGCACAGGTAAAAATAACTTTGTTCCGAGCCTATTGCCAAAGCTTTTACACCAGCGCCCTATGGACCAACTACACGCAGCGAGCCTACAATGCTCTCAGAGTACAGTATAACAACGCCTTTAGGATTCTGGTGCGACTACCTCGATTTTGCAGTGCCTCGGGCATGTTTGCCGACGCGAGGGTGAATGACTTTTACGCTATAATGCGCAAAAAGTCAGCCTCATTAATTCGACGAATTCGAGGGAGCGGCAACGGAATCCTAAGGATGATTGCAGACAGACCAAATTCGGCAGCTGTGGGAAGGCTCATCAGGCTGCTCCTGATGCTTTTGTATTTTAATTTAATCATTTATATTAATAATTTATTTTAATTTAATTTTCATTTTAGTCCTTTTTAATAATTTATTTCTATTTAATTTTTGCAGTTGTATTTCAATTCAATTTTAAATTATTCTATTTCATATTTAAAATATAATTTTAATCTATTAATGAATCATGTTAACTAAATACATTAGGTAATGGATCTCCTCGTGACTAACATAGTTTTAAGATAATGTAATACTAACAAAATATGGACATTTCAAGGTCTGAATTTAACGATTTTTTTTTTTTTTTATTATTCAAAAAATTAATTACGTCCATTTTTTTACATTAAACATACCACACAAACCATCGCGGGCTTAACAGCGGTATGGCCAGAAACGGCAACTCGGTGCCGCGAGGGCGAATTAGGGCGCGTGGTGGCGAACGGCCGTATGGGTTCCTCAGTTCCTCTAGTTCATATGTCTATAAGTAAGTATGAGCTGCTACAACATAAACGAAAACTAAAAAGTCGTAAAAAATAAAAGTTAATCTTTTATTTTACAATTACAGATAACTATTTACAGTAGGTACTAAATTAAATGACTAACTATACAAATAAATACAAAAACGAAAGTACACTTAGGCGTTGAAGTACTCGTCCGCATCGCTGTCATCCAGAAACTTGTCCAGGAGACTGGCAGCATTGCTATGTTGAATGGCAATGCTAATTCTTTGGCCAAAATAAATTATTATAGGTACCTAAGTAATTTAAAAGTCTTGATTTTTAAATAAATAAGTACGAGTACTTCATATAAGTACGTCCGAATTCGCCAGTTTCGTCGTTCGTGCTTGTGTGGTTAAACTTAGGTACCTACATAAGTTAAGAACCTAGGATCCCACGCTCAGTAAACACGCACAGACCTGCCTTCGTCCTCGGACGAAGAACTCAGCTTGGATTGCACCGCCATTTATGCTCTCATGTTTCGCGTTGCGTAAAAAGCGCGACGAGCTGTGCGTCGTCGCGCCCGCGACGACTCGTCGTGCCTCATGGTGGGCTGAAAATCAGCTTTCATAGACTTAGGGATTTCAATCTGCAAGTGCCTGATTTTTTGCCGGATATCGCTTCTATTCGTTGTTACTATATTCAAAAATGACACCCGAGGTAATTCTGCACAAAAACGAAGGAATTATAATTTTTTTACGAAAAATTTGTATGAAGCTAGTATGAAAAAGTTAATTATCTCGCAAACAGCAAGGAAAACCGTAATATCCTTACAGGTGGTTATAGTACTAATTATTTATGATTTTTTGACATATATCATAAAACGGTTATCGCTGCTATTTTTTTTTATTTTTTTTAAATCGTCAAAATATTTTTATTTATTTTTACACATGAAACGGTTCCTTTTAGTGACTAAATTAAGAACATTGTTAATTGTGAAGAATTTTATTGACCCAAATATTAAGACTATATAAAACAAGAAAAATATTTTTAAAAAATTAAAAAATAAAATCAAATATTAAACATTTTCCTTATCACTGTCGTTGTCGGACTCGAATTCTGAGTCAGAATCCATATTGGATATATCTAAAAACTCGAACTCACTTTCCTGAAACTGAATTAAGTCGAGAGTTTCAGCAAAAAAGCTCTGCTTTCTTTTGGCATCTAATTTAGGCCTTTGTGCACTTAGGAAAGGATCCGAAGAAACAATAAGCATATTTAAGATATCTTGATTAGAATCTTGCCTGCTTCTTTTCCGCGAATGATGTTCCCGGAACCTCCTAAAATCTTTGTTTCGAGACTCTGAGGCTTCTTCCGAGAGAGTCCCAATCGGTACAATATCATTTTTCTTGATTATGTCAGCCCCGTGTATTAATAATTTATGTACGGTTGACGACACGTAGTACCAGTCGGCTGTCGTACAATTCCACGTACTTTAAGGGCCTCAATTTCATCATCCATTTGTCTTTTGAAACTAATGACAACTGCTTCGCTCTCCTTTACAAAAGTAAACTGAACTGGACGACAATACAAAGTTGAGCATGGTTTTGGGTTCGTCCATACAGTATTATCTCCATCTGTCAGTTTTAGTGGCACCAAGGAGGTCATAAAAATGCTTGCATCATCTTGCTCACCCTCCATTTTCTGCTTGTATCGGCTTTGGTTGGAAGCACCATCAAATCCCCACTTGGATATTATCAGCTTTAGCTGCTTATTTTGCACATCCGCATAGTCAGAAAGACTTTGAAGGATCCTCGTCACCGTGATGTCAAGTAAAGCTTGAAGTGTAATCCTAGCCGAGGAATCCGTAACTGACACTGATTGCTTCGGAGGGTAGCAATCAAGCTTAGTTTGTTGCACTTTATAGTAGGATGGATAAATATCCTTAGCACCTTCCCGAATGGTAGCCTCTCGCAAAGTAATATATTGCCACTTTGACAGTTTTAGTGAAAGAAGCAATCCAAGCGCTTTCTCTTGTGTAAATATGACTTTTTTCAACTTATGTCTCATGACTTATGACTCATGCCCTTCTTCTTTTAAACGCGCTGCCGCTGTATATGCCAATTCACTGGAGTCTTCGCCTGTATGATCATCAGATCTTCTCTTTTTCTGTTTACTTCCCAAATCTTCGAATGGTTTTCGGGACCTTTTTGTCGTTGTTCCAACGCGAACGGACAATGATGCCAACGACGACGGTTCTTGAGAGTCTGATTGTGCTCTTGGTATCTCATCAACAGTTGGTTCTTGATTAACTAAAGTTTGCACACAACTTGGCCAATCAATATTTGCTTGCAGCCAATTTCCGTACAGTCTTCTGAAGTGATCAAGGAATCGGTTGGGTTCTGATGGATCTGACTCAGAATTGGAGACCGACAACGAGTGATAAGGAAAATGTTTAATATTTGATTTAATTTTTTCTATTTTTAAAATATTTTTCTTGTTTTATATTGTCTTAATATTTGGGTCAATAAAATTCTTCATAATTAACAATGTTCTTAATTTAGTCACTAAAATGAACAGTTTCATGTGTAAAAATTAATAAAAATATTTTGACGATTAAAAAAAAATAGCAGCGATAACCGTTATATGAGATATGTCAAAAAATCATAAATAATTAGTACTATAACCACCTGTAAGGATATTACGGTTGTCCTTGCTGTTTGCGAGATAATTAACTTTTTCATACTAGCTTCACACAAATTTTTCGTAAAAAAATTATAATTCCTTCGTTTTTATGCAGAATTACCTCGGGTGTCATTTTTGAATATAGTAGCAAATATACAAATCTGTGATTAGACCTGTCGTATTGTATGGATCGGAATGCTGGGCTGTGAAGAAGATGGATGAAAAACGATTACATGTAGCGGAGATGAGGATGTTGAGATGGATGTGTGGAGTGACAAGAATGGATAAAGTAAGGAATGAGTATATAAGAGGAAGTTTGAAAGTAGCGCCTGTGACAGAAAAAGTGAAAGGGAATCGACTGTCTTGGTATGGACATGTGATGAGGAGGGATGACACTCATGTGACTAAGAGAGTGATGGGTATGAATGTTGATGGAGGGAGAGGAAGAGGACGGCCAAAGAAAAGATGGATGGATTGTGTGAGAAATGATATGAGTGAAAAGGGAGTAGATGATGCCTTGACGTCTAACAGGGGAGAATGGAAGAAGAAAACATGTTGCGCCGACCCCAAGTAAAATGGGATAAGGGCAGGAAGATGATGAGTAGCAACTAATAGAAGCGATATCCGACAAAAAATCAGCCACTTGCAGATTGAAATCCCTAAGTCTATGAAAGCTGATTTTCAGCCCACCGTGCGCCTGTGTGAACGATGTTGCGACGCGATAATATCGCAGAATCGCCACGCGACATGTCGCGCGACAAGTCGCGCCTATGTGAACGAGCCTTGAGGCGCCCTTAATATCTGAGGCTGTCATGTGTCACTGTCATTGTCAAGCAACCTATAGAAAAAGTCAAATGAAACATGGCAGATGGACGGTCGGTCATTAAAACATAAACAAATTTTGTTTGTAGAAATTACAAATATACGACTTTAGACGTTGGTCGATTCCAATGATCAAATTAAAAAAAAATCAGTACAACAAAACAATAGTGAATCGGATTTTGCCGATGTTTGAGTTTAATAGTTTATCAACACCACTGATAACGCGTTAGATAAACTATCGCCTGTTGTCGCCTGTTGTTATCATTGTTGAGTACGTTCAACAAACATCGGCAAAAAAAATTATTAAGTAACAAATTATGGATTTAACATTCTCCGAAATGTCTGTGGACACGAGTCTTGCACAGGTACTACAACTTTTATAAATACTTAACTTTGAAAGATTTAATAGCACTTGAATAAAATACACATCCGAACGCCTTTTACTTCATATAAAAATCTGTATCTTTTTTTCGTTTCTGTCTTCGAATTTGGATGCGGTTTTCATCACCATGTAGCGAATTTATTCTGGAAGGTTTATATGTGTGTCATTGTAATGTAATCTCAATGTGTATTTGCCCATATGAAAAAGTTAATTAATCGGGAGTAGGGTTCACAACGAAGTTACACGCTACTTTTGGACGGGCCCATATCTTTGTTGACGGACTTAGAAAGGAGGCCCCCAGGTTCGAGTGGGTCGCTGGCATGAGAAGTCTTGTTCCTCATCTTTGGCTTGCCATTATTGACCGGCTGGCGTGAACACTGACGAGGAACAAAGCTCCAACCTCTTTCTTGCTTTTATTAGTTGGCTTGAGTGGAGATTCGCAAGAGCAAACCTGCTCGGAGGAAGGAAGTATTCCAGTAAGTGCTGGTAGGGATCTTGACCATCTTCCGGGCTTTGGGATTGTCCTGATAGTCGTAGAATACCCCTCCACTCCTCAAGCACCTCAGGAGATGTTGCCCCCTTGTGGCTATGTCACTAAGTGCTAAAGGGGGCCCATTATTGAGTGTGCAAGTCACCCCCTGGCATTTGTCCGTGAATAATAAAACATTGATCAGGCAGGGGCTATAGTCCTTCCATAGTTTTAGGTAACTAATACACTAGCCACCCATACCCATAGCCCAATATGTTTTGTTCCCATGTTCTGCTATAGTCCTGCACAAAACTGGGGGTTGTCCTTGGGTGCACTTGCATAGTGCATACAGGGATAATGGTCAGTTGGTGCCTCAACACTTAAAATTGTCTAGGGAGCCTCTGCAAGTTGGCTTTGGCCCCTCGTACGCCTTTCAAAGGTCCGGGACCCTTGGGTACTGCAATATGTCAAAAAAAAAATATACAATAATTTATCATTTATTCTCTCTTCACAAAGCTGACTTAAAGTTAATGTGTACAAAAAAATATACAATAATTTATCATTTATTCTCTCTTCACAAAGCTGACTTAAAGTTAATGTGTACAAAAAAATATACAATAATTTATCATTTATTCTCTCTTCACAAAGCTGACTTAAAGTTAATGTGTACAAAAAAATAAGTGGCAGTTGTATTCCACCTGTGTGAGAGACTGGTGCCTGATACAGGTTTTTGGGAAAAACCTGTGTTACAAGTCACCAAGCCCCTTCCACGGCTACAATTAGCTTTTACAGAGATACCGTGCACAATTCGAAGTTAAACAATATGCATAACAAAAATAAAAACTAAGAAAGAGTTAAACAATATGCTTAACACAAAAATAAAAGAAGAAGTAACAACAATAAAAATTACCTACCTATAATTCTGCAGAAGTTATTGAGTCATGTTGTGAGACAATGTGTGACTGAGTGTTTATCTTGTGTGAAGTGTAAGACTAGTGGGAGATGTATGTGAGTAATTCAGATGAGCTTTTGTGGAGTGAGTGCAGTAAGAGTTGTTTTTCAAGGAGGTGAGGAACAGCTATGTATGTGTGGGGTTGGTCGATATTAATTTTATTTAGAATGGTCAAAAGATTCTCAGTTTTATGATAGTCTAGGGTGTTTAAGTATTTTTTTATTTCTTTAATACAGCTTGATAGAGTTCTCGGATAAAGGTTTAGGAATTTATTAAATTTATTGTAAAGATGGTTAAAGCAAAAGAATCTTTTAAGGAGTGTGAATTGAATTGAAGTTTTTACTATAAAGTAAATCAGTACCTATATAAAGAGAACTCTCTGTGAACAAGCTATTTTTGCAGCTAGGCAACATTACCAGCAAGTTGGTGATGGCTTATCCCTGGAATGGCTACACATTCAAGGCCTCTTGTAATTTTTAGATCACCATTGATACTGGACCACTTACCAGGCCACCTGCAAACTCGAAAGTCAAAGTTACAAACAGTACATTGTCTTATGATTAAGTACTAATATTAGATTTTAGAAATTAATGCTTTTAAATAAAGTATATTTTTCTGTTTCAGGAATATTTAAAAAAGAATGAAGATCTTTTAGAATTGTATAATGATTATAATGGGAAAATTAGTAAAAGGAGTTCATATTCTTATGATGGAAAAGTGTTTAAAAAGTATTCAACCGATACATGGCGTACAACACATAAAATTCAACAGAACACAGTACTGAATATGGCTTCAAAATTAAAACAGAATGCCACCTTAATCACGCAACTTGAATATTTCGCCAGAAATATACCTATAGAAGACACTAGTGCACAACTAAACCTCATTATTCAATACCTCCAGTGTCGATTGCAGCATGAAGATGATGAATGTAAGTAACTGGCATGGGTAGCCCATGCTATTTTTATAATATTTTATAATTCTAAAAAGTTAATTAAACAGATTTTTAAAATATAGCTCCGATTAAATGATAAAAATTGAAAACCACGAAATATGACACTAAATTGCGACGTTGCCACTCATAAGGTATAAACGCTCTTAAGTACATTGACATTTTGACAACTTTTTTTTCTAATGTTCGTTTTCAACTAGGTGCCGTCGTTTTTTATCCCGATGACCCGCTACTCCTGTTTGGATATCACATATTCGCTGTCTGCAGAGGCAGACCCCTTTTGTGTGAATCTAAGGCAGCAGCTCCTATTTGTTATCTCTTAGCAACACTGCTCCATGAAGCAGGGTAAGTAAAAGTTGTGTACTGCACTAGAAGCCTTTTTATATAATTATGATACATGGAACAAAGCAAACAACACCAAAAACTACTAGGTATCACGTACAGGTCACATCACTCTCAGTTTAGTTCCATGCCTCGTGTCATACTCCTTGCATGACAGGTCGCATAGTGTGTAAACAAACAAACAATACTTGTATGTTTGTATTGCAAACATTGTATTGATAAAATGGCTGATAAGTTAGGATTTCATAATTTATTGAGTACGGCATTTAGATAATTAACTTAGATTATGTCAAACTACCTGATGGTTGGTAACACGGGTCCCCAAAATTTTACCTTTAGCTTACCTTTAAAATAAATAGGTACCTACTACTATTTTTACTAATGAAGGTCACTGAATACGAAAATACAAACAACATTGTATAGCTAGCTCTTGTTTTAAAAGTATCGCTATTATGAAAAACTATGACTTCCAGTAAAAAGTTTAAAAGAATATTATTCTTTTAAACTTTTTACTTTCATTTTGCTCAAGAATTTTTCTGCTTTTTCGCTTGTCTTTTGTATATAATCACTTTCAGGATTATCTCTAGTCAATTACTTACCTATGACACGATTGGCGCAGTGCGCAGTGCGTTACGTGTCGCGGGTTCGATCCCCGCACGGAACAAATATTTGTATGACCTGCAAGTAGTTGTTCCGGGTCTGGCTGTCTGTATGTGAGTTTAAATGTTTGTAAACGCACCCACGATACAGGAGAAATTCTTAGTGTGGGTAAATAAAACAAAATTTGTGACGGGAATTATAATGATAACCTGAATTTGTGACGTAGAAACTTTGCGTAGTTTCAAAAATATTTATTATTTAAATCCCATACAAACACTGCAGTAGGGTTACCTAAGATTCTGTAGCGTCACAAATTCTGAAACAAGGGTGTTTAGCCGTCACATAAAGTGCCCTATTGACCTAGTTAAATGCGAGCTATTTTGAAGATTTGTCCAGCCATCCTGAGTCACATCAATAATTAACGATAATCACGCAATTTGTTATGTCTAAAATATATTAATGATACGATAATTATTAGTAAATAATATACCTACTAATAACAATTAATAAATAATATAACAATAAAAAAATTATATAAAATAGCAATAATAATAAATAAAGAATATAGCAATAATAATTATTTAAAAAATACTATACATAAATATATGTGACGGAGGAGGACCCTCTCCATCATCATTAGCACTCATCGTTGGTCCTCTTATTAACTGTGGGCGTCAGTGGGTAGTGTTGGAAGAAGAGAACAGACTCGTTTACACAATCAAATTATAATTCTGATCCAATAATTACAACACAGATAGTAGATTAGATAGTCACGTATAGCTAAGTAGGTACTAGGTACGTATCGCAGAACGCGCGATGGTTTAGTGGCGCACGCGCCGCCCGCCAACCGAGAAGTGCCGTCCTTTCAAACTCGATGGCGCGCGCCCCACCAACTCCATCGAGCGCCACCAGATGGCGCTGGCGTACCGGATACGACTCAGTTGCGACATATGTATATAATAAAAAAGTATATACAAATATAAAATATTATATATTTAAGTACTCGTTGCAGATAAAATAATAATAGATAAGCGAAATGTCAGCATTTTAAATCTCCTAAAACAAGGCTTCCTCTCTCCTACCCTTTTGCTGTGCCCTACAAGGTCCATAATGATCTAAATTATATAGTTACCACCTAAGTACACATTGTGGTAAAGCAATAAAGATATTGAGTATTGAGTAAATAAAAGTTTCGAATCGTGAAAACGCCCAGGTCGCGTACTCCGTCGCATCTCTGTAATAGTCCTTTTAGAGGGAAGCGTCAGGGCCACAGGGCAGTCCACAAAATTCAAATTTTCTTACGTTTTTTGCTATTTGCAGGTCAGTGTCAGGTTGTATGTTGAACAAAATATGATTGGCGACCGTAACAAGTATGTGTTTACAGAATTATAATAATAATCAACACAATCCTCTAAGTTCATATCTAAAACCACCTATGTCCATATGCAAAAACCTGCAAATTACAAAAAACGTCTGGCTACCCTGGCGCCTCCTTGTTAAGTTTATAACTTGTAAGGAGAGGGACGCGTTTCCTACTAAAGGAAATTACTGTTTTTTTTTAATTAAATTATATTAAAATTAAAATTCATTTATTTCAGAGAGTGACCTTGACCCATATTTCATACAATAACGATACACAATTATAACAATTTTATAAGTGTTATTTATTGCGCAATTAAATAAGTATTAAATAGTTGATTAATTAATAAATAAATAAAGTTAATTAAATGTCGCAAAAATATGAATAGCAAATAAATGTCAGATCAAATCAATTAATGTCTAAAACACAAAGCAAAATAAAAATTAATGAAATAGGACAATGAATCAAATTAAGTAAATAAAGTTATGTCAGAAGCAAAAATTATAATATATTATACAATGTGGCGCTACAACGGTGACTTTAATTTAATACACGGGTAGGGCTAGTGCCCATTAACCATATAAATATTGATAGGTTAAAATAATACGTAAACTGAAAAAAAAAATTTTTCAAACAAACTAAATAATAAAAAAGTCATTAAAATTGGGATCACCCTTGCAAAAATTCATTCATGAAATTACTTACCTAGCTCGCTTACGTTAACTCGGAGCGGCAGCGACGCGGCGCATCGCGTCTTGTACCTACTCGTGATCGGTCCGATTCTTTGACGGCATATTATCAAAGAAACCGAGCGGCGCAAGTGGTACAAACACTTATCACATCACCCTCTCTTGTTACTATTAGTAATAACTGTCATCACTAATCACTGCCATCACGATCATAAGTTTACACAAGCACTAATAGCACAAATAAATGCGTCCGTATCGCAAGAGGTGTAAACGTACCTACTAGATAAGAAAACGAAAACCAATCAAAGTGTCTTTATCGCAGTACCATGATTTAATTACTATCCTAATTACACAAAAAGAAATAAATAAAACAATAGCTAAGAGTCTTTTTCGCGACGTAATTATGCGCACTAGTATAAATAAGTGCGTCAAGGACACGGGTTCGACTAGCACTAGAAAAGCAAAAAAAGAATTCGTGTTCGGTGCGGCGGGTGGGTGGAAGGGAGAGCGCGCGTCGCCTGCGCTGCTCGCCAACAAAGGAAATTTCCTTAAATTCGCCTACTCTATGCATTTGTTTCATCCTAATAGTATTGCTTATTCGTTTTAATTTCATTGATGCGAAGTTATGATCCGTGACCGAGGGAAATGACCGCTGCGCGACAGTTCTTTAAGTACAGGTTGCTCTAAGATGCTATTTCCTAAATTCTTTAATAAATCTGTAAATAATAACGTTTAATGGAAATAAAAAATTGTCATGAAACGAAAATGTGAAAACGTATATGTGTGTTAAATTAAGGTCACCATAGCAGCGCCACGCTGTATATATTTATTATAATATTTATATTAGAACATATTTGTATATTCTGAATATTTAACTAAAATAAAGTAGGTACCTATTAGATATTAATGTAAAGTTCATTTGCATCGCCGACAAAAATATAAACAGGCAAAATATGTCTAACTTAGCCAGAATAAGAATCATTTATTTCTATGTGGCGTTTTTTTTAGGGTACCGTAGCCAAAAAATGCCGACGGAACCCTAAAACTAAGCTTCCGCTGTCCGTCCGTCTGTCTGTCAGCGAGCTGTATCTTATGAACCGTCATAATTATGTAGACGGTTGAAATTTTCATATAGTGTGTATTTCTATTGCTGCTATAACAACAAATAAAATAAATTTATAATTATAGGGGGTCTCCATACAAGAAACGGGTTTTTTTCGGCATATTTTGTCTTGTGGTACGGAACACTTCGTGCGCAAGTCCGCTCGCACTTGGCTGATTTTTTATATGTACCAAAGTCTAACCATTACCCAAAGTGACTTACCCGATTTCTGAATTGAGAATTTGAAGTTAGGAACTATTCAAATTCTACGTTAGTATTACGGTGAAGGCACTGACCTCTATTAAAAAATAGAGGTCAGTGGGTGAAGATGATTCCTTTAAAAATAAAAAGGTATCGCCATAGACAATGCTAAAGTCAAGGAAAAGTAATGAATAGTTTCTGGAAACCTAGAAGAGAGGCTTCGTTTAGGCCTCTATTCTTGGGCCATCTGTATGTACCGTTAGATACGCCATTCTGTGCGGCCTCAGATCATATAATAATATGAGGCGTTCTAAGTGGAATTAGTTTCTTATGGACTGAAGGTCAGACTCTCGAATTTCAGACTAGTAGATCATTCCGAGTTCAAAATACTTAGAAAAATCGCTTGCTTGCTAATATTTTGCAGTCGGGTAAACATTCTAATTCTGTTAATTTTTTACAGAGCCAACATTTTGGTGAAATTTGTGGAAGCCTTTGATAGAATTGACATTGGGTCAAAAATACATACATTAAAAGGTAAATTTTAGATTTAGTTCTATATGAGCCGACGGGTTGACGGCAGCCGTGGAGCGGTGGTGACGGCTGCAGTTACCTCGGTGCCGCTCGTCTGTAAAAGCCCTGAGAGGTTCATGATTAAATTTTTTTCTGCCGATTTCAATCGAATTATTTCAATCATTAAAAATAAAACTGATCTTTTAATATGCCAGAAAACCCAGAAAACTCAAGAAGCCTTGCTATCTTCAAATCCTTCTTCATTTAAAAGTTGGCATACCAGCCATATTGTTTACAGTCCCTGATAAAAATAGTCATGCATTTGTATTCAGGGTTGGATTCTGGCACCGTCGCCGTTGTATCCGATGATGCTGATGTGGACTCTGCCGTTGATAAATTCATCGCAGTCTCCGTGCAGGTATGTTCTAAGAAACGCATAATATTAGTAACTATATTGGTCAAATGCTTCACCATTTCTGCCAAAAGACATCCCCCCTGTGGCCTATGCCCAGCAGACGGCCTATGGCTAGTCATGTCATCCATCTGATTCCTGCGTTTTTCACCAGATCATCGGTCCAGCGCAATGGAAACATGAGCTCAATTTTAAAGAAATTAAAAGTGACATTAAAATGTCATTAACATAATATGTTTTTAATACATTTTAATGTCACTTTTAATTTCTTTAAAATTGAGCTCATGTTTCCATATACATATTATGTATATTCACGAAGTTATAGAAATAACTGCGTCTACATCACATTCACATTACTAAGTAAAACGTAACAATCATAGTCTCAAGTTGCTAGGGCATGTGTTGGAAGAGGGACGTTAAGTTTAAGTTGCAAGAAGTTATCTAAAATAATTAATTTACATTTACCTTGACTATGACCGTATAAACTGTTCGAAGTGGTCGCCGTTTCATGTTTACAGCTGTTTTTATTTTTCAATTTTAATGAAATTTTTTTTAGGTACCTACTGTAAATTTAGCTCATGTTTACTTTCAGCGATTTTCTCTGTTTTTTTCCATAGTTCAGAATTTAACCGCACTGGTGCGGGGTGGGCTGCATCAATTGGTTACCCCAGTTGTATTAAAATTAACTTTGAAGGGGGGTACCCACATCGTGACGCTGACTGTACAACGTGTAGATGAGTACAATGACCACTTTTTTCGGGTCTTCATTTACTTCAATTACACCTCGTATAGTGTCAATAGTCACCGAGTAACATGGCTGAAACATACGGACAGGATGTAATAATTAAGGATATTTTTTGCATAAAAATTTGCTGACCTGATTGCCAAAAGCAATATTATCTGAAGCTAAGCAACAAACGTTCACATTGCAGGCCCCGTGGCACCTGAGGAGGATCCTGGTACAAGAGAGCGTCTACCAACAATTTAAAGATGCTCTCAGCTGGAAATGCAATTTAAATAAATCCGAAAACAAGTCCCTAACCACCGACGTGTTATGTTCGGATATCCTTACCTATAACGACAGAACATTCCTTATAGATCCAGTGGAATTGACACAGGAAATATCGGTACGTCATCTTGTGACCGTCGAAGCCTATAGGACTACCAAAGAAATGATATCTTTGGTGCAACAATATCAAGCTCGCTACTTATCCCTTTGGATAAACGGAATAGCGGAAATTAATGAGGTCACGCATAGCTCGACGTCGCCCGTGGTATGGGTGAATAATGTAGCTGACTTCAGAGGACCACCCCAAGTTTCCGAAGCCGTTTTTTCCCATTATGGTCGCTACTATCAAATCGAGAAATGTGACAAAGTCGCTAAGCTGTGCCAACTCTCACAGTCGTGGCTAAAACTGAATTTAGAAAGTCGTCGTGACATTCTGTATGGTATTTTGGACAAGTACATACAATTACATCCCACAAATAAACTATACACTGATATAAGGAATTCCCTTTCGGCCTGTACCACCCTCAAATCTTTCGTAGATGTTGGCAAAGATTATGTGTGCATAGGAATGTCGCAGCCTGGGGGTATTCTGGCAAACACCTACAACATTGATACTTTTTTCTCTGCAGCAACGTTTGAGTTAATTTTAAAAAGTAACGCATTAATCGTATTTCCGGACAAAGAATCACCTCGACCCCTGTCGGACTTGGCGGTAATTGAACAAGCGGGCGTACCGATTGCTTATTTGGATTATGTCGAGGGAGATTTTCTAGTTTTGCACTCAAGTAACCCCCCCACTCAAACTCGCGTCGTGTGGACTAATTCAGGAACAATATTTGCAAATTAAATATGTTTACTGACTTGGCAACACTTTTTTGAATTAAAGGCAGACAGGCGCGACGCGACTCTTGTAAAACAATGTCCATGATGTTTTCATAGAAATAGTTCTACTAGAGTCGCGTCGCGCCTGTTTGCCTGGAGCCTTAATGTTGTATTTTCTTGTTGTTCGTGTTCAGATAAGGAGGTTAGTCGATTAGATTTTAAGGCTGATTTTTTAATAGTCTGATAACTTTTATTTGTAGAATAAATATGAGAGTTCGGCAATTTTCCATACAAAAGCTGTCAAACCGCTATATTTATTCCTAAGATAAATATTTTCTGAGTATAGAAAAATCAGAACTAAGTTAATAATAACATTTAACTACCACAAAGTTCATAGTTCGACGGCTCACCTCGCTACGCTGCTGTCACCACATGGTGCTGGCAGAATAGTCGACAACGGCTCAGTAGCCAAAGAGGAAAATATGGAGTATTTAGTTACCTACAGCTACCAGCTGAATGCGCTTGTTGCTACCATACATCTACCACAGGAAGTCCGGAACAGCCCGATTCATTTATGGCGGCTCTGAAGTGAGCTACTCACTGCGCTGTACCCTGTACCTCACCTCTCACTTCCGCTGACACGTGAATTTGTTACTGCGCAACGACTGGCCCCATGTCCGAGCCACCTTAATTTTATTTAAATTAAATTAAAATTTGAATCGGGCTACCCCTTGAACTCCGAAATCGCGAAAAATTCAATAAGCTGTTCCTTATATTTTTGTTCCCGTAAATCGAAATACTTAGGTATGGTTCAGCAAGATATTTTTTTTCGCGATTTCTTGGTCGAATCCATTGTAAAAGTTGTTCTTAATGATGCGTACAACTTTATGAGATTTAGGGTAAATAATTTAGTAAAAAAAATTGAATAACTGAACTTATTCATAGGTTTTAGGTAAACTAACCTGGAAAAAAAAAACCTAAATATGCGTAATGCATAAAACCGGCTTCTAGTATCTATAAGTTTAAGCATTAAGTAGTTATATTATTTAAGTACCTACATGCATGTTTATTTTTATTAAATTTTATAAAAGTTTTATTTGATTAATTTGTTTGTTTTCTTTCGAACCCTCGTTCCAGTATTAACCTTTTGACCGCCACAGTCGTGTATAGACGACAAACCAAAATGTGCCCAGCACGCCACGGTCGCGACGGCGGCGTGACCGAATTTTATACGTAAATAAATGTCATAAAACAGCATTTTTTTGTTCATTTCCCTTGTTAATTATGTACAGACGCCAGCAGGTCAAGCTACCCGAAACTGTCAAATTTTCCCAATCAACCTTGAACCTTAATGCTTTAGCGATAAAGTTGAAAATCTATTAAAGAAATTTGACAGATTGTAGTAGCTTGATGTGCTGGCGTCTGTACCTTGACTCTTCGTAATTTATTTGAAGTGAACTGCTTTCGTGATTTCAATTTTAGTAACGTAAGATGACAAAAACGAAAACCAGTCATAAAGTTTGAAAAACATTGTGCCCTCGACGCCACAGTCACCATTACAGGACACGTAGTGGTGCAGGTAGTAGACAATATAACAGGAATATCGACCTCGACGGCAACTTACGTTATATTTAATTTACTCTGAATTCTGCACTAATAAATAAATAAAACATTACATAATGAACTTTTACGTTCGAGAAATCAAGAAAATTTTATATTATCGAACTATGCACTCTCTATAAATCGAGTGTTAGTTGATTATCGATTAATTGTAATGACTGTAATGCCCATCTCTATCACACTGTTGTATTTTCTGTGCCGGGAACGCCACAGTCGTCTATGCTTGACAGTCCCATGGCGTCATACGCGGAATTTTTTTGAATAGAGTAGTTCGTTTACTGTTATTAAATATTATTAATAATAATGGATGACTATAATATGAGTAGTGAAGTGAAGTTAATATGAGTGCTGGCCGGATTAACTTCCGCCATTAAATATTTTTTTTTCAATGTAGCGGCCACGTATAAGACCTATATTAATCGATAGCTGGAATCAATACAAACAAGTTGTGTATGAGACAAAAAGTTCTAAAGTGTCACGTTTCCAAGATGTGAGCTATCAAAGTAAAAGTAAAGGTCGAGGAATGACTTTGACCTTGAAAGTCATTCAGTCCTCGACCTTTATGAACTTGGAGGGTTTTATTGATGATTTTAATTCTGTAGCTAGGTACATACGTCTTCCAGCCGCGAATAACATTTTAATCAACATAAAACCTAGCACTGGCCTGCAAATTGCAAAAAACCTAAGAAAATTTTAATTTCGCGGGCTACTCTGTCGGTTCCACATTAACCTTCTAGCTCTACTAAAGATCATTATGCGCTTTAATACTTTGAAAAAAAGTCAAAATGGCGGAAGTTAGTCCGGGCAAAAATTCAAACCCGTTTAATAGATATTTAAGTACCTGTTATAAATTATTTTGTGATAAAAAATACGATTACAAACCTGTTATAAATTATTTTGTGATAAAAAATACGATTACAAACCGATGGTTCATGTCTCATTTTATTTATTGCATTATGAAATAATAATATTGCAATCAAATTTCTCTTAATTACAAAAGTTTTTCCACAATATGAAACAGAATATCAGTGAAACGAAACTAAAGAAATATACGAAACTATTAGAACTAAATAGGTACCTATTATTATTTCGATATTATTAATAAATATCGGTTGCGCACCTCTAGTGCAGAGGCAAGCAAATTAAAAAAGCCGTGCCAGCTACGCCACTGTCATCATAAGATGACAAGAATGTACGTCAAGATTGAGCATAGTGCTATGATGGTATTGACTTGGTTTTATCGATTTTTGTTTTGAATTGTGGATTCAACGCCGAAACTGTGACACTTAACATTATGATTTCTGTCCTAAAGGACAAAGCAGGATGAAATAAAACTCCTGTATTATATTTTTCCGGTATAGACTTTTTATTGAAAACATACTGTAGGTTAAAAAATAAATAGTTAGTGCTTTATCGATATAATTTCGAACTCACTACTATTTTGTAGGTATTAAATATTAAAGGATGAATTCATAGCTTGGCGCCGAGAGCACGATTTTACTTTTTTGACTTGGCGGTCAAAGGGTTAAAAGAAGTTGCTGTTTTGGCACGTCAATCAAACTGTCTGGCCTTTTCCCAACTATGTTGCGGTGGACTTCCAGTCTAACCGGGTGCAGCGGAATATCAGTGTGTTACATAGGGCGACCGCCTATCTGACCTCCACAACCCAGTTACTAGAAAACACCCCACCTCTTGGTAAGACTAGTTGTCCAACTTTTGTGCTTCCGACTACCCGTAACGAGTTAACGACTTATCTACGAATGACAGCCGGGACCAACGGCGAAGGGATGATTTATGCTAGACCGTGACGGGCGCGAGCCTTGCCAGGACTTGTACGAGGCGCGAGCGAGGCACGGATCCAAAACTTCACGAACATTTTATATAAAGCAGTTCATGCTACACCGTGCAGCGTCCGTATCCCTTCCGAGTCTTGGTCCCTACAAATCCAGCAGACACAGACGGGGCTTGCGCCCGTGACTGTCTAGCATAAATCATCCCTTAACGTGCTTTCCGAAGCACGAAGGGGTCTCGCTGTGTAGTAGATGGTCACCCATCCACAAACCGACCGCGACAAGCGCTGGCTCGTGCGGCATTATTTTGCCACGAGCCCCTAAGCACGTAGTTTTCTTCGTAAACATCAGCTCTACGTTACTCTAATAGCTGTCATTACGGACCCATTTCAAAAATCGATTTTGTGCCTCCTTGCAGTTTTTGAATTGTGACATCATACTAGGTACTGTTGAACCCTTAGAGCATTAAACCTAATGCTCTAAGGTTGAACCTTATAATGATTATACGTAACGATAAGCTTAACGGTACTTATGCGTATGCTAATCCAGATTACAGGAAAATACACCCTAAAACCTCGCACGGGGAAACTGGAAAGCTCGTTCGGCGTTCCTTAGATGTCCGTATGACGCTCGTGCCATTTTAGGCACGTTACTCTGCACAAAGCGCAGATTTACCCAACTACTCACTGAAAGCTCGACTTTATCTCATCTCATAGTATCAAGAGAAATTTAAAACTTTAATAGTGACATTAGCACCCAGTTACCTACATCTTTTCTGATGTGAAACATCTATAGCCGCACGTAAAACCGATTGCTAGTGTGGCGACGCGTCGCCACGCTATATTTTAAATAAAGAACAATTTATTTCTATAAGAAAAACGGAATATTTGGTTTTTGATTAGGTACCTACCTATGCCATATTTATTTTATTTTATTAACCCATTCTTTCATACTTATTTACTATATAAAATAGTATAGTAATTTTCTATTTTATATAGTAGATAAGTATGTATGAAAGAATGGTTCACATCTGCCAGGCGTCCCGCGACGGCTCAAATTTTTATATTCTATTCTATTATCTCTAGTAGATAATCATTTGACCGGTGTGGGCGGCCCGTTTGATATCACAATCACTTAGGTATATTGGCAATAAACGCGAAGCTAATTAAGAAACCTATTTTGTGCCGCCGTTCAACATGCAGGGGCACTGGCGGTTACATTTAGCCGTTAAAAATAGTCCAATCAAATGTCACGCCCGTCAATAAATAGTTCCAATTTCGAAGACCCAAACAAAAGATGGTACCCAAGCATTTATAATGACGTTTACATGTAAATACGATAATAATCGTGTGAGAAAACGTGTGATTTGCATTGCTAGTATAAATACGTTTTTTTCCCGGTTGAAATAATATAATTATGAGTCAAAATTAGTGAGTAAAGTTTAGTATGAAGACTGCCAATATGACCAGGAATAAGGGACAAGTTTATAGTGTTGGAAATTATCTGATGACTGGCAAGGTACTGGGGAAAGGACACTTTGCGAGAGTTGAAGAGGCTACACATAGGATAATAGGAAAAAAGGTAACGAACATTTTATATTATATAGTGACAACTAAGTTAAAAGTCCCCTAACCTATTACCATCTAAACTCAATTGGTATTCAGCCATCTCCACAATCATCCAACCCTGAACAAAAGATTAGATGTCCTTGGCCTGGTTTACTAAATGATGTGCCGCGTCAATATCTTGGCATGGCATGATCGGTTCGCATTTGTTCACTATCTCACCACCATGTGATGGTGCAGTCTGCAGACTACTTAGGTAGGTACCTACAGCACTTTTTGTGACACGTATGAACGTGCTGTTATCGTTTTTACAAAGAATAAGAATATTTAAGGCTCGTTGGTCTAAAATACCTACCTTTCGATTCTTAGGGACCTTTAAAGGTAACATTTTCGTGTAAAAACTTAAAATCCCGTGCCTGGTTTGTATAACTCACAATTAGTACATAATTCGATAACATTGATCCATACCTGCTTGATAGATACGAAAACTTTTCTGTTTAAGGTGGCAATAAAGATCATAGATTTGACGTGTATAAAAGAGGAGTATGCCCGTCGAAACCTTCACCGTGAGCCGAGGGTGATGGCGAAGCTGCGGCACCCCTGCATCGCGGCCCTCTATGAAACTATGATGGTTAGCTGAACAAGTTACATTCTATAGTTTATGCACTTTCGTTATACTATTATCACTGTCCTTGTGAGATAAAGCTGCTGGGCACTAACCAACAATTCTGCAGTTTTGTTCAACGCACTCCGTTGAAGGAAGTGAACGCTGTCACATTCAAATGGTATCGAAGCTTTTCGATCTCACTGGCGCGCGCGCGCCTCTTTTGTCTACACATAGTGTCGTGCCGAAGCGAGACATGAATATTTTGTTTACGCAAAATCAGGTCTCGTTTCGGCTGTCGGTATAGCGGTGCAAAGGGAACACTCCAGCGAGGTGGAGTGGATGAAAATGAATTTAATATTTTGCAACCGTTATATGACGGCGCCTGTTAGGGAAGCCAAGCTTTAGTGGTTGTTGTAGCACGGGCCGCGCCTGTACGTGGTGATGGAGGCAGCGGGCGGCGGCGACCTGTGCGCGCACGTGCTGGGCGCGCGCGGTGTGACTCGCGGCCTGCCGGAGCCGCGAGCACGCGCGCTCGCCGCACAGCTCGTGTCGGCCGTCCGCCACATGCACGCTCGTGGCGTCGTTCACCGGTATTCTCACCTTTTTAATACGTTTTAACTACCTAAGTCTTGACAACAAGGTAACCGACATAGCCCGAAGAATTGCCAAAATTAAGTGGCAGTGGGCAGGGCACACTGCTCGCAGAACAGATGGCCGATGGGGCCGGAAAGTTCTAGAGTGGCGACCGCGTACCGGAAGACGTAGCGTTGGAAGGCCTCCCACAAGGTGGACAGACGATCTTGTCAAGGCCGCAGGAACCCGTTGGATGCGGGAAGCACAAAAGCGGTCGAAGTGGAGGTGCTTGGGGGAGTCATATGTCCAGCAGTGGACGTCTTTCGGCTGAAATGATGAAGTCTTGACAAATGAGATTTTCTGAATTTATCTTGGACATTACCAACATCATTGGTAAAGAAAAATATCATGTGGAATCTTGGGACTTCTAGATACTTAATATCCGTCTGAAATCGCCAACTCGTCTTTAGCAAGTATGGTGGTCAATGCTCGTACCTTCTCTGTATGACTTGCTTTGACTTTGCCTTGCAGTGCGGGCAATAATAAAATGGTAGTACACAATTCACTACGTAGTATCGACAAGGTGTAACAGAATAAACGTAATTCCTGAAAGTAGTTTGCTTATAATTGACTACCGCGACCGAGTCGATTACAGTAACTATTAATATAGGTAGTTTTTTCAAAAAATATGTACCTATTTTGCAATACTGACCGCCGGTTAAGCCAAAGAAAATTAAATCTTATTGCAAGACAATAAGACTCAATTTTGAATGCATAAAGTAATGTTAGGTTCAACCCGATTTTCCTAATAATAATAGTTAGCTTTAAAAAAAAATGTTATGGTCATTGTACAGACGCCAGCAGGTCAAGCTACCCGAAACTGTCAAATTTTCCCAATCAACCTTGAACCTTAATGCTTTAGCGATAAAGTTGAAAATCTATTAAAGAAATTTGACAGATTGTAGTAGCTTGATGTGCTGGCGTCTGTACAATGCTTTTAACTCAATACTCTAATTGGGGTTTTACACGTTGTATAGTTATCTAATTTACTGTTGGAAATCACGCGTGGCTTTGTAAATTAAGGCCTTAAGCTGCGTCCTAACGTTCATATGTCACTTTTTGCAACGCCAGAGGGCGCCTTCCTGGTTTCCGAACAAAGTGACATATGAACGCGACGATCGCTTTTGGTTTGGAGGACGCGGGGTCAGTACTGATACAACCTGAATATGGCCGTCCGCTACGTAAGGTGGTTACCTACAACTTCTTCAACGGAAGACCCGCGCCACATAGCGGTACTCATTTTCAAAGAAACAGATCCGCACGCGGATCATCCGTCGCGGACGTTCGCCTAACGCAGAGGATTTTGGCCCATCTCTCTGAATAATTAGTAACCGGAATTTACAATGGAAAGAAAATTTGTTGATTGGCATATATGTATAAGTGTAATTAAAACATAACTCAAATAATACTCTGGAAGAAGGTAAATACTGATGACGGCTGACAGAGACGTTTGGAAGAAGGAGAAATACTAATGACGGCTGACAGAGACGTTTGAAACAAGGAGTGTCGTGCTGCACCGACCCTAATGAAATTGGGATACGGGTAGGAGCATAATGTATTGCGCAACTTGACCCAGCACCGATACATAAGTAATCTAGTGCCCCCAGGTGTGGATCAATCAATCAATCAAAAGTCATTTATTCAAACTAGGTTGAGAATCTGCACTTTTTGAACGTCAAAATTACATAAGACACCCCCCAAATGCCCGCCCGTCACCACTTCTTAATGCATTAACTGGGATGAAGAAGTGACGCAACAAACTTTGCAATACAATTCATAAACAAAAATTGATCTACTCAGAATTAATCTACTCAGATTAATTCAGTTCAGTTTAAATGTTTGTAAACGCACCCACGATACAGGAGAAATTACTAGTGTGGGGCAACGTTTAAAAAAATAAAAAATATATAATAAAAGAAAATAAAATTTAACTAAATTGACTAATATAATCAAATAAAATAAACAGTTATATGAACTCATATAACTTGTCAGTATGTAGGTAAGCTAATTCTGGAGAAAGATAATAAACATTGTCTTGAGTTAATCACAGCAACCAATTGTTCTTATATTAATCGTTATTATATTAATATGCTTTTGAACAAAGGTTGGATTTTACTTAAGCTTGAAACGCATTAAAAGGCAAATCTAACAAACAAGGACACCTGGTATAAAAGTTTATACCAAGCCCAACAAATGAGTTATGAACCTTATCCGCCCTCTGGGAGTTTTATTCGTTAAGGCACCTATGTTTAGATGTTAATGGTGTGAAATCTTCCGGGCTACCAGTTCCGTTAGGTGTACCTCAAGGATCAATATTGGGCCCATTCTTATTCTTGGTGTATATCAATGACATACCATTCTATTTAAAGGGTATCTGTGACGTTGTATTGTTTTGATACCTCTCTTATCTTTACAGGAATATACAAGATTTTGACGACTTAGACATTGCACTATCAATGGTTACGGATTGGTTTACCACAAATAACCTAGTTCTCAATGCCAAGAAACCGAAATGTGATAAGTTCGCCTAACCGAATGTTAGAAATCTAGGACCCAACATCGTCTTAGATAAAGAGGTGCTCAAAACTGTAGACTCGGCAGTATTTCTGGGCATAACAGTTGATGCCAAGCTTCAGTGGGGATCACATAGGTGGTATATCAAGCCTAGCGGGAAGGCTCAGTTCAGGGAAGTAAGACAAAACACTGACGTTGATACAGCTCGGCTAGTTTATTTTAGTTATTTTCATAGCGTTATGTCCTACGGCATTCTGCTGTGGGGAAAAGCCGCTGATATTCAAAATATATTTATTCTTCAAAAACGAGCTGTTCGAGCAATTTACCAGCTAGGTACTAGAGTTACTCTAGAGATTTTTTAAAAAAATATTGGTATTCTCACGGTGACATCACAATATTCTATTCGCCAACGTCTTATAAATTAGGCAAAACATACACTTATACACAAAAACAGTGATATTCTATTAACACTAGAAACAAAGACAAACTACGTGCTCCCTTTCACCGGCTTCATAAGGTCCATAACTCATTTGTTGGGCTGACGTAGCCGAAGCATTAAATGCTTCATCTACGTCAGATGCTTTAACTAATTTGTTGTCGACCATAATCTCTAATGAACAAATTTTCCTGTTTAACCGACTTACCCGTCTCATTGTTAATAATTTCCAAGAGGTATTTACTTTAATTTTGGATTATTTTATTGTATCGCTTAAAACATTTTTTTTAAATAATATTGAATCATTTTTGACATAATCTAGGAAAGGAATAAAAACCTGTATTTTTTCAAATCTGGTATAATCTGTATAGTATAACAGGTATAGTGTCGCTCTAATTTTATAAATACCTGGAGTAGCCCATTGGTTGAAGCCAGTGGCGGTGCCATTAATGTCAATGGTTTTGGTCTTGAAAATAGATTGGTATTCATTTTGCACAACATTAAAAAGAGCTCCATAAATTTCATTAGGATTCTCTTGTTCTACTATACTGCCGTCATAAGAAAGAAGGCTATAACTGTTGACAAAAATGAGTTATTAACATATTCGGAATCAGCAAATAAAATGCTATAAAATAAATATAAGTCGTATTAAATTAGTGATATCATAAGGATTTTAGCCTTAACTACGACAAATTCTGGTTTTTGAATCTGTAAAGCCTTAATTACATAATAATATAATAATAATCCTTTATTTCAGGCAATTATGGCCCATAAAACACAATACATATCTAAGCAGATAACAATAACTATAAACTAATACATATCTAAAAGTAAAGACTACTGCACACTAAGTGACGGCGTCGAGTTACACTGCGAGGTGTCGCGTAGCCGGCCGCGGAAACGCCGATACAGCACACCTTTCGGCCAAAACTCTTCCTTGAGGAAGGTCATCAAATTGTTAGTAGGAACGCGCACCACGAACGACTTGAAATCAGTGTCATGGCGCCCCTCCAACTTCTCCACCCTCAAGGTCCAGTTGGTCTTCAGCCGTATGTACTCTACGATGTCCTGAGCCTTCGTAAGGTGGAGCAAACGGGACACTTATAGCAGCGTCGCTGGTACTGCAGGATGCAGCAGTATGTTTGTTCCTGACAGCGCCGTCCCACACTGGTTGCGATAAATAGGCTTCCTCTTCTTTCTCACCACCTTGATGAAACCGTCCTCATCGCATGTGTTCTTCGGCGGAACCAGCTGCTCGTGGTTCATCACAGCACCTTTAGTTGCGCTCGGTGCCGAGCGACTATGCTTTCCCCCATTTGATTTATCTGCTGGTCGTTTCTGTTGCGACACAGCAGGTTTTGTCTTGGCGACAATTGCAGAATAGGCACGCTTGGGGGTCGATGTACCTATTACACGCGTCGCCTCCCCGGTAGGTACGACGCGATCAGCGGAACACGATGCAACGCTTGCATTCTTGACAGCCGATGACGTAAATTCATTCGCCGACTGAAAACTGCAGACAGATGCATTTTGTGCCCCGCGACGTGTGTTCACATTGGAGGCTTCCGGTGACCCACTTGCCAGAATAGCGTTACGCAACAACGCTACCTCGGCTCGTAATTCACCAATGGTGATATCCGTTAACTCCAATTTGGACTTCATCTCAGCCTGGCTCACCTTCAGACACATAATAACGGCTTTTTGTGTCAATTATGGTTCAAAATAAAGCTTATATTTTTTGACGTCTTATAGGTATAACAAAAATAACTAACTAAAGCCATTCAGTAAATCGCGGGCCTCCATTTTAGATAAAAATACAATTATCTCGGAATCAACGTTGACGTAGTTACGGCCTTCTTTCTTATGACGGCAGTATAGATGGTGTAATTCTAAGAGCTATATTATTTTTAAACTTGTTGCAACGAATAGCTGTTTAAGGCCTGCATTCTATTATATGGGGTTTTCTATGTAATGGCATAGGGAAGCTAGTTAACAATCCACAGTGGTCAGACGTTAAGTCATTTAACACTCATTTATTTTTGGCTTTGCAATCACTAAATATATTATCAATACAAGTCGGCGAAGATGCCGCGATCCTTGTGGGTTCAAAAAATACATTACTTAATTAATTTAAAAGGCCTAAACAGGTTGAGAAGTCTAATACTTAATGGAGTAAAAATAATTTTGCAATATCCTAGTAACTAAGCTGTTTCTTTTCTTTTGTTTTTTAATTATGTCTCAAAAATGTAGAATGTAGATAGTATGGGAAATTAGATAACCATGGGAAATTGCGAGGTAACCCCCGTCACAAGTACCTACCCTTATAACTTACCGGGGCTGCCTCAATTTTGTGCTGTAGATCAATAGTAAGAGAAACAATAAAAACTATCATTATTTATTTAACATCTAAAATATTAAAATCACCACATAAAATTATACTTTTATTACTTGATTTTAACTTATTGAGTGAATCTTCCATTACCGATTCGAAACTGATAAAATCCCCAGAGGGGGGTCGATAAACGCTAACTGTTACGTATCGCTCGAGTTCATCACAAGACGAACTCAATAGTGTGCTCGATAGAAAGATTAACTAAATCTAAACGTTGTTTACATTTCAACTTGTTTGAAACAAGAACTAAAGATCACCGCGAATAGCACTTTTTCTTACAAATGCACTTAAGACAATGCTTCGATGTAATAGCCTGTATAGGTAGGTATAGCCGGTACAGTCCTATTTGAACTATGACTCTGTCAATGAAGCAGGCTGGAGTGTCCCCTTTTGTCCGGAGTTGTCTTAACAATAATTATTGTTTTACAGCGACTTGAAAATGGAAAACATCATGCTGGACAGTACTAAGCAATTCATCAAAATAGTTGGTAAGATGTTTTTATTACTTCTACCTACTGCACGGTTATCTCTACTTGGTTCAATGTTTTAAAATTTTCTTAGCTCTCTAGTCTCTCAGAGTTTTCTCCAAAAGAGGCGTTCGTCTTTATGGCGTGAAGATTATGCAATTTAAAACCTCAACTATAAACTGTCAACGTACTATTTCTCCCGGGGCGTAACTCCGCTGCCGCGAGAAATCACGGCACAGCGGGTTCTCATGGCGACAAGGAGTGTGCGACTGTTGCAACCCAGTGCTGGGCACGCCACAATTGTGGCGATAAGTCCCCTCTTTGAGGAGTGGCTAAAGCGGCGCCACGGCGTCCTCACCTTCTGTCTGGCAGGTCTTCACCGGACACGGTTGCTTCGGGAGGTTCCTGTTTCAGATAAGTGTTTCAGATGTCACCATTGTGTGGATCGCCCGCAGGACTCGGTGGAGCATACGGTTGAGGTCTGCCCGGCTTGGGCGAGCACAGCCGTGTCCTCGTGGAGGCGATTGGCGGTGGCAATCTCTCGCATCCGGCCCTGGTCCAAGTCATTGTACGGAGCGAGAGGGCATGGGAAGCCGGCACCTCCTTCTGCGAAGCAGTACTGCTCGCGAAGGAGGAGGCGGAACGCGTGAGGAAGTGGCAAAATTCGCGCCCTCACGCTCCTAGTCGCCCCAGGAGACGCCCTGGGCGTCGGAATCCCAGGCCGATTCCCGGCCTCGTAGGCGCGGGCTTTCGGACGGCGAGCAATGGGTAGTTCGCCGTCCGATAAGGACCAGGCCCGGGTCGATGACGAGTAGTGATCCACGCGCGCCTCAAAGGGATGTCAGCACCAATAACGGGGTCCGCTAGGGCCGATGCCAGCCAGGGTTACGGGAAAGTCCGAAAGGATTACCGGGGCCCCTGGCACAGGCAACTGAAGGAACACGGGTGGGTTTTACTCAGTAAGAGTCTGACACACCCTCACGCTCCGTGCGAGAGCGGGTGAAGTTATTTGATGATTTCCCAGTACTATTTCCCAGAACAATTAGTTTCAACGTTAGAACTTCCGAAATCATAAACGCCTCTATGGCCTATAAATAAAAGCATGTTGCTGGCAACATTGCAGTGTACCTACATGGTTTTTTTTTTGGCAAAACAAAATCATGTAGGTAAAAATTCAATTGCAAATCAAAATTCATCAAAATGTAGCTGCTACATTGTTGCGAGCCTTTTTTTTTTCCTTGAATGGGTACGGGGCTTCAAAGCACCTATGTACATATTATATGTATATTGATAGGCAATGAAATTAACGAAAGGAATGTCCCATGTGCTCAATCAAGCAGCTCGGAGTTTGGAAGTTAGTGGTATGACACCCCCGTTGCCTCTGAAAACACGTAAAGCCGTTGGTCGTGCGCCTCATATCTCTCCCCGGTCGTGTCGGAATTAATAGTTACGGAACACAGTGCATCAGTGTTTGTCCACACACTTTGTTACACTATAAAATCCCCTACGTTCATGGCTTAGAGGAGGTTCCCGTCATATCGGACCATTATATTATGTCAACAATCATTGAGCGCTTCTCTATTCGACCCACCACCACTATATCAAGCTGATTATAATTATTATCCTTTGGTTGTAGACTTCGGGCTATCAAACATGTGGAGCGGCGGGGCGGCGCTGCGGACTCCGTGCGGCTCGCTGGAGTACGCAGCTCCGGAACTGTTCGTCGACGGCCGGAGATACGGGCCCGAAGTCGACCTATGGAGCATGTACGCACATAGACACAACTAACTATCATCATCATCATTCTCCTGTCCTTATATCCCAATGTATTAGTGGTCGGCGCAACATGTCTTTTTTTGCCATGCTTCTCTATAACTCGTTATCTCGGTAGTCACCCCCTTTCTAGCCATATCATCTTTCACACAGGCACAACAAGCTATACAGGGTCAAATTAAATTAGTTAGCCAAACTCCGGAGACGTGATGAATTTTATTATGTACATTGTTTGTTAGTTACAAGTCAACCTAATAAAAGCGTGTTCAAAAAAGCAGTTTTGGCGGGAAAAAAGTTGACGACACTCGAGCCGCTATGACAGTTCGTCCACGTCCCGTTTTGACAATCAACATTAAATTGCGTTATAAAAATGAGTGCTGTTAATATTCAGTAAACTTTCAACTAACCTTATGGCTTTCTATTACGTTTCTCAAGAAAACAGCCTAGTGACAGACAGGCGACGTAGGCCCTTTAGGAACCCTATTGGGGTACAGCTTAGTATAACGGGCTGGTGACGGCAACTCCACGTCCAAGCGCGTATTTTGAGTACAGTACGGGTGGAAAAATCGATCATTCGATCAACCCCAGCTCCTCAAAGAAGGCCAGCAACGCCTGGATGTTCCTGGCGATCTCACGCAGGGTATTAAGAACCCTAATAGGAGCATGTTTGTATGTATGTTGCAGAGGCGTGATCGTGTACGGCATGGTGACGGGTGGGCTGCCGTTCACAGGCGCGGAGGCCGGCGAGGGCAAGTCGCGCCCGCAGCTACGCGCCGCCATCACACGCGGCTTCACGCGCAAACAGCGCACCGCGCTCGCCGCAGTCACGCCCGGTTACTAACTCTTTACTATATTACCATCACGCGCAAACAGCGCACCGCGCTCGCCGCAGTCACGCCCGGTTACTAACTCTTTACTATATTACCATCACGCGCAAACAGCGCACCGCGCTCGCCGCAGTCACGCCCGGTTACTAACTCTTTACTATATTACCATCACGCGCAAACAGCGCACCGCGCTCGCCGCAGTCACGCCCGGTTACTAACTCTTTACTATATTACCATCACGCACAAACAGCGCACCGCGCTCGCCGCAGTCACGCCCGGTTACTAACTCTTTACTATATTACCATCACGCGCAAACAGCGCACCGCGCTCGCCGCAGTCACGCCCGGTTACTAACTCTTTACTATATTACCATCACGCGCAAACAGCGCACCGCGCTCGCCGCAGTCACGCCCGGTTACTAACTCTTTACTATATTACCATCACGCGCAAACAGCGCACCGCGCTCGCCGCAGTCACGCCCGGTTACTAACTCTTTACTATATTACCATCACGCGCAAACAGCGCACCGCGCTCGCCGCAGTCACGCCCGGTTACTAACTCTTTACTATATTACCATCACGCGCAAACAGCGCACCGCGCTCGCCGCAGTCACGCCCGGTTACTAACTCTTTACTATATTACCATCACGCGCAAACAGCGCACCGCGCTCGCCGCAGTCACGCCCGGTTACTAACTCTTTGCTATATTACCATCACGCGCAAACAGCGCACCGCGCTCGCCGCAGTCACGCCCGGTTACTAACTCTTTGCTATATTACCATCACGCGCAAACAGCGCACCGCGCTCGCCGCAGTCACGCCCGGTTACTAACTCTTTACTATATTACCATCACGCGTAAGCAGCGCACCGCGCTCGCCGCAGTCACACAGTTACTAACGCTTCACTGCACTCCCGGACTCCTAAACCGAGCCACCGTGCATTGTTATGTTTAAAGGCAAATAATCATCAAGTCGAGAGAAAAAGTTTTTATGCTGTTTTGAAGCTGGCTTAATGGCCATCATTTTGGTACCACTAATGCTCCAAATTTGAATTCAGGAATTTGAAAAAGAAAAAAATCGGAGTTAGTTCGCTCTTTAAGAATTATTTATACTGCACCTGTAGTACCCGCGCCGCGCAAGCTGTGGCACTTCCTTAGTGTGGGTTTAGTCAGCGAAACGTAAGTGCACAACTACATGCAAGTCGTTCTGCCGTTCAAAGAATTTACCATCGATACCTGGTTACTGGCGGTTTCGTGCGCCGCCCAGGAGGACTACGAAACCGGGTCACTACAGCACAAGATCTTTACCACCAGCCTGCGTAATCGTCACCTCAGTACAGGTCCAAGTACAGCTTCGAGACTTTTATGGACTGACGGCTTGCGTTCGAGCTCTGAGGAGGCTCGAAGAAACCTCATAAGCCAGCCAATGGTCCAAACTGACACGAGCTCAAAGAATGGCCTACGCGCCTACAGTTTCCACGCGAACATTTGCATTAGACTCAACGTCAATGGAGCCAAGTACTTTTTACGGATGAAACCAAAATTATGCTGTATGGCAATGATGGATGTGTGCATGTCAGCAATGGTGTATTGAAGAGAAGGTGAGTTTTGGCGGTGGGTTATGAACAGTCGGGGGCCGAATTTCCACCGAAAGAAAGATTTGAGGCTTTGAGGTTGTGACAGGACCACGGTTGCCGCCACTAACTAGCGACAGATGCATTCATCAATGTCTAGAGCCTCAAGTGATGCCAATTTATGCTGAGTTTCTGGACCGGGATTTCATTTTTATTGCATGATAATGCAAGGGCGCTCACTGCAAGAATTGTGACTTTAGTATCGCAGTACCTAATGAAATGGCCAGCAAGAAGCCCTGATATGAATCCAATAGAGCAGTAATGGCATGAGCTGAAGAGACTAACCAACCCACTCCAGAAACTGCCGGAGCTGAAAACTGCCATCTTGGAAGCATGGGAAAACATTCCACAGTACGTCATACTGGCATTCATTTATGAGGATTTTCATGAAAATTCATGCCATCTGTTGGGGCCACTTTGACAGGTCTTCCATTTCGACAATGAATATAAAATATATGACGACGTCATTCGTTAAATTCATTCGTTCACCATTCTGAAAATATAGGAACTTTGACACTTTTACAGGTGCCCAGACCTTACGTCTCAATGCTGCCACCTAGTGAAAATCGAGTATTTTTTTTTTTATATGATTGACCTGTAAAATTGTTTGTACAAACCTAGTTACAGAAATAAAATCATTTATCATTATCATCTAGTGATCTTTATTTCGGAAAACCCTTATTCCATGCCGAACCGCAGGAGGCCGTCGTAAATACTCTTGGAGGTGACACAAGTTACTAGATAAACGTTTTCTCTATGTAAACCATTATTTTCTTTAAAAATTCCACGCTGTTTTTGCCCTTTTTTTTTAACTAAGGAAATAATAGTGGGTGACTGACAGGCTTCGAAACCACGTATTTTTTTTTTTGTACAGTCTGATCATTATTTGAAAGGAAGAAAGAAAATGCGTTTATTTGCGGTAAATTATTATAAGGATTTAAACTAAAGGGGGGTTAGAGGTAATGTTGATCACAGACTGCACTACCATTATTTAAAAAGATAGAGACCTTTATACAAAAATATGCAGGGTGGCTCGATTCAGGTGTCCGGGAGTGTTTGTTCATTACACCCAGTCATACTTAACGATATTACCATTACACCCGGTCAATAACACTTCACTATATTACCACTACGCCCGGTTACTAACACTAAACTATATTACCACTACGCCCGGTTACTAACACTTCACTATATTACCACTACGCCCGGTTACTAACACTTTACTATATTACCACTACGCCCGGTTACTACCACTTCACTATATTACCACTACGCCCGGTTACTAACACTTCACTATATTACCACTACGCCCGGTTACTAACACTTTACTATATTACCACTACGCCCGGTTACTAACACTTTACTATATTACCACTACGCCCGGTTACTAACACTTCACTATATTACCACTACGCCCGGTTACTAACACTTCACTATATTACCACTACGCCCGGTTACTAACACTTTACTATATTAACACCCGAGGCTAAGACACGCAAGCAGCGGTCCGCGCTCGCCACAGTCACGCCCAGTTACTAACAATATACTATATTAACACCTGAGTCGCAATTCTCGTACTTAAAACACGTTCAAATTCAAGTCGCAATCTTTTCTCAGCGACAATCAATGTCAAAAACTGGTCAAAAATGTATGTAAATTGATTCTTTGTTTGACAGATTGAGACAGATCAGACTGTGAACGTTCTTAAAATTACGGGAATTGCCCCTCTGGTATCTGGTACCAAAAATAGCGACTTGTCAAAATTAAATGCATGGTATTAATTTATTTAATTATTGCGTGGCGTTTGGTTTATTATTTCAAATAGCTGTGGATTTTGTGAATAATAAATAAATTAATAATTCAGTCGACCACAGCAGTGGTGTTCATTTTCGTTCCAGATACCGGACGTATGTAAGTCACAGATGGTTGGAAAACCGCTTTTGTATTAAATGATTAAAGTTAGTATTGATGTTATTAGACAAACTCTTTTCATTCAGGTACTTCATTCTAATTAAGGCTATTAAATCAAAAATGATGTGACAATTATTTTACTTATTTATTTTAAACGTACAAAAAGAAACAAAAACGTTACAATTAGTTGTTATTGTTTAAAGTATCATTAAAATGTATCATAGCACGTAATATCAATGCATGCAATGTATCATGTAGTATCATTAGTATTATCGTTTTTATTTTGATTTGATTATTGACATTTATTTCCGACGGCGGCAGACGACCGTTTAAATAGATCAAAAACTTGATCGCTATTATTTTTGAGCGTATATTTTAACAAAATCACCAACAGTACGATCGAACCTCTTTGGAATCACTTCACGGGGTCAGTCCATGAAAATTCAGAAAATTCTCGTATAAGTACTCCGGACGGCGCGATTACGTTGGATCTGAAACAAAAAAGTTTTTTTTTCTTTGATAAAGTTGAAATGGTTAACACTCAGAAGCTCTAAAGCGTGCTGAAAATTGGGGTCCTGCGTGAGAATGGGGTGTAACAGAACGAACAGTCTTTCAATGTAAATTAGCACTCTAATGAGAGTTTTCTGAAATGACGTTTACTAGGTGGCAGCACTGAGACGTCATGTCTGTCAAAATATAAATATGTATATATACATCTATATAATTATATATATATTTATACTTGTCAAAGCGCCTATATTTTCTTTAGTCGTGACTGAATGTACGAATGAATGAAAGGAGTGATGAACGTCATATTTTAAATTCATGTCGAAATGATAGACCTCTTATCAAAGTGGCGCTAACTGGTGGCGTGAATTTTCATGAAAATTCTCATTGCGTAACTATTCACTTGGATTTATTTGGCACAGACTAAAACGCACACAATATAATATACAGCAGATTTAAAAAACATATAAATAAAATATTATTATGTTGCAATAGATTTTGCTGTATTCTCAAAAAGAAGAGGATTGTCATTTTGAGTGAGTTACGCAGTTACGCAGTGGAGCAGTGGTCGCCCGTGGTAACGGCCGCGATTTCCGAGTGTAAGTCGTAGTCGTAGGTTCGAAACCAGACAGGCGCTAAACTTTGTGTAAATTATTACATCACCACTGCTCTCAAAACGCTGAAGGAAAACATTGTGAGGAAACCGGCATGTCCTAGAACCAAAAATTCGAAGACATGTAACATCTACCAACCCGCTTTGGGCCCGCGTGATGGATTACTCCGTCCACTCCGTCTCACCGAGAGGTGGCCCGTGTGGCGGCATCTACAACGCCACATGCCAACTACGCAACATACTGACGTCACACACAATCCTGCATCGCGCAAGCAAAGTTAACCGCGCAACTAGTATATATACAACGCCCCGACATCAATCGTCAGGCCGTGGCCCACCACACACAACACCTTTCTGATCGGAGGATCTTCGCTTTTCTATGGAGGTATGAGTGAACTTTATACCCTGTTCCTCATACCTCTATACCTGTGTCCCAGCACACTATGGTTCGTCTAGTACATGCTAGCTGGACAAAATTCGTTATTGATATGCCATGTCCTATTATTATAGACAAAACCCACGAACCTCCAATTCCAAGAATTTTAATGCACCTGTAGTTGAACCCACTAAGGGTCGCAGGTAAGTATATAAGAAAAGCGGTAAACTGATTTTAAAAGTGGTATTGGATTAGTTTAGTGATGGATATTGAAATTAAAGGTATGTTGGTACTCTCTTATTTTACAAAACAAGTTACAACTAAGTAGTTATTTATTTATTTTTCAACATCAAAATCTCCAGTAATGAAGCCACTGATGAATATTTGTTTGATTTCTTTTGTGCCGCTTCAATTGCACGATGACTTGGCAGAATCCTCGGCCATCTTCCACTATGTATTGTCGACCAATTAATTTTGTTTTCTCCAAGGAAACTACTGAGTTTACAGTTGCAGAAACGAATAGTCATGGAGGAAATAAACCAATTGTTGCCGACAGTATGTAACGTTGATGATCAAGATATAACTGTCAAGCACTAATGTGTACACAAAAAGATGTGATGTCATTCAATCTGCTCTGCTGCCAATTGGACAGCTTTCTGAGGAAGCTCAGGAAGCTCGCAATAAAGATTGCAGATTTCGAGAACAGAATACTCGAAAGCGGTCACGTATCACCATGAATAAAGTACTTACTATGTTGTTGATCACATCTGACCCTTTAACCCTTTGACCGCCACAGTCGTGTATAGACGACAAACCAAAATGTGCCCAGCACGCCACGGTCGCGACAGCGTGACCGAATTTTATACGTAAATAAATGTCATAAAACAGCATTTTTTTTGTTCATTTCCCTTGTTAATTAGGTACCTCGACTCTTCGTAATTTATTTGAAGTGAACTGCTTTCGGTAGATTTCATTTTTAGTAACGTAAGATGACAAAAACGAAAACCAGTCGTAAAGTTCGAAAAACATAGTGCCTTCGACGCCACAGTCACCATAACAAGACACATAGTGATGCAGGTAGTAGTCAATATAACAGGAATATCGACCTCGACGGCAACTTATAAATGATAAATAAATGATAAATGATAAATGATTTTATTTCTGTAAGTAGGTTTGTTACAAACACTTTTACACGTCAATCATATTTTTAAAACTAGATGAGGTCGGCGTTTCATAACTGACTACTCTGAGAAGAAAGGCCGAAACAAACTCAGAGGTCACAGTCTCTTTTAAAGTCCAGACATAATCTTGGTCAGATCATGTGAAGACCATGTAGATTGGTGTCTGAAACGGTCTTTTGAGGAAAAACCATACAGATTGAGCGGACCTGTCCAGTCAGTGCACGCATTTGTCAGTAATCTTGCCGCTCAACTGAGAACTTAAGGAGCACAACGATTCGACGAACAATACCAAAGAAAGGACATTTGGGTAGGCCGCATAAATTACTCAAGCTGCCAGATCGTGAATCTAACTAAGAAATAAAATAAAAAAAGTAATAATCCACATAATCTTCACATTCACAATAATTTAAATAATATAATACTTTACAAAGTAAATACTCATGTCATTGTATGTATAAAATTCATCAATGTCAATGTGTATATAAATATTCGAACATAATCTTTGAGGACCATGTAGATTAGTATCTGAAATGGTCTTCTGAGGAAAGAACCACGCAGATTAAGAGGACCTGTCCAGTCAGTGCACGCATTTGTCAGTAACCGTGCAGCTCAACTCAGAACTTTAGGAGCTCAACGATTCGACGAACAATACCAAAGAAAGGACATTTGGGTAGGCCGCATGAACTACTTAAACTGCCAGATCATGATTAAAACTGAAACAATGACCCACATAGTCCTCACATTCACAATAATTGATCGTTCTGTTATAATAATTATCAATTTATCAGTGTATGTAACAGAAATAAAAGAAAACATTCAGTATGCAGAAAATTGGAACAACTCAATCCCAAGCCTTTTTGTCCTCGATATAATCCTTAACGGTATAAAAGCCTTTCTGGCACAACTTACGTTTAATGAATGATTTGAATTTATTAAGGCTTAGATCTTGAACGTGGCTTGGAAGTTTATTATAAAAGCGTATACATTGACATCTGAACGAGCCACCTATTTTCTTGAGCCTTGTTGTAGGTACAACGAAGCTGTGTTTGTTCCTAGTATTAGGAACCTAGTTCCTAGTATTAGGTTATTATATTTAATTTACTCTGAATTCTGCACTAGTAAATAAATTAAACATTTCATACTGAACTTTTACGTTCGAGAAATCAAGAAAATTTTATAATACTGAACTATGCACTCTCTTTATGTCGAGTGTTAGTTGATTATCGATTAATTGTAATGACTGTAATGCCCATCTCTATCACACTGTTGTATTGTCTGTGCCGGGAACGCCACAGTCGTCTATGCTTGACAGTCCCATGGTATCATACGCGAAATTTTTTGAATAGAGTAGTTCGTTTACTGTTATTAAATATTATTAATAATGGATGACTATAATAGGAGTAGTGAAGTGAAGTGAATATAAGTGATTGAATTTTTTTTTTCAATGTAGCGGCCACGCATAAGACCTATATTAATCGATAGCTGGAATCAATACAAACAAGTTGTGTATGAGACAAAAAGTTCTAAAGTGTCACGTTTCCAAGATATGAGCTATCAAAGTAAAAGTAAAGGTCGAGGAATGACTTCGACCTTGAAAGTCATTCCTCGACCTTCATGAACTTGGAGGGTTTTATTGAAGATTTTGATGATTTTAATTCTGTAGCTAGGTACATACGTCTTCCAGCCGAGAATAATATTTTAATCAACATACAACCTAGCACTGGCCTGCAAATTGCAAAAAACCTAAACCTAGGCTAAGTGTAGTCAGCGAAACCAAATGGTCCTGGGTTCGAATCCCGGTACGGGCAAATGTTTGTATGATGAATATGGACATTTGTACCCGAGTCATGGATGTATATTTATAATATGTATGTATTTACGAAAAAAAAATGTATTTAAGTAGTGTATCAACCATCTGGTATCCATAACACAAGCCTTAAGTGTTAAGTGCTTAACTTGGAACTAGATGGTGCTGTGTGCAATGCCAGACGATATTTATTTATTTTTTAATTTCGCGGGCTACCCTCGCGGTTCCACCTTAACCTTCTAGCTCTACTAATGATCATATGCGCTTTATTACTTTGAAAAAAAGTAAAAATGGCGGAAGTTAGTCCGGCCAAAAAATTCAAACTCGTATTTTTATATTATATTAGATATTTACCTGTTATAAATTATTTTGTGATAAATAATACGATTACAAAAAACCGATGGTTCATGTCTCATTTTATTTATTGCATTATCAAATAATAATATTGCAATCAAATTTCTCATATTTACAAAAGTTTTTCCACAATATGAAACAGAATATCAGTGAAACGAAACTAACGAAAAATACGAAACTATCAGAACTAAATAGGTACCTATTATTATTTCGATATTATTAATAAATATCGGTTGTGCACCTCTAGTGCAGAGGCGAGCAAATTAAAAAAGCCGTGCCAGCTACGCCACTGTCATCATAAGATGACAAGAAAGTACGTCAAGATTGAACATAGTGCTGTGATGGTATTGACTTATAAATCGATTTTTGTTTTGAATTGAATGATGACTTGGTTTGGTCGATTTTTGTTTTGAATTGTGGATTCATCGCCTAAACTGTGACACATATCATTATGATTTCTGTCCTAAAGGACAAAGCGGGATGAAATAAAACTCCTGTATTATATTTTTCCGGTTTAAACTTTTTATTAAAGCATACTGTAGGTTAAAAAATAGTTAGTGCTTTATCGATATAATTTCGAACTTGCTACTATTTTGTAGGTATTCATAGCTTGGCGCCGAGAGCACGCTTTTTCTTTTTTGACGTGGCAGTCAAAATGTTAACAATCAGCGTAAGAGAGGAACCCAAAAAAAACAGGTCAAATCTAACACTGTCTTCTGCAGTGTTAGATTTAATAATAGTTTAAATCCTGTTCGAATTCCTCATAGACCCAACGTTAACATGCAGCTGCAGGAGTATACTGCTGCTGATTTATCAGAAGAGGAAGGAATACGCGATAACGAGAATTAGAGAGGATAATTATATATTTATTTACAAAACTATGTACAAATTAACCCTTAATTGGTCGCGTGGGGTGTCATGCACCCCAGAGCAGGTTTCCAGGCTCACAACTTTTTAAAATTTGAATTTAGCGCGTTGGCCTTCTAGGTAGCTTCGTAAACACGTAAAACGTACACGATTCGGTTGCGAGCGACGCTCTGTTGTGGACGGTTGGGCTTGAAGAGCGTGTTTGGGGTGCACGACACCCCAGGTGACTGTTTGTGTGGTCTAAATTCCGAGGTAGTGGATGATTGTTAATTTCATTATATCCGTTTTAAAACATTGTAATTTGACAAGTAATAAATGTTAAAAGTGTTCAGTTATAATACTTCGACCTAGATACAGAATTCGATATAGAACCTATTTCCGGAACTGGAAGAAATGTTACCATGGACAACTGGTTTACTAGTGTCCCACTGGCCAAATCGCTTTTAGATGAACATACACTTACCATGGTGGGCACACTAAGAAAAAACAAGCCCGAAATACCAAAGTGTTTCTTACCGGATAAAACACGAGAGGCGATTTCTAGCATATTTGGTTTCCAAAAAGATATGACTGTGCTCATATGTACCGAAACCAAGAAAAGCAGTTCTGCTTTTATCGATAATGCACCACGATGATAATGTTGAGGGTGAGAAAAGAAAGCCCAAAATTATTCATTTTTATTTTAAAACGAAAGGGGGAGTTGATACAAACGACCAAATGTGCGCCAGTTATAATGTAGGATGACGAACCAAAAGATGGCCGATGGTGATATTTTTTCATATTTTCAATATCACAGGTATCAATTCCTATGTTATATACAAATCTAAAATTGAGTCTAATATATCCCGAAGAGTATTTTTAAAGCGACTGGCTGTTGATTTAGTCAAACCTCACCAAATATCAAGAGCCAGCATACCCACACTACCACGACCGCTGCAAAAACGACTAAAAACACAACATGGAATTCAGGACCAAGAATCTATTTCTGAAGCAGGCCGATCGCAATCATACAAAAGGTGCCATGTATGTCCAAGAAGTAAGGACAGGAAAACAAATACTGAATGTTCGAAATGCCAAAAACATGTGTGCAATGACCATATGAATATAGTCTGTCAAAATTGTGACGATAAAAACTTGAATTAGTAAAAAAATATTTTTCATATTAAAAAAAAAGTTAATTATGTTAAAAATACGTTTAAAAGTTGATTAATATGTAAGTTCAAATGTTCTAATTAATAAAAGTCAGATTTTGCATGTATTTCGTATTTTATTTAATTTCCTAAATCTGGGGTGCCAAACACCCCTCGCGACCGCTGCTTATGCAACTTTTTAGGCGCGCCCAATTGAGGGTTAAGAGAGTTATCGCTACCTTCTATCTGCTAGACCTTTTTAATGACCACTTGCTATGTGCCTGACAAATAGCCGTTGTCTGTAAGCGTGCAGGTTGCTCATGGTTATTTGTTTTGGTTTTATTTTCATTTTTTTTTAAGTCTGAAAAGGATTTTTTAAATTCTATAACCACCACTCCCTCCTCCCAAAATGGGTCCTTTTACAGCAAAACGAAATTAGCTTGTCGTAACAGGTTATAAGACAGCCCCTGGGAACCAAACATCGCATTTTTGTCCAGCTAGCATGTTCTAGAAGAACTGGATTCTGGTTCTAGACGAACGACAGGCTGATTATGCTTATGCTACGTAGTTAAGGTGCTAAAATTTTACTGAAATCTAGTTGAAGGCACTTTTTAATTTTTAAAATTTTAATTTTTTGAAGAAGGTAATGACAGGACTGGACAATAAACGACAATAACTACAATATAACTACAATATTTATGGACATGTCAAAAGCATTTGACTACGTAGACCATGACATACTCTTAAATAAACTAGAACAATACGGAGTTAGAGGGAATGATTTAGATCTTATAAAATCATACCTCAAAAATAGGGTTCAAATAACAAGAATATCAAATAAAACAAAATATGAACAAACGTTTCAGTCTAAGCCTAAAACTGTTAAGTACGGGGTACCTCAAGGAAGTATTCTTGGTCCACTTTTGTTCATAATATATATAAATGACTTCCCAAAAGCCGTAATCCATGACATGATATTATTTGCAGATGACAGTACAGTTATTTTCACTGACGAGGATGAAGATAAATACGAAATTAATGTAAATAATTCCCTTGAATGTATTATAAATTGGTTAAATGTAAATAATCTTAAAATTAGCTTAGAAAAAACTTGCTATATTTCGTTTGATAATATAAATAAAAAACTAAAGAACCTAAACGTAAAATACAAAGGTGAAACTTTAAAAGAAGTTAAGACAACCAAATTTCTTGGCATACATATTGACTCTGCACTAAACTGGAAAATACAGATTGACCATGTTTGTAAAAAAACTAAATCAGTTCTCATATGCCCTCTACATGTTAAGAAAAGTTACAAATGAGAGTACTTTACTAAGTGTTTACCATGCATATATAGGCTCCATACTAAAATACGGTATCCTATTCTGGGGTAATTCACCGAACAGAGAGTGTGCTCTAAAAGCACAAAAAAAGTGCATCAGAAGTATATGCGGATTGAGACAGACTGATTCATGTAGACCAGTTTTCAAAAGGTTGAAAATCTTAACCCTACCTTCACTATACATATTTGAAGCGGCAATGATGATAAAACGCGATATAGATAAGTATGAAGCGTTGAGAAGTGCGAGACACAAAACTGAACTTAAAGGCATTAAATGTAGAACAGTAAAATTTAAATCGAGTGTATTTGGTGTTGGAGTTAAAATCTATAACAAGCTACCAAACTGTATCAAGAATATATGTTCATTAAAAGTTTTTAAATTGAAGCTAAAAGAATTTCTCCTAAGTAAAACATATTATTTAATTAATGAATTTCTAACAGACCGAATTATTGACTAAACTTGTTGTTGACTTATTTAATGTGAATTTTATAACCGTAATAATTATGTCTTCTAATTAATGTTAGTATGAGGTTGACTAAAACTTGACATGTTATTAACTTATTTTATTTTAATTTACTTTTTTGTACTTATTTAATGTAAATCGCATGACCAAAATAATTATGTCTATTAATAATGTCTGATGGGGTTGACGCAAAATTGACATGATAAACTTTTTCTATTTTATTTTTCGACTTATTAAACTAAATTGTATGTCCCTAATAATTGTGTAAGAATTAATGTAAAATGATGTTGACTAAAACAGCCGATGCAATGGATAACAACCACCAATCAATTATGAGTGTAATTTATTATTATTCTTTATTTTAACATAACCAATAACATTGACATACCTACCTACTTTACATGAATACTATTGTAAGATCTCTCTATTTACCTGTGACAAACAATAAATAAATGAATTGAAATAGCGCTCTACGTATGAAAAAAACATGGCCTTTGACTGTACAAATTCGACTTGAATATAATGTAGACTACACCGCGTCATTTGCAACTGTTAATTCTAATGTCTCCAAAATACAACCTAAATGAATGTGATTTTATTCGCAGAGTGCAAAGCGTTTATACAGCATCTCTTGGAGCCAAACGTAGAGGTCCGGATGAAGATTGAGGAGGCATCTCGACACCGCTGGGTGCGGCGACCTGGCATGAGGATGAAAACACACCCATTCGGAGTCGTCGAGGCAACCGCTAACAGAGAGGTAGGTGCACGGACCGACACGGTACACAGTTGTTCAACATAGCGATAACCAATCTTAATGAGTGACAGCTGATTAATTTTAACGGGCTTTCCATTTAACATCCAGAGATGGAGCTCCATCTAAGGAGATACGTCATGTACAGCTCTATCTCTTTCTCACACTTAAGTGAGATTAAAATAATACTATTACAAGAGGTTGTGCTAGGGGCCTCCAGGTTCGCCCTTTGCCTGTATTGCACGGGCCTCCACAAGTGTCGGACGGGAGTGGCCGTGTGTTCCCGGCCATTCCCGTAGCCCCCCAGTTAAATGGGGGGCATGCGGGGCCCGCCAACTAGGCGGGCATACGCCGGGAGGGCTGTGGAAGCAAAGGCTGAGCCAATTTCCCATAGCCCTCCCATCACGGCGTTGTGGGAACACCGCTGAGTTTTAGTGGGTATACTGTCGGTTGCGGATTTCGACAGGAGTCCCACATACCCCGTCTCGTCCCACACGAGCGGGGATGCATAAAGCATTTCTCAGCGACAAAAAAAAAAGAAAAGGGGCCTCCAGGTTCGCCCTTTGCCTGTATTGCACGGGCCTCCACCAGTGTCGGACGGGAGTGGCCGGGTGTTCCCGCCCATTCCCGTAGCCCCCCAGTTAAATGGGGGGCATGCGGGGCCCGCCAACTAGGCGGGCATACGCCGGGAGGGCTGTGGAAGCACAGGCTGAGCCGATTTCCCATAGCCCTCCCATCAAGGCGTTGTGGGAACACCGCTGAGTTTTAGTGGGTATACTGTCGGTTGCGGATTTCGACAGGAGTCCCACATACCCCGTCTCGTCCCCCACGAGCGGGGATGCAAAAAGCATATCTCAGCGTCAAAAAAAAAAAAAGGGGCCTCCAGGTTCATCATTGTATCGGTGGCGCGAGGAAACGAGGGCATACTTTTTGTCTAAAAAAATAATGCTAAAGAAACTTAGCATTTCTGTATTGAGCAATAAACATTTGAATTTGAATACAATACAATTACATATACAATTTAAAAGCATATTCGTTCACAGATTTACAGTCAAATATCAGAGCTGTGGTCGAGGCCGGTGATAGAAGTGGTGGCCGAGATAAAGGCCGACCCCTACGGTCCGGCGGGCGGCATGTACAACATCAAGACGCACGCGCAGCAGGCCGGCGCCGCGCCCGCCGACCTGCTGTGGGGCGCCGGGCCGGCCGCGCCCGCGCCGCGCGAGCCGCCGCCCTACCGCGCCGGCCACGAGCGCGAGCCGCGCGCGCACTCCGCGCAGGCCCTCGACCACAAGCACTTCCAGAACAGCGCCCCGCTTGTCAGACCGCCCCCGCAGGTCCCGCCCCCCGCCAAGAAGAGCCAACTGCCGAGCCCGAGATTGATCAACAGACCCATCGGCAGTATGTACGGGTTAAAGAAACCCGTTTACAAGGTATACGACGATGGCGACGGCGGCCTCGAGCCGCGGCTGCCTAGCATTGAAGAACATTCCAGCGCCGACGGCCATGATGCCAAGATCGCGAGGAGCAAGATTATGAGGACGCCGTGTGTGAGGAAAGTTAGCCTGGAGGAGGACCGAACTATGAGGCTCGGCAGTTGTCCCAACAGGGTCGGTGATAAACGCGTGGAGTTCTATAGGAAGGCAGGGGATGGTCTACCAAGGTGAGGAGCAATTTTTGGTCGTCAGTTATCAGACTTGGCTAGCCACTGCTAGACCCTCGTCGACTATAATCTATGTTTTAGCGGAGTATATTTTAACTTGTGCCTTCGTTTTGTGACAGTTGGCGAGCTAGCGGGTCGCTGGCACCGCCGCCGGCTAGAATCTTACTACAGAGCAATGCCTCAACCATCAAACGAGCCTCGTTGGGGTAAGTGTCCTGTGCCTCAGTGTCTAAACAGACACACTGGCACGCCAAATGCAAGCTACATCCAAACTGCAGTTTTGCAGCTAGCGTGCATTTCACACAAAGGGTGTGGCTAAATGAGCATAAATCAACACAGAAAGACACAGAAGTGCCGGTCAGAAAGAAAAAGTACTGGACACTTACAGGAAATAATGTCCTGAATATTTTCAGTATTGCAAGGACACCTACTAACACCTAGGATTTGCCTTTTTAGCAAAATCTTCAAACCAATGTTTAAATGTTTCGAAGGTATGTCTGTCACCGCTATGTTGATAGATGTAAAAGAAGTAGCTTGTTCACAAAAAAAAAATCGATATTAAAGTGATAGATAGCTGTCAAATTCATAGAGCAGTGGCATCTGAAGTGAGCAAGTGGCAGTTTTTATCGCCTTGAAATTTTATATTATTTTTTTATAAATTTGATATCTCTCGTTTACAGAAGCATCGTCAGTCCACACTCGTCTTCTAATAGCCACTGTAAGAGCGAGAGGGCAATACCGGTATGTCGCATTTATAAAGTAAACATCTCTAATCTAAACAAACATAACTATCTAGACTTTAGAAAGAGACTGTCACTCCACCCGATGTGTTTTGTACCCGCCCGGGTACAAAACATGTAAACAATTTCTCCAATTTGAGTATAATGGTGTAAAAATAAACAACATTTAATTATACATACTCCATGCTGTCTTAAAATTACAGTCTTGTCCTATGAACCCCCACCATCAGACAAGAAGACGAAAATAAAGTGTTGCACCAGTAAAATTCGTTAAAACTTCATATGCCTAACCTTAACCTAACCATATGCATAACAAATAATAAAATTAATAAAATAATTAACATCTATGCTAAGACTACTAAAGACTGCAAAAGTCAATAGTGCAATAGCTAAAACTGAAGACCTATGATGACATTGATTTGTTGCTGCAAGCATCGTCAATATGAGTTGAAATGATACACACACACTCACATGCACACACACACACACACACACACATTCACGTGCGCACACACACACACATTCACGTGCGCACACACACACTAATTATGTTATTATTATTCTATGCCATTTTATGAAATTCGCACGCGTGTATACACTTGCATGCAATTCTTGAATGGCAATAATTGAACGTGATTTATGGCATGCGATCATTGGTCTTGATCGTTCCAGAAACTTGCACCATGTAATTGGGGCTTAACTCTAGTCGATTAACATATTGTTTTGGTTGTTAAGTTTTCTTCACTAACACTAGGTACTGTGTGGATTCTTTGTGGTCTGAAATAAATAAAGGAACTACATTGGAACCTACTACGCTTTGGAATGAGCTTCATCTTTCTGACTGACCGTCCCCGTGACAGTTAAAAAGTGCCTGTAATTGGTTTAATTTAAATGAATGCTTTCGAGTTTGAAAAGGTTTGTTAATTATTATTATATGTTTACAGAAGCGGCCAACGCTGCCCCTTCCACAGGTGAGCTGGTACTCAACACGGAGCATAGGCAAGGAGACCACACACTTACAACGACTCAGACGCACGGCGCCGATGAAGTGACCGCTACCATCAACCCAGCCCACGTACCCACGGGCGATTTTTTACGGGCACTGCATTATCAACACACTGCTCAACACCGAGAGTTGAATATCCAGTGTGCGATAAATAATCGTCGCATAAAAAATGGCCCGTGTGTACCTGGGCTTAGTGAACCGCCTTCCTCGCCGAATGAACGCTCACATCCTTTAAAATTGTGCTCCTTTTCACTGCATTTGCGCTAAAGCCGATATCAGACGCTTCACTTATTGTTCTTTCATTCGACATCTTTCACTCGCAGTGAAGAAATGAATTAATTAGTGCACAGATAAAACGTTGTTGGATTTCGGCACTCACTCACTCACTCATCTTTCACTTATATGAAAGGAGCGAACCTGTACAATTTTGTCGGTGTCGTGTGAACGTGGATTGAAACCAAAAAAATCTTCACTTGAGTTAAGCGTCTGATATCCGCTTAACATACAAAGTATACGCAATACACTCATCTTCGTCACTACAGTCCCTTGACAGTTATTTCACCTCTGATTTTGCATCAGTGTCAAAATCACAGTGATCTTTATTGCAATAAGGTAGCTGTTGGGTTACTGCGTCTGACAAATTCGATCAAAATTCTGTGATCTTTATTTTCGTTGCAATATGGTTGCTTTCTGGTTGCTTCTTTCAGGCTAAAAGGACCAATCTCTCTGACTGACAGTGGCTGAATAAAAAAAGGTGATGAATTTCAACGTAATACGTATAGGACATACTTTCATATGTGTGCAAATGCATTGGAGGGGCGCGTAATTTTAAAGTTGACGAATCTACATCAAAACTTACCATGCGATTAGTTACCAGTGTGCAGCAGATCATAGATCATGCGCACACTATGCGAAATGCGACTCCGACAGCTCGAAAAACTGTTTATAAATTTTGTTCAAAGCTCCGCCCACTTGGCGTCCAGTTGCAGAGTCGCACAGGCTAGGAATCGCACGCTCTCGCTACCTACTTGTCGCAGCGTCTAGACGCACGGTGCACGCGCACACCAGAGGACAGTCGCTTGTCGTCGACCTATCGCAATCGCATGTCGCATAGTGGTTTAGTTAAAAATTTTGCGTGCTACCCTCAATGTAATGATAAGCGAATAAAGCAATTTTACTATATTGTACACGCTCGACTTCCAGCGAATCGATTTTGGAGTAGTATTTTTTAACATTTATAATAATGAGATTTACATTTTAAAAACTAAATAATAGAGTGTTATGGTTGTATGCATGTATTTTATTGAAAGATTAATATAAGATGTGCATTACGTTTATTTATTTTTATTTACTGTACTAACTTAAAAGCAAGCAAGCTACTAGATGACTGCAGATTCTTCCACCGATTCGTCTTTAACGGTGCGACAATAACAGGCTGGTTATCTTGACACAAGCTTAAAACTCAAGAAAACAAAACTCTACTATTATTCGACTCCGTTTTACTGATCTTCTTACCCTTTGACCGCCACGTCAAAAAATTAAAATCGTGCCCTCGGCGCCAAGCTATGAATTCATCCTTTAATACCTACAAAATAGTAGTGAGTTCGAAATTATATCGATAAAGCACTAACTATTTATTTTTTAACCTACAGTATGTTTTTAATAAAAAGTCTAAACCGGAAAAATATAATACAGGAGTTTTATTTCATCCCGCTTTGTCCTTTAGAAGAGAAATCATAATGATATGTGTCATAGTTTCGGCGTTGAATCCACAATTCAAAACAAAAATCGATAAAACCAAGTCAATACCATCACAGCACTGACAGTGGCGTAGCTGGCACGGCTTTTTTAATTTGCTCGCCTCTGCACTAGAGGTGCGCAACCGATATTTATTAATAATATCGAAATAAATTTCTTTAGTTTCGTTTCACTGATATTCTGTTTCATATTGTGGAAAAACTTTTATATATATGAGAAATTTCATTGCAATATTATTATTTGATAATGCAATAAATACAATGAGACATGAACCATCGGTTTTTTGTAATTTATAACAGGTAAATATCTATTAAAAATCAAAAAAATATGATTGACGTGTAAAAGTGTTTGTTCAAACCTACTTACAGAAATAAAATCATTTATCATTTAACGGGTTTGAATTTTTTGGCCGGACTAACTTCCGACATTTTTAATTTTTTTTTTAAGTAATAAAGCGCATAATATGCACTTTATTACTTTAAAAGCTCTAGCTCTACTAAAGATCATATTATGATCTTTAGTAGAGCTAGAAGGTTAAGGTGGAACCGTCAGGGTAGCCCGAGAAATTAAAATTTTCTTAGGTTGTTTTGCAATTTGCAGGCCAGTGCTAGGTTGTATGTTGATTAAAATGTTATTCGCGGCTGGAAGACGTATGTACCTAGCTACAGAATTAAAATTATCAATAAAACCCCCCAAGTTCATAAAGGTCGAGGAATGACTTTCAGGTCAAAGTCATTCCTCGACCTTTAGAACTTTTTGTCTCATACACAACTTGTTTGTATTGATTCCAGCTATCGATTAATATAGGTCTTATGCGTGGCCGCTACATTGAAAAAAAAATAATGGCGAAAGTTAATCCGGCCACCACTCATATTCACTTCACTTCACTACTCATATTATAGTCATCCATTATTAATAATATTTAATAACAGTAAACGAACTACTCTATTCAAAAAAAATCCGAGTATGACGCCATGGGACTGTCAAGCATAGACGACTGTGGCGTTCCCTGCACAGACAATACAAGTGTGATAGAGATTGGCATTACAGTCATTACGATTAATCGATAATCAACTAGCACTCGACTTATAGATAGTGCATAGTTCAATATTATAATTTTTTTTTGATTTCTCGAACGTAAAAGTTCAGTATGAAATGTTTTATTTATTTACTAGTGCAGAATTCAGAGTAAATTAAATATAACGTAAGTTGCCGTCGAGGTCGATATTCGTGTTATATTGACTACTACCTGCATCACTACGTGTCCTGTTATGGTGACTGTGGCGTCGAGGGCACTGTGTTTTTCGAACTTTATGACTGGTTTTCGTTTTTGTCATCTTACGTTACTAAAAATGAAATCTAACGAAAGCAGTTCACTTCAAATAAATTACGAAGAGTCAAGGTACATATTTAACAAGGGAAATGAACAAAAAAATGCTGTTTTATGACATTTATTTACGTGTAAAATTCGGTCACGCTGTCGCGACCGTGGCGTGCTGGGCACATTTTGGTTTGTCGTCTATACACGACTGTGGCGGTCAAAAGATTAAGACATTAGATTTATGTCTGTTAAAATTCCGAAATACTGTAATATGTCTTGTGCACCAGTAGGTAAGGATTTTAGCTTTTTCTTAAATAAGCTCACTTTAACTGGCGCCATGCAAAATTTTTACAAAATGCTGTATGGGACCTTCTTATGCATAAGCTAGTGTTATCCCATCGGCTTCGGGTATTAATGTCCGACATTTTTTAAATAACTTTTGATTGGTCTTAACAAATACAGCAAATGCAGTAAATAGCGTTTCCATGTCAATCACTATCTTTTGACGCGGTAGGGCGAATTAACGATTTAAATCTTTGTCGCTGTCATCATTTTCATGACAGCCGTTCAGTGCGGCCACCGCTCTTCTAGGAAACCGTAGCTTTATCACTACGAAACGGTACAGGAGTTGTATTTAGTTATAACATTAAAAACTTGCTTTCGTAAAAGCGTCAAAAAGAGTTGGAACTTTGACCTATAATATCTCCGTAGCCGACGAGACGATGGCGCGGCCTCAGTGGAAGGGTTGACGGGTTGGCCATGGTGGCCAGGCGCATGTACGTGGTGGTGTGTGGGAGAGTCTTTAGTTATATATATATATATATGCGTGACACTGACCGTGGCGCTGGCCGACGATGGCGCGGCGTCAGTGGAAGGGCATGTGTGAGGGGTTGGCCATGGTGGCCAGGCGCATGTACGTGGTGGTGTGTGGGAGAGTCTTTAGTTATATATATATATATATGCGTGACACTGACCGTGGCGCTGGCCGACGATGGCGCGGCGTCAGTGGAAGGGCATGTGTGAGGGGTTGGCCATGGTGGCCAGGCGCATGTACGTGGTGGTGTGTGGGAGAGTCTTTAGTTATATATATATATATATATGCGTGACACTGACCGTGGCGCTGGCCGACGATGGCGCGGCGTCAGTGGAAGGGCATGTGTGAGGGGTTGGCCATGGTAGCCAGGCGCATGTACGTCGTGGTGTGTGGTCGGGACAGCGGCGGAGAGTCTCCCGGGAGCGGCTCGTTCTTGAACACCGCGACGCACTTCCACTGGTTCAGGTATTGCACTGAAAAATACAAATTCGATATTTAATGCCTCGGCTTAAAACGAAAGCACCAGGGCCCGCTCAAATATAGTATATAGAATTATAATCATCAAAATCTCTAATTTCAAATTACCATATTGAATGACTATTTCATGAAATCATGACATTTTAGACCGAAACAAGATAACTCAAAAAGTACAATAAATAAAAAATAACTTTTGATTCCATTTAATAGGTGAAAAAGTTGGTTTCAATAAATTTATTGCTAATCGAAATTGAAAATTGCATACCAACTTGACAAGCTTAAAACACAAAACGGTATAATAAGCACAAAGTTTAATCGCCGATTATCAACAATAAAATTGGTTTTCTTGTACAAAAAACGAAAGTCCAACGAAAACGAAAGTTGGGGGACCAAAAATTTCACGCGGACGAACTCATACTCAGAAGCAACACTCAATATATTTATTGCATTCCCCAATATGAACTTAGGTGATCAAAAACATGATCATTGTGGACCCTGTCCGGCACAGCCAAGTAGGAGAGAGGAAGGCTGTTTGACAATTTAGTTGTTACTGTTGTTACAACATTGTAAAAAATGTTGTTGATGTAACATCTTTTTGTGTTTATTTTATAAAACATGTAAACATTTTTTATCATTTTAATATTCATTGTTATTATAATAACATTTAGATGATAGAAATTATTTTTCTCATTTTTTTTTTTCTTTCTTATCATATTGACTTTTTATTTTTCCGGTAATATATATTATACTTTATTTGACTTAAAGCTGTTAGATTTTGTATCAAAATAATTCAATACGAAATGACTAGCTCCCTCTACTAATACTTTGTACCTTCTACCTACATGTTATAACAAATAAATATAAGTAAGTCTGTGACAACCACTACGTGTGTTTCATTAGGTTATGTGCCCAGAACGCTAATTTATTAGTTTCTTCTTTAATTTTTTGTGCGGAAGTAATTATGTCGACGTCGGGTTACTTAGTTAATGTACCAAAACTCAAAGGACGCGAAAATTACGATGATTGGGCGTTCGCGACGAGTAATTTTTTATTACTTGAGGGCATTGACATTGAAAACGTGCCGGAAACAATCAGTGAAGTTGAGTCGAAGAAAGCCAAAGCTAAACTTGTGATGACTATTGACTGTTCATTATACGTGCATATCAAGAATGAGACTACAGTAAATGGTGTGTGGAGCCAACTGAAACAGTTATTTGATGACACGGGGTATCAGCGCAAAATAAGTTTGCTTCGGACATTAATTTCAATTCGTCTTGATAACTGCGATTCCATGACTTCCTACGTATCTCAAGTGGTCGAGACATCACAGAAATTAAAGGGCACAGGTTTCGAGATTACGGACGAGTGGATTGGATCATTACTTTTGGCTGGACTCCCTGAAAAATTTTCACCGATGATAATGGCGATCGAACATTCTGGAATCGCCATTAGTGCTGACGTCATAAAAACGAAGCTACTTGATATGTGTTCGGAGGTTGGCACCTCTGGAACGGACACTGCATTTTGGTCAAATCAGCGCCAGCGGTCGAAAAGTGGAAACACCTCTTATTCTTTAGTCATTGGGAAACACTAACCGCAAACAAATGTCAACGTCAAGTGAAACGTCAACGAGCAGTAAACAAATAAAATGTTATAATTGCAAGAAAATCGGTCATTATAAGAATAAGTGCCCCGAATTAAAAGCAAACAAACACTTAAATGCTTTTAGTGCAGCGTTTTTCAATAGTTGTTTTGACACAGAAGACTGGTATATTGATTCGGGCGCTAGCGCACACATGACCTCAAATGAAAAATGTTTACTGAAAACCCGACCGGCGCACAAAAACCAAGAAATCGTAGTGGCAAATCAGATGACTGTGCCTGTAGTAAGTGTTGGTGAAACACAGATTACGACATGCGTGAATAATACTCAGTACGATGTGATTGTGAAGAATGTTTTGTACATACCGAAACTCACGACAAACTTATTGTCAGTAAGCCAACTTATAGCAAATGGCAATAGAGTAGCGTTCAAAAAGGATGTCTGTTTGATATACAATCAATTAAATGAAGTGATTGGTTCTGCAACCTTGATGAATGGTGTGTACAAGTTAAAAACAATGAAATCAGAGAGATCGTTATCGGCGATGTCAACATGGCACAAAAGGTTAGGACATATAAATAGTAAGTCCTTACAGAAAATGAATGAAGGAGCAGTAGAAGGAGTTTCTTTTGACAAGAAAGCTGACATAAAGATCCAGAATTGTGAAGTGTGCTGCCAAGGAAAACAGACACGTTTCCCTTTCCCATCAGCCAACCATAGAAGTGAAAAACTACTGGATGTAGTACACTCAGATTTATGCGGGCCAATGGAGACCAAGTCAATTGGTCAGGCGAAGTACTTTCTTCTTTTTTGTGGATGATGCCAGCAGAATGACTTTTGTCTACTTCTTGAAGGAAAAGAACCAGGTGTTCCAGCATTTCAAAGAATTTCAAAGTTTATGTGAGAATCAAACAGGAAACAAGATGAAAATATTGAGAACCGACAATGGTGGTGAGTTTTGTTCACATGAGATGGAGAGCTACTTGAGACAAGCAGGTATTATTCATCAGAAGACCAACCCTCACACTCCGGAGCAGAATGGACTCTCAGAGAGGTTCAACAGAACTATTGTTGAACGAGCGAGATGTTTACTGTTTGAAGCAAATCTCGACAAAAGTTTTTGGGGTGAAGCAGTAAATACTGCAGTATACCTAAAGAACAGAACGCCAGCCGCCAGTTTAGGCATGATGACACCATTTGAAAGGTGGACAGGCGAAAAACCAGACCTAAGTCACATCAGAATATTCGGCAGCAAGGTAATGGTGCATGTTCCCAAAATACAAAGACAAAAATGGGATAAAAAGGCTGACAAATTGATTCTCGTTGGGTATCCAGAAAATGTCAAGGGATACAGGTTGTATAACCCAAAAACTAGAAAAATTACTATGAGCAGAGATGTCATTATCATGGAGAAAGAAGAGTCGGACACAGCTCAGATTATAATAAACAATCATGAAAAAAAGGAAGAGGAAGATGAAAACTCAGAAGATGAGGAGAATTCACCAGTTAATTCAGTTTCAGATGCAGATGATCCTACGTATATCTGTGAATCATCGATAACCCCAGATACTTCATATCAATCGGTTCCTGAAGAAGAAGAGTCTATCGCAGAGGAAGAAATTCTAGAGGAGCAGGTTACCAAGCGTAAGAGAAAACCAGTTGAAAGATACGGCATGACCAACTTATGTATTTTGGACAACCTGGACTCGTGTGATGAAGAGCTCACCTATGAAGCTGCGATGAATGGACCAGAGAAGGAACAGTGGAGACAGGCAATGACAGATGAACTGAAGGCGTTTAACGAAAATCAAGCATGGGAATTCGTAAATAAAAAGGAAGCTGACAGAATAGTGCAATGCAAGTGGGTATTCAAGAAAAAGTATGAGAGTGATGATAGTGTCCGTTATAGAGCAAGACTGGTCGCAAAGGGTTTCACCCAAAAAGAAGGCGTGGACTACACTGAAACTTACTCACCAGTTCTTCGTTACTCGACATTAAGACTTTTATTCGCTCTAAGTGTTAAACTTAACTTTGAAATAACTCATTTGGATGTAACTACTGCATTCTTAAATGGTTTCCTAAATGAAAATGTATACATGCAAGTTCCACCTAATTTAGAATGTAAACAAAATTGTGTACTGAAATTAAATCGTGCAATTTATGGTTTAAAACAATCAGCCAGGGCGTGGAATGAAAGAGTAAATGATTGTCTATTAGAATCCAATTTTGTAAAGTCAAAATTAGAACCATGCCTGTATAAAAAAAAATGTAATAAGGAGCAGATCATAATAGCAATATTTGTTGATGATTTTTTCATTTTTTCAAACAGCAGTAATATGGTAAATGAATTAAAAACTATTCTAATGTCAAAATTTAAAATTAAAGATTTGGGGCAATTAAAAAATTGTTTAGGTATGAGGGTAAAAATGTATGAAAATGGCTGTATCTCCCTAGACCAAGAAAAGTTTGTAGATCACATTTTAAGTAAATTTAATATGACAAACTGTAATGTTGTTGACACTCCAATTGAAAGCAATTTAAAACTTGAGAAAAGTGTAGACGTTTGTAAACAGTACCCATATCAACAACTGATTGGCAGTTTAATGTACTTATGTGTCTTAACTCGCCCAGATATCGCTTTTAGTGTGAGTTACTTAAGCCAATTTAATAACTGTTATTCTTTCACTCATTGGAAGCACGCAAAACGAATCCTAAAATACCTACGTAAAACTAAAACTTATGGACTAATGTTTAGTAGAGATGATTGTAAATTGGAGGGTTTTGTTGATGCAGATTGGGCCTCTGACACCCTTGATAGAAAATCTTACACTGGTTTTTATTTTAAGCTTTCAGGAACTGTTATCTCATATGAATGTAAAAAACAGCGTACTGTAGCTTTGTCAAGTACAGAGGCAGAGTACATGGCGATAGCAGAAGCCTGTAAAGAGGCTATTTATTTAAAAAACTTATTTTCTGAAACTGTAGACAGTTGTGATTATTCAATCATTTTGTATAATGATAATCAGGGTGCTCAGAGGTTGACAGAAAACCCTTTGTTCCATAAAAGAACCAAGCACATAGACGTGCGTCACCATTTTGTTAGAGAAGCTGTTGCCCACAAGCTTATTAAGATAATTTATCTGCCAACGTCTGAAATGCCAGCAGACCTACTGACCAAGGGTTTGAGTAAAGTAAAACATAACTATTATGTTAAAAAGTTAGGTGTTCAAAGCATTGTCTGAGGGCTGTATGCTATAAGTTTGTCTGTCTACATATTATGATACATTAAGTATATACAAAAGTTTAGATTATTTTGATAAGTGGAGATGTTAGATTTTGTATCAAAATAATTCAATACGAAATGACTAGCTCCCTCTACTAATACTTTGTACCTTCTACCTACATGTTATAACAAATAAATATAAGTAAGTCTGTGACAACCACTACGTGTGTTTCATTAAAAGCTTGGTAGGTTTAATGTATTTTTATGACCTTATGTATATTTTGACTGTATGTTTTATCTTGTCGAGTAAAAGTGTTGGTTCATTTGTCCCTCTTAGGCCAAAAGCTGGGTACAGTAGTACCCAACTGATATGGCGCGTCGTGAATCTTCGTTCGCGCAGAAAAGAAAGTATGGCTCCGAAGATTAACGAAAGAATGCTCAAAACTTACCAACCTTAGGTCACTATTATAAGGTACATAATACACTGCAGCAGTTAGTTCCGTCTCACTCGCAAGTCACGCCCCCCCTCCGCACAATTACACTTCGTGCCAATTTTATTGGACCACCAGTTTTTATCAAATACAAATATTTAATTAAAAAGCTGGCATGGTACGTGGAGCGTGCTGATTGGTCAATAGCATTTCCCGCGCTTTCAAAATTCATCTTCTGCGCAGGTACATCGGTAAGCCATATCAGTTGGGTACTACTGTACGTCCATGGGCCGCGCACTGTACTCACTCTTCCACAGGCGCACGGCGCAGTCGTCACACTGTACTCACTCTTCCACAGGCGCACGGCGCAGTCGTCACACTGTACTCACTCTTCCACAGGCGCACGGCGCAGTCGTCACACTGTACTCACTCTTCCACAGGCACATGGCGCAGTCGTCACACTGTACTCACTCTTCCACAGGCGCACGGCGCAGTCGTCATACTGTACTCACTCTTCCACAGGCGCACGGCGCAGTCGTCACACTGTACTCACTCTTCCACAGGCGCATGGCGCAGTCGTCACACTGTACTCCTTCTTCCACAGGCGCATGGCGCAGTCGTCACACTGTACTCACTCTTCCACAGGCGCACGGCGCAGTCGTCATACTGTACTCACTCTTCCACAGGCGCACGGCGCAGTCGTCACACTGTACTCACTCTTCCACAGGCGCACGGCGCAGTCGTCACACTGTACTCACTCTTCCACAGGCGCATGGCGCAGTCGTCACACTGTACTCACTCTTCCACAGGCGCATGGCGCAGTCGTCACACTGTACTCACTCTTCCACAGGCGCACGGCGCAGTCGTCACACTGAACTCACTCTTCCACAGGCACATGGCGCAGTCGTCACACTGTACTCACTCTTCCACAGGCGCACGGCGCAGTCGTCACACTGTACTCACTCTTCCACAGGCGCACGGCGCAGTCGTCATACTGTACTCACTCTTCCACAGGCGCATGGCGCAGTCCTCACACTGTACTCACTCTTCCACAGGCACATGGCGCAGTCGTCACACTGTACTCACTCTTCCACAGCCGCACGGCGCAGTCGTCACACTGTACTCCTTCTTCCACAGGCGCATGGCGCAGTCGTCACACTGTACTCACTCTTCCACAGGCGCATGGCGCAGTCGTCACACTCTACTCACTCTTCCACAGGCGCATGGCGCAGTCGTCACACTGTACTCACTCTTCCACAGGCGCACGGCGCAGTCGTCACACTGTACTCACTCTTCCACAGGCACATGGCGCAGTCGTCACGCTGTACTCACTCTTCCACAGGCGCACGGCGCAGTCGTCATACTGTACTCACTCTTCCACAGGCGCACGGCGCAGTCGTCATACTGTACTCACTCTTCCACAGGCGCACGGCGCAGTCGTCATACTGTACTCACTCTTCCACAGGCGCACGGCGCAGTCGTCACACTGTACTCACTCTTCCACAGGCACATGGCGCAGTCGTCACACTGTACTCACTCTTCCACAGCCGCACGGCGCAGTCGTCACACTGTACTCACTCTTCCACAGGCGCATGGCGCAGTCGTCACACTGTACTCACTCTTCCACAGGCGCATGGCGCAGTCGTCACACTCTACTCACTCTTCCACAGGCGCATGGCGCAGTCGTCACACTGTACTCACTCTTCCACAGGCGCACGGCGCAGTCGTCACACTGTACTCACTCTTCCACAGGCACATGGCGCAGTCGTCACGCTGTACTCACTCTTCCACAGGCGCACGGCGCAGTCGTCATACTGTACTCACTCTTCCACAGGCGCACGGCGCAGTCGTCATACTGTACTCACTCTTCCACAGGCGCACGGCGCAGTCGTCACACTATACTCACTCTTCCACAGGCGCATGGCGCAGTCGTCACACTGTACTCACTCTTCCACAGGCGCATGGCGCAGTCGTCACACTGTACTCACTCTTCCACAGGCGCATGGCGCAGTCGTCACACTGTACTCACTCTTCCACAGGCGCACGGCGCAGTCGTCACACTGTACTCACTCTTCCACAGGTACATGGCGCAGTCGTCACACTGTACTCACTCTTCCACAGGCGCACGGCGCAGTCGTCATACTGTACTCACTCTTCCACAGGCGCACGGCGCAGTCGTCATACTGTACTCACTCTTCCACAGGCGCACGGCGCAGTCGTCACACTGTACTCACTCTTCCACAGGCGCACGGCGCAGTCGTCACACTGTACTCACTCTCCACAGGCGCACGGCGCAGTCGTCATACTGTACTCACTCTTCCACAGGCGCACGGCGCAGTCGTCACACTGTACTCACTCTTCCACAGGCGCACGGCGCAGTCGTCACACTGTACTCACTCTTCCACAGGCGCACGGCGCAGTCGTCACACTGTACTCACTCTCCACAGGCGCACGGCGCAGTCGTCATACTGTACTCACTCTTCCACAGGCGCACGGCGCAGTCGTCACACTGTACTCACTCTTCCACAGGCGCACGGCGCAGTCGTCACACTGTACTCACTCTTCCACAGGCGCACGGCGCAGTCGTCGCCGGAGGACGCCAGCAGGGTGCCGGTGAGGTTCCAGCACACGCGCCACACGCACGAGTAGTGCTCCTCGAAGGCGGCCACCACCTCGCACTTGAAACGCACACTGGTTCCATTGTTGCCCGTGCCGGAACCGGCCGACTCGCTGCAACAGCCGGGATATAGCATTGAAATTGTTTATTTAAATGATTGATTTACATAAATATTGTCAAAATTAGGGCCTTAAACTAGAGGTATATAATAATTGGATTCTACCTGAACTAGGAATGAACAGGACCAGCATCACAAGTATCTCACTCAAGTTCTTCTAACTGCCTAAAAAAACTAAAAAGAATGATTTCACAATCTCTTGCAGGTCGCTCATAAGTCGGATGCTCTTGTCATCCGCTTCCTTCAATTCATCGGTATATGTGTCGGTGTATGTATCGGTGTGTGTATGTGTTTTTCTTTTAAATATGTCCTTTTTATTTTATTTTTTTCTCTCATTTAACACGCGTTCGTTATCATACTCAGATGTCACTTCGTGGACAATAGTGTGGGTTATACGTTTTCTCGACTGTAATATAACTACTTTTTGTAAATGCTGTAATGTATAACTGTTTTTTGTCCCAAATAAATAAAATAAAATAAAATAAAACTGAACAGACAGCTGTGCTGCTGGAATGTTTGTTGCACCACTTCTTCCCAGCTAAAGCACTAAGAAGTGGTGAAGGCCGCCCTTCACCACTTCTTGAAGGGCGGGCAACGCGGGGACTGTCTTGTGTTATTTTGACGTTCAAAAAGTGATGATTCTCAGCAAAGTTTGAATAAATGACTTTTGATTTTGAAATTCTTATACACAAATATTATCAAATATTCCTTAAACTAATAGTAAATACCTACACTAAACTGACTGTTGACACTAAACTGTAACTTATCTGACTATAAATTAGGTTTTATTCAAATTAAAAATATTGTGCTTAGTCAACAACATTTCTGCATTATCGTACCTAGTACACATTTTGTGACCATGTTCTAAGGACAATTAAATCAAACGTTTTATTTATGATATGATGTGATCAGTGTGATCACCAATAAAGGGAACAATATAAATCAGAACAAAAACAAAAAGTTATTTTACTTGTGCTCCGTAAGTACAGGAGACCAAACCACAGCATGCACTTATAACTAGGTATAAACAGGATGACAATAAAAATAGAGAAAATAAATGTGCAAATTAGAAAAAAAAAATACATTTCAAGACTGAGCATTCATAATATAATTGTTAAGTACAATAATATCATTTTTATAGCAAAGAGAATAAAATTTTCTGCATTCACATTCATAATTGCAGATTTTTTAGTTATGTCAACCTTTTTGAAAATGAGTGATTTGTTGACTATTGAAGGGAAGAACCATAGTTGCATACTTATTTAGTTATTTTGCAGTGGTTATGTTTATGCTTAGGTATAGTTGTTTTTTTTTTAGTTTTTTATGCATAATACAAACAAAGTCAGATGGATCAAAAATCGTACGGATCCCAATTTGTAGTACATGCCCCTTGCAAATTGAGTGTTATAATTTTCTTATTTGAATACTTAAAACCGAAATTATAATTTTAAATCACCGGTCATTTGAAAAGAGGTTAATTTTATAGACTAAATTTTCGTCAACGATTTTCAATTACTATATAATATTTTTATTCAAACGATATAAACTTGAAACCTTCTAAATACAGATGTTACTAATTCCTATAGTGAGTGGTTTTGTAACAATTTAAGAGGGCTATCACATTTTTTCTTGTATTTGAGTGTTTGAAGAGTCTCACACTCAAATACAAGAAAAAGTGATATTTATTTAGAACACTCCCGAGAGAAATAGTGAAACTTTCTCGGGCATATTTTTTTTTGAATTTTTACCATAATCACACATCTAAACTGGGAGTTTTCATGTGTGATTATGAGTGTGAGACTCTATAAACACTCAAAAACAAGAAAAAATGTGATAGCCCTCTTAACCTGAACATGGTTTGTTCTCATTTTCATTAGATGCTTTTGAAACAGACCATAGGCGGGATCGTCCACTGCGACGCACGGCCACGCTACGCATGAATGCGCGGCTAGCAAATAAATGAACCGCGCTTCTAATGTGCGTAACCTCTGCGTGCACATCCTAAAAGAGCTGTTCCATAGCCATCCTCGGCTAAGCTATGCAGGTGTACTTAGCTTCGCTTTGTATGAGCATGTAGGCGGGATCGTCACTGCGATCCACGGCCTCGCTACGCACGAAACGAATGCTGGCAAACAAAACAACCGCGCAGCTAACGTAGCAAAACTCTTCGTGCATATTCTACGTAGCCGTGGAATCCCGCCTTAAGAATCAGTGGAACTCAGCTTTTATGTATGTATTCAGAATCTCAGATATTATAAACTTTTTTTATCGCACCCTTTTTTTTTTTAAGGGTGGTAATTCATCAAATAACTTCTCCCGCTCTGGGCGGAGCGGGAGGGCGTGTCAGACTCTTACTGACTAAAACCCACCCGTGTTCCTTCAGTTGCCTGTGACAGGGGCCACGGTAACCCCTTCAGACTTTCCCGCAACCCTGGCAGGCATCGGCCCTAGCGGACCCCGTCATTGTTGCTGACATCTCTTTGAGGCGCGCGTGGAACACAACGCGCCGTCGACCCGGGCCTGGTCCTTATTACTGCTTCGCAGGAGGTGACGGCTTCCCAAGCCCACTCACTCCGTACCATGGCCTGGACCAGGGCCGGACGCGAGAGATCGCCACCGCCAATCGCCTGCACGAGGATACGGCGGTGCGCAGCCCAGGCAGACCTCCACCGTATGCTCCACCGTGTCCTCGAGGGCAGATACGTCCTGGCAGTCACCTCTGGCTCCTCCCGGGTGGAGGCCAGCAGGCGGTGCGTGCGGGGGCGCCCTTTGCCTGTATTGCACGGGCCTCCACCAGTGTCGGACGGGAGTGGCCGCGTGTTCCCGGCCATTCCCGTAGCCCCCCAGTTAAATGGGGGGCATGCGGGGCCCGTCAGCTAGGCAGGCATGCGCCGGGAGGGCTGTGGAAGTAAAGGCTGAGCCGGTTTCCCATGGCCCTCCCATCACGGCGATGTGGGTACACCGCTAAGTTTTAGTGGGTATACTGTCGGTGGCGGATTCCGACAGGAGTCCCACATACCCCGTCTCGTCCCTCACGAGCGGGGATGCGTAACGCATTTCTCAGCGACAAAAAAAGGCGGAAGGTGAGGACGCCGTGGCGCCTCTCTAGCCACTCCTCAAAGAGGGGACTTATCGCCGCATTTGTGGCGTGCCCAGCGCTGGGTTGCAACAATCGCACTCTCCATGCCGCCCTGAGATCCCGCCGGAGCTCTGTCCGCTGTGCCGTGATTTCTCGCGGCAGAGGAGTTACGCTCCAGCGTTTCGCCTCCTCGCGCCACTCCCATATGTGCGCGAGGACTTTTGCCTCCAGATCCCATGGCGGTAATCCGGCAAGGAGGCTCGCCGCCTCACCGGAGACCGTACGCACCCTGGGTTTTCAACGCACTGTTTGGTGCCAAGATTTAAAAATTCAACAGTGCGCTTTTTTCGCACGCTGGAATGCGCTTTGTTGGATTTTCAATTCTCGGCTCAGTACCGAGAGTTGAAAATCCGTTGCGAAATAAAAAAAATCGTCGCGTTAAGAAAGGTTACTGTTCGTAAACTGCACTATTTTTAATACGTTGATTGTAATTTCATTTCATTGGTCGATACTTATATGGGAAGCAAGGCTGCCACTTCTTAGCGTATCGATGGCAAAAAGTTCGAATATTATCTTTGGCTCAAAATTCACGTACAAAACTTCGGTTACTGACGCAGGCATAAGGACACATGAAACACCTTGTTTCATGTGTCCTTATACCTGCGTCAATACATGTGAAAGTGAACCATTGAAGCTGCCACTAAAAATTTCCTTTTATTTTGTTATTTCTACATTTCATTATCATCAAAGTCAAAGCATTTATTTCAAATAGGCACATAAAAGGCCCTTTTGAATGTCAACATTTACATTAAAATAGAATTGATTCTAGTCGCCCCTTCCAAAAGGTAGTTTCGTATGCAGAAGAATGGGCAAGAAACTCCACTGTTACTCTTTTAAAATGTGTTACAATATTTTGTATACCTTAATTATATGTGAAGGCCTATTCACCTATAATTTTGTACTATGACTATATTCAAATTTAAAAAGGCACTTATCAAAATATTAATTATTACAAAAAGTTATTGACGACTTCCTTACTGATGGTGATGAATCACTGACTGATTGACATACTATTATACCATTTGACATTTTTTATTTTATTTTTATTTATTGTTTTATATAGCTGCAGCCTTTGTTGACATTTGACATTATTGTGACATTTTTACTGTAATTGAAACGATTTGACATTAATTTGTGTTATTTTATTCTACTAATTATTTTGTAATTTTAAATAATAATAATTATCTTATGTAAATTAAAAACAATATGTTTTGCATGCCCATGTGACGGTAGAGCAGATTAATTAACTTTTTAGAATTATGTGAAAACTGTGTAAAAGGTAAGAAATCGTTGCGTTTACAGTTCTACTGATATGCAAATAATACATTGGAAACTTGCAGGGCGTTATTTTCATTGTAAAATAACTGTAAGCATACGGTTACTTACTTTTTAAACACTTTCACGTAATTCTAAAAAGTTAATTAAACAGATTTTTAAAATATAGCTCCGATTAAATGATAAAAATTGAAAACCACGAAATATGACACTAAATTGCGACGTTGCCACGCATAAGGTACGCTCTTAATATCTGCAATGTATACAAACTCTGTATGTGTTATGGTGTACAATAAAGATTATTCTATCGATCTATCAAAATTTTGGAAAATTTATTTATAGGTACTTACGCGATAGGTTCAATTTTAATAATTCGGACGTCCTTAGTCGCAACAGCTAGTAAGTGGAATGATCTGCCAAGATTCGGAGCAAAGGCGATATCGTTGACCGGCTCCTGTACTGAAGACAGGCAATCAGTGCGCGTCCAACGACGAGATGATTCGCTGTACCTGTAGGTTTTAATGTGTCAGGAACTGGCCACACTGAGTTATGTTAAGTTGCAATACTGGCTAGTGAATTACATTACCCTTTTTTTTTCTTCGCTTTAGGATAAACTAGCTGTTGCCCGCGACATCGTCTGCGATCGAGGATGAAGTAGCCTACGTCCTTACCCAGGCCATTGTCTACCCGTGTGCTGAATTTCATACAAATCCGTTCAGCCGTTTTGGCGTGAAAGGGTAACAAACAAACAAACTTACTTTCGCATTTATAATATTAGTAGGAGTATGCACAATGCACATGTATGAAATACCAACTCAATACATGGTTAGAATACTTAGGTAATCTTTATTTTACCAATTTTATGGACATTCCTGAAAAATACCGATAACAGTGTACCAACTGTTATGTAATTAGCAACAATCAAACAAAGCTTCCAGTTGTTAAAGGTAATTTGATCTTTAAACTCACTCATATATGAACACTTTTCCATTGCAAGCGGTAGTCTTGTCGCCTTGCACGGTGGCCGCGGCATTGGTGGTGTTGGGCTCATCACTGCCCACTGCCAGCATTGGAGGATGCACCACCCTAATCACAAACATTCATTTTAATCTACATAATAAAATTCTACACTTCTGATACACCTCTGCCCAACCCCTCGGAGTAAACAGGCGTAATGTTATGGGTTAATAAAATTCTTAAATTCACTGATACAACGCGCAGCCTAAACCGCTAAGACAAGAAGCACGAAACTTTGCGATAGAGTTCTTTTTTTAACGATGGTAAGGACTAAGGAAGGATTTAACGAAGGTAAGGACTAAGGCAGGATTTAACTAAGGTAAGGACTAAGGAAGGATTTAAGGCAGGATAAGGACTAAGGCAGGATTTAACGAAGGTAAGGACTAAGGAAGGATTTAAGGCAGGATAAGGAACGAAAGTTTGTATGGAACTTTGTCATTATTGCCGATGATAAAAACCATCAGCGCACGGCTTGTATGACGATAACATTTTTTCCTTCACGTATCATTAAATCTTTTTCTAAATGGATGGTGTTTTAATACAATTTATTTTTTAAGTGGCACACTAACTATGACGAACCATAACGAACCGTGAAAAATTAGAAGTACGTCCAGAAAAAAATACTATTACGTCACAACGAACTGTCTGGTTGCCATGTGAAAGGACATTCGATTTTAAAATGAACGTTTACCTGCATTATTAGAACATAATTTATTTTAAACTCAAATAAATTTTATTTGCCAGAATTTACAACTTATGATCTTAAAACTATAATGGCCCCTTTACATTCTACCATTACATAATTATGGTGTGCAAATGTAAAGACAGCAACAACAAATAAGTGCTCATGTATTAGGATTTGTAGGGAACAAATCAACAAATTGATGTCAAAGTTATACCTGTCAGTTGAAGAGATAAAGTTTTATATACTTAATGTGAGATAAAGAATTGAACAAATAATTGTAAATTGTAATTGATAACGTCATAACTATTATAATGTCAAAGTGTTGACTTAGGACAAAGAACATGAATAAATTATTAGGAAAAATTTGAACATGAATTAGTTATTATAAGGCATACCGCATTTACCAATATTAGGTATACATTTCAGTTTCCTTCTCCGCGATCTGACATGTATTCATAAGATAATGATAATATATAGTGACATTTATTATTGTATACGAAATCGTGACTAATTACCTATTTGTTTATGTGCTGTCTTAATTTTATTGACATATTATTAACTATAGCATGAAATTGTGACTCTACTTACCTATTGAATCTATTTTTATTTTGTTAATTGACATAAGATTACCTCAGATATTTTGTATGCCTTTTGGCGGGACTAGCATGGACCAACCTTTTTTGTACATCTGTATAATTGTACCCTATTGAACTTGAAATTTTAACCATTCCGTTGTTTTTTTTTAAACATGGTCAAAGGTAAATCTTTAAAGGCGTCCGGTAATTTGTTAGATATCTTTACAGCATTTATGTACGAGTTCTTTTTATACAATTCGAGCCTGCATTGCCGTAAACGGAGCTCATGTTTAAAAGTATTTTTATTTCTAGGAGCTACATTTCGTTTGATTACGTCTTTGTGTTTAATAAAATATTCCGGATGTTGTTGAACAAATAGGCATAATTCTCTAATGTACATACACGGTAATGGCAGAATATTGTACTTTTTACAGCTATCCGTATACCAGGCTCCACAGATTGCATGCACATTCTCTTTTTGTATTCTACACGCTTTTATAATATCCACCGAATTACCCCACCTTATGAGACCACATATCCGTAATACGCACAAAGAGCCGCTTCTGTTGCTGCCGTAACTCATAATTTTTTTCATGCGCATAGGTTACGTGTATTCTCCTATGTCGACGAGTAGCGAGGTTTTGTGCGAACACAAGTTCGAAGATATATTCTATACGCGGTGTTTTTACACCAGTTGAAGTCTTACTAGTATACAAGCCATGGGCCCAATGGGATTTCCCAAGGCAAAAATGACAGACTTCCATACTAACATTCACCGTCTATCTAACCCCTTTTGGGGATACTTATATTAAAATAGGAAAATCCAAAAGTGCACGCCTCATGACGCTCATTTATTTTAATAAAATAATAAATCGTATAATTGATTTGTAACATAAAAAATAAAATAAAAATTATGTAAGTATGCAAGAAAAGTTCTTATATTTTTGTACGTGTGTATCATAGCGAATTTTAATAAAAATGCATTTAGAATAAAAATTTACGTAAACTAGGCTACTGATATGAAATACGGCACCAGTTCACCGAATTCTGGAACTAATAAAAAAAAGCCAGGTCTCGATATATAAATTTTTTCGGGAGTTATCTTTGGTACATACAAAGTCAGCGTACAGACATCAGAGGGGCAATTCTACTAATTATAAGAACGTTCACAGTCTGATCTCAGGCTCAATCTGTCAAAAGTATCTCTAATTTCCCATACATTTTGACAAGTAAGTATTAGACATTTTTTTTGTCGCTGAGATGAGACTGCGACTAGATTTTGAACGTTTTAAATTAGTAGAATAGGCTAGCCGGACGTCTACGTAAAAAAAAAGTCGAAACGTTTTTTTTTCAAAGTGGCAACTTATAATGATTTTTAAAAGTATAAGATGGTTTAATTTGTGTTTTCTCGATGTACATCTACACATAGTATTGTATAAGTGCAATATAGTGGTGATACAGGCATTTGAAGATCACAAAATTGCTTGACCTAGACGAGTCGGGAGTAAAGCACTACCTCGACCGCTTCACGTAATGAGGCGTGCAAAAAAATACTCCTTAGTGCTCACTTTCGCTGTACAAGGAACTCTTGTGCACGTGTTCATGCTTCTACACACAGCGTTCAGGCTGTGCATAGTCTGTCACTGAATGAATAAATTAATTTCAGATAAATTCTTAGTGATTTGTAAATTGTGTATAACTCAGACCAAATAAAAAACCAAAACACAGCATAGCGCTGTCAACAGTGACGTGAGGCCGGTTTCGTAAACATAAGTGCACTTAGTGAGGTGTAGTTTGGTTGTAGGTGTGTGCGTGTGAGCGTGTATGCACAGAGCAAGGTGTAGTTTTGCAAGCTTCACTGTATTGTTCGCAGCGCTATGTCTTGATTTTTATTTGGTCTGATTCATAAGGGTTCATTCAAGTGTGTGTTACCTGGATAGTGATGGGTTCCACGACAGGCAACTAATTGAAACTTTGGTTGGTATTTCATGCTGCAGAGTCCACTGAGCTAGGTTCATTACGTCTGGAGCTTCATATATCCTAAAAACATGAAAAAACCTGATTACGGACAGCCAAAGAAGCTCACCAACATAAACACATTTTTTAGGGTTAGAAATTCGTCATGTCCCTCTATCAGGCAGTGCTAATAGTCAGACGGACAGATAGACTGTCTGTCTGACAATCAGACAGATAGAGTGCTATTAGCAATATATCGATGAAAATTGTAAAGGTGTTTCTGTGTACAGCTAAACAATGGCGTAGCGAAACTACAAAAAAAAGGGGTTCAATGCACATAAACGTGAGGGCTATTGTTGGATCCCACCATAAAAAATTATATGATGTTTCTAAGTGACGTTGTTATATTATACCCAAGTCAAAATTTTTTGAGAAACGGGATATTTTCGGTAACAACCGCAGAAATAATTTCATTGTTTTTACTAAATATACCGTAAAATAAGACTTATTTTTGCGGCCAGTAAAATCAATACTGTGCTTGCGTAAATATTGATCCCGACTACGGAACCTTTCACTGTGCGTGATCCGACACGAACTCGGTCGGTGTCTAATGTTGATTGCGCTTGCGCACCACTTCTTACTAATTTAATACAAAACAAAGTGTAGCGGTGTTATGTAGACAGGGCAATGGGCAACCATACTCTTTCGAGTTTGACTTAAATTAATACAATTTATCTTAACCTTATAATACCGTCAGCAGAGCATGTGACTAGTAAGAGTCCTAAATGCTTGGGTCCAAACTTGACATCTGTGACTGAGGTCCGGGAGTCCACTAAGTTGGACCTCTTCAGCCAAGTCCGTAATCCTTTCTCGGAGCCAGATGCTGCTGTGTCACCTGTTAAGATTGGAGTACATTTTTTAAGAATATGTATGATTTTTTTATGGATATTTTAAACGGCCTTCATTACTCGAGACCTGTCTAACCTAACACTTTTAATATAGGCGCGTGCATACCGTGTGTTAGTAATATATTTGTTTTCTTTTCTTCTCTATTTGCAATAGGTCCTCAAGACTATAAGCGAATTTATTCAAAGTGTGTTAACTAGGATACACTCAAACTCAAACTCAAAGCATTTATTTCAAATAAACCAATTACAGGCACTTTTGGATTGTCAAGGGGTCGGTCAGTCAGAAAGATGAAGCTAGTTGCCCATTCCAAAGCGTAGTAGGTACCTATGGAGAAGAACGGGCAAGAAACTCCATGGACACTCTTTTAAATCAAAATATTGTTACAATAGAGTGGTTACATCATTCATGTTGTAATTATACATGTGAGAACGATGTAGAAAGACGTGCACGTTAAAAGCGTCCGTAATAAAAAGATAAAAACAATTATGGAATTAAAATAAGCCGTGGCAGCTAAGAAATGACCAGTGCCTACTGACGGCGCCCGTTCACGAACATGACGTATGGATCAGCACCATTCAGCTCAACCATTTTGAAGGGAACTCAATGATCCAATACACACGCCACCACCAGCGACACATTTGAGTGAGCATGACATACTCTCAGCCGCCAGGGCACATTCAAGTCAATGAAAGACGAACCCAGTAAGCTTTATAGTGGGTACATAGTGCTCACACATGTGCTATGCAATTATACAATACTATGAGATTGAATTTATACAATGCAAAGATAGGTTGTACAATCTTCATCAGCTCCAACACTATTTTCGAATGCTAATTAATTAGTTTACGCGCCCTTGTGGAGCAGGACCAGCCCTGAGCCAAGCAGTTTTGTCAGCGATATAATCCCCCAACTTATAATATGCTTGGCTGTATAGTGTGCGTTTTATACAGGATTTAAATTTCGTTTCATTCAGTTGGAGTATGTGGGGAGGTATTTTATTGTAACATTTTAAACAGTACCCCATGAAGGATGAGTCTACTTTAGCCAGTCTGAAACCTGGTTGAACTAATTGGTCCCTATTTCTAGTCCTATAATTGTGTCTTTCACCTCTTTTACTGAAAAGATTTAGATTTTTCCTTACGTACATGATGTTTTCATAAATATATTGACAAGGTACCGTCATGATGTTAATGTCTTTAAACAGTTCCCTTAGAGAATCGCGCCTGCGGAGGCTGTATATTGCTCTGATAGCTCTTTTCTGTAGAATAAAAATAGACTCAATATCGGCAGCCCGTCCCCATAATAAAATACCGTAAGACATGATACTATGAAAATAGCTGAAATAGACTAGCCTCGCGGTATCTACATTAGTAAATTGACGGATTTTTCTTACAGCATATGCTGCTGAACTTAGCCGTCCTGCAAGAGATGTTAAATGAGGACCCCATTGCAGCCTTGAGTCTAGCGTTATTCCCAGGAAAACAGTTTCATCGACAAATTCTAGTTTCTCGTTATTCAATACTATGTCACAATCACTACTTTTAACATTCGGTAAAGCAAATCTTATGCATTTAGTTTTTTTCCCATTTAATACTAAATTATTAGCAGTGAACCAATTATGTACCTGCAGTAGGGCATTATTTACGTCGTCAAGATTTGATGCACGTCTATTTATCTTAAAGATTAAAGAAGTATCGTCAGCAAATAATACCATTTGTGGTTGGTTTTTAAATAAATGGGGTAGATCATTAATATATACTAAAAAGAGGAAGGGACCTAATATCGATCCTTGTGGAACACCCATTTGTACTTTTAAATGAAGTGAATTGATACCATTTATTTGCACTTTTTGTTGTCTATCATTTAAATAAGAATGTACTAAACTAAGCGCGAGTTTACCTAGTCCGTAATGCTCAAGTTTTAAGAGCAAGGTTTCGTGATCAACGCAGTCAAATGCCTTGGAGAGGTCACAAAAGATCCCTATGGCATCTTGGGCCTCCTCCCACGCTGTAAATATGTGTTTTAATAAAGTGACACCGGCGTCAGTCGTACAAGTACAACACTAAGAGCATACAGGGCCTGCAGTCTCGACATTGTTAGCAATCTTTTTCGGTTGCTAAGTCCTATCAATATTCATATTCATATTTATTTGCATTCCATAATGTTTAAGAGATGTTACAATGGCTTAAAGCTAAGGTACAGTTATGGACCCTGTAGGGCACAGCAAAAAGTATAGGTAATTTTTAAAATAAAAATTAAATTCAAAACATAAATTAACATTAGGCAATTTTTAAACTAATTTATGTTATCAACATTAAATAAGTAAATGTAACATTTTATTTGGTGGTCTCCACACTCAAATTTATCGGTTGTTACTGGTATTTTAGGTAGGTACCGGTAGGTAACAACCGATAAATTTGAGTGTCGAGACTACCAAACATTTACATCAACATTTACATCTGGATTGTTAGGACTTAGCAACCGAAAACGATTGCTAACTATGTCGAGACTGCAGGGCCTGGGCTAGTTCGAAAGTCATAACGAGTGGACTTTACCAGGCAAATAATGGCAGATACAAATAAAAACAAGAAACCAACAGTTAAAATGATAGAGAAGGAAAACTACACTGCCATGTAAAAAAATTGGCCCACCCATGCTCTCTAATTGAGAGACAATATCTCAATAATATAATATAATAGAACAGAATAGAATACTCTTTATTATGTACACCGAAAATTATAGATATAAATGTAGAAATTTTACATAGGGTGACATAATGGGCGGTCTTATCGCTAAAAGTGATCTTTTACAGACAACCTTTGGATGGCTTAAAGGGAAAAGGAGAGACAATACTGCAGGTAGTCAGCGGTGTACCAACTACATATACAATAAATACATAAGACAATTTTTTTATATACACAAAAAAAATATTTCAGATAAAAAAATTGTCTAAAAAATACAATACAATAATATATATATATTAATTATATAATAATAATATATATATATATACAACGTGTAACAGAATAAACGCAATTCCTGAAAGTAGTTTGTTCAGAATCGGCTTCTGAATCGATTTCCGTCATCAAAAATAGGTGTTAAATTTTGACGGAAAAATCTTTTAAATGACTTAAATTAGAAACACAGTATCATGACAAATTAATACAATCCTTAATTCAAGGAAATTGCACCTTAACTCAGAGCAATAAAGGCTACTTAAACGCACGACATTATTTGTATATCGCTTACAGGTCGTAATACACACACGTAAATAATATCAATGCATTTTACAATAAAAGTAGTGTGCGTCAAATTAAATAGGTAATTTAAAGGAATTTCAACTTTATCTCCAATGTGTAAGGCTTGTTTGAATGCACGACCAAACTTAGTGCGGTCATCAGAGTAGCCCTACACACACACAAACAGATTTTAGGCATTATTCTCAGAACAATAACTAAAGCATTAGTTATTGTTCTGAGGCATTATTACAAAATAAAATTATTGAATTTGAAACTTATTGTAAAGAAATAAAGCAATTGTCGGCAACCTCTTTGACATTTCTGCGAAATGCCGACATAGGTAGGTACGCGCCGCCGCTACCGCCGAATAACATGAGTACCTAACATTAAAAGCTAGTCATCCGCCGGTAGCGACCTAGTGTAGTTGTTCTTCAGTTTACTTCCGTGACATTTTTGATTCCGTGCGCGATGGCTTTCCGGTACACCAACATACAATACACGGAGATGGTGAGAACCCTGGCTCGCTGTCTTGATAATGTCGCGTTAGCTTGTCGGGAGTTCAATGACCGTTTTGGCTGCAGTGTGAGCGCCAGGACGATGCTGGCTGCAACTCAGCGACTGAGGGACTCTGGGACGTTCCTTCCTAATACGGCTTTGGACAGAGGGACGAATGTGCGGACTACTCGTCTGCAAGAGCGTATTCTCGACCATTTCGATGAACATCCAGAGGACAGCTCGAGAGAAACAGCACCCCAGTTCGACTGCAGCCACATGTACGTGTGGCGAACGTTGCGTGCTGATGGTGAACACCCATATCATCTTCGACGGTGTCAAGACCTAACGCCGGCCGACAACTTGCCACGACTGGAATTCAGTAGGTGGTTGTTGGAGAACTGGCAACAGAACATTCTTTGGACAGACGAGAGTACCTTCACGCGTGTTGGCATGTACAACCAGCATAACCAGCATTTGTGGCGGCATGAGAATCCACATGCTTGCCGTGTGGATTCGTTCCAGCATAGGTTCTCCGTCAACGTGTGGGCTGGTATACTCGGAACATTCATACTCGGCCCCATTTTCCTTCCACGGTTGACCGGAGATACCTACCTGCGGTTCTTGCAGGAGACATTGCCGGACTTACTGGATGGCGTCCCTGTCGGTCTTTCACGTGACATGTATTACCAGCAAGACGGTGCTCCCGCGCATTTCACGTGGACCGTTCGACGGCATCTGGATGCGGAGTATGGCAGTCGCTGGATAGGCCGCGGAGGACCTGTGCCGTGGCCTCCCAGATCGCCAGACTTAACACCGCTAGACTTTTTTTTGTGGGGTCGCATAAAATCGCTCGTGTACGTCAGTCAATCTACAAGTGTCGAGGAGCTATAAACAAAAATTCAACAAGCATTTGTGACGGTGAAAAGTGATACTGAAGTGCTTACAAAATTGAAATACAATTTAAGAAAGCGTGCTAATAAGTGCATAGATCAAGGCGGCGGTCATTTTGAAACTTTAATGAAAGTGGATCGCAGAAATAGTGCAAATTAGGTAATAACCTAAGTGTTAAGTGTAAATAGTCCAGTTCTGTAAGTACCTACCTACTTCTTCCTATCAATACGATTGTATTCTAATCACTGTAAACATTGTTATTATAATCTTTTAAACACGCCGTCTTTGCATATTTTTGTAGTACAAACAATAAACTGGACCTACCTAAACAAACGAACTTATCAGAGGGATCGCGGGATTCGCGGGGGTGCAATCTCGAAAGATATGTAGGTAGATAAAAACGGCAAGCAGCGGCGCGCGGCGCGGTGCGTAGAGACTAAATTCAAAGCCTGTGAAAGTTTGATAAAAAAAAAAAATTTTACGCGATGATATCGCGTATCAATATCACATCTAGCTAATGTTCGGTAATTTAATTATCGTTCATACGGCCATAGGTAGGTATCTAATGCCTACATTAGAACTAGGCACGCAGCGTAGGCGCGCGCGCCGCTACAATTGAATAAACATACCTAATTTTTAGGTCCATGATACACACGTGCACATGAATAATATCAAAGCTTTTTACATTTGGATTCGAGCGCGTTTAATAAAACAGTTGATGTAAGAGAATTTAATCCTTCCGTCCAAATAATAAGGCTTATTGAAATGCACGACCGATTTGTATTCCGCATGTCTCAGTAATCGATTTGTTGAAAAATTTCGAAATAGGTAGTAGACAATTTTCTGGTTCCTACGAGCTACGTCCTTTGCAAATGACCCTTTGAAATCGCGCGCGCGCGCTACCTCCGGGCTGCCGGCCGGCCATCTTCAAAGTAAGTATGTATTTTTTCTTGCGCAGCAAAGTTTGCTGTGATTAAAATCTTGTAAGCACTGATTTTTGTTTCACGTAATTAGCAGTAAACACGCTTATCAGAGGTAGCTAATAATATCGCGAAAGTTACGCATCTGAGATAAATATTTTTTACCCGCGTGTGCCGCACGGAGTCCGGGCGCTTCGCCCTTCGTTAGTTTCGAAGTTCGGGTAAAATGTCGCTGTTTAAAATGCATCCCCGTTACTAAGCGTAAAGTCTTAGATTCATGTTGATAATTTCACTTGCTAGAAAATTATCAATCATTACACTGTAAACTCAAATAAGTATCAAAAGTTATTCATTCATAATATCAGTCTGTGACATTTAAGGTACGTTTTTTTTTTTTTACTATTGATAGGCGAACGTTTGACCACAATCTCACCTGATGTAAGTAAAATTCGTTCATTGAACTAACGCATATCTAATGCCTACAGCTATGGTCAGCTGGCGGGCGCTCGAATGTGCGTGTCGCGTCGGCTGCTAACATTGCATTATAAATGATAAATGATTTTATTTCTGTAAGTAGGTTTGTTACAAACACTTTTACACGTCAATCATATTTTTTAAAACTAGATGGGGTCGGCGTTTCATAACTGACTACTCTGAGAAGAAAGGCCGAAACAAACTCAGAGGTCACAGTCTCTTTTAAAGTCCAGACATAATCTTGGTCAGATCATGTGAAGACCATGTAGATTGGTGTCTGAAAAGGTCTTTTGAGGAAAAACCATACAGATTGAGCGGACCTGTCCAGTCAGTGCACGCATTTGTCAGTAATCTTGCCGCTCAACTGAGAACTTAAGGAGCACAACGATTCGACGAACAATACCAAAGAAAGGACATTTGGGTAGGCCGCATAAATTACTCAAGCTGCCAGATCGTGAAACTAACTAAGAAATAAAATAAAAAAAGTAATAATCCACATAATCTTCACATTCACAATAATTTAAATAATATAATACTTTACAAAGTAATTACTCATGTCATTGTATGTATAAAATTCATCAATGTCAATGTGTATATAAATATTCGAACATAATCTTTGAGGACCATGTAGATTAGTATCTGAAATGGTCTTCTGAGGAAAGAACCACGCAGATTAAGAGGACCTGTCCAGTCAGTGCACGCATTTGTCAGGAACCGTGCAGCTCAACTCAGAACTTTAGGAGCTCAACGATTCGACGAACAATACCAAAGAAAGGACATTTGGGTAGGCCGCATGAACTACTTAAACTGCCAGATCATGATTAAAACTGAAACAATGACCCACATAGTCCTCAAATTCACAATATTATTAAAACAATAAATTGTACTTCTCAAGGTAAGTATTCAAGTCGTTCTGTTATAATAATTATCAATTTATCAGTGTATGTAACAGAAATAAAAGAAAACATTCAGTATGCAGAAAATTGGAACAACTCAATCCCAAGCCTTTTTGTCCTCAATATAATCCTTAACGGTATAAAAGCCTTTCTGGCACAACTTACGTTTAATGAATGATTTGAATTTATTAAGGCTTAGATCTTGAACCATTCCCATCATTAGTGTGTGTGTAGGCATATTGCTGCACATACGTTTTGCGTTTAGTAAGGATAACTATTTTATAAAAAACGACCAGGTTTGGTTTAAATTTATTTAATTACGGGTGTTGTTTTAGACTTATAATTTTATATTCTAATTGGGGTGTCTGAGGTATTGCGCTTAATCCGTTACACGTTGTATATATATTATTATTGTATTGTATTTTTGTAACAAGAGCAAGGAAACCATATGTAATGATGATGATGTTTAAGGAGAGAGGAAGTGTTTCTTAACCAGAATTTTAAAAGTGGACAAATATTAAGCACGCCTTATCGACACGGGCAAGGCATTCCATAATCGTACTGTTTGAACTGTAAAAGACTTATCATAAAAACTGGTAGAATGCATCGGCATCTCTAGTCTTAAGTTTTCCGATGTCCTCAGATATCTATTATGTGTGTCATGAAGGAACTTGAAACGTTCTTTAAGATAAGAGGGGGTTTTAGGGTTGAACAGAACACTGCAGAGCTGAAAAAAGATATGAGAATTCCGGCGAAGACGAATAGAAAGCAACTTCAGCTTTGTACGAAATTCAGAAATGTGATCATATTTGCGCAGGCCAAATATAAATTTATTTATTAAAACTTTATGCACAAGTAATAAAATTGTGTACAAAGGCGGACTTAATGCCTGAGGCATTTTCTACCAGTCAACCTTAGGGTGATGCAGATATAAACCATGGCAGGTGCAACATACGGGATAGATAGCTCGAAAATGACTATAAAATACAAGAATAAATACTAATACATAGATACATATAAATCTTGGTCAGGAGAAATAACGATCGGTAAAGGAGAAAACGAATCCAGCAACTCAGCGCCGGGATGTTTCGGCCAACTTCTACGGATACGTTCACGTGTCTTCACTTTAAAACGATAACCGACTGGTTGCTGTCCTGTTATTCAGAGGGAGCGCATTCCAAAGAAAAACCGCCTTGACAAAGAAAGAAGAATGAATGAAGCCGGAACGGTGAGTAGGACATCGTAGAAGACGGTTGTTGGTGGAACGAAGATTTTTACTATGGGCAGTGCATAAATATTAAATTTGGGAAGTCAGGTAAGAAGGAGAAGTGGGTTTGTCCAGAATAGAGAACCACGTAGACAGAGCCCTCAACTCTCTGCGCTGACGAATGGGTAACCATTTCAAAAGCAGTCGGTGCGCAGATACATGGTCATACTTACGAAGATTGAACACGAATCGAATGCAGTTATTGAGAAGGCGGTCAAGTTTATTGAGGAGATCTGCATTCAGGTCATAGTAACACACATCCCCATAGTAAATTATAGGAAATATAAGGGCCTGTACAAGCACTGCTTTTATGTGTGATGGGAGAAGATTTTTCAACCGATAGAGCGACCGCAACGTTCCGGTGACTTTTTGACTAACAGTCGTGACCTGCTTTCGCCAGTCTAGACAAGTGTCAACATGCAGACCAAGATCCTTAACATCAGAGCTAAACGGGATGACTGAGTTGTCGAAGATTACAGGTGGCACAGTTAAGCAGTTCAGCTTCCTCATGCTATAGGGGCTCCCCACTATGATAGCCTGACACTTGGCGGGATTAACCGCCATCCCAAATCGATCAGACCAGTTAAATCTTATGCAAAAGTTTTGGAGTCGCTCAAGTTTATCTAGTTGTGCCTCAGTGAGATCGAGATAACTGACATCAGCGTAGTCAAGGATGGGAAGTAAAAGGGATTGTGCAAGCGCAGTTTTAGTGGCAGATGGAAGAAAGTTCCGCAATCCTCTCAGGGACTTACCAGATGCAAAAATTTTACGACTTACGTCCTGTAGCTGAGGACCCCAAGAAAGATGTTTGTCGATCCAAACCCCAAGGTTCTTAACCTTGTCACTGACTGGAATAACAGTTCCGTTAGATTGAACTTGGCGAAGCTGCGACCAGTTTATCTTGGGGGTCATCCTTGAGCTGCCAACAACAATGACCTGAGTCTTTGATGGATTAACCTGCAACCCATGTGACTCACTCCACTCGGAAATTGAACCCAAATCCTTGTTTAGGATATTATTTGCATGAGGCATATCCGAAAGGGCAGCTTGCTTATATATTTGTAAATCATCTGCAGAAAGGTGGTAGGAAGAACGAAGTTTTTTGGAAATAGAGTTTATTAATATTGCGAAGAGTAAAGGAGATAAAACGCCACCCTGAGGTACACCGGCAGAAGTATGACACCAAGAAGAGCAAGACTCTTCTATTTATATATGCTGCCGGCGGCCATACAGGTTACGACGAAACCAGTCAATCTCCGTTGGAGATATGTTAAGCGAGCGAAGCATGCTAAGCAGGATATCGAAATCGACAGTATTAAACGCTTTACTAAAATCCAGTAAGCAAAGAACTGTCAGATTTCCTACTTCCATGCCTAACCGTATGTCATCAGTGATGTTAACTAAGGCTGTAGTAGTTCTGTGACCAGGACGAAAACCGGATTGGAAAGGATTCAGCAGATTATTCTTATAAAGAAAAGCGGTTAGCTGATTGTGGACAAAGCGTTCAAGGACTTTGGAAAGGAAAGGCAAGATGAAGATAGGATAGATAATATCAATGTATATTTTAATTATCCTAAATTGTGTGAAAGTAGGTGAGAAAAAGTTTATTTATACATACGCTATACTTTGATAAAGGCAATATTCTTGACAAGATCGACTCGATTCTTCAGGTGTCCTCATCACTCACCAATGCTTGGAAAAACTGCGTATTTTTTTTTGCCAGTGAAGTTGTCAAAAGCTTAATTTTGTTTATTACTGTTCGATTATTGATCATTTAACTTCAATTTTCAACCGACAAAAAAAGAAGGGGCATCTTTATTCAACCCATATGTTTTTTAAGCTCGCAACTTTCTCAAAAACTAATAAATCTGTTTTGTAATTTTTTTCACAGACGTAATCTATATACATTCAGAAAGATTTTAGTACACAATATATTAGGTTATTGTTAATTGAACTTGTTAAATTATCTTGTTTTCAATCCAAGAGAATGGTGTGGATCGATTTTTTTGCACGCAAGTGTAAATAGCTGAGTAGCATTCCAAAGATAAAAATTTTAATAACATACATAATATGGTGTTGGAAACTAGCTAAATTAATTGAATTAATTGATTTATTAGATAGATACTTGTTTTAAATCCAATACAGCTAGGTCTAGTTTCTAGGTACACATCTTTAAAAAATCTTTGATAAATTTTAAGTAGTAAGTACACTTAAATTTTTCAGATAGGCATTTGGTTTTTTTCATCAGCAGATATCCTGACTGACTGGCCAGTTGGTGCAGTTGGTAGCGACCCTGCCTTCTGAGCCGCTGGTCCCGGGTTCGATCCCCGGACAAGTCAAACATTTGTGTGCATGAACATTTCTGTTTGACCTGTGTCTGGGTGTTTATATGTATACTATGTATATCGGTCATCAGGTTACCGTGGTACAGGTTCTACCTAGTTCGGGACCTGAAGACCTTGTGTGGATGTTGTCTCTTATTATTATTATTATTATTATTAATTAAATGTCTTTGACATATTATCTCGGGACCCTAGGGTCCCGGACCTTCGGAAGGCATACGAGGGGCCAAAGCCAACTCGCAGAAGCCCCTTAGAAAATTTTAAGCGTTGAGGCAGCAACCGACGACTATCCCTGTATGCACTATTCAAGTGCACCCAAGGACAACCCCCGGTTGGTGCAGGACTATAGCAGTACATGGGAACAAAACATATTGGGCCATGGGTTTGGGTGGCTATAGTGCATTGGTAATCTAGAACTATGGAAGGACTATGGCCCCTGTCTGATCAGTGTTTTATTGTACGCGGATAAAAAGGCAGGGGGTGACTTGCACACTCAATAATGGGCCCCCGGAAACTGTCACTATCACTTAGTGACGAAGCGACAAGGGGGCAACATATCCTGAGCTGCTTGAGGAGTGGAGAGTTATTCCACGACTGTCAGAACAATCTCAGAGCCCGGAAGATGGTCAAGATCCCTACCAGCACTTACTGGAGTACTTCCTTCCTCTGAGCATGTTTGCTCTTGTGAATCTCCACTCAAACCAACCAATAAAGGCAAGGAAGAGGTGGGAGCTCTGTTCCTCTTCAGTGTTCACTCCACTTATTATTATTATTACTATCCTGTCTCATGTACTATATATTTTATGTTGCCAGCAGAAGTCACTTTCTCGGAATGCAAGTTATTTCTGGGCTAAGAAAGGTATTCTTTACAAAACATGGGTTCTAAAACCTAACCATAGATTGGCGATCCATCATACTCAGTGTACAGATAGCATTAATTAGCACAGGGTTTATGGTAGTGGGGTGCATGTTGAAGAGCCTCCTCGTGGCGCACCCTGGGCAACGTCGGCTCCAATTGCCCACCACGTCTTGGTGGACAATTGGGGCTGGCGGCTAATCTTCAACAAACGGAGAAAGGTCATGGTTCCAATCACCGATCATGCTTGATGGTCGGTGAAGGGAACCGGGCTACAGACGGTCAATACGTCCACTCCTCCTCTGCTTACAGAGGTAGTTGAGTGGGCGTAGACTGGGAAGGGCCGCCGCTGCGGTGCAGGCGCACCAAAGCGGCGCGTGTTTCTCTCCTTGAGGAGTAGTCCTCGAGGAGAGAATTTTCGGCGGGTTCGCTGAGTCGGGTTAGCCGGACAGCGAACGGAGGCATGTCTAATGCCGCCACCGAGGGCTTGGCTTAATTGCCTGGCCCAGAGGAAGGCTACCTCTTAGATAAAAAACCACCCAATCCTAAGCTTTGAAGCGCGGTGAGAGGATGAATGGCTGGAGGGAGTCCAGTCGTTAGCGCTTCCCCTGCAGAGCACCTGCCGCACTCTGCAGTATGTAGGCTTACCGGGTATCTAGGCTCTGCCCGGTGGACATTTAGGACCTATATCGACTCGTGGGAATTATATGGAAACAGTTAACAAAAATCAAAAAGCGGAATTGCCGATCGTGTTGGTCGAGCAGATGGGTGTCCTGTCAGGTGCGGTGTCAGACTCTGACACCGCATCTGAGAGGATGAGTGTGGCGAGTGTGGCGAGCGTAAGCTCAAAGCGCTCGCGGACTGAGGAGGAGATGTTTGAGCGTCCTTCAAAATTTTGGAGGAAGTGCTCAAACAAAGAGGACGAGAGGCGCGCGGGGTTGACAGGCCTCTCTTCTAGCGAGGAGAACCTGCCAGCCAAGGCGGGCAGAAGAGGGCGAGGTCGCGCAATCGGTGGAGCGTCAGCTCCTTCGGTTTCGCGCGACTCTCTAGGGCGCTTTCTTAAGCGCCCCGACATGCCGGCACCCAGCGGAGGAAGCGACCCGGGCACCAAGCAGGTGGAGTGCGCTTCTAGCCAAAGATCCACTTCTTTGGTCACCACAAGGGGGAAGAGTGACCTGGAGCCCCTTGAGTCGGACCTAAGCGGGGGCTCCACTATGTCCCTGCTGGGAGCCAACAAGGCGGAGGCGAACGCCGCCAAGCGGGCGCAAAGGAAGGCTGTCGCGGCTGACGAAGTCAGCGAGTTGGCCCGACAGGCCCGAGAGCGGCGATCCACTCGGATGGCTGCCGGGGGGAGCGTATCGGCGGTGGCGCTCAGCCGCCAAGTTATGGACGGCGTGGATGTCGTCCTGAAGGTTGCCACCAAATCGGGCAGCCTGAAGGGCACGTTCACGCGCGCCATAAAAGAGGCGGCTGAAGATATCAGGGAGGCGGTTGGGGTCCTCGTTACTCGTACGAGCACGGAGGAGACGGCGAAGCTATGGGAGGAGAATGGCCGTCTCCGATCCGAGTTGGAGGACCTCAAGCGGCAGTTCGCTGCCCAGAGGGCAGCTTCCACGGCCTCCTGCTCCTCTTCCTCCGCAGCCTTGCCGTTGGCTTCATCGGTCCCGCTGTCGACACCTGCACTTGCGGATGCGGAGATCGAAAAGATCGCGCGCATCTGCATGATGCAGTGTGGAAAGATGGTGGGTGCCCGAATGGAGGGCATAGAGGCAAGGCTCCTCCCGGCTGAGACCCTCCGCCCACCGCTCGCTGCGGACAAGCGGAGGAAGGAGGGGACCAAGAGGCCTGCAGAGGGGCCCAGAAAGCCCGTGGAGCGCACGTCCGCGCCCACTGCCCGGACGGCCGCGCCACCGGCAGCCGGACCCCCGCCGACCGCACCCACGGCGACCGCGCCCGGGTCTACCAAGGAGACCTGGACTACGGTCGTCAAGAGGGGCCGCCGCAAGGAGAAGACAGCGCCGCTGGTACCCACTAAAGCACCGGCACCGAAGAAGGCCCAGGGACCGCCTAAGGTCAGAGCCCCACGCTCCGCGGCTGTAGTAATTACGCTGCAGCCCGGAGCCGTCGAAAGGGGCATATCATATAAGGCGGTCCTAACGGAGGCGAGGGCCAAGGTCGCGTTCCCCGACCTTGGCATACCGTCCGGCCTCAGAATGAGGCCGGCGATTACGGGGGCGCGACTGCTGGAGGTGTCGGGTGCCTCTAGCGGCGAAAAGGCGGACATCTTGGCCGCCAAACTGCGAGAGGTCCTCAACCCGGAGGACGTCCGGGTGTCCAGGCCTATGAAGACCGCTGAGCTGCGCATCGATGGCCTGGATGACTCGACGACCCCGACTGAGGTCGTGGCGGCTGTCGCTCGAGTCGGCGGATGTTCGCCCGATGACGTGCGATCGGGCGAGATTCGCTTTGACGCTTCCGGGCTCGGCGCGATCTGGGTGCGGTGTCCGGTGGCGGCGGCGAACAAAGTCGCCGACGCTGGGCGTCTGTTGGTGGGGTGGGTGGCAGCGAGGGTGAAGCGGCTGCAACCCAGGGCCTTGCGGTGCTACCGTTGCTTTGACATTGGGCATGTCAGAGCACGGTGCACCGCCGAAATAGACCGCAGCGAGCAGTGCTATCGCTGCGGTGAGGCCGGCCACAAGGCGGCCCAGTGCTCCGCGGCGCCAAACTGCAGCCTCTGTACAGCTGCGGGGAGGCCCGCTGGGCACAGAGTGGGTGGAAAGGCTTGTGGCGCGACCGCCAACAAGAAGAAGAAGAGAGGGGCTGCTAAGGCTGCCGGGGGCTCTTTACCCCCCCCTCAGCCTGGCTGCCCTTCGGCCGACTCCCGGCCTCAGAATGGTGCGGAGGGAATGGATTGCGCATAATTGCGCCCTACCATTTCCTCCAAGGCAATATCAACCACTGTTCCAGAGCTCAGGATCTCTTGCTCCAGAGCATGGCAGAGTGGTCGATTCACGTGGCTGTGGTCGCCGAACCGTACTTTGTCCCCCCCAGGGATAACTGGGTGGGAGACCTGGACGGTTTGGTGGCCATCATTGGCGGGGCTCTTGTCAACCCGTCCCGAGGTCACGGCTGGGTAGCCGCCCTCGTGGACGGCATTGGTATGGTTGGGGCGTATTTTTCGCCCAACAAGAGTCTCGCCGACTTCGAGAGGTTCCTTGTCGAGTTGGGTGCCGTCGTGGGCCGACTCCACCCTCGCCCTGTGCTGTTGCTGGGGGATCTCAACGCCAAGTCTGTGGCGTGGGGATCTCCTGTGACCGATGCTAGGGGCGAGGTGCTGGAGGAGTGGGCGGTCACGACTGGCTTGACCATCCTAAATCGGGGCTCGGTCCACACATGCGTGCGGCAGCGGGGCGGCTCTATAGTGGACGTCTCGTTCGCTAGCCCTGCTGTCGCGATCCGTGTCCGCGACTGGCGTGTCGCCGTGGAGGTGGAGACGTTGTCGGATCACCGATACATCCGTTTCGACGTCTCCGCCCAGACCAGCGTCGGCCGCAGTTCGATGGCCCCGCGAATGGACGGTCCGCGCTGGGCGCGTAAGCGCATCGACAGGGAGCTTCTCGAGGAGGCCGCTATTGTCCAGGCCTGGTTCCGGGAGTCGGCAACAAACGGACCCGTCGACGTCGAACAGGAGGCGCTGTGGTTCCGCGGGGCGATGACGCAAATCTGCGACGCGTCCATGCCCCGGGTCCACGCACAGTCAGCAAGGCGCCAGGTGTACTGGTGGACCGCCGAGATCGCGCAGCTGCGCGTCGCGTGCGTGGCGGTTAGACGCCAGTACACCCGATACCGGAGGAGACGTCGTCGGGTCCCTGACGAAGAAGCCGCGCTGTATGAGGTGTACCGCGCGGCGAAGGAGGCTCTGTGGCTGGCCATCGGCGAGGCGAAAATGCGAGCCAGGGAGGAGATGTTGGAGACTCTAGACGGGGATCCGTGGGGGCGCCCTTATCGCGCGGTCCGAGGGAAACTTCGAGCCGCGGCGCCCCCACTTACGGAGAGTCTCCAACCCGAGCTGCTGGAGGAAGCAGTCGCAGCCCTCTTCCCAGCGAGAGCGGAGCACAGTCCGCCGCCGATGGCTGTGCCCACAGCCGCAGAGCCTACAAGAGAGAACGCCATCAGTGTCCCAGAGGTGACACAGGCAGAGATGGGGGCAGCCGTGATGCGGCTCCGGGCCAAGAACGTGGCCCCGGGGCCCGACGGGATCCACGGCTGCGTGTTAGCCCTCGCTCTGAAGGAGCTTGAGCCCCAACTGAGAGGACTCTACACAGCGTGTCTTGAGCGGGGCCAGTTTCCCGCTTTGTGGAAATCTGGTCGTCTGGTCCTGCTCAGGAAGGCGGGGCGACCTGCCGACTCGCCGTCCGCGTACCGGCCCATAGTGCTGCTAGACGAGGTGGGTAAGCTGTTTGAGCGTATTATCGCAGCCCGCCTCGTCAGCCACTTGTGCAGAGAGGGGCCGGACCTGGACGACAACCAGTTTGGTTTTCGGCATGGGCGCTCCACCCTCCACGCTGTGTCGCGGGTGAGAGTCCTGGCGGAGGAAGCGGTGTCCCGGGGCGGGGTGATGTTGGCGGTGTCCTTGGACATCTCCAACGCCTTCAACACCCTGCCCTGGAGTTGTATTCGGGAGGCACTGCGCTATCATCGGGTGCCTCCCTACCTCCGCCACATCGTTGGGACTTATCTGTCGGAGGTGTGTCACCTACGTGGGACGTGATGGCGGAAACCAGCGCCGCATGTCGTGCGGTGTTCCGCAGGGTTCGGTCCTAGGGCCGCTCCTGTGGAACATCGGGTACGACTGGGTGCTGAGGGGCGAGCTCCAACCGGGCGTAGACCTGACGTGTTATGCAGATGACACGCTAGTCACTGCCCGGGGGAGCTCGCACAGGGAGGCAGCGTTGCTGGCGACGGCTGCGGTGTCACAGGTAGTGGGCCGCATACGTTGCCTAGGCCTGGAGGTGGCCCTCAGCAAGTCAGAGGCCATGGTTTTTCATGGCCCCCGGCGGGCGCCGCCACCTCACACATCGTGGTCGGGGGGGCTCGGATCGCTGTCGAGTCCACCATGAAGTATTTAGGATTGGTGCTCGACAGCCGGTGGAACTTCGAGCCCCACTTCCGACGGCTGGCGCCCAAGTTGCTGGGCGCGGCTGGCGCGCTCGCGACGCTGCTTCCCAATCTGGGGGGCCCGAGCGCCGTCTGTAGGCGGCTCTACGTGGGGGTCGTGCGATCCATGGCCCTGTATGGGGCCCCGGTGTGGGCCTCTGACCTGACGGCCGGCAGCATCGTAGTTTTGCGAAAGCCGCAGAGGGCGATGGCCGTCAGAGTCATCAGGGGGTATCGCACGATCTCTTACGAGGCGGCTTGCGTACTGGCCGGATCCCCGCCCTGGGACCTCGAGGCGAAAGTACTCGCGTCATTGTATCGGTGGCGCGAGGAAGCGAGGGCGCGGGGCGAGGGACCGATGCAGCGGCACATGGAGCTGCGTCGGTCTCAGCTTCGCGAGGTCCTGGTGGCGGAATGGCGGGACAGGCTTTCTCGGCCTACCGCCGGCCTCGTCACCATCGAGGCGGTCCGGCCGGTACTCGAGCGCTGGCTCGGGAGGAGGCACGGCTCCCTGTCGTTTCGGGCGACGCAGGTGCTCTCGGGGCATGGTTGCTTCGGGAAGTACCTGTGTCGCATAAACAGGGAGCCGGACGCCCGGTGTCACCACTGCGTCGACTGCCGAGAGGACACGGCGCGGCATACGCTGGCAGAGTGTGCCGCTTGGGAGGAGCCGCGCCGTGCCCTCATCTCAGAAGTAGGCAGTGACTTGTCGCTGCCGGCCGTAGTCGAGTCGATGGTCGGCAGCGACGAGTCCTGGGACGCGGTGGTTTCCTTCTTCCGGTCGCCCCCCATACATCAGGACCCGAGGTGGCGGCGCGTAGTGTTCCACGCGCGCCCCTTTTAGACGTCGCGGGGGGAGTCAAACGCCTCACTCCCCCCCCAGACCCGAAGAGGCCCGCAGCGGCGGGCCGGCACCAGTCGGGGGTTGCGGAAGGATCGTACGTTCCCGCGACCCCCGGCGTAGGTGTGAGATGGAACACCGGGGTGGTTTTTAGTCAGTAAGAGTCTGACAGACCCCGCCGCCCGCCCCAGGGCGGCGGACATCCATGAGGATTTTCCACCCCGGAAACAAAAAAAAAAAGGGTTTATGGTAGTAAGTTGATATGAAAATGTTATAATGATATTATTATGAACTAAGTTTAATAAAATAATAAAATATGAAAATTATTAGTTCCCAAAATCTAGTACTACAAAAAAAATGCTTTGATGTTACAGATTTTGTATACAAAAGTTACTTTTAATATGGAAATAGAAACACAAAATCAAGAATAAAGCTTGATATTTAAAACCGTGGAGTAGCCCACGTGCTACTATGTAGAATGTATATTGTCTATTAGTTCTCACCAACTTCTTCCCATATAGCTGCAGTTCTGTCAAAGGAGCAAGTAGCTATGACTTGACCGAACTCTGGATGTGCCCATGTGACCTTCCACACGGATCCATGATGTGCTTTCCAGCTTGCTGTGAGACGCCAACCTCCGTGACCGTCTGAATCCCACACCTAGAACACCGTAATTACAATTTAAATAAGATGCAGACATTAGGAAAATGATGTGCATGTTATATTTTGAATGTCAAAAAAACACAATATGCTTATCTAGGTATCTAACATGGTATAATAACCATGTTAAATAGATCAAAGAGTCAGCTTCCTAATGTAAGTTGTAAAAGATCAAATGAGGCATATGAATCAGAATAATGTACTTTTTATCAGCTTATAATATCTAGTTGTTGTGGAACATTTTTCTATGTGCATGCAATGCTTACTTACAGTCAAAAGGATGCATAACTACACTACTTGAAACATTACTTAGTTTAAAGTATTGATGATTTAAACCATAAGGGCTGAAATTAGTTACCTATAATGATTATTCATCAGGCATATTGAGTAATTGTACATTTTTAATAGGTTACCGCTGTTTTGTTTGCTAACAAGCCATACCTTTACATACTGGTCGCTGGAACAGGTGGCCATTCTCTCGCCATAGAAGTCGTATGCGACATCGTGAATCAAATCCTTATGATCAGCGAATATAGTTTGTGACTCAAACAAATTAGTGGCTGTTAATTCACCCATTTTGTAGTAGCAAATAAATTTTTATTCAGAACTACACTCGCTAACCTACCCTTTATGACTATGATGACTTTTTAATATCAAGATTACAAGATCAACTGTCAGAAAGAAGTGTCAAAAGTCAAAACTAACGTTTAGTTCATTCAACGGAGTTGAACGTTTAGCGATCACTTTCTTTTCTTGGCTATAGTGTGTTTCCAGTTGTACTACATGGTACATACTAATTCCATGGTATCCAGAAAATGAATTTCATTAGAAAAAACAGCCCATAATTCAACTGCCCAATTTATTTTTCACTCCTTATGCTCATAAATTCCGTCATTAAAAATAGCATGTTTTCCTCTAGGGGAAAAAGCTTTTGTTTTTTTTTTCTAATACCAACGAGCCTATAAAAACGAAAGTTTTTATTCTTATCTAGAATAATCATGAGTAACCTCATAACATTACCAAAGACTTTTCTTCGGGACACCAAGGGAGCTTGGGATATCGGAAGTACCTAAATTGAAGGGCCGCGGCCGTTACTTTTCAAGTATGCAACCACGGTTTTTCCGGAACGTCGCGATGCGACGTTCCGGAAAAACCGTGGTTTGGCAGGGCAACATTTGGCAAGATGGAGACCTCAGTTCTAATACGAATGAGACTGGATCATGTTTGTTCTCCAGCCCATCTTGCCAAAATACATAATTATCAATCATCGACGACCCCATTTGCTTGTGTGGCACAGACGTAGGCGTAGAACGTAGGTAACATAAAGGTCTTTTTTTTTTCCTTATTTATTTATAGGGGCTTTTACGCATAGCGTATGCCAGTCCCATCGTATCCCAAACAATTGTACTTTCACAAGACGTGGGCCATGAATTTGAACAAATCCTTCGCATCATCGCAATTGGTTGGGATAAAATTGTATGGAACATGCCTACATCAGTTCTGTTCAAGTTCAGGGACCTTAATAAATTATTTCTACTGGATTCATATTGGACACATTCCATCAATAAATGTTGTAGGTCCTCGACAACTCCACATTCCTTGTTGTCCCATTTGCTTGTGTGGCACAGACGTAGGTAACATAAAGCTCATTTTTTTTTCCTGTCCCTTATATGACCGTTTTTCTTTTCTTTGTAACCTCTTGTCTCTCCGTATCCCTTTTCCTACCTCAATACTTTCTTTACTTTGTACAAATAGCTTCGCTCTATATAAATGTATATTCTCATTCATCACAAATAATATTAAGTTGTAAATTGTCGTCATTGTAATTTGCTCATAATTCACTATTCATATTCACCTTTATAAATACACTGATCCTATAAATCGTCCTATCATAAATCCCGTTAGAATTGATCATAAATACTTTATACTTTTTTCTTACGTTTCCCCACCTTTCTTCTTGAAAACTAAACGTGACATTGGCTAAAATCACTGACCTCTATTAAAATAATAGAGGTCAGTGGCTAAAATGCACAACCCGTGCGAAGCGAAAACAAAAAAAAAACATGAATAAAGACTCTACGTATAATTACTGTTTCATAAAAAAGGGAACATTTTATTTTTGAAAATGGAACTATACAGGGTGTTTGGTGCATCGTGTGCCAAATTGAAATGGTCGACTGAAGGGGTCATCCGCTAGCCTTTCAGACTCCTTAACACCCCTCATGCTCTGTGGATTTTTTTTTATCGACTTTTTATTGTCTTCCAAAAAAAAGACCCAAATTAATTTTACATTCAAATACAGATTTAAAAAAAATATAAGGCGTAGACTCTGAATTTTAATTTTATTTCGATGTGTATTGTTTAAGAATACTTTTAAATACAAAATTAGTGATATTAGTCACCTAGTTTTTTTTTTAATTCACTCGCAAAGGTAAAACTTAAATTAAAGCTGTACATGTTACAGCCATTATTAAGGCTACAAAAAAAAAACCAAAAGCGACCGGGATCTTCCAACTCCCTCATTAATTCTCCAGTCTATCCTCTTTCTAATGATGTGCCACATGCCATAAAAGTATTTTAACAACTTTGTGAATTCGCTAGAATTGTGAATCGAGTCACATAAAACTATATTCCAAATTCTAATGAAAAAATATTTATTGCGGAACTGTTACTTGAGAAAGAGGTAAAATTTGTTTTCTCACTCTTTCACAGTAAAATCTATCTTCCATCTCTTTCTTGCATACCTTAAATCGGTTTGAACAAATCGCGCCGCCCGACCCGCCATTTTTTAGTCGAGACATCACTGCCTCTGCTACCTAACGTGTGTGCTAGTTCACCATACTCCGCGATTCTTTTATTACTTTGTTATAGTTAAGTTTTGTTGGTTCTTGTTATATTTGTTTAATTTTTGTTGTTATTGTTAAACTTTGAGTTTTTTGTTATTGCAATGGCGACATTCTCCAACAAAGAATATGCGGACATCATGATGGCTTACGGAGCCGCTAATGGCGTCGCCCGTGCAGCGCAACGACTTTATCAGGAACGCTTTCCTGGTAGACGATTACCTGGCCGCAGAGTCTTCCAAGACACATACCGACGCATACGCGAGACTGGCAGTGTTACTTTTAATGAACCAAGGGGCCATATTGTGCGACATAATGTTGAAGTAGACGAGAGAATACTGGCACTTTTTGAGGAAGACCCTACAAGAAGCATTAGAAATGTGGCATCACATCTTGATATTTCAATATGGAAAGTGTGGAAAGTACTTCGTCAAAACAAAAAGCATCCATTCCACTACACTCCGGTGCAAGGTACGTAATTTTAAACTAACTTTAAACCCGTGCAAGCTTTGTTTGACCTTGCCTTTGTTTAGCAGGTAATGGGTATGGTATGGCGTCACTTCCAGGTAGTGAATCTATTAGCACGAACAGCGGGTCCTTTCTTGTGCAATTACTTATTGCCCAAGAGAAATTTAAAAGAGTTTTTTGTTTGTTGCAGGTCTTGAGGGTGGCGACTTTGAGAGGCGAGTGGCTTTTTGTCGGTTTCTTTTACACACGGATGTGGATGATCCTGATTTTTTAAAAAGAATACTGTGGGCGGATGAATCCAAATTTACCAAGGATGGGATCCTCAATTTACACAATTTGCACCACTGGACAACGAAAACGCAAAACCCACGTGTTAAAAGACAGAAATCTTCTCAAAGAAGGTTTAGTGTAAACGTTTGGGCAGGAGTGATTGGGAATCAGGTAATTGGACCGCATTACCTGCCCGATAATCTCAATGGCGAAGACTACCTGGAATTCCTACAAAATGACCTGCCCGAATTAGTGACCGATGTGCCCGTATTTAATGAACGTGTGCCCATTGTATTTCAAAATGACGGCTGTCCCGCGCATTGGCGATTGACTGTGAGGGAATATCTCGACAATGTGTTCCCCAATGCATGGATTGGACGCGATGGCCCTATTCCATGGCCGCCACGTTCCCCAGATCTAACTCCGTTAGACTTTTATGTCTGGGGACGTGCCAAAGAGTTGGTATATGCCACGGAGGTTCCAACTAGGGAGGTATTAGTCTAACGCATAGAAGCGGCATTCAATACTATTAAGGAGGAAATACGACTTCGTACAACAACTGTTGAAATACGAAACAGTATGTCGATTCTGTAAAAATATGACCGTGAAGTGAACACTTAGGTGAAGTGAGCGTGGAGTGAGCTGCCAGTAAAAAAACCCCTAAATAGTCATTTTTAGCCACTTAAATACTAGCTTTGAAATAATATAAAATGATCAACAGAACTAACATTAGAAAACACAATTAAAATCTCGATTATGATTGTCATTGTAATGCTTGGTCAATCCCTAGCATCAGTGGGACTACACTGACAGCTCACTCCACGCTCACTTCACCGTGAGATGGTTACAGAATCGCAATGCTGGTGTCGGGCCTGCATTCGCAACAGACGCCAACAATTTGAGCAAGATTTGTAACAATGATTAAATAAATGTTAAAAATGCAATTTTGTTTTTTTATTTCAAGTAAATCCCACGAAAGATCTGACAGATATGAGACACGAATTTACCTAACCATAAGAATGAGATAGCAGATTTATAGGTTTGACAGGTATCATTTAAGAGATTTTTTTTTAAATCATAATTTTGAATATTAGCCTTAGATCACTCGATTCACAATTCTAGCGAATTCACAAAGTTGTTAAAATACTTTTATGGCATGTGGCACATCATTAGAAAGAGGATAGACTGGAGAATTAATGAGGGAGTTGGAAGATCCCGGTCGTTTTTGATTTTTTTTTTTTTGTAGCCTTATAAACAGCTGTAACATGTACAGCTTTAATTTAAGTTTTACCTTTGCGAGTGAATTAAAAAAGAACTAGGTGACTAATATCACTAATTTTGTATTTAAAAGTATTCTTATACAATACACATCGAAATAAAATTAAAATTCAGAGTCTACGCCTTATATTTTTTTTTAAATCTGTATTTGAATGTAAAAGGAGATTGGGCAGATTTGCCCAAGTATTGTAGCACTTTGAGTAATATATCATTACAAAGATATAACTTAGACAAACAATTTGTTGTATGACAGCGATGCTGAAATCTACATCAGTAAAAAGTTACAGGAGCTTAAAGTTCCTTTACATCACATTAAATTGTTTACATCTGTTTAACGTATTTGTCAGCAATTCTACAAGAAGTTGACATATCATACCGAGATACGTAAGGGTGTTACTACACCAATCGATCGATCGTCGATTGACGGCATCGATCGATGGTAACATCGATTAGTCGACGTCCATCGATAGTTTCTTCCAGACCGATCGATCAATGGTAGAATGAATTAGTCGACGTCGATCGATGGTAGAACAGATTAGTCGATGTCGAGCGATCTGCAAGAGCCGCGCCGCGCGCCGTCCGCTCCCCGTTATCACCCGCCTGCAGCCCACGCGCTGAAGGGCCGGCCACACTGCCAGCTAGCGAGCGAGCGAGCAAGCTGGCGGGCGAAGTGAGGCGAGGGAAACTATATAAACTAAGCGAAGCTTTGTTTGTTGATGTGGGTTCACGTCAAAAACTACGGATGGACGGCGAGCGGGCGGTCGGAAGAGCGAGGGGAGCTAGGGGTGGGGGAGCGACGGGGTGGGAGAGCGAGGGGGAGGGTGGAGGAGTGCAGGGGAGGGTTAGCGAGCGGGCGGGAGAGCGAGGGGAGCGGGGAGAGGAGCCGATGAGAGTATTGTCAAAACGAAAACGGGCGAGCCGAGCGAGCATCATTTCACCTCTTTTTCATACTTTGGTTCACACCGCGAACTACAGAGCTAAGCTACGCTAACGAGGTGAACGAATAGCAACTGATGGATTATAGCCGGGGTTAATCGATCAACGTCGACCGATGCCATCGACCGGCAATCGATCTAGGTTATTCTAACGGTATCCATCGATCAGACAAAGCCACACCAATCGATCAATGTCGAATCGATCGATGTCCGATTTGTGTAGTAACACCCTTAAACTACCACGTGTAATAATACAAATCAAAATGGCGTCACTACAAGCGCTCTCACCAAGTGCGCGTGAGTGAGTCACACAACGAGTGAGGGAGCGAGAAAGGTAGCTACTGTTGTTAAGGCTTGCTTTCGCTCTCGCTAATACTAAGTGCGAGTGAGCGAGATAGTATGCAAACCTAAAACAAAAGGAACAACAAACAGACAAACTATTCATCCCCATGTCGCCATTCATTCGTGAATACTGTTCTGGTGCTAACGTGCGTTCAGAGTGATTTGATTCCTGTACTTACTAACGACTCGGCTGTGTTTGGACATTTTTATGGTTTGATTTCTTTACTGACGACTCGGCTGTGTTTGGACATTGTTTCTGTTATTACCTACGATTCGGTTATTCTAAACGGACTTTGATTACTCCAAGTTACCGGATTTTGGTGAAAATGGAACCACATAGAGAACAATGTGTGACTTGTGGTCGGAGTGTGCGACTAGACAGGTCGCGACATATTTTAACTCGAGGCGAGCTTGAAGAAAGACCTGGATTTGCTGAATATGTTCTACAAAATAATATCAACATACATCAGGTAATTCACTTCACAGGTGCAATGTTGATATAATGCAAACAAACAATACAAACTAACTAAAGATTAAGACTATTATCATTGGAAATAAAGAAACAATATTTTTGTCCGTATTTTTACACAAGAAGCAAGTACTTACCGGTATTCCACGACCTTAGTATCCCGACGACTATCGCAGTATATTTGTATGGGGTTTCGTACACAAGCACACGTCGCCGACGCATAACAAAATGGCGGCAACGCGTCCCTGTGTACGAGGCCCCATACGAAAACGAATGTAATATGTACAGTAATATTCGCTAATATACTGATGTCTCGGAGTATTGGACTACCTAGTATCCGTTATATTTACTTATATGTATATTATTATATTATTAATATTCCACGAAAGTGGCGGATACGACTAATAACAATATAAAAGTTGAGTTTTTTCGTTGTTGTAGGCGATTGCAAATGACCGAATGATGATATGCTATCGCTGTTTGGTGGCTGCAAGGCGTCATGAAGACCGAATGAATCGGCAGAGTGAGCAGGCTGTAGCAGATCAACCAGATGACCAAGCAAATGCTATAAATGTGAACGTACAAGATCAGTCCGTGGTTTTATCCGGCTATAAAAGATTGTCGAATACGTCAAATCGCTGTATGTTTAGGAATTGTTTTGAGGTAGAACGAATGACGATTCCTAAGAACATAATTATATATTTATTAATGCATTTAAAAATATACACTCCAGGCAGTGCACGCGTATGTCAACGTCATTTGCGATCCAATATATGGGCCGATTTAGACAATGATGACTTATTAAGAACTGTTGAGTCTTTTTCTGTGAGCCAATTAACAGATGTGCTGGAAACTCAACGCAAAGCATATTTGGAAAAAAAAATATTCGATTTTGACACTGTTGAAAATATAGACGCAGATGAATTATATTTTTGCACTGGCTTAACGCTTGTGCAGTTCAACAATTTACTGTTGGAAATACCTTCTTTGACAGACTGTTGTAATCGTCCAAAAACCGCACTGGGCATTTATTTGATGAAGCTTCGCACGGGAGAATCTAACGAAAGACTCGCGAGTCGCTTGTCAATGAGCAGACGAGCACTTGAGCGATACATGAATGTTGCCCGCGACTGCCTTTCATCTCAGTTTGTACCGCGACACCTTGGCTTAGATCATATGACCCGAGATGAAATCATATCACACAGCCTGCAAATCCCAAATGCCATATACGGAAGTAGTGAAAATAATCCGCCAAAGGCAATATTAATCTTGGATGGCACTTATTATATATTCAGAAGAGTAGTAACTTTTTATTTCAAAAGGTTTCATATAGCTTGCACAAGTTCCGAAATCTATTAAAGCCATTTGTTGTAGTTTGTCCAGACGGCTATATTTTAGAAGTGTTTGGCCCATACTCAGCCAGGACTTCTGATGCAACTATAATGTCCCGTATTTGCAATGAGGAAGATGCACCTTTACATTACCTTCTTCATGAAGGAGATACGTTCGTGCTTGACCGTGGATTTAGGGATGCAATACCTGTTCTTGAAAGCTTCGGCTATGAATGGCATATGCCACCGTCAAAAGACCGTAACGCTACGCAACTTACCACTCACCAAGCAAATGAATCCCGGCTTGTAACAATAGTCCGTTGGGTAGTAGAAGTTATTAATGGGCGCATCAAACGAGACTTTAAGTTATTCCGTCAGGACTATTTTAATAGAGCCATGACTAGGGCATGCAAACCGGATACCCGGATAACCGAAAAAACCGGATAACCGACTAATTTGAAACCCCGGTTTTTGAGGCTAACAAAACCGGATTTTTCGGTTTTTTCGGTTTTGATTCTCCAATGTTATTGATTTAATATTACTTTAATTTTCCCGCACAAAATATTAAATTTATCACTGACAAACGTGAACAGGACAGCGAGGCAGCGTTAGTTCCCTTTTCGGCCACGTTAATTTAGATCCTTGTCGCACTACTATGCCACGCCACGCTGCCGCCATTTTGTTTTTCGGTCTAATATTCAATTTAATGATGCAGAGTTACTGAATCTCACCGAATTAGCTGATTCTTTAGCTGTCATAAAAGCTACTGTAGAAGCTATATGCCAGCGTGATGCTAATTTAATTACAGCAGTAGCAGCAATTAAATTTATGCTTAAAAAATTGCAAGAAGATTTTCTCCCATCAGCACTCAATTGGCAAATTCATTAGAGTCAAGAATAGAAGAAAGATTGACAAATCTTACCGGAATACTTCTACAACGTGTCGTTTTGCATCCTCGTCAAATTTCAGGAGGCTGTTATGAAAGACATAAATAATCAAATAAAATTACGATCCTGCTCAATAATTAATACATACTAGTTTTTTTAGATATTTAAGTTTGACAGTATTTCAGAATACTCTACTTTCAAAGAACAGAATCGCCCCGTTGCGTATGTGGTAGGCAGTGTCGTACGACTATGTCGCTGTGTGCATGCGTTACAGTTACAGGGCGGTATCACACGGACCCTACACACGCCGATTTCCGAAAATGACAAAATTTTAAAATAAATACCTACTTATTTTATTATTGATTCGTGTCGAGAATCATTAGCATAGTTACCACCTCGAATTTGACGAGGATGCAAAACAACACCTTGTATATTTGCATAGTCCAGCTACATACTACAAAGATCTTTTGGATGGTGTAATAAAAAACACTATAGCTCTCGATAACGAACAAATTCGAAGTTTCATAGTTAACATTATAAATAAGCATTTTTCGACTACTATACCGACGGCGACGATAACACAGGAAAACGTAGACCATACAGTACTCCACGTTTCACAAAACACCAAGGACCAACTCGGACAAGATATAAAGCTTTGAATTCTCTACCTCAAACAAGTGTGGAATCAGAGAGAGCCTTTTCATCAGCGGGTCTCATGTGTAATAAAATCCGTAGTACCCTAAATGATGACTCCCTTGATGCACTTGTATCCTTACGGTCATTCTATCAAAGTAATTTGGTTTAGCTGTGTAACTTTAATTTTAATCTATATCTCTAAGAATGACTGATTATGTTGTTTTGGTAAATTAAGAATAAGACTTCTATTTTAAGTATTATTTAAATAATTATTTTGATCTCTTTTTACGTACTGTTGATTTTGCCTGTGAGTATTTTATGACAGTTAAATTGTTAATTAATATTCTGTGATTTTAGACCTTTGCGTACCTACCAAATGTTATATTTATGTTTTTAATATTTTTTTATTTTTATTTTCCTAAATAATAAGCTTTATTCTATGTTAAAAGAAAATAAACTTTTAGTAGTGTTATAACTTAGTAGTTGTAGCTTATTTCAGTCCAACAAATGCTCATTATTATAAAAATAAGCAAGATTAATGTTTAAAAATACATATTTTGATTAGACTTCAGCATTTTCATTTCTTTACACACATATTTCTCATTTCTAAAATAAATTTGAAAAAAAAAAAACCGAAAAAACCGATTTAACCGGTTTCACCGGTTTTGTAAACAAAAAACCCGAAAAAGTCGGTTTTCTTAATCAACCCGGTTTTTGCATGCCCTAGCCATGACCCATATGTTTACTGACATACGAATAGCCGCTGCTCTTCTTAACGCATTTAGAGCGCCTTTAGAAAATAATGCCCACGCTAGCGAGATTATTAATATTATTAATGAGAGAATAGATGTACCAAATCGTCTTGGTAATTTCGTAACAGAAAATAATATAAACAGGCGAAGGGCGCAATTTATCCAAATAAATAGTGACACACTGAATATTCCTTTTCCTATTTTAAGCGAAGAAGATTTGATATTGATTGCTCTTGGAACTTATCAAATAAAACTGGCCAAATCGTATGTCGGTGAACATTTAAGGGGTGGTATATATACTATAGAAGTGTGCCACGAAATAAGTCCAAACCTAACGGATTATGAAATAGATGCAAGTAACTGTGCGTTATTACGAGGACAGATTCATTCACGACATACGTTGAGAAAAACCTATTACTCGTATATTTTAGTTAAGACCAATATGACAGGTAGAGAGGCTTTACCACACCTTTATTGTTCGTGCTTAACCGGAAGTCGTACTATCGGAACTTGTGCCCACATTATGAGTATAGTTTGGTACTTGGGATTTGCAAGACATCAAAATGATTTTCAAATCCCGGCAAGTTTTCTAGATCATATTATTTTAAATGATGAGAATGATTAATAATAACGGAAAATATAAATATATATATTTTATATATATATTATATATATATATATATATATATATATATATATATATATATATATATATATAATATATATTTCTATTGTACATGATAAAAGTGTAAGTCTTAATCTTATACTTAGTTGTTTTTTTCTGATATATTGTTGTTTCAAATAAAAATAGCGATCAATGCACTTTTATTTTTATTTTTTATCCCCTTTTGAACTTCACTCGCCACTTTCAAATAAAATAGCATGCAGCAGTAGGCTACATACATACACCATACATATATATAATATTATGATAGTGAATATAAAATATCCGTAAAAATTAAAATATCAGACAATAACACACTAAACAAACAAGTAGGTTATTTGCTAAGGATGCAATTTTTTAAATATTCAAAAAAAATACTTTGACGTCGCTGAAAGTAAAAAAAAATACATTTATGTGATGAGGGCAAGTAGTACAAGATATAACCATATAGCCTTTATTGCTACAATGGTTGGGCAAACCGTCATACAAATATGCCCAATCTCCTTTGGGTCTTTTTTTTGGAAAACAATAAAAAGTCGATAAAAAAAATCCACAGAGTATGAGGGGTGTTAAAGGGTCTGAAAGGCTAGCGGATGACTCCTTCAGTCGACCATTTCAATTTGGCACACGATGCACCAAACACCCTGTATAATAGCGGCGAATCAGCGATCTTTTCGGAAGAGTGTGCGGCTGTTGTGGCCCTTGTGGCTACAGAAGAAATAAAAAAGGCATTGGCGCGAAATCTTTAGAATAATAATAAAATTACAAATTGAACTGGTGACCGCCGCTGGTGACCGTAATTTATTTTACAGCAGTGAAAATATCGTCATCTCGTGAGAATGGAGACCCTAATTTACAGATGGAAGAGAAAAGAAAATAAGTAGGTACCTAAATAATTTTCAATCTGTTGCCGTCAAGGTCGCAAAACAATTAGGTAATAAACTTACGAATAGTACCTAATTAATGAAGTGGAAGACAAAAAAACGAGTGGATTCGCTTACGGAAGGCGTTTTGCTTACGTATTTTGATGACCTTTCCAAAATATATGAAAGTTATTAAACATTGAATATGTGCTCCTCTGGAGCACATACCTATTTAATGTTTCATAAATATATACAGACAAAGAAATATGTAAATTTGACGGCTTTTCTCAAGAAATTATTCACCGGGTCAAGAAATCCAAAGTATTCACGAGGAAAGATACCTATCGCGAGTTTCGTAAATAAGGCACCAAATGAAAAATACTTTGCAACCAACTTATTTATGAGGGCTATCACATTTTTTTTAAACCATGTGTGGTCATATCTAAACCATAATCCACAGAGCACCTTATATAACCATAAGTTTTGATGTGTGATTATGGTTTAGGTATATAAGGCCACAAAATTAAAAAAAAAATATGTATGAGAAAGATTGATTATTTCCAGATTGAGTGCAGTACCAATGAGCAATAGCAAGTCTGTCAGTCAAATCCCGGTCTATTAAAATATAACTATAATAAATACGGGAACGGACTTGGCGCGACTGAATCCGTACTCTGACTAGCAAAACATTATTTAGCAGGATATTGCATCGCGGTAAATCGTTTAACTCGTTATCACGGTATAATTCTATATTATAAAGGCCATCGCGAAGGTGCTCGGCGCAGTAAGACTTGGCAAGCTTAATGTGATAGCTCCCTAGCGCGAAAAGAAACACTTCATCTTCAGATAAACGTGGGAAGTCTTCGAAGTTAGGAATATTTGCTTGCATGGCTTCAAAAGGCACTCTCTGTCTGTTAAGATTTTTCATATGCACATAATCATGCAAGTGATTGGACATGTTCATTCTAGAATGAATTATATTTACAATCTCGGCGGCGAATCTGTTGTCAACAGCGACTCGATAACAAGCGTTTATTATGGCCGCTACAATTTTAAAGTCACAGAACATATGACACGACATTATAGTTGCATCAGAAGTCCTGGCTGAGTATGGGCCAAACACTTCTAAAATATAGCCGTCTGGACAAACTACAACAAATGGCTTTAATAGATTTCGGAACTTGTGCAAGCTATATGAAACCTTTTGAAATAAAAAGTTACTACTCTTCTGAATATATAATAAGTGCCATCCAAGATTAATATTGCCTTTGGCGGATTATTTTCACTACTTCCGTATATGGCATTTGGGATTTGCAGGCTGTGTGATATGATTTCATCTCGGGTCATATGATCTAAGCCAAGGTGTCGCGGTACAAACTGAGATGAAAGGCAGTCGCGGGCAACATTCATGTATCGCTCAAGTGCTCGTCTGCTCATTGACAAGCGACTCGCGAGTCTTTCGTTAGATTCTCCCGTGCGAAGCTTCATCAAATAAATGCCCAGTGCGGTTTTTGGACGATTACAACAGTCTGTCAAAGAAGGTATTTCCAACAGTAAATTGTTGAACTGCACAAGCGTTAAGCCAGTGCAAAAATATAATTCATCTGCGTCTATATTTTCAACAGTGTCAAAATCGAATATTTTTTTTTCCAAATATGCTTTGCGTTGAGTTTCCAGCACATCTGTTAATTGGCTCACAGAAAAAGACTCAACAGTTCTTAATAAGTCATCATTGTCTAAATCGGCCCATATATTGGATCGCAAATGACGTTGACATACGCGTGCACTGCCTGGAGTGTATATTTTTAAATGCATTAATAAATATATAATTATGTTCTTAGGAATCGTCATTCGTTCTACCTCAAAACAATTCCTAAACATACAGCGATTTGACGTATTCGACAATCTTTTATAGCCGGATAAAACCACGGACTGATCTTGTACGTTCACATTTATAGCATTTGCTTGGTCATCTGGTTGATCTGCTACAGCCTGCTACTCTGCCGATTCATTCGGTCTTCATGACGCCTTGCAGCCACCAAACAGCGATAGCATATCATCATTCGGTCATTTGCAATCGCCTACAACAACGAAAAAACTCAACTTTTATATTGTTATTAGTCGTATCCGCCACTTTCGTGGAATATTAATAATATAATAATATACATATAAGTAAATATAACGGATACTAGGTAGTCCAATACTCCGAGACATCAGTATATTAGCGAATATTACTGTACATATTACATTCGTTTTCGTATGGGGCCTCGTACACAGGGACGCGTTGCCGCCATTTTGTTATGCGTCGGCGACGTGTGCTTGTGTACGAAACCCCATACAAATATACTGCGATAGTCGTCGGGATACTAAGGTCGTGGAATACCGGTAAGTACTTGCTTCTTGTGTAAAAATACGGACAAAAATATTGTTTCTTTATTTCCAATGATAATAGTCTTAATCTTTAGTTAGTTTGTATTGTTTGTTTGCATTATATCAACATTGCACCTGTGAAGTGAATTACCTGATGTATGTTGATATTATTTTGTAGAACATATTCAGCAAATCCAGGTCTTTCTTCAAGCTCGCCTCGAGTTAAAATATGTCGCGACCTGTCTAGTCGCACACTCCGACCACAAGTCACACATTGTTCTCTATGTGGTTCCATTTTCACCAAAATCCGGTAACTTGGAGTAATCAAAGTCCGTTTAGAATAACCGAATCGTAGGTAATAACAGAAACAATGTCCAAACACAGCCGAGTCGTCAGTAAAGAAATCAAACCATAAAAATGTCCAAACACAGCCGAGTCGTTAGTAAGTACAGGAATCAAATCACTCTGAACGCACGTTAGCACCAGAACAGTATTCACGAATGAATGGCGACATGGGGATGAATAGTTTGTCTGTTTGTTGTTCCTTTTGTTTTAGGTTTGCATACTATCTCGCTCACTCGCACTTAGTATTAGCGAGAGCGAAAGCAAGCCTTAACAACAGTAGCTACCTTTCTCGCTCCCTCACTCGTTGTGTGACTCACTCACGCGCACTTGGTGAGAGCGCTTGTAGTGACGCCATTTTGATTTGTATTATTACACGTGGTAGTTTAAGGGTGTTACTACACAAATCGGACATCGATCGATTCGACATTGATCGATTGGTGTGGCTTTGTCTGATCGATGGATACCGTTAGAATAACCTAGATCGATTGCCGGTCGATGGCATCGGTCGACGTTGATCGATTAACCCCGGCTATAATCCATCAGTTGCTATTCGTTCACCTCGTTAGCGTAGCTTAGCTCTGTAGTTCGCGGTGTGAACCAAAGTATGAAAAAGAGGTGAAATGATGCTCGCTCGGCTCGCCCGTTTTCGTTTTGACAATACTCTCATCGGCTCCTCTCCCCGCTCCCCTCGCTCTCCCGCCCGCTCGCTAACCCTCCCCTGCACTCCTCCACCCTCCCCCTCGCTCTCCCACCCCGTCGCTCCCCCACCCCTAGCACCCCTCGCTCTTCCGACCGCCCGCTCGCCGTCCATCCGTAGTTTTTGACGTGAACCCACATCAACAAACAAAGCTTCGCTTAGTTTATATAGTTTCCCTCGCCTCACTTCGCCCGCCAGCTTGCTCGCTCGCTCGCTAGCTGGCAGTGTGGCCGGCCCTTCAGCGCGTGGGCTGCAGGCGGGTGATAACGGGGAGCGGACGGCGCGCGGCGCGGCTCTTGCAGATCGCTCGACATCGACTAATCTGTTCTACCATCGATCGACGTCGACTAATTCATTCTACCATTGATCGATCGGTCTGGAAGAAACTATCGATGGACGTCGACTAATCGATGTTACCATCGATCGATGCCGTCAATCGACGATCGATCGATTGGTGTAGTAACACCCTTACGTATCTCGGTATGATATGTCAACTTCTTGTAGAATTGCTGACAAATACGTTAAACAGATGTAAACAATTTAATGTGATGTAAAGGAACTTTAAGCTCCTGTAACTTTTTACTGATGTAGATTTCAGCATCGCTGTCATACAACAAATTGTTTGTCTAAGTTATATCTTTGTAATGATATATTACTCAAAGTGCTACAATACTTGGGCAAATCTGCCCAATCTCCTTTTACATTCAAATACAGATTTAAAAAAAAATATAAGGCGTAGACTCTGAATTTTAATTTTATTTCGATGTGTATTGTATAAGAATACTTTTAAATACAAAATTAGTGATATTAGTCACCTAGTTCTTTTTTAATTCACTCGCAAAGGTAAAACTTAAATTAAAGCTGTACATGTTACAGCTGTTTATAAGGCTACAAAAAAAAAAATCAAAAACGACCGGGATCTTCCAACTCCCTCATTAATTCTCCAGTCTATCCTCTTTCTAATGATGTGCCACATGCCATAAAAGTATTTTAACAACTTTGTGAATTCGCTAGAATTGTGAATCGAGTGATCTAAGGCTAATATTCAAAATTATGATTTAAAAAAAAATCTCTTAAATGATACCTGTCAAACCTATAAATCTGCTATCTCATTCTTATGGTTAGGTAAATTCGTGTCTCATATCTGTCAGATCTTTCGTGGGATTTACTTGAAATAAAAAAACAAAATTGCATTTTTAACATTTATTTAATCATTGTTACAAATCTTGCTCAAATTGTTGGCGTCTGTTGCGAATGCAGGCCCGACACCAGCATTGCGATTCTGTAACCATCTCACGGTGAAGTGAGCGTGGAGTGAGCTGTCAGTGTAGTCCCACTGATGCTAGGGATTGACCAAGCATTACAATGACAATCATAATCGAGATTTTAATTGTGTTTTCTAATGTTAGTTCTGTTGATCATTTTATATTATTTCAAAGCTAGTATTTAAGTGGCTAAAAATGACTATTTAGGGGTTTTTTTACTGGCAGCTCACTCCACGCTCACTTCACCTAAGTGTTCACTTCACGGTCATATTTTTACAGAATCGACATACTGTTTCGTATTTCAACAGTTGTTGTACGAAGTCGTATTTCCTCCTTAATAGTATTGAATGCCGCTTCTATGCGTTAGACTAATACCTCCCTAGTTGGAACCTCCGTGGCATATACCAACTCTTTGGCACGTCCCCAGACATAAAAGTCTAACGGAGTTAGATCTGGGGAACGTGGCGGCCATGGAATAGGGCCATCGCGTCCAATCCATGCATTGGGGAACACATTGTCGAGATATTCCCTCACAGTCAATCGCCAATGCGCGGGACAGCCGTCATTTTGAAATACAATGGGCACACGTTCATTAAATACGGGCACATCGGTCACTAATTCGGGCAGGTCATTTTGTAGGAATTCCAGGTAGTCTTCGCCATTGAGATTATCGGGCAGGTAATGCGGTCCAATTACCTGATTCCCAATCACTCCTGCCCAAACGTTTACACTAAACCTTCTTTGAGAAGATTTCTGTCTTTTAACACGTGGGTTTTGCGTTTTCGTTGTCCAGTGGTGCAAATTGTGTAAATTGAGGATCCCATCCTTGGTAAATTTGGATTCATCCGCCCACAGTATTCTTTTTAAAAAATCAGGATCATCCACATCCGTGTGTAAAAGAAACCGACAAAAAGCCACTCGCCTCTCAAAGTCGCCACCCTCAAGACCTGCAACAAACAAAAAACTCTTTTAAATTTCTCTTGGGCAATAAGTAATTGCACAAGAAAGGACCCGCTGTTCGTGCTAATAGATTCACTACCTGGAAGTGACGCCATACCATACCCATTACCTGCTAAACAAAGGCAAGGTCAAACAAAGCTTGCACGGGTTTAAAGTTAGTTTAAAATTACGTACCTTGCACCGGAGTGTAGTGGAATGGATGCTTTTTGTTTTGACGAAGTACTTTCCACACTTTCCATATTGAAATATCAAGATGTGATGCCACATTTCTAATGCTTCTTGTAGGGTCTTCCTCAAAAAGTGCCAGTATTCTCTCGTCTACTTCAACATTATGTCGCACAATATGGCCCCTTGGTTCATTAAAAGTAACACTGCCAGTCTCGCGTATGCGTCGGTATGTGTCTTGGAAGACTCTGCGGCCAGGTTATATCATCGTCGTAAGAAAGTTGATATTCTGTGTGCACTGCAACCTAGTCCTACGATATCTTTATTTATTGTGATAGGATATTAAATGAATTATTTTTTATTCCAGGTTATTTTCAATAACATCATGGCTGTATGTCACAGATGCTGGCAGAGAGCCAACAATGATGTCAATCGACAAGACCTTCCTGACGAAAATGTTGTTGTCGATGTCAACAGTCCAGCTGAAGGCGCCCAACCAAATGAGATCTTCGTCCCTGAGTATGTAAGAGCTCCTAATTCTTCGCGAACCTGTTTATATAGGCATTGCAGAAATCTGGATCTGAGACGAATCCCCGCGTCTATAAGACTGTTAGCCATTTGTAACTACAGCTTATATTTTCCACCTAGTACACGACTGTGTCAAGAGCATTTGTCCAATATTATTTGGGACGAATTACTGGATAATGTAAACGTGACGAATTATTTCAACGCTGAGCTGGTTTCGGACATGACAACAATGTTAATTCGCGGCATGAATGCTCCTAGATTAAGCTTTGATTCCGTGACTGGATTGGATGCCCATGAGCTTCATTTTTGGACTGGACTAACTATTGAGCAATTTAATAGTATCCGCGGAGAGTTCTTGAGGCTTATATGACGTAATTAAGGACTGGTGAAAGCAATGACAGGTTAGCAACATTGTTTGGCATGTCACGGCGAACATTTGAAGACCATTTAAAAATAGCGAGAGAATGTTTGACACAAGATTTCGTTAATAGACATCTTGGTCTAAATCATCTGTCTAGAGAAAATGTTCTAGAAAGAAATTTACTGATTCCTAAAGAGTTTTTTGGTGATGAGCAAAATACTAAAGCTATTTTGATATTAGATGGAACGTACATATATATTGAAAAAAGCTCCAATTTTTTATTTCAGCGCCAATCTTACAGCCATCACAAGTTTCAAAATCTTTTAAAACCTTTTATAATTGTGAGCAGTGATGGCTAGATAATAGACGTACTCGGTCCATTCCGGGCTACAACATCTGATACTACCATTATGCAGTCATTAATGAATGAAGAAAATCCATTGCATTGGTTTTTAAACAGTGGCAATGTTTTTATAGTTGATAGGGGCTTTAGAGACAGCATTGGTGTAATCCAGTCTTGTGGCTATGAAGTCCACATGCCACCTACAAAAGACCGGACCGCTAGTCAACTGAAAACAGAACAGGCAAATAAGTCCCGATTGGTTACGATTTGCAGATGGGTTGTTGAGGCGGTCAACGGTCATTGCACGATTAAAATACGTTTGACGCAACAACCTGAACCTATTCTTAAACTTGCCGTTGACCGCCTCAACAACCCATCTGCAAATCGTAACCAATCGGGACTTATTTGCCTGTTCTGTTTTCAGTTGACTAGCGGTCCGGTCTTTTGTAGGTGGCATGTGGACTTCATAGCCACAAGACTGGATTACACCAATGCTGTCTCTAAAGCCCCTATCAACTATAAAAACATTGCCACTGTTTAAAAACCAATGCAATGGATTTTCTTCATTCATTAATGACTGCATAATGGTAGTATCAGATGTTGTAGCCCGGAATGGACCGAGTACGTCTATTATCTAGCCATCACTGCTCACAATTATAAAAGGTTTTAAAAGATTTTGAAACTTGTGATGGCTGTAAGATTGGCGCTGAAATAAAAAATTGGAGCTTTTTTCAATATATATGTACGTTCCATCTAATATCAAAATAGCTTTAGTATTTTGCTCATCACCAAAAAACTCTTTAGGAATCAGTAAATTTCTTTCTAGAACATTTTCTCTAGACAGATGATTTAGACCAAGATGTCTATTAACGAAATCTTGTGTCAAACATTCTCTCGCTATTTTTAAATGGTCTTCAAATGTTCGCCGTGACATGCCAAACAATGTTGCTAACCTGTCATTGCTTTCACCAGTCCTTAATTACGTCATATAAGCCTCAAGAACTCTCCGCGGATACTATTAAATTGCTCAATAGTTAGTCCAGTCCAAAAATGAAGCTCATGGGCATCCAATCCAGTCACGGAATCAAAGCTTAATCTAGGAGCATTCATGCCGCGAATTAACATTGTTGTCATGTCCGAAACCAGCTCAGCGTTGAAATAATTCGTCACGTTTACATTATCCAGTAATTCGTCCCAAATAATATTGGACAAATGCTCTTGACACAGTCGTGTACTAGGTGGAAAATATAAGCTGTAGTTACAAATGGCTAACAGTCTTATAGACGCGGGGATTCGTCTCAGATCCAGATTTCTGCAATGCCTATATAAACAGGTTCGCGAAGAATTAGGAGCTCTTACATACTCAGGGACGAAGATCTCATTTGGTTGGGCGCCTTCAGCTGGACTGTTGACATCGACAACAACATTTTCGTCAGGAAGGTCTTGTCGATTGACATCATTGTTGGCTCTCTGCCAGCATCTGTGACATACAGCCATGATGTTATTGAAAATAACCTGGAATAAAAAATAATTCATTTAATATCCTATCACAATAAATAAAGATATCGTAGGACTAGGTTGCAGTGCACACAGAATATCAACTTTCTTACGACGATGATATAATGCACACCCTACGTTATATTATTTTTACAATGATTATTGTAACTCAACGTAAGCACTGTTAGACAAAGAAAAAAATAACATTACTTACTAACTTCTATTAGTCCATTTTGAGAAATATAGTCAGCCACCGCTGGTGAACTTTGAGGCAAAGTATCTTCCAAAATGTGTCTTCTCTGCCTTAGGACAGAACGCGGACACATAACACATCGGCGTACTGTATCCATAATTTGTGCCAAAATGTTCTCAAAATCAAAGTCCTTTAACGTGCCAAGGTCAATCACAAAGATATTCTCACAGTCCGGTAAACAAGCAAGGGTCGTTGTGCGTCGTAAACAAGCCGATAATGATAACCACGAGCGTAGCGAATAACAAACGAGTGACGACTGCGACTACCTGGCTGGTCGGTGCGTGTGCGGTGATACCTGAGGGGTGAGGGAGGCAGGGGAGAGGTAGGAGACGCAGGACCTCTGTGCATATCTCGACAAGCCCAAATCGGTTTCCTGTACCTACGCTATAAGCGAAGGTATAATTATTTTATGCGCAATGTAATTAAAAAGAACCAACCCTAAGAAATCCCAGGCCTTGATTATCGGCGGCAGGTATATGCGGAATAGGCTCGATGTTGCGTCGCTGTCTCCACTCTGTCTGAATGGTGTTCAGATAGAATACGCACATACGGTCAAAAATCTGGGGGTGACCATGGATTCCTATTTATCATGGACTGCCCATGTTGCTCAAGTCAGTCGCAAAGTGCATTACACGTTCCATTCTTTGAAATGTCTCCAGAGCGTCTTGCCCTTGAACAACAAAATCTCTCTTGCTCAAACTCTCATTCAGCCCATCATAGATTATGCCGATGCCTGTTATTTGGATGCCACCGAGGAGCTTTTAAATAAACTTGAGCGTTTGCAGAATATATGTATTCGTTTTGTTTTCAACCTTAAAAAGTATGATCACGTTTCCTACTTTCGCAAGATACTCAAGTGGCTCCCCATTCGACTTCGCAGGAACTCTCGGATATTGTGTCTGCTATTCAACCTCCTTCACAACCCTAAAACGCCATCCTATCTGCGGGAGCGTTTTTCCTACGCCCGACCTTCAGATGCGCCTTGCAGGTCGCATCTTAGAAACCTCCTTAAGTCCCCTCCCCACTCCACCGACTTTTACTCCTACTCCTTCACTGTGCACGCAGTGCGGTTGTGGAATTCACTTCCGCCTGACATTAGGGACTGCCAAACTGTTGCAGTTTTTAAAAGAAGAGTGAAAGAACACTATCTTTCCACTTCGTCATAGTTGCGTATATATAGGTATATATTAATATTCTAGTGTTATTTATTTTAGAAGTATGTTTGTATGTATGTATGTATATTCTCATATTATTTGTTTTATTTTATTAAGTGAATTGTTTTTGATTTTATGTATTTTATTTTCTCTTTTACTCTTACACACGCTGTCTACATCTCTAAATCTACTATTCTATCGCAGGTATGCTGGAAGAGATTTCATTAGAAATAAGCATCACCTTTGTACCTATTTTTCTGTTATTTTCTTCTTGTCTGTTTATACAGGGTGTTTGGTAGGGAGCTGTACATACGCCTAGGGTAGAAACTAGGGATAGTCTGCTACCTACCCCCGCCCATTATATTGACCTTGGCCTCAAGGTTTTTTTTTAATTTATTTTTATTTTTTATTTGACTTTTTTGTGATTTTTTGACTAAAACTACCTGTAGCTCAAAATCTATCCATGGGACCGGTCGGCTAATGGTCTTGTTTTAATCGTTAGAGTCTTAGGGTCCTGCAAAAAATTATTTTACACCAGAAAATTGTGGAGAAGAAAAGTTATGGGGCCTGAAGTACCGTAGTAAGGTAAAGAAATAATTTTAAGGTAAGGTAGTAAGGTAAAAAAAACCTTGAGGCCAAGGTCAATATAATGGGCGGGGGTAGGTAGCAGACTATCCCTAGTTTCTACCCTAGGCGTATGTACAGCTCCCTACCAAACACCCTGTATAAGTGTGTACATAAATGGTTAAATAAAAAGGAAAAAAAATATAAAACAACAATGTATCATTAAACCTAAACCCCACGTATTTGAAGTATGTCGCCATAATAAAAAAATATCTATCCTACTAGATGCTTCAAATGACACTTATTTCAAATCTGTTGGATGGTGGGGACATTTCTTCCCATCGTCCTTTAGAATACTTACCGAAATTTATTCTGAACTACATCTGTGTTTACACCATTGAGTTTGTATATAAAGCATTATACATCTTTTTGAAAAAGGAATACGCATTTATTATGCAGTTATGACTATTAAACAATGACTAATCTTTAGTCATTGCTATTAAATAAAATTACGAAAACCGACGAGGCCGTATGAGCTTGATGCCTTTGCTTTTCCGACAAAAAATATTAGTCTAGGAATTTGCCGCGTTTTTGTTTTCTTCAAATACATAAACGTTAAGTTTATTTTAGATAGGTTTGAAAAAAGCGCGGGAAACTCTAAACTTGGCGGACGCGTCCTTTTTGAAATTAAATTTTAAATTTTAAAATCCTGTAATATAAGATCAGTAGTATAGTTTTTAGTGTTCTATTTTCTTTTATATGTAATTTTAGTTTAGTTTTGTATATTTTCTTCGGTAGAGGTAAGTCTCATTAATTAATTAGTGCGAAAAATGAACGACCCGCCTGACCCGGGGGACTTCGTTCCCCCGGCAGGCAATTTTGTAACAGTTTCCAACGAATCCGGCATGGATACTGACGGGTCGTCTTCGGCTCGTCAACTAAAAAGAAGCCGTATGCATGTTTGCAAGCACTGCAATAAGCGTCGCCGTACTCGCAAAAACCACGGTTCCGTGTCTTCGGGTTGTGACTGCACGGACTCAACAGCTACATTAGTAAGCAATACACCAGTGCCTAACTGCTCCGAAATTATCGTTTCTAACGAAATTTCAGATAAAATTTCTGCTCCATCAGTTGTTCCCATTCCGATAGGTCGAAAAACGTACGACAAAACAGACAACGCACCGTATGTCGTTCATGTACAAAAAAAAATGATTTCACCAGATGATGGTACGACATTGCACCCAATTACTTTTGGAAAGTTTTTAAAACACAACGCCTTCCAAAATATTATTAACGGTAGCGTCAAAAAAATCGGGCGAAATAAAATATCTTTATCTTTTTCAAAGTTCCTGGACGCAAATTCCTTTATTACGCATAATAGTCTAGAGACATATAATTACAAAGCTTTTATACCTACTTTTAATGTTACCAGAATGGGTTTAGTGCGTGGTGTTCCTGCGGAATGGTCTCCGGAGGAAGTTATTGATAATATAACTGTACCAATTGGTTGCGGGCAAATTTTAAAAGTCAGACGCCTCAATTTTAAAACCATTGTTGATGGTACATCCATTTGGAAACCATCCCAATCCATAGTTGTTACATTTGATGGGCAGATTCTACCGAAAAGAATTTTTATGTGCTATAATGCATTACCTGTAGATTTATATATTTTCCCTACCGTACAGTGTTTTAATTGTTGTCGTTTTGGTCACACTAAAATTCAGTGCAGGTCCAAACCTCGTTGTTATAAATGTGGCCAAGGCCACACTGGGGACAATTGTGAAAGAGAACAAGAAAGTGCATCTTGTTGCCTTTGCTCTGGTTTTCACTATGCTACTAATAAGTCTTGCCCTGAATTTTCTAGGCAAAAATTAATTAAAACATACATGGCACAAAGTTCAGTATCTTATGCTGAAGCGTCAAAAGTATATCCCCCAGTAACTAAATCGTATGCAGATACACTTTTATCTTCTCCTTCCAAAAACTTTTCACAAACTCCATCAATCTCTTCACCTAATAGAATGCCTGCTTCAAGTAGCTATAAAAAGACTGTCTTCCTCAAACCACGCTCCCATCCCAAATCTGTACAAGGATATAATAAAGAGGCTCACAATGCCATTATTAAAGATTTCGACATTCCCCAACCACTAAATGGTTGTGCTTTTTCTAATAATCCTAATAATGATAAAAATGACACTAATTTTTCCATAAACGATTTTCTTTCTGCATTACACAATCTTCTCTCTCAGTTCAACATTTCACCGTCCAACGCTGCCCCATCTTTCAATGTATCTCAATCCATTCATAATGGACCACACATCCAAAATAATCCAGTGGAACTGCCGCAGTCTAGTAAACAAAAAGAGTGATGTTATTTATCTTTTAAACAAATATGAGCCATTTGCCTTTGCCTTAGCAGAGACTTGGCTCAAACCTAATAATATTTTTAAAATTAATGGTTATTTAACCATTAGAGGGGATAGATCTGATGGGTATGGTGGAGTAGCTATACTTATAAAGAATTCTATCCCTTTTTCTATCATTACATTACCTCCTCATAGTGAGGAAATTTCAATTGTAGCTATTAAAGTGCATCACACTTGTCTTGTTTCTATTTACATTCCTCACCCTTCCTCTACTGTTCTTCAAGAGATGAACAATCTCTTTTCTTTTCTTCCAAAGCCATTCTTAATATTGGGGGACTTTAATTGCCATCACCAATCATGGGGTTGTTCAACTTCTAATTGTTATGGTGATGAATTACTAGATATAATAGACTCACATAACTTATGCATACTGAACTCAGGAGTTGCCACACGTCGTTCAAATCCCACCCAAAACCAAAGCGCAATCGACCTTTCCATCTGTTCCCCAAACTTAGCCTCTTCATTAACTTGGCATACTCTAACCTCTACTTATGGTAGTGACCATTTTCCAATAGTGATCTCTTATCCTCTTTCCAAACCAAATGCACCATTAAGGAGATCAAGCTTAAAACATAAACTACCAAATAGAAATAATAATGACTGGGACAAATTTAGAAACATTGTTGACAGTAAGCTTTGCTCCTTGCCTGTCATTTCTGATGGCAATGAAAAATTGAAAATAGTTGTGCTGAAGCTTTAGCACTCATATTAATCGCAGCGGCAGATGAAGTTTTTCCTGTAAAAAATAACAATATTAGTAAAATTCCCTCGCCTCCATGGTGGGACTCTGAGTGCACAGAATATATTAACAAACGTAAAGAGGCTGAATATAATTATAACCGTGATATGTCTGATGTTAATTTTGAAATCGTAACGAACTTAATTAGTGATACTTGTAAACTTTTTAAGAAGAAAAAATTTGAATCTTGGCGTAACTTTTGCTCATCAATTACACCGAATACTCACCCTACGATTGTATGGCGCAATATTCGTAGATTTAGGTCCATTTATAACAACCCTTCTCCTATTCCTGATTCTTTAGCCAGTGAATTTTTAAATAAATTAGCTCCACCTTGGGTGCCCGAGGCTATTAACCTTAACCTGTCACTCGTATTCAATAACCAAAACACTCATACGACGCTAGATCTTCCATTCACTCTCACTGAATTAAAGGGTGTAATTCATAATACAAAGGATTCTGCACCAGGCATTGATGGCATCCCGTATTCCTTTTTTGCTAATGTAAATGATGACGTCCTCGGTTACTATTTAGAGCTTATTAATTCTATCATGATTACAGGAAACATCCCTGTTGAATGGAAACGTCAAACGGTATTGCCATTCCTTAAACCAAATAAAATCCCATCTGATGCTTCCTCATACCGTCCCATAGTTTTATCTTCAATTCTGATGAAATTAGCGGAACATTTAATTAAAAATCGCCTAGAATGGTATGTTGAAAGTAAAGGTTTTTTGGCAGAATCACAATATGGCTTTAGAAAAGGTAAAAGTACCACTGACTGTTTAAGTATTTTAACAGCCGATATTCGGTTGTCCTTCTCTAATAACCATTCCACCATTGCAGTTTTCCTTGATATTAATGCAGCTTATGATAACGTTGTATTATCAGTTTTACAAAATAAATTAAAAGCCTTACAGGTTCCATTGGATTTGTCGAATTTCATTATTAATATCCTGACTGAACGGTCTGTTAACATGTTAATAGGAGATCATGAGGTATCTCATCTTGTGTGGAGAGGTCTTCCACAGGGTTCTGTCCTCAGTCCCCTTCTATACAATATTTACACTTTTGATTTAGACTCATCCTTAACTAACCATGTTAAGGTTCTTCAATATGCCGACGATTTATTATTATATTCTTCAAGCCAATCTGTTGAACAGGCTAGCTATGCTATCAATTCTGCTTTATCAACTTTGGAGTCATGGCTACATCTAAACGGCTTGGATTTATCCACGTCTAAAATTGCGGCTGTTTTATTCACCCGGAAGAGAAATATTCCATTAGTAAACGTCTCTTTTAAGGGAATACCTATTCCAGTTAAAGATAAATTCAGATATCTAGGTATAATACTTGACTGTAAATTAAGTAGTGTTCCTCATTGTGATTATATTGTTAACAAATGTGAAAATCACCTAAACATGCTTAGATGCCTCTCTGGTGTGTGGTGGGGTGCACATCCATTTTCATTGAAACTTATTTACAACGCAATCATCAGAAGCGTTCTGGATTATGGATTGTTCGTTCTAGAACCTGGTAGTGTTATGGCTTTTAAAAAATTGGATCGCATACAGTCTAAAGCATTACGAATTATTTCGGGTGCCATGAAGTCTAGTCCCATTAATGCACTCCAAGTTGAATGCTGGGAAGCTCCTTTATATCTTAGAAGACAATTCTTATCTGACAAATATTTGTTCCGGATTCTTCAGTTCTCAACTCATCCTCTCATTCCTAAACTGGACTCTTATGTGTTGCAGATTGAATCTTCAGATTACTGGTCCCATAAACGTGCTCCTTGTTTAGTTGTAAGCTATAAAAAATTTCTTTCACTCTCTTCTCCTATTCACCGTTCCAATAAACTTCCCCTATTTAACAGTAGTTATGAAAGTTTACAATTCAGCCCCATCATTAAATACTGTGCAAGTAAATCTGATCCCGATTGCCATTCAAGTTATAATCATTTTTTGGCTGAACATTTAGAGTACCACCATATATTTACGGATGCTGCCAAGCGTTCTCCGACGGGTTGTGTTGGGATAGGTACTTACCATTCTCAATACAACATCGTACAAAAAATCAAACTGCCTCCGGAGACTTCAGTTTTTACGGGGGAATGTTTCGGCATATTAAAAGCAATAGAATATACTCGTGTTACAAAGCTCAAAAAAACCATAATTTTTACTGATTCTCAAAGTGCTCTTCTGGCCATCAATAAATCCCCTTTCGAACACAAATCGCAGTTACCTATCATTTATTTAATAAGAGAATTTGCGTCCAGAACCATCTCTGAGGGTAATACACTGCAATTTGCGTGGATTCCGGCCCACGCTGGAATCCATGGCAATGAAGTGGCTGATACACTTGCCGGTGATGCGGTGCAGTGTGGGGACTTAGTTCCTTATACGAACTTTAGTATTGACCTTCTGACATTACCAAAGACTTTTCTTCGGGACACCTGGAAGGTAGCTTGGGATATCGGAAGTAAATTGAAGGGCCGTTACTTTTCAAGTATACAACCCGACGTTCCGGAAAAACCGTGGTTTGGCAGGGCAAAATTTGGCAAGATGGAGACCTCAGTTCTAATTCGAATGAGACTGGGTCATGTTTGTTCTCCAGCCCATCTTGCCAAACTACATATCATCAACGACCCCATTTGCTTCTGTGGCACAGACGTAGGCGACATAAATCACATTTTTTTTTCCTGTCTCTTATATGACCGTTCTTCTTTTCTTTGTAACCTCTTGTCTCTCCGTATTCCTTTTCCTACCTCAATAGTTTCTTTACTTTGTACAAATAGCTTCCCTGTCTATAAATGTATAGTCTCATTCATCACATTAAATAATATTAAGCTGTAAATTGTCGTCATTGTAATTTGCTCATTATTCACTATTAGTATTCACCTTTATAAAATACACTGATCCTATAAATCGTCCAATCCTAAATCCCGTTAATTGATCATAAATATTCTTTACTTTTTTCTTTCGTTTCCCTACCTTTGTTCTCGTAAACGTGACATTGGCTAAATGCACAAACCGTGCGAAGCCATAACGGAAGAAAAAAAAAAAAAAAAAAAGTTTATTTTAATTTATTTTTATATATACATATGTTAATGTTCTAAAAATACGTTTAATTGTCATTATTTTAAATTAATGCTTATCTCATTATCTCATATTATTATTGTGTTCATTTTTTCGCAAATGGTACGAAAAGTAGAGTATTTTCCTGGGTGATAAAGCTGTCTTAGTCTTGGGTGAAATTAAATCCCTCGCTACACAGTTTTTAACAACCTCGCTACGCTCGGGAGTAAACCTCGGGTCAATGACTATAAATCCTCTTCTCTTTGCCTCGGGTCCTTCATTACGCTCGCGATTTAAATCGTCACCCGCGACAGAAGACACTGCTTTATCCCCTTGGTTAATAATCTACTATTATAACTGGCTTTCTATGTTACTCGTATAGAATGAGTCATTTTAACCGCTTGTCTAACAATCTAATAATTGTGATTCTGATTACTACAAATAATTTCGTTTACAGAAAAGGTAATAGGTAAGTACTTAAATAATTTAACGTAGGTATTACGAGGTAAACAATACTAAAACTTGAAACTTGTAAATGGCCTTCAGTTGCATAATGTTTAAGTAAACTGTATAATAAAGCTGTAAGTTTCCCAAATAAAATAAAATAAAAAGCCAAAAAATCTTAAGAGCACAAAATTTTTATTTTATTTATTTTCAAAATACATTCATTTAAATCCTGCCTTTTGGTACCTACCTACTTAGTTCGATTTGCAGGTCATCGGAATTTGACCATTCCATATTGGGATATAGGTTTTCCATGGAATTTCTCAGTAGCAAGTAGCAGCTCGGACTGGCCCGGAGTCTGGAACCTCTGTCTGCCTACCCCATCAGGGAATATAGGCGTGGTACTGTTTTCAAAAAAATGTAAGTGTAAGTACCTAGGTACCTAGGTACCCTACTTACCTTGAAATCTATGGGTGGTGGGTATGGAATAGATATAAAATGTATCATCAGTCGAACCAGTCTCGCGTGAGTGGTTCGGTCACAGTTAATCAATTTTCACGGCTCTGCGCTTAAAAGCACTGATAGTAGCGAATCGTGCTCTAATTTAACCTAAACACGCTATCATCATTCGCATCGCATCCTCAGATCATATAAACACAGTTCTCATCTTACGTCCTCGATATTAATTTATAAAAGATTATCATGATGCACTCACATGTCGGCGTCGTCGCCGCCCGCGCGCCGGCCGGTCGTGGCGCGCTTTGTGGCGTAAGATTTGATCGTCGATCGTCGTAATAAGCAAGAATTTAGGGGCCCTGCGCACTACGCGGCCACGGCCACCACCACGAGTCATGACCAGTGGCCAAGTTAAATTATAGAAAGCATATGTTTCTATGGTGAACGCGCACGACGTTGTGTACTTTAGTATGAACGTCCGCATCATGATTGGTTGGAGCTTCTGCGACCAAGTTTCCGTCTGCATAGTGCGCGAGGCCCTAATTTTTACTAGGTACTGAATAAAATCCTAGTTTTGAACTTTTGATCTGCGTCATTGGCCTAGTGCTCATAAGCGCGACTGCCGAGTATGTGTGTGGTCTGGACACAGAGCATCATAATAATATTGGGTCCGAGTTTGATCCCCAAAGTTTTTCCATTGAACATTTCAGAAGCAGCCTAAAATCTGGATTTTTACCTGGTTCATGACAATAAGCTCACCCCCTATTACATGGGACTTAACATTACCTGCTGACGAAAAATGCGTGTATAATATTACATTACATCTCTGCATTAATCTTGGGCGTAAAGTGACTAGCCTGGAACTAAAGTGCTCTAAGCTCTAAGTAACATAATGTTTATCATCAATATAACTTATATAAGTAGGTACACAGTGACTTCAAACGCGTTTCGTTTGTTAGCTCAAAATGTTTATTTTGTATCATAGGCCACTTTAGTGCCAGGCTAGCCATGTTAGGTTTTATACGCGTTAAGGTTATGCCTCACCATGTTAATTGTTATTCACTAAATAAAAGAATGAAAGTTAGAAGACGGTTTATTTAATTGAATCCACATTTACTTAATACGTAACTATTAACAATCACATTAACAACAACAAATGCCAACATTCACAGCATTTGGTTACAAATACGCTAAAATGTAAATTGATATTATTGTCCACTAGTAAAATATTGGTAAATTGCGAAACATAACAATTTCTCTAATGGCACAGATAAACTAGTTTAAAAAACTTCATGCCAAGCAAATTCATTATTTTATAATAATTATTATTAAATATAGATTTGGCACTGTATTTTTAGGAATTTTGACATAAATTCCCCTTTTCAGTCACATGTTCACAGCAACAATGTAGGTAAGTAAATTGTTTACCATAATTTTAATGTTATGATTTTTATGGTTAACAACTTAGCAAGCATTAACATGCAATTGTTTTTTTATTATCCTGAAATATTTGAGACTCGACACATTTTGCTAAGTAATAGAATATCCTTTTAGGATCTAGAGAGCAATATTAGTTAGGTAAGTATTAGTATTTAGTACAGCTAATGTGCCAGGTTCAAGTGCAGACTTATTCAGTCTTGTGCAAAACAACATTTTTATTGGAATGTTATCCTTTTTGTGATGTCATGATGACTCCTACTATCAATTTCCATTTCACAATCATGAAAACACAATTCTGTAACACATTTTAACATCTTGAATTTTGAAGATTCATTCCCAAGTTATAAATAATTATTTTTAGCCTTCAGCTGATCAACTTCAAATGCAAGTTTTCTATTTGATTCAACTAAAGCATTTTGAATATGAGCCATATTCTGTATTTGCTCACTCATGCCAGACAATTGCTTCTCTAAATATAACTTCTGCTTAGTTAGGGCCATCATAATATGGAGGAAATAGTTCCTGTTATCATCAGCCACATCCGTAAGACCCAACTTGACAAAATCTTTTAGTTCTTCAACAGCCTTAGATTCCAAGGCCAATGCTGGGGCTGAGTTTATTGGCTTCTGAAGTGACAAATTAACATTAGAGCCTCGTACATCATCCAGACCACCATTTGTTATCACAGGTGAAGGAAAACCCAAGTTTTCTGTTGTCCGGTTATTTATAGGAGTTGATACTTTGCTTATATTTTTTTCTGCATCCAATTGACGGTACCTCATATCATGTCTGTCACTCTTTTTTTCAAATTCAGTGGACTTGTTCCCTTCTTCCTCATATTCATTTGATTTGTCAAGACCCATCATAACAAGGAAAGAGTCTGCTTTTGCATCACCTTGAGACGAAATATCCAAATTATTTTTTGGTGGTGAATCCGAAACAAAGAACATATCTGATGTTCTAGAACGAATTGGAGAAGACATTTTTTGTGGTGACTGCATGCTCTCCTTATCTTCACGAAGACTAATATCAGCTGACACCATCTTTCTTCTGATTGGTTGAAATGAAACCTTATGGACTTCTTCTTCATGTCCTTTTAATACTTTAGAAGGAGTTGTGAGATCTCTGAGATCATATATTAGTACCAGACCATTTTTTGTGCCCAAGGCAACTTGATTTTCAGGATTAACTGCTAAGGAGGTCAAAGTGTATGAGGTTCTTATAGTTGAAACAACATTCTGTAATCTTACATCATACACATTCATGATTCTATCAAAACCAGTGGAAAGCAATACATCTCTATTTATTAGAGAGTAAGCTATATCACTGATAGGTGATGCATGGACATTTTCAAAGAAGGCCTTGTCTTTGTTGGTAGTGATATCACGAATTACAATATGGCCTTCGTCAGTGGCTAGACCAAGCAAAGAGCGACTCTCATGATGAAACTTCATTGCAGAGATACTTTTAGAGCAGGACAGCTTCACAGTTAGCACTGGAATGTTTGATACAAGACCGTAGATAACGGTATCCCCATTATGCATAGATGCGGCAAGACTTGTGTTCTTGGCATTATAACTGACATAGTTCACACAGGATTGTTGAGAGGGAGTAGGGAATGTTTTAATAATGTTTTTGTTCTTAGTGTCCCATATCATTACATTTCCACTTCTAGTGCCAATGGCAATGTTACGATGGCCGTCTCGATGGAAGCAAGCCGACCAGGTGTCTTTCAATGGTATATGCTGCAGAGTTCTGATGTCATGGTCAGCTGGACTTAGTATTTCCACTACACCTTTAGCATTGACCTATAAGAAAATGGGTTGCATTAATGAGAAATATTCTTGTAGTGTCTGATGAGTTAAAGCTCGAGCAAGATCACACAATATGAGTATACTCAAATTGTGTGATCTTACTTCTGCTAAATAAGTATTAATATAGTACAATCACAACCTATTAGCTGTCCTTTATAAACAACCATTGTATGCCCTCGGACAATGCAATACTTGGCACACCCAGAGATTATCAGTGACCTATCTATGGGGCAATAGAAACATGCACAGTATAATGTGTTACGGTTACCTAACACTTCTCTCTTTGGGCAAGTTTTTTTAATTCAGGTATGTACATAACACTAATTATTAATATGTGAAATTGATATACATACCTGCAATAGATATTTGCTATCATCACTCCATGATATATCACGCAATATACCTTCATAACACCAGTAACTCTTTTTCAAATCCCAACTGTTGGTATCATAAAGGAGTAACCGGGAACTTATTGAGGAGAAATACATTATTAAGCTTACAGTAAGGGACCCGGTTACTCACAAGTACTTTCCCCACTATAAAGCTTTAATTGAATTTATTTATTAAATTATCATCGTAAACAAAGTCGCGGAAAACAAATTGAAAACGTAAAATTTTGACAAATAAATTGACAATATATTGTGTGTGTTGCCCACCCAAATAAATGGAAGGTGCTTGTCAAAAAACTAAGGGCATACAAAATGTTTTTTATTTTGGAGAATCAAAATAAGAACACTAAATCGATGTGCAATTGTGCATTACTCGATACAAGTTTTGGTACAATTTTGTTTTTAAACCCTTTTCTCGGCTTTTGTCAGAACGTTGCACTCCAACAGCAGTTTCAGGTGGTATTTTAAACATTTCTAAGACAATCAAACTCTAACATCGTTACATAAAAAAAATCTTACAAAAAAAGCAAACAGTTCACCTTGTCAAATTTAATATAAATAATATTTACAAATATTTTTATTAGAGTATACTTTTAGAAACTCATGATTTGGTTTCAAAATAACATTTGATTAATGCTTTAAAACGTAATAATGTTGCTATGAAACCGGCCTGTGAACTCGAACCGGCCAGCCTGTGAAGTTTAATATCTGACGTGTACTTGTTTTCATTGCAGTACCCGAATCTTATTGCAATTATTTTAACTAATTTCCTGCATATTTGTAAGTATTTGGTGTATTTTAAGAATTTCCTATGAATATCTTGTCATCTGATATATACACACACATAGTCGAAATATACAAAATTGAGTATAATTTTAATAATATATTACAACCTGCACATTGGGCTTGGTTGGTGTAGACTGAAGAATGATGATACCCGTAATCCGTTAGAAAATCTTACCTAATGAATTTATTTTAAGCTAGTTGCATCTATTTTTATCCGTAATAGCTATTTCCTTAGATCATGAAAATTATTAGCCTATGAACTAGTGTAGGTAAGTATATACATAATGTTAATCGTTTTTCTTTGGTTCCTCCTCGAACTTTTATTGTGCAGAGCTCTGTACAAAATGCATATCAAATCAGTACCAAGTTACAAGCACTTACAACCTATATATTATGTAGATGGCATAGATAGAGTAAACCCCAGCAAATGATCACTATCAGTAGCCAAACTAGAGAAGTCCTGTATCTAGCAATAAACATTATCAGACTTACAAAAACAAACTATTAAACAAATATTTATTTTAATAATATAATCTACATCATCATTTATTTATTTACATCAGTTTATTTGTTTTCCAGTTATATCCAGTCATCATGATCACGGACATCCAACTGGCAGTGTTCTCCAACATCCTGGGAGTTTCTATATTCTTACTAGTAATTCTTTATCACTACATCAACGCTAACAGCACAAAATGAAGGTAAATAAAGAAAATATTCTTATTTTTAAGTAAATATATTCCACAATCTCCTCCACTCACTATTTAAATCCACATTAAATTTTTCATGACAATTTTTTTTCTCTGTCTTCAGCCTTTTTGGTGTAGTGGTTCAAGCACAACTGTTGTGTGTGAGGTTCGATGCCCAGATAAGGCAGTGTTATTTAGTTTGTCCATTAGGAATTTTCCCAGTAGCAGCCTGGAGTCTGGATATGTGCCTGGTTGATGGCTATTTGGCAAAATGTAGGTGTTCCTATTACTATACACCTCTGCCCATCCTTCTTGTACAGTTGTGGTGTCATGTTATCCTATTGTTGGTTAATGGTTGTTACCCAATAATTTTGGTCAAGTAGCCCTGCCATGGTATTTGATAGTGGTTTACATCCTTTTGGCTTTGGCCTTTAGCTTCCAGAAAACAACCATCTAAGTGACTCATTGTAGCTCAGGGGCTTGTATGTAGCTTCAGAGGTCGATAGGGCCGGCTCCCTGTCGTTTCGGGCGGCGCAGGTGCTCTCGAGGCATGGTTGCTTCGGGAAGTAGTACCTGTGTCGCATAAACAGGGAGCCGGACGTCCGGTGTCTCAGAAATAGGCAGTGACTTGTTGCTGCCGGCCGTAGTCGAGTCGATGGTCGGCAGCGAAGGGTCCTGGGGCGCGGTGGTGTCCTTCTGCGAAACAGTCGTCTCGCTGAAGGAGGCTGCGGAAAGGGAGAGGAAGATCTCGTCCACTCACCCGGCCCGCAGCAGGCGCACCGGGCGTCGGGGGAGGGCGGACTACGCCCTCTTCCAGCCCCCCCTTAAATGGGTCCAGGGGCGACTGACTCGAGGACGTCCGGCGCCCCCACACATCAGGACCCGAGGTGGCGGCGCGTACTGTTCCACGCGCGCCCCTCTTAGACGTCGCGGGGGAGTCAAACACCTCACTCCCCCCCAGACCCGAGGAGGCCCGCAGCGGCGCCGGCGGGTCGGATCGTACGTTCCCGGCGTAGGTGTGAGATGGAACACCGGGGTGGTTTTTAGTCAGTAAGAGTCTGACAGACCCTTACCCGGACATGCATAAGGATTTGCCAAAACGGACACAAAAAAAAGGGGTCAATAGGGCGAGAATACGATATTTATTTAAATGGGCTTTCAAATGCCATACTCCCTCTTGTTTTTGGTTAAGTTTATAATGAACAGGTATTGAATAGTGCACATGATGACCATGTGCACTACTTAATACCTAACGAGCGAGATATGTACATGAGACCATGTCATGGTCTCATGTACATGAGACCATGTCATGGTCTCATGTACATATCTCGCTTGGTCCAGCCATCCTGACGGTAACAAATGCCGAGTCAAAGTCAAAGTCAAAGCATTTATTTCAAATAGGCACATAAAAGGCACTTTTGAACGTCAACATTTACATTTAAATAGAATTGATTCTAGTCGCCCCTTCCAAAAGGTAGTTTCGTATGGAGAAGAATGGGCAAGAAACTCCAGCGTTACTCTTTTAAAATGTGTTACAATACTCCGTATACATTAATTATATAATTAATTATATGTGAAGACGATGCACCCATAATAAAAATTACCCTACCAAAATAGGTAAAAAGAATTTAATAAATGTAGCAATGATAAATAAGTTAATTAAATGATAGATACATGGTGTTCACATATTTACAAACATTGTAAAAGTATACCATTTCCCAAATTATGTAACCAATTAATATGTCAGTGTGTGAGCTATAGTAGTCACAGAATGTAAACCAATGTCATAAAAATAACAAACCATACAATTAAAGTAGCAACATGTTTTAATTTTGTCAAGACCCTAGATTGTCCTGTGGAGCTGGACCAGCATGTTTCCAAGCATTCTTATCTTGGATATAATCCTCTAATTTGTAATATGCTTGTTTACACAGTGAACTTTTTATATGAGTTTTAAATTTTCTTTCATTTAATTGCATTTCATTTAATTGAGTGGAATAATAACCATGTTTCTTGTTTCAGGTAGCACTCAACATGCCAGCTAAAGCAATGTAATAATAATTATATTCCATCTAATGTTAAGATGTAAATAAATTAAGTGTTCTTACTGATTTTTATTATTTTTACCCCTCCCTTGCATTTAGTTGGTAAGCCTTTACGTCTATAATAGTATACAGGGTGGCAGGGACAGGTGTACGACTAAACGCCGACAGACTGAACACCGACAAGACTGACTCTTCGCCAACAGGGCTTAGTATAATATACATACATAATCAGATAGGTAGGTCGGGTGTCTCACAATGAACCAGGCAGCTACATTTAACCACCGCCAAATCTCGAAAATGCGACGTTGTCAAACCGCGCTAATATGAGTGAAAGAGAGGTATTTACGTTCCGTTCCTGCCCACTAGTTTGCGTGGCGATCGCGTGCAAAGTGGTTGTGTGAGGAGCATTCGAAAGCAAACTGACTCAAAAAGTAAGTATTTTTTGCAAATTTCATTATTTTTTTGCTTTTTTTGTTTAAACAATATCGATTTATTTATATATACAGTGTTTTCTACGGTTATTCAGCAATTAAAAGCGCTATAATTTGTGTTTTTACGAGATTGTTTTGCCGGTAAAATTTTGAGGTTAGTTATCAAAACGTGGTGTGTCTCACAGTGAGCCACCTGAGTGTGGTACACATTGAACCATGCACATACGGGTATTTGATACAAAAAACTGGCCAAAAGTCATTTTTACAATAGTAACCGCGCAGCTATCCTTTGTTATGTTTTAACAATGGGACACTCTATTCATTAAGAAACCGGTACCCAGAAGGGGCTAGAGCGCTCCATGCGCCCTCAACGTCAGTCGGAACTCATCTGTTGTGCTAGTGACACGTTTGTTTTCTCGGCGCTCGCAAATTTCAATTGCTGTTTAAGACTAATCATACTGTTGTGTTTAGTGCAAACCCCAAAAACCATCATGGAATCTTCAGGCACAGGTATGAACTTTATTTTGAATCTATTGTGCTACTGTTAGGATCACTTTTTCATTCTTTAATTGTACCATAAAGTCATGAGTATTTTTATGCAAAAAAAAACACGTAAAATAGGTTTCCTTCGTCAAATTAAGTATCAGATAAACATAGTTAAGCTAAAGTTTATACATAATCGTGTTCTTTGAACCTTCTAGATTTCATATCAAGAGAAAAACCTTCCGCCTCTTTCCGCCCCTATGAATTATAGCCTCTGAACAAAAATAGGTTTTTTTCGAAAAAAAAACAACACTTTGTGTTTCTTTGATTTTAACATAGATTTTTTCTTGTTGGCAGGTCCTTATGATGAGTCATCGATGACAATAACAAGAGAGGATATGTTTAACGTAATAAAACAGTGCGACTACAAAAATTTAGATAAAAAACTGGACTTTCTTGAGCATAAACTAATTGAAATGACCAAATGCCCCGAGGACAAAACTAAAGTACTCCGCCATTGCTTAAAATCATTTAAACATCATTACAAGCTAAAATGGACCTCAGCAAGCTACAAAGAATGTCGTTTCCGAAAAACGAATGAACAATGGCTTAAAGAAAAAATTTCTCTACCTGTTTGGCGACACAATAAACCCGGCCGACCTCTTAAGGAATTCCAAGAATGTAGTGAAAGAAGCAAAAGGCGCAAAACAGAGAAAGTGAGATCAGAAATATCGCATGAAGAGTTGACGTATGCTGCTGTGATGAGTGAACGAGCCGCAGGCAACAATGATTTGTCTCAAATAATAAAACAGGCTTCAGCGACTCCGAGACGAGCCACTAGATTCCGCAAAATCATAAGTTCAGCCGACAAAAGTTCAAAAAGCGGCAAGTTAACGATAACACAAGCACTGATTAAATACGTGGAAGCCGACCTAACGCGCAAACAATATAATGTGATAAGAGATGGGCAGGAGGATATATACCCCTGTTATTCTCTCCTACAGAGAGCGAAAACGGAGTGCTATCCTAAATCTATTGTCTCCGAATCGATAGCAGAAATTACTTTACAAGATCTTCTTGACCACACCACTCAACGCCTTTGCCTGTACCTCCAGAAAGTGTTAATGACAGCAACAGAAATTGAAGGGCAGAATATGGAACTCATTTGCAAATGGGGATGTGATGGCTCGAAAGCACAAGAATTTAAACAAAAATTCCAAGATGAGTCAGGCTCCGATGCCCATGTTTTTATAAGCTCATTAGTACCCCTACGACTGACAAGTAATGTGAATGGCCAACTGAAGATTTGGTGGCAGAATCCAGCTCCTTCATCTTGCCGATTTTGCCGTCCTATAAGGATTCAGTTTGTGCATGAAAATAATGAAGTGACTCGATCCGAAATAGCACACATTGAAAACCAGGCACAAAACATAAACCCCACTGAAGTTGAGGCTGACAATAAAGTCATAAAGGTGTCGCACACACTTGTGCTTACAATGGTAGATGGTAAAGTGTGCAATGCCGCAACTAATACCACGTCAACAATGAAGTGCTACATATGCAAGCAGACCAGCAAAGATTTCAACAATCTTAAAACCGACGAAAGTTTGATAGATTCGAACTCGCTCAAATTTGGACTATCAATATTGCACGCTCGGATTAGATTTCTCGAAACATGTCTCCATATAGCCTACAAACTACCTATCAAAAAATGGAGGCTTAACAATGAGGAAAAGCAGCTTTCGGCAGATAAAAAGAAAGAGATTCAAGAGGCCTTTCGAGAGCAAATGGGCTTGCTTGTAGACGTGCCGAAAGCTGGCTTTGGAAATACTAACGATGGAAATACTTCTAGGAGATTCTTTGCCGATCCTGTAACAACTGCCTCAATAACAGGGATTGATATAAACTTCCTTAAGAACCTCAAGTTGATTCTAGAAGTTATTTCGAGTGGGTTCTCTATTGACACGGAAAAATTTTCGGTGTTTCTGAAGTCAACAGCCGAACTATATGTGCAGTTATACAACTGGCACCCCATGACGCCAACTTTGCATAAAGTTTTGTGTCATGGGGCTTTGGTAATCAAACATGCTCTTTTGCCGATTGGACAATTATCAGAGGAGGCAGCTGAGTCGCGGAATAAACATTTCCGCCTATACAGGCAAAACTTTGCAAGAAAGTTTTCGCGAAAGAATTGCCTCCAAGATGTCATGAACCGCCTTCTTCTGACCTCTGATGTCTTTCTTAGTAGCAGCAGCAGAATGCAATTCAAAAGGAACAGGAAACCACTATCGCAAGAAATTCTACAATTTCTTAAAGTTGAATACGAGTGTCCCGCGGACACTGACACTGATAATGCTGACCCGGGCACTAGTACTGATCAAGCAGATAGCGATAGCGAGTCTGACGAATATTAGCTGTATAAGTTTCTCTGTAAATATTACAAGAAAATGTATATTTAACTTTTATTTCGATGTAAATTACAGTTTGTACATAGCTTTTCATTTATGTATTTTGTAAGGTTATGTAAAAAGTAAGCGTTATTTTTAAATCATTGTGTATTTTTAAATGCTTTTTTTATTAGTTATTGTACAAATAAATCACCATAATGCTTGAAATAGAAAATAATGTTTTATTTTATTTCGATTTTATTTCACACGTAAGTCCCTTTGGAGAAAAGGGTATAGAAATGATTGGGTTATACTAAAATTAATATGAAAAATAATTAGGAGGCACAATTGACCCAAAATTACCAAAAAAAGGTTTTGGCCAGTTTTTTGTATCAAATACCCGTATGTGCCATGGTTCATTGTGTACACCCTACCCCAGTCGTTAAATGAGTGTATTTTTTACAATTATTTTAATTTGTTATAGAATGGCGCGAAACAAAGTAATAATAAGAAAAAGAGGGGGACATTCGGCTGCCGACATGCTTAAGGCTCTTAAACTGCACAGATCAGGTGAAAGTATCAGAAAAGCAGCGAAAATTTATAATATTGCTTATCCAACCTTACGACGGTACGTAGCACAAAACTTAGACGTCAATACAGAGGATCTTGCCGAGAAGAGATTGGTACCGAATTATGAAAATCATTTAATTTTTACCGCAGAACAAGAAGATATTTATAAAGAGTACATAAAGGAGTGTGCTCTGAAATTTTACGGACTGACCACAAAAGACTGCCGTAAAGTGGCGTACCAGATGGCGAAAGTAAATAATGTGACAATGCCAGATAGCTGGGAGCGAGAAAAATTGGCAGGAAAAGAGTGGTTACGGTCATTTAAGAAACGCCATCTTGATCTTTCAATAAAAAAACCTGAAGCTTGCAGCTTAGCCCGTGCGACAGCTTTTAATCGCGAGACGGTTAAGTCTTTTTTTGATAATTTGAAGATAGCAATGAGTCGTCATCCGTCTTTCAGCACTGGTTGTCGTTTGTATAATTTGGACGAAACAGCCACGACGACGGTTCAGCGTCCACAAAAAGTAGTGGGGCCTAAGGGAAAGTTTAATATTGCAAAGGTGACCAGTAAATATCGAATAATAAATAATAAACTATATCTAGTAACCACTTGCGCTATTGTATGTGCTTCAGGCCAGGCTTTGCCACCAGCGCTTGTTTTTCCGCGAAATTTTTTTAAAGATTTTATGTTAACGGGGGCTCCACCAGGTTCTCTTGGGTTAGCACATGCTTCTGGGTGGATGACAAGCGAATTATTCGTTGATGTTATGAAACATTTCATCAAACATGCTGCCGCCAGTCTAGATAACCCTGCGCTTTTAATCTTAGACAACCATGAGTCTCATCTTTCCATTGAAGCCTTAGAATTAGCAAAAAAATCGGGTGTCACAATGCTCACTTTGCATCCTCACACCACTGCCAAGATGCAACCTCTAGATGTCGGGTTAAATGCCCCCTTTAAAGTTTTTTATAACAGCGCCATAGACTCCTGGATGATGAGGAACCCAGGAAAGCCCATGACAATTTACAACGTAGCGGAGTGCGTTGGAGTGGCCTACGCCAGGGCAATGACACCCATGAATATATCCGCAGCCTTTAAGAAATGTGGCATATATCCCTTTGACCCAGAAGTCTTCACGGACATCGATTTTTTGCCATCAGACGTGACGGACAGACCCAAACCAGAGCTCCAAGATCAAAATTTAGATCCTAATATCGAAAATGTTGAAATCGAATCCGTTAAATCTGATGACACATTTTATGAAGACGGAAAAGTAAGCCCATCAATTTTAAACACCGATTGTATGGTAGAGACTCCAGTTGTAAATGAAGTTACGGAAAATAATTTCGAAATGTAACCCCAGAAATTTCATAGCTCAACAATAGCAGGATTATCTACGATGTCTTCATTCATTTCACCTAAGCAATTTATGCCACCACTTAAAGCTAGCCCCCGATCTAGTAACAGGAAAGCTAGGAAACCAGGAAAAAGCAGAATTGCAACAGACACTCCGGAAAAAAATGAAATTATAGAAAGCAAGAAGAAGCGTAAAGAAACTAAAACTAAAGTAAAAGAAGTTAAACGCACCGTGCTTTCAGATAAAAAAGTTAAAATAAATACCCTAAAGAAAAAGATAATGAAAAAGGTAGATAGAGATGAATCTACTTCTGAAGAAGAACTTGAAACGGTGTTAGAAGAGAGCGAGACTGAAATCAGTGAGATAGATGAGTCCGAAGATGAAGAAGAAATGTTTGTTGTGAGAGGAAATTTCGATAAATTGACCCGTGATCCCGTTGAAGATAACTACCTATGTGCTCGTGGTTTTTGATGCAAAAAATATTAAGGTTTATTATGTAGCCAAGATCATTGAAGTTGACAAACCTTACTATGGAGTTTCATTCATGCGGTTAATGAACAAAGAAACCATGAAATTCCGGATGCCTTTGGAACCCGATTTGGCTAATGTCCAATTAAAGGATATTAAAATGATTTTGCCACCACCAAAAATTAATGGAACACAAAACCGAAACTCGACATATAACTTTCCGATACGCGTTGCTCCAACTATTAACTTGCGTTAAGGTTTATGGACAATCTCAACTTTCGTAATTTTTTTGCTCGAAATTTTTAAATTGATTTTGGCTAAGTGCAACTTTTTGTTTTATTTTTTGAAGAAGTTTTTTTTTTACTTTGTTTAAAGTTTGTTCCTATAGTGATAGTTATTTGAAGGTAAAACCTTCAAAAACCTAGTAAAAAGTTATTTAGTTTTTTACTTAGTTTTGAAAAACTGTTACTTATTTTTATTATTAAAATGTACAAAACTAAGACTCTCAGTTTAAATGCATAAGATTTAAAGTGATTTTAATAAATGTAAGACTGATTTTTATTATTACTGTTTTTTATTATTATTATATTATTATTACAAAGTATTTGTCTTATAAATTGAACTAGAAGACATAGTAAATAAGGTGGCTCAATGTGGACTATGCCCTGGTTAAATGTGTACCACCTGAAGGACACAATGAACCAAAAATCATTTTTCATAAAAACTTGTTTCACACTGAAACTAAAAGGAATATGAGAAATTAATGTTTTACAAAACTGAAGCTAAATAAATATGCTAACTATACACAAAAAATTAAAGGCATTGATTGAAAATCCAGCCCACTATAAGACTTCGAAATTTACCTGGTTCAATGTGAGACACCTTACCTACTTACTTTGGAAATCGATCATACAAAATAGGTTAGGTTAGAACTGTGAACAACCGCGCGCGAGCCGAGCGTGCGGTGCCGCGGCAGCGGCTGGCGAGTGCTACTTCCAAGTTGCTCATAGAAATGTTTTCATATATCGCACCTCCGCTCAAATAGTGTCGTAAGTCAAAAAATCAAACTTTCGAGAAAACGGTGTTTGAAATTTATTGTAACTTGTTTTTTCACTTTTCGGGTTTTAAATCGAAAAATAAAAAAAATTGCGCAATAAGTTTTTTTGTAAGTTACAATGGTTTTAAAGCTCTACAAAATGGTGTTTATAGTATTCTGAAAAAATTCAAAAAAAAATGAAAAAATTTGAGATGTGACTATAAGGATAAAAAAAACTAATAATTTACCAAATATTGTTTAGTTAAAACGAATTAACAATAATCAACTATACAAACATTAAACAGAAAAGTAGTTAAGTATTAAATATTAGAGGAAAACATCTTTAAAATCTTATATAATTAGAATTAACATCAAAATAACTCACAAATTGTTATAAGTCAGCATAAAAACTTGGAATGTGATTGTTTTGTAGCAAAGTCATTAAATCAGTCTTTATTCTCCTTGATTTTAATTTTAGTAGTAGCTTGCTTTTTAGTATGTGCCCTCAAATAATGGCTTTCAATCTTTGGTATTCCTTTTATATGATCCCTGATTTCATTTTTAATAGTTTCGCCTAAAGTATAATGTTTATTATGTTTTCCTCTTTGATCTGCTTTCAAAAAACCCCCAGTGGATTTTTCTGTTACAGTTTTGATCGTTCTGTCATTAATATCCAGCGTATTTTTAAACATAGTTTTGCAGATCCTCTTCAATGAACCTTCGACTTCGAATTATAAAGCATAATTGCTTTTTCGATGTTTGTTTGATTTGACGTAAGTACCGGTACTTAACTTCTATAGGTCCGCGGTCTTAAATGTTTATAAAATTGACTATAAAATTGACTGTATAAAATTGACTTTGTTTCTCTAAATCTTGCAGAGCCAAGTAAGAATCAAACAATTGGAGCCTTATTTCATTGGTAAGAAAAGAACTGCATTTCAGTCTACAACGTTCGCCACAACCTTCTTTAATAACTTTTTTAGGAATAGTTCATCCAGATTTGGTTTTATAAGGCAATCCTGAGTTTCGTAGAATTTTAGTAACATTTTGTTTCCATTGTCCTTCAGCACGCCGTTTCTTACGTGAACTCGGCATTTTCTTCCATCATCTCATTAATTAGTCCCTGGGGGTGACATCTGTCTAAATTAGATTCTTGTAAAGTGGATGGGCGGTCTTCGCGAATGTCTTCACTTGGCTTTGCATTAGGTGACAATGATAACGAGCTGGAGGAGGATGAATTTGAACTGGACGAGGATGAACTTGAGCTGGACGACGTAGAACTCGAAGTACTCGATGATGATGTTCGGCGACGAAGAACGACGTTATTTTTCTTACTCTTTTTACGAACAGTGTCGTAATTTGGAGCTTTAACTGAATCATCTGTTTCTTCACCCCCAGTGGGATCTTGCATAAGTTCTACGTTTTCATTAATACATTCAACAGGCATATTACAAATATTTTTGGAAGTTTCATTTAAATAAGCATTTTCTTTATTTAAGCTGTCATCTATTGCTTCTAAATTATTTTTTTGAGTAGATTCTGGTATAAAAGTTGATTCATCTGTATCTTGATTATGCTGCCCGTTCGGCTCCAGGCACAGAGACAATATTTTGCTTGACCTGGACATTGTATTACTACCACCTAGGGACAATAAAAACATTAATTAATTTAAAAAGTTAAAATATAATGTCTTCATTCATACTAGATACAAAAACAATATTAAAATCCGTCGTAACATTGCCTAAAACCATGACACGTGTTAGCGATGATGGACGGCTCAGTACTGTTTCTAAATGATCGTAGTGTGTTTAGTTCTAAATTAAGAATTTGTATTGGATTTACTGTGTTTGTCTATGTGTGTTTGTGTAATATTGTGTCGCTAAATTTAATGTTGGTAACATTGAAGTTTTGAATATTAGACCAATAAAAGGCGGGGTGGTTGCGAACGAACGTCGCGATACAGATTAACCAATCATATAAACGCGCGTGGGAGCAGGATCGATTCGCGATCCCGCTCGCCCCCGCCACCGGGAGTCGCCGGGGAGCCGCCCGTTAGATACGACGCCGAGAGGACTGAATCGTACGCGCACCGGACACGTCCGCGCAGCCGCCCCGCATTAGCAAATTATTCGTGGTTTTCTTTGAACACAACCAACAGTGCAACGATCCGCTACAACACGTTTCGATACAAATCAGTTTAACGAAGAAAATAAATCGTTTTCTGACTACCTTAGTCATGTACACTATCATAGCTAGACACAGAACACTATAATTGCCAATAAAACCGACTGTTGACTAACCATAATCACATAATACTGTCTTATGTCGAAACACTGCACTGTATCAAAATAAAAAAAAATGTTTGTAAAATAACCTCGACCACATGTATTGTCATAACTGGACACAAATCAATTTTATTGCGATAAAAAATAAGATTTTTGACTAACCTTAATCAAATATACAGTAATAACACGACACAGATCAGTTTTATTGCGAAAGTAAATAAGATTGTTGACTTACCTTAATCACATATACTGTAATAACTCGACAAAATACACTTTATACGATATTTAGTAAGACGACTACCTGGCGCAAGCCGAGACGTGACACTGTTCATGTTTGGCATGATATCAATTTCATTTAACATCGTAATGACACCAGTGCCATCTAGGGATAAATATTTAAACCACAATTATGACACTATCTGAGATAAGATTTTGAAGTTTTCTGAAACGAATGGTACAGACGCCAGCAGGTCAAGCTACCCAAAACTGTCAAATTTTCCCAATCAACCTTGAACCTTAATGCTTTAGCGATAAAGTTGAAAATCTATTAAAGAAATTTGACAGATTGTAGTAGCTTGATGTGCTGGCGTCTGTACAATAAAAGAGTTTTTCCCATTTTTTGAGTTGTGACACTATTTGAGCGGAGGTGCGATATATACAGAAAATCAAACAAGACCACAGAACTGTCGGCGATGAGTCTCGTCGAAGTAAAGTCTTGTCGACGTTTAGTCGTACACTCGGCAAGGACATCGACGCGTAACTACGACCACCATGGATTCAGTACATGATTGTGAATCCCCATGCAATTATTTTTTTTACCGTTTATTAAATAAAAAATCGTTGTTCCTTACATTTTCACCGTGTAGCCATTGCACTTTTCTATGGAACGGCAGGTTTTTTTTTGTTAACCTACGAAAAATTCCCATGCTAGGGGGTCTAGAATCTCCGCCCCCAGCTGGTGGAGGAGGCGGTGAGCGCTCTGTTCCCTTCACGGGGGGAGCATACTCCCCCGCCCATCGCTCCGCCGCTCGCGATGCCTGAAGTGGACCACGCGGACGACGACGACACTCCTGAAGTGACCGGGGTAGATCTGAGAGTGGCGGTAGGTAGGCTGAAGGCCAAAAATACCGCCCCAGGACCCGACGGCCTGCCAGGGAAAGCCTGGGTCCTGGCCTCGACGGCTCTTGGGCCTCGACTGGAGGGCTCTTATGCGCATGTATGGAGAGAGGCCAGTTCCCACTCCGTTGGAAGACGGGGAAGCTGGTCCTCATTCGGAAGCCAGGGCGCCCTGCGGACTCTCCGTCCGCATACCGGCCCATTGTGCTGCTCGACGAGGTCGGCAAGCTCTTTGAGAGAGTAATTGCAGGCCGCCTCGTCGGGCACCTGGTGAGGACGGGCCCGGATCTTACGGATAGTCAGTTCGGCTTCCGCAAGGGGCGCTCGATGGTGGACGCCATCATGCGCGTTAAAGCCCTCACGACGGGGGACGCGGTGTCTCGGGGCGGGGTTATCGTGGTGGTGTCACTCGACATCGCCAACGCATTTAACACCCTGCCCTGGAGTTGCATTGGGGAGGCACTCCGGTATCACCGGGTGCCAACCTACCTCCGTCGAATAGTCGAGGCATATCTGACGGACAGAGCCGTCATCTACCCCGGTCACGATGGGGAGTGGAACCGGCGAGAGATGTCGTGCGGTGTCCCACAGGGATCGGTTCTAGGGCCGCTCCTGTGGGACATCAGTTACGACTGAGTGCTGCGGGCCGACCTCCCTGATGGCGCCAGCGTGGTGTACTACGCTGACGACACGCTGGTCCTGGCGCAGGGGAGGTCGCATCAGGCGGCGGCCGACGCGATGACACGCGGGGTTGCGATAATCGTGGAGAGGATCCGGCAGTTGGGTATCGAGGTGGCTTTGCACAAGTCCGAGGCCATGTCTTTCCATGGGCCCCGGAACAGGCCACCATCGGGATCCCAACTAACTGCCTGCGGGTGGTGAGTAATGGGTAGCTCACCGTCCGATCAGGACCAGGCCCGTGCTGGACGGCGCGTACGTGTTCCACGCGCGCCTCAAAGAGATGTCAGCATCGAAGAGGGGGCCCACTAGGGCCCAAGCCTGCCGGGAAAGCGGGATTGTCCGAAAGAGGTACCGCTGACCCGGAACATAAAGGGCCAAGGAAGGAACACGGGTGTGTTTTAGTCAGTAAGAGTCTGACACTCCCTTCCGCTCCACCCAGAGCGGGAGGGGTCATTTGATGATTTCCCATCCTCAAAAAAAAAAAAAAAAACAGCCTGTATACGTGGTAGTACATATAACAAAGCTGAAGAATTTATTTGTTAGTTTGTTTGAACGCGCTAATCACTGGAACTACAAGTGTGATTTGAAAAATTCTTTTTGCATTAAGATAGCCCAGTTCTTGAGGAAGGCTATAGGATAGTATTTAAATAAATAAAAAATACTATACTTGTTGTGAAAGACGTGCTTTTAAGTTTGTATAATTGAGATTTCCATAGAAGAAATTGCGGACCCGCAACGCGTGGTAAGGGTTTTTTTGTGTTGCGATGCGAGTGCGTTGGCAGTGGCCGTGAGTGCCGTGACCACAATCAACGTGGGGAACTTCGCGAAGTCACTTGCAGAGACCACCATTCAAATCGCAATCACCTCCCTAGCTAAGGCACTGCTATCACCAATCGGTAATCGGTACCAATCGGTGGCCCAGTGGTTAAGACCTCGCCTCTCATTCATGAGATTACGACTTCTAATCCGGGCAAGTACTAAAATGCCTTTTTCAAGTCACATAATTATGTATTTTCTGAGTTTATTCTTGGGAATTACCTACTGACATCGCTGAAGGAATAACATCGTAAATAAGCCTGGACTTATCTTCTACCTACTATAGCTTTTGCCCGCCCGCATCTTCGACCGCGTGGATGACCGAAAATATCCCACGAGAATGTAGGTACTACCGGGATTAAAAGTACCCTATTAGATAATATTACCGTGCCTATGTGTTAATCCAGGTAAACAATGTATTAATTCCGTAATACATAGGTATACATACTTAACTGTATTGGTTTACGAAGGACACGCATTCAAGCTCGCATGTCGGCATGATTGTTTCCGACATTATTCAACAATCATCGTCATATTTCAGCTGATTTACACAAAACCTTAGAATTATACACCTAAACCCGAGGACCCCTAAACCAAATGAATAAGTAATTGGCGCCGATTCTCTTGTACACCGAACTAGTATTTATAACTAGTTCGTAGTGAATGATACCTAATAATAAAGCTGAAGAGTTTGATTCTTTGTTTGAACGCGTTAATCAAAAAATCTATTTGCATTAGGAAGTATAAAGGCTATAATAGCATCTCGCTAGGACCCTTGAGAGCAAAAAGAAAAAAAAGTCAGATAGAACGATAAACTAAAACGAAGTACCAAGGTACAGTCGCCAGCACATCAGGTTATACGAAACTGTGAAATTTCTCTAAATGATTTTAAACCTTAATGTGTTGACAGTTAAGTTCAAAATCAAATGAGAAAATTTGACAGTTTATGGTAACTTGACCTGCTGCTGTGTGTACATACGTGGCTCACACTGAAAGTTTACAGAAAATAAAAAACGGAATGATGTAGGTAGAAGCCTGATAATATTTTTATTGCTTTTCGAAGTAGTCTCCGTTCCTTTCTAAGCACCCCGTCGTCGTTGCCGTCGCATGCGATGGAACCATTCGACTGAAGCAGTTGGCCCACTCTTCTTTAGGGATTTCTTCCACGCGCTTTTCAAACGCAGCCATTTTCATCTTCAGGGCTCATAAAACGAATTCCTCTAAGTTTATCTTTTATTTATTTATTCTTTTATATAGTTTATCTTTTATTGGAAATAAATAAAAGTCACAAGGTGCCAGGACTGTAAGGAGGATGACGTACTAACTCCACACGTTCGATAGACAAATATTCGATAGTCCGTCTGGCGGAGTGAGCTAACATTTTCCAAGACAACTGGTAGACAATGACTGACATACCAATCTGCAGTTACAGTCTTTTTTATCTTCTAGGACAATTGTTGCGAAATGACCCGATCGTACATTGAGGCAATCATCTTTTTCCCTTGACTTCTGCCCTTCTCTACTTTTGCCGGTAAATCTTCGAATGGAAACATTTATTGCGCAGATTGTCTTTTGGTTTCGGGTTCGTATGTAGTGTGTTAGGTAGGTTAAGGAAAACCTATTAATTAAACACTACTTGAGTATTAGATATAAATGTTTATTAACACGAAATACTTATAAGAACATAAACTAAAACAATAATGCGCGGCGCGAATTATAAAAATGGCATGCATTCGCCGTAGAGGTTTGTAGCGGACTGCTGAGGGCGTCCGAGGGACGCGGCCGTGCGCGGGAGGCGCGGGCGGCGGCGCGGCGATCCGATCGTGGCTTGTTTGTTCCACGCGTAGCTCGTAGGTATCGACGGCGTGCGGCACAGCGCGGGCGCAGGGCTCCGCTAACAGTGGCGCGCGGTCGAGCGGTAGGTAGGCAGTAAGGCGGTGTACAGACCCATGAATGTTTTAGGCCGTGTACACACGGTTGTGAGTATTTAATTAAGAGTAGTTATTATACATATTACTATAAGTTACATGTGTTTATGTTGTGTGTAATAACTTGTATGTAAGTATGTGTTTAATATTTATATAAGTATGTGTGTTATATGTATGTATAGCCTACATCACTCCCCCGCTGAGACCGGTTCACGGGCGATAGTGACGCGGAAATCTTACTGTTCTTCCGCTTCTTGTTTTTATTTCCGGTGATGATGGTGCTTGCGAAGATGGTGGTCGTGGTGGAGCTTGTGGTAAAGGTGGTGGTGTTTTCGGAGACGAGCCATCGTTGTTGTTAGCCATGTACGCTGGTTTAAGCCTATCAATGGTAACGGTTATGTGTTTTCCTTGGACGTCTATCGTAAATGTCTTTGCTCCTCTTTCTACGACTTTGTGCGGACCAGAGTAAGGTGATACCAATGACTTTTTTAACGGTCCTTTTCGCAGGAAGACATAGCTGGCTGTACTAAGTTCTTTAGGTACGTAAAACATTTTCTCACCATGGGTGGATGTTGATGCAGGTGACAGTTTCGATATATGTCTTCGTAATCGTGCTGCGAAATCTGCTTCATCTATGATGTCATGGGTGTTTGATGGTTTCAAGAACTCACCAGGTAATCGAAGAGGCTCGCCGTACACCAACTCAGCTGTAGAAGTTTGGAGATCATCCTTCCAGGCGCTCCTCATTCCTAGGAGTACAAGAGGAAGTACCTCTGACCATTGCGTGTTGTTATGGCACATTATGGCGGCCTTGAGCTGTCTGTGCATTCTTTCCACCAGACCGTTGCATTGTGGGTGGTAAGCTGTCGTAGGACAATGGTAGGCGCCTATAATTGACGAGATGCACTGGAACAGTTGAGAGTCGAATTGTTTCCCTCTGTCAGTTGTAATCTTCTCCGGACACCCGAAGCGCGCGACCCAGCCAGAAATGAAAGTGCTAGCGCAGGTCTCTGCTGTGATGTCTGCTAGAGGGTAGGCTTCTGGCCATCGAGTATACCTATCTATAGCTGTAAGGCAGTACCTGAAATTAGAAGAAGGTGGCATAGGGCCTATTATGTCAAGGTGGACGTGGGAAAAACGATTGGAAGGAACAGGGAAAGATGAAAGAGGAGATTGGGTATGGCGGGTAACTTTGTTGCGTTGGCAATCAGTGCATTGTTGAGCCCATTTTCTGCAGTCTCGACGAATCTTAGGCCACACAAATCGTTCTGATACAAGTTTAGCTGTTGCATTGGGGCTTGGATGACTGAGATTGTGTAGGTTGTTGAAGATTGCTTTTCGAAAAGTTGATGTTATGAATGGCCTAGGACGAGAAGTAGACTGGTCACAGTTATGTATCCGTCCATAGCTTTAATTCTCTCTAACTTTAATGCTGTGTTGCTATTTAGCAAACTCTGTAACTCACGGTCATTTTCCTGTTCATTTTGAAGTGCTTTGTAGTCGATGGTAGTGTCGATACTTTCCAGTCGTGAAAATGCATCGGCGACTACGTTGTGATTTCCTGAGATATGATTGATTTTGGTTGTAAATTGAGAGATGTAGTCGAGATAGCGGTGTTGACGAGGTGAGCAATTGTCTCTTTTTGTAGTGAAGGCGAATGTGATGGGTTTATGATCGGTGAACACTTGAAATGTTCTCGCTTCGACCATATACCTAAAGTATTTTATTCCTTCGTAAATGGCGAGCAATTCACGGTCATACGTGCTATATTTTGACTGAGCAGGAGATAACTTGCGGGAAAAGAATCCTAGCGGTTGCCAGCTGTCATTGGTTCTTCTTTGTTGTAAGACAGCTCCGATGGCCACGTCTGAAGCGTCGGTAAAGATTGCTAACTCAGCTTGTGTATCAGGATGCGAGATGAGAGTGGCTTCTAACAAGTTATTTTTGCATGCGTCGAAAGCTTCTTGAATCTCAGGTGTTATAGTGATGGGCGTGTTTCCTTTAATTTTTGGACCACTTAAAGCTTGATTGAGCGGGCCTTGTATTTGAGCGGCGCCAGGAAGAAATTTTCTGTAGAAATTTATCATCCCTAAAAATCGTCGTAACTCCTTAGCATTTTTGGGGATGGGGTATTCTTGAATCGCCTTTACTTTTTCAGGCAGGGGTTGTATTCCAGCTGCAGATACATGGTAACCCAAGAATGTAATTTCGTTAACACCTAATACGCACTTATTGGTGTTGATTACCACGCCATACTTTTTTAATTGTTCAAAAAGTTTTTGTAGGTGTCCAATGTGCTCTGTCTCCCCTTTTGAGAACACGAGGATATCATCTAAGAACCCAAACGTAAATTCGAATCCTTGCAGAATTTCGTCGAGGAACCTTTGGAAGGTCTGCGCAGCATTTCTTAAACCGAATGTCATTGCGGTGAATTCAAAAAGTCCGAATGGTGTTGTGATTGCTGTCTTTTTAATATCGTCTTCGAATACTGGTATTTGGTTAGATGCTTTTACGAGGTCAATTTTTGAAAAGATGGTGGATCCTGACAGCTGGTATGCGAAGTCGTGGATGTGCCTGACTGGGTACCGGTCAGGTATTGTTCGCGCATTTAAAGATCTATAATCGCCGCATGGCCTCCAGCCGTCGTCTTTTTTAGGTACCAGGTGTAGTGGAGATGACCATGGACTTTCTGAACGACGAGCTGTGCCATTTTGTAACATTTCCTCAAATTCTTTCTTCGCGATCTGTAGGCGATCTGGTGCCAAACGACGCGGTCGTGATGTTACTGGAGGACCGGATGTTGTCCTAATATGATGCTTTGTGTTATGTATTGGTACACTATTTGAACCAGCTGGTCTGGTTATCTCTGGATAACATCGTAATAGGTTGAGATATTATGTTGTATTACCAGTAAATGTTTTCAAGGACAGGAGTTCGTGTGTTATTTCGTGAGACGAAGGTGCGCCGACGGTCAGATTCGTAATCGAGTCGATTAACTGTTGTCGTCTGCAGTCGACTAATAAATTATAAAAACTTAAAAAATCGACGCCTATTATAGGTTTTGAAACTTCTGCTATAATGAACTTCCAAGTAAACTCACGACGTAATCCAAGGTTGAGATTAAGTTGGTATGTACCGTATGTAGGTATCGGAGTACCATTTGCAGCGACAAGTTCGTAGTTGCATTTAGTATGATAGCGCAGCTGATTACGTAATAACGATTTAGGGTAGGCGCACACGTCTGAACCTGTGTCTACAAGAAACTGTATGCCGGTACGTTTATCTGAGATAAATAGGCGGCCTTTACAGGTAGAGCAGTCGTCAGCCGCCATTACTGACTGCTTTTGCAGTTTTCCGACTTAAAATCGCAAGGCTGAATACATTTGGTGGCCTTTGAACCAAATTTAAAGTGGTACCAACATGTTGGATATTTATTTCGTGAATGAGATCGACTCTGGCGGGATTTTGATCGGTCGTCACGCCTTGTTGATCGGCCTGCGCGGGAAATATGGTCCACTTTTTGAGTTAGTAATTGCATTTGTTTTGTAAGTTCCATCATTTGTTTCGACAAAGTTTCCATGTCACTCACCACATTTGCTGATGTCGAAGCCACTTGATGATCTTTCGGCACGACGTCGTGAATTCTGTCGGCGAGATCGGCTAATTCATCGAGGCGTGTGGATACCTGAGACGCGATTATGGGCTGTATGTTATTAGGCAGCCGGCTCGACCATATTGTCCTTAAAAATTCTTCAGGCACTTTAGGACCGGCGAGGTGCTGCAGGTGTCTGAGAAACTGCGATGGTTTCCTATCACCCAGCTCTTCGTGTGTCAGTAGTTGGTGAACTTTCTTCTCGCGGGATTCTGAGAGCCGCTTTATAAGTTCTGTCTTCAATTTGCCGTATTTATCTGTCGCTGGTGGATTCACGATGATATCTTCGACCTCTGTTGAATATCGCGGGTCGAGATGACTGACGACGTAGTAAAACTTTGTTGTGTCTGCCGTAATATTAGATATCGCGAACTGGCCTTCTATTTGGGCGAACCAAATCGCGGGCTTCTCGGGCCAAAATGGAGGGACTCGCACGCCGACCCGAAACACGTCATGTGATGTCGGTGATCCAGACCGCTTCGTATCTTCCATGACCTGTTCGGAATCACTCATTTTGTTGTAAAAAGTTAAGTTTTTGTTCACTTTTGAGTCCACACACTCCGCACCGCACTAAAGTTCCAGGTAGCACTAGCACGTGTTTACTGTTCGGGGTCACCACTGTAGTGTGTTAGGTAGGTTAAGGAAAACCTATTAATTAAACACTACTTGAGTATTAGATATAAATGTTTATTAACACGAAATACTTATAAGAACATAAACTAAAACAATAATGCGCGGCGCGAATTATAAAAATGGCATGCATTCGCCGTAGAGGTTTGTAGCGGACTGCTGAGGGCGTCCGAGGGACGCGGCCGTGCGCGGGAGGCGCGGGCGGCGGCGCGGCGATCCGATCGTGGCTTGTTTGTTCCACGCGTAGCTCGTAGGTATCGACGGCGTGCGGCACAGCGCGGGCGCAGGGCTCCGCTAACCGTGGCGCGCGGTCGAGCGGTAGGTAGGCAGTAAGGCGGTGTACAGACTCATGAATGTTTTAGGCCGTGTACACACGGTTGTGAGTATTTAATTAAGAGTAGTTATTATACATATTACTATAAGTTACATGTGTTTATGTTGTGTGTAATAACTTGTATGTAAGTATGTGTTTAATATTTATATAAGTATGTGTGTTATATGTATGTATAGCCTACACGTAACAATAATATAATATATCCAGCGTTCATCACCTGTGACGATATTATCATATACAGCATTCGAGTCACCTTCGCATACCTACTTTTCAAACACTGAGCGGCTCCAATGGAAACGACGGCGTTGTTGATCTTCCGTCAAATTATGAGGTATCCATCTAGTACAAAGCTTTCTGACGCCTAAACTAAATGATCATGCAAGTAAGTCTTTTTGTACTTGACTCATACCAATGCCTAAAGCTACCCGAATCTGTTGTGATATGTCACCTTTCTATCAGCTTTTATCATTAGATACCGCGCTCAACTCATGTAGTCGCCTTATACAGGGTGTCCAAGAACCTGGCGTCCAACTGGATTCCCACGATGCCCCAAGTTCTAACAGTACTCAGAAAAATATTTTAAAAAATCCACCCCATGTACTTACAGAATTATACTGATTTCAAAAAAAAAGGGGAAATGAGCACCCTGTGACATACTTTTGAATGCTGTGACTGCTAATGCTGATAATTTCGATATTTCTTGGAGGTTTTGTAATCTAGGGTATTGCTGTGTCTAAATAGAATGTAAAAATAAAGTACTTATTGTACCATTTTAAAATAAAATATTATTTTAACTAAAGGTGATATGGAAAACTATTGAATTTCGCAACTTTGACCGACTGTAGTGTAAAAAAAATGTACCAAAATAGTATGGCAAGTGACGTCAAATTTTGACGCGTTTATTCCTCTTTTTAAAAAGGTATAATACTTACACATTAATTTGAAAAAAAAAATTTTGATAATATTTTTACTCAACAACCCAATTTTTACGAAGTGCCTACCTACTAACGGTAACTGTCGGACCCTTTCTTATCTTAGAAACTGTTATGTTACTACTATTATTTACTTCGGTTCCAAGAGTGAGCAAGAAGGAAATACACACAGGTAGATGGGTTCCCAGTAGAATAAAAGCAAAGAATGTTAGTTTAAAGATATTTTATTACAATAAATGTTCAAAATGTTGACCACCCGCGGCAATACAAGCTCTCACTCTCCTTAAAAAGGACCGCTTTATGTTTCGCGAGTAACTTTTTTGACGTATCACCTGCACTGCTTGTGTTATCTTCTCACGAAGGTCAGCGATGTCATTAATGGGCTTCGCATAAACGAGCTCCTTCATAGTTCCCCAGAAAAAAAAATCCAGCGGATTTAAGTCAGGTGAGCGGGCTGGCCACGGGATTGTTCCTGATCGCCCAATCCACCTGTTCGGGTATTGCTCGTCCAAAAACTCTCTAACGGATACGCGAAAATGTGCTGGACAGCCGTCGTGTTGGAACCACATATCTGGTGGGGTCTCTTCTAGTAAGTTTGGCAAATCATTTTGAAGAAAATTTAAATATGATTCGCCAGTCAAATTCTCGGGCATCTCAAATGGACCAATAATATTCCCACAGAGAATACCGGTCCACATGTTCACTTTGAACCGGTACTGGGATCTATCTTCTCGCATCAAGTGCGGATTTTCCACATGCCACTCGTGCAAGTTGTGTAGGTTCATGTAGCCATCCTTCTTAAATGTTGATTCATCTGACCACAAAATTTTGTCGATAAAGTTTTCGTCTTCTCGATGTTTTTGCAGGATTGTTTCACAAAACGCGACTCGGCTCGGATAGTCTCGAGGTAAAAGACTTTGCACTCGCTGTACGTGGTACGGATGATATTTTTCTTTTTGGAGAATACTGTGTGCTGTGCTCTTCGGTATCCCCGTATCAGCTTCTATTCCTCGCACAGAGATGCTTGGATTTGCCGACACCGCCTCTAAAACTTCATCGCGTATGAAGTCATTTACGGGTCGTCCTTCACCAGCTACTTGATTGGGGAACCGCCCGTCACATAGTGATCTGTGCACATTAATGAAAACTCGATGGTCGGGATATCGCGTAGCCCTCGGATACCTTTCTCTGTAAAGTCTCGCTGCAGCTCGTCCATTACCTCTACATTCTCCATAAATGTAGTGCATATTTGCGTATTCTTGCGGAGTGTAGGTCGCCATGGTAGCACACACAAAACACAAACTGTCCAAACACAGGCAAAGGTCGTCGTAAAGAGTTCGTTTCAAAGTCCAGAGCACAAAGAGTAATCGAGTCCAATAAACAAAGCTTTAAATCGTAGTACGTGATCAATGGTAACAATAAGAGAGAGGTGCGTAGTAACGGCAGGAGGCAGTGACGCGTACTGACCGTACTGTTATCCTAAATAGCACGATCCCAGATAGCGTCACTATCTATCTCACTCGCACCTCTAACCTTTTTCTCCCTCACTCTTACCTGAATAATGGGGTACCATAAAGAAGAACCAGCAAATCGCAAAGATAGTTTCTGTCTTGCTCCCTCCTGTTGTAATAACGAATCACTATGGTGAGATGCATGCACATACCGTCCCTTACGGTCTAACCTGTTTTTTGAGAGGCCTGTTGTTATTTTTATGAGCATACAATAGTAATTCTTTAGAGGTTAGATTCAATTCGTCGTAAATTTTTCTTTCTAAGAATTCTGTAAGACATCGTAAAAATTGGGTTGTTGAGTAAAAATATTATCAAAAATTTTTTTTTCAAATTAATGTGTAAGTATTATACCTTTTTAAAAAGAGGAATAAACGCGTCAAAATTTGACGTCACTTGCCATACTATTTTGGTACATTTTTTTTACACTACAGTCGGTCAAAGTTGCGAAATTCAATAGTTTTTCATATCACCTTTAGTTAAAATAATATTTTATTTTAAAATGGTACAATAAGTACTTTATTTTTACATTCTATTTAGACACAGCAATACCCTAGATTACAAAACCTCCAAGAAATATCGAAATTATCAGCATTAGCAGTCACAGCATTCAAAAGTATGTCACAGGGTGCTCATTTCCCCTTTTTTTTTTAAATCAGTATAATTCTGTAAGTACATGGGGTGGATTTTTTAAAATATTTTTCTGAGTACTGTTAGAACTTGGGGCATCGTGGGAATCCAGTTGGACGCCAGGTTCTTGGACACCCTGTATGAACGTCCTTCTCGCGAATCATCAGTGGGTTTGCTGCGACCACGTTTAAACTCATATAACCAGTGGTAAATAGTACCTAGCACGGGATGGGGCTTCGTCATGAAATGCTAATCGAAGTCTATCGTAACGTTGTTGTTGAGTAAGAAATTTATGACCGCAACGAAAGTCGTAATCATATAATCAATCATTGAACTAAAATTTTCTCTTGTCAAATCCATTTCGACGCACATCGGACACCTTTCTAAACGTGACATTGGTGCCGATTCTCTTGTCACAAAATTCTCTAAACTAGACTAAAAATCACCAAAATTTAGTTTATTCCTGTCAAACGACGATTTCCCATTCTGAAATTGACTAAATTGACACAACTTAACTATATTTTAGTTTGACAGCACTAAGATGGCACTGAGATTATAATTTAGTGAAAATGGCAATTTTGCTATTCTGAATTTTACGTTTTTCACCTAAAATTTTGATTGTTTTAACTAAATCTGACTATTTTTAATCGCGATTAAAAAGGTGTGGAATAAAATTAGTTGTCATGAACTAAAATTCACACCAACACCTCGACTTCAGATGCAAAAACAGTACTGTATCTTTTTTTCTTTTCTTTTGCTTAAATCTCGAAAACGGTGTGTCGTATCGCAAAAATAATGAAAATTTCGACCCCCTTCGTAAACACGTAAACCTATAAAACTCAACGTGTTGGTAATATTTTTTTATATTTTCCATACAAAAAGTAAAAAATTCCATACAAAACAAGTCGAGGCCGCACATAATGCGCGCCTACGGCTCTAAAAAAAGATCACGTGGTACGGCAAACAAGTATCACGTGGAGTCGCAATAATTGTCAAATTTGATTTTAGATGTGTCAAAATTATTTTTAAATTTAGAGTATTTATTTTGCAGAATAGCGTTAAGATTCTCATAGCCAAAAGTAAGGAATTTTAGTGATAGTTTAGTTCGGTGTACAACAGAATCGGCACCATTGTGACATTGGCTAAATCGTGCACAGCACAAACTGTAGACAGCATTCTCTGTCTACGGCACAAACCGTGCGAAGCTCAGAACAATAACTAAAGGTGCGAAGCCAAAACAAAAAAAAACAGACTTTCAAATTGCCGCCAATTTGTTAAAACAAATCACACTGGTTCCCAAAGAGTTCAAATTCAATTTTTTTTTTAAATAATTTTAATGGCCTGGTTGCTGGGACCTTTTAGCCAAGTCTTTCTTTATTTATCTAGACACATAGTTAGGTATGTTTATTGTAGTGGCGATGTTATAAAAAAAAAAATATGAGTCACTATGTGCTGCCTTGCAAGGCGTACAAATATTACTACACAGTTGGTAATAGGTAGGTATACAGGTAATATAGCATAATTTTATATAATGCTAAGTAACCGTCTTACATCTTTAGTAATAAAATAAACATAAATAAAATAGTAACAAACAAATTAATTTGTTTGTTATTATTTTGTTTATGTTTGTTTTTTGTTACCTTAAGGTGACAAAAATTATTAATTAAACTTAATAACCAAAGTAGGTAATATATAAATCTGAGAAACGTATTACGGATTTTATTTTTCATCTAAATATTCATTTATTGTATAGTGTAATATGCTTTCTGTATCAGAAACCTATGGAGTGAATTTTTTATTAATTTTAAATTAATAAAAAAAGGTTTGCAACTGTCAGTGTTTTGGATCATGCATACTGCACGAAGACACATTTTTTGGGCTTTAAATGCCAATTCCCTATCCGTAGAATTACCCCAGATTACGCCGTACCGAAGTGTGGTGGAGACGTATGCGTGGTATGTGGTAAGAACGGTGCTGTGATTGGCGACCTTGCTTAAATTGTGTAAAACATAGCAATATTGTTTTTTTTAATTTTATTATATGATCAATGTGTGTTTTCTATGTCATGTGCTGACCTAACCAAAGCCCTAGAAATTTTGTGTTGTCTATTTTAGCAATCTTATTATTTTCATACTTAAATAGTTGTAATAATAGAGTTTGTTCGTTGGTTAAAATTCATGATGTGGGTTTTTCCAAAATAAATTTTTATGTTGTTATCGGTTAGCCATTGAATAATTAATTAATTAGGCTTAAACTATTATTTATTTCATTTTCATAACTTTCTAAGTGTTTTCCTATAAATATTGTAGTACAATCATCGTAAAATAGAGTCATGGGGTATTCTATGGTTTTGGGAATATTGTTTATATAACATAGGAATAACAAAGGACCAAGTACACTCCCCTGTGGTACGCCGTAATTTATTAATCTTTGTTTCGATAAGTAGGTTTATTCTATTTTAGTTCTGTGACATATTCTCGCTATTTTAGTTATTTGTTTTCTGCTAATTCTAAGACATTGCCCCTAATTCCGAGTTTACTTAATTTTATGAGAAGGGTTTTGTGATCCACAAAATCGAACGCCTTCGTCATGTCCATGAATAACACTCTGTAACTGGGACTTTTTTGTCCATATTTTAAATAATTTAATTTATTAATTCATAGATATACATATTAATATTTTATGTTTTCTAAAAACGTACTGTTCTTTAGTTAGGATATTGTTTTTTTCTAAGAATGAATAAAGGCTTCTTCTTTCTAAGAATAAATAACTTTTTCGATGATTTTGGAAAACACTGGGACGAGTGCAAAAGGTCTATAATTTTTCATATTTATTGGATCACCCTTTTTATGAAGAGGTTTGATGATAGATAGTTTTAAGTCTTCAGGGAATTTACCGTTATCTATACAAAGGTTTGCTTTATAACTAAGAACTGGTGATATTTCGGTAACCACGTTTTTATTGCATGTAACAATATCATCATAGCCGGAACTATTTGTATTTTTTAGAGCAATAATAATTTTATGTATGTCATGTGGAATAGTGGGTGCTAAGAACACGGAGTTAGGGTTTGAATCGATTAATGTCGATTTATAATCGGTGTTGTGATTATGATTCTTTATAAGTTGAACTTGATCAATGAAATAGTTATTAAATAATTCGGCAATCTCATCTGGTTCTGTAGTTGATTTATTATAATTTGTAAGTATTTTAGAAGGGTTGTCTTTTGGGTAATTAGATTTCGTAGAGTTTATGACTCTCCAAGTTGCTTTAACCTTGTTGTCAGCAGTATTATTGCAGTAGCTGTTTTGCGTTTTTTGAGTCAATTTAATAATTAGTTTTAGCCGTTTAGTGTACGTGTTATATAGTTCTTAATTCGATATTAATAAAAAAAAAACATCAGCTGATTTTATCACTAGGCTATTCTAAAAAAAATCAGTGTGACCCCCGTATGTATTATTATAGCACGGGCAGGCGATGGCGATGCCGATGTGATGCGATGGATACCCCGTCGCATGGCATAAAATTATAGGTTCGTTCTTCTCTTCCGTGTATTAATGTAATGTATTAAGTAAGTAGGTACACAATTATTTTTTATATTTGAGTAAATGTATGTTTTAGGTTCTCATTGAAACTTTTAAATATCCGAAGAAAACCTTGGATTATCAGCTATGGCAATAATAGAGTACATTTCCTAAAATGGCAACTTTGGAACAGCTGTCAAATGTTTTGTTTCATTTGTTTGAGTCTTTGGGTTTCTAAATTACTTTCCTAGGGTTTATTTATGTTCTGTACTTTGAATCGTTTTGAATTTAATTAATCTTTTTTACATATAGATTTTTAATACACACAAGTTTGGGTGGTAGTGCGAGAGCATTTTGTTTCGAAATCACTTAAAACCTTGCTTGATTGTAGTTTGTCAACATGTCGAAAGATCTAAGCTGTGTTCAAAAATGCGTTGAAAGTGGTGGTAATTATTTTCATCGAATGTTTTTATTGCACGTTTCTTAGCTTACCCTACTTGGAAAGATTTTTTCATGAAACTAATTTGTTAAGCAACAGTCAGCTCCGTTATGAGTTAAAGTGTTCTGTGACAGTCGGTCTTAAATAGATGGGAGGAAGAAGAGCTAAAACAAAAACTAGGTACTTAGTTCGTTCAAAAATATATATGTTGTCAAACTTAGGTAGGTACCCTTTAAAATTTATTTTGATTTCGCATTAATAATAATATTCTAGAGGTGTGAGCACCATACTGTATCTATCATTGCTTCATTATTAATTCTTTATTTTCTACCTATTGTGGTATAGTAATTTTATGGGTCGACTGTACTCTAAGGACCGCGCGTACGAGGCTTCATATTTTTATTGCGTATTGATGTCTTCACCTAGAACGCTTTTGCACAATGTCACGCTAGCAAACGCCTAATTTACGAGAACTAAATACTAAAGTTTAAAAAAAATTCACTATGGGCTGATTTTTCAATAGTCAGATAACTTGTAGCTGAAGAATAAAAATATTGTGGTTTGACAGCTTTTGTATGAAAAATATGTCGCAACTGTCAGATTTATTCTTCAGTTAAAAGTTATCCGACTATTGAAAAATCAGCCCTATGTCAATTTTATTACTTATTTACGTAATTAAATTACCATTTTACCATAGACTGATAATGATTTTATTTATTCAGATTTTACTCCTAGGTTGTTCCGTTGTAGGCTCAGATAAAGCGATGCCAGGTTCTAATGATAAATGATTTTATTTCTGTAAGTAGGTTTTTACAAACACTTTTACACATCAATCATATATTTTTTTTAACTAGATGAGGGTCGGCGTTTCCTATCTGACTACTCTGAGAAGAAAGGCCAAAACAAACTCAGAGGTCACAGTCTCTTTTAAAGTCCAGACAGAATCTTGGTCAGATCATGTGAAGGCTATGTAGATCGGTGTCTGAAATGGTCTTTTGAGGAAAGAACCACACAGATTGAGTGGACCTGTCCAGTCAGTGCACGCAATTGTCAGCAATCGTGCAGCTCAACTCAGAACTTAAGGAGCTCAACGATGGTTTGGTCTTTGAATGGTTTTTCTTTTTCGTTTATAATAGGGAAATGCCGTTTTATTGTATTAGGTACTTCGAATTGACATAGAACATTCATGGTTTGAGATTTTTGAGTGAAGCTTTTTTTCACATGGTAAGTAGGTACCATTGACGTATAATAGCATGGTACCTATGAAGTTCTTATTTCAAAAAAATGCGCAACATTCGATTATCGACTTTCAGTTGTTTTTTTTATTCAGCTTAGACAAGAAAGATGGATACTTCGAAAATTCGAGTTATTTTGAATACCTACGAGTTCCGACGCGGAACTAACGCGGCAGAAACAGCTCGCAATATCAATTTTGCGTTTGGAGAGCTAATGGTTTGGTTTGGTTTGCTAATGAACGCACCGTGCGATTTTGGTTTAAACGCTTTCGTGATGGAAACTTTGATTTGAAGAACGAACTACGTGGAAGACCGCCCACACAGGTGAATAAAAATAAATTGAAAAAATTGAAAAAAAAAAAAAAAGATGGTGGAAGCCGATCCGAGCCAAACTACCCAGGAATTAGCGGCATGGTTTAATTAACATTACCTTACCAACAATATTGAGTCATTTACGTTAAATCAATAAAATAAAAAAATATGAGAAATGGGTGCCTCATGATTTGACTGATCTGCAGAAAGAAAGGCGTGTTGAAACTTGTGTTGCCTTGTTGAATCGATACAGAAATGAAGGAATATTGGATCGAATTGTGACACGTGATGAAAAGTGGATTCTTTACGATAATCGTAAGCGAAACATGCAATGGCTGACCCCAGGTCAAACGCCGCAACAGTGTCCTAAAGCAAAGCTCACCAATGAAAAGGTAATGGTAACTGTTTGGTGGTCTCAGCATGGTGTTATTCACTATAGCTTTCTCCGATCTGGTCAAGCAATAACGGCAGATGTCTACTGTGCCGAACTCGGAACAATGATAGCAAAACTAGCAGTGAAACAGCCCCGACTCATGAATCGATCTTCACCATTATTGCTCCACGATAACGCGAGACCTCATACGGCACAAGAAACTGTTTTAACTCTACAGGAACTGCAATTAGAAACCATTCGTCACCCTCCGTCTTCGCCAGACCTTGCTCCAATGGACTACCATTTTTTTCGTGATTTGGACAATTTTTTACGTGATAAAAAGTTTTCTTCTCAGGAGGCAGTACAAAATGCTTTCACACAGTTTGTCGAATCTAGATCACGAGGTTTCTTTCGCAAAGGCATAAATGACATTCTTATTAAATGGCAGCAATGTAGGTATAGATAATAATGGTAATTATTTTGATTAAATAAATATTTTAAATAAAAATAAAAACAATTTAAATTTTTCAGTACCTACTTATCGGCAATTTCATACTTTAACCCCTAATATAAAGAAAGTTTTTAACTTTAATTCGTTTTTAAATAGCTGCTACTATGAAGAAAAAAAATAGAATTAATGAAGTTAAAAATAATAAAGTTTAATTTGTACGTAGATTGTCGGTGACGATACGTAATTGAATGTAAGTGACGCTAACGCACAGAACACTATTACTCCTAGCGGAGCGCTAACCTTTGACAGTTGTTCTTTTATTGTGACATCACTACACATTGACTTATGTTTTTCCTAGCTCAATGTCACTACACACCAAAATATCTCTGTCTACGCCAAAATAGAATAAGAATAGTTTATTTGCATAACATTCATTACAGTTTAAGTGAAGCCCAGACTCCAGAGCTAGATATATAATATCTGTATTTCAGGAGTCGGTTTCTTCTTCCAAAATAACATCTAGTATACAAAAATAACATATCTCAACTAAAAGTAAATTAAAAACGCAGTGAGAACTTGAGCCCCCGTCATCTCCTTCGTGTTAGGTTCCTTTAAACCCTGCAGACAGAAATAGGAGCCCCGCTAAACGGGGCTCCGTCGACTATTACGTGCCTTACTTCAAAAATTGATTGACATTGACCTTGAAAATATCCGTGACCTCTGAGTTTGTTACAAGCTAATATTCCCAGATTTGAGCATATATGTTTTGACCTTGACTTCTGGGTGTTAAACCTTGACCTTTGGGGGCTGTTGACCTTGATCTTGAAGATGTCATGACCTCATTGTTGCTTGGAAACCAATTTAGACCTGCCACGTGAACTTGCTCACCCATGATACTCCTACTATCCCACCAATCCCGAAAGTTTAGGCGATTTTTATCTCAGCACCTATGGTTAAGGTTATGCTAGGTTAAGGGTTTTCAAAAATACACTAAAAAGGGTATAAACAACAAAAAAAAATTGTTACTATGGAAATGCGCTGGTCCATAAAGTACCAAACTTTCAAAACGCACCGGACCTCCGGGGAGGGAGGTCGGGGAGTGTGGGAGGGAGGACCCCCTCTATGTGCTGATTGTGATGGTTCCTCTTAAAAGAACAATTCCGGAACCCCCCCCCCCCCCCTCTGTGCAACGCCTGTAATGCACATCCCTGGAGAGATTTTAACGGGGCCTCCCCTGAGCCTCGCTATGCACGACAGCACGTGACCACTGTGTCACCTTCCCTGGGGTCTCTCGGTGGGCGGACAGAGTCCCCACACTGTGCGCCGCCATATTAGGCGGTTAGGCGCCAAGGTGGTTGCCTCTCCCGATACCGCTCGGCGCCCTCCTTGACCATCACGGTCTCACAGAAGGAGGCTACTTCCATCCAATTCTCTGTCTGCTAGCATAGCTCACTACTGCCGCAGAGACAGGTCTCGCCCGATCCTGGCATCCAGGTCCCGCCGCTTGGAGTCCCACGCAGGGCACTTCTTGTGCGTGTGCTGTGCGGAATCCAGGCTGCCTCGGCAGTGGTGGCAATTTGCCGTGGCCTCTCGCCCAATTCTGATCAGCTATTCACCAAAGCAACCATGTCCGTTGAGCACCTGGGTGAGCCTGAAGGTGATGCGTTCCTCTCTTTTCAGCCAGGCTTCGAAGTGCGGCAGAACGGCTTCGACAACGCGCTCGCGCGAATATTGCGGCTGCTGTATATAATGTACAGTTTCTCTTTGCTGTAGCCGCTCGCGCAACAGCTCGAGCGTATGACCGTGAGACGTCGTTCCCGTCGCATCAGCATAAAAAAAAATATAAGATTTTTTTTAGTAATTAGTTGATTTTAGTACTTCAGGTACTTAATATAACATTAGTCATCAAGTTATTGCCATTTTTTAGGGTTCCGTAGTCAACTAGGAACCCTTATAGTTTCGCCATGTCTGTCTGTCTGTCTGTCTGTCTGTCTGTCCGTCTGTCCGTCCTCGCTTAATCTCTGTGACCGTTAGCACTAGAAAGCTGAAATTTGGGACCAATATGTGTATCAATCACGCCGACAAAGTGCTAAAATAAAAATTGGAAAAAAATGTTTTATTAGGGTAGCCCCCCTATATGTAAAGTGGGAAGTGTTTTTTTTTTAATTTTAACCCTAATGTGTGATATATTGTTGGAAAGGTATTTAAAAATGAATAGGGGTTTACTAAAATCATTTTTTGATAATGTCAATAATTTCGGAAATAATCGCTCCAAAAGTAAAAAACAAAGCGTCCCCCCCCCTCTAACTTTTGAACCATAAGTTTAGAAAATACGAAAAAAATCTGAAAAGTAGAACTTTATAAGGACTTTCTAGGAAAATTATTTTGAACTTGGATGGAAACAACAGATGGAAACTGCAGTTAACCAATATAATTTGGTCCCTGAATCGTATGAGCGCCTATACAATCCAGAGGTCAAGTTTCATTTGCCCGTATGTGGGAACACTTATTGTGACGGACGGGAAACTACGGAACCCTACACTGAGCGTGGCCCGACACGCTCTTGGCCGGTTTTCTTCTTCTTAAATAATAACAGATATTTGGACAGGTAGTCTTGTCTTTACAAAAACTTTAATGTTTTGTTTTTACAGCTAACGCAACACAATGTGAAGAAACTTTGACGACATCACCGCAGGTAAAGTTGTATAAAATCCTAAGAAATGCACAGTTGAAATTGAGCAGATGCAAGAACAGGGGAAGGAAGCATCTCAAAACTTTGAAAATGGCCCAAAATATTATGACAAATAAAGCATTTATGGAATTGGTCGAAAACATGACCAGTGCTGGAAAAATGCTAAACATATTACAATCCAGGAAACAGAAAAGAAGCAGGAGTCATAGATTTACCTTCACTGAAAATATTACATCTTTATCAATTTACACACAAAGTCCGAAAGCATATCAGTTTTTAACTAAGATATTTCTACTACCAGAATCTAAAGCTTTGGATAAGTTTATCCAAAAAATTGTCAGTACATCAGACATAAACAAAACGGTGTTAAAAAAATTGAAAACTAAGGCAAAAACAATGAGCGCTAAAACCAGGCTGTGTGTGCTGTTATTCGACGAAGTTAGTTTGCAGCCAAACATGAGTTACAGTGTGTTGGATGACAAAATATATGTCTTTAAAAAAGAAGGAAGTTCTCTGAAGTTTGCCAGCCATGTTCTTGTATTTATGTTGAAAGGGCTTTTTAAGAATTACATGCAACCAATTGTTTACGTATTTTCCTCTGAACCAACTAAAGCTATTGAACTCAAAAAATGTATACAAAATATTATTAATGAAGTTAGACGGGCTGGATTTGTAGTTGTAGCAACCGTGTGCAAACAGGGAACTTATAATGAAGAAGCTATTGAGACCCTTATTGAGGACACTAGAAAGGAAAAGTTAAAATCTGGAGAAGAACATAGATTAAACACATTTTATGTTGGAAAGCTAGAAATTATACCTCTCTATGACCCTCCAAATTTATTAAAAGACTTGAGAAACGGTTTGCTGAAAATGCCACTCAAATATGAGAACAAAGAGGGTAAAATATGCACAGCCAAGTGGGAGCACATACAAATGCTGTATGCTGTGAACCTTAGCTGTGAACGTTACAGAATACTGCCTAATTTAACGGACCAACATGTGGTGCCTGGGAAGATTAACAAACGGAAAGTCGAATTTGCTAGCCAAGTTTTCAGCCATACAGTTGCAGCATATATGAACTTAAACTCACGTAAGGATTTCTGTTATTAAGCATCATTGCACTTTATAATCTTTTAGTACTCATACACCTAAAGTATTCATCAATTACTTAATTAGCCTATAATTTTCCTACTCTGCGACACAGGCTTCCTCTTTGTGAGAGGGAATGGGCCGTAAACTACCACGCGGGCCCAGTGCGGGTTGGTAGATGTTCCATGTGTTTGAATTTTTGGTTCTAGGACATACCGGTTTCCTCACGATGTTGTCCTTTTTTTTATTGTTTTTTATTTATTAAAAAAAACGTTTACAAAAAATCTTTGCTTATGGAGTGGAAGCAGTGGTGATGGAAAAATATACACAAAGTAAAGCGCCTGTCTGGGTTCAATCAAACCTACGATTCATAAGTCGCGGCCGTAACCACTGGGCCACCAATGCTCAATGTCCTTCATCAATTAATATAATATTAATGTTTCAGTACATGGAATTCAGCCTCCTGAATGCAAGGATACCGCTCATTTGATACTATTAATTGATAATCTGTTTGATACCATGAATGGCAGCCCAGGGAGGAGGGAAGTTGATTGGAAACCACTACTAGGTCCTTTAACACCATCGCCACGTTGCGCACATCATAAGACGTGGACAGAAGCGAAAAAAGTTTTTAGAAGTATGGAATTATTAAATGGTAATAACATCATACATGTTCCCACAATAAGAAAATATTTGTGGAATATTGAAGGGTTCGAATATGCATCAAGAAAAATGGCAATTAAATATGGAATAAGTTCCATTTGGACTAGACATCTAAACCAAGATCCATTGGAAAAGTTTTTGGGTCCATCGCGTGTCATTCATGGGTGATGGAATAACAACCGAAGATCAGCTAGAGTCCAATCAGCCCTTCATTTGACATGGTTATGTGGCTGCTGTTATTTGCGATGAAGTATTTTGTGAATCATTGCAACCCTAAGTACCTACACATTATTTCCTATGATGATTGTTTTAAAAAGCCAATCAAGACACCCACTTTATGAAAAGAGTAGATTTTATCTTGAGGATCTCATTGGTCTAGGCGAGTGTCAAGTGTTTTTATTTTAAGAAATACCTATGTCTACATGAAGAAATAAATCGAAACACGCAAAATATCTTTGCACACAGAATATTTTACTATGAAAAATAATAAAAAAATCATGACAAATACCTACATAAAACATGGGTGCTTAATTCGATTTGTTGAAGATTTTGTTTTATTATTGTATAAATCCCATAAGAACATATCCATCGCCGCCCATTCTATGTCCACCGCGCACGTGACGGCTGGAAAGTAGCACATGAAGTAATTTTTTACTCTGTTGGTGTAAATGCTGTATGGCGTTCCAGTAGGAGGATAAATAAATTATGTTGTAGCAAAGACATTATTATATCAACCACTAGCTGTCCCGCCAGAGGCGACAGACGTTGTCCTGTCCAATTCACATAGAAAATGAATTTTCCCGAATTTTACAATTTTCCCGCGGCATAAATAAATAATAAATAAATAAATAAATATCGTCTGACATTGCACACAGCACCATCTAGTTCCAAGTTAAGCACTTATTAAGGCTTGTGTTATGGATACCAGATGGTTGATACACTACTTAAATACTTTTTTTTTTTTTCGTAAATAGATACATATTATAAATATACATCCATGACTCGGGTACAAATGTCCATATTCATCATACAAACATTTGCCCCTACCGGGATTCGAACCCAGGACCATTTGGTTATATACGCTGACTACACTTAGCCACTGTAGCCACTACACCAAACGTGTCGTCATATTTTTATTTTTTTCTCCCTAAGAACCTGATTCAGACTATTAGCCAGTCACCGTAGACACAAAAATCGCGTTAGGCCGAAAAATATGTGTGCGTTATGCCAGTGGCCCCAAGTAACATTTTGGGTTCTAGAAAGGTATTAAAAAGGTTCTAGAACCTTTTTATGGAAAATTTGCTCGAACTCAAACTCAAAGCATTTATTTCAAATAAACCAATTACAGGCACTTTTGAATTGTCAAGGGGTCGGTCAGTCAGAAAGATGAAGCTAGTTGCCCATTCCAAAGCGTAGTAGGTACTTAAGGAGAAGAACGGGCAAGAAACTCCATGGACACTCTTTTAAATCAAAATATTGTTACAAAAAAGTGGTTACATCATTCATGTTGTAATTATAGGTACATGTGAGAACGATGTAGAAACACGTGCACGTTAAAAGCTTCCGTAATAAAAAGTTAAAAACAATTATGGAATTAAAATAAGCCGTGGCAGCTAAGAAATGACCAGTGCCTACTGACGGCGCCCGTTCACGAACATGACGTATGGATCAGCACCATTCAGCTCAACCATTTTGAAGGGAACTCAATGATCCAATACACACGCCACCACCAGCGACACATTTGAGTGAGCATGACATACTCTCAGCCGCCAGGGCACATTCAAGTCAATGAAAGACGAACCCAGTACCTAAGCTTTATAGTGGGTACCTACATAGTGCTCACACATGTGCTATGCAATTATACAATACTAAGAGATTGAATTTATACAATGCAAAGATAGGTTGTACAATCTTCATCAGCTCCAACATTATTTTCGAATGCTAATTAATTAGTTTATGCGCCCTTGTGGAGCAGGACCAGCCCTGAGCTTAGAGCATTTAGGTACTCTAAGGCCCTGAGACAAGCATTTTTGTCAGCGATATAATCCCCCAACTTATAATATGCTTGGCTGTATAGTGTGCGTTTTATACAAGATTTAAATTTCGTTTCATTCAGTTGGAGTATGTGGGGAGGTATTTTATTGTAACATTTTAAACAGTACCTCATGAAGGATGAGTCTACTTTAGCCAGTCTGAAACCTGGTTGAACTAATTGGTCCCTATTTCTAGTCCTATAGTTGTGTCTTTCACCTCTTTTACTGAAAATATTTTAATTTTTCCTTACGTACTTACATGATGTTTTCATAAATATATTGACAAGGTACCGTCATGATGTTAATGTCTTTAAACAGTTCCCTTAGAGAATCGCGCCTGCGGAGGCTGTATATTGCTCTGATAGCTCTTTTCTGCAGAATAAAAATAGACTCAATATCGGCAGCCCGTCCCCATAATAAAATACCGTAAGACATGATACTATGAAAATAGCTGAAATAGACTAGCCTCGCGGTATCTACATTAGTAAATTGACGGATTTTCCTTACAGCATAAGCTGCTGAACTTAGCCGTCCTGCAAGAGATGTCAAATGAGGACCCCATTGCAGCCTTGAGTCGAGCGTTATCCCCAGGAAAACAGTTTCATCGACAAATTCTAGTTTCTCGTTATTCAATACTATGTCACAATCACTACTTTTAACATTCGGTAAAGCAAATCTTATGCATTTCGTTTTTTTCCCAGTCTCTTCGAAGTCTTAATAGTCTCAGTTACTTTGTACTAACCTTTTATTAACCTTCTGAGTGCAAAAAGGGCCCACGTTTTAGAACCTTTCTGAGAGCTACAGCAAAACCTATAGCTCAAATCCAGAACCTTTCGAACTGCTTACACAGAACCCATTTTTTTTGTTTCCGGGGTGGAAAATCCTCATGGATGTCCGCCGCCTAGGGGCGGGCGACGGGGTCTGTCAGACTCTTACTGACTAAAAACCACCCCGGTGTTCCATCTCGCACCTACACCGGGGGTCGCGAGACGTACGATCCTTCCGCAACCCCCGACTGGTGCCGGCCCGCCGCTGCGGGCCTCTTCGTGTCTGGGGGGGGGAGTGAGGTGTTTGACTCCCCCCGCGACGTCTAAGAGGGGCGCGCGTGGAACACTACGCGCCGCCACCTCGGGTCCTGGTGTGTGGGTAGCGACGGACGTCCCCGAGTCCGTCGCCCCTGGACCCATTTAGGGGGGCTGGAAGAGGGCGTTGTCCGCCCTCCGCCGACGCCCGGTGCGCCTTCTGCGGGCCGGGTGAGTGGATGAGATCTCCCTCACCCTTTTCGCAGCCTCCTTCTGCGAGACGACTGTTTCGCAGAAGGAGACCACCGCGTCCCAGGACTCGGCGCTGCCGACCATCGACTCGACTATGGCCGGCAGCGACAAGTCACTACCTACTTCTGAGATGAGGGCACGGCGCGGCTCCTCCCAAGCGGCACACTCTGCCAGCGTATGCCACGCCGTGTCCTTACACAGAACCCAAATATAACCTTCACAACCTTAGTTTAACGTTAATAGGTATAACCTTGCACCGCAGCTTATAAGTTCTACATTGGTAACTTGGATGTCTCTGTGATAACTTAAAACCTTTTTGATGGACACGAATAAATGCCTTTCCATGGACTCACAGGTTTTAAAATGTTTCTGTGTAAGATTATTTTACACAGAATGGTGGATTAAATACTTATATTTATAACTAGCTGTGCCCGCGACTTCGTTCGCGTGGATGTCGGAAAAAAATAATGTGCTGCTTATAGAAGGGAAATCGGGAGAATCTTTCGACCAGGCCTTGTGATTTTTGCTGACAAAAAGCTTGTGATATTTAGGAAAATGCTTCTCTATATACAATATTAGCGGTGGAACCACCAGGAGCGTACACAAACAGGTTGCTAGGGTTGCTTACACGCGAAAGAGCTACATAAAGTTGGCCGTGGGAAAAGCAACCAATACTAAGATCCACCCCCGCAACGGACAATGTCTGGCCCTGAGCTTTGTTAATGGTCATGGCATAACAAAGGCTGACGGGGAATTGCACACGTTTAAAACTAAACGGGAAATTATTAGGAATGAGCGGAATTCTGGGAATAAAAACAACATCACCGGCGCCGCAACCTGTTAAGATTTCGGCTTCGATGACGTTGTGTTGGAGATTGGTGACTATGAGCCGAGTGCCGTTGCAAAGTTTGGGAGGACTTAAATTTCTGAGAATAATTGGCACACCGACTTTAAAAAAAATGTTGTGTGCTGGAAGACCGGGCGTGTTAAGGGATTCTAAGAACTCTAGTGGATAGTGTGTGATACCGTGTTTATCGAAGTATATTTCTTACTTTCCCCAGAAACATGTGCCAATATTTGTGTATTTTTTGCTGCCGCTTGGTCATTGCGGGGGGTCAAAATAGCTCGTTGGCACAGCCAAGCAGCAGCGTGGTTCCCGATATCTGTGGGATTCCCATTAACTGAAGAAATGAGTTCCAGCTGTGAAGCAACGGAACAACAAAGGTTCTCCACCAAAATTATTTTACCATCTTGTGTGGGATATGTGCCGTCACCAATTTTCAAAAGTAAATTTGAGAACTCTTGCGCGTTTGGATTCCCTCCCAGATGTGCTCGCATATTTAAACTCAAATGAGTTGATATCACATTGCGCCATAAAATCGAACTCTTTAGGCAGAAGCTAATTTCATCGGCTCTCGTTCCTCTGGGTATTATCGGGAGTGTCTGCCTAAAATCACCACAGAAAAGTACCGTAATGGCCTCCCATCGGCCGGTCATTTTGCCTAATGTCCCGCAAAGTTCGGTCTACTGCTTCCACAGCCTTCCGATTTGCCATCGTGCACTCGTCCCAAATTATTATGACACAATCGCGTAAAACCCTAGCTTTGTCGCTATTGCGTGACACATTGCAAACCGGGCTTTCTGTTCTATCCAAGTCGATGGGGACTTTGAACATTGTATGTGCGGTTTTTCCTCCGGGCAACAATGTGGCTGCTATTCCTGAGGAGGCGACAGCAAGAGCAATCTTATTTTGGGTCCTTATTCGAGCCAAAATAACTTTGATTAGAAATGTTTTGCCTGTTCCACCGGGCGCGTCTAAAAACAGGATTTCCCCCAATGTATTATCTACACTGCCGCACACACGATCAAATATTTGACGCTGTTCCGTTGTCAAAATTGAGCAACCGTTTTGCAGGGTTTCTGCTAATTCCACGGGATTGTAACTAATCTCCGTGGCGTACTCTCTGTTTATACGTTCCGCATCGACTGTCGGTGTGGGCAAGCCGTATTGAGTGAGCGGGTTTCCTCCTATACTTATGACTATGTCTTGAATAGCCAACAACGATCTATTATGACAATTTTCACGTACTCGGTCAGGAATTTCACCATCACTGTTTTGCCGTACATGTCTCAAAAAATCTTCAGCAAACTTATCTTGATATTTTTGCCACAACTGCCCAGCATCCGCTAAGCCACAAAAGGTCATTAAGATGGCAAACAGATGACGCAAGCGATGTGGACTATCGCTGACGCATGCCTCGGCTAAAGCATCATCCCAATGTTGATCTCCATCTAATAAATGAAGTGCGCGGCAAGCAGCCTGGTATGTGGGATATTCAATATCATCCACTTTACGGAGCTCATTAAAAGAAGTTGGTCCTCGCACTACGTGCAGAAGAAGGCGTAAATAATAACACTCTAAATTATTCGGGTGTACAGTGTACACTCGTCCTATCACGTGTTCCTCGAAAACTCCAGGCTCGCCTTCCAGAGCAGTTCCACGTCTTCTACAGTTAAAAACACCTTGCTGCTTGTTGTATGTGTAATACGATGGAACCTCGTTTTATAGAAGGGATTTCGCGTAATTATCAGTTTGGCAGAGGCGAAAGAATGCCATCAAAGTGGTTTGTCTCGGATTGTCTAACCTTTCTGTGACATTTTCAGACTGAAAATACACTCGTTGCCCGCCCTCAAGGTGTACTATCGAGGAAGTTCATATCTAAGCAGTTTTAGAACAAAATCCCGTGAACACGATGACCGCATCTGTTTTACGTTAGTTACTGTTAGCGCCCGAGCGCTACAGGGAAAAATAGTCCTAAAGGTGCATAGATATGAACTTCCTCGATAGTACATCGAGATGAATGACCGGTGGATGTCTCTCATGTATTGGAAAACTTAAAATACGCCAAACTGCCTCTGAGGAGCTAATGTATCGGCCAGATTGATATCTCGTGACTTCATCGTATTCATTGCGATTTCTCAGCGCGATCATAGCTTGGTCACTTTATTAATATATTTGCAAGAATATATTTAATGGACTCTACGCTATTGCATTATTTCAACATTTATGTGAGCTTGCAAATAATTATGAATGTAACTCTTCAGTTATGGTAAAACATTGGGCAAAGGTCATTCTTCTGCGGAAAGTCTTAACACCGCGATTCTGAAAATGACGTTAAATGAACAGCGCCATCTATCGATCACAAAGTGATACATTTAAATTATTACCCATGGGAAAACGTTCGATCAAACACTGTAAGCTATATAGTTTTCCAAAAGTATTAAATTAAAGAATTTTAAAAATAAATGAACATGTATCGTTTTATGTGAAATAACTAAGCTGTATCATGATTTGAAAGATAGGTAGCGCCACCACCACTGAACTAATAAACGACGCATTTGGAAAACTTTAATTAGCCAAACTTTTGATTAGATCATTGGGAGTTAAATTCTATTCACAATGTTACGCGTGAAGTATGTGAAATTAACCTCACCAAAATAACAAAACTACATGAGTTTACGTTAGTATAATTTCGGTACAACAGATGTCGCTACGTGTTACTACATTGCATAATTAAACATTCTTGTTGAACACTAAATAAAATTGATTAATATATTTTTTAGAGTGGAGCGATTGTGATGGAACAAAAACTAAATGATACTCCGAGTTATACACAATATTTGAGTATAAAAGTTAACCCTAATGGTTTCGTACTTTTTCGTGATACTGTAACAAACCCGTCTCACAGACAAAAATTCTAAAAATGGTAAAAATGGCATTTTTGACACCCCAATTATTTCTTTGGAATATTTTCAATGTACAGAAATGCCTCGGTTAACTTATCACATATATTCGTTAGTACCATTTGGCGTCAATAGATGTCGTTACGTGTATGAACTAAGCAAAGAAAAGTTCTTCTTGAACACTTTAAATTCATTTATCTTTTGATTTATTGAACCGATTTCGATGAAACAAAAACTAAATGTAACTCTGAGTTACACACAATATTTGAGTATAAAATTTATCCATGTTGGTTTTGTACTTTTTACGTGATACTATAACAAACATCTGTCACAGACAAACAGACAAACAGACAAAAATGACAAAAATGATAGAAATGGCATCTGTTGGTTATACTTTAACACACCAGCTACTTTTATTTTAAATATTTGCATTGTACAGAAACGCCTTGTCTACAGATTTATTATATGTAGGTATATGTATATGTATAGATGGCGCCATCCCCGCCATGATACCAAGTTTCAAGATAACTAAGTATTATTCATAAAAAATAACAAGCAGCTTGTTGAAGTCAGGAAAAACTAAAATAATAGTGCGACTGGCACTTTATCGTGAAACTTTAGTATAATAGTGCTATACACGGTGACATTTGAATCACAGTTTTGCTAGAACAAACGTTGTTCAGACCATGTTCTACAACCATTATATAGCATCCAATAGAAAAAAAAACGTCACTGTTTTTCAAAAAAAAAAACACAAAAAAAGCAATGTTAAAAATGTCGGGATTATCGTTACGCCCTACAACACAGACATTGCGGCTATTGCGGAAGTTACGGTTAATGCTTCAAACATTATTACACGTTTGAGCAACATAAGACTAATTTGAGAACTCCTAGATTAGATTATTTTAATAACATATTTGATGCTGTAGAATGGTAGTAGACCATGGTCTAAACAACGTTTGTTCTAGCAAAACTGTGATTCAAATGTCACCGTGTATACGAGACGGGCCTTTCGTAAGTTAAACATTTTGAAGATATTTTAATGAAATAAAAATTATAAAATTAGGTATTTGGTTGAAAGTCGCATTAGAAATGATACATATATTCATATAAAAAACATATATTTTAAATCGTAAAGCACGTGTTACTTCATTTTGGCTTATTGAATTAAAATATTGCTTTTTGTTTCGATTTTTTTTCATTTCAGTGAAAAGATATGGCTGACGTTAGAAAATTACTACAAAGCATTAAAATAGTACAAAAAATGCTTATTGGTTTGGGTTTTCACTACGCAGTCCTAATTTGTTTACTTAGACAACTATAATATCTACACCCTAAAGGTATAGGTAAGTTTTAGAAATTACTTATAGGGTCAGCTCAAAGCGGCCATCTTAACTTTGAGTTTAAAAAAAAACCTATTGAACGATAAACTTTTGAAGTGAATTTTATACTAATAGCCAGAGAATTTATAAAATAGTCATAATGTGAAATAAAAAATCGCGCAAATTTAAAAATAACCACGTGATTTGTAAATTACGAAAACTTGTCAAAAAACCGCTTTGCCCGAGTGGTCGCCCAAAGCGGTCATGGGGGTAGGGGCAACATGGTCACCCCAAAAGTACACAAGAAACCTATTTGTTTAAGTTGAAAAATATCGTGCTTGACAAAAGAAAAATATTTAAAAATGTTATTTATTATTATTTAACATTATTAAAAAATAATCAGCATTTTATACTTTATTTTAATCACAATCAGTCTTGAGGGTAGATAATTTAACTTAAATAAATTGTTATATTTAGTTCAAAAACTTTAGTTTTTGACCATAGATATTTAACATTTTTATTATTCAACAGTAAGTCTTACTTAATTATTTCAACAGTCTTAATATCTTATATGATAAAAATGATAATGAAGGCTGTAAAATTTAAAGACTTTCTAAGTAAAATTAAATTAAAAAAATATCACATCAGATTTCTTGACAGTTAGGTATCACTTATCACAGTAGTAAGCTCCAATTCCGGAGTATGTCGTACTTACACGCCAATACCTACTGTAGGTACTCTTTGGTACACGCTTCATGAGCCCATAACTGGCAGTCGTCGCAGCGAATCCAGTCCTCTACGGGTGGATCTTTGTATGGCTCCCTGCAAATCAGGCATAAATAATGTTGGGTACTGACATTGTCCTTGTGCTTTTCAGTATCACCTTTAGTTACAGTCTTTTTTCCCATAATATTCGCACGAGATTTAGCTCTTCTTTGCGTTCCAGATGACCCCGCCTTTCCAAACAAATTTCCCTTTAGGTTCTTCATCACTGTTTTCTTTTTGTCAGCATCAACTCAACCAAATGAACAAAATAATTAAGCATTGGTGCCGATTCCCTTGTTCACAAACTAAACTAAATTTAAGTTCATTGCATCTTTTTCTTTCTATTTCATTTAGAAAAGGACAGAAGATAAATTTTAGTTTAGTCCTGTCAAATTAATCAGCGCCTGACACTACTCCATACAAGTTTAGACGTGATTAAAATGTTGACAACTAAAATGACATCAAATTACGTCAGGTGCTGACTAATTTGACAGGACTAAACTAATATTTATCTTCTGTCCTTTTCACAATGAAATAGAAAGAAAAAGATGCACTCAACTTAAATTTAGTTTAGTTTGTGAACAAGGGAATCGGCACCATTATCTATCGAATAATTTTACCCTTGGAGTAACGTTACCCCAGCGGCATGTTTTTTTCCTAGTCGTCGTAGATAAATACAAACTAGCTACGTAAATAGAATTGGTGCATAAATGTGCCCAAAAAATAAAATTTGTGCGTCTTGAGGTTTCAGAGTTATTCAAGATGCCGCTAGGGTACTTAGATAACGTTTAGCAAAATAGTATTTTGTAAAATATTATAAAAAAAATTAAAGAACAGTTATGCCGGTTGCAGACCAAGAGCTAAGCTAAGTTAGTTTAGCTTAGCTCGCGCAGCTGAGGTTTAGGTTATTTCATATTTGTGTGCAGACCGCAAACTATGAACACAAGTATGGAAAACTGCGTCAGCTATGCGAGCTAAGCTAAACTAACTTAGCTTAGCTCTTGGTCTGCAACCCGTATAAGTAATGTTCTTTAATTGCATCGATTCCAGAATTACGTATAGTACGTTCTTCAATTTGAATCATGATTGTTGGATTTCGACTGCGACCTAACGACTTGATCGTTTACTACCGGTAAAATGCTGCAACTTTGCCTGGATTTTTAAGTTTTTTGATCGTATATCTGAACCTATTTATTATTATGGCTTTTAATGAGTTTTAGACGGAAAACCGACCTTATGTCTTGCCAGGTAGTAGCCAAATCTTTTTAAATCATCATGTTTTTCCGAATTACAAGCACTCTAAAGTCATAGGCAAAGTTGTAGGTAAAAGACGCAACTTTGCCTAGGAGGATATTATCTCAATAAATAAACAGTTGATCTTATCAGTTTCTTTTTTCCGTGTGCATGAGACACCGTGCTTGTCCACGGCAGTTCGATTATTGCCATAAAAGGATTTTTTTTTTCACAGCTAAGTAGTTTCACAGCTTAGTAGGCAAAGTTAAGTAAATTATGTCACTTCAAATTTTCACCCCCTCGCACCGGTTTTTGTCGCACAACTGACAGAGTAACAATGGAGTAACCATTGCAAAAACATAAAAATATGTTGCCCTAATAATGTAAAGTTACTATCAAATGGTACAAATTAAGAAAAAACTAAGCAAACGCGAAATATCGTAATCGAAACGAAATAGGCAAATTTGGGCTTTCTTGGCAAAGTTGCAGCATTTTACGGTACTTATGTCGTTTTTCCGTATGTGTCATTTTTACCTACATCTAACGCGTCTGAAACTTCTCCGGGCTAAAAACTATGTTAGATGTTAGCCACCGAATTTGACAATACTTACCGATACTTTACAATATTTCTACTAATACCTATTACCATCCTATTACTCTGAAATCTGAGATAAATTTATTTTGCGCCGGGGCGGGTTTTTTTTTTGTATGGGATTTGGCGGACCTTTCCGAGGGTTTTCGGGCACCACGCAATTAGCACTGGTATTTCGAAGCTGCAAACTTGGTTTTACACTACTGGTAGGTAGCTATTCTAACAACATCCTAATAAATCAGTAGGTAGGTACAGTGCAATTTTTTGCGACCTACGATCTTTTAAATGAGGGGACTAATTTTTATTGGAATAATTACCTTTTCATCCCACCATCTCGGAAAGAGTATTTTTAATCTTCAATATCTGAGTGGAAAAGCCGTTTTTATTCTCTAGAGGATAAAGTAAATTGAATTTAGAACATCGTGTGCACTAAGTTTGTGAATTAAAAAAAACATTAAACCTATTTACTGCTACCTCTATGGTGCCGAATATATCATACAACTTTTTTTTAATTTGTTAAAAACTCAGACTCGGAACCTTCTTGGTGTTCTTTTTTCAATTTGCTTTGTACGCGGTTCTTTACGCGGCATTTTTTCACGTCATTGTTAAACCTTATATTAAAAACAAGAAACTTGAAAACAAGTGAAAAAACTAAAATGAGTGATTCTAGCGACGAGGAAGTTTGCTTGACGCCAACAGAATTGACTGAAACTGTTAATAATGCGCAAATGAGCTTTCTCCCTCAACAATCACGCGAGAAGTATTTAAAACAGTACGATATGTTCAACACGTGGCGACTAGCAAAAGGAGCCAAAACTTTCTCAGAAAACGTTTTGCTGGCATATTTTATAGAATTATCCGAGAACAAGAAAGCAAGCACTCTATGGAGTACGTATTCGATGCTAAAAGCAACAATATAAAGATGAAAAAAGACAAACATATCGATACCTACCTATCCTAAATTAGTGGCATTTTTAAAAAGAGCCTCATCTGGTCATCAACCAAAAAAATCGAAGGTTTTCACAGTATCTGATATTGAAAAGTTTCTTAACGAAGCACCCGATTCCGTATATTTGGCGGCAAAAGTAAGTCAGTTGCACATTCAGTATCTACTTAAGTATATTAATCTCAATTAAATAGTATACTTAGTAGATGTTGATAGGCATAATTATGCGTTCATATCAATTTTATTCATTTATCTACTACAATACTCTTTACGTTACAGGTTGTTCTTATTATTGGAATAAACGGAGCATGTCGAACTAATGAACTAACACAACTTAATGTCAAAAACATTGAGAAACATTCAGATGACTTACTATTAATTAATTTACCTAATACAAAGACAAAAAGAGACCGCAACTTCGTCATTCGCAAGGAATACGTAACGATTGTTGAGAAATATCAAGCCTTACGCCCGCCTAACACTCCAATCAATCGATTTTTTCTACAGTATCGCAATGGAAAGTGTGTTAGACAGCCTATGGGTACTAATAAAATTGGCAGTATCCCACGAGAAATAGCAACATTTCTTGAACTTCCAGAACCCCTGTTGTACACGGGTCATTGTTTCCGACGAACTTCAGCCACACTTTTGGCTGATTCCGGAGCTGATCTCCTGTCCCTTAAGCGCCACGGAGGCTGGAAGTCCAATGCAGTTGTAGAGGGATACATAGAGGATTCCATCCAAAATAAGTCTAAAATATGTGAAGGCATCGTAGGAGCCATTACACTGAAAGAGCCTCAATCGGATCCTTGGACTGGCCCTTCTACATCAAAAATAAGCCGTTATGAAACACCTAACCATCTCCCTCTCTCTCCAACATTCACGCCAAGGGAATCCGATGAATCGGTACAACTATTAAGTATGACAGATAGTTTACCGAAAAACAGTACACAAGTGACTAACACCAATATTACAGTACCAAACAAAAATATTACACTCAATTTAAATAACTGTAGCAACGTTACTTTAAAATTTTCTTAATTATACCTTAGTATTATTTTGTTATAATTTAAAGATTATTCTGTAATACTTACCTGTCATAATGTAGTAATTAATACCTAAACTGAAATAAAAGTGTACCTATCTTGTGATTGTAAACGTTTTTTTTTTGCATTTAGTCATTTCCTCGCTGAGGTGGAATGAAAAGTTACGTGTTGCACTCGAGTGCAAAGATTTTTCACCTCGTGCTCTTTTGATTCCCTCGCTAACGCTCAGGATTCTAATTTTGAATCACTCGCTGCGCTCGTGATTCAATTTTAGAATCCTTCGCTTGCTCGGTCATCAAAATTGAACACGCGGTTAAAAAGCAACTTTGCACTCTTGTATAACAAATAACTATTACCTATTAAGAACATCAAAATAAAATTGCCAAATCGTGAACTGACGTCATTACCAACGAACAGCATTTAAATTTTATTCTATGGATAGAGCATGGACCGTATGGACTTATTATAGTCCATGGGATAGAGTGAATCTCTCTGGGTCGTAGACAGAGAAAACTATCTGGGTAGTACTTATTCTTTAGTCATTGGTAGTACGGTTGTACATTCTCTGTCTACGGATTGTACCGTTGCCGTTGTACGGAGCCAAATACCAGAAAAGTACGGCGGTTTTAGTATTTCGAAACAGCTCTAACAGATGGCGCTACACGTGTCAATTCATGTATTCATTTTTCTCTGGCGATGGCGCCACCAGAAACGCCAAGGTCAACATTCACAAATCATCATTTCATTTACCTATTATAGTCCTAATCCCAAAAACGACCACAGCTGAACAACATGGGCCTCTTAGTTACTGAGTAGGTAAAAATACGCGTAGGGGTAAGTCTCCGGGCCACGATGGGCTCAGTATTGAGCACTTCAATTATGCTGGCGTTCACATGCCGAGGGTCCTGTCCATGTTCTTTAATATGTGTATTAGTCATTCATATTTGCCTGACGATTTAATGAAAACTACAGTGGTGCCCATAGTGAAGAACAGGACAGGAGACGTATCAGACAAGGGAAATTATCGCCCGATCTCTCTTGCGACAACTGTAGCAAAACTATTGGATAGTGTGCTTGAGGCTTGTCTGGGTAAGTACATAAACATACATGACGCTCAGTTTGGGTTTAGACCTGGGCTATCAACTGAAAGCGCGATTCTAGCTCGTAAGCACACTGTCCAATAATACACGGAACGGAAGACACCGGTATACGCCTGTTTTTTGGATCTCTCCAAGGCCTTCGATCTCGTTTCGTACGAAGTGCTTTGGAGGAAGATGGAGGATAGTGGTATGCCGGCGGGACTGTTGAAAATACTGACTGTTGAATTTCAATTCTGGTACTCGAATCAGACTAATTGTGTTAGGTGGGCAAACTGCCTCTCGGAGTCATACAGGTTGGAGCGCGGAGTGAGACAGGGGGGATTGTCCTCTCCAACGCTGTTTAACTTGTACGTAAATGATCTCATAGTCGAGCTCAGCGGCATGCGTGTCGGTTGCCGGGTGGGGGGTGTTTGTGTGAACAACATCAGCTACGCGGACGATATGGTGTTGCTGGGCCCGACTGCGAGGTCAATCAGGGAAATGCTGAAGGTATGTGAAAGATACGCCGCATCACATGGTCTTATCTATAATATAAGAAAAACCAAGTTTATGGTCTTCAAGGCCGCCGGCAAGTGCCCGGACACCATTCCTTCAATTATCTTGAACGGCGCTAACATAGAGCAGGTGACCAAGTTTAAATATCTGGGCCATATACTTATCGACGACCTTAAAGACGATGAAGACGTGGAAAGGGAGCGCAGGGCATTGGCGGTTCGCGGGAACATGTTGGCGCGCAGATTTTTCCGTTGTACCGATCAGGTCAAAATAACCTTGTTTAAAGCATACTGCCAGGGCCTGTACACGGGAAGTCTGTGGTTCAGCTGCTCACGGGGGACGCTAAATGCCTTGCGCGTACAATACAACAACGTTTTTAGGATGATGTTGAAACTCCCTCGCTTCTGTAGTGCCTCAGGGATGTTTGCCCAATCGCGTACAGATGGTTTCCATGCGATCATCAGGAAAAAGGTAGCATCGCTTGTGAGGAGGATTCGAGGGAGTAGCAATAGCATCCTGAGGGTCGTGGCTGAGGACCCAAGAGCTCCTGTGCTGAGGCATATCATGCGAAATCATTGTCCGCATGAAATGCCTCGTAAGTACATGACTCATTAAGAGTTTCATCCCTAAAGTTTGTTACTAACCCTAGTGTATGTCCCCGATGCGAGTGCAAGTACGAGAACAGGAACACAACCATTATCAAGGTGGTGGTGATTATCGTGATCTGGGTCATCATGTTGCTGGTCGTGTACATGGGCTTCCTCATCTGTCTGGACCCGCTCATCAACAAGCGTGCTAAGGCCTCGTATCAGGAGCACACCAATGAAGAAGTTGTAGTATTTAAGGTGTGTACTAACAAAAGTGGTTCCTATGTTGTTCCAAAAATAAAACTATTATTATTATTATTCTTATTATACCTATTGCTATAATTATTATTAATTAAACATCAACAAATTGCGATGGTGCTAGTCATCAAGGGGTGATACCTACTCCATACGAGTAGTAGAACGAGAATAACGTTTCCGCAAAATTTAACTTGCTACGTTCAACTTGTTATTTTCAGATGTGGCTTATATGTATACGGGACGTTGTCCGGGCTTTTGCCAGGCGACACACAGTAAAGCGCGGTTTTCCCAGCCAAACAAATATCAACAAATTTAATAGTAGATTATGCACCAAGGGGATAAAGCAGTGTCATAAGTCGCGGGCGCGCCGCGCCGTATTGAATCCCGAGCGTAACTAACTGTCTATGGTAACGAAGGATTCTAGAGTTAACTCCCGAGCAAAGCGAGAATACTGAGGGCAGCGAGGGATTCAAGCTCGCCCAAGACGAAGGCACGTTTATCCCCGAGGAGGATGCTATACTTTTCACACCATCTACGAGACAATAAAAATCAATAGTAGGTACTTATTTAGAATCGAAGTATTTATTAAAATTACAATCACATTAATAGACCTATTTAAATTAGGTAATGTTTGATACATTAGACCAGTTGTGGAAAGACAAAGTTATGTTTTTATTCGGTACATTTACTGAAGTGAGGTAGAGTTTATTTGCGTATTGCTGTTGAGTAAAGTTTCGGAAACTTGGGTCTGCTGAGGATCGTTTTGGATCGTGAAAGTTGGTGAAGGTGGTGCTTACGTCAGCGGGCTAGATGGATAGTGTTTTGATGTGGATGGTTGCGATGACAAAAGTATAAAGGATCAGTTATCGACGGTGTTTTTAGTTTGATGTTGTCACCAATGCGGCAGCTTATTTTATCCTTATACTTTATAGAACTTTCAATGTAGTCCTCCGCTACTAGGCACATCAGATTACCATCGACAGTGTCTTTTAATCAGGGTCATGTCTGCTCCTGAATCCGGCAATAGGGTAGCCGATGTTCTCCTGAAACAATGGTCCGTGTACAGCTCGGCATTTGTCAATTTCAGGTATTTCGCAACTTATTACGGCCGCGGCATGGCGCTGATCTTATTTTTGCCAATGACTTGCCTGGTGCACTTGCCATTATTATAAGCTACGAAAAATCTGTTAATGTTTATATTAGAGGGGCGTAGAGCTTGGTACTTTTCGACTGTAAGTCTTACGTATTCTCCACGGACTACGAATGACCGTTCTTTCTTTGATTTTTTAATTGATAAATTTACCAGCAATGTTATTCGATATCTTCGATTTTATCATCTAAGAGTTCATTTCCACGACAAGCGCCATTCACTCCAAAAATCAAGGCCACTTGTAACAAAAATAGACCGTTAGTAGGTAGGAAGGTAAGTTACGTACTATAATATATATCTATTAATTATTATGAATTACAAGTTATACAATCTCTTAGATTTGATTGACACTTTTGTAATAATAGACACATAAACCTGACGAAGATTTACAATGGTATTTAACTTGGATAGTGCGCAAAATCGAAACATTACGCAACGCTTCAGTGGATCGCACACAAGCGATCGATGCATGAGCGGGTCGCTAGTAAGTATATAACTAAGTACCTATGTAGCTATATTAGTTACTGAAAATCCAATCATTAGGTAGGCACATAAATACTTTTTTGGCAAGAAAGCTTTGGTCAGGGGCTTCATTTAGAAACGTTTCCACATTGTGAGCTGTGAATATCTAATTTTGATTTCTTTATGCTTTCATGTACGATTCCTTGGACTTTTCTGGGAGTAGATTAAATAAATAAATAAATAAATATCGTCTGACATTGCACACAGCACCATCTAGTTCCAAGTTAAGCACTTAAGGCTTGTGTTATGGATACCAGATGGTTGATACACTACTTAAATACATTTTTTTTTTCGTAAATACATACATATTATAAATATACATCCATGACTCGGGTACAAATGTCGGTATACCACCGTTTACCCGAATTTTATTTGCCCTAATATCATTTGCCATAATAGTCAACAGCCATAATATCATACGACATAAGTAATACTCATTTGCCCTACTCTCATTTGCCATATTAGTCACGTGCCAGAATCATTGTTTCCCATAAAGTCACTTACCATAACATCATTTGTCATAATCATTGTAAGCCCTAATTAACACATGCCATAATTATGATATGCCATAACATAATTTGCCATCGACATCGGGTGTGTAACGGTTGTTTATATCAAGAGAAATTGGATGCAATTGGGACTTTAGGGCACCCCGACTCGGACAGGTTAGGTTAGAAGGGGATGGCGGGGTCGTGTGAGCGAGCGAAGCGAGCGAATAGACCCCGCCATCCCCTTCGTGGTTATTTTTTTATAAACCACACAGAAGTACGAGCCCCGCGAAGCGGGGCTCCGTCGACCTAGCCCACCATCAACCATGCACAGAAAAAAAAACCATGCACAGAATAAATAAGTTTATTCTTATTATACCAAACATTGCGCACCCATCGACATCGACAGCCAGAAAGCTAATAAGTAGGTAAGTATTAGAATTAAAAACAAGTTTAATAATCAAACTATATAATTATAATTAGGTAGTACAATTTCTTTTTTAATGCAAATACAAATTTGATGCTAAAGCACGCAAAAATTCTTCTTTTGTATATTTTTCTTTAAATATTATGTCTAATAATTATTATGGCACATAAAAATAAGGCAAACAATACATAAGGCATTCGTATCTTATGGTATCTAAAATTCGGGCAATTAAAAGTATGTCATATGTCTTTTAGGGCAAATGAAACATTCGGGCAAATGAAATTCGGGTAAATGAAATTCGGGAAAATGATGATTATGGCATATAATCTTCGGGCAAACAATAGACAACCACAAATGTCCATATTCATCATACAAACATTTGCCCCTACCGGGATTCGAACCCAGGACCATTTGGTTTCGCTGACTACACTTAGCCACTGTAGCCACTACACCAAACGTGTCGTCAAATTAAAAAAAAGTAATAAAGTAGTGTGTGTAGTGTGTGTGTAGTAGTAGTTAATTGTTAGTAATGCCAATGGTGCCGATTCTCTTGTCACAAAATTCTCTAAACTAGAGTAAAAATCACCAAAATTTAGTTTATTCCTGTCAAACGACGATTTCCCATTCTGAAATTGACTAAAGTGACACAACTTAACTAAATTTTAGTTTGACAGCACTAAGATGGCACTGAGATTATAATTTAGTGAAAATGGCAATTTTGCTATTCTGAATTTTACGTTTTTCACCAAAAATTTTGATTGTCTTAACTAAATCTGACTATTTTTAATCGCGATTAAAAAGGTGTGGAATAAAATTAGTTGTCATGAACTAAAATTCACACCAACACCTCGACTTCAGATGCAAAAACAGTACTGTATCTTTTTTTCTTTTCTTTTGCTTATATCTCGAAAACGGTGTGTCCTATCGCAAAAATAATGAAAATTTCGACCCCCTTTGCAACCGGCAAACCTATAAAACTCAACGTGTTGGTAATATTTTTTTATATTTTCCATACAAAAAGTAAAAAATTCCATACAAAACAAGTCGAGGCCGCCATAGACATATTGAAATCATTGGAGGCCGCACATAATGCGCGCCTACGGCTCTAAAAAAAGATCACGTGGTACGGCAAACAAGTACCACGTGGAGTCGCAATAATTGTCAAATTTGATTTTAGATGTGTCAAAAGTATTTTTAAATTTAGAGATTTTATTTTGCAGAATAGCGTTAAGATTCTCATAGCCAAAAGTAAGGAATTTTAGTGATAGTTTATTTAGTTTAGTTCGGTGTACAACAGAATCGGCACCAATGGCTTCGGATTTAATGTATTCCGAAGTCAAATCACTATCGTCACTCTACTAGCTACTAGCTAGGTGCACGGTTCCAATTTGTCGTTTCCTTTGGAGAAGAGCCGACAAGAAACACCACGGTTGCCTATTCTTGGCTTTTACAATATTTACAAAACAGTGTTAATAGAGGACAGGGTAGGCCTGACAACGAGTACCTACTAGGTACTTAAAAAAATAGAAAATGGTCAACCGTCAGGACTTTTAAAATGTTGAAATGGTAACCCGCGATTTCATTAGTAAGTAGGTATTCCTCATCCACCCAGCTGAACATAGCCCTCTGCTCCTCATAGTTTGAGGATGACAGGTACCGGTCAACACTTCCGATTATCCGATAAACAAGTAAGAGTACAAAAAAAATATGCCCCAGAAAACTTGTAGGTAGGTCTAGGTAGAGTCCACAGCCAGTTCCGGATTAATACAGCGCGGGACCAGTAGCAAATTCTGCTTAGGGGCCCCCTTGGTAGAATTTGTTTTGTTAACCGACTTCAAAAAACGAAGAGGTTCTCATTTCGACGGTATGTTTTTTTTGTGTGTTTGTTACGCGATTACACCGCCAATTGTGGACCGATTTTCAAAATTCTTTTTTTGTTCGAAAGGAGATACTTCTGAAGTTGTCCCATAGTCACCAAGTCAGGATCTGATGTTTGGATCCTGGAGAAATCGAGGGAAACCCTCAAATTTTATGGGCCCACATCGTTTTTCGCAAATCTTATGAAGTAATTTAAGTACTTGCGTATGGTAATCATCATCTCATGTAGCTGAGCTGATGATGGAAGGTACAACTCCTTAACAGTAAGGAGCAGGCATCGACTGATTTAGTAAATTATTTTTTTGATTATTGAAAGGGGTTTGCCATTTTGGTCTCGTGATCATCAGGTCAGGAGGTAATGGACTAACCATAGCCGATAGAAATCTTCAAAAAACGACAGCACATGTCTCGCGATTGCTGCGATTGTTAGTTTAGGCATAGTTTACGCCATAACATAACATTACGTCAGTTCGCTTTTAAGGGCGCTTTTAAATTGTAACAATAATACAGTAAAGGTGTAATTTAACATTGTTACATCTACATTTTTAACCGACTTCAAAAAAGGAGGTGGTTCTTAATTCGACTGTATGTTTTTTTTGTATGTTTGTTACGCGATCATTCCGCCAATATTATGAATTGGTTTTGTTGATTCTTTTTTTGTTTGGTAGGTCATACTTCAGAGGTGGTCCCATATAAATTTTATCGAAATCGGTCGAGCGGTTAAAAAAAATATCAACAATAAATTATTTTTAAATAAAAAAACCGCCTTCGAACGGACGTGGACGTGTAAGACGATCGTTTTCGAATGGGTGTAGGGACCTACCCATTCGAAAACGATCGTCTTACAAATTACTTTTTTCACACACTACCTACCTACTAACTTTTGTAAAAATATTCATGATCGATTTTTCTCATAGGTGGTGGTGCCGGCAGTGATTGAATGGTGATTTTTCTAAGAGAACCTTGGATGCAAATTTTAGGATCTCGGACAGGTTAGCTTTCTTTTGATAATGCATACGATATTAGAAGTTACTTTGTCGACTTATGCAGAACAGTTCTGAAAGAACTAAGACTAACTGAGATGGCAGAGCGCGCGAAACGAGCTCGAATTTTTTTGGCATGCCACCTCGGAGAGGTTAACACGTAATATTCCATTGAACCTACAGGTGGTATTGGAACCTATAAGATAAGATAAGATTTACGGTTACGGTACGACATAAAGGTGCCTCAGTCCCAAATTGTTACCAATGATGCGCGGGTAACTGTACACCGTACACCTATCCTATTAGGAACTGAATTTAGTTATTTCCTAGGATTATACGATTGCTTTGTCCTGAAAAAGGGGTTATGGCGATTGGTTGGTAACAATGGTGACATAGAACTATATCTTCCATTAGTCCGCCGAAAGTTGCACAATTCTATAAATATTCAAGTAGAATTCACGAGTCTTGTTACTTGAAAACAAAACATCTTTTCTGGGTCATGCTTAGTCCAACAATATTGCAGTGACGAGTAAAACTGTTTGCGAAGCAACGAACTGTCCCTCGTCTTTGTTTTTGCAAATCACTTATTTAATTTCCTGTCGACTTTTCGCTACGATCACATTCTGTTTGCGTAACGAGTATTTTCACGACTGTTTACTGTGATGGTATAGGTAGGATTAGCAGCTGTAATTACTTCGAAACCAGTTTTCAGAAGCTTATCTACAGTTTCTTTCTTATCTTATCGCGCTAGGTATGTTTTTTAATTGTTTAGGTATGACACTGGTTGATGCACGTTGTTATATAGGTACTTTGACTTAAGCTGGTAGTTCAATAAAACTAGCATTGTTACACATATGATTTATTTAGATCCACAACTAAAATCGTTTAGTATTTTTAGAATGACAGAAGCACTCTCATCAGCCTTTTATAAACCAATGCTTTCACATCTTTAGCAAATATAAAATCCACGTGATTGAACTGCTTGTAAGGTACCTTGTGCGTGTCCACCACGTTGCGGAGCCTCTTGCGGAGACGCTCCACGTCGCTGGGGTGCGCGAGCCAGTCCGCCTCGCTGTAGAACAAACAAACGGGCGCCGCTATCTTACCCAACGCATATCTCGGCGCCACCTTAACACCGTATCTTTTCATATTCTCTCCACTACCATAGTCGAATTTCCTAAAATCCTCAGTTATCAATCCTTGACCGTAATGAACAAATTGTTTAATCGACGCGCCAGACGGCATATGCCCATAAATCATAGGCAAATTCGTAACATTGAGCTGACCAAAATCAAAACCAGCGAAAAGAAATAAAACATTGCTGCATAGAATCGTCACTATGGCTCCTGTTCCACACGTTAACAGCTTCGACGCGCTGATAACGTTGTTATCCGGTAAAAACTCATACAGTCCCAGATTCATCGAAACTCCGTGCAAAATCGATGTCCCAGGAGATAGCAGCCTCACTATAGGGGACCTGACTTTAGACATAAAAGCAACAGGGGACAATGCAACCATCACAGATATCTTTGCATTATATTCAGGTTTTTCAGATGCCATCACGAAGAAAGCTGTAGTGCCTTGAGAATGGCCTATGTATTTTAGAGATTTCGTGTTTCTTTTTCTTAGCACAAAATCGATCATAGCTGTGAGATCGTATATGCCAATTTCATGCCACGAGAAGTCCCAGAACTGTGCTTCAGACGGCTTCAAGCTGACGTGGCGCCGGGAATGCTTGCAGCCTCGGGCGTTGCCCATCCATACGTCGTAGCCTTGGGCCGCTAGAAGGTAAGCAAGGCCACTTCCGGGGCCCGCTATAATGAAGTCGTCCGCACTACCAAGTAACCCGTGCATGAGGAACACTGCTGGTCCGGTGCTAGGGATCCTGAACATCGTCAACACATAACCGTCTTCTGTAGTGACCTCGTGTTTTTCAACTGTATATCCATACTTAACAATGATGGCATCGATACTCATTCTTGCATCTTCGTTTCGCTTGCCTGCATTGAAATCAGCCAAGAACTTATCGACTGCATCTATTGTGTTTGTTTGGCTGATTTGAGATATAAGTTGGACGGGTCCAATAGCCCTTGAAATTGCAAAGGGCAGCCTGGTTATTAGGTTAACAGCTGCTGCGAAAGTATTGGAGGTCACATACGTCATTGAAGTTACTATCGGATGTTTGATAAGCCTTTCGGCTATGTTCTCCGCTGTTTTCGTTATAATAGAACTTGAGATTAAACGGTCCGCCGTTTGCACGCTTATGAAGTGGATTAGTGCGAATAATATGACGAACGTTTTAGCCATCGCACGAGTTCTCCGAGTTTGAACTGAGAGTGAACTATCCGGATTCCATGATCGACCTTGTCTGTGTTTAGGTTTTTGCGATTTAATCTTTCCGCTTATTAGTGATGGGTAATTTAAAAGATCAGTCTGGTCATTGTCAATAGTTCCAAAATAGCTACCTACTTAAGTGTTTGGAAGAATATCACGTCATGTTCTAGCTTGTATGTACCTACTTTATATTTGCTTTAGCATAGTGTAGTCTCATTGAGAAAATAAGTTAAAATAAAAAGCTTTAAAATTAAGCAGGTACAGACCTACTTACCTATTTCTGTTTATACAAATCTACCTATAGGATTTTCTGTTTGTGCATATTTGATCCTGTTTGCGTTGCAGGCACACCCATTACATAACCTAACATGTAGGTAAGTAGGAATTCTACATTTTTATGGACATTATGGTCCATAAGATTTGCTCGTGGGGTCGTGGCAAAATAATACCAGCCACAAGGGTCGATCGAAGCTACGCATGACGCGGCCGGTTCGTGGATGGGTGACCATCCATTAGACCCCTCCGTGCTTCGGAAAGCACGTACAGCCGTTGTTCCTGGCTGTCATTCGTAGATCTTTGACAGTCATTACGGGTACTCAGAAGCCCTAACGTCTAACAAGCAGTTTTATCGAGGGGTATCGTGTTGCCCAGTAGCCCTGGGTTGTGGAGGTCAGATAGAGAGTCGCTCCATGTAAATACTGGTATGCATCTGGTTAGAATGGAATCCGACCGCAACATGTTGGGAAATGGCTAGGCAGATTGATTGATTGATTGTTGGCACTTGGCAGACCGACATTCAATACACGCCTGTCCTGTGTTTCCGGTTATAAGGATATAGGTAATTAAATCGACAATAGATAAAGAGTAGTCAAATTCCTAAACACCGGTTCCTTGTATTTCTACAAACTGTGGAATCGTTTGTTGGAATCGAGGAACCATAATGATTTCCTCACCAAAAAAGCATATGGTATGGCCTACTAAATCTAGGTATAGGTATCTAGGTAGGTAGGTATCACGGCTAAGCTAGGCTAGGCACGTGCTGGTACCGACTTAGCCTCGCTTTGTGTGAAAATGTAGGGACCCTACGAAAATGTAGCTATAAAAGCTATAAATGTAATACACCTGAGGGGCTCGTGGCTTAGTAATTCAGCTACGCTTGTCGCAGTCGGTCCGTGACCATCTTTACATTTATCAAGACCCTCCGTGCCTCGGAAAGCAGGTTATTAGGCTGTTCGTCCCGGATGTCATTCATGGATCTTTTACAGTCGTTACGGGTCGGCAGAATCCTGAAAGTCTGACAACCAATCGTACCAATGGGTATCGTGGTACCCAGTAACTGGGTTGTGGAGGTCAGACAGGCAGTCGCTCCACGTAAAATACTGGTAGGTATTCAGCTGCATCCGTTTAATTAAACTGACCCCAAAAATAGTTGAAATGAAACAGGCCAGGCAGATGATGATGATGAAATTTAATGTAATAGACCACGGGATATAAAAATATCTATTCCGTGCAGTGGATGGTCACGCCTGGACTACGAAGGGTTAGGCAGGGGAATACCTATAGTACACCGTGAGTACACCCACACTTCGCCAATTATGCTGAAGTCCCATGTAATAGGGGGTGAGCCTATAGCCATCAGCCGGGCACAAATAGAGAGAACAAAAAAATTATTGCTGCTACGGAGAAAATCCAGGTGGTAAAATCCAATAACACTTAGCCCGGCCTTGGAATCAAACCCGGGACCTCATGCACAGCAGTAAGCGCTTGCGACCCCTAGACCATCAACGAGGCAGTCACTCAATGACTCGGTGTAAAAGAAAAGAAATGCTAACAATAAGTTATGCGATTATTATGTCATTTACATTGTGAGCGTTTTATTACGTAGATGATGTTGATACGAATAACAATTTGGTGCAGTAATGATGATCACACACTAAAACTACGAGTAGAAATGCCGATAGTTTCCTGTAAAAATGTACACCGTGAAAACTAAGCCGAAGTGAGCTGAAGTGAACTGTCATTCCACCTGAGGGATTGGTAATATTGGCGGCTTACTTCAAGCTCGTAGAATAAAAAATATACCACAAATAGAATAGATAGGTATAAATGTGGTATAAATATACTAACTACATAGGTACAGATTAGAGAGATATCATATATAGATTTACATAGTTACTTGTAATTCGTCGTATAACCGTCAGAAGCTGATAGCTTGGAAGGGGGGGGGGGGGGGGGGTAAACCGAAATACAATAGTTTTCGAGATATTTGAATTTTAGGGGTTTTTCGATATTTAACTAAATGGAGACCATTAAAAAATTATATCGTAGCTGTTTTATTGTTATATTATATTGTGACTGGTTTTGAACATAAACAAAATAAAATTATGAAAAAAAATTGTTTTATTTATTTGTACGATTAATGCCATAGTATTTTTTTTTTAACGAGACAACATTTTTTGAAGCGTGGAATGAAAATATTGGTAAGTTCTTAGGGTTTGGGCTCCACTCGCCCCTTGGATCTTGTCCCTAATTGCCCAAGTGTATTTACTCGCCTCCTTGAATATTAGATACCCCAAATCGCCCCCGATTCTTAGTAAGTTAAAAACTTAAAAGTACTGTCAGCACTCTCACTTTTTAAATATTTAAGGGGACTAACTACATGACCTAAACGCAAGTTTTATAATGCGTAAATGTATATGATCCACTGCAGTAAACAAAATCAGAAAAATATATGATATTCTTCAGGATATTATGCTAGTTAGATAGTGTGTTGAAAACATAATACAACTAATTTGGTACGATAGAAAAAAGTCACGAAGATACGTCTAAAAAATTCTTTTACCGATTAAAAACCATTATAATATACATGCAATCATTCTGATTTTTTTTCAGATTCTTCTTCCGCTTCTCTTTCTTTTCTATGCAGTCCGACAGTGACCGCGCTTTAGCTGTTGTCAGCCCCTTATATATTTTTTTAAACTTCATTATTACAGTTTCTTATTAAAGTAATACGAATCAATCATGGCCTTATGTATAATGTGTGCATTTTTCTGTCGAACTATACCTTTTTTGGTTAAATTTCAAAGGAAATGCCGCAAAGGGCGAATAGATACACCAAATAATCATTTAAATGTCAATTTTCCCCTCGCCCCTTCGTACGGGGCTAATCACTACACCAAAATAATAAAAAAACGAGGTGAGTGAAATATTTTAATCGAAAGGGGCGAGCGGAGTCGAAACCGATATATTATTCTTAAGAGCGTTTAACCTTATGAGTGGCAACGTCGCAATTTAGTGTCATATTTCGTGGTTTTCAATTTTTATCATTTAATCGGCGCTATATTTTAAAAATCTGTTTAATTAACTTTTTAGAATTACGTGAAAGTGTTTAAAAAGTAAGTAACCGTAATGCTTACAGTTATTTTACAATGAAAATAACGCCCTGCAAGTTTCCAATGTATTATTTGCATATAAATAGAACTGTAAACGCAACGATTTCTTACCTTTTACACAGTTTTCACATAATTCTAAAAAGTTAATTAAACAGATTTTTTAAATATAGCTCCGATTAAATGATAAAAATTTAAAACCACGAAATATGACACTAAATTGCGACGTTGCCACTCATAAGGTATAAACGCTCTTAAATCGCTCATCATTTCAATCATTTTGTAGACTTAAGTACTTTTAATTATGTTCATTACTTAATTGAAGTGCCTGCTACAATAGCATTTTTAATGGTTCCCATTCAAATTGGGATTAAATGGAATTAAATGTCAAATTTTGGGTAAAGATAAAAAAAACTCTTGTAATTCAAATATCTCGAAAGCTATTGAATTTCGGCCTTACATATGGGGAATTTAATTTGTTGCATTTTTGCCCCCCTATCAGCTCCTGACGGATATATACGTCGAATTACAAGTAACCCTGTAAGTTTAAAGAAAATATTTGTACAAAAATAACAAACTTTTTTTATTTTTATTTATTACTTCAAGCTCACTTCACATAAGTTTTGACGGTGAGATTTTTACAGAATAGCACTACAGTACAGTTCTAGAAAAATAGCCTCCATTAGTTCGTCAAAGCACACGATATTATACAAGGTGGCTGCATGGACATCGACGCGCAAACTGAAACCATGGATTCAGTACATGTTTCGGAAACACCCGGTTTGTTGTGGCTGGGAAATCATCAAATAACTTCACCCGCTCTGGGCGGAGCGGGAGGGTGTGTCAGACTCTTACTGACTAAAACCCGCCCGTGTTCCTTCAGTTGCCTGTGTCAGGGGCCACGGTTTCCCTCTCGGACTTTCCCGCAACCCTGGCAGTTCAGAAACACCCCTGCGACGAAATTATTCGTCAATCATAAAAAATTGCTGTGACATACATTTTGACCGCGTAGATATTGCACTTTTCTATGAAACAGCAGATTTTTTTTTAATAACTGATTTTAAATTTCGGCACTAGGGAACTGGCACTAGGGCACTTAGAATCATGTGCTGAATTCATGGTTACAGTTTAAACGTCGGTGTCCCTCTGCCCCCCTCTATTCTTTCCATAATCGTATATAGATCTCCATTTACGCTTATCAAATCGATAACTAACTGAAAAAATCCCTTTTGGGTATGTAGTGTATGATTCTAGATAATGTATGTCCCTGCCACCCTCTTTGTAGGTAAACAAAATGATATTATAAGTAAAACGTGGGTATATAGGCACTGCACCGTATCTCCGGCGGGATCTCATGGCGACATGGAGAGTGCGACTGTCGTAACACAGTGCTGGGCAGGCCACAATTGCGGCGACAAGTCCCCTCTTTGAGGAGTGGCTAGAGAGGCGCCCCGGCATCCTCACCTTCCGCCTGACGCAAGTCCTCACCGGACACGGTTGCTTCGGGAGGTTCCTGTTCCGGATAAGGCGGGAGGAAACGCCCGGGTGTCACCATTGTGTGGATCGTGTCCTCCGGGCGATCCACACAATGGTGACATTGTGTGGATCGCCCGGAGGACACGGTGGAGGTCTGCCCGGCTTGGGCGAGCACCGCCGTGCCCTCGTGCAGGCGATTGGCGGTGGCGATCTCTTGCATCCGGCCCTGGTCCAGGCCATGGTACGGAGCGAGAGGGCATGGGAAGCCGTCACCTCCTTCTGCGAAGCAGTAATGCTCGCAAAGGAGGAGGCGGAACGCGTGAGGGAGAGGCAAAATTCGCGCCCTCATACCTCTAGTCACCGCAGGAGACGCTCAGGACGTCGCGAATCCCAGGCCGATTCCCGGCCACAGTAGGCGCGGGCTTGCGGACTGCGAGCAAGGGTAGCTTGCCGTCCGATAAGGACCAGGCCCGGATCGACGGCGGCGCGTTGTGTTCCACGCGCGCCTCATAGAGATGTCAGCAACAATGACGGGGTCCGCTAGGGCCGATGCCTGCCAGGGTAGCGGGAAAGTCCGAAAGGGTTACCGTGGCCCCTGACACAGGCAACTGAAGGAACACGGGCGGGTTTTAGTCAGTAAGAGTCTGACACACCCTCCCGCTCCGCCCAGAGCGGGAGAAGTTATTTGATGAGTTCCCACAGGAAAAAAAAAAGCATAGTCATCCTCATCTCATTTTCACTTTGAATTTGAATTGTATATCGCAGATCGCATTCCAGTCAGTCAAAACATAATCATCTAACCTGAGCATCAAATACAAAACTCCAAGAACATGCAGCCTGCACGCCGCCACTAGGCTACTACGTTTTCTAATAAGTATAGGTAGGTCCAGTGGTCGCAAGTGCGACTGCTTAGTGTCGTGTCCTGAGTTCGATCCCCGGTTCAGGCAAAGTAAAATACATAGGTATAGAGTTTCTATATGAGGACATTCGCACTCTGAGCCTGACTGAATTTATTCCCGATTAGTAGTGAACGGGCGCTGTCAGTTGGGACTGGTCATCTCTTAGCCACCACGGCTTATTTTTAATTATTTTATTATGGATTGTTTTATTTGAATTTATATTTGCTGTACACTGGACACTCAATGTGTACGTCTTATTTACATCGTTCTCACATATAATTATACCTATATACAAGATTAATGATGTAACTAATATTTATGTAACAATATAATTTAAAAGAGTGTCCATGGAGTTTCTTGCCCGTTCTTCTCCATAGGTACCTACTACGCTTTGGAATGGGCAACTAGCTTCATATTTCTGACTGACCGACCACTTGACAATTCAAAAGTGCCTGTAAATGGTTTAATTGAAATAAATGCTTTGAGTTTGAGTTTGAGTACAATACGTATATGATTTATTTCTGTAAGTAGGTTTGTAGATACAAACACTTTTACACGTCAATCATATTTTAAAAACTAGATGAGGTCGGCGTTTCCTATTCAGATAGGAATATAGAGAGTAGTCAGCTTCTCTGAGAAGAAAGGCCGAAACAAACACAGAGGTCACAGTCTCTTTTAAAGTCCAGACATAATCTTGATCAAATCATGTGAGTGAAGACAATGTAGATCGGTGTCTGAAATGGTCTTTTGAGGAAAGAACCACACAGATGGAGTGGACCTGTCCAGTCAGTACACGAATTTGTCAGTAATCCAATCATGCAGCTCAGCTCAATGATTCGACGAACAATACCAAAGAAAGGACATTTATTTTTTATTTTTTTATTTTTTAGGCCGCTTGTATTACCCAAACTACCAGTAGTTTGGGTAATTTATGCGGCCTACCCAAATGTCCATCAAAGAAAAATAAAAAGTAGAATACAGTGACGAAAGAAATACATTCACAATAGTTAAAATAATATTAAACTTAACAAAGTAAATATTCATGTCATTGTTTATGTGAAATTGTATGTAGGTAAGTACCTAGAGGGAAAAAAAAATACAAGATTCACTGCAGTGCACATTTATTGGAGCAGCTTAATCCCAAGCCTTTTTGTCCTCATATAGTCTAGTAATAACATAATTATAGGTAGGTGACCGAATAAAAAGGAAAAAGAGTAGGTAAGCATTATGGGAAGAAGGCGTGAGTTTATGTATGTGAGTGTATGTATATAACTAATTAAATGTGGCTGTAAATAAACTAATGTAATGCCACAGTAACTGGGCTGTGGAGGTCAGATTGACAGTCGCTCCAGGTAGAATACTGGTATTCTACCTGGAGGATCCGAGATACACGAGGCTAGTTTTTCAAAGCAAGGATAGCAAGCTAGAACGTCGGTATACTATCCTGGCTTGATGTCCTGGCTTGGCATATTATTATAATATGCTAATGATTCGATTGGGTACTAGATATCTTCGCCGGCCTCACGAGGCTAGTACACAAGCCAGTATAGTAAAATCGATAATGGGGGGCGCAACTAGCTCAGTAGAACCCCATCCTATTAACTATCACACTAGCTAACTATCTTTCTCACTACTTACAAGCCTACAAATTGTGATAGTTCTGTACCTATACACGAGGCTAGAGTGACTATAGCTTGCTAGCATATAGCACTACTCAAAAACTACCCTCGTGTATCTAACCCCGGCATTAGACTGGAAGTCGACCTCAACAAAGTCGGAAAAACTAGACAGATTGTAACCGAAAATATCCCATAGTTTTTTCAAAAACTTTAGACTTAAATGACAAAGTCACTTACGTTAGAAACATAATTATCTTTTTAATTATGGGATTCAACGATACCCCGCAGGCTAATGTCCATTGGTCTTTTTTTTCATCCATCTGTTACATATATGGCGAGTGCCACCCCTAATATTTTTTTCATAATCACCGTTGTTTGGCGATGCACAGAGTACTACACCTTTTTTCCATTTCTCATCGATATAGTGCTAATAGTGCTCGAGTAAAATGACTGTGTGATATCCGGACGAACGGACAAAGGACATGACATAATTATAAGGATTCCGTTTTTTTTCCATTTGGCTACGGAACCCTAAAACTAGTTAAATTTTCCAAATTTTAGTTGAGTTGTAAAAAACATTGAAAAAAGTCAGGGGCAACAGCTTGTATTATCCACTAGGTACTTTATTATTGCAATATCTACAATTCTACGATTACTTACTTAGCATTTTATTCATTGGTAGCTAAAAATACTTGAAAGTACTAAGTTTGAAACATTTTGCTTATTAAACATTTCCGCAGGTCAATGTGCTGACTCTGTAATGAAGCAATGATAACACGTTTTTGTATTAAACTAGCAAATGACTGTGGCTTTTCTTATGCATTTTACGGCATGTAGGTATCATAAATCTTTCCACGCTAGCGGATAAATGCACTTTATCACTCAGATTTCGAATGACAAACAGAATCTTTCGGAGGTTGTGTGGTGAAAAGTTCCTTGTCAACTGCAAATTTAAGTTTGTCGTTCAATTCGGAATTTGATATTCGGGCAGCCGAGCACAGCTGTGAGACGGAACCCTGAGGGCGCGAGTGCTACTCGCACTTGTCCGGTTGTTATTAAACTAAACTAACCACATGTTGAAAAAAAGTTTTCACTAAGATAATATCTCGCAGTCACTATCTATCAAATGATGGCGATGAATGACACCCAATGATGTACAGACGCCTGCACATCAGGTTATACGAAACTGTCAAATTTCTCCTAATGATTTTAAACCTTAAAATGTTGAGGGTTAAGTTCTAAATCGAATGAGAATATTGACAGTTTGACGTGAAAGTTTTTACAATAATAACCGACCGGTGCGGTTGGTGCAGTTGGTAGCGACCCTGCCTTCTGAGCCGCTGGTCCAGAGTTCGATCCCCGGACAAGTCAAACATTTGTGTGCATGAACATGTCTGTTTGACCTGTGTCTAGGTGTGTATATGTATATCAGTCGGCAGCTTACCGTAGTACAGACTCTACCTAGTTCGGGACCTGAAGACCTTGTGTGGATGATGTCTATTTTTTTTTTAATTTTTAATTTGTCATAGGCGTACCGGAGTCTGGTTTGTGCCCGGTTGATGGCAATAGGCTCGCCCCCTATTGAAATGTGATTGTACAAAAAAAGACTCCTCAGGTAGCCGACCGACACGACACTACTGTAACTTATTTTTGTACCGGACCTTCTGGTTACGGAGATATCGAAGGTCAAAATTCCAACTTATACTGACGTTTTTTTACGAAAACAAGTTATTAACGTTATAATTCTGTGGTGTTAAGGTAAAAGGGGATAAGTCATAAACGCAATAATGAGATGAGTAAACTTAACTCTTTAAACACTTTTAGTATTTTGCAGTTTCCTAACTAGACTCGATTTGCAACTTGAGTTGTACGAAATTGTAACACAAATACTGACGTATCTCCTTTTTACCTTAATAGATTTTAATGTTTAGTATCGAATTATGCAAATAACTAGTTTTTCAATATTTATGACTTATAGCTTATACCCAAGAGAAAAAGACTGCTATAGACCATAATCATCTCGCTTCGTGAATGTTTTAACGATTTAAGACATGATTTACAAATGCTGTAACATCACATCTGTCTATCCCTTACCCAAGGGGTAGGCAGTAGGCACGGGCGTACAGTACCACCACATTTGCCATTATTTTCACAAAAGACAGAACATAACATCAAGCCCGCGACGGCTTCTGTAGAGGTGTACCGATAGAGGTACACCACCCACATTTCGCCAGAACAAAATGTTATTGGGTTCTTCAATTAGCTACTAAGAGATCTTGATCACACTTCCTCATAATGTCAATATTCTACAGATTTGCTTGTTTATATTTTTAACCGACTTCAAAAAGGAAGAGGTTCTCAATTCGGATATTTGTCTTTTTTTTATTTGTGTTTTGTTTTGTATGTTCGGACATAATTCCGTCCTAAACATAGAGACGTATTTGCAACATTTGATGATAGGATATGGAACATTAATAATGCGCTTTTAGATGTAGTTTATTTCTCATAATTAATTAATAAAGTAATATCCTCTGAATAACGCTCTATCGCAAGGTTTTGCCCGGAGTAGCGCCTAAAATAGGGAAAAGTGTCTGAGATTGTAGGGTCCTGAGTAACGTCCTCTTACATAATCACGGTTAGAGTCAAAATCTTATTTTTAAAAGCAGACCATGGTGAGTTAGGGGAATGGGATACTATTTCGTCTTCGACGAACTACCTACCGCCACTTTTTCTGCCAACCCCTTTTAAATATACTGCCATATCGTGATGGTATTTTTATGTAACGACCTACATAACGTTTGCGATTTATTTAGCTGTCGCGACATCGCGTGTAACATGGATTCAAATTAAGTTTTCATGTAGAATTGCAGTAGCAGCAAAAAACAGGTAATATTTCTACGTATTTATTAACGTAAGGCGCTGTCCCACCGCCGTGCCGCGCGCCGCGCCGACGATGAAGCGAATAGCTAGCAGCGATTTTCTCGCTCAAGAAACATACAAAATTAGTGTAGGTCCCGTATAGGTAAACGAGGTAAACACGGCTACACATCAAGCTATACATTTCCAGTTTAGTGTGACCTCTAATTGTAAGGAAGTCCTATACAATGCGAGATCAGCTTATACGGGAAATGTGTAGCTTGATTGTTAATTATTATAGTTGATCGCTGTCTGTTCACACCGCCGAACACGCCGCCGGCGGCGTGTTCCCGTTTATCGCAGTGACAAGAGGTATCAAAGAGAGTACCTACTCACTCAGCGACACTCGCTTGGCGGGCAGCGCTCGCTGAGAGACTGACGCTTGGTACAATATTTCCTTGAAATTGTAAAACAATATCGAACCTCTTAAATACCCAGTCATTCCAAGCGAGTAATCGCTCGTCGCGGTCGCGCACTCGCTGCTCGCTGCTCGTCAGGTCGTTTTTAGTTGCTATTATAGGTCTACTCGCTTCTCGTTAATCGCCGGCGGTGGGACAGGCGCCTTACATAAGTGCGTAACATCACGACTACATTTCCCAAAGGGATAGGCACAGTTTAGGTACAGAACACCAACATTTTGCCAATTAATAATTATATTATTTTAGTCCCATATAAGTAAAGGGGTTGCTTTTATTATATAAACGTAGTTAATTCGACCTAATAAACAAGTAGATACTTTAAATAGTCCAAACAAGACTATTGTATGGCTTATTTACCTCACTGTTCCTGTACCTCACAGGACCAGAAATAGAGACCAACTAGTTCAACCAGGTTTCAGACTGGCTAATGTAGACTCATTCTTCATGTGGTACTAAATATTACAATAAAATACCTCCCCTTATACTTAAATGTATGAACATTCTTTGTACCGTATTTCTAGCCAGTAAATTAGTTACTTAGACTTGTCTTGTCGTTCGACTACCAAGTTATAGTATTATTAAAGCCATAAGTAGTCCCGGGCAGTGTCATTATTTGATGAATGGTTTCCAACAGAGTTGAAAAAGTCTGTTTATACCTATGTATGTTTGTAGGAGGTATGAGATATTATGTAGGTAGGTACTGCAATGGGGCTATAACTTATTCTCCGTAGGGATCCTCAACTCACTGTTAATGACGGGCAGAAACATCCTTTGATACTTATTTTCCTAAGTACACCGATATTTACAAGTTCTTACGTATTTTCTTTCTATCTTTCTTTTCGCTTTTCGTATTTTTATTTGTGTACCTATTTATCTATTGCGTATGATTGTTATCAAATAACTATATAAACTAACCAAACAAAAATATAAAATATAATAACCTAAACTAACTAAAACTATTAACAAATTAAAATATGGCGTCGAAAAATTCCTCTGCATCGCTGTCGACTGGTAAAGTACCCAAGAGACTGGCGGCATTGCCACGTTGTATGGCAATGCTAAGCCTCTGGCCAAGGTAAAGGCCAGCCCTTGGATCACGGGAGGTGTCAACAAGCCGTTTGGAGATTTATCTATATTATTATTATTTATTTATAATTTTTCTATCTTTCTTAATCTAAAGTCTTAAGTTTAAGTTCTTAACAGATTATTTTGAACACAGACTTCGGGCTCCTAGCTGAGAAAATCCTTAAGGAGAAACCCAAAAGAAAATTTTACAGTTTGTTAGATGACCTGGGTAAGAACTCAGGAACCCATGTTCACTGGACCCAAGAGGCACTTATAAACTTTTTATTACAAAACCCTACATACGTTTACTTTCGCATAACTGAACAGAATATAGGAACGCTATTTTTTTTTGCGATTTCTGATTCGGTTCCATAATAAAAGTTGTTCACAATGATGAGAACTATGACCCCTTTTAAGGTTTTCAGATATTTCAATTACTCCTTGTACAAATATAACATGACGTTTTTTATGTTAGAAAATAACAAACGCACATTGTTCTAAGCTAGCAATATTTTTTACAAGCAACGCATTGCGCTTACGCTGCACTTACGGCCGGCGATGCGCTTGCGCCGGCACCGTCATAGCTCACACACACAGCCACACACGTATTCGTATGCAGAATCGGCAAAATATTGCATATAAATACTGCCCATTTCTCCACAATCGACACACATCAAACCGGCAAGATGAAGGCAGCTTTTGTGTTGGTCTGCATTGCCCTCGCCCACGGCATCACGGGCAGTATCTTCAAGCAGCAAGAACGAGAGGTGGACGGCCTCAACATACAGCAGCTGGAGTACAGCAATAAATACCAAAGGCTACAACAGGACCAGCAGACAGAAGGCCAGAAGCAGCGGGACCAAACGCTCCAGAGCCAGAAGCAGCGGGACCAAATGATCCAGAGCCAGAAGAACCGCGACCAGCAGCTGCAGAACCAGATATACAGGAACCAACAAGTGCAGGACCAGACATACCAGGAACAAGAGCAGCTGACCCAGGCCTCCCAGTACCAACAGCAACTGCCGACCTACCATGAACAAAACCAGCAGTCTGCCTCCTTGAACTCTCAAGAATGGCCATTCACCCACAAGCACTCGCATCACTCGCACCACCATCATTACAAGAACCACCGTTACACACCCTCCAGCGAAAGCTCTCAGGAGTCCAAGGAGAGTAGATACTATGGAAAGCAGCAGCCAACACTCCGCGGTGATAACCAGAAGTGGAATTCGCCTCTTTTCAACTCAGTTATGGACAAGAATAACCTTAATTCCCAGGTTTATGGCGACTTCATTGAGTGGAATGGCTTGCGGATGGCTGTTGGACCAAACTCTCCAGTTCAAACACCAGACGACATCGAGAAGATCTTCGGCGACGCCCAGAAAGCTATGAGGCACATTCAAGAAGAGGAAAAGGTCAAGTTCCACGAAGTTTACGAAGTCGCCAAGCAAGAAGTCAACAAAGATGCCCAACTCAACGCTACTCAACTAGCACAAAAATACCAGTACCTCATCGAGGAACACACTGTCAAGACCGACGACGGCTACATTCTCACTGTCTTCAGAATTCCTCCCAAGAAACAGATCCGTGATGTTCAGAAGAAGCCTGTTGTGTTCTTGATGCACGGTATCCTCGGAAGCGCTGATGACTGGCTTCTCATGGGCCCCGGCAAATCGCTCGCTTTCTTGCTGTCTGATGCTGGCTACGACGTATGGCTCGGCAACGCTCGTGGCAACAAGTACTCCAGGCGCCACGTGTCCAGGTATCCAGCTATGGCTGACTTCTGGCAATTCAGCACCGATGAAATCGCACTCCACGACGTGTCGGGTATGATCGACTTCGCCTTAGAGATGACGAAACAGGAGAAACTGTACTATATCGGATATGCCCTGGGATCCACGGTCTTCTTCGCGCTCACCGCCACCCGCCCCGAATACAACAACAAGATCATCATGATGTACGCTTTGTCACCCATGGTCTACATGACGAACGTGCGCAGCCCATTGTTTCGCATGATTGCTCCTACAAGCAAGTTCCATGAGCGACTCAGCCGCCAGATTGGAAACGAAGCCTTCACTCCAACCAAGGAGCTGATTCAGACTGTTGGTGGAGCTATGTGCGAGAACGAGATCGGCTGCAAGAAGGTCTGCTCTAACGTGAACTTCGTCATGGCTGGTTTCAACGTAGATGGCATGGACTCCAACATAATACCCATAGTGATGGAACATGTGCCGGCTGGCACATCTGCTAAAGTGATCAAACAATACGGACAAGGTGTTGCTTCTCACGAGTTCCGCAGATATAACTACGGACCCTACATCAATGAGCAGGTGTATGGCACGCTGGAGGCTCCCAAGTACAACATGGCTGAGGTTCAAGCCCCCGTCACCCTGTACTACAGCGAGGAGGACTGGCTTGCTCACCCTAAAGATGTAGTCAGACTGCAGAAGGAACTTCCCAACGTCAGAGAAACCTACAAGGTGCCCGAAGAACACTTCAGCCATATGGACTTCCAGTTCTCGAGCAAGGCACCCGAGATGGTTTATCAGCGCATCATCGAATCCATGCAGAACCAACAGTAACTAATTGGAACAAAATTGTTTACCTAGATAATCATTGTAATTGTAATAAGTTATTTTTTTTACTTTACTGACGTATTAAATAAATCCGTCCATATTTCTAAAACTTTGTTTATTTTCATGGTATCCAAATACCTACCTAAATATTTCACTGCAACTTTCCAACTTTTTTGAACCGTAGTTAACTCAACCATTAGTTAAAAATCATAACTAATGGTATCAGGTCTGGCAAAATGTTTTGATTTGATCAGCAGATTTTGCCAAAATTTAACCATATCTACTATTTTTAACAAATGGTTGAGTTAATAGTTAAATTTTGGCAAAATGTGTTGATTTGATCAGTACGTACATTTTGCCAAAATTTTACCATTAACCCAATCATTACTTAAAAATAGTTCGCTACTTTTAAATAAGTAATGGTTGAGTTAAATAAGGATCAAAATTCTCAACAACAGCCCATAAGCAGAGAAATAATAATATTATCTATAATATTACCGTGCCTTAGGGCCCGTAGCATTACCGACATAAAACTAGTTTAAGAGCCATTTGTTTGTCGAAACTAGTTTTAAGTGCCTAATGCTTGAGTCTTCATTGAGGTTCCGTAATACGGGACTTAGAAGTTATTAGTCACTCATGAAGTCATGAATCATGATAATAAATTCTAGCGTTCTGTAAGTATCCCATCCGTCTCATCGTGTGAGGTGTGACCGGCAACGGCAATGTTTGGTAGGTAGGTATAAGTTGGAGTAATAATATCCCCAACGTGATTTATTTAATAGTGCGAAAGATCACTTGTCTGCCTGTGTGCTAGACATAGGTAGGTATCTGCATACCCCGCAACTACAGGAATAGTCTGTTAAAAGTTTAAAGAATCGAGAGACTACCTATTATTTTTTTATCCCGTGATAATAATCTCGCATACATTTTCCGGTGGACCCGTGGACGTTTCCGAAGATATACCTAAGTACCTACTTTAAACAATTATTTCAACTAGCGTAAATAATTAATTAATTGAACAGAACCTAATGGTTACCATTGGGTGACTGACTAGCTCTAACTAAACTAGTGACTGGTTCACCCGGATACACACTCGAAAACAAACAAAAACCAAAGAAGGAACGTATACAGTTAATACCTAATACTTCGCGATTATCAGACTGATAGTGTAATAATCAGGACGGGATCACACAACGATGTTTATTTTCGTATCCTATCCTACGGGTAATCTAGACAGTATTACTCAATGAGTTCAGAAGGCGGTGAAAACAGTGTTAAAATATCTTTGTGCCCATTTTTCCATCAGTGCACTCAATTTTACATAGATGTCGCTACATAAAACGGTTGAATGTTTGACATTTAAACAGCCCACGCTTTGTTTTGACATATACACTTGCATCTGTCATCAAATCGTTGTCGAGCAAGCGAGTAGGCACTATGCTTTTAGCCGAGAAAGAAAGGGATAGATGCGCGGCGGCGCTGTAGCTTCCCGCCGTCCCCCGTTCGACAGTCGCGCTCTGTTCGGTTTGCTGTGCGTAGTTGAGCTGTGTTATTTTTGTTTTCCACATAATCAGTGCTAACACCGGACTTATTTCTATAACTGGACAAAGTTATTATTGTGTACTAGTGACTGAGTGTAGAAAGAAGTGTTCGCATGGATTGAGTGAGCAACGATGTTACCTCCCACGGCCGGTCTATCACAAGAACAACGCGACCGGCCCGAAATGGCGTACCAGCAGCGTCAGGACGTGAGGGAACTCACCAGAGAAATCATCAGAAGCGCCCGAGTAGCAAACAGACAACATTCAACATCCCCTGGAGGTGAGCCGGTCCAAAATCAAAACGACGCCACGTTTCCGCCATGCTTGTCAAATTGACGTGATACGTCAAGGTGACATTTATATGAAAACATAGCATTTTTCGGGGGAAAATTACATCAAAAACAAAGCCTACAGTCATAATTATTGTATAAGAATCATAAGCGGAGCAAATTAGGACTGTTACGTCACCAAGGAGCCCGATCTTGCAAAAGGAAAATGGCGCCAATGCGCCACATTGCTTATCATTAGCTGGGTACTTATACGGCTAGGAGACATTTTTATAGTATTTCAGGCCTGACAAAGTTAAAACTAGGTATTATTAGTGTTAAATGTTATGTAAGCGAACATTCTCTTAGGCCTATTGTTGAATTGGCACGTGCTTGGGTTATTTTTAGCCCGCCCATTTGTGACCTACGTAACGTGGCCGCATCGCGTCACCCCGATCGATATTGTATATGCATTTTTTACTGATGTACTTCAATGTTTCACCTAGTGATGGCAGACATTATCATAAGTGGAAACGTTTACATTCTGTTTGTTGTTGTTATTGAATTCCCTTTGACTTTTATAAAATGTCGTGGTGACAGTGAATTGACAGCACTCAGCAGCAGTCATGACACAAGATGGCGGCGGGCCCGCCCGCCATTGGAACTAATCAAGTCAATTTTTAGTTCAATCACGCGCTACACCAGGCGGCGCCACCGTCGCTTTGTTGATATTTTCAATTTGGTTGTAATCAAGTTGAAGTTCGGCCCTAAATTGATTACGGTCTTACTTTTTTCTACTATAACTGTTACTCAAAGACCACCAATATCAATATTTAATTTTGCTTATATATTATTATATAACAGTTATACTTTAATCCTTTCATCCCACAAAGTTTACCAAGACAAATGTTATTTATTGTAACAGATTTACCGTATAACATTTGTGCTCACTTAGATCCATCTGTAGGTAAAATATAAAATAATAGTAATTTTATTAAATCTCTGCAAATAATGATTACTACAATGATGGTATATTCATTAGTAAATGTCCTATAGGTTTATTGCCTGACATGCATGTAGTAATTTTAATTCATTGATTAAATATCATTACATTACACATTAAATTTCATTTAGATAAGCATTCAGAATTTATATAAATTATAACAATTACCTAAATTACACAAAATGTCTTCTATAAATCTATATCAATCTTTGACAGCCCTGTAAACCGATAAAAGAATATTGCCCTGTTATTTATTAGTGATTTGAAATGTCTTATCTTGTTCTACTGTGCAGTTACATTGAAATCAGCATTCCATCTCATTATGTACACATAACTTTATGTTGATATAATGATGAAGGTATCTAAAGTAATAGGTATTGGGTAAATTCATCATTGGTACTCTTGTTAATCTCTCATCTTCTTCTTCCTGCCCTTGTCCCACATTTATCTCTCATTTAAATACTACAGATTTATGTCTATAGTACTTACTTACTTCAATATAATTGTTAACTCAAATCATGAGGGGTCTGCAGTTTAACACCTAAACATAATAGGCAAATGCTAGGTGGCTGTGGACTGGTCATCTTGCATTAGGCAAGTGCAGGCTGTGGCCATGCACACCTTGTAAAGAAGTTGTAATTGTAATGGTAACACACAAGTAACAAAAACTATATTGTTAGGTACTCTATTTATTTTTACCTGACTATGGCGAAGCAAAAAGGAGGGTTATGATTTTCACCAGTATGTATGTATGTTCATGTTCCCTCATAACTTCTAAACTCCTTTTCATAATTTGACAAATGAGGTACCTATTGTTGGAACTGTCTTGGTTGCCCGCTGCTTATAGGCTATGTGATGTCAGAAAAAATCCAACATGGCGGCTTATAGCGGAAAAAAGGGTTTGCCGAAAAAAAAATGAAAGGTCTTATGGAGTACTTTCGGAAAATATTTTTTTTTTTCTATAATTATACATAATATATATGCATGAACCCCAAATTTCACTATAGAAGTTTCGCAAACCAAAGAAGTGGTATGTACCTACCTACCCTCAATGATCCCAAACCTCAAATAATTAAAATAAAAGTTAACAAAAACTAAAACCCAACTAAAAGGTATAAAATAAACAAGACATCACAAACAGACAATTTAAAACTCCAGACACAGAAACTGTTTGATTTATTACATGACTTTTGACTTGGATCCAAAGGAGGGTTATGATTTTAATTTTAACACATACACAAACTGACACCTACCAATGGCGGTAGGCTGAAACTACAGAATGCCACCAGCAGGCTACCATCCTTACAAACATCAAACATATCAAACAACTCATATTCAAACATCTCATATATTATCTCATGTATTTTATTGTGTGTACATAAATAATAAATAAATAAATAAATAAATAAACATCTAGTCATACCTACATACCGGATGCAAGCACTATGCACCTGACCTTTCTAAAGAACATCATCAATACAGTCACTTATGTCCTTCTTGGGCATCCCATCCCGGCGTTTCTACTCACATCTGCCTTGCAAATTCGTGTATTTTAATTTTAAATAAGTAATTAATGAGGCATCAAGGTGTCACTGACCTTCTCAATGTTGATACTGGGTCCTATGCTATTGGAAGCAAGCTTGGTTACAAATTCAAATGTTTTATCACATTTGTGTGCTGTTGTATTTTCATACAAAGGGGTCCAGCACTAGACATAAACCTTTCCACTGTACCTAAGGACTGCGATTTTATACAATATTATTATAAAATTATAAAACTCGGTATAGGTACCTAATATTATAACGGACTGGCGTCTGCACGTCTAAGAGCATGATTTGCGGTCAGGTGGGGAAATGGATCATTTGATCCACACCAGCTCCTCAAAGAAGGACAGCAACGACTTGGTGTTACTGACAATCTCACGGAACGGTACCTGGGTTTCTGAAGTAGTACTTTGTCCTGGATGTGGCATCCACCGGGCAATTAAGAAGCACATGAGCTGCGGTCTAAAAGTATTAAAACTCATAAATGAGGATTAGTTAATGTTCGCTGGGACACCTTGCAGGATCTTATTTTTCTTAAAAGTACCTATGCTATGTATTCAGTATTATCCTCATAACTCATTATCATGCATTTTATGTGCCGAAGCTTTAAAACAAAAAAGTTACACCTGTATTTTCCGAAGGGTTAGGCATATGTGCACCTAGAGTACCTTCACCCACAGTTCGCCAGTTATGTTTAAGTCCTATGTAATAAGGGGCGAGGCTATATTATTGCTAGAGCGAAAAAGTTATTTATGCTTTTTTAAATAATTTTAAGTAATTTATTATTATTTTGTAGTTATTTTTTTTAGTTATGTATTTTGTGGTGTACAATATAGAATATATAAATAAATAATAAAGAAATTCAGTGACTACAGGACTGTCGTCATAAGAAAGAAACCCGTAACTACGTCAACGTTGATTCAGAGATAATTGAAGTTTTATCTAAAATGGAGGCCCGCGATTGACTGAATGGTTTTAGTTAGTGATTCTTGTTTTATAAGACGTCAAAAAATATAGGCATAATTTAAGGCTTCATAAGGCCTCGTAGAACTTTTCCATCAGCGTCGTATTATGGATCGCTCCGGCGCGGCGGCAATCCTGCTAACCCATTTTATTACGTGAACCATTGATCATTGTGACGGCACGGACTTGCTAAATGACAATAGACTCGGATAATCATTTGACGACATTCGGGTCAAAAGTTCAGCTAGGTATTTATATGGTAGTGAAATCACAAGCTATTGAGTTTTTGTTAAAGATAGGTATCTGGTATACCTACCGAAAGTATACTTTGTTTATTATGGAACTAGCTTTAATTTGCCCGCGGCTTCGCTCACGTGGAGGTCGGAAAACGACAAGTCCTAATTCAGGTCATAATACCACCATGACCTGAATTAGGACATACCCACGTGCCAAATTTCATCCAAATCCGTTCAGCAGTTATGCCAAATGCACAAACATCCAGACTTTCACATTAAAAAGAACCATTCACATCATTTAAAGCAAGAAGTAGGATAAACGCAAGTATAGTAAACCTCGAAAAACACAAAACATCTGACTAGTAATTTTATAGCCGCGGGCGCAGCTAGCACCTGGATATAATTTAAACAATCATTGCAACACCTCGCAACAAGGTATTGCATTACCTCGGTGCAATTTACGCAACGCGTTTAAAGCGGCTGTTGTCTCCTATCTTGGCTCCTGTCCCGCGCAGATGTTGAGATTGTGTTCCGGTTTTGATGTCGACTTCCGGTCTATTATTTCAGTCATTTCTATAGCTATTGTGGGTAAAACTGTCTAGGTAAACAGGTTTATTTAAATGGCTAAGGACTCATGACTTAATAACATAGTGAGGTTCAGCCAGCAGCAGCTGTTCGCTCCATGCCTCCTTGAGAAGAACAGTTGTCAGTCTCCAGGACGCAATTGGTCTACTTTTCCAAGCATGAAATTTATTATAGCCCGATTCAAACTTTATGGCGGCTGTGAAGTGCGCTTCTCGTTGCGCAGTACCTGCGCAGCGACTCGCCTAATGTTCCGAGCCGCCATAAAGTTTGCATCGAGCTGTACCATCTCTAAGAGCAAACGTAACGGCCTCGACTTACGAAATGTAGGTCGTGGGTTCGAACCTAGGCAGGCGCTTTACTTTGTGTAAATCATTTCATCAGCGCCGCTCATGCGCCGGCATGTCCTAGAATCAAAAATTCGAAGATTGTGACATCTACAAACCCTTACTGGGCCCGCGTGGTACACCACAGCCCCACTTCCTCTCGAAGAGAGGAGGCTTGCGTCCCAGCAATGGGAACATTATAGGCTGATTATGATTAACCATCTCGGTTTATGTCCCTTAGAATCTAAGCTTGAAGATAACTGAAGCTTCAAATTACAAAACATTGTCAGTCACAGTGTCTCGGATGAGCACGTTACGCAAACACAGTGTAATGGTGTGTAACCAATTAACCATGGACTTTGTATCGTTCATCGAACTGTAATCGAAATATTGCTAACTGTCATTGTGATTTGGTTGATTTGTTTTGAAAGTGTACCTACCTAGGAATTGACTGATTTTCGAGGACGAGCCTCATTCATTCTTCTCCTATAATTAAACCCTTAATAAGATCTTGACACCGCGGCTATCTATGTTCGTTTCTAAGTTTCCTGATTCCTTGTCGGTCTCTCGAGTGGCCTGCTTTACATTCGCATAGTTCTAAGCTCATGTGTTTATATGATCTGAGGTTCTAAGCTTGTGCGGTGTCGGTTAACAAAACAACACCTACGGTGCACGACACATTGTGTTCCGCGTCTCCACTTGCAAAACAATACCACCTGAACAATGGTTCACGAGAACAGTGCTTTGTCCTTAGCTGTGCTAATTTACTAGGACCATTTTAACGGACCTTTACTTGCGTTATTTGTAAGGTTGTTTTCCTATAGATGTGTCTTCCAGATTATTATCATCTCATTTACGCTGAATTTGATGAACCGTACCGATGTAATTAAGAAAATTATGATATGAAATGGCTATCTCATCGGAGTTTTGCGTACATTATAAAGCGGCAAGTTCGTACCTATGACTTACTCGGATGTTATTAGGTTACAAACTGTTGGATGTCTAGGTAATCCTATCGGTAAGTAATCTCGGTTATACGAGAACACTACGACTCACCGTCTATTCCTTGAAAATCTCAAGAGTCGAGAATGCTAAACAAACACAAAGTACTCATGTCTATGGTTTCAAAATCGAGCCATACATGCAGGCAGGAGATATCTGACTTGTTTGTACAACGCTACAAAGTTATTGTGGAAATCGGAACCAACGTCTCCATCTTGTTTTGCTATTACAATTACTGTGACACAATTTCACAAATGTTTACCAACAACTCGTCCATGTCAATGACATTTAGGCGCCAAGATACCCTTGTAGCGCTCGCTCTACCCTACCTTATACATAATATTATGTATGTAGATATCCTAAAATGGTTCAGTAAAAGTAAAAACCAACCAAGTCATCTTCATTGATAAATCCTAGCAAATGCAAATGCCATACCGAATTCAAACTAAAGCAACCTTTTTGGGCTTCAACAGTTTTTCAATGTCGAATCAAGATCTCTTACAAGAGTACTTTTAACCAAACAAGTTACTATCAGGTCCTGTTGTCGGTAAATATTTATGTCCTTGGACGTGTTGCGTCACCCCTCGCGGACGTTCACCCGTATCGATCGTCCCCCCACCCCGCTGGGTCCCCTGCTACTTCCGCCGCGCCTCTCACACTAACGCAATCACTTTGAGATGACATCCCCAACAAAATTTGTTAGAGCCAAGGGAGGAAAATGTTGTGAGAAAAATATGATATCGTATCGTAGGTAGGTAGATAGATTAGACGTAACGTCACATGTTTTTAAAATCTTAATAGTTTTCTATTCTTATTTGGCGAGTTAAATGTTTGGGAGCTTATAGAGGCAGGCAAGAATCACCCTAAAGTTCTTTACTACCCATTTGGCGTCATAAAAGATGCAATCATCTGTTTTCAGATAAAACCATTCTCTTATTTGCTTCCAAAGCAAAACTCTCCAAAACAGCATTCCTGTTAAAATTATAGATACAAAGTATGTAAATCATCACGTTATTAAAATAGCCGAACAAACTGAAACGTATGCGACACACGTATTCACAAAACAAATGTTGACTATCTGTTACGATCGGGGCTGTCAAACATTCAAACCGTTTTTATAGCGCATTCATAATTTAGCGGAGAGGTAAATCTAGTTTTCGAAGCTGCGCTATAGCATCGAACCAACGACCATATGGGCTATATGGTCGTTGCATCGAACTATTTAGTTAGAAATGTTCTTCTCCCAAAGAAATAACATTACGGCTACATTTCTGGAAATGTTAATCGTGAAGCCTATTATAGGACACCCACATTCGCCAGCTATGTTTAAGTCACATTAATGAGGACAAGCCTTACGGTAATTATATGAATCGGGCACAAATCCAGACAACGGGCTGTAACTGAGAAATTCCTATATAAAAAACCCAATAACGCTGCCCATACCTGGGGATCGAACCCTGACCCTACTCAGCAGCCGCGATTGCAATCATAGACTTTTTAAAACAATTAGGGTACTTATTTCATAATATTTCTCGGCAATACTATGGCAAACAAATTTTTCACTGCGGCTGTAACAGAAAAGACCCCATATCTCAAAAACTATTCACTTTAATTAAAAAGTAATTCTAAAATCTTGTTCTGTTTAACAGACGGACATGACAGAACTATAACGGTTCCGTTATTGGCTTTTGGCTACGGAACCCTAAAAACGAGGCGGTCAAGTATCACTGCTTGTTGAGGCTATTTTAAAGGGGGGCTATCCGGATTCGTCTGTTTTAGAATCAACTTTAAATATTAGTGTTTAGTCCTGAAAAATATTGTATATGTCATAGATTTGTTTTAGGGAAATGAACGGTTCAAAACACGATAAATTGTAATTTGCTCAATGAAGAAGCATCCGAAACAGGGTCGATTTCAAACCCATTGATCGTCTTTTTTATAATTACAGCTCAAAATAATATGAAAATTGCATGTTCCATGTAGTGAGGTAATCGTATTTAAGAGGGAATTTAACAATTGGATTTTTGAGTTTACTAGATTTATTTTAATAAACGCAAAAATAGTCAATCGGCTCCCGCTGTCATCCGGGACAAATTTAAAAAAAAATCGTGCTTACTGTCAATATTCACATAATTCGAAATAAAAAGAAACACTAGATATGAAATTGTGACAGCTCAGAAAAAATATCTCGTAATTATATTATAGTTTTAATTCATAAAATTGTTTTCTAAAATGCGATTTTTTCTATGCGGTATGATGACGTTTAATAATTGTCATCTTACAATTATAGTGTTGGACACGTAGACAGAGAATGCTATAGACGCCTGCAAAGCGTGTCGCAGAAAGAGACAAAACAAAAATACGTCACACATTTAGGGTTACCGTGTGAGGAAAAATTTACCCCACAATTTAAAATGTCTATAGAAAATAAATTGTTCTCATAAATCGTCTTTAATAATAATTTAATCGTCGTGTCCGTTCAAAATACATATTTGGGAACCTAGATATTCTGTAATACAATCGGAATAAATACACCCTAGCTACAGATTCCTAGATACAGGAATGTTTGATTTACAAATTATTTTGGTACTTATTACGTTTGCATGAACTACGCATGCTCCCTCAACCCCTTAAGAGCAGGAGAGAGTGACGATGGATGATGATGATATGATTCTAAATACCTACATTTTCTTAGATGATAGTAGTATCTGGCTTTGTGAGTAAATAATACAACAAGTTTATTTTTAATTAGCTTTTATTGATTTTACACGTTATTGTCCTTAATTGTCCGTCAATAACGTATTTCAATAAGTATATTATAGTAATTTGTATGTACAAATACTTGTACTTAGAAATTATTATAATATACTGTACTTACAAGAATGCATTTATAAAGAAATTATTTTCAATTTCCATATTCGTTTCTTCATGTAAACTAATGGAGGAAGATGATGAAATACAGGCCTTTGATTCCTAAAAACAATATTATCTTTAAGACGTTAATACAAAATAGATGTAAGAAGATGTTGTTTACGGATAAATGATAAATGATTTTATTTCTGTAAGTAGGTTTGTTACAAACACTTTTACACGTCAATCATATTTTTAAAACTAGATGAGGTCGGCGTTTCATAACTGACTACTCTGAGAAGAAAGGCCGAAACAAACTCAGAGGTCACAGTCTCTTTTAAAGTCCAGACATAATCTTGGTCAGATCATGTGAAGACCATGTAGATTGGTGTCTGAAACGGTCTTTTGAGGAAAAACCATACAGATTGAGCGGACCTGTCCAGTCAGTGCACGCATTTGTCAGTAATCTTGCCGCTCAACTGAGAACTTAAGGAGCACAACGATTCGACGAACAATACCAAAGAAAGGACATTTGGGTAGGCCGCATAAATTACTCAAGCTGCCAGATCGTGAAACTAACTAAGAAATAAAATAAAAAAAGTAATAATCCACATAATCTTCACATTCACAATAATTTAAATAATATAATACTTTACAAAGTAATTACTCATGTCATTGTATGTATAAAATTCATCAATGTCAATGTGTATATAAATATTCGAACATAATCTTTGAGGACCATGTAGATTAGTATCTGAAATGGTCTTCTGAGGAAAGAACCACGCAGATTAAGAGGACCTGTCCAGTCAGTGCACGCATTTGTCAGGAACCGTGCAGCTCAACTCAGAACTTTAGGAGCTCAACGATTCGACGAACAATACCAAAGAAAGGACATTTGGGTAGGCCGCATGAACTACTTAAACTGCATTTGGGTAGGCCGCATGAACTACTTAAACTGCCAGATCATGATTAAAACTGAAACAATGACCCACATAGTCCTCAAATTCACAATATTATTAAAACAATAAATTGTACTTCTCAAGGTAAGTATTCAAGTCGTTCTGTTATAATAATTATCAATTTATCAGTGTATGTAACAGAAATAAAAGAAAACATTCAGTATGCAGAAAATTGGAACAACTCAATCCCAAGCCTTTTTGTCCTCAATATAATCCTTAACGGTATAAAAGCCTTTCTGGCACAACTTACGTTTAATGAATGATTTGAATTTATTAAGGCTTAGATCTTGAACGTGGCTTGGAAGAAAAGCGTATACATTGACATCTGAACGAGCCACCTATTTTCTTGAGCCTTGTTGTAGGTACAACGAAGCTGTGTTTGTTCCTAATATTTATATTATGGATATCACTGTATCTTTTAAACAAGTTTATATTTTTATGGGCATATAAAAGATTTTCAAAAATATACTGTGAAGGCACAGTCATTACATTAATCTCCTTAAATTTCTCTCTGAGAGTGTGTCTCGGGAGGAAAAAGATATTTTAAATTCTTGATCGATATTTTGAATCGCGTTCAGAGTTTAAGATAAGCCTGTCTCAGTCATTTATTGCACATACAATGTACAAAATACACTCGAGAGCAATGAATCCGGGTCACTTAAAGAATCCTAAAAATCTCGGAAACTGAAAATGCTAGGTTAATGCAATAAATTGTATTTAATAGACAATGTAATACTCCTTAAATGAAGGTATTAAAACTTCTTAGTTATTGTAAAGTTATATCATAAAAAAATCAAATTTGAAAAAGGGCCACTTTCGAAGATGGAACTACGAAATTACAGCATTTGGTTTTGCTTTTGTTTGTAATCTGTCATTTATGTGGGTACATAAACCATGTTGATAGTGCTCTATATTCATTATTCAAGCTGAAATTATGTCGCTTACGCCTGAAGAATGCACCAGAATACTTACAATGCTGGAAACCGGCCGGAGTCAGCGCGATACAGCCAGGACTGTCGGTGTGTCGCTGTCAACAGTACAAAGAGTTCTCCGACGTTACGAAGAAACTGGTTCTAACCTACGCAGACCAGGAACGGGCAGAACCAGGTGTACCACAGCACGAGAAGACCGATACTTGGTGAACACCATGCTTCGAAATCGCTTTCTCACAGGAACTGAACTCACCAATCAGTTTCGACGCCTCGGAAGAAGTAACCCAAGTGCATGGACAGTAAGACGTCGGCTTGCTGAATCTAACTTAAAACCCCTTAGACCTGCAAACGGCCCTAAACTGGAGCGTGGGCATCGTATTTCAAGACTAAGATATGCCCAGAGCCACGTAAATTGGAGTATTGAAGATTGGTCAAAAGTTATGTTCTCCGACGAATCAAAATTTATGCTCTACAAGCACGATGGAAGACACAGAGTGTATCGAAGACCAGGGGAAAGATTCAAGCAAGCATGCATCGAAGAAAAAGTAGCCTACGGTGGTGGGTCTGTACTTGTGTGGGCCGGAATTTCTTCTGAAAGTCGCACAGAGCTGGTGATCATAGAAAACGGCTCTTTAACTAGCGTAAGATATGTGGAAGAAATCCTCAATGATCACGTTGGTCCATTTATGGTCAATTTAGGTGAGGATGCTATATTTATGCATGACAATGCCCGACCTCATACAGGTAGGATTGTGAATGACTACCTTCAAGAGATGAACAGTACTCGTATGGAGTGGCCAGCGCGCAGCCCGGATATCAACCCGATCGAGCATGCTTGGGACGAGCTAGGCAGATGCGTAAAACAACGAAACCCTCCCCCAATCACGCTTCGTGAGCTCAAAATTGCTCTCACAGAGGAATGGGAGAATATTCCCCAAAATCGTATAAGGAACTTGGTGTACAGCATGCCAAACCGCGTAAACGCAGTAATGGAAGCACGAGGAGGCAATACGAAGTATTAAAATTCAAGAAAATCGTAATAAAGTTCAAAAATTTCATGTTTCCTATTTTTGTTTTAAGGAGAGATCAGCAGTTTTTTTCTTTATGTAATTTTGTGTTAATAAAATGTATTTTTTTTTACTTTCATTTAAGGAGTATTACATTGTCTATTAAATACAATTTATTGCATTAACCTATCATTTTTAGTTTCCGAGATTTTTAACATTCTTTAAGTGACCCGGATTCATTGCTCTCGAGTGTAATAGTTCGCAACAGATAATTGTATATAACAGTTTTAAAAACACTGAACATATATAAAAAACATATAAAACCTGTATCGAAACTTAATATGTTATTAACTGAATATTTAGCAGAATAGGTACTGTATTCGGTAGGTAATAGCAGTGTTAGTTTCCTTTATATTTAAGATTTTTTTAATCAAAATGTCTGCTGCAAAGGAGAATGCTCAGGCTCCACAGAAAAAAAACCCAACTCCGGGGGAAAACAGTTGTATCTCAAATCATCAATAATAATAAGTAATAAAATAATAACCGGTTATGATCGTGATCCTTACTGGCAAACATATAAAAATTGCCAGTTTTATTATTCCAGCGTCCATCGAAAAAAGTAATTAATTATTTTTAATTACTTTATTCAAAAACATGATGTTAAAATGCTAGCTTGGCTCATTTTATATTTTAGGCAATGCCTAAATACGTTGACAATACTATGTACAGAAACTTCGAGAGTTTAACCTCATAAATAGTCAGCATTTAAAATCATCGTCACGTGAAAATACTATTGTTAACAGAAATACTATGATATTGATTTGATAGTTTGGAGTTGGATGGCGCTGATGGGGATACTATAGTATCACCATCAGCGCCATCTATACTATCAATAATATAATCACGTGTTGACACTTTCTACATTATTCGTTTTGCGCTAACTATTGATAGTGAAATCGCACCCCCACCGAATAATATGGTAATGTGTACTACGCGTAGTACACATTACCATATTGTTCGGTGGGGGTTGCGAAATATCGATACGCAAACACCATAACGCATGATTATTAATAATTCATGGGCACCAATTTTGAAGTTTTGGCCGTAGAGGTGAAATCAAACCAGTGTATTTATAACATTTTTTTAATTCACTATGATTTATTGCGCGCACTTGGCACGCAAGCAGTTAATGACGATCAATCAGAACGCTATCTAAGAAAGCAGCAGGATGGCTAAAAACCTCTTCGTGTCGGGCCCAACCTAAGAAATATAAAATACTGACAATATGGGTACAGCTTCCCAAAGTTCTCCGGCCGTGCAAACATGAACAATAATGTTCTTTAATGGAATTCCTACCCTGCAGCGTGGTGTTATACAACACATACGTGTAGTATGTTGTTCTTCCTCTGTGACGTGAATTGATCAGGCACCGTAATAACACATCATTAGGATCCCCAAATACTTCTTGAGAGTGTCGGTAACGTTCTATCTCGTACACGTTTGTCCCCCGTAAATGGTCGCTGCAGTACGAACGAGCTATTTTCACATGATATGTTCCAACTGAAAAACGTATCAAATCGTCAAGTGATAATTGAGGAAAATCTGACAGTTGTGGATTTTCAGCGTCCAGTGGTTCAAATGATACTCTTTGTCTGTTAATGTTGTGCTGGAGAACGTAATCTGCCAATAGATTTGGTTTGTGAATATTTTGATTTATAGTTTGTATAAAATCATTTGTATACGGGCTGTCCTCGTAAGGCTCTTGATAGCAGTTAATCAAAGCACCTGCAATTTTATAATCTTCGAATACGTGTGGCATGGCGCGATTAAAGGTTCTATGGCGAAACTTTTTAAAATCCCGCTTAACACGGCCATTGATGGCTTCTACAACCCATCTACACATCGTTACAAGTCTTGACTTGTTGGCATCTTCTGTTGAGAGCTGCGTTTCATTTCGTCGTTTAGAGGGAGGCATATATGCATTATATCCGTGCGATTCTATTTCAGGAATCGCATCCCGGAAGCCTCTGTCCAGAATAAAAGTGTCACCTTGTTCAAAAAAATAGTGGAATGCATTGTCTTCTATTGGTTCGCCGTGATTATGTAATATTTGCTGCATTATTTCTGCATCTGTGGTTTTTGCATCGTACGGTCCAGTGATGTCTAAAATGTGACCATCAGCACAAACAATCATGAACGGTTTAATTAGGTTTTTATATTTATGTACACTGTAACTACGCCGCTGAAATGGAAAGTTTGCGCTTTTCTCTACAAAAATGTAAGTTCCATCAAGTATTGCTATTACCTTGGGAGCGTCTGTGTTTCCAAATATATGTTGAGGTAATAGTCTGTTTCGATTGATCGCTTCTGTGCGGGTGATATGGCCAAGTCCTATATGCAACGGAACAAAATCATTCAGCAGACAATTTCTTACTAGATGAACTTTTCGATCGACACTTTGCCTAGATATATTAAAGGCGGTTCCCAATCGTAAACTTGGTTCACCGGTTCGTAGTTTACTTAAATAAACTCCCAAGTCAAGCTGAGGTGTGCTGGACTGCTGTTGAAGGCTTGGTATTTGGAGAATAAGATGGTTAAATTGTGTATGGTTTAATCCTGTCCAAAATCGGAGATCTTCTTCCGCTATATCAGTCATATTTTCAAAGTTCAGAATACACTTGTTTTCCAAAGCTTCCGTATACAGTCTCACTATATCGTGTAAGCCTTCTGAGTCAATGTCAGTTTGCCGGCGTGTTATATGTTGAGCAAAATCTTCCAAAGATGTTGTCCTTAAATGATGTTCACAAATGCGGGCTAGATTTGGTATATATACACTGTAATAGCTGAGAAGCTGAATCTTGATGACATTGCTGACACAGCGCAGTTGCAATCTATTGCAGCCGTCGAACATACACCTTCGGGACGTGTTGGCTACTCGAGTTATGCCAGGAGGAGATGGAACTCCGGCAGCATGTACAGAAGCTCGGGTTTGGTTTATATTGGCATCTATTCTATACCAACATGCATGACATATAGATCTGGAGCCATCGAACCGAATCTGTGAAATAATAAAAAAAAACTATTTATTTTTAAAATAAACTTAGAATTATGAGGCTGCAAACTGGATGACAGAGGGCTGCGGCGCGACAGCGGTGGCGAGAGCGGTGTGGTGAGACGAAACATACAAAACATACGTTTGTCTCAAATGCTGCGTTCGCCACCGCTGCGGACCTACCGCCTCTGCCGCCTCCTGTCGTTCTGTTTGCAGCCTTGAAACAATTAGCTACGTCACGGATCTTGAGCTGATCAATTGTGACCAGGCAGATGTTTAGAATTCAATAGTAGGGTATCGTTAGCTTTCCGTACACATCTACAGTTTATACTATTAAAGTATTTGTTTTACCTACCTCGTGTGGTGGTTCGACGGTATTAAGAATAACTTCAACAATGTCTCGTCTTGAGTGTACTAAACTTTCATTAAGTACGTGTGTCCGATGGTGCCGAAGCGAGTGTCCACAAAAAACACAATTGTTATTCGCTGCAACAGCAGCTGGCTGAGGTTGGTTCAGGCGGGCATTGACGGTATGCCAACACGAATGACATATAGAATAGAATAGAATAGAATATTTTTATTTTCAGACCGGAGTCCATAGGGTTAGTAACAATTTACATATACATCTCGTGCCATTAAATTGAATCTGAAACATTAATGATCTTATCTATAGTTTTACATGTTATATTTTCACAGAAATGATTCTACAAACCCTGTTCGAAAAACAGCCACACGTATGGCAGGCGTATGGAATACTTGATACCAGTAGCCTATTGGACATAAAAATACCACGCTCCCCGAGTCCCTACCCAGTGCCCGCGACGTTATAAAAAATGGTAGCAGAACGCTGCATACAGTGGGCTATGTTGCACTACTTGCACTTGCAGGCCCTTATGGTGGGTACCAAATGCACTATGTCATCGTCTCGTCTCGATATATATACGGCTCTATTGATCGTATTATGTATTATAACAAAAGGTAATATCAAACGTAACATGAAGGTACGTCCATGTAATACTTATTTTATATAGACGTGCTATTGATAAATCTAGACTATACCTTTATACAGTATTTTCACGTATATTATATTTATTGTAGAACAGGATAAGTAAACACAACTTATATCGCCTCCTTGGTACATACTAGGAACGAAAGGATGGCGCACGCTCTAGTAGCGAGCCACTAATATTAATCGAGAGCGTAAAAAAATAAATACAGTATATGGCCACGTTTACGGTGCCGCGGAGCTTTGCGCGGAGCGTGCGGCGCGGCGGCGCGGTCCGCGCTCACATAATATGGTGTTGTATGAGAGCGAGAGAGACGCGAGACGCCACGCCGCACGCTCCGAGTCTCCGCAAACGTAGCCTAATAGGTACTAGTCACATGAAATAGAATGTAAAACAAGTCCTAATATTCAAAGTATTCTTTAGATACATACCTCACGGGGTGGTTCTATGCTCGTCAGAATAATATGTTCAACGAAGTCTCGTCTAGACTGCAGTAAACGTTCGTTAAGAACATGTCTGCGACGTCCTCGAAGTGAATGATGACACAAGACACAATTATTATCCGCCATATCAAGGCAACGTCCAAATACAAATAAATATCATAGAAGTCCGGTAAAAACAAGCCAAGTCGCGAAAAACAGTCCAAAACACAAACATAAAACGCACAGAACACAACGTAACAAATGCTAGCGCAGGTCTGCGACGTGTTAGGAATTTATGATCTTCGGTGGTTCGGTATAACGGCGACTCTTTTTGTCTCTCTCTAACTGCAGAGTCCAATTTGCTGTTTCACTCGCTCGTTTACTATAGATTATTAGAACTCCGTGGCTTACCTGCACGCAACCTTTAGCCAAAGCCGGCTAGGAACCCCCGCTACCAGCGCGGCGCCCCGCTGTCGCCATGTGAGGGCAACCGCGAGGCGTCGCGCGGGTAGCGGGGGAGTTTTGAGTTCCGAGCCAGGTGTCATGTTAATTCGCACGAGTTATATCTATCCTGCCAATAATAACCCTTTAGTTACGGGTTTAAAGTTATGTAGTTAGGAGGGAGGGCCATATTGTATTATTTTATGTTTTAAGGAGGCAGTGATTTCTGGGGCTGCTTATATTTTCACCAAGCATTTTAACATAATGTTTCTGAATAATTAATTAAACTAGTTTTTTAAATCGACACCACTTGAATAATAAAACGGGCAATTTTTATATGTTTGCCAGTAAGTATCACGATCATAACCGGCTATTATTTTATTACTTATTATTATTGATAATTTGAGATACATCTCTTTTACCCCGGAGCTGGGTTTTTTTTGAGCATTCTCCTTTTTGATGACGGTTTTGGTGTCCAGTCTGTTCGTCCTGTAGCTACGATCCAAATCCGACGTAAATTATCATCTTCAGGAAAACTGCAACAAGCCATTAATCTTTCAGATATACAGGGTGTTTGGAAGGGAGCTGTACATACGCCTAGGGTAGAAACTAGGGATAGTCTGCTACCTACCCCCGCCCATTATATTGACCTTGGCCTCAAGGTTTTTTTTTAATTTATTTTTATTTTTTATTTGACTTTTTTGTGATTTTTTGACTAAAACTACCTGTAGCTCAAAATCTATCCATGGGACCGGTCGGCTAATGGTCTTGTTTTAATCGTTAGAGTCTTAGGGTCCTGCAAAAAATTATTTTACACCAGAAAATTGTGGAGAAGAAAAGTTATGGGGCCTGAAGTACCGTAGTAAGGTAAAGAAATAATTTTAAGGTAAGGTAGTAAGGTAAAAAAAACCTTGAGGCCAAGGTCAATATAATGGGCGGGGGTAGGTAGCAGACTATCCCTAGTTTCTACCCTAGGCGTATGTACAGCTCCCTTCCAAACACCCTGTACAATTAACTAGCAGCGCTCCGCGCTTATACCCGCATGTGTCTCGGTTCCGTGAAATATTGCGATAAAAAGTATCCTATGTCCTAACCCAAGTAATTTACCGATGTGCCAAATTTCATCCAAATCCGTTCAACCGTTTTAGCGGGAAAGCGTAACAAATAAACCAACAAATAAACTCAATTTCGTATTTACGTATAATATTAGTTAGGATTAGGATACACACTACAGAATATATACTTATTTCCCATAAAAGTGGGTAATAATTTATGGAAAATTGGCAACACCAAAATCCTTAGGTTAGAATTTAATAATGTTAATTTTGTGCTTTTTATCGATGGATTTACGTCTAGGGTACATTATTCACAATGTATGAACACAGTAAAATGTTATTGATAGCCTAGTTACTGACAAAAAGTGCTATACTTACGAATGAATGCACAAGTCTGGCATTTTCGTTTCATCTATCACTTTTACACCTTAGATCGCTACACCGCACCATGTTATTTTATTTAATGGTTAAAATATTAAGGCTAAATTGTTCACAACATAAAATAACATAAATTACTAAACTTAAAGCACATAAAACTGAATTTTACAAGAAGACGATAACTATCTGTCAAACTTTGTTTAGCAAAGTACTATGCTAAAACCTTCAAGATCGTGGCACGCGCCGTGAAACAAAAAATCTCATCGTTCTGTCTCATTTCTTTACACGGCATCGGCGTAACTTGCTCTTTTTCTTGTGTGAATGCAACAAAACACATCAATTTGTCTATAGCATTCTCTGTCTACGGTTGGACACATTGCAAATTATAGTCAAGTGCGAGTCGTATAATATAATTGTTTGTCGTCCTTTATGAATAAGTTTTAATGAAACACATTTTTCTACGATTTGTTAATCAGATTCATCCATAATCCTTTATTCACTCTCCATCGAAATGTCTTCGTTACTGTCATAACTCATAATAGGTATCCTACATTAATTGAATTACACACAATATACGTAGTGTCAGGTTGTCGGTTGTACATTATACTAATAATATAAACAACTTTCACTCAGGCAAACAAAAGTGCTATACTAACACGACCGGTGACCGTATGTAACGCGATAAAAATCGTAATGATATTTCTCGAATAGCGGAGCTAGTAACACAAGGTGTTTTTTCTCGTATCCGTGTTTTTATCGTATTGGCTCTGTGTGATCAACTTTCAGTTTTTAATACAAAAAGTCACTGTCACTACTGTGTACGATAAAATTTCGTATCCTAACTTGAAAAATAGCGCCGTGTGAACGTGACCTGTTTCGGCGGTAACCGTTTAACTCGGTGCAGATGTTCCAAAGCAAGTTCGTCGATGACGTATCGTATCTTTGTAGGTTTGTAACCTATTGATACTTGCATCTATGCCACTTTCGTTTTGGTAAATAGTCCGGTGGGACGGCATTCTGACATGACCGGGGCGATAAAAAAGGTCTAAAATAATTTTGATGTTCTAAAATAATAGATTCGATAAATTATAGCAGTAGGTAAGTCACTTGACAAAATAGTGCGGCAATTGTTCCTTCGTATGTAGCTATCAATATTTACGGATAGGTACTCATTGGCGGTGGCAAACATCAAAAACCAAAGAATATGGTTACAGTATAAGCGAAACAGTAAGACCATTTAATCCCATTCTTCTTAATAAAAATCTTTAATTCAGGATTTTTGAAAATTCACCCACTAAAGGGGGAAACAGAGATACAAGTTTATATGGAAGTTGACCATTTTTGTTGAAAGGAAATACTATCGGGCATGTGGCTTGTCTACTTGAAAGAACCCTTAAATTCACTGACAAACAACGCATAGCTTAAACCGCTGGGTCTAGAAGCATGAAACTTTGCGCAAGAGTTCGCCTTGCAACAAAAAAGTTCCTTTTACTTTTCGGGAAAATTGGGATTTTGAAACCTTTTGAGTAAAAAGCGGGATTCTTTCGTCGAAAGCGGCACTTATTAAAAACAAATTAAATTTACAATGATGCTAGCTATTGAAAATGGATTTAAATGAGAAATCAATAAATCATCAGAAACCAAGAAAACAGCCAATCTAGTCAAACATCGCTAAAGAAATACAGTACAAATTGGGAGAATGATTATACCTAATGGTGTATTGCGGATTCGAATGAGCATAAAGCTGTTTACAATAAAGTTTAGTATTTCTCATGGTAGACCAAATGGTGTAACACTCGACTCGAAGTTAGCAAGTTCTCGCGCTGCAGGAAATATAACTAACTTTTTCCAGGCACCAGCTATTTCCACTTCATATCGTGATATCGGTGATATTATACTACCTGCAGTATTGTCTCTCCTTCTCCCTTTAATCCATCGAAAGGTTGTCTGTAAAAGATCGCTTTTAGCGATAAGACCGCCCATTATGTCACCCTATGTAAAATGTCTACATTTATATCTATAATTTTTTGGTGTACCTATTATAGAGTATTTTATTCTGGCATCATCGGCTTTTAAACTTTGTAGTTTAAAAGCCGATGATGCCAGAATAAAATACTACTACTACTATACTACTACTAATATATTATACTGTTGTCAGTATGAATTGTTTTCATAAGTTGTTGCCCCTCATGTGCGCCGATTCTTTGATAGCTAAGATTCTTACCTCCGCCGCGCCGCCTCGTCGATTAATCACTGAAAAAGCGGGATTGCGCCTGCCGATTGGGCATGTCCCGCGCGGGACATTTAATTTTGGCCAAAAAATCAGGACGTCCCGCCTAAATCAGGACTCCTGACAACGCTGCTTAGTACTGTGGTCCTTTGGTGCGTCGCAATGGTCATCGATATTCACCAATATCATCGGCCCGATAATAATTATATCGATTTCGAATTGATGTGGGTATATTGGTATCGGGTTGGTGTCGTTATCTGATAATGTAAAAACGCCCATTAGGTACACAGGACATTTTAAGTTATAATTTATAAGGGAACAAATATCGAACCTAAGAATAACTATAATTCAGTTGATAATCTGCAAATATTTTATACTGTGGCATGGATTTTCGCGGAGGTAGCGTTTCAAAGGTCTACAGGCGCGAAAAACCTCGCCTTATTAACTACCTTGAAATGCCTTGCTTTCTCAAACACTTCGAAATATTTTTTTAATTTTTTGTGACCATGACAACCCTAGCTATGACACATGTAAATAATTTACCTAAGTCATGAGTTAACAATAGAATCGGGTCACGCGTGTTTTCAAAACACATACGGTGTGATTTTTACAGATTTCTTCGAAAGTTGTGTTGCATATTACATGAAAGTAAGGAAGACGAACACCATAATGACGCTTATAATCCTGAAGGGAGTAAACAGTGTAGTAGAACAACAGTCCTTTGAAAAAAAATATTGCATTGCATGCAAAATTGGAAACTATGAGCAGATAGTGCCCTTTTGCCAAATGTAACACAAAGATGTAAAGATTCATATTATACTTTAGATCTATGTTTAATCAATCAATGATTATGAAATCAATGGCCAACTTATGTTCATTATTAGTTTTATTCGCCTTGAGAATAATCTTCGCCCATGTAAGGTCAATTCAGTCCTTTTAAGGCATTTACCGTGTTTTATCTGTCCACAGATACTCTAGTAATTTGATCAGACCTTTTAACAAAGCTATCACATTCGATTTATCTCATTATCCCCGGTACTCGGAGTCGTTACTTAAAATTAATCAATCATTTACTTTAACTGACCAGTATATATTGGAACGCTGTCAGTCAAAAGTATGTCAGATTAAAAAGGTTTCAGTCTTGGTGACATGTGCCAAGATATGTAATTAATCAAAGTTAATGATTGATTAATTTCAAGTGACGTCTCTGAGTGCGGCAGTTAGTTAGGTACGTTTAGTAACAAGAAATTTCTAACATTATCTTACATGATTACATCTGAACTCGTGATAACATCCATCCATCCAACAAACAAACGGGAAACCATACAGCTTACAACATTCAAGAACATCTAAATAAACATCATTCTCTTGCCGCTATCCAAAAATATTTGGGGTCGCCGCAACATCTCTTTTCTTCCGCCATATCATCTTTCACACAGTCCATCCATCGTTTCTTTGGTCTTCCCGTATAGCCAACAACATTAAAGAACAATTAACATATTTTTAAACAGCATTAGGTATTTCTTTGCAGCACGCGACCGTTTCCCGTCGACATCTTCTACGGACGACAACGAGAGCGGCACAGATGGCGAAGCGGACCGCTCTCGTCGGGTCAGCCTCGTGCACGCTGGCATGCCCAACCCGCCGCCCGGCATGGTGTCCATACGCAAGCGACGCGGCAACCTGGCCAAACACTCCGTGAAGATACTAAAGAAGTGGTTGTACGACCACCGGTACAACGCGTACCCGAATGATGCTGAGAAGATTGCGCTGAGTCAGGAAGCCAATTTGACTGTTTTACAGGTGCGTTTTTTATGGAATTTTATCATAGTACTGCTAAATGGACGCAATATTGATTGTTACTAGTCCGAAATTATTTGCTGTTGTAAAAAAAATTTGCTGACCCAAGAAGGCCGCTGCAACCACAATCCAGAGAAGTGGAGGAGTTAGACTTCGACGACGACGCCTAGTGCGAATGCGGTGTTTCTGACCAAACCATGCCCCATCATTCGGAGTGTCCAAAGCGTCCATATCCTGCACTTCTGAGGACCTAAAAACACCACCTATTCCTTTAACACAATATGTTATATGTACATTTACCATCGACTCGAAAATAACAAGAAGAATGGAGCATACAAACTACCATTCACGAGATTAGTGACAGGATAACGCAGTTACAACAGACCAATTTATCAGTCAAGAGCGTTACTATTTCTATTCTGCAGTTAGCATCAATAAACATGCTTCTTTTCCCTTGCCTAGGTATGCAACTGGTTCATAAACGCGCGCCGGCGCATCCTGCCGGAGATGATTCGTCGAGAGGGCCACGACCCGCTGCACTACACGATCTCGCGGCGCGGGCGCAAGCAGCCGGGCACTTCCGGCGGCAACGCGAACTCCGCCGGCGTCGTCGTCGCCTCCTGGGATGGTGTTGAAGTTGAGGTAACTAGAATTACGTACATACTGGTAGATAGATAGATAGTTTTATTTATTTGCATAGAATGTAGGTAATTAATAATAGGGGTTAAAGTATGAAATTGCCGTTTTATTGTATTAGGTACTTCGAATTGACATAGAACCTTCATGGTTTGAGATTTTTGAGTGAAGCTTTTTTCACATGGTACATAAATGAAGTTCTTATTTAAAAAAATGTGCAATATTCGATTATCGACTTTCAGTTGTTTTTTATTCAGCTTAGACAAGAAAGATGGATACTTCGAAAATTCGAGTTATTTTTTATTACGAGTTCCGTGCGGAAATAACGCGGCAGAAACAGCTCGCAATACCTATGTTGCGTTTGGAGAGGGGACTCCTAATGAACGCACCGTGCGATTTTGGTTTAAACGCTTTCGTGATGCAATACAATATTTTTGAATCCTTACACGTTCTGCCTCATGACATGCAATTTTTTTTTATTAACTTATACTACAAATTATTATATTTACACAAATCAAAGTAATAAACATTGTTAACTAAGTAAAATAACTTAAGTTTTGACGAGTTATGGCTTACAAAATTATTGTCAGTTAACTTTGACACGCCATGTTGGAAAAAAAAATGTACCGCACTACCCTTGGTAAGTTATTTCAAAAGATGGCCCATTTAATCTAGTTTTTAAAATGGTACAACACTTGCCACTTTTCTTGCCAATGAAAGTGCTACTTTTTATTTGTTGCGAAGGGACCTCATGGAAAACTTAATCAAAATAAAACAATCAATTATCGTAACACTTTAATATCCTCCTAAAACTAAAGTAGATGCCCAAATTGTTTCCCTCCGGCACGAATACAAGCTCTGCATCGCCTCAGAAAAGACCTCTTCACCAGTCGTGCATATCTACTCGCATTTATTTCTTCTGGTGCTGCATCAATTTTTTGGCGCAACTGTAATAGATTACGTATTGGTTTTGTGTAATTTTTCTTTTATGCATCCCGAGTAAAAATCTACTGGATTCAGGTCTGGGGAACGAAGGGGCCATAAAATTGATCCAAGGCGTCCGATCCATCTGTCGGGATATTCTTCGATTAAATATTCTCTTACAGGCCAATGAGCTGGACAACCATCTTGTTGATTCCACATTTCTCTGTAAATGTTGAGTAGTACATCTTCTACCAATGTTGGCAAATCATTTTGGAGAAAATGCAAGTAGGTTGCGCCATTTAAATTTTCAGTCAGCTCAAATGGTCTAATTATTTGACCATTTAAAATTCCTGTCCACATGTTGACTTTAAATCGGTACTGGGATCGGTCCTCACGCATCAAATGCGTGTTTTCCATGTGCCAACCATGTAGGTTGTGTAAGTTTAAATAACCATCTTTTTTGAACATCGATTAGTCAGTTCATAAAATTTTATTTACAAGATCCGGATCTTCTTCACGAATTTTCGCCAACATGGTTCTGCAGAAAGCAATTCTGGGTGCGTGATCACGTGGTAACAAACTCTGCACACGTTGCATAAATGATACGGATGTAATTCGTATCGTCTTGAAATTCGATGAGCGATACTCTTCGGTACTCCCGTTGCAATTTCAATAGCACGTACAGTTACCCCAGAATATTATACCAAACCTCAATACAGAAACAACTAGACTGGTATGCTATCAATACTGTCTGATAGTTGACTTTTTTTTATAAACTATATATAAAGTATTAGCAGCTGAACTTAGTTTTTGCATACATAAATAGAGTAGAGTCAAGAGCAAACCCATCATCATCATCATCTGCTTGAATTTTCCATGTCAGTCTGCTATCAATTGAAATTCCTAGAAATTGATCGTCATTTACCTTATCTATTGTTTGTCCATTATGATTTATATCCATATTTCTGTCTAATATTCTTTGATAGAAATGCATTACTTTTGTTTTTCTGAAAGAGGATGGCGAGGTTGCATGTACAATGGGACCCACTGTTAAGAGCAGTGGTCGGAGTAGGTAAAGCTATTTTGGTTCAATGACCGCAAACATTGATGTTAATAATGAACATTCCCCGGGATTCGAAAAAAAATATTGTTTTTTTTATTAACAACGATAAAAGAAAGCTTGTCTTATGTATTGAGATTATGTATTGTAAGAGCGCCCGATATGTTACAGATTTTTTTAATATATATTTTTTAATTTCATTAACCTGAAACGTGTCCGTCTTATACTTACCCGTCGGAGGGATACAATCCCTAAAACCTACAATCATAACATTACAACATCACGCCTGTATCCCCCGAAGGGGTAGTAAAAGGTGTACATGATGGAAGGGCCATCAACGATAGTACTAGATTTCCGATGAGCGCATCAAAAACGGCCTGAAAAATAAGACCACAAATAATGTTGTGATCTTATTCTGCAAAATAGTTTTTTCAACCTTATTGCTTAGAAATTAAGTTTTATTTTCGATAAATATTTTTGTTTTTACTTCAAAACTACGTTTACTTTTCAATCCAAGTAGTAAATATATTGCAAACGATAATAAACCTCATGTTTGAGTTTTAAGGTTTATAACCAAGTTATAAGCAATCGCGGCCATTTGAGCGATGTGTTTCTGTTCCTGATCCTTAATCTAGCGTTATTGTTGATCCAAGACAGTACCCCACATTTTGTGCATTTTAGTTCCACATAATAGGGGTTACGAGTTAGAAATGAGGAGCAATAAAATCTCTGAAAACTCTTATTTTATCTTTAATAATTTTAAATTCAAATGTTAATTATAGTAATCTATGTATTTATTACTCCTATTTAAATGACTGTCCATTAATGTGCATGAGTTGTGCACACCTTTAAATGACATATTTACACAGAATGAAGATCCTCACTAAAATGTATTGTAAATATATCGTTTTTGTTTTTGATAAATAAATTATTGTCCACAGAACGACGCAGACCGCAGCGCCGAACAAGAATACAGCGACGGTCTCCTAGTCTACAGAAGTGACGGCGACGAAATTGCCGACGGAGAGGAGGGATACTCGTCCAGTGCTGTCTCAGAAGAGGAGGTCAAATACGACCCCTCTGTGTGGCAGTCCGTCATACGGTACGGACCGGAGGACCGGGAACTACACCCCGCTGCTAGAGGGTTGGTTTCTGATAGGCCTTTTGTTACAAGTGAAGAGGCTGCGGTATTTCGGTCTCACGATTGAATGCGGCGTTTTGTAAATTTGTAACGTTTGGGCAGCGAGTTAGTGTACAGTTTTACCCAGTATCTGGGTTGTGGAGGTCAGATAGGCAGTCGCTCCATGTAAAATACTGGTATTCAGCTGCACCCGGTTAGACTGGAAGTCCACCCCAACATAATTGGGAGAAGGCTAAGCAGATGATGGAATAGGGGGTTAGTGGGAACAACAATTAAAATTGTTTTTTTTTAGCTGTTCAGCATTGCGAGTAGATCCAGTTTAGTCAGTTCGAGTGCTATTTGAGTAGTTGTGTATTTGTTAGAATCTCGTCTAACTTGGCATGTTATTGAAGTTATCGTTGCGTCTAGCTCGTTCTTCGAATTGTATTCTCACTTCGACCAATATAGATAATTTTTTTTCCGCTTTAATACTCTTCGCTACTATTTTCAGTATGTAATTGCTTAGTAAAGTATACCGTCCCCCAGGCGCACGGCGGGCGTGGTGTCGGTGCGCACGTCGGAGTCGGAGGAGGGCGCGGAGGGCGCGGGCGCCAGCGCCGACGCGCCGGGCGGCTGGCACCCGCAGCTGGCGCACCTGCCGCAGTTGCCGCACCCGCTGCGCAGGCGCATACAGGTACCCACAGTCGGAGGAGGGCGCGGGCGCCAGCGCCGACGCGCCGGGCGGCTGGCACCCGCAGCTGGCGCACCTGCCGCAGTTGCCGCACCCGCTGCGCAGGCGCATACAGGTACCCACAGTCGGAGGAGGGCGCGGGCGCCAGCGCCGACGCGCCGGGCGGCTGGCACCCGCAGCTGGCGCACCTGCCGCAGTTGCCGCACCCGCTGCGCAGGCGCATACAGGTACCCACAGTCGGAGGAGGGCGCGGAGGGCGCGGGCGCCAGCGCCGACGCGCCGGGCGGCTGGCACCCGCAGCTGGCGCACCTGCCGCAGTTGCCGCACCCGCTGCGCAGGCGCATACAGGTACCCACAGTCGGAGGAGGGCGCGGAGGGCGCGGGCGCCAGCGCCGACGCGCCGGGCGGCTGGCACCCGCAGCTGGCGCACCTGCCGCAGTTGCCGCACCCGCTGCGCAGGCGCATACAGGTACCCACAGTCGGAGGAGGGCGCGGAGGGCGCGGGCGCCAGCGCCGACGCGCCGGGCGGCTGGCACCCGCAGCTGGCGCACCTGCCGCAGTTGCCGCACCCGCTGCGCAGGCGCATACAGGTACCCACAGTCGGAGGAGGGCGCGGAGGGCGCGGGCGCCAGCGCCGACGCGCCGGGCGGCTGGCACCCGCAGCTGGCGCACCTGCCGCAGTTGCCGCACCCGCTGCGCAGGCGCATACAGGTACCCACAGTCGGAGGAGGGCGCGGAGGGCGCGGGCGCCAGCGCATACAGGTAGTTCGTGTTACAAGAGGTTAACTACCGAGATGACAACTAATAGAGAAGTATGAAGAAAAAGACATGTTTCGCCGACCACAAATAAATTGTGATAAGGGCAAGGAAACGATGATGAGTTCATGAAACACAAAATACAACAACAAAAACGCAAGTGTCTCGTGACTGTCTAAATTAAATACAATCATAATTACCTATATAAAAAGCAAAATTATGTAAAAAAACAAACTCCTGTATGAGGCCAAAAGACTCCCATCTCACCATGATGCTGCAACACTTAAATCAGCCATCCGTTCTGCAAGCAATGTGCCCGTTGTCATAGCTTATGCATAATTAAAAAAACATTAATTTCAAAAAGATTACAGAGGGTTTTACATTTACTCCAGACTAGGTAAGCCTATAGACTTACCCAAGAAACACCTTGGTAACCAATATGGAATGTTTTCCATTTTATAGCTTCTAGGACCGCTAAGATTCAGACCTAAGCGAGAACTTGATACCTATGACTAAACTCCCCCCAAATGCACTGCACACTTGTGACTGTACATCAGCAAAGAAATCTCAGATTTTATTCCACCAACTGAATCAGACTGCTTGAAAAGTGACCTTGTTCTGAACTATTTAGCAGCAGTCATCTTATTTTGTCTTTTTTTTTATTATAATATTCTTTTTGCCAGGTGGTGCCAGCCAATGTAAGCAGTGAGGGTGAACGCGACAAGTTCAAGTGTCTGTACCTGCTCGTGGAGACGGCAGTCGCAGTACGTCAGAGGGAGAAAGAGGCAGAGGAGGTCCCTGTCTAGTGACCGACAGGTATGTACCCGACTATTGATCCACAACTATTTCAACGAAATTCGGGCAGACTTTTCGGCCGATACTGAGAACGAAGACGAAATGTTTTTTGGTAGGTGATTGTTTGGTAGTACAAAGTATATAATAAAAGTAAAAGAAATACAGAGAATCTTTCTTTAAACAGAACAGTTTAAACTGAAATTACACGGAAGATTACGCGCCCAATTTCAGCAATTTTCGTTTTAACGAAAACAAAGTTTAAAAAGGCTGGGCAAAAAAAAAACCTGCCTATCATTACTTAAGCTTTATATAAACAGAGAAAATCCATGCTAAAAATATGGACCCTATGTTTCTGTTACTGTTTTTATCAATCAATCATTGTTTTTATCCAATTCGTCTTTTTTCGTTTTCGGCTCTTTTTCGGTCGGTCTCTAATCTCTATTCAGAAACCATTACTATGCATCTCGTTTCGAGAGCTTATTCTAAGTAGAGAGATGTAGATGTATGTAGAGCATGTTCATTCGCACCATTAAATGAAGAATTTAAAAAAAATAGAATACCACATTTTTTTATTTATTTATTTATTTATAAAGAGGAGAACCAACAGCTGTAACAGATGTATAACAATTGCATATGTGACACAAAGCCAATTACAGGTTCTCACGAGTAAAAACAGAAAAAGTTATAGAAATCTTAAGATCACTGAAAAGCATGGTAACAAAAAAAATTAAAAAGAATTAAAATAAGGTACAATAGCACTGTAAACACTCTGACACCAGGTTAGGCACTAACTACTCACACAAGAAAGAGAAAAATAAAAAGATGCAAATACTACGCGCTTTTAAAAAAGTCGGAGTTCAGCCGAATGCGTGCAGAGTGGGATTTGGTGTTAAATGGGTCAAATGAGAACTCTTTACAAAGAATATTAAAGTCTTTACTCGCTCGCACTATGTATGAGTTTTGCCTGTAATTAGATGAGGATAAAGGAATGGAGATAGGGGGGATAAATCTAACTGACTTCTGAGGGACTTTGAAATACAGTTTATGCAGGAGATCAGGACAGTCAATCTCGTTATTTAAAATTTTTAATAGAAAGTTGCAATCTGCTAGTCGACGACGGTTGATAAGTGGCTGTAAAATGAAATTTCTTGCAAAGATTTATGTAATTCTCAGAATGGAATGGAATACGTAACCGAAAACAAAGAAACCGAATAAATCTTTTTTGTATACTCTCAATACGATTTATGTATTTGTCGTAACACGGGTTCCAAATTTGTGATGCATATTCAAGATGACTTCTAACAAAAGAGAAATGCATAAATAGAAAAGAATAGGTGTAGACAAATTACTTAATGGTTATAATATTAATTGACCATGCAATGAATGTGTGTTTGGATTGTATATTGTGTGTATCCTTCCAAAAGGAGCTCCACAAAATCCGTTTCTTGCATGTTCATTAATTGTTCTATGTATGGATTACCCAGAACAGGAGCTAACTTCAATACTATTCTAGTTCCACATGACATAAGACCTAACATCTACTATAATCTAGTTTATATTGTAACAATTTCTAAGTATTTTGTAATTGTTACAGATAATGCAGTATGGAGTGGACTCGGCCAAACGGAATTGTATGTTCAACACGCGGTATATAACGTAACAATCTTCCACTAATCTAGAGTTTAATGCCGTTCGTTTGTTTACAATCACTAATCATGCCGCCAGGTGACACTGGCCCGTTAGACCGCACCTATTGACTATGGTAGTGTATCCTTCACTTAATGTCAAAAGCACTTTTATTTGAATTTAGTACTTCAGTTCTATGTCTGCAAATGGGACTTTATATAGTCGGAGGTCCGGGTTTATCGACGGTTTAGAGACGGTTCGCCAAAATAATACTTTTGTATATTTATGAGAAAATGCAAACGACCGTAAAAAGTCGATGAGAAATGAACATTTATGACATACTCGTATTCAATCATTCAACTGATACACCCCACTAAACTATAATAGGTTTACTGGATAGCATCGATGCGCAAACTGTAACCATGAATTCAGCACATGATTTTAAACCTGAAAAAAAAATTGCTGTTCCATACATGTTGTCCGCGTAGGTATTGTACTTTTCTATGAAACAGCTTTTTTTTTTTGATAACCGACGCAAAAACTGCGGGTTTAGAATCATGTGCTGAATTGATGGTTAGTTTGCTTCGTCACTGTCCCTGCCACCCTGTGTGGGTTACCAAGTATACCGATCGTTTTCGCTAAAGCCGATAAACTTTATTCTGATAGAAGAGGTTTCTTTTAGTTGTGATTTCAGGATAAATTAGTTTTGTAAGTAAAATATCTAGACTGTTGTTACAAAAGTAGATGGTCGATATTTTAACTAGCACCAGCTGAGCCAAGTTGGTCCTGAAAAGATGGCGTCGTCTATAGGCCTTTTCTTCAGTTTTTATCAGACATACCCAAGGGATATTCTTTGGAAATGCATACTTCAGTTAGCAGGTTTATACATTTTGAAAGCTCTAATTTTAGAAATAAAAATTCATTTGCGTACAACAACACAAGTATAAGTTTGTTCTTAATTTATTATTTTTACAGACTAAAACATTTTATGATAGGATTATCTTTAAAGTTATTTACCTCAAAGATAAACTCAAAGGTGGTTTCAGTAAAATTTCAATTTGACATCCATTTTCGAGGTACTACAAATGTCAATGTACTCAGTATTCCTCGAACGCTGCGGCGTAAAACATCTTACCTCTAAAATACGTGATCGTAAATATGGCACATCGAGTTTAAAAAAACGCTTGGTTATGTAGAACATTCAACAACAGTAATTCTTACCTGTGTGACTGGCTCTTTCTAATACTCGGATGTGCGGTGTGCCATATACGACCGGGTACTGTAACTTAGAAACATTCTAACGGAAGAAGAATTGGCGAGTCTTTGCAGAACTGACGCGCAGAGTCAGCAAAAACCCCATTTTTTTTCTTCGAATAAACTGATTATCGATTTTTGTAACAACAAATGGCCATTTTGAGGAGGGATTTTGGAAGTTTAGTATATTATGACTGGATAAGGCCCGGTTTTTACTAAAACAAAAATAAAGAAAACTAACATTTATGAAGATGCACATGCTACTAAGTTGTAAATTGATGCATTTTAAAGCTGATCGATGTACTAGATCATAATCTATGAATACGGTAGTGTGCAATCGTATTACCTAAACTTTGGTAGTGCACGTTTTATAGTAAGATTGAAAGGATATGTATAGTGCATTAATTTGCATAATAAACATACATGGTGGTACAAATAAATAGTACCGCCATAAAAAAAAAATCTCCATGCCCATGTCTATATCCGAAAAAAATACACCATTTATGTTCCGCGATTCTTGATAGTTTTCGAGTAATAATATTTTATTTAAATTTCTTGAAGAATTTGATCAAAAGTTTTTTCTTAAATTAATGATAGCAAGATTTTATATCTGACAGAATATTCCATAACAATGAAAATGGCAAAAAAGCATATTGTGAAATAGCCGCGTAAAAATACTAATAATATTTTTGAAAGCGGTCTGCGGTTTCCCAGATATTTTTTTTTTTTACTATTACTCGAAAAGTACCAAGAATCGCGAAACATTCATGGGGTTTTTTCGGATAGCCCTGGATATGAGGCATCTATTTTTTTATGACGTCGCTATTTGGGCCACCCTGTATAAAATGAGGTGTGTGTGTAGATTTTTCTCTTGCAGTTTGTATTTTTATGGTGAATGTGTCTAACTGTTACAGGTTTTTGTTCGGAAAACGCCCTCTGTTGGCGCGACCACGCGTTTAGGTTCACGAAAAGTGTTTGAAAAGTTTTTGTTCAATAAGACTTGGCTTAATGGTCGCCTAGTCGGTTATAGTATTTGTATGAACGGCGCCATTGAGTATTAACCATTTAGAGTCCAAAAATAGTCGTAACACGTTACCTTTTATAATATGAACTTTTGATTAAACTATCATTAAATTCATTTACTTATAATAAAATCGTGCACTAGTAAAGTAGATTATAATGACTATATACTTACTATTTATAATATTTTTGTAGGATACATAATAAACGAATATATCAGTAGCCTTCCTATATTTATAATTAGAATGACAGACTGGTTAATCCCTATCTATCGGAAGTATTTACTGCTTGTATCGTTCCTAACTATCTAATAATATAAACAGTCTTGATTTATTATAAAATGAATACATTTATACATTAAATAGGGGTTGTGTATATTCATCCCATTAATATTAAATTTTGTGCAAAATCTTCTCATACTTATAGTCATGCCATTACGACTAAGAAATAAAGTATCTAGCAGTAGTACAAACTAGATACCTACCTACTCTTTTGCCTTAAATACTGATTTGAATATCGACCGAAAGAGGCTGCAAATTTTTAAACCCCTTTGAAAAAAATCGTATGCCTAGATAAATGGTAAAACAAGAAGTCTCCTGAAGAAGTCAACTCGGCTATGCGTTTAGGTCACTTCAGATTAAATAAAGTATAGACCAGCGGACGCATTTTATCACGGTTTTTGCTCCCAAACTGTGTGACTGTGCTCGCCCCGCTTTCTCATCAAAATTCAGGATTTAACGGCACTGCAAACATGTTTTTGTAGATTATTCAAAATAAGAGATGGCACTCGTTCCGATTCAGAGTAAAAGAGGGTACGTAACACACAAGCGCGCGTGGTGTTGGATTTATACGCGTAAGTACACACATTGTGATAGAGGCGTGCCTTACGGAGCGGTCCGAGCACATACATAATTTGTTATGCTAACCGTATCTGCCCGTTGTCACACACAGATTGACACATAAACAGATACATCACCACGACAACCAAACGTCACGCGAACTTGTGTGTTGCAAGACCCATACGCCGTATTAGATTTTTCGTCAGAAAAACAATCGTTTGAATAATATTCAATTTGATTAGTTTTCTTATAAATTGAAGATTCTTCATCAAAACCAAGTTGTTTTTTTTTTAAACCTCATTTTAAAAGCGTACTTGAGGTACACTAGCAACAAGTATCGTCATCCAAGTAAAATGCGACACGTCGCTACAATATTATTCTCTATAAAACATTATTATCAAAATGTAACTACCTACCCACTCCATACAGTGATACATTTCCCTTTATATTGACCGGCGTCCAGATACCTCATCAGCAGAGGTCGGAATTAGGTAGAGTTGTTTATGTACTTGCATCGAAAAGTTGATATTAATATGGATCTTCCCGGGATTTCTAATGGACAATCCCATGTGATAAATAATAATGAAAACCTCAGAGATAGACAGACAAATTAAACAATAGTTATATGTGCAACGAGAGAGCAAAGTCGTTTTTTGCTGTGAGTGCTGATTTTGAATCCTGAGTGTGGCGAGGGATTCAAAGGCACGAGATGCAAAAAACTTTGCTCTCGTGTAACACACATAACTTTTCACTTCAGCAGCGAGAACACTTTAGGAGATAAAATAATAAACAGGAATAGATTGAAATAATTATTTATTGTGAATCAAAATAATTAACAGTGTAGGTAGAGGTACACCAATTCAATAAAATGGAACATATTAAAAATTAAAAGTAAAATTACTGCAATTCTGCAGATTAAAAGTAACAGATTTATTTGGCAACGTTATAGTTGCATTGAGTTGAGTTTGATTATCTGGGGTTAAGGTTTCTGTTTCGGTGGCGGATTGAGAAGGAACAACGGTCAACGTCGGTGACTCTGATCGGCTTTCTGTATAAGTATACTGTGCGTCGTTGGAAGTGGATGGGCGTGGGTGAGACCAAGGATCCGAGGTCGAATTCAGACTTATTGTTTCCACTATACGACTTATTTTCTATTGAGTCTTCAATATAGCCTTCTGCAACCGTATTAAACTTCCACCCGCCGTGACGTTTTAAAGTGGCGAGATCGGCTCCGGAATCAGCCAAGAGCGTTGCCGAAGTTCTCCGAAAGCAGTGACCCGTGTATAGCTGAGGCTCTTCCAGTTTTAAGAAAAGTCGCAATTTCTCGCGGTATTGCACCTATTTTATTTACTCCCTTATGCTGTCTTGAGCATTTATTATTATGGTATAGTATAAAAAATCGGTCGATTTTTATATTGGCTGGACGTAAATTTTGGTATTTTTCTACAATAGTTACCTACATATTCTTCGCGTACGACAAAAGACGTTCGTCTTCGTATTTTTAAATTTTACTAACAGTAATTTATCTGAATGCTTTTCGATATTATTAACTGTTAGCTGTAATAGCTCGTTATTGAGACACGCTCCACTAATTCCTATGATCAGTACATCCTGTAATGAAAATATTACATAATTAATATGCTTAATTTAACATTTACAGCATCTTTTACATATCGTAATAAATATTTTAACAGTATTGGTAGCCAGACTAGGATTCATTGCGCCTCCAAAAATTAGTAGTAGGCAATAAGTACCTTTATACATAACAGTCTACATACAAATTTTAATAACTAACAACATAGATTCATAGGTACCACTTACTTTAGCGGCAAGAAAATTGCAGTCCGGAGCTTCATTAAGAAATTTTTCTATGTTAAGGGCCGTGAAAATTTTGGACTTTTTAGCCTTGTAAAATGCTGCAACTTTGCCTGGATTTTTAAGTTTTTTGATCGTATATCTGAACCTATTTATTATTATGGCTTTTAATGAGTTTTAGACGGAAAACCGACCTTATGTCTTGCCAGGTAGTAGCCAAATCTTTTTAAATCATCATGTTTTTCCGAATTACAAGCACTCTTAAAGTCATAGCAAAGTTGTAGGTAAAAGACGCAACTTTGCCTAGGAGGATATCTCAATAAATAAACAGTTGATCTTATCAGTTTCTTTTTTCCGTGTGCATGAGACACCGTGCTTGTCCACGGCAGTTCGATTATTGCCATAAAAGGATTTTTTTTTTCACAGCTAGTAGGCAAAGTTAAGTAAATTATGTCACTTCAAATTTTCACCCACTCGCACCGGTTTTTGTCGCACAACTGACAGAGTAACAATGGAGTTAGGTACAATTGTAAAAAAAATAAAAATATGTTGCCCTAATAATGTAAAGTTACTACCAAATGGTACAAAATAAGAAACAACTAAGCAAACGCGAAATATCGTAATCGAAACGAAATAGGCAAATTTGGGCTTTCTTGGCAAAGTTGCAGCATTTTACCGGTAGCATTAATGAAACTAGAAATAAATATTTACAGGTTAAATATCAGTTTTATTTGCAGTAAATACTTATTTTCGTTTAAATACAACAATAAGTTAAAAATTCAATAAATTACATTAAAAGACATAATTATCTTTTTGCAAAATTTATTTAGTTAGTACGAAATCCCGAACGTGCTTGTCTTTGAGGTCGAATTCAAAATCGGTACTTCGAAAGGGCTGGTCTTTGTCTCTCTCTCTTTCTAATGGTGGGAAAGAGATAGTGTGTGAATGTTTCGAATTGTATGATTAACCCAAGGCTGAACAAGAAATTCGCGGCTTTATGAAAAAAAAAAAGTTACTTGGTCTCACTCAGTGAGCAAAATCGCATTTTGCTCACTGATTTCAGGCAGCAAAATCGCATTTTGCTCACTGATTTCAGGCAGCAAAACCTACATGTTTGAGCAACTGAAGTGAAAAGATAATTAACATGCAATTTTTATTAGTATTTACATTAATTCACAATACAGATTATTAATAGTCTTAGCAAATTCTCTTACTTATACCTCGCCTTTTTTATAAATAAGAACATACTTTTGCTTCTAGCCTAGACTCGTGACGTGAGGGTTTGCTTATTCAAACGGCCTATCAGAATAATTTTACTTGTCCGATTCATTCAAAGTACCACTAAGATTTGAAGTTATTTAATAAATCGCGAGATTTAATTGCTCTTTTAAATTAATCTCGGGATTTGAGGCATATACACTTTATTATTTCGCTGTATGAAATCAGTGTAAGTACATAAATAACTACCTAATTCCGACCTCTGCTATTAGTTATGAAATATGCATTCATATTGAATGTCATATCCCAAGCTGTCGAAGGGCAGTTTGGTACTTAAACCCCTCCCATTTCGCCCTGAAATTTGTTTTGCAATAACCGACTGTATGGAGGTATTTACAGGTAGATTACATTAACTACTTCATACATATAAACTCGTGTCCTTGTATATAGTTTGTACACATACATAGTGTATGTTAGATCTAAAATTTTGTAGCTCCTAGTTATATGTTAGTGCCAATGAGGCAAGGTAATAGTGTTACATCTCACGATACGGATAATTCCCATGATAATTTATGTAAGGGTGATACCTATAGATAGCAAATATCATAGAAGTTGAATTGTAGCTATTTAGAGTTAAACTTATCAGCACTGAATTGCGGGAATCACTCTTAATATTTATTAATAAATTGTCAAGATAATTATCACAGTTATAATGTTAATTTTTCTATTCATTCTTATGAAATATCTATCAACTTAAGCAAAAGCTTTAAATGGAAGTGGAGACACATTTTTAGCATAAATGTTTCTCTTGTAAAAATATAATATACTAGATAGCAAGACTAACTACAAATAAATAAGTTTGGGTTAGCTTAGCTATCTAGCATAATGCCTGTCTTGTATGAATGTCTTAGACATTTAGAAAATCATTCAAATATAACAGCTCTATAAATCAATTTGCAATTATGTATGAGTATCGAGCCTTAGAACTCCAGTACACTAATTATTTTATGTATCTTATTGTTAAAGATTTAAGACAGTTACTTAGCAGTGTTTTTTATGATTATATAGGCTGTATTACCTGTCTGTACACTAAACAGAGTACTACAGAGCAGCATCACGCCTGCATTCCCCGAAATGAGTAAGCAGAGCTTGTGTAATACATCCATGATCGTTAGTTATTATTATCATCATCTACTATTTTTTTTTAAACGTGTGCGGTCGGAGGACCCGCGTCAGAGGTTCTCCGTAAGCATGAAATCCGTAGTTACGTGCCTACTCCGTATATCACCTACGGGCATAAGATTACTTTTAATCCCGAACTAAGACGGAATTACAACACGATTTAACAGATGTACCTCCTCGCGATGTGTTTTGTCCGTTCGAAAAATTTTATTTGTCACTTGTTTTGACGGATCAACTACTTTCGGACGGGCACGTATCTTCGTTGACGGACTTGGAGAACAGACCCCTTTGAACGAAGTTCCTTGTGCGATACTCGCACGCACTTACTTACACATTCGTATATAGAGAAAGAGAGAGGGAGCGAAGTCGCATGGACGCATAAGGATTTTTCCTTACGTGACGAATTCTACCAGTTAACTTCTACCGCAAGTCGTGTCAAGGAAGTTCGTTCCAAAAATATATTTTCTTCTTGCTATTATTATCAGCGTATTGGAGTTCTATGTAAAATGTATTTATTGGTTGTGAGTTTGGGGCGTCGCTGTGTGAACAGATATTCTATTTGGTAAGGCCATTTATGTATAATTTCGTTTGGTAGGCGTATTGAACAAAACAGACACTCCCAAATGTTGAATTTAGACGAGCTTAAAAATCTGTTTTTTACAGACAATTTTGGACGTAACTTTGGATTAGCAAAAACTTTATTTGCTCCAAAATAAGTCTATTTTTATAATAAGAAAAGGACTCGTTTTAGATCAAATAAAATGATAAACAAAATAACTTCAATATGTCTACTAAACTTTGAAGTTAGGGCTTCACGATTATAGGCGACGAATTAATAGCCACATGAATATTACGGGAAAAACATTATAAAGAATTCAAACATTAATTTTAGGATAATCAGTAGTTGATTAAATTATCAGCCAAATCTTACAATATTACTGACGGGTGTCGATTGAGATTTCGTCGTTATGATAGCTCGCTTATTTAATGGCAAAATCCTACCTACCACTTTATTTATATATAAAGCATATTTTTTTACTACAGAAAATGTATTTGTACCGCAATTTTTCGTGCACAAATCATGTTCTATGAGAATATGATACATAATTTTACTTTAGTTTTTAATTTTTACTATGACCTACCTTAATAAGGTACTCCATCGTCGTCTAGCCTGTTGCACTTACATTAAGCAGTCAATGTTAATTAGCTCTTAAGCCGTTTGTTTTAAGGTGACTTTTCGTTTAACTCTTAAATATAAGTAGGGTGTCATTTTTGTTTCTTAATTTACCTGAGTACAATAACTTAGAACTTAGTATTTTTTTGTTCATGTAAATACTCCTGTGTAAGATGCGTAATCTGTTAGTGAATAAAATAAAAATGATTTCAAAATAATGTGTTTTATTATAAATATTTCATAACCTAGTAATCTCATCAATTCACCATAACAGACGACAATATACTAATAACATTTTTAATAGAACTCGAGCACAGATAAAATTGATTTGGAGGTTTTGAACCTTTCTGAACACTAAAAAGGATGATGCGACAGGATGTTCCCACTGACCAATAACGATCGGACGTATGGCGTTGGAAAGCTCTTTTTATGACTGTCAGTTTCAAATCATTGTAGGAAAAAAGTTACATCTAAAACAAAGGCCTGCGTCATTGTAGTGTATAGTTATTATAGTTAGTAGAGTATACTCCTTGAGCTAAAACATCATTCGTTACAGTAAAACGTTACGTTTTACTCTACAAATAACAAAACAAACTAATCATCATTGTTCGTTACAAATATATAATGGTCTGTCTTGCCCATTAGATAAAGTAGTTCGGAATAAATCATCATTCAGTAAAGACGTGTGTGTTTTTTCTAAGAAGTCCTACAATCCATATTGAACCTTAAGAGCGTTTACTCGGTCCGTGCGCTGCTTGGCTTAAAAACGTGATTTTTCAAACCAGATTGTCCAACAACCACTAATCTTACAAACATAAGAAATACTAATAACTTTAGGAAATATTGTTGTCTGTTTTTCTAATTAAGAGGTTTTTTCGATTAATACAACATTTGTGAATACCATCAAGATAACTGAACAGAGGTTTACTTGATTTCACTTTCAGTGTCAATTTCGAAGCTAGTAATATCTGAAATTACTAATAGATCTAACAAACAAAATTTTTTATCTAACTGGAAATATCCTTAACAAAATTTGTAATTAGAAGGATTTTTTATTTTAGACTCATATCTTAAGAAATAAAAATCCAAAGAATATGATTTTTTTAGAAATTGCAGTCGATAAAATGATTATTTTCACCATCTACCTTACTTAATTTAATATAATTTATACTTATTTATAATAGAAGAATGTCTTCTTTATAATTTACACCAAAAAAAATCAACAAAAATAACTCTATTATTTTTCTATAAATATTTTAAAACTACTATAAAACTCTGCGTACGAACCGATTCAAATCAGTCGGCAGTGAGCCTTTCCAGAGAGCGGACACGTCGCTGGGCGGTCTCCCTGACCCCTGTTGACCTTTGTCGTGCGTACACGGATAGCAAATGTAAAGTGTAACCGTCAAATCTTAGTACTTTGGTAAGTAAATTATTTTATTTTTGATGACCAGCAATATTGTGTGATCGTAAGTACTTCCTTACTACATATAACCGAATTTATTTGATAGTGACAACAAAATTATGTTTCAGACGGAATGAGAAATAAATCAAAGAGAACTATAAGAAAGAGAAAATGGAAAAATTTTGAAAGTATGACTAAGGCAAGAGCTAAAAGGTTGGTTATGTTATATTAGCTTCCACCCGCGACTTTCAACCGCGTGAAATGTACTTATTTTCGACTAGTCAAAAGTGCCTGTACCACAGATTATTATGTGCAGTTGATGGCGCGAAGGACACTTGCGCGAAAAGACAAATGCGCGCATGGACTTTTGCGTGACATGGCCACCGAGGTTTACTCAGTAGAGTAACCATAACATCACGCCTGTTATTTTTATGTACTTTAGGGTGTTTTTTTTTTTGATTTTCCGGTATGAGTGTCGTTTTCATGGTTTTTGGGGTCGCTGATACCGAAAATGTGGTCAAATTGAAAATCCAAGATGGCGCCGAGGAAAATTTTCGGCTTTTTCATCATGGGTGTCGTTTTCATGGTTTTGGGGTCGCTGATAACGAAAATGACGTCAAAATGAAAATCCAAGATGGCGCCGACGAAAATTTTCGGTGTTTTCATCATGGGTGTTGTGTTGTTCCCCCCCATGTTCATAGTGTAGTAACATAGTAGATAACTATTAGTTACGCTAATTACGTTAATTAAAAACGCAACGCACGACAACCTACCCTATTAGAGTTCACTCACACATTTGCACGTGTACTTGATGTGTATTTGATTAACTAGTAGTAATAGATATTATAAATAATATTTTACGAGCGTTGTATGAAGTGTCCAATGTGTGATTATAGTTCAAGTGTAACGACTGACGTTCGGTTGACTGTGCGTATTACGTAGATTAATTAGTTTAGTCATTGATAGAAATGCATTTAATTTTTTTTTTCAGTCAAAAAAATGTTTGTTGTTTGCGGTGTGGACAGGACAGGAATTCGCTGTGAAGACCACAAAAATTACTCGAGACGACGGCTTTTGGAAAACAAAAATGGAATCTAAGTTATTGGAATTCTACGATAAATGTCTATTGCCTGAGATGATCGACCCAAGAAAAAGTCGGTCAGTGACAATTAGAGATGTGCGATTTTAAAATTAAATACTTACTCTAAAGTTAGCTTGTTTTAATTTATTACAACAGTTCGATCCAAAAAATAAAATCATAAAATACATCCTAAATAAATAAAAGTATCAAAATTATTCGTGCTAGCTGTTTAGCGCTCCTGCACACAGAGAAAACATTGTACTATTGTAGTGTGCCGCAGCGCGTACGCCGTTCGATAGATCGTGTACATTTTGACTTGGGCTAAATCGAACCAACGCTCTTAAGGCGCGGACTGACTACGATTTTAATCGCTATTACCGCACTCACACAACCGCATCTGCGCGTTTTACGGTAATGCACACACTCGCAAACGCTAACACGGGCGTTTGTGTGCTCAAGGAAAGTTGCATAGTATACGTAAGGAAATCAGATGTTTTCTGTTGAATATACTTACTTATGACGTGCGTTCTAAAATTCGATGTAATTACAGTGTCGGTTCATAATATGATACAATAAATAATTACACATAACAATTAAAAAAAAACAATTAAATCACTACTGTTTATTTTTATTACAGTACATGATAAACAGGTCAAATATAAACATTCCGAATTTTACCCGACTGCTCTAGAAGGGGAATTATGCTTTTCGGGTGTAAGTCAGTATCAGGGATGGAAGGGTTAATTAAATGGGTAGTTATGCCATTTCAAACTAATGTTTGTGTTTTAGATAGGTACTTAGTGGGTGCGGTAAAAAAATAGAAAACAAAACCAACATAAAGGCCCTCGGACCACTTAAAAATCACATAAACTCTAAATAAATGCAATAATATCACAGCTCCAAAGTGACAAATGCCATAATGTTTCTAAGAAAATGCGGAGCCGGGACGGAAGCTAGAATTCTGAAAAATTTAGACGATAGAGGGATCATCCACGGGAATGGAAGCTGCTGCTGGCTGAATATTAGTTGGTATTTGTTAAAATTGGTAAAACAGTGCGTGAATTGAACTAAAGTTCTGTGGCGGACTACTAAGGCTACTCACTGCCTAATATTGAAGTGAAAATTCAGTCTCAGTGGAAATATGGGCAATAAAAATAAAATGTTGCGAAAGAGTTTTACAAGAAAAAGACGAAAAACTCGAAAAAATGATGGAATGTTTGGGTAAGTAGGATGATTACGGTATTGTATCATAACATTTGAAATTTGTATTTAGTTTAGTTTACTTACGAAACTGTATAAATCTATAGAAACGGTATTGACAATTTCTACAAACATTTTGCTAAATCCAAAAACAAATAGGTGCACTCTATTTTGATGTCTATAGAATGCATATTTGAATGCGCCTAGTGCAAACGTCTCTGGTCGAAGCAACCATCGAGGCGATAGCCATATTGCAATAGTAGGTATAAGTAACAAAAACAAACTTGCAGATAAATCAGAGTGCGTTCGTAATTATTATAATAATATAAATATTGCACTATTTATATATAAAGCATTTTGATTCTTTTGTAAGATTATTTTTATAATATTTATTGAGTCATTAGACCAGTGCCGATAATTTTTGAAAACGAAAAAAATCACAGTAGGATGAAACCCATTGGAAAAGAAAGAGAATATAACAAAAATGAAAGGAAAAATAATTTACGGGCGATCCGAGGTCGGGAAGTGGGGGTTTAAGGGTAAAAGGCGGTTTATCTCGATTTCCGGCAAAACTACAAGTCTTATGGAAAAAAGTGTAACGGCAAAGTTGTAGGTAATAAAAAGATCTACAACTTTTGTATTCACACTTTTTTCAAGTAACCTCAAAATTTATGTGAAAAATTCAAATAACCAAGTTCTTGGTTTTTTATTTTTATCTTTTACACAGCAATTATTTTTTTACCGAGTTTTTAAAAAAGCAGATATTTTCCCGTGAGAATTTTCGATTGAAAATTAGGGTGCTTTTTCGATATTAGGTCAAAATAAGGTGAAAAAAATAAATATTTTAAATCAATAAAAATACAGTGTACATAAAAAGGTAAGTATTCAGCAAATTTCGCGAAACAAAAAATGCTGTGTAAAAGATAAAAATATAAAACCAAAAACTTGGTTATTTGAATTTTTCACATAAATTTTGAGGTTACTTGAAAAAAGTGTGAATACAAAAGTTATAGATCTTTTTATTACCTACAACTTTGCTATTACACTTTTTTCCATAAGGCTTGTAGTTTTGCCGGAAATCGAGATAAACCGCTTTTTACCCTTAAACCCCCACTTCCCGACCTCGGATCTCCCGTAAATTATTTTTCCTTTCATTTTTGTTATATTCTCTTTCTTTTCCAATGGGTTTCATCCTACTGTGACTTTTTTCGTTTTCAAAAATTATCGGCACTGGCAGGCCTCCGTCACTCCATGTACTTGCGCGCTATAATTACCTACCGCTCGAGCGAGCGCTCTCGGATCGTTTGCGGTCCAAATTCAGTGCGGTTTTCACAAGCGAAGCGCACGCACGTTGCTCAATTTTATAATCGTTCCGTTCGTTCGTACGCGTACCTACGATGCTTTGTGATACACATGTAACTTTTAAAGTGTTTTATTTTACCTACACAGTGACCTATATAATTATCTTTTATCTAGACGTATTGCACAGTCAGCACTCAGCACCAATTTATAAAAAAAATATTTTATGAACGATACAATTTTAAACTATGTACCACCTATAGTCAGACAGAAGTAGTCAGATCAGAACATATTCACAGTTCTCAATAACAGACACTAAAAGCTATATTAATTTAATTTTATCGAAGAGGCAGCCCTGCGATTGCTGTAGGATCACGCGGTGCGAAGCAATCACAACTGTACGCTTGAGCATTTAGGCACATTTTAGCATGCAGTGGTTGCTGAGGCGACGGAGTAGGCTATTATCTCAATAGGTATTGGAAATTTAATCATCCTACTTACCCAAACATTCCATCATTTTTTCGAGTTTTTCGTCTTTTTCTTGTAAAACTCTTTCGCAACATTTTATTCTTATTGCCCATATTTCCACTGAGACTGAATTTTCACTTCAATATTAGGCAGTGAGTAGCCTTAGTAGTCCGCCACAGAACTTTAGTTCAATTCACGCACTGTTTTCAGTCATAAATTACTTGAAAACTACAATCGAATTATGCACAGAGCGTCCAGTGCCAACTATCCAAGTCGAGCGCTGCCCGACGACTAAAGTATGACCGCGTAAACTATTGTCACCACTATGGAGCGTCAATAAGATTGAAAATTGAAAATGATATTTGTGTTGAAATGTGACGTAAGCTGCGAATGGGCGTTTATTTTACTGCTTTTCTTTAGATTATTTAAAATATAGACATAAAATTTAATAATGGTTTGGTTAAAGTTTAAAAAAAATGGAAAACCTACTAAATTCTTAAAAAAAAAACTGTTGTTATCGCTGGAAATACAGAGATCTTCGACGTCAAAGTTTATTTTTGTGCTACAACTTCCCAATTTTTTATTGGGAATATCAAACTATTATTTATTATTCTGTTCGGTTTAAATTCTTCTTTATACCCTTCTCTGTTCACTGTATTTTTCGCGTTACTTATTTTTATTACATTACGTCATACTCGACGTTCTAAGAAACCAATTTTTGGGAATATTGAGATAACACCGCGCCTTAATCACTTCAACAATCATTTTTATAATATTGATAATGCAACACAATAATTGTGACCTTTTAGAGGGACCGCTACGTAAGGGGCTGTTAACGTATTCTCATCTTAGAGAATATATCACGGCAGAAGCCTTACGAACACTTCCATCTCTGTAAAAGTACAAGAACGAATGCTCTAGTACGTTCATAAAACTACTCCGTCCGAGATAAGTGCGTCGCATTCAACGACTCTGATAAGGCCGAATGCCTGGCCAACAGCCTAGAGTCCCAATGTTTTCGCAGCTCTCAAGCAGTAGTCCAAGTGCATCTTGCCAAGGTTGACGCTGAAGTCGGAACGTAAACCTTCCCTCCCACCCGTTGAAGACCCAGATGATCCTCTGCCTCCCGTCACTCCAGACGAAGTGCATGACATCATTAAAATAGCGTCGGTCTCGGAAAGCCCCCGGCTCTGACGGTATCACCAATAATGTATACAAACTCCTACCTGCTCCTCTCAATGTTCTTGGCAAAATCTACGAGGGGAAAAAAAGAGCCTCATCACCAAAGAGCAGTTTGGTTTCCGAACCGAACTCTTTCATCCAACAAGTCTATTGCATCGTAGAGCACTTAAGCGCTGGTTTCCAGCCCAACGCGGTGACGGGCGTGTTATTCTTCAACATAACGAAAGCATTCGACCAAGTCTGGCATAACGGCTTAAAAGCTTTACCAACTCGGACTGCCAGACCGCCTCGGGCTCATCTTACGAGACGTATTGTCGGATCGCACCTTCCGCTATCGAATCATGGGTTCACTTTCCTCCGCTAACTCCATTCGCGCGGAAGTCCCTCAGGGCTTCGTGCAATCTCCCCTCTTCTTCACGTTGTTCACGAGCGACATTAGCAAGAGTAACGTGCTCATATACCACGCACCAACGGCAGAGGCAACTGCAGCCGTCGACACTCGTCGGCGGCAGCAGTAGACGCGTCGGTGGCTGCAGTCTATGTAAGCACCAATAGGGCTTAGTTGACTATTCGCCGCCGATACGGCCATTTACTACACTGGTCGCTGTCAGGACTCTACCGCTCGCACTCACCAAACCTCCGCAAACGTCTTAAGCGCTTGGTTCCGGAAATGGAGAATCGAGGTTTACCACACTAAGAGTCAGGCGGTTGCGCAAACATATTACTGTTATATTTTAGTTGACAGAGATCTGATAAATGCAATATAACATTATTATTGCTTTTGTCTAACTGGACGGCGGACAGCGGGGTGCTGTGCACATGTAACATCTATATTAAGGCACATCGGTTTTACAAAGCATGATCCCTTGAGTCCTCCAGCAGCATGCTTAAATTAAGTTATTGTTGACTTCCCTTACGTCACTGCTTGTTAATTATTTTTTTGTTTTCCTACAATACGATTGATTAACGATGCTATACTCTATTATATGATTTTTTTTAAATAAAATTACACATGTTTTTCTTTAACCTGTATTTTTTCCCAAATTAATTGAGACTGACCGCCGGCGCCGTAGCAATAAGTGACAGTTATGAAAAGAGCTATTCAACAACATATGGCGGTCTGGTTATTATTGGTCGCAGGGGACGCGTCCCATACATTTTCGCCCATCCTCCTTTTGAACTAGAAGTAATCTCAGTTGTGATTATGGAGGGTAGAGACAAGGAGAACTATCTCTCATGGGGAGAAAGTTGAAAAAGTGTCCAACTTAAACAGTAAATAATAGTTCAAAAACCCTCCAAAATTGCGCTAGCGTAGGCAAATTGTGTGGTATGAATGTAGCAGTTGTTATCGGACAGTAACCATGCCGAGTTCAAAAATTAACGGATTGAAGTATGAGTCAGAAAATTTATTATTTTTAGTGACTAGAGTAGTTAGTGACAGTCTAGTATACCATACCTCGACAATTTACGTAGTCCAACATTAATTTGTAAATATAACCTAAAATTATTGCTTTTAAAATTTACCCGGTGGCTACTATAGCGCCACCCTTATGTAGCACATTTTGACGTACATTTTTCATACACAGAGGTAGTTCTCCTTGTCTCTACCCTCCATAGTTGTGTTATAAAACAACACAGGTAATACAAATAATTATTTTCTTTTTTATGTAGCAAGGAACATCGCGGAACTGCGACTAGAGCTTTTGAGACTTTAATTTGTTTTTAATTTATACATCAAAATCAAATGAACGGTACCTACATGCCTTTCTAATTTACTAATAATTATTACTTAGTTACCTTCTTGAAATGATAATATAGGTATAAACTGTTAGATATTATTGTATAAACTAGCTGACCTGACTGACTTCGTAGACCCGTCCAAACTTCCATAGTTCATACAAAACTCCTATAGAAAATAGGATGTTCAGTTTTTCCGGATTTTTTTTCAAATTTTTCTTCCAGGGTAACCTAATTCGGACGATTACGAACATTTTAAAACAAAAAATAGCCAAATCTGTGCAGCCGTTCTCAAATGATGCGCTTACCAACGAACCTAGCATTTAATTCGTATTTATATAGATAGATTAGTCTGCTTTCACGATATCTAACTTGCTCTTGAAGCTGTTCCGTCGCTTGGCCGCGCCGGCGCCGAGGTCGGATCCCGGCGACTTCCTCTTACCGGACTCCTCCCCCGTGGCATCAATCATAATGTCCTGCGTCGGTATCTCCAGCAGTAAGTGGTCGAAACTGCTGCTGTTTCTACCCAGCTCTTGTTTCTCATCTGTAGACAATATCACGTTCGTGTCAATGTACTACTACAACTGTACAAGAATCTATTAGCGCGTGGCAAAACTTGGAACTAAAGCCGCCATCTTGTTTTTTTTCATACAATTTCACAAATGTTTACTAACAAAACACCACTGTCTATGACATTCAAGCACCAAAAGATCTCTGTCGTCTACAAAAGTTATATTTACAGTTCTTTCAGTTATTTTACATCTGTTTGCATCACTGTCAAAATTACAGTGATGTTTATTGCCATTGCAATAAGGTTGCTGCCATTGACATGTCTGTCAAATTCACAATGATCTTTATAATCGTTACAATAAGGTTGCTATTAAGTTGCTGCTGTCAGAGATAAAATAACTGTGGACTGGAATGCTGTAGCTATATTGTTATAGGAACAAATATTACTATAACAATAGCTGCTATGAGTAATAGCTACTGCTGAGCATGAGTTCCTGGGTTCGACTCCCAGGTCGGGCAGTGTTATGTATTGGCTTTATCTATCAGGAATTTCTCAGTAGCAGCCCAGAGCCTGGATTTGTTCCCGGTTGATGGCAATAGGCTTGCTATTAGATGGATCTTGTAGTATGTACTATAGGTACACCTCTGCCTAACCCGGGGTATAGGTACTATGTTATGTTATGGTAATAAATATTCTTGTAATGGAAGTGGGTTCACGTCACTGGTGCAACAGGGTGTTCCAGGCTTCAAATTTCTGACTGACCCACTCCTCTGTTTAATTGAAATAAATGCATTGCTTTGTTTGAAACCTCTCTCGTCAGTCCGACACTTCAATCAGCTATTGCAACTAGGTAATAATACTGTAACTAAATTTTGCCACTACTTAAGTTTTTTAACAACTAAGCCAATATTCTATAGTTTAAAAAAAAACTTCTGCTCTAGTCACAGTTTTTCATTCTTACTGGACTTCTTATTATTTTAATTAGGTGCATGCTATTTTCTGCATTTTGGTTAGGGAGGAGTAAAAATATGCCTACCATAAACATTCGCATGTTCTGATAATGTACTTATCATAAGGGAGAGAAAGGATCACAAACGAGGTAAATAATTTAGAAAATGTTTGAATGAAAAATCATTTAATTGAACAAATAATAGGTAAACTTATAAAAAAAAGAGATACAAACTCATTACCTGTTTGTTAAAAAAGAAATTTAATGAAAATAAAAAATCATAAAAAACTGCCACAAGAGCATACAATGTTAGATACCTAACTACCTACTAAATAATTTAAAATATATCAAAATTACTTTTAGAATTAATGACTCCTAGTCATAGAGCACCACGGAAGGGAGTAGCCATACGCAGGCGTTCCCCTCTGCCAAAGTACAAGTCCACGCGGTCCTATGCGTACAATAAAACTAGTTACAGCCGCTCCATTCACTAGACTAAATCTAACTGCGCGGCTGAATCGACGTCCCACAAAAATGCCGGATTGTTCAGTTTTTTGCTGCAAATAGAGATCTCCCACGTCAAATTTACAAAAAGATGATGTTACCTTTCGTATACTTATAAGTAATTTTTAATCAAATTATTACTATTTACTCCTTTTTAAACTTATAATTTACAATAATAACGGTCGTGTTGTTTCGGATTCGTTTACCAACACAGGCCGCTCGCCTTCATACAACATGCGGATCGGTCGAGCGACTGATCCGAGTGTTGTCGCTATCACCGAGCGATAGTGTTGTTACCGGTTTGTAGATAGTTAGATATCGATAAAAATAGCAAATGCAAAGGACTATATACAGCTATGCCTCTCGTGCATATAATCATTTTTAAGAGTTTGTCTTCTGATTTAATTAATATAATTATGTATATGTATTGTGAGCTTTTTTGATATTGTCTAATATTAAAATTGCGTCAAATTAAATATAATATAATACTTACGAGTATTAATACATTACATTAAAACTACTAAGTGTGAAGTATTTTATTTGTTTATTGCAGTTTTCTTAAAGATCCGAGTTTAAGGGATATATGGAACTTAAACCTGATTTCCCTAAGTTCCCTGAGTTCTCGAATTTATCGGTAATGCGTATCGACAGTTGGTACAGCCGCGGCTGTACACAACTTGTCAATGTAGTTGTGTCACTTCATTACACAGTTGTGACACCGACTGCATCTATGTGTGTATGAAATTGTTATAATTGTTATGTATGGGTTTCGTAGTGACAGCCGATTGTTTTTGTGTGGGAGTCTGAGAAAGCGTGCGTGGCGCAGATTTCGCCCCTCAAAAAATGACAGACAATTCTGTATCAGGAACACATGCTATGGCTACTCCCCTCCGGTCCGCCGGTGGCCCGTGTTGCTCTATGCTCCTAGTGCTAATCAAAAATATAAAACTACATGACCATTATCACGGGTCTTTAAATAAATAACAAAATACGGTTAATTGTTAGATGAAGTAATGCATTTAAAACAACCAAGATATTTTCCTAGGGTAGTGTGATCGCAATATCTATTCTTTATAAAGGACTATTTATGCCGCGCCGACTCCTGGCTGAGGTGCGGTTCTATTATTACATTACGTAGGTTCAGTCAACCCGCACGTCATGTTTGTGGTAACACTTGAACTACTAAAACTGCCCTTACTGCTACGACATAAAGGCGTTGTCGATGTCAAATTTTTACCATGGACGTGCTGTTAACTATACATCATTGTCGTATAGGAAGTAGCATAAACTAAACTTATCTTTTTCATACAAAATGTTCCCACCATTGCTTATACGCACCACGGTATGAGCAAGCCTAAATGTTCCCATTATTACTACCATTACGTGCCAAAACTGCATCTAGGATAAGTCCTAAAACTATCTAGTAAGATGTTGGTAACATAGAGCACGGAGACGCGTCGGCCGGCGCTGCCAGAGGCGACATTGTCAACAGTTTCCATACAAACCAAGTGTATCACCGTACTCACCGTTTGGTCGCACTACGACACGAATGACGTATAGAAACTAACGGTTAAGAATGGCTTCCGCGACCGAAGTTGTGCGCTCAACGAATTTGATTAGTACCTACTGCCATATCTAAAGCTGCCGGGTGCCGGGTGCGGCGATTCTGTGCTCTGTGTTGGTAACAATAAGTGTTTCTAACCAAGTCCTTGTTGCTTCATGAGTTGTTTCTGCCGGAACTCCTCTTGTGCTTGCCGCTGGCGCCGCTTTCGCTCCGCTCTCGCCTCTTCCTCGCTTAGCCCGTCCAGTGCCATCTTGGCTGGCTCTTGTTCAACAAACACTTCTTCATTCTCCAGCCGGGTTGGTTTTGGCGGCTGTATATGATTGGAAATGGGTAAAATTATAAAAATAATAGGGAAAAGAAAAAATGGGAACCAAAATAGCAGTAAATTGCCATATTTATGACGATTGGCAATCCAGCGAATGTGTTAAGAAACTTATAATAGCCACTAAAAGGATGTTAATAAAGTAATAAAAAAACAATAACCTATTTGAGAACTTCCTCGTTTTTTGAAGTCGGTTAATAAAAAGGAAAACTAATAAACTTAACTATCAATTAAACATTACATAAATTCAAACACTTTTATTTAAATAAAAACAGTTGTAGTAAAACTACATACTTTATATCTATGTACATTCGCAATTCCATTCGTTTAATACCTGATTATGTAACGGTCGAAACCCAATTCCTAATGTAATCTTCATATGATGAAAGGAAAAATATTAAAATATCATAATTTTCAAAATAGAGTAAAATTTTACAGGTGATTCATAAATCTATTTGATTAAATCTAGTAAAACCATCACACAAGTGCACATCAATAAGATATAAGTAGGTGTGCGAATTTGAATGCTATTCTGGGAAAAATACAACATCAAGACAAAAGCAGACATTCACAACACTCGTAACACACCGACTTCTAATAACGAAGCGACGCGACGAGGACGCCTGACGTCGGCAACACTTACAACTACATACAACGTGGAAAAATTACGTAAAAAATAGTTCACCATTTTTGAGATTTCAAACTTACCAATATACCTAACGTACCTATAATACATTTACTATTCTCAAAACTACTGCAACACTCGTGTGAGCAGTGTTGCAATAAACTTCCAAAAGTGTATAAGAATAACTCCCTGATAAAATACTAGTTGCTCTTGCTAGTGAGCCGGGTGGCTAGCGGGCAAGGGGGCTGGGTGCGGGCGGCGGCTAGGCCTTGTCGGGCGAGGCAGACGGGGCCGCGTCCTCCGGAAACTGCTTCTCCACCTGCTCCGCCACCCACTTCTTGACCTTCTGCTCGGTCCAGAAGCCATCGTAGAAGATGGTGGGCTTGATCCAGCAACCCTGCGCCGGCGCCTGCGGAGCGAACGCGGCCTCGTCGGGCCGGCACGCTCCGCGCCCGTTCATCACGAGGTTCTTGGGCGGCAGGTTGAAGTTGAGGTTCACGTTGCCGGGCGGGCGCTCGTAGCTCTCGTACGCGAAGTGCCAGCCGCCGCCCGGGTACTCGTAGTACGCGCCCGGCAGCACGTGCGGCGAGGGCCCGGCCACGCGCGGCCCGTAGCCGCCCAGCACCGGCTGCAGCACGAAACTTACGTTGGAGTTGGGCCGCGCGTGCGCAGGCGGCCCGGCGGGGCCCGGCGCCGGCCGCGCGGGGCCCGGCGGGGGCCGGTTGGCGGGCGGCATGGCGGCGCCCAGGACTCGCGCGTTCTTGGGGGCGGGGGGCGGCGCGAGGGGGCCGTTCTGCACGGGCGGGGCCGCGAGGGGCCCGGGGGCGGCGGGGGGCCCGGCGGGCGCGAGCGGGGCCAGCGGGGAGCGCTGCGCGGGTTGCGGGGGGGTGACGCTGTCGGAGCCCTTGCGTGCGGCGCGTTCGTACGTCATGTTCGTCATGTTCTTGGGCTCGACGTGTTTGTTGGCGACGTTCTGGTTGTTCTCTATGGCCGGCTCAGGTACGTTGGCAGGCGCCTCTGCTCGATGAGCTTCGAGTAGCTCTGTCAGCTCGGTAGCCACACTTCCACCGAAGCTCAGCAAAGTCTCGCGGAGTGCATTCGTCACTGCACACTGTAGATACACAAAAGTAATATAAAGCACTTGTCGAACAGCGAAAACAACAGATTTTCTAACTTTAACAACTACTACATATTACTCAGATTCATTTCATTTTATTTATACCTTTCTAGACTTGTAAATGGCGAATCCCTTAGAGGTGGCGGCTGAGGTAGCATAGCCGATGTTCTCCCGATGTATGTCAAAGCTCTTCACTGTTATGGAGACAAATGCAACGACTCCCGCACAGTACTTGCCATTTGTGAAGTCAACAAAATCTAAAACAAATGATTTAGGCCAACTGAATAAACATGATGGGATAATCTATAAATGTTCAAATTATGACTATTAGATTTCGATAAATTATATTTATTTTGTAAATTGGTGATTAAATAACTTAGCAACATAATTTATTTTATTTAGATGATGCTGGTGTTTCATAACTTCTTCAAAAAGAAACACCAAAACTATCTCCGAGGTCAGTATCTTTAAAAGTACATACATTTACACTGTAATGGTGTAAATAGACCACGTAGGACCTACGTATGGTGTGGTGTGCTCTCTTACTAAGAAATTTAAGATGCAAAATACCTTTAGCTTTAACATTTAGATTCAGTTTTATCAATAACTTCAATGAGTAATTTAAAAGCTTACCTAGCTCTTGTTTGCTGACTGACCAGCTCCAGTTATTGAAGCCCCACTGTGAGTGACCGAAGTTGATCAGCTGCTGTCGACGTTGCTGCTGATCACTGTCCTCTTCTAACAGCAGCGGGTCTGGCACTGCCGCACACTCCGGCTGAGAAAAACAACAAAATGAAGGTTTGGTCATGTTGAGAGGATGAAGGAAAGGCAAATGTAAGTGGTAACGCAAGAGGGGACACCTTAGGAGGATTTATAGTGGTCAGAAAGGTCAGGCGCAAAGTACTCACAACAGGCGTGTGTTTGACCAGATGTACAAATGTAAACGAGGCAAAAGGAGTATGTAAAGATAGTAGCAGGTGGCCTTCTGTAGTTTCTGCTTACCCAATTGGGAAGCAGGAATGACTTTATGTATGTATGTAGAAAAGAAGAAAAAAAATCAAAGAGTATTCTAACTATATATCTATGATCAATGATCATAATAGTGTATACAAGTTGTTTGAATACACTCAAATCAGAGAATTTCATAACAAAGTACTTAGTACATTTTTGGCTGGCCTGCTGGCGAGCATGCCATAGACGTATACACCTGCTAAAACGAAGAACAACGAGCTAAATAACAGGGGGGAAAATATACAAAAAATAAAAAAGTCCTAGGTAGGTATTATATTCCTATGAGCTGAAAATACCGTGTATTGGTACCTAGAAATATTAATTACGTTTAGTTGTTCCATTTTTTTACTTCACATATTTTAATATTAAACGTGATTTCAGTTTAGAATCAACAATTATTGTAACTTTATGTGCCGCACGTAACGTAATGCACCGAAAATGCGCTAAATTAATATTGACAGCTAGTATTGCACTTATTACCAACATTGCTTGCTATGTAGTTTTATTGCACTTTCTATCTACTGTGTACTTAGAGACCGGGTCAATTACCATTTTAATACTGCAATTAACGACGGGGAATCCAGGTTTTCTTTGCATCGTTGGCGCGCTTAGCTATCAAGATGCCATGTAGTTTCTATATTAGGTACTTCTGTATTTGTGTAAATAATTCTCTTATTGAACAACTTAATTTAAGTTGTTTTCAAATAAAGGGCATTAATTAATTCCCAATTCCCAACAAAACAAGTATTGACATTTTGCGCGGAACCTCCGTTTAATTTTTTTTTTTTTTATCCGTTTCACAGACCACAGCTATACTATCTCCGCTAGGAGTAATAGTGTTGTGTATACTTTATTGTAGTCTGTGCCACAGAGTACTTTTACGTTATTCTCGTTTATTACGTTCTCTTTGACTTTTACTATACGGGCATCACAGACCCAGAGCACCTTATAATGGGAGCGTTCCGAGTTGCGCTGTAATCGATTTGAGCGTGCTAACGGGCGCGGGCGTACCGAATTAGCGTGAGCGCGATAATAATGTCCCGTGAATCGTCAAAAATGATGGTACGGCGGCATTTTCGAAATTAATCTGTAAAATCCAAGACGTAACAGAATATCTGAAATGAGTTTTAAACTCATGTGAATTATGTTTAATTATTGTTGCGTCTATGTTATTTGTAATTCTTGGTAACAAGTACGAGTGTAATTGTATTTTTATTAATTATTTTTAACATAGCCAATAATATTGACATACATAGGTATAAATATTGTACACCCATGGGTATGTTACAGTGATACAATAATGCTAAGTGTAAGAACGGTCTTTTCGGGTATTTTTCTTCGGGGTAAATCTTTGGCGGAAGCATGTAAATACTGTAATATAAGCACTTCGCCATCCGTTTCATCCCTGGACGAATCGTTGTTCTCAAACTCAAAATCTAGTTATCAGAGTCGATAGAGTAATCCAACAAAATAAAAGTGCCATCGCAGAAGAATATCCAGTCGGTCTTTTCTGTGCAAGGTTTGAGGTTGACGTTGAGCGACCACTGTGAGCGCTTTCACCACAGACTACAATATAGTATAGGATAGCTTTCACTGTGAGCGATCATGGTCTAATTCGGAATGCAGGGTATGTCTTACCCTCATAAATGTCATTTCTTCCCCATATTTTCTGTTAATTGTGTTCCTTTCCTTCCATTTCAACCATTATTTCAACATTACTGTTGATCGACCATGTCATCGTGTCATATTTCAAGTTGATCACGATCGAAGTCGGTCGATCGAATGCAAGCTAGTTGCACCCACAGAACATAAATATACCCTGCCGGTTGCACCAATGCACCCTTTTTAAATTGTGTGTTCAAAAACTTAAAAATACTAGGCAATGGCGCTGTTGGAAAAGATATATAACGTTGTTTTTTTGGCTGCAGCAGCAGTGTAAATAAAATTGATCTTCGCTGATAAATAAATAAATAAACATAACATCCCTATTGTTAGATCACTGGTTTAAATAAGTCCACGTATTACGGATAATTAGTTTATATTACTGCAATTAGAGTACAATCACACTTTTTACTTAACTCAAATTACACAAATATAGATAGTTCAGCCTTTATTTTTAACTGGTCGGCGCGAACGAACGTGCTCGCTATAGTATATGTTTTCTTTTTTTTATCCCTCTGACAAATTAAGCAAAATGCCGGAAACATGAAGAAATGCATAAGTACACGAAAAAATGTTTTGGCATCGAAATTTAAAATGATTATTTTGAACGAAAATGTTACCAGCTGTATTAATAATATTATGGAATCATCTTTTATATAACTACATATTTGTGGCGATTAACACATCGTCCTCCTGAATGATGAGGGTAACATCACTACGATGGTGAGACACCACTAGTGTCTTTGACAGGAACTAAAAAATCACGAATCTCCCAATATATTAATGTACTCTTCGGCTACTCTTTTTGATCCTCACTATTTCTAATGTGTGACTAGCACTAGTAATTTATGATTGTATCAATGTACAGACGCCAGCACATCAAGCTACTACAATCTGTCAAATTTCTTTAATAGATTTTCAACTTTATCGCTAAAGCATTAAGGTTCAAGGTTGATTCGGAAAATTTGACAGTTTCGGGTAGCTTGACCTGCTGGCGTCTGTACATATCGTATGTGACAAGTTTGTGAGCATTTCTGTTTGATTAAACTGCATGGCCTCTAAAGTCACAAATTATTTGTACACATAGGTATCGCGCTCACACTAATTTGGTACGCCACGCGCCGCGCCGCCCGTTAGCACGCTCAAATCGATTACAGCACAACTCGGAACGCTCCGATAGCCTTACCTACCTATAGCGATAGCCTTACCCATCTATCTCTACATTCCGAATTATGTCATAATCGCTCACAGCCATCACATTAATAATCTGCTGAGAGCTGCCAACAATTCGGAACGCTTCTGAATGCGCTCACAGTGCTAGCTCAACGTCAGCCCCAAACCTTTTACAAGAAAGACCGATTGGATATATTTTTTAATGGAAGTTGAACGCATTGGCAGTTTTGTATATTGTTGGTTGACGGTATCCACTCTGATAACTAAGATTTTCAAGTTTGAAAACGACGATTCGTCCAGTGATGAAGAGGATGTGAAGTGCATATATTGGCGTATTTATTTACCCGAAGAAAAATACCACGAATTACAAATAACATAGATGCAACAATAATTAAACATAATACGCATGAGCTTAATGCTACTTTATTTTAATAATATGATGCGACTTACGAAAAAACAGCACAACTGATATTTTTGACAGCACTCAAGGTGATATTAATTTAGGGCATGGACGGTGTTATCACAAGATGGCGCATGTCATGACGTCAACTATAACGACTCACGGGAGATCGTAACCACGCCGCGCTCACGCCAATTCGTAACGGATGTAAGCACGCTCAAATCGATTACCAGCTCAATTCGGAACGTACCCTTTGCATTCGACTAACCCTGCATTCCGAATATGACCATAATCGCTCACAGCGATCACATCAATCATTTGCGTTTAGATCATTTAGATATCATGATTATGACAGCTAAGAGCTGTCAAAAATTCGAAACGCTTGTGAACGCGCTCACAGTGCTCTCTCAACAAAGTCAACCCCAAACCTTGCACAAAAAAGACCGATTGGATATTCTTGTGCAAATGGAAGTTCAACGCATTGGTACTTCCATTTTGTTGGTTGACTCTATCGACTCGGATAACTGAGATTTTGAGTTTGAGAACGACATTCGTCCAGGGATGACACGGATGACGAAGTGCTTATATTAGCGTCAATAGCGTATTTACATGCTCCCGGCAAAGATTTAACCCCAAAGAAAAATACCAAATTCATATTAATTTATTTATTGTTTGTCAGCGGTGAATAAAACAGATCCTACAGTTAGCATTATTGTATCACTGTAACATACCCATGAGGTGTACAATATTATGTATGGCAAAGACATTAAATTATACTAGCAATTTAATCTCTTTGATGTATGGCAATATTATTGCCCGTGTTGTAAATAGTTATGAAACTACAATTACACTCTGAATTGTTACCAAGAATTGCAAATAACATAGATGCAACAATAATTAAACATATTGCGCATGAGCTTTAAACTGAGGAGCTGGCGAACAGAACCGGACTTGTCCACTACTATTCAAAAGATGTTTTTTTTTCGAATCGTGATGTCTTGACCTAGTTTCGTCGATCCCTGTTAATATTTTCACCCAAAACCGGCTAGAAGTAGGCTAAAAAAGGCTTAAAAAACTAAATTTTCATACAAAACCGGACTAGTCCAATATCCAACACAAAGATTTAAAAAAAATATATTTTTTCATTCTAAAGCGAACTTGTCCTGTAATGTATTTATTTCATCAACACATTTTCAATCAAAACAGGAAATGTCTAACAAAAACGAAACACGCAGTAATAAAATGTTGTATTTATTTCACTGGCAACTTGTCACACGTTTGCAGTCACAACCGGATAAGTCCACCTTTTTCAAACAAAACCGGTTTAGTCCATTTTTATTTCTTGAATAAGTTCCAGAATATAGAAGTAAATTAAAAATAGGTACCTCATGCAATAATAGAACTAATCCACCGACATATCCTAATGCAATGTAATACTATTAGTCTCCTTCATATACTGATATTAGTTTTTTAGCTACCGTGTAAAATTTATTTTCGTGGACTAATCCGGTTTTGTTCGCCAGCTCCTCAACTCATTTCAGGTATTCTTTTACATCTCGGACTTTACAGCACGATTTCGAAAATGCGCTTTAGTGATGCGAATCGAAACAAAACAGCACAACTGTAATTTTTGGTAGCGCTCAATGTATGGAAGGTAGAGGTAAGGAGAGCTATCTAATATGGGGTGAAATTTGAAAAAGTGTCCAGCATAAATAGTGAATAATAGTTAATGTAGGCAACTTATTGTATTTATTCATTTAATAATCTTTATATATTAAAAACCCAACATAAGTACATACTAATAAATTTATATATTACTTATTTATGTATTGCTTAACACACAGACATACATCACTCATACAAATCGCACTTACATTCCATCCACATCACCAAACCATATAAAAACTATAATTAAAATAATTCACAAGCATCGCCGGATGACACTCGGTAGTATGCAGCGGACTGGCTAGTTTCGTACAACATACGCATAGCTATGCACCGGCGCACGCGCAGGCCGACCAGTGGCTGTCGACGCGATCGCAGAGACGCCACACCTACCCAGAGTCGTAATTGATACACCGCCGCGAAGCTCGCATCGTTTATGTATGCAAATTCTTTACGTGTACCTTCTACTATTGTTTCTCAAAATCTGTGCTCTAAAATCTATCTTATTTTATTATTTTATTTATTTTTACAATTTTAAGAAAGCTTACAGACTAATACACGCAAATGGTAACGAAGTAGTAAAAAACTGACAATTGCTAATTACAAGCTTCCACATATAAATAACAATGTTAAGAGAAAAAAAAAAAAAAGGAAAGGCCAAAGAAAAGAAAAATTAATGGAAAATGGGTAGGTATGCCGCGGTAAATCACAAACATTCACTTTATTCACTCATTGAAAATAATCCTTACTCAAGATTTTCCTGATTCTTAACGCACTCGTGCAAAATAAATCAATTTCTAAATGCGATGGCAGGTTGTTGAATAGTATTGCACTGCGTATACAAAAAGCGTTACGCCTATAATTTGTCTTTGTAAACGGTACTTGTAATAATGGTCGTAATCTTAGGTTATTTTGATTGGTGCGAAGAAAAATTTTACTTAGTAAATCGGGACAATCGATTAATCCATTAGCAATGTTGACAAGAAAACAAATATCATTAATATTACGCCTTAATTCTAACGGTAAAAAATGATAACGCTTACACCGCTGTGCATAGTCGTCTGAAAACTGCTGCGCCTTGAAATCTAGGTATCTCATAAATTTCCTCTGAACTAATTCAATACGAGATTTATACGTCTCATACTGGGGGTTCCATACTTGAGAAGCATACTCAAGGGTACTGCGCACGTAAGAACAGTAAAGTACCTTTACTGGTTTTAGAGAACGAAATTCAGAACAAGTTCGTGTTATGAATCCCATAGCTTTAGAGGCTTTCTTTATGATGGATTCTATATGTTCGTCAAAAATTAGTCTACTGTCGTGAATCACGCCAAGATCTCTAACACTATGCAGTCTATTTATGTAGTGACCGTCTAATTTATACGCAGAATCAAAGGTCTTTGCCGTGTAAACGGTACATAAAAACATTTAGACACATTAAGCTGCAGGTTATTATACCTGCAATATACCATAAACCTATCCAGATCGGACTGGAGTTGCTCGGCGTCGGATAATGTTCGCACCAATTTAAGGATCTTCATATCATCTGCGTACAAAAGGATGTGTGAGTTTCTAAAGCAGGTTTTAATGTCGGAAATAAATATAATAAATAATAACGGACCCAAGATCGAACCTTGAGGGACTCCTGAAGGGATAAAATTCCATCGAGACGTATATCCCCGTAACACGACAGCCTGTGATCTATTTTCTATATACGACGAAAACCATCGAAACAAATCACCGTGTATTCCCACAGACAATAACTTCTGTAGAAGCACACGATGATCTATCCTGTCAAAACATTTACTATAGTCGGTGTAAATCACATCCACCTGATGACCTCCCTCCATTCCCTCTGTTATGATGTCATTGGATAATACTAAGTTGGTGGTAGTAGACCGTTTTTTGAGAAATCCATGCTGCTCATCACTAAAGTGATTTGTCATAGCCGAGTAAATTTCTGTATACACTAGTCTCTCTAAAACTTTTGAAAAAATGCATAATTTAGATATAGGCCGATAGTTTTGTACGTCAGATTTGTCTCCTTTTTTGAAGATAGGTGTGACAAAGGCAGACTTCCATGTAATAGGTACGACACCACATTTCAACGACCAATCAAACAAAAAACAAATAGGTGCCACTAGGCTCTTTGCACAGTTTATTATGAAAATAGGAGGGATCATGTCTGGTCCACCCGATTTCGACGGATCCAGATTTTTAAGTAGTTTTAAAACTCGATTCGGACAAACTGTAACCGAGCTCAGACATACTGATGTAGCAGAATGGATATCAAAATTCAAATCACTTGAAGTAGTGTCCTGAAACGTTGACTGAAAGTAAGAGGCAAAAAGTACAGTGACACTCTCACCTGTTTCAGCGGTCTCATCCATATAGTGAAATGCCTTAGGCATGTTATTATTACGCTTTTTACCCTTCACGTACGACCAGAATAATTTAGGGTTAGTGACGATTGAGGCTTCAATTTTTTTCATATATGCTGAAAAACATTCTTTCTCTAGCTGCTTGGCGCGGCTTCGCAAGAGAACAAAGGAGTGATGATCAGATATGTTACCGTATACTTTATATTTGTGATGATGTTTATATTTTTCATTCAAAACTTTGATCAATGCACGAGTGAACCAGGGGGGATGAGCCGCTTTTTTAATTGTTTTAACCGGAATGTGTAAGTCCCTGAGTTCATAAAGTTTATTGTAAAAGAGGCTAACAGCTTGGTCCAAAGATTCAGCAGATAAAAACTCGCTCCAATCTACCCGATCCAATGCAGTAATTATAGCAGGATAATCGGCTTGGTAATAAAGGTACTTTGGGCTGTGTTTTTCAAAACATTTATGTATCGCAATAAAGTCAGCTTGTATAACCAATGGTTTGTGGTGCGAATCCACTGGAGTGGCAAGTGGGTCACAACATTCCTTTACCTTTAGCAATCCGTTTGAAAAAACAAGATCTAACACTCTTCCATTGATATTACGCACGCTATTATATTGAGACAAGTTACAAGTGTTTATAGTATCAAAGAAATGTATAATGTGTTGGGAAGTCATACCTGTGGGGTTCAGTTCAGCACTGTCACTCCGGCTGGGCCATTCTACATCCTTACCAAAGTTAAAATCACCGATTACAATAAAAATGTCCATCGGGTTAGTGGTTATCAAGTTATTTAAGTTTTGATGAAAGTTTTTTAATTGGGTTATGTATGAGTTGCCCGCATTTTCTTTACATAAATACAGCGAGCAGATATGAATATTATAACTTATAGTAGGTCTGGACTATAGATGCTGGCGGGAAAAATTCCGAATCATTCCCGTTGAATACTTCGGAAGTATTCGGAAATATTCCGAAGCTTTGGGAATATTTCAACTGTTAAAAAAAAACCAGGAAAATCGACCTTACTACCTATTTCGCGCTTGGAAGTTGTAAAATAGATTATTTTAGTTATGTTGTGAGCGAAGTATAAAATCAACAAAAATATCACAATCACTTGCTTAAAAATAATAATCATAGTACACACATAATACTCATCACATAATAATCATAGTACACACGTAATACTTCTACTACTATATTTATAATTCTCAAGTAATTCGAATACATATAAATAAATTTTGTTTTATTTCCCTTTTCTTTTTCCCATGGTAAAAACTAAGCTTACAACAGAATGCAGATTTAAGAGGACAAAGAATATACACTATGGGGACAACGGGAAGTAAATTTAATCACGTCCCGCTGTCCCCGTGACGGGGATATGGCATGCGGGTTAAAAAAAAGCAGGTTAAAAAAAAGGTTCAAGCGATTTTCGACCCTCCACCCCACTCCACCTCACTCCACACCACTCCATTCCATTCCATTCCAGTCCAGTCGTCCATTCCATTCCATTCCATTCCAAGGTAATAAACACATTACCCTCCTTTGCGTCGCGCAAAAAGTGTCGGGTAAAAAGTGTCGTGACAACTTTTCGTAAGAATTTTTTCCGTCTAGCCCCCTTTCACAACGCGCGATAAGGAACTTCGTTCCAAAATAGCATTCGATTTCGAAATAAGTAGGTACCGACCTAAAAACAAATGAATTAAAATCCTGTTAATCGCAGGCTAACATAATTATCTACCTATAAAAATATCAACATAATATACTTAATCAATTCCATTTATAATAAAATAAACATTTATATTTTACTTACGTATGTGCCACTGAACAATAATTAACTCACCCACCACACCACAAACAAACACGTTTATTCCCATTGAATTATTCAGGCGAAATATTCCGCGGAAACATTCGATTGCGGGGTACGAATCTTTCTCGCGGGGCGAGGGAAAACTTCTCCGGGGAGCATCTCCCGTCTTACCGCACCCCGCACCGCCATTGCCTGCACGCACGACTCGAGGAGCGCAGCGGCTGGCGCCGGCGCCGGCGCATAGAGGGGCAGCGGCGGCGACGAACGACGATCGATGCAAAATACGATTTTTCAGCAAAAAAAAAAACTTAATTATATTCATTTTGAATAATTCTGATTTAAAGAAACTTTCCCAGAAGTATTCCGGAATTATTCAGAATTTTTCAGAAGTTTTGCAACTATAGTCTGGACCTCTTAAATGTGATGGTTACCCATAAATCTTCCGCTGTAGTACGCCAGTCGTATCTTTCAATAGCGGTCCAATCATTCCTCACTGCTATTAACACCCCACCACCCCGAGTTTGTGCTATTCTACAATAATCGCGATCGCGCCGCCAAACAAGATACCGGTCATCCATAAACTCACTATCGTTAATATTATCTGTTAACCAGGTCTCCGTAAATATAATAACGTCGTACGAATTTAATAAAATGTTACGATATAAACTATTTGTCTTCGTGCGCAGGCCTCGTACATTTTGGTAATATATGTTAACCATTTTTGAACCACACAATAACTACATAACCGATTGTTTTGATAAGTCTAAGTATGATAAATAAATTCAGAGATAACCAATAATAACATATTAGAATGCAGGTAGTAAGTAAAAAAGTATAGTAATGTTCTAAGCACAGCAGTGCACAGTGACATACGACACACAGGTTTGAAAAAGCTAAGACTAATGAGTTGCGGTAAGGAACAATAGGAACGTTGTATTTCTGAATAGGCTTATGTATACAAGCAAGGTGCTTGAAAAGGTATCTTAAGGTGAATGTAATTAGATCTATAATGGCAAACCTGTATACGACCACATCATTATCCCATTTACGAATAAATATTAAGAAGTTTAACACGGAACGACACATTAACTTTTGGAATACACTAGTAGCACTCCCGATGATATGATTCTCAATCTTTTTCACATAATTTGGTTTAACACGAACCAAAACTGACATAATGATGTTAGGAACACTATTTATTTTATTTTTATGAGGTCCTTTTCTGTTTTCAACACCATTGGCGGCGACGTATCGGTTTTCCTCACATGAATTTTCGAGTGCTTCACCCAGGTATATTGAAAATTAGCTTCAGCTGCTGCCTTTTTAACTTTAGCCAATAAAGCTTTATTTTGCATTGTAAGGTGGTCGTTCACGTAAATACGTTGATTTCCCGGCATATTGATATGCCCTGTGAAAAGAGCAGAAGCTTTAAACGCCAGTCTAGCAGCTGCAATAAAGTCTTCCTTGACATAGCGGTTCAAGAAAGACACAATTATGGGCTACGCTTGGTCTTTTTCTCGTGTTGGAACTCTTGTAATAAAGTTAATCTGAGCTTTCGAAACGGGGTAGTCAACTTTTGTGCCGATTTTTCCAATGAGCTCGAAAAGGTTCTCGTGGTCGGTTTGAGGAATGCCTTTAATTTCAATGTTGTTTAATCTAGTCCACTGCTCCTTAGCGTTAGACTCCGCTTCTAATTTTTCTAATCGAGTCTGGATGTGATCTACTTGCTCCTGTACCGTCTCCACGCGCGTAAGGCGAGTTTCTATGTCTTTAATTCTGCCATTAAACTCCTTCAACTCCCGGTTAGTGTCACAGAGGGACGACTTGAAGCCGGCTAACTCAATCCGCAGTTCAGCAATCTCATCTTTTAAGCATTCCAATGGGGCCAGTTTGTCCGCCAGAGATCTTATTTCCTTCAGTATTAGGGATTCTGTCTCAGGCCTTGGAGACGCTGGGGCTGGGGCGGAGCTTGATAATTTGCACTTGCTGCAGCGCCATGTTAGTTTTCTATCACCCAGTTTCCTGTGACCGGCTTCTGTTATGCCCGCACAATGAAAGTGCAGCTCCCGATTGCAAACTGAACAGTGGGCTCGGTCGGATAGTGGCTCGTCACATGCTCCACACTTGAGGGTGTCCATGACTAAGAACGACGGTAGATATGGCGAAGTGCAACGCGTAATAGAGAAAAGTTTGGCAGTCGCTGGAATTCTTTAGTCAGCACGGTATACACAGGTAACGAAAGCGACCGTGCGAATTCGCGACAGGAGCGAGACTCCTACTACTGTGATTCTTCCTTCTATCTAGCTACATTAATAAACTATATAAAGTGACTATTGAAGTGGGTGTTTATCTTTATAACCATAAAACATCTACAGTTAAAAACCCTCCTAAATGGCGCTAGCGTAGGCAAATGGTGTGGTATGAATGTAGCAGTTGTTAACGGACTGAAGAATGCCGAGTTAGAAAACCGGATTGAACATAGAGCAACACGGAACTCCGGTCCGCCGCGCCGATGCAGCGGTGGCCTGTGTTGCTCTATGGGATTGAAGTATTTCGAGTTAGAAAATTTAATATTTTTAATGACTAGAGTTGCTCTTGATAGTGCAGTATACCATAAATCAACAATTTGCGTAGTCCATCAGTATTTTGTAAATATACCTAAAATTGTTGCTTTATAAATTTACCCGGTGGCTACTGTGGCGCCACTCTTATGTAGCACATTTTAACAGACACTTTTTATACACAGAGATAGTTCGCCTTACCTCTACCCTCCATAGCTCACGGTGATATTAATTTAGGGCATGGTCAGCGTTATCGCAAGATGGCGCATAATTATCGTGACGTCTTCTATGACGATTCACGGGACTCGTTATCGCGCTCACGCTAATTCGGAACGGATGTTAGCAAGCTCAAATCGATTACGAACGAAACGATTAGGTCACGAATAAAAAAAAAAATGACATTGACATCTCCGACTAGTATAGAGTTATCTGTGCATTGATATTTGTTTGCCGCGAGATAGACAGTGCTTAATTTTCAGGAATCAAAAGTTTGTTTTTTTCAATCCTTAGGGTTTTCGTAAATTGCGAAATATTGTGATCGTAGAAAGGCGTGTCGGCTACCGATTTAAATGGCAATGGCGACGGAATTTACTGAAATCGATGGGAGTATTTTAGAAGGGGTAAATATCATAAAATGAGATAAATATTTGTATTGTTTGATGTTGAAATAGAATGTGGATATAAATATTTTCAGGGCGGTCAAATACTTCGGACCACGATTTCTCTGAGCGCTATTCTGGGAATACCTGTAAGGATTACGAACATTCGAGCTCGGCGGAGCAAGCCGGGTTTAGCGGCGCAGCACCTTATAGGTAAACTTACAATTTTTCATATTATGTTTAGAAAATGTAGCTGGGCGTTTCCTTCTAAAATATGCTGGCTAATTTCATACAATTTATTAGTAAACTTTGACCTGCCAAGCTAAACACGAGTAAAATAAAGCAGCAATAGTCTTAATATTTTTAACTTCTGAGTTCACTAAGTTTTTTGTTATTGCTACTTTTCCAAAGTCAAAGCATTTATTTCAAATAGGCACATAAAAGGCACTTAAGAGCATCAACATTGAACATTGAGCGTATGGAGAAGAATGGGCGAGAAACTCCACTGTTATTCTTTTTATGTGTTTCTTTGCCCTTTTGCTAATAAGTACAATATTCAGGTCTTCCTTGATCCAATCAAAATCAAAAGTCATTTATTCAAATTAGGCTGAGAATCAGCACTTTTTGAACGTCAAAATCACATAAGACAATGCAATAAAGTCATCATGAGGGTGTAATATATTATTTAATGTTTTATTGTGGTTTTTTTATTAGGTAGTTTAGGTACTCCATTCATGATAACATTCCTAACTACCTGCAGTATTGTCTCTTCATTTCCTTTTAATCCATCCAAAGGTTGTCGGTAAAAGATCGCTTTTAGCAATAAGACCGCCCATTATGTCACCCTATGTAAAATTTCCACATTTATATCACAAATTTTTTGGTGTACACAATAAAGAGTATTCTATTCTATTCTATTCTATAACTTAATATGACTTCTTTCAATTAAAATGTTTTGTTCTTTCACAATAAATACCGGGACATAAAGATTTCAACACAAAAAATTTACTCATTTAAAAAATAATATGCTACCTACTATTGTTATTTCACCATTAAGTATTTGTCTAATGTTATCCCAAATGGAGTATAGACATCCACATTTTTTTTCGTTATTAGTTGGGGACATCTATGCTTGCCTATTAATGTCCCACTGCCTGCAGTGCCTCGGCCTCATGCTTGCCTATTAATGTCCTACTGCCTACAGTGCTTCGGCCTCATGCTTGCCTATTAATGTCCCACTGCCTGCAGTGCCTCGGCCTCATCTCAAAAAGTTTTATTTCATTGATGACTGTCTACCTAATGTTGTTGAACATCAACTGCCATACATCATTGGCCACATCTAGAATATAAACATTTTAAAGTAAAGATACAAGTCTAGACTTATGGCCTTTTTCACCACTTATTAATTCCCATTTAACTTATCTGAAAAATAATTCTATAATAGGTATGCTCAGGTGGAATCATGGTTTAATCTTATGTTATCTGTGCGAGAGAGACTATACATGACCCATAGCACCATCCTTTTTTCGGACTGGACTCATGGTGGCATTAATACTTCATACAGCCCCTGTTCCATTTTTTTTTAATTTTATGTCTGGTTACCGGAATATTGATTCGAAAAAGCATTGATTAATAATGTCTCAAATTAGTACATCTGGATCACTCTAATACCTATCTATCTTTTGTTTTGACGTTTTGAATTTTTTTCTTCCTTTTGTTTTAAATTGTATTGAAAAGCTATAGTCCCACTGAATCACTTGTATATTGATTACTTTGAAATCAAATTCCTGTATTTCCTTTTCCTACGATAGTGTACCAAATCATAACCAACGCAATAGGAGTGACTATCATTTGACGTACAGGCATAAAACTAGTAGCAGACATGTGCGGCGCAAAGATAAGAGGTGACACCATCGGCTCCACCGAGGTACAGTTCATGCCGGGCAAGAGGATCAAGGGCGGGCACTATGTCGCTGATACACGCACTGCTGGGTGAGAACCATGCCTTATTTAATTTGTGCTTACAAGGTTATTATTTGGTTTTTTTTTGCGCTGAAGGAAAGGACAGACCCATCCATCTCCTTTGAAAATAATTACAGTGCTGAAGGAAAAGACAGACCAATCTCCTTTGAGAATAATTTCCTATACAACTTTTCCGTATTAGGGCTGATCAAATCGTGCTTGCTTTCCACACTTGGAAAGCCACCACTAAAGAGCAACAAAAAGCGGCTCGTCTATGTCTAAAGCCTCGTATTAATCGTAAAAGTTGCGTAACGTTGTTGCTGCAACGTGTTATTGTGTTACTGGCAACATTGCATACGCACACAACAAAACATCACGCAAGTATTCCCCGAAGGGTAAAGGCGGGGCAGAAAGGAAGGGCTGAGGCGTATGCTATGGGTAGGTATACTATACATAGACGCCCTTGCCTAACCCTTCGTAAGCGGATTTCTCCTACATGGTTATTTATTTAGGATCTCCAACAAAATATACAGGTTATTGGTAATATGTTGGTAATCCATTAAGGAGATGTAGGGGAGGAATGGCCCCTTATGACCCCTATGCTCGGAAATGTCAATCATTTCGAGTAATTTAATATTTTATATTTTTTTAGCATTATACAAATATGTAGGTATATAAAAATAAGAACAATGCATGATTTTTTTTATTATTATTTATTTTTACGTATCTCGGGACCATGGAGTCCCGGTCCTTTGGAAGGCGCACGAGGGGCCAAAGCCAACATGCAGAGGCCTCTTAGACAATTTTAAATGGAATGAGGCACCAACCGACGATTATCCCTGTATGCTCTATGCAATTGCACCCAAGGACAACCCCCGGTTGGTGCAGGACTATTGCAGAACATGGGAACAAAACATATTGAGCTATGGGTTTGGGTGGCTATAGTGTATTGGTTACCTAGAACTATGGAAGGACTATGGCCCCTGCCTGATCAGTGTTTTATTATACACGGAATAAATGGCAGGGGGTGACTTGCACACTCAATAATGGGCCCCCTGAGGTGCTTGAGGAGTGGAGAGGTTTTCCACGACTATCAGGACAATCCCAGAGCCCGGAAGATGGTCAAAATCTCTACCAGCACTTACTGGAATACTTCCTTCCTCCGAGCACGTTTGCTCTTGCGAACCTCCACTCAAGCCAGCCAATAAAGGCAATAAAGAGATGGGTGCTATATTCCTCGTCATTGTTCACTCTAGCCGGCCAATAAAGGCAAGCCAGAGATGAGAAACAAGACTTCTCCCGGGAGGTAGGGTCCGTGGGGTCGCTACTGCCCAACAGCTCGCCACATGCTGCCCTGCGGGTCTCTGTATCCCTCTTAGTCTGGCTCCTCGCCGTAGACCTGTTCCAGCAAAGTAAACTCTACCGGCACAGACCTAGAGCTCGGAGCGCGCAAGCCCCACCACGACGTCAACGTAGAGATACGGTGGTGGGGTTATTATTATTATCTGCGTCTTCTTCAATATAATAATCAACCATAAAGTGACAATTTTTTTTTTAAATCAGAGCAGACTAAAAGATTGATTTCTGCAAAAAAGCACTGTAAGGAAATCCTGTAGGTACAATGCGAGATCAGTGTATATTTACTGGAAATGTATAGCTTTATCTGTAACGTGCGTACAACTTCTCAGCTATCCAACGAGATACAATGAGATACCAGATATAAAATATAATATAAAATGTCAAATTACTGGAAAATGGTTGACATTTGCATAGGGGTCATAAGGAAGTCATTTGGTTGCAAATTACCTCCCCTACATCCCCTTAATGGATTGCCGACGTATTACAAATAACCCTGTATACACAATACATGGCACATGAATTATGGGCAACATCTCCTTCACTCATAGGAGACCACAGCATGCTCAATAATATGCTAGTTATTGCTGTACTACTTTACACAACAGTTCGAGTAAATTAAAACTGAACTAAGTTGTAGTTATCTAACTGCTACATAGAAAAATAGACCAAGTTGTTTTACGAGTGCAAGTGACGTGAAGTGGGCAATAAAAATTGGCAAAGCAATTTCGAGGGCGATAATACCTACATTTCTATAATACCAGTAGGTATTTGTGTGAAATACGTTTATAGAACACAAACTCATGCTGCAGCATACTGAAAGATTGTTGCACATTTTTGTTTGCTTATATAATATGACGCTTAAAAAAAACATTTCTAGAAAAAATTAAACCGACGAGAAAATAAACTCGTCATCATTCTCCTTCCCCATCACAATTTATTTGCGGTCGGCGAAACGTGTCTTTAACTACCACACTTCTTTATGACTCGTCATCTCGGTAGTCACTCCTTCTAGCCGTATCCCGAAAAAATCTGAAATGCGAAAATTTTCAATAAATTTTAGTATAAATAAGCTCCTAAATTAATGTTCCTTTGTAACTAACTTTGAGAGGCTAAACACACTATCAACGAAGATGTTCAACTATTAAGCTAACCTTAAGGCATTTTACGCTTTACATAATTCATTGCTCGTTTGTTTGTTTTTTCGTAGGTTTTAAAAAGTCACGTGTACAACTGGAAGTCACTATAAGACTGTCGCCTTTTACTTTGTCGCCGAGATAAAGCGGTCTTTTGCGTTTAGTCTCATGAAATGCATTCAAAATAACTTGTCTAGCCGATTACCTAATCATTTACCGCACCACCCATTAAAAAAATTACCTACATCTGTACAAAATATTTCCATGAAACTGTTTTGCTAATTAAAAGTGCATATGTGCAGTCTATCTTTCCCTTCGATAAAATCAATGTAGGTACCTGTCTAGACACCCGACGGATCACGGGACGCCCACCTGTATACCTACAGTACCTAACTACCTAACTAACCTACTATTGTACTCGAGTCCTTGGCCGCGGCGCCGACGGCGACGGTCCAATTATCCATTGATACTACTTAATATTATAACTGTCTGTCTGTTTCCTGTTGTGACTCCTGTAACACAGGTGCCATCTAGCACAGGAGTCAGGGCTTCAAATTAAAATTAACACCTTTTTTAAGTCAATAAAACTTTATTTATTATTTTTGCGAGTCTTTTCACAACTTAATGGGCTGAACGGATTTGCATGAAATTTGGCATACAGATTATGACCTGGGTAAGGACATAGGCTACTTTTCATCCTGCATCGTAGACGAAGTCGCGGGCAACATCTAGTTTATCTACACTAAAATTATAAAGAGGAAAAATTTATATTTTTGTTTGCTTGTTTTTTTGTAATGGATAAACTCAAAAACTGCTGGAGCGATTTTAAAAATTCTTTCGCCATTAAAAAGCTACATTATCTGCGAGTAACATAGGCTATATTTTATTTTAGAAAAACTAGGGGTCCGTAAATTATTTGGGTTTTTCGGACCCAAGGTGTAAAAAATCATCCAAAAAAGGTCCTTATTTGGCGTACGCCGCCTAAACTATAAAAGATAGAACCATAAAATGTTCTAATTAATTAAAGACCTTAAAAATATCTACAAAAAAGTCCGCGACACACTATACCTATCTATTTCGAGTTAAGCACAACGACCATTTTTTTATTTAAAAATCTTGAATTTTTTTAGGACTTTATTTAAACGCATTTATTTTACACATATCATTACTCCTTATCAAAATAAACTGTGTGAAATGTGAAATTTTGTCACAAAGTATTGTTTAGGTAGATAATATTTAGTCTTTAATTTTTTTAAATTGGACGATTAGTTTGAAAGTTATGGCGAAATCAATATAATACATGGAAATGACTTTCGTTGGCTGTTCTAGAGCAATAGTGTCACCTAGGAATAACACGGTCAATGAAATAAACAATTTGATTATGCAAAGAGTCCCGGGTCAAGTTAAACATTATAAATCCATAGACACTGTCACTAATATCGAAGCCGCAGTAGGTACATTACCCACAGGAATTTTTAAATTCTCTCAAGCCCGCTGGACTGCCACCTCACCTACTGTCGTTAAAAGTCGGAACGCCAGTAATGCTTCTCAGAAATTTGAGCCCTCCCAATATGTGCAATGGAACGAGGCTACTTATAAAGGAATTAAAAGACAATTTAATTGTAGCGACCATTATCACCGGCCCTGCTGCTGGTGAATTAGCTCACATTCCTCGGATACCGATGATCCCCACCGATTTACCAATTCCATGTAAACGACTTCAATTTCCGGTGAAAACTTATTTTGCATTAACAATTAACAAGTCCCAGGGCCAAACTTTCAATTTAGTAGGGATTGATCTACGAAAGGAATGCTTTACCCAATGGCCAACTGTACGTTGGCCTATCACGAGTTGGGTCTCCCGAACATCAATACATTTTGTTGCCACAAGATAAAATTACATCAAAATGTTGTTTATAGGGAAGCTCTAATTCAGTAACGTTTTTTTACAAAAATGTTATCCTTTAAAACAATATTTAACACATGAAGTTATCTTATCCTGCTAATAAAATAAATGCGAAAGTCTGTTTGTTTATCTGCCTGTTAGTCGGCTAAAATGCTGAATTTACTTTTGGGTAATTGAACACATGAGATCAAACTTAGGCTTTTTGTAGCGGTAATCGACATCCACGCAGGCGGAGCCGCGGGGGACCGCTATAGGTTATATAAATCGACATCCACGCAGGCGGAGCCGCGGGGGACCGCTATAGGTTATATAAATCGACATCCACGCAGGCGGAGCCGCGGGGGACCGCTATAGGTTATATAAATCGACATCCACGCAGGCGGAGCCGCGGGGGACCGCTATAGGTTATATAAATCGACATCCACGCAGGCGGAGCCGCGGGGGACCGCTATAGGTTATATAAATCGACATCCACGCAGGCGGAGCCGCGGGGGACCGCTATAGGTTATATAAATCGACATCCACGCAGGCGGAGCCGCGGGGGACCGCTATAGGTTATATAAATCGACATCCACGCAGGCGGAGCCGCGGGGGACCGCTATAGGTTATATAAATCGACATCCACGCAGGCGGAGCCGCGGGGGACCGCTATAGGTTATATAAATCGACATCCACGCAGGCGGAGCCGCGGGGGACCGCTATAGGTTATATAAATCGACATCCACGCAGGCGGAGCCGCGGGGGACCGCTATAGGTTATATAAATCGACATCCACGCAGGCGGAGCCGCGGGGGACCGCTATAGGTTATATAAATCGACATCCACGCAGGCGGAGCCGCGGGGGACCGCTATAGGTTATATAAATCGACATCCACGCAGGCGGAGCCGCGGGGGACCGCTATAGGTTATATAAATCGACATCCACGTAGGCGGAGCCGCGGGGGACCGCTATAGGTTATATAAATCAGAATAACACATAGGCTACTTTCTGTCGCGAAAACCGACATCCACGCGGGCGGAGCCGCGGGCGACCGCTAGTAATAAATAAACTAATTGCCCGCGACTTCGTCTGCATGTATTTTGTGTTGAATCATTCTTAGGGGACAGGTCAGCTTGCTGACTATGGTTTTGTTATTGTTATTAGAAATTAATGTTTCTTTATTTTACTTCGAAGGTCCTAGTTTATCATTTGTGGCTACAAGTTACAGCTATACACATATAAACATAATGCAGCATTGCATATGTAAGCGGGCACGCCCTTTATGCCAGGAGGCTTTTTATTATGTATTAAGTTCTGTTTGCGTTTTTGTTTTTATTATTTATTTCTGCTTGAGTATAGTTTTAAATATTGGCGTGTGCTAGCTGACATAGGGCAAATAATTTTAATATTTTTGTGTTTCGTAATGTTAATTACTTATTACTATATGTATAGAATCCAGTTCTTCTAACTGAACAGACAGCAGTGCTGCTGGGGAGTTTGTTCCGCCACTTCTTCTTCCCAGCTAAAGCACTAGGAAGTGGTGAAGGGTGGGCGTTTTGGGGGGACTGTCTTATGTGATTTTGACGTTCAAAAAGCTAAAGATTCTCAGCCTAATTTGAATAAATGACTTTTGATTTTGATTTTATAATACAAAATATCTAAGATGAAAAGTAGCCTGTATCTTTCTCCAGGTCCCAGGCTACCTGTCTGTCAAATTTTATAACGATCGGTTCAGTGGTTTAGGCGTGAAAAGAAAGTAAAAGACAGACAGAGGTACCTTTGCATTTATAATATTAGTATGGATAGAGTTCTTTTTGTGAAATACAACCCGCGTATGTTCTGGAACAAGATACTAAAGCGGACGGTAGGCTATCTTTGCATTTATAACATTAGTATGGATAGTTCTTTTTGTGTAATACAACCCGCGTATGTTCTGGAACAAGATACTAAAGCGGACGGTAGACTATCTTTGCATTTATAACATTAGTATGGATAGTTCTTTTTGTGAAATACAACCCGCGTATGTTCTGGAACAAGATACTAAAGCGGACGGTAGGCTATCTTTGCATTTATAACATTAGTATGGATAGTTCTTTTTGTGAAATACAACCCGCGTATGTTCTGGAACAAGATACTAAAGCGGACGGTAGGCTATCTTTGCATTTATAACATTAGTATGGATAGTTCTTTTTGTGAAATACAACCCGCGTATGTTCTGGAACAAGATACTAAAGCGGACGGTAGGCTATCTTTGCATTTATACCATTAGTATGGATAGTTCTTTTTGTGAAATACAACCCGCGTATGTTCTGGAACAAGATACTAAAGCGGACGGTAGGCTATCTTTGCATTTATACCATTAGTATGGATAGTTCTTTTTGTGAAATACAACCCGCGTTGTTCTGGAACAAGATACTAAAGCGGACGGTAGGCTATCTTTGCATTTATAACATTAGTATGGATAGTTCTTTTTGTGAAATACAACTTGCGTAATTACTGGAACTAAGATACCAAAACGGTCGGTCAGTCAACATTTCGTCGGCCTGGCGGCGTTAGCGGAACTTTTCAGAAAACCATTCAAGTGCTACGAACTTATTTGCCTTTTTTAATTACAGCGAAAGTTTTGCATCGCTTCACCGGCTTCAGTTTCGCTGGAAGCTTTGTTTTATTTTTCACGTCTCGTTTTTCCATGGAGTTTGAGAATTTACGGCGAGCAACACACTTGTTCGGGTTGCTATTCATCGGCACGGCCGGATGTAATACTGAATATGTGGTTATATGGGAGGCGGGAAAAAGGGCACTCGGCTTAGCTACACGTAGCTAGGCGGTAAAAAACAACTGCAACATGCCAATTCAGCGAAGGTAGAGTTTGCCGATCGGTATGACCCAAACGACAACCGAATATATGTAGCAATTGCTTCGGGTCGGCTTTGTTCAGGAAATACTGCCGAATCGAATGTGCCAACCCGAACAAGCACGCCTAAGATACTATTTCTTTTTCATCTAAAATTTTTAACTTAATACTTTTGTCCGGTAGTTCTATCAGCCTGCTCATGCAAATAGCGCTGCCTTGCGCTCTGCTGGCGAACGGGCCCGTCGTTATGGACCTGAAGGGAGGCACCAACGCCGACATGGCGCCCCAGATCGAATACATGACTGAGGTGTTTAAGAACACCCTCCAACTCTTTGGAGCTACATTTGAAATGACAATGCATAGACGAGGGTAAATATTATTATATTATTTAGCGATTATAGTAATGCTGTATGTGTGTAGATCACTTTATCAGCAGAGGTCGGAATTTGGTATTATGAGTTATTTATGTACTAACACTGATTTCATACAGCGAAAGAATAAAGTGGATATGCCTCAACTCCCGAGATTAATTTTAAAGAGCAGAAAAAATCCTTGATTTATTAAATAAAAAAAAAAGCTATTTACTTAAATAAACAATTTAAACCACTGCACGCGCGACGTTGCCAAATTTACATAAACGACATCGTATGTCCGAAGTTGCAAAATTCCAATGCGCAAAATTGTATGTTAATTATCATTGTTTTATTTGTTTGTCTATCTCTGAGGTTTTTATTAATATTTATATGTAATATTGTTGGCCACACGGGATTGTCCATTAGAAATCCCGGGAAGATCCATATTGATATCAACATTTCGATGCAAGTACATAGATAACTCTACCTAATTCCGACCTCTGGTTATGAACATTCATGATTTACCTATTCGTATTTCAAAACAAAAATCTAAAAACAAATGACAAGTCAGTGACGTCATGCATGAAATGAAGAGGACAAAATTCTTCTATAAACTGAAACTAAACGAAGTTAAAGACGTGTCGTTCGATATAAGTCGTATGACGTTGTCAGTTTTGTTTACCTTGTTCTGGAACTTAAACCCTGTGACCAAAACAGTGTTGACAGTAGTTCGATGTTTTGTCCTATAACATCGATTTTGGGACAAAATGTTTACTTTGTTTGGGTAAAACAAATTGTACCCTATGTTTTGTGCCTAGGGCTGAATAAACATGTCAGTGTATGATTAATGTTTATTAAATATTGTTATTAATTTATGTTTCGTCCAGATATCATGTTCTTTTGTCCGTACCTTTCCTCTGCTCCGTATCCGCGTCGCGATCCAAGAACGCTAGTTTGGATGCCGCATGCCGTACCGTTCGGAACGCTGCGGGCATTACGGCGGCGCCTCGGAATGCATCGAGGTACGCCCCGATCCCTCGCGAGTCGGTTTTGTCGCCGACTTCTAAGATGATCGAACAACGAATGACTGGCTATTATTTTTCAGTGCTTCCATAGTTTATCGATACGGAACGGAGATTGGAATGGAGGAACGGTATGGACAAAATAACATATCTGGACGAAACTGCATGTACGATATTAGTAGTACCTACTCAACATGCTGCGCGCCGCATACCCGGCGAGAGAGGTCCAATATGACATTATCCTTGTCGCGTGTTCCTAAGACAGGATTTTTTTCTGACATTTCCAATTGAACGTTTTCATTTATTTTTATGATTATTTGATTGTAATGTTTAACACACAATAACGATAAAGCTTAAGCCGTAATACACGTGCCTGTAACTTGCACATAAGTATGCAAGTAGTTCGCATGCCGTTGTAACATTCAGAAAGGTACAAACTGACGAGACGCCTATTTGCTACTTCGTTTTGTCGAACGAACTCAGGCACTCGCTCACCGTTACATCGCTTGGTTGACACCTATAATAAACAGTTTGGATCTACTGATATTATGTTTCTCAGCAAACCTGTATTTAAGAGTGAGATTACAACTATTTTAAGAGATAGCCCTAGTATATAGTTAATAAGTGTTTTTTTAACTTGCTCTGCTAACAGCTAGCTATTCTGTATTGTAATCTGTGGATAACGTCTTGAGTAGTGTATTTGTTACTTTTATTGCAAGTTTTATATTGTATGCCTACTGTGTAATATACTGCTGTTTGTTATTCCTAACAAATAAAATAAAATAAAACTGTGTCACCATTCATTATTCTCCTACAATTTCCCAATTTATTAGTGGTCGGTGCAATATGCCTTTTTCTTCCCTACTTCTCTATTTGTCTTCAGAGGAAGACCAAAGAAACGATGGATGGACCGTGTTGTAAACACGGTAAAATTAAAATACCTGCCAAAACATTAAAAAAACTAAAATCATAATTTCAAATAGCTGCACTGCCAGCGGCTGTTTGTCCGTAATCAGCTGTATATTTACTTGAAATTATGAGTTTAGAAAATCTTCCTCTTTTTGTTTTATCTTCATTATGATTAGATATCGATCGACTCTACTACTAAATTCCGTCAGCTAGTTTATTTTTATTTCTATAGCATCAGCTGTAGGGTTTGATCAAAATATTGACTTAAAAAGCCTGGTTTTAGATACTACCCGAAGGGCGGCGGCTTCGTCACAGTGGAGTGTATGCCCGTATACAGGTTCAGCGCCGTCAAGGTGATGGAACGCGGCAACGTCAGCAAGATTGTCGGCTGGAGCTTCGTGGCGGGCACGCTGCCTACGCGGGTAGGTACCATGTTGCGTCACAGTGGACTGTATGTGTCTAGGTTCAGCGCCACCACGGTGATGGAGCGCGGCTAATACAGCAAGATGTTGCTCTTCAAAAATTTACTTCAGTGTGAATGCAGCTTTACGGCAATGTGAACTTTATGTCAGTATAGTTGAGATACTGTCGATCCCAAATAAATTGGGATTGTGGAAGAAGGATGATCAACCACTTTCACCAAGAAAGGGTTTTACCAATATTTTTATTGACCGATTTTTTCGTTGGTAACAGTCGCATGATCCTAACGGATGAAGGGGGACGCGGGTAAAAACAAATGAACCACACCTGAACCCACAAGGTATTGCGTTGGCAAAGATAAGACAGCATATTTCTCTATAACATATTTCGTGATTTATTCCCGCTGGACGACATGTCAGGCATAAAACGATTATTTATGTCGCCGCCTGCACACTGGTTGGCGCAGTACGGCTCCCGTCGCCCGCGTGTACCATGGGACGGTAACCAATAGGGCATGTAATATCGGATGATTTTCGATTCCGGAACTGAGTTACGATACTACTGGTTCGATTCCGGAATTCCGGAACCAGTTCCGGAATTAGAAAAAAGTATAGGAAAAAAATAAATAAATACTTAGGCATTTAAGTGTTTTGTTAAATCAAATCTTTATTATAAAACTAAATAAATCGACAAAACGCTTGACTGAGATCAATTACATTAATTATTTCCTGCCTTTTTTGCCTTCTATTAGGTTTTTCTTAATAAATATAACAAAAATAAATAACCTTTCAATAATATACATTATAGCAAAATCAACGTGTGCTAGCTATTTGCAATTGCAATGTAGCCTATTAAATAACTATCTAATACAATTATGATGTATATAAGATTCAACAACTCACAATGAACAAAATCAACAAGTTCTCCTCTTCTGAGATCATGAAAATAGGGACAAAACTTAAAAATATTTAAATAACTCTAAACTTACGTTGTCGTATTTTTTGGAAATTGAGATCTTTAAATCAACTTAAACTAAAAAGAAATATAAAATAAATAAGACAAGAATCACTTTTTCAAAAAAGATCGCTCTTCTTGGTAATTTATTCTCAAGAGTATCAGAGCATCTAACATTTTATCTGAGAGCGAGCTTCGTAGGCGGTTACAAAAGTACCCGGCACACGAAAATACTCTTTCACTCTCAACACTTGTAGGAAGAACACCTAAAATATAACTGTATGCCTGTGTCAAATAAATAACACGTTCTCCACCATTATCGTACATGGCTTTCTCAACTTTTACGAATTCAGCAAGATCAAAATGACGTTTTTGATTCGTGCGAGGTTTTTTGCATTTACTGAGTTCCTTATCCTGCTGTTCTTGCAGTGTTGATTCATTGACTTCAGCTTCGTCAACACCTTTATACGGGTTGCAGACCAAGAGCTAAGCTAAGTTAGTTTAGCTTAGCTCGCATAGCTGACGCAGTTTTCCATACTTGTGTTCATAGTTTGCGGTCTGCACACAAGTATGAAAATTTACCTCAGCTGCGCGAGCTAAGCTAAACTAACTTAGCTTAGCTCTTGGTCTGCAACCGGCATTAACACAGACTTCGGCATCACCTTCATCGTTGATCTCACTTGAAACGGCATTATCTTTGTACTTCAATAGTTGCAGCAAAGTAATAATAATAATAATGTAATAATCGTCTCTTCAATCTCCTCACTATTTGGTTTACGATCCCGAGCGTGAGCGGCGCTGCGCTAGCGCCGCTGACTGGTTGACGAAATGGCGAACGAAACGAACGAAACGCAAGCGTCGATGGCGGCGATTTGAATTTAAACTTCGCGCGCGGTACGGTACATTTAGCAAGAGAGTACAAATATGCAAATTTTATTATTGTGGTAACTTATCTTACAAATAATTATATGAGTACCTATCGGATTGCGATATTTACTTCAGTTCCGGAATTGTAATATTGTAAAAAATCATCCGAAATTCCGGAGTTACGAAATCTCGGAATTCCGGGATCCATGCCCAAGTAACCAACGAAAAAGTCGGCATATTGCATGATGTTACGTGATACAGGAATATAAATCTTATGCCAGTATATGAGTATACTGATACTGGCATAAGATTCATATTCCTGTATCACGTCATCGCTCATTCCAAATAAATTGTGATAGTGGGAGAAGGATGTTGACTCACTTTCTTCAAGAAAGGTGTTCTAATGTTTCCCATTAGTATTAATTACAATTGACCTAATATTATGAATACCTTGACCATAGTAAGATTTAAGAATTACCTTGTCATATTATACTCGATGCAAATGGCGACGTTAGGGCCGGTGCATACCACGTTTTTTAAACGCGCCGTTGACGCGCGTTTGCAGCGATACAAACGCAGACGCAGCCTGTAGACCTCTGTAGGATAAAATCGCGCTGTCGCCGCACGTTTCTAAAACGCTCGTCAACGGCGCGTTTATAAAACGTGGTGTGTACAGGCCCTTAAACAAAACACGTAAACAAATTTCAAAAGTAATAAACATGTTCGTGATGGGGTTGACCTAGTTATGTTTTATCCTCTTAAGTTTTTTAAATCTTTAGGTACACTTTTTATTTTGGTGTGTACCGTGTTCAGAACTGTTGGCAAATTAATGTGGGAAATCAAACGCCGCTAGGACGGATGACAACTGGTTTTAATTTAAATGTAAAACATCTTAAACTATTTCTACACCTTTACGCCGCAACTTGCACACCTCCATCTTGCTACTTCATCTTTCTCTCCCTCGCACACTCTCGCTCTCGCTCACACACTACTATCATCCCCACATAAATGAAAATAGGGTCTACGTTAACGACCACCTAACATTCGAAAATAAAATGCTTCTGAATAAGACCAAAGCCAGAGCCAAAGAACGTGGTTTTGAGTATGTTTGGGTCAGGGGATGCAAAATTATGCTACGCAAAAACACCGCGTCTCCAAAACTCCACATCAAGTCAGAACATGATCTAAAGAAGTTTTTATATTAACGCTACCTATTCATCATTCTGGCAGGTTGTATATCTATTGCATCGGCTCATTAAGTTTGAGAAACACATGCACTGGTTTTTTCTACGCATTCCATTCTCGCCGGCCTATTGTTTGCTTATCGCTCGGTGTCGGCCGGTTCGCACTATTTTTGCATTACGTTTTTAATTGCTATCTTCCTACACCTAAGGATCCATTTAGCTTGTTATTATATTATAAATACCGTGTTTTTTGTGACCATATTATTTTTTACAGCACCATTTGTTGCAGTATGCTAATTGTACTTTATGTACATGTTGTTAAAGTCCTATCTTCCTTATTCATAGAAATTAACCTTGCTTTTAGAAATAATATCAGTTTCCGCGAATTGAATGTACCTTACACTTCTGCTATTCATGCTGTGTTTACGTTTTCGATAATTTCTGATGGCGTCCCTTAGCATATATTATCAAAATGTGAGGGGATTACGAACCAAAACAGGAGTTTTCTTTAGAAATGTATGTATCAATAGCTTTGATATTATTTGTTTGACGGAGTCATGGTTATTTGACGGGATATCTAATTCTGAAGTGTTTGACGACCGATATCTCGTATGGAGGCGGGACCGGGACTATGCTAACACTAATCAAGTTATGGGAGGAGGTGTCTTAATTGCGGTTAGGCGTGAACTTGTGGCCGATGTTCGCAGTGAGTGGTGCTCGAGTGCCGAGGACTTGTGGGTTACACTGTCACTAGTGCGAAAGAAACCAAGAATATCTTATAAAATGCACATTTGCGTAACTTATATTTGTAGCCAGAACCTAGGCAATTCTTTAGCAGTTCAGCTTGGTAATTTCTCAAATAACTTATCGGATATTGTCCTTCAGCATTCTGCCGATAAGTTTATTATTCTGGGTGATTTTAATCAACCAAACATAAAGTGGCAGCCGACTGCCGACGGGTATGCTTTACGCCCTACTAACCTGCAGGGCGCTGTCCAAACGAACCTAATTGATGATTTCAATACCTGTAACCTCTCGCAGTATAACTCTCATTCAAATGACAATGATAGGATTCTGGACCTAGTGCTATCTAATGACCAAGTTGTTGTCACGTGGTGTGGTGATCCACTTGTACCTGAGGACTTGCATCACAAAGCATTATGCGTTACTGCGGACTTTGTTCAATTGCATAGTCTTCCTGTTCGTCCCTACGTAAAATTTTTGTATCACTTGGGTGACTACAATGCAATATGTGACGAACTCAATCTGGTGGATTGGCAGAGCGACTTAAACTGTCAGCCGTTAGAAGACGCCCTCGCATACTTTTACACTGTTATTGACAGGCTACGTAATACCCATATACCAACAAAAACGGTAATTTCTCAATCAAAGTATCCGCCTTGGTACAGAACCCCGTTGATTAAAATTATCAAAGAAAAGGCTAAGTATCATACTAAATTTAAAAAATACGGGAATTTAGCAGATTTAGAATGTTTTATTTTATTGAGAGAGCGGGTTAAAGACCTAGAAAAGGTTATGTTTGACGACTATATAACAAGAATTGAGTCAGACATAATTCATAATCCTCGGGCCTTTTGGGGTTATGTTAAAGCAAGGAAACAATCAAACTCATATCCCTCGATTCTACACTTTGGGCAGCTGTCTTCTAGCGACGCGGCGACGGTGACGTAATTTGCAACATGTTTGGCGACTATTTTCACTCCAATTTTCTTTTAGGCACTGGTGCTAGTGATGGTCCTATTTCATATGATGTGGACCATAGCAGTGCCGCTCAGTGCACAGCTGATATTAGTTCTGTTGAAATTAGTGTGGATGAGGTTCACAGGCTACTAAAACAAATCGACTTAAATAAGTCTGCGGGGCCGGACCACATTCCGCCGGTTTTCATCGCGAACTGCGCTAATAGTCTTGCTGTCCCGCTCTCGATACTATTCAAAAAATCACTATCTACGGGTATGGTACCTAAGATCTGGAAGTCGGTATATATAACGCCGATACACAAAAAGACTTCCGTCGAAAATTACAGACCGATCTCCAAATTGTGTGTGTTTGCAAAAATACTGGAAAAAATCGTTTATAAACAAGTTTATTCGGCTGTCAAACACAGTCTCAGCGATCATCAGCACGGTTTCTTAAGAGGTCGGTCTACCACTTCCAACCTAGTTATCTGTAGTGATTTTTTATCTGAGTCCATGTCCCTTCGGTCCCAGGTCGACGTTATATATACCGATTATAGCAAATGTTTCGATCGAATTGACCATGTAATCTTAATGCGTAAACTTTTATCCATGGGTATCCGGGGTAACCTATTCAGGTGGTTCACGTCATATGTTGAGGGTAGATGTCAAACTGTGGTGCTAAACGGCTACTCATCTAGAGCTATGCGTATTCCCTCGGGAGTTCCCCAGGGGTCGTTACTGGGGCCTCTATTATTTAATATTTTTATTAATGACGTGATTTCCTGTTTTCGTCATTCTAAACTACTGCTTTATGCTGATGACATGAAGATCATGAAACAGGTTTCCACCCATGCAGATGCTCTCTTACTGCAGGAGGATCTTGACACCTTTCAATCCTACTGCAATATTAATAAGTTGGACCTAAACGTTTCTAAATGCTATGTGTGCTCTTTCAGTCGCAAACCTCACCCTCTCCATTTCCCTTACAAACTCTTGGATACCCCAATTACCAGGGTCAATGCTATCAAAGACCTCGGGGTTACTTTTGACACAAAGCTTATTTTTGACACCCACATTAATAACATTGTCAACAAAGCGTCGAAAGCACTAGGCTTTATTTGCAGGGTCTCGTCTGATTTTAGAAGTATCAAGACTCTTAAGATATTATATTGCTCCTTGGTTCGTAGTCACCTCGAGTATGCCTCTCAAGTCTGGAACCCCAACTATAATACTTATATCGATCGTTTAGAGGGCATACAAAGAAAATTCCTTAGGTACATTCAATTTCGTTCTAAAACATACTTGTCTAACTACAACTTGCGGTGTAAAAAATTTCATGTACTTCCACTTTGTGAAAGAAGAAAAATTTCTGATTTAGCATTTTTATTCAAAATTGCAAACGGATCCAACGACATCCCTGAGCTTCTGAGCAAAATTGGGCTGCGTGTATGTTCTACATTTTTGCGTAAGCCTCGTTTGTTGCACGTACCAATAACAAGAATTATCTACAGACAAAATTCCTACATGATTAGGGCGAGCCGCATGTATAATGAAACCTGCCAGGAAGTTGAAATAGATCTTTTCCATACCAGTGTGCCTAAATTGAAGAAGGCTCTTTGCAATCACTTCTTCGATAAAATAACATAGTCCTTGCATTATATACGAATAAACAGAACGCGAGTGTAACGCTGTCTGCTACCTAGTACAGTACATCATAGTTGATTGTTATTTCTACATGTGAAAACTTGTAATTGGTCTTCATTTTGTTATTATATTTGTAACCACTGTGTCTGATTAGCTGTAAGTTTTCCAAAAATAATAAAATTAAATTAAATTAAATGTTATTCTTTCTTTGTTTAAACTCGTTCAGCTGGCCGCCCAGATGTGTGACGGCTTCAAGGACAGTACCAAGGACCTGCACCACCGCACCGAGATCACGGTGATCAAGGAAGACCAACACGTAGCGCCCAACAACTGCAGTGGTATCATGTGAGTACTATGTTTGGAGGAGCAGGGCGGTATAAAATAAACTCTAATGTTAATGACAAGTGCAAAATCGTACGCCCACAGAGCGTTTTGAAGTCTGCGTAGGTCTTTGTGCAAGTCTACACTTTATGACATTCACAGTGAAGTTTATTATTCCATTAGGATCCTCAAAAGTGTGCTCCTCCCGTTCTGAGCAGAGCGTAACAGGCATAAAAGTGGACCAAAATGAAATCTTCAGTACTTCATATTGTTTCACCTCTACTATAAAACGGGAGGTTAAATTATCAGTTTAACACCAACCATAGTAATCTTTCGATCTTTTGTGAAGCTTTATGAACACAGTTGTAAGCGGTTATGGAGTTGTTTGCTGGATGTTTTGCCGTGTTTGTCACTCGTCTACGTCTTCGTCATATCGATGATTCCATTTGTTTGTTTTAAATAAGCTTCGTCCAGAATTCGGTCACTTCAAAAGCGTTATCGTTGGCCTCGCAAAGGTCTTCCATTCCATAGTGCAGGTGTTAGTGCACAGAGAGCAAGACAAGAGGTGGGGCATAGTTTGCGATGTGGCTCCACAGTCGGAATGCGCCTAACGGCATAACTGACGTTTTCGTCAATCAATAAACTGAATCTCATAGAAAACATATACAATACGATTAAAATGATATTTAATGCATTAAATACATTCAAACAAGAAAATATTATTTATCGTAGTGTAGTGTAAAAGAGATGGGTATACAGTTTCCGTTCATTGTTCGTTCATTCATTTTGGTCGGATTACCTAACAGGGCATCGACGCAATTCTGTTATCTTTGTCGATTGAACTGCAATGTCCCCAACTTAAAAAACACGTAAGGCCTGGTTAACTAACCCGGTGTTACCTTTTAGTGGCGCAACGCGTAATAAGAGTTAAAATGTTAATAACTAATCTCCGAGTTTACAAACTACATTTATTAATTTAACCCGACTAAACGTGCAAGTGGGCCTAAGCGCCATCCCGCAGCAAAGTTTTTAACAAGGAACTCCATTGCCAGAATGAAAGCAACAAACACATAGCGCCATCTATGCAGAACTAGTTTGACAGAAGAAATCTGTCAAATTAATTCACAGTTAAGGATGGTCAAGTGAAGAAAAAAAAATCGATATTTTTAAACAGTATCGATAATTATCGAGTGAAAAATATCGATATATCGTCAGTTTTCGCATGATTATTCACACGAAAATTGTTATTGTCTGTTAACTTCAGGGTCATATACGTCTCACACTGATGATGGTTTAATAGTATCAGCATTTTCTTCCACGCAGCCAATTGTTTTACTGTTATATTGCATTTCATAATAATACATTATATTTATAATATTAATATAATTGAGATTGTGGTGAGATTTTTTAAAGTAAACGATGCGTGAAGAGCAAGCAAGGAGTATCTAGTAACATTAAACACGAAACCAGAGTTGCTTTAAAAAATATATCGAAATTGATAGATATTGCTGGATAAGCTCGACAGATTGCTTAACTATGGTATCCGGTTCATATTCAACCTCAGAAAATATGACCATGTGTCGAGCTATAGGTCTGAGCTCAAATGGATGTCCATTCGCCAAAGAAGAAGTTTGCATGCTTTGACCTCCTTCTTATCTCGTGTCTCACTTCCAATACCTATGTTCTTCTCACGCTAAGAATCTGCGTTCTTCTAACAATCTTCCTCTACTCTGTCCTTCTCATACTTCTGACTTTGTTCATTCTTCCTTTCATATTCAGTCCATTCTTCTTTGGAATGCGCTTCCTCTTGATATCAGGACGGCTACCAGTCGGTATGCATTTAAGCGGAAATTGCAGAGTTATTTTCAAAACAAATAGAGTAGAGTCATCTCAACATCTCTCTTCCTTGAATTTGTATATATATATATATGTATATATATATATTTATGTAAGTATATAGTATAGTAAATAGTATGTATGTGTATAGGACTTATTTATATATTTGTGTACGTTGTTTTGATAGTTTATTTTTTTATCATTGTTAAACATCGCTCAAAATCAATCCTTTCCTTTCCTTTAAATTAAAGCACCTGCCATCTAATCTCTTCACCACCCTTGGTTGACTGGTAGAGAATGCCTAAGGCATTAAGTTCGCCTTTGTACCTTTTGTGCGAAAAGTTTAAATAAATAAATAAATTTTCGATACTTTAAAATAAATATCGAATATCGATATATCGCGATTAAACATATCGACGATATATATCGGTAATTGTATGAAAAAATATCGATATTTTGATATATCGATATTTTTGTCCCATGCCTATTCACAATTGCCACGAAAGCGAATCACGCATCACGCTCACTGTCGCTACTATTCCGGAGTATGTTGTTGACAGCACTCGTGTTTTAAAATCTATATTATTATACAATGTGGCGCTACAACGGTGACTTTAATTTAATACACGGGTAGGGCTAGTGCCCATTAACCATATAAATATTGATAGGTTAAAATAATACGTAAACTGAAAAAAAAAATTTTTCAAACAAACTAAATAATAAAAAAGTCATTAAAATTGGGATCACCCTTGCAAAAATTCATTCATGAAATTACTTACCTAGCTCGCTTACGTTAACTCGGAGCGGCAACGTGTCGGTTCGCGGGCTGGCAACCGCGCATCGCGTCTTGTACCTACTCGTGATCGGTCCGATTCTTTGACGGCATATTATCAAAGAAACCGAGCGGCGCAAGTGGTACAAACACTTATCACATCACCCTCTCTTGTTACTATTAGTAATAACTGTCATCACTAATCACTGCCATCACGATCATAAGTTTACACAAGCACTAATAGCACAAATAAATGCGTCCGTATCGCAAGAGGTGTAAACGTACCTACTAGATAAGAAAACGAAAACCAATCAAAGTGTCTTTATCGCAGTACCATGATCTAATTACTATCCTAATTACACAAAAAGAAATAAATAAAACAATAGCTAAGAGTCTTTTTCGCGACGTAATTATGCGCACTAGAGTAAATAAGTGCGTCAAGGACACGGGTTCGACTAGCACTAGAAAAGCAAAAAAAGAATTCGTGTTCGGTGCGGCGGGTGGGTGGAAGGGAGAGCGCGCGTCGCCTGCGCTGCTCGCCAACAAAGGAAATTTCCTTAAATTCGCCTACTCTATGCATTTGTTTCATCCTAATAGTATTGCTTATTCGTTTTAATTTCATTGATGCGAAGTTATGATCCGTGACCGAGGGAAATGACCGCTGCGCGACAGTTCTTTAAGTACAGGTTGCTCTAAGATGCTATTTCCTAAATTCTTTAATAAATCTGTAAATAATAACGTTTAATGGAAATAAAAAATTGTCATGAAACGAAAATGTGAAAACGTATATGTGTGTTAAATTAAGGTCACCATAGCAGCGCCACGCTGTAGATCAGCGCAGTGACTACGTTCCTACCTACTCTCCAAAAGAAACAAGTCCTGCGAACTTTAAATTATGTCAATAACTTTCTTTTCATACTTTTTGATTTTTTGCTATTTTAGGAATAGACGTATAGGTTATTCATTTTCATTCTTCTTCTTTATGACCCTGCAAAGATGCAAATGAAATCAAAATCAGATAGTAATTTTTTGTTTTTCGCAATTCACGCCCAACAATTTGACATTGAACGCTGATGCACATTTGGGCGAGCCGCGCCGCGTTACATAAATCCGCCTAACTACATACTTTTCGTACATTTTGTATGAACCATCGCATACCCGCACCGCGCCTGTTTGTGTTGAAATGCGATGCGCTGCGGCCCGATGCAGCTGTAATGTGCGCTTAGCTTTAAAGTAAGCACTATTACTTACGGCCGTAAGGGTTTTCGTAGTTCAAGTAACGTGCGGTTGCGACCGTCAGTATCTGGGCAACCTCACACGTGTGCTAATGTGTATGTAGTGCGATCTGCGAGACGACGTCGGGCTGCCGCCTGGGCGCGGACGGGCTCGGCAAGCGCGGCGCCGTCCCGCGCGACGTGGGCCGCGCGGCCGGCGCAGCCCTGCGCGCCGACCTACTCGCCGGCTGCTGCCTCGACACACATCTGCAGGTGCGACACTTCTCATAGGTCTGTCTGGGCCGCGCGGCCGGCGCAGCCCTGCGCGCCGACCTACTCGCCGGCTGCTGCCTCGACACACATCTGCAGGTGCGACACTTCTCATAGGTCTGTCTGGGCCGCGCGGCCGGCGCAGCCCTGCGCGCCGACCTACTCGCCGGCTGCTGCCTCGACACACATCTGCAGGTGCGACACTTCTCATAGGTCTGTCTGGGCCGCGCGGCCGGCGCAGCCCTGCGCGCCGACCTACTCGCCGGCTGCTGCCTCGACACACATCTGCAGGTGCGACACTTCTCATAGGTCTGTCTGGGCCGCGCGGCCGGCGCAGCCCTGCGCGCCGACCTACTCGCCGGCTGCTGCCTCGACACACATCTGCAGGTGCGACACTTCTCATAGGTCTGTCTGGGCCGCGCGGCCGGCGCAGCCCTGCGCGCCGACCTACTCGCCGGCTGCTGCCTCGACACACATCTGCAGGTGCGACACTTCTCATAGGTCTGTCTGGGCCGCGCGGCCGGCGCAGCCCTGCGCGCCGACCTACTCGCCGGCTGCTGCCTCGACACACATCTGCAGGTGCGACACTTCTCATAGGTCTGTCTGGGCCGCGCGGCCGGCGCAGCCCTGCGCGCCGACCTACTCGCCGGCTGCTGCCTCGACACACATCTGCAGGTGCGACACTTCTCATAGGTCTGTCTGGGCCGCGCGGCCGGCGCAGCCCTGCGCGCCGACCTACTCGCCGGCTGCTGCCTCGACACACATCTGCAGGTGCGACACTTCTCATAGGTCTGTCTGGGCCGCGCGGCCGGCGCAGCCCTGCGCGCCGACCTACTCGCCGGCTGCTGCCTCGACACACATCTGCAGGTGCGACACTTCTCATAGGTCTGTCTGGGCCGCGCGGCCGGCGCAGCCCTGCGCGCCGACCTACTCGCCGGCTGCTGCCTCGACACACATCTGCAGGTGCGACACTTCTCATAGGTCTGTCTGGGCCGCGCGGCCGGCGCAGCCCTGCGCGCCGACCTACTCGCCGGCTGCTGCCTCGACACACATCTGCAGGTGCGACACTTCTCATAGGTCTGTCTGGGCCGCGCGGCCGGCGCAGCCCTGCGCGCCGACCTACTCGCCGGCTGCTGCCTCGACACACATCTGCAGGTGCGACACTTCTCATAGGTCTGTCTGGGCCGCGCGGCCGGCGCAGCCCTGCGCGCCGACCTACTCGCCGGCTGCTGCCTCGACACACATCTGCAGGTGCGACACTTCTCATAGGTCTGTCTGGGCCGCGCGGCCGGCGCAGCCCTGCGCGCCGACCTACTCGCCGGCTGCTGCCTCGACACACATCTGCAGGTGCGACACTTCTCATAGGTCTGTCTGGGCCGCGCGGCCGGCGCAGCCCTGCGCGCCGACCTACTCGCCGGCTGCTGCCTCGACACACATCTGCAGGTGCGACACTTCTCATAGGTCTGTCTGGGCCGCGCGGCCGGCGCAGCCCTGCGCGCCGACCTACTCGCCGGCTGCTGCCTCGACACACATCTGCAGGTGCGACACTTCTCATAGGTCTGTCTGGGCCGCGCGGCCGGCGCAGCCCTGCGCGCCGACCTACTCGCCGGCTGCTGCCTCGACACACATCTGCAGGTGCGACACTTCTCATAGGTCTGTCTGGGCCGCGCGGCCGGCGCAGCCCTGCGCGCCGACCTACTCGCCGGCTGCTGCCTCGACACACATCTGCAGGTGCGACACTTCTCATAGGTCTGTCTGGGGCGGGCGGAAGGGCAGTTAGTACGTCATACATCTGCATTACTGGACCCCCTCTTAAAAAAAGAAGAGCGGAAGAGGGGTCGGTTCATGCAGGTAACTGGACTGCGCCTTCAGACAGGTGACGAGGAGCAACCACTCGGAATAAGATTTCGGCTTCTTATTAGAACGGAACCCCGTTTTCAAATAATCATATTCCTTTAGTGCTCGGCTATCAGGGAAAACCCAAAAAACGATGGATGGACTGTGTGAAAGATGATATGGCTAGAATGTGTGAAAGATGATATGGCTAGAATGTGTGAAAGGTGATTACCGAGACGACGAATAATAGAGAAAAATGGATGAGAAACACACGTTGCGCCGACCGCAAATTATTTGAGATAAGGGCATGAGAATGATGATAATATTCCTTCAGTGCTTAATATTTTCATGTGCCTGCTGGTCGGTTGGGAATGCGTTTCAGGTATTTTCTTTATGATGTATTGTCAGTTCAATTGAAAATGCTGCTTTCTTAATGGATGATGTTTTAAATCTGTCGCAGTCGCTTGTTACAGAGCGAGGTGATTATGTTATACTAGCCTCTGCGAGCTACTTCGTCTGCGTGAAATTTCGACCTTCTGACTGTTTTTCTTTTTGCTTGGCTCCATACGGTCGCAGCGTGATGTTAAATAGCCCATAACCTTTCTCAAGAATTCGACTATCAAATACAAAAAGAATTTTTCAAATCCGACTGGTAGTTTCAGAAATTAGGCGCGTTCAAACAAACAAATTATTCAGCTTTATTATTAGTATTAGTACATAATTATATCGAATATCGATTTACCCCAGCATTTTCATAGTAGCTGTGACTATGGGGTGGTAATTATAAATTGAATTGTTGTAGGATCAAGTGATAATATACATGGCGCTAGCTGACGGCAAGTCCTCCGTGCGCGTGGGTGAAATCACTATGCATACCAGAACTGCCATCTTCATCGCCGAGTTGATCGCGAAGGTACGTTCTTTATTTCCAATGGCCGTTCGATAGTTGACAAACTATTCTTAAACGGGCTTTGGGGTTTCAAATACTGGTATTCTACTGCATGCGGTTTGCCTGGACGCGGACGACTACAACGTAGTCGGGGAAATGGCTAGGCAGATGATGATGCTTTAGGATTTAAGACTTTAATTCTAAAACAAAAGACTTCTTATACAGTAAATTAGCTAGCGAAATTACAAAGACGTGATGATCCAAGGAAGCCATGCCATCACTAGACGGCAAGCTAACCAGGCGGTTGCTACGCCTGGACAGGAAGGGCATGCGCCTGGTGACGGGGACCATCACGGGTAACTGCTCGCTAAACAAACACTTTCACACAATAGGCATAACGGACAGTCCTCTATGCAGGGCTTGCATGGAGGCTGACGAAACTGTCGCGCATGTGCTCTTCGAGTGCACAGGCGTCGCCCAAATTAGGTCAAAAACCCTCGGGACACCCAGATCTTACACAGATGTTCTTAATAGACCAGGAGACCTAATCAGCTTCTGGAGGGAGGTGGGCTGGTTGGAATAACCACCGACGGCCGACATGGCTCACGCACAATGGTCCACTGAAGGACTAAGTGCGGAAACCAAACCCATAACATAGAACATACAACATAGAAGACGTGATGGGTGTCAATACCAAAACATGGTGAAACAAAAACAATACAATGTGTAAAGGAAACGGTAAATCTATACAAAAGGGGCAAGGGCTAATTGCGTAACACACTTTCAATCACAATTTGAATCATTATGAAACATATTGTTAATCCATTGCTTCATATGTTCGAAAAATTTGTCTGCTCGACAATGTGAATAACGCAATGAAAGTTGTTGAACTGTCAAAATGAAAGCCATTCCTACTTTTAATGTGTTACGCAGTTACCCCGCAGGTATAGAATCTATATGCAAAGTTTCAGCTAAAAATAAATTACTCTTAGAATTCATAATAAATTGGTTTCTTAAGTTTATTCAATTCAAATCATATCAAACGTATCTCCGCACTATGAGGGGTTCGTCACTTGCTAATATTAAGTTAAATCGACGGGATCGAACGAGCCGACAATGCGGAGAAGCGGGAGCGGTTGGTTTCATGTACTGCGGTTTCTCATATGTTCCTAACATGTAGATATAGGATTTAATGATAAATTATTTTATTTCTGTAATTAGGTTTTTATAAACACTTACACGTCAATCATGTTTTAATAACTAGACGAGGTCGGCGTTTCCTATCTGACTGCTCTGAGGTGAATGGCCGAAACAAACTCAAAGGTCACAGTCTCTTTTAAAGTCCAGACATAATCTTGGTCCATGGACCTGAAATGGTCTTTTGAGGAAAGAACCACACAGATTGAGTGGACATGTCCAGTCAGTGCACCCACGTGTCAGTAATCGTACAGCTCAACTCTGAACTTAAAGAGCTCAACGATTCGACGAACAATACTAAAGAAAGGACATTTGGGTAGGCCGCATAAATTACTCAAACTGCCAGATCACGATTAAATACAACTGAAAAAAAAAAACAAAAAATATAGTCCTCACATTCAGAATAATTAAAATAATAGTTATTTATGCTACTGTTGTATAATAAGGGTATTAAAACTTGTATGTGGGTTTAACACACGAGGCGAAGCCGAGTATGATAATAGTATCACATGAGTGTTTTAATACCTAATTATGTACAGACTTTATCTACACCCATCATGTGAATCCTCTATAAAAGAAGTTGAAGTCCCTGCCACCCTTTAATTTTATTTTTTTTATTTGAGGGTGGGAAATCATCAAATAACTTCTCACGCTCTGGGCAGAGCGGGAAGGCGTGTCAGACTCTTACTGACTAAAACCCACCCGTGTTCGTTCATTTGCCTGTGCCAGGGGCCACGGTATCCCTCTCGGATATTCCCGCAACCCTAGCAGTCATCGGCCCTAGCGGACCCCGTCATTGGTGCTGACATCTCTTTGAGGCGCGCGTGGAACATAACGCGCCGTCGACCCGGGCCTGGTCCTTATCGAACGGCGAACTGCCCATTGCTCGCCGTTCGCAAGCCCACGCCTGCGGTGGCCGGGAATCGGCCTGCGATTCCCGACGCCCAGGGCAGGGCGTCTCCTGCGGCGGCTAGGGGCGTGAGGGCGCGAATTTTGCCTCTCCCTCACGCGTTCCGCCTCCTCCTTCGCGAGCATTACTGCTTCGCAGAAGGAGGTGACGGCTTCCCAAGCCCTCTCGCTCCGTACCATGGCCTGGACCAGGGCCGGACGCGAGAGATCGCCACCGCCAATCGCCTCCACGAGGACACGGCGGTGCTCCGCCCAAGCCGGGCAGACCTCCACCGTATGCTCCACCGTGTCCTCAGGGCGATCCACACAATGGTGACACCCGGGCGTTTCCTCCCGCCTTATCCGGAACAGGAACCTCCCGAAACAACCGTGTCCGGTGAGGTCCTGCGTCAGGCGGAAGGTGAGGACGCCGTGGCGCGTCCCTGCCACCCTGTATACCCCTTTACGTTACACGTTGTATATTGATGATATTTCATGTAACTGCGGTCAGTAACCCCAAATCGAATATCGATCGATACCCATTACGTGTGCGGAGTTTCACTACCTAATTTAATTTGACCTTGTATAGCTATTATATATTGAAATAGTTGACTTTTGAATGTTTGAGTAACAATTTGATCTTTATTGTGTTACATTAAAAAAACCACCGACTTCCATAAAACACTACTAAAGTGAAAAAGTTTTTACTTTTTAGTTGTAGTACCTACCCTAAAAAGTCGTATATAACCACTACTTGCAATGTAAAATAACAGTGACAGAAAGTTATTACAACATCATCAACATACAATAATTGGAAGAATAAAAACGTATTAACGAAGCCGACTCAAAAATCACTCATCCGAACTTGACCTCTTTAAGGGACCAATCTGGAAGTATGTGTATCCTTTCAAATAGAAAAATAATTTTCGAAATCAGTTCATAAATACCGTAGTTCCGAGGAAAAAAACTTTTTTTTATAATACAGCCGGGTTGGGAACATCCTCCTTTTTTGAAATCAGTTCAACATCTGTCCGTTTTAATGAACTTTCAACTAATAAACTTTTTCTCGTTCCCAGGTGAAATTCGAGATAGTGGAAGAAGGGGTTCAGAACGTGATCTCTTGCACTGGCTTGCGAGTGTCCAACCGTCACCACCCACAGCACCAAGCAGCTGACCACCCACGGGACTAAACGTAGCATCACTGACCCGCCATTTTACATGAACATAAATAAGCTGCCATACTTGGAGAGATCAATTTGAACAGACGAACCTGCGCGCAAACATGAAATTCAGAAATAGTCGGTCGGCCATCATAGACACGTACCCTGCGTTCGCGATTTAGTTTCCAAACATGTATACGAATGTGTTTTTGGATAAAATTACTTTAAAACCCATAAATAAAGTAATGTTGGCAGTACAAGTTAAAAAAGGGTGACTTTTCAATAGATCTTACTAGTCATTCCGAAATCAACTTAATTTACACTAATATAAAGTTCATATTTGTGGAAATAACATCAATTGGAAACAAGGATTTGAATATGGAATGGCTTTTGACGCCAACCTATCCAAGGTAGGTACGGATTTTGAGATCCTGACTAGTATGGTAGGCTAAACTCACAGGCTTCATGGTTTTACTAGCAAAATATTCGCCCCTTACGTACGGCTGGCTGCATCAATTGGGTACCCCAGTTGTATTAAAATTAACTTTGGAGGGGGGTACCCACATCGTGACGCTGACCGTACCAGGAGAGGCACTTTATTTTATAACTTCGTTTCTTCGAGGCCAAAAATATCGAATATATTTGAACTATTTCGAAGCACGGCTACCGTAGCTTCAATTAGGGTAAGGAAATAATGACCGTTTTGTTTACTTTGGGTAAGGAAATGAGAGGTAATGGACTTACTTAAGAAACATCAATGATGCTTATCTAAGTCCAAAGTGCAAAGAACTATCTGGAAGCTTAGCAAAAGAGAAAAAGGAATTGATTGATGTTTGTATTTGGAAATATGTGGTGGACTGCCTTCGAGTGCAGGTCTTCTTATTCTAAGCCGCGCCCAATCTACGCTCGCGTCTACGTCAGGCCTGACGTGCGGATGCGGCTTTACAATCATGTGCAATTTTCGTGTGATAAACTTAGACTTGTTTATATTTAATATGAATCGACCATTGCGCTTGTAATAGCGCTCATATTATTATAATAATTCTAATGAAACATAGCCTACTATACGTACAGACTACTGTGAATTTATTATATTGTAAAGTTTTAAACTCTATTCGCCTCCCGTTTTCCAAGTAAAAAACGATACCGAGTTTAAAACTATGTACGTAAGTGTATCGACTTCATTACAGGAATATTAAATGTCTGATTAACGTGTTTCATCATGAATGTTGTAAGCTTTAACGTGTATTGCGTGATAATGATAATATTCTAAAAAAAAATTGTGCGTTGGAGACTAGTTTAAACAATATAATTATGTGGGCTGGTGACTCGACCCGGTCGACGATATGACGGACGTGACGAAACCACGTCATATCGTCGACGTGTGTCGTGCAACTACCGTACAATTTTGTATCAGTACCTAATTCTATTTATTCAATTATTAATAAATGTTAATAAAATATTGACGTGTTTTTTATTTTCAGTGTAGAGACTTTGCATTGTTAACGCGCTACTCTGGAAGTTGTATGTTTTATTACACCGTAAATGGGGTCCTTCCCGCTGGTTAATACTCCGTGGTTAACACTATTAAATACTGGGAATGATGCGTTCTACTGGTTAACAGTGTTGACGAACGCTACATTTTTTTCCCAATAGTTAAGAGCGTTTATACCTTATGAGTGGCCACGTCGCAATTTAGTGTCATATTTCGTGGTTTTCAATTTTTATCATTTAATCGGAGCTTTATTTAAAAAATCTGTTTAATTAACTTTTTAGAATTATGTGACAAGTGTGACAACTGTGTAAAAGGTAAGAAATCGTTGCGTTTACAGTTCTATTTATGTGCAAATAATACATTGGAAACTTACAGGGCGTTATTTTCATTGTAAAATAACTGTAAGCATTACGGTTACTTACTTTTTAAACACTTTCACGTAATTCTAAAAAGTTAATTAAACAGATTTTTAAAATATAGCTCCGATTAAATGATAAAATGATTTTATTTCTGTAAGTAGGTTTGAACAAACACTTTTACACGTCAATCTTTTTTTTTTAAGCTAGATGAGGTCGGCGTTTCCTATCTGACTACTTTGAGAAGAAAGGCCGAAACAAACTCAGAGGTCACAGTCTCTTTTAAAGTCCAGACAAAATCTTGGTCAGATCATGTGAAGGCTATGTAGATCGGTGTCTGCAATGGTCTTTTGAGGAAAGAACCACACAGATTGAGTGGACCTGTCCAGTCAGTGCACGCATTTGTCAGTAATCGTGCAGCTCAACTTAGACTCAAGGAGCTCAACGATTCGACGAACAATACCAAAGAAAGGACATTTGAGTAGGCCGCATAAATTACTCAAACTGCCAGATCATGATTACGCTGAGAAAAATACAAAAATAAATATAAAAAAACCAATGACCGACAGTTCTCACATTCACAATAATTAGAATAATATTATAATAATCTTTGAGGACCATGTAGGTTTGTGTCTGAAATGGTCTTTTGAGGAAAGAACCACACAGATTGAGTGGACCTGTCGAGTCAGTGCACGCATTTGTCAGTAACCGTGCAGCTCAACTCAGAACTTAAGGAGCTCAACGATTCGACGAACAATACCAAAGAAAGGACATTTGGGTAGGCCGCATCAGCTACTCAAACTGCCAGAACATGATTAAAACTGGAACAAAAACACAGATAGTCCTCACATTCACAATAATTTAAAATAATATAATACTTTATACAGTAAATATTAGTGTCATTGTATATGTAAATAAGTATAGATACTTATAGCAAAGATTAAATGTAAAAATAGTTAGCGAAATAAAATAAATTTACATTGCCTGTGTTTTATTGGAGCAACTCAATCCCAAGCCTTTTTGTCCTCAATATAGTCTTGGACAGTATAATAGGCATTCTGGCATAGTTTCCTTTTTATAAAATATATGAATTTATTAAGGCTTAGTGCTTGAATGTAGCTAGGAAGTATTTATAAAAACTTATACATTGGCATCTAAACGAGCCACCTATTTTCTTGAGCCTGGTAGTAGGAACAACAAATTTGTGTTTGTTCCTAGTATTTAAATTATGGACATCACTGTACTTTTTAAACAGATTAATATTTTTATGTGCATACAAAAGATTTTCATAAATATACTGAGAAGGCACAGTCATTATATTAATCCATTTAAATTTGTCTCTGAGGGAGTGTCTGGGGATTAATTTATAAATTGAACGCATTGCCCTTTTTTGTAAAACAAAAATCATCTGAATATCGGCGGCATTTCCCCACAACAGAATACCGTACGACATTACACTATGAAAATAACTAAAGTATACTAAACGGGCTGTCTCCAAATCAGTTAAACCACGAATTTTCCTAACGGCGTATGCTGCAGATCTAAGCTTCTTTGACAATTTATCTATAAAAGAGTGAAAAAATAAAAATAAAAATTGAAAAATATAAAAATTGAAAACCACGAAATATGACACTAAATTGCGACGTTGCCACTCATAAGGTATAGACGCTCTTAATACCCTCGTTTCGCGTGTAGTTCAGGAGTCAAGTTAAATAAAGAAAACAAAAATAAATTAAAAATATAACGGTTCTTGAAAGTGCTATAGTTAACATATGAATATATTATGTCTGTTTGACCTGTGGCTGGGTGTGTCTATGTATATAAGTATGTATATCAGTCATCAGGTTACCGTAGTACAGGCTCTGCCTAGTTCGGGACCTGAAGACCTTGTGTGGATGTTGTCCCATATTATTTAAAAAAAAAAAAAACACTTGAGGCACCAAATTAATAATGATTCTTGAATATTGTCACGTAGATCCTAACGCCATCTGTTATCGAATAGAAGAACTACACGTTAGACGCTAACGCCATCTGTTATCGAATAGCCGAACTACACTGGACCGTTCCCGTAAGTACTAGAATATTCTCGAATTATGTTAGAACATTCTAGTAACTTACACTCGTCATATAAATAAGGGGTTGACAGCGTTGTAGGACAGTTCAGCTTAGAATGCGAAACAGTGAAGAACCGCTAACAACAGTAAAAGCGGACTAATAGTGAACTACAAGTGATTGTGTTTAAAGTTTCTGATTACTGTATTTGTGATTTTTAATTATCGTGTGTTTTTCGTGTAAATTGGTATAAATTTATTTATCCCGAACCCCAGCTCGTAACAATATCATCAACAGTACTGGACTCAGATTTTTAGTAGGCACTATACCCAATTACTACTAAATGATACAAAACAATTCATTAAATACTTTCCCGTGTTCCAGGTGGCTCCTCAATTCAGACGTTTAGATTGAGGAGCCACTTTTACATTGATATAACTTTGGATATATTTTACTAAAAATTTCATAATTTGGCCTACAAAATTAACTGCATTCCTACTAAATAAGGGCGTGAGTTTCCTTTTAAAATCGTGAAGTGGCTCCTCAATCCAAACGGACATCGTAAATGTAGTAGGTATATTACCACAACATGTAGTCAACCGTAAGTCTCTATGGTAACGATTTGACTTAGACATCGCCTTTAGCTCGTAGCAGTAAGGGCGGTTTTCGTAGTCAAATGTTACTAAGAGATATGGTTGGCCGTAGGTACAAAGAAGCTCATATCCATACCAGTATTTGCCTATGCTGGTCAAACTCAAACTCAAACTCAAAGCATTTATTTCAATTAAACCATTTACAGGCACTTTTGAATTGTCAAGTGGTCGGTCAGTCAGAAATATGAAGCTAGTTGTCCATTCCAAAGCGTAGTAGGTACCTATGGAGAAGAACGGGCAAGACACTCCATGGACACTCTTTATATTGTTACATAAATAATCTTGTATAATTATATGTGAGAACGATGTAAATAAGACGTACACATTGAGTGTCCAGTGTACAGCTAATATAAATTCAAACAAAACAATCCATAATAAAATAAGCCGTGGTGGCTAAGAGATGACCAGTCCCAACTGACAGCGCCCGTTCACGAACATGACGCATGGATCAGCACCATTCAGCTCAACCATTTTGAAGGGAGCTAAATGATCCAACACACGCGCCACCGTCAGCGAGACATTTGAGTGAGCATGACATCTATCAGCCGCCAGGGCACATTCAAGTCAATGAAAGACATTACCCGGTAATTGGTAGCTCGATAGTACATAGTACTCCCACTTGTCCTATGCAATCATACAATACAAAGGAGATTGAGTTTATACAAAGCAAAGGTAGTCTTACAATCTTCAGCAGTTCCAACAGTATTTTCAAATGTTAATCAATTAGTTGAGGTTGTGGAGCAGGACCAGTATTGAGCCAGGCATTTTTATCAGCGATATAACCCCCCAACTTATAATATGCCTGGCTGCATAGTGTGCGTTTTATACAAACTTTGAATTTCGTCTCATTCAGTTGAAGTATGTGGGGAGGTATTTTATTGTAACATTTTAAACAGTACCCCATGAAAGATGAGTCTACTTTAGCCAGTCTGAAACCTGGTTGAACTAATAGGTCCCTATTTCTGGTACTATAATTATGTCTATCGCCTCTTTTAGTAAAAAGATGTACATTTTTTCTTACGTACATGATGTTTTCAATATTGACAAGGTACCTTAAACAGTTCCCTTAGAGAATCGCGCCTGCGGATATTATATATGGCTCCGATGGCTCTTTTCTGCAGAATAAAAATAGAATCGACGTCTGTCGCCCGTCCCCAAAGTAAAATACCGTAAGACATGATACTATGAAAGTAACTAAAATAGACTAGCCTCGCGGTATCTACATCGGTAAATTGACGGATTTTTCTGACCCGCCAGAGATGTTAAATGAGAACCCCATTGTAGCCTAGAGTCGAGCGTGATCCCCAGGAAAACAGTTTTATCGACGAATTCTAGTTTCTCTTGATTCAATACTATCTCACAATCACTACTTTTGACATTAGGTAAAGAAAATCGTATACACTTAGTTTTTTTCCCATTTAATACTAAATTATTAGCAGTGAACCAATTATGGACCTGCATTAGGGCGTTATTAACGTCGTCAAAATTTGTAGCACTTCTTTCTACCTTAAAAATTAAAGAAGTAAACAAATACACCAAATAAGCATAATACAGCAAATAACACCATTTGTGGTTGATTTTTTAATAAATGGAGTAGATCATTAATATACACTAAAAAGAGGAAAGGACCCAATATCGAGCCTTGTGGAACTCCCATTTCTACTTTTAAACTAAGTGAATTGACACCATTTATTTGAACTTGCTGCTGCCTATCCTTTAAATAGACTTTACTAGACTGAGCGCAAGTATTTCAAGTCCATAATGCTTAAGTTTCAAGAGCAAGGTTTCGTGATCGACGCAATCAAATGCCTTGGAGAGAACACAAAAGATTCCTATGGCGTCTTGGGCCTCTTCCCACGCCGTAAATATGTGTTTTAATAAGGTGACCCCGGCGTCAGTCGTACAACGTCCCTTGGTGAAACCATACTGTTGATTGTGTAAAATTTTATTGGTGTTAAATGAATGAGCATTTGATTAAGCATTACCTTTTCAAATACCTTGCTGAACGTCAACGAACGATACTCTTTTTTCTCATAGGATATTATATATTCCTTGTAACCCATTGAAGAACACTGAACAAGACACAATAGAAGGTTTATTGTTGTCACGTCTGGAGGCGGTTAGTGTTCCATTAAGTATTAAAGATTGGTCGAGAAATAAAACTCAGTCAACTGATCTGATCTTTTTAATTACAGTTCAGTGTTCCACATTACCATCAATTACATAATAAAGTTACATTCGAAATGTCCACTAAATATACACGTCATGAGTTTTAAGTAACAAATCACAAATCAATTGTTTTTATTAATTATTTATGGGGTAGATCGTATTGTGTCGTCTATATATTAAAATGTGTTGTGTAGTTGTGAAAAGTTGTCTGATATTTATATAGATTATTGTTTAATACATAGGTACTTAATTCTGCTAAAAAAAATTACTTGAAAAATCACGATTATTATTCTATGGTCCACGAAAGGTTTCCGTGAAATGTTTTAGGACAATGTCTAAATGCAAATCTATAATTATGCATATTTCTAAGAATCATATTATGTTGCACTTCCCGACAAGCGAGACTTAAATGCGGTCGCTTTAACCGAGAAAATTATTAAGAATGGTATGTACAACAATGTCACTTACGGAAAATAATTAGTTTACTCATAATTAAAAAGAAAACCGAAAATTGGCTGAACAACTACCCCTGCCTGAAACCTTTTTAACGGAATACAAAGTATTAAATGATTCTTCCCTTTAGGCTCTTCTTAAGAAGAGCAATTTAAATTGCTGTAAAACATTAGCTAGGTATTGTGCACTCCATAAGATAAAGGTAGGTACACAACAGACAGTACATTTGTACTTCAGAAAATCGTTAAGTGTTGACAGCTTCTAATAAATGTCATCTTTGTATGAAGGAACTACCAAAAGGCGAAAGTAAAAATAGCATCATACAACGTTTATATTATATATTTATTGTACTTAGCATAACTATGTTTATAAAAAAATAAATGTTGAGCGAATACTTTGCGTCGGTAACTTTTGAAACAACAAGGCATGGTAGAGATGTTAACAAAATAAAAAAAACTTATTAATAAGTTTGACAGAAAACAAAAACATATAAAATGATTTATCCATAAAAAAATACCTTAACGAAAAATAGTATAAAATTAATTTATTCAACATAAAATATATAAATAAATTTTGTCGCCATAATTTAAACAATTTATTATTATATTATACACGTCCATTATATCTAAAGGTTCGAATACAGAGGGACGATGAGGCCAGGTTGGCGCTGGAATGTTCGCGGTTCTAAAAATTACTCACCTAAACTAGGGTCATGACTACCCACCACAATAACCCAATAGCTCAACACCTCATAGAGACATTGCGTTTGTTCTTTACATGTCCAAATCAACTCCTTGAAAATGTAAATGCAGTGAAATGATACACTTACAAGACTGGATCAATGATTTTTTTCGTTTACTTTTTTTATCGCGGCGAATTTCAAGATTTGTGACGCGCAATTCCTAATCATTATTACTAGTTTAAAATCAGTCGACCTGACGTCATCGTCTACATATTTTAAACGGTAGAATTTTTATTTTCTACTATACGATACACTGATGGAAGATCACGACGGAAGTCTAATTAGATTACCCTTTTATGTTTTTACAAAAGTAACATTTACGTACATTTTTAAACAGGACATCACAGATGCACAACCATTTGCAAGCCGTGCCGTTTTGAGAAAGATTTTTGATTGCAAGGTAATAAAACCATCGAGACTTTTTTTTATAATAAATGCATAACATATTGGTATAGATTGCAAAGTAATTTAAAAGAGAAAGATCAAATATCAACTTGCGAGACTCACGTAATTGTTATTTTTATAAAACAAACAAACAGAAATTCCTAAAGGGGCGTCTAAACGGGCTATATTTTACGACAATTTGTGGCTGCAATACTGTGGTCCACACTATGCAATATTTTAAGGATGGCCCGGCATTATAGCCACATATTTTTTGGTATGTCGAAATGTTTTTATGTGTAGCCGGCTCATTAAAGGGTTCTGAATCAAAGGCCATACTATTGCAGCCATATTGCAACATGTTGCCTGCAATTGATTGCTCAGCCATAAAATGCACTAAAATGTTTTTTTGATGGCTGGGCAATGTTTGCCAATAATTGCAGCCACAAATTGTCGTAAAATATAGCCCGTTTAGACGCCCCTTAAACTAAATGGACCATTCATCCTAAAAAAACAGTCAATTTTAGCTAGAACGGAAGAAAATTACAACAGGAACAGTAGTATACAGCCAAAAGGGAACATCTCACGGTTTCAAAACGGTCCGTGTCAGTGAAACGTGGTCACAGCTGGCCACACTGACAAGTGACGTCACAAGCTAGGCCCGCCACTGCTGCGTGGTTGCAGCTACACACATGTTCGAATCGCCATGATTCAGCACAATCGAGCGGCAAAATCGAATAAATGTTCACTGAAAAGCCGCTCGGGTAAGTTCGAATTGTGCCGAGCCAACCCGAAAATGATTAAGCGCGGGTAGTTGCCGATCGGCACGAGCCGATTGAAAGCCGAACACAGTTATTGCTTCGGCGGCTTTGTTGTTCCAATAACGAATCTAATGTGCCGACCCGAAAATGTGTGTAACACCCACGATGAAAGATGAATGTACTTAAACGCTACCAGTGTGCTGTAGTTTGTGCTCTGGACGTTGGCATTGCGTGTCTATTCAGTCTTTTTTGACTTGCTCTTGTCTTCTACTGCGGCCTTTACTAACGCAGGCTGGTCCTCGTAGCTGTGGAGGCGCAAAAAGAGAAAAGTTTTTATTGGGTATGGTATATATTACTCGCACAAACATCATGTTTGAAGTGAAATATTCTTTAGTCGCGTTGAGCGATTTTTGGTCATAAGTTCGTGTCGTGTCACCGACATGCTAAAGTGACGCGCAGCGGCCTGTGTACATTTTAGGGTTTTCACTTCTGTCGGCAGTCCCCGTAATTGCCTATTCTTTTTGTAATGAATGTGTCATTGTGTATAGGTACAGCAGGTCGATTCTGTAAAAATCTCACCGTGCAGAATGGCGCGGAGTGAGCTGCCAGCAGTGTCATCCCACTGATGCTAGGGATTGACCAACGTTACATTTACAATCATAATCGAGATTTTACTAATATTTTTTATCCAAATTCTATTGATCATTTTATATTATTTTAAAGCAAGTATGTAGTTAAGCGGCTAAACATTTGGTACTATTTTCAGGGTTTTAAAATAAAATAGCAAATCAAATTCAGTTAGAAACACAATGCTTTTTTTTTTAGATTCTTATACAGACGGACACCCGACCCTAACTTCACAAATTCTACATATCAGTCAAAATTTATGGCTTCGCCGTTTCGCTACCGTCGTGGAGGTGATGCGAATATTTAGTTTCTGAAGTAAGTAACGAAACAGCCAAGCCTTAAATTTTTACTGATATGTAGAATTTGTGAAGTTAGGGTCGGTAGAGTTAGGCCGTGTAGATTCAGAAGCTTGGCTCTACATGAGATCTGATATCTTTTTCACAGGGCAAAGCTTATGTGGTCGTCTTGGCAACATTTTACATGAAATGTTTTTGGTGGGATTTCAGTTCTTTTTGTAAGTTGCTAGGCAGTATTTTTAGTGTTTATTTTTTTCTTCTTTTTTTGGGGTGTATTTCTTGCACATAAGCAGTGCCGGTTTTCATAGCCCAATCTCTCTTTGCCTTTTTTCTTAGATGATTTACTGATTACCACAAGCGATAAATCAGGGCGATATTTCGCTCTTAAGCGATTATATTCAACTATAGCTGACTGTTACAGTCGATTTGCTCACCTCGTCGTCAAAGGGCGCTAATAACTGAGACCTACCATGAGACTTGATTAAGGCGGAGGTTCTTGTAAGTACTTATTAATAGGTTTTTTAGTTACTGTCTACAGTCCCGTGTAAACTTTCATGTCCTAATCTATAAAAGTGGTGAGTCAGTTTCAACCCCCCCCCCCCCCCCCCATTTTAGGGGATGGGGCGAAAGTTATAAGTTTATCTGGGGGCACTGTAGTGTTTTTTGTATACTGAACTTTGTTTACATACCAAATTTCGGCTTTCTAGCACTTAGAAAGTACCCTAACATTTTAAAACTTCCACCCCCCCATTTTAGGGGATGGGGGGCGAAAGTTATAGGTTTATGAACTTTTTTGTTGGTTGTAGGTACACTAAACTTAAATTACATACCAAATTTCAGCTTTCTAGCACTTCAGGAAGTAGCCAAACATTTTGATGATCATCAGTGTGTCAGTGTATCAGTGAGTGTGTCAGTGACGAAAGCGGTGTATTTTAGATATCAATAAAATCTAAAGTATTAGAGCTATTCAATTGAGACTTTGTATGTTTAATTAGTCTATTATTATTGACATCATATCCTGAGAATATGAACTATCTGGTACATCGGAAACCAACTTTATGAGGGTTCAAAAAAACGACGAAACACTTCGAGAAAAGGTAGGTAGTGCCCTTGCGCTTCGCTTGGCTCGTCTTGGCCGGGGCACTACCGTGCCCCCAGATAGAATTTGCATAAAAATATAAATATACTCTCGATTATGATTGTAAATGTAATGCTTGGTCCATCCCTAGCATCAGTGGGACGACACTGACAGCTCACTCCACGCTCACTTCACCTAAGTTTTCACGGTGAGATGGTTACAGAATCGCACTGCAGGTCTTATAAATATTTTATAAGACCATCTGTATGTATTACCAAAACTCACACTAATAAGTAATTTAATTTGAAAAACAACAAAATAAGCTGGTACTGTACGAGGCTAAAAGGTGCATACATCTCAGCATGATGCAAAAGAATTATGACATGTCAGAAGTGTGTCAACTGTCAAAAGTGTAGGTTAGATGGCATGCCTGTCCTGGCAAAGTGAGATTAGGACTATAAGGTCGACCGACGATCTGGTGAAGGTTGTTCAAAAAATCCGTCAGCTGCGGTAAGCAAAGGACCGTTCGTTGAGGCGATATAAACGGGCGCCAGTGTCTGTTCCATAATCATTTGCATGGCAGGTTAAGTTGACAGTAACATTTGCTCAACACACCGTTCAAAATCGCTTGACACATCACTTTTTGACCATATAAGTCCATACTAACTTGAAGAGCGCGTTGATATCTCCGCGCAGCAGTGCCAGCGACAGCGGCGTGGCGATGCAGGCGGGCACCAGGTACAGTAGCGCCGGCTGCGCGTGCTTGAACACATGCATTACGAAGATCGTGGCCAGCAGGCCCACTACGTACGCGGTGAATGTCGCCCTGAACACACAATCATTATAGGCATGGATTAAATCAAACTCCAAATAATTATTGAACAAAATGAAAATAATTTTAAATTATACATTTTCTTCAAGCAAGTTTTGGTTTGCTGGTTCAAGGCAAGAATTCAACTCAAGCTGCAATGGCTCTTTCTTCAAAAGGCCCTTCCAGACATGGCCCTGCATTGTTAGACTCAAATAAAATCCTATATAATAATTATAATGTTTGGACTTTAACAGAGACCATGACCTTTGAGTTTGTTTCGGCATTTCTTCTCAGGGATCAGTCAGCTAGGAAATGCCGGCTCTATCTAGTTTACGTTTAAGTGAAGTGTCTTAAAAGATCTATGCACTTGCAAAAATAAACATTTCATTTCAATTATACTGTTTCTCAATTACCACTTTCGTACAGTTCAGTCACCAGCCGCTTCACTCAAGTGAATTTACATTTTTGTTTGTGACACCAACAAAATCAGTAACGAACGAACGTTCATCTGCTCATTTAATTTTTACATCATTATGAGCGAGAGTGAAAGATACCGAGTGCCGAAATCTAACATCGTTGGATCGGTTCACTAATGAATTAATTGTTCAGACGTTTCACTTCGACCGAAACGTGCTGCATGAAAGACAAAAATTAACAAAGAATAAAGTCTGATTTTAGCTTTTGTTTTTTTTTTTTAACCGAAATATCAAATACTAACCGACTTTCTTCACTTTATAACAATAAATAGCAAGCTTACCTGAAGTAGAACTCGCTGTCACGCTTGAGACTCTTATCGAAACGCAGCAGCAACGCGATAAAGATGCCGGGAACCACGATGTCGCCGAGACCCAACATGGCGAAGTTGCTCGCGTCCAAACCGTTCACTAGCAGGTCTTGAGGGAATACCACTGTGGAAAAGGATGTTTACTGTACTGATTGTGACTTAGACTTATTAACTTCAAGCTACAGTGCTAAAAAAGCGCTTGTTGTGTTCTGGCGCTTGAATGATATTGACAAGCGGGCGCTGTTGTGATGCGTGACTATCAAAATAACGGTGGCCAAACACCGGACATACATAAATTTATATTATAACAATAACATTCTGGCACTACATTTAAAATTAGCCAGGATTAACGCTCTCGTATATCTCATATATTTGCCCTGCAGGTGGACAAATACACACACAAAATAGGGTCAAAACAAATAATAATAAATATTATACAGAGTTATTGGTAATAATTATGGATTATGGATATTATGGATTTGTTAAAACCTGTTGATTTTGAAATAAATAAACTATTATTATTATATTAAATTATGTCGGCAATCCATACGATGGGGTGTAGGGGAGGCCGTTTGCAACCAAATGACCCCTAATTGCGCCTATGCAAATGTCAACAATTTCCAAGTAATTTGACATTTTATATTTTAAAAGCGGTATACAAATTTTAAAATTTATAAAAAAGAAACAATGCATGATTTTTTTTAAATTATTATTATCTACTTCTATACATAAAAATCAACCATAAGATGACAATTATCTTTCATATTTTTTAAATCAGAGCAAACAATTTTCATAATTTTGAGCAGGTTATTTGACTAAAATGGTTGATTTCTGCAAAACATATGGATATACTTTATTGACCGAACAAAAATATGTACAACTTCTCAGATATCCAACAAGATTTACTGGAAAATGGTTGATATTTGCATAGCGGTCATAACAAACTCATTTGGTTGTAAATTACCTCCTCTACGCCCCCTTAATAGATTGCCGACGTATTACAAATAACTCTGTATATCTGCGCGCAAGCGCACTAAGTACACTTAGGGCAGATTTCAATCATTGTTGTGGAATATTGACACTGACAGCTCTTGAACGTGGTTTAGATGTGCTGATCGCGTTCTTCATTGGTGCAATTCGCTTTTAGTATGGAGTGCAGTTTGAACAAAAATGTGGCACTTAGAGATAATTGTGGCGACGTAAACGTTGCGTGCGTGTGGCTCACCGGGCTACAAATGATGCGCAATTTTTACCCTCGACATGTTTTGCAACTCCAAAATGGTCAGAAAACTCTCATTGCGACATCAAAAATAGTTATTGTTTGTTTTGTGGGTATTTCAAAAGCCTTTTTAATGAACAACTTTCTTCTTCCCAAAGGAGGGCTCAATTAACAATAAAATTCTAAAATAATCGCAAGGACAAAAGGTCCTTTCATTTCTCGCGAGAAACCAATGACGTGCGTTCCAACTTCGTTTTGTGGAAATTTTTATCGACCTTCAAATTTCCTTTCGTATTTCGGAAGCCTTTGAAACTCGTTTTGAACATGTTTTACGCAACCGAACTAAAAAGAAAACGTGCGTTTGTGCCCACCAGTGACGAATGGTAAAAGTTTTTATAAAGGAAGCCGTTCACAATTGTGTGGAAATATGTGTACTGGTAATTGCCATTTTTAAATTTCACCGATAGAAATCCTGTAATTTTTTTTTTGTGGGAATGGGCATCTCTTGCCCTCGATCTCGTTTGAGGAAAGCGATTGATGAGGGTTATGATGGAACGAGCAAGCCTAAAAGATGCATGTGCACCCTTGCTTCGAAGGCTGAACGTTTCGCCACTGATACCTACACATAACGATACTTTGGAAAAGGTGGAAAATGGGTAATGGTTAGTGGGTGGCTTAGAAGCGTACTCGTCTCGGCTAACGTATGGTAACTGGTCGCCGCCTTCGGACATCTGCAATCCCAGAAGCATTCCCATCTGCGTTGCCTTTGGTTTTCCAGATATCCGTTGGATCGAAAAAGATCATTCACAGAGAAACACCACACACTCCACATGTAGAAATTTAAGCTAATAAAATAATGTTCAGGAAAATAGTGAGTTTTATTTAGAAAAATAAAAGCGACAATTGACATAGTAAAACAAACATAGACAATAATAGCTAAAAAAACGAGTATGTTCCAGTTTGTTTTTAGTTTGCTTTTCCATACGTTCTTGCTGGTCTTCCATTCCTGAACATGAAGACTGTTTTTTGTATTTATCAGCAAGAATTTGGCTGTATCGACTGGTTTTCCATTATTTTTTTGGTTTTTACAGTTCAGTTCAGAGAAAAAGTGTACGTCGCGCTCCACAAATCTCTCGACTACATAATTTTTCGAGGTTCGTACTCGTTTTCACTAACTCTAATTTTCAACGCTCAGCTCACCGCCGAAAATTGAAAATACACGAGCGCGTTTTTATTTGGGTATTCATTTAGGTATCGCTTAGAGTTAGAGGAAAGGGGCATAAATCTATTTGACCCTGTCTTCAACTTTTATTATTTATTTTCTATCGAAAAAATAGATGTTTTTTTTCTGTTCTTCACTAGCAACCTGCTGGTGGATATTCTTCGTAACCACGCTCAGCTGCCATCATCATCTATCTAACTCTTTCCCAGCTATGTTGGGGTCGGCTTCCAGTCTAACCGGATGCAGTTGAATACCAATATTTTTCATGGTGACACTGCTCATCTGACCTCCATAACCCAGTAACTGGGCAACACGATACCTCTTGGCAAGACTCGTTCGATTTTCGTGCTCTGCTTCCAGGTAGCCTAAACCTTAACTTCCTAACCTTATTTGATTAACTCAAGACAATGTTTATGTTCTTTCTCCAAAATTGGCTTACCTACTGACAAGTTATACGAGTTCATATAATTGTTTATTTTATTTGACTATATTAGTTATTTTAGTTTAATTTAATTTTTATTTATTATTGACATAATCTACTCATTTCAATGTTTTTTAATGAGTTGTATTGCAATATATGGTTAGCTAGCGACCTCGACAGTTCATCATATTATTCTTTTGAGCAACCGGCAGCAAGTTCGTCATGCTCCCTTAGATGTCAATGCTTGCGGTAGCGTCGGGGGTCGTGTTGCCTCCTTCCCTCAAATATGGCGAGGGGGGTAATGGCTGATCTTTGCGTTATGCTCGTGAACGGGTGCTGCTTGTGGTGACAGGTCAGCTTGCTGACTATGGTTTTGTTATTGTTATTAGAAATTAATGTTTCTTTATTTTACTTCGAAGGTCCTAGTTTATCATTTGTGGCTACAAGTTACAGCTATATACATTTAAACATAATGCAGCATTGCATATGTAAGCGGGCACGCCCTTTATGCCAGGAGGCTTTTTATTATGTATTAAGTTCTGTTTGCGTTTTTGTTTTTATTATTTATTTCTGCTTGAGTATAGTTTTAAATATTGGCGTGTGCTAGCTGACATATGGCAAATAATTTTAATATTTTTGTGTATATAATATATGTAATATGTATAGAATCCAGTTCTTCTAACTGAACAGACAGCAGTGCTGCTGGGGAGTTTGTTCCGCCACTTCTTCTTCCCAGCTAAAGCACTAGGAAGTGGTGAAGGGTGGGCGTTTTGGGGGGACTGTCTTATGTGATTTTGACGTTCAAAAAGTGCTGATTCTCAGCCTAATTTGAATAAATGACTTTTGATTTTTTTGATTTTATTTTCCGGTAGCTAGAGTAATTAAAATGTTCTTACGTTTTTTGCAATTTGTAGGTCAGGGGCCGTACTATGACGTGTTAACACCATCATGATTCCGTTGCGAAAAAGAGATAGCGCTATCGGTCATGTATAGCTCCGTCTCTCTTTCACGCTGGAACAATGATGGAATTAACACGTCATAGTACGGCCCCTGTATCAGGTTGTGTGTTGATCAAAATACGATTCGCGACCGTAACAAATATGTACACATTCCTCTCAAGTTCGAATTTATTGAATGATTATTTAAATTTGTTTATTTGTTGAATACACATTTGTTACGGTCGCAAATCATCTTGACACCGTCCTGCAATTTGCAAAAACGTTAGAAAATTTGAATTTCGCGACCCCCCTTAAAACAAATAAAGAACACAGTGAAAGGCAACAACTGACATAGACAAACAGACACGGTGCTAGTGTTGCAAATATTTTGCGTTCTATTTCTTTCATTACTACTTTCACTCACATTTGATAGGAGCGTTGACATTTTTGGCGACGGTTTCCATGACATTGTCTGTAAACATCTCGCGAAGTAAGGAATCGTTTTGCGTAAGCCCTTCGTAGCGAGCTTTGAAAGTTAACTGTTGTCTTACTAGACATAACAAGACTGAATTAAATAAACTGTTTTATAAATAAATAACATACGGTTTCCATGACATTGTCTGTAAACATCTCGCGAAGTAAGGAATCGTTTTGCGTAAGCCCTTCGTAGCGAGCTTTGAAAGTTAACTGTTGTCTTACTAGACATAACAAGACTGAATTAAATAAACTGTTTTATAAATAAATAACATAGACGACGCACAAGAAGTAAACTCGTTTCGAATCCTTGTTTCCAATTGACGTTCTTTCCACTTAACCAAATACCAACTTTAAAACTGTTTAAATCAAGTTGATTTTAGAATGTCTCGTACTATTGAAAATTTCATAAAAATATAGAAGTTTTAGCAGAAACTATACTTTATAAACTGGCATTCTAATTAGGCCAAAATCACAGAATTTAGAAACTTAATTGTGGACGCAGCATAAGTACGCATCGTAGCCTGTGACGTTATTACAGTTCGTGCAATGAATCTTTTTGTTTGTGAAGTTAGCTGCAGATCGGATTTTCAACTACACACATCAAAAGTGTCTAGGGATCAAGCATTTTTATGCGGATTTCTTGAGATTAAGATGTGGCTTTGTAATAAATTTATGATTTTATAAATTTATATGGATCCTTTTTGGTGCATTTCATAATTTGAATCAGGAACTGTGAATCAAATTCGAGTAAAAGATGAAAATCAGCTGTCAATATTTTCCCTATAAAAACATACAACGCATTGAAGACATTATTAGTGCTACTGTTTCCCTACTACTGATTAAAACCAACGTTATTATGGAGCGGCGACGTCATTTAAGCAGGGAAGAAATGCTCAGAGCCGTGGGAATGATAGAAGCTGGTTCCCGGCAACGTACTGTGGCTTTAGCTCTGAATACAAGTCAGAGTGTTATCAGTCGACTTTGGACACGTTACCGAAGCACTGGTACCGTGGCTGAGCGCCATGGAGGACGGTATCGCTGCACCACACGGAGACAAGACCGATACATTCAAATCTTAACTCGAAGAGCTCCAACAATAACCGCCATGATGTTAGCCGTGAGGCTTCATCACTCTTCAGGGAACTTAATTAGCGACCAAACAGTCAGAAACCGCTTGCATGAAGTGAACCTTCATTCCCGAAGACCGCTACGGGTACCACCTATAGCAATGCACAATCGTAGGATTCGATATCAATGGGCTCTTGAACACAGAAATTGGGCAGAAGAACAATGGCGTTTCGTGTGCTTTTCTGATGAGTCTCGTTTTGGTATGAGACCGGATACAAGACGTATACGACACTGGAGAACCCCTGGACGCCAACAGCGATTAAAATCCTGCCAGGAAGTCCATCCTTATAGTGGTGGAACCATCATGGTATGGGCGGGTATTTGGATCGGCGGAAGAACTGAGTTGATTTGGATCAGAGGCAACCTCAACGCTCAAATTTATGCTGAGACGATTGTATCAGACGTCATCGTTCCTCTACAAGTGCAAATCGGTCCCTTATTTCAGTTAATGCATGATAATGCACGACCGCACACCGCAAGAGTTGTAAGACAGACTCTCGCCGCAGCTAACATCAATGTCCTGCCCTGGCCTGCTCAGTCGCCAGACTTGAACCCGATTGAGCATGCATGGGATATGCTACAGAGAAGAGCTCTGCCGAATATGGAGGGTATCCAGTCGCAAGAAGACCTTTTTTTGTTGTTGCAACGAACATGGGCGGCCATTCCACAGCGTGATTTGGATGAACTCATTTTGAGTATGCCAAACCGATGTTCTTGTGTTGTTAGTGTTCGCGGTAGAAACACGGATTATTAATTGTTTAAGTTACCCAATAAAATTTTAAAGAAAACTGTTATTTCAGTCTTTTTTTCGAACTTTTGTGTTAGTGGTTCAAATGTCAAAAATCCCTTTATTAGGAAAATGGCAAATTTCTTTATTAATGCAAAGGTGACTTGGTTTATCGTTACTGCGACAAACGAAAACACTTTATTTTATGAATCCTTAAAGAAAATTTTAATTAATATCAATCAGGAGAAAAGTTATTGCAAAAATATATGTTGATCCCTAGACACTTTTGATGTGTGTATGTACAGACGCCAGCAGGTCAAGCTACCCGAAACTGTCAAATTTTCCCAATCAACCTTGAACCTTAATGCTTTAGCGATAAAGTTGAAAATCTATTAAAGAAATTTGACAGATTGTAGTAGCTTGATGTGCTGGCGTCTGTACATACCATTTGAAAAAGGAAAAAAAAGGTTGTCTCGCGTCCAGTTTTATACCGTACACCGTTCTCTCCAAGATTTTTGGGATTTCCTTCAACTACCGAAGAAATTAACACATACTACCCATAGCTAACTTCAGACTTTACGCTCCACGGCGCGTACAGATGTTGCATTACACTAACGCGCGTCAATCATTTTAATTTATACTTTATTACAATGACATAAGATTCACATTTTCACAACTATGTTGGATTCGGCTTCCAGTCTAACCAGATGCAGCTGGAAATGTATTTTACATGTAGCGACTGCCGGGACCGACCGCTTAATGTGCTTTTCGAGGTACGGAAGGGTCTCGATATGTAATGGATGGTATCCCATCCACGAACTGGCCGCGACCAGCGTAGCTTAGATTTACATTATCTATAACAGTGTAAAATTCAGCACTCACGTTTTATGGGAGCTTCGAAAGACTTGGCGACGGTGACCATGACATTAGTGCCGAAAACCCAGAAGATGTCGTAGATAAAGAGCCCGCACAGCAGAATGCAGCCGGTCACCACGTTGTTGAGGTGCAGAAGTTCCACGCCGTTGACCGCGAACGCGATGCCGAAGAGGTTGTTGGCTATCCAGTGCTGGGTGGACATTGGAAATGTGTGGTTAAGTGGAATGTTCTAAAACTTTCGGGGCGCCATTTACTATGCACAAGTTAGTGAGGAGTTAGGGGACTGCGACACGATCTTGCGATTGATATCAATTACTAACTAGCTAAAACCGGGCATTCGTTGCAATGCTTACCAAAGTCTTATCATAATCGCTCGAGCCATTTTTGAGTTTTTGCGAGACTAACGAACGGCAATTGATTTTAATATAGGTACTTAAATAGATGTACTAAAGTTTTATGAAGCTGCGCGCTGCGCAAGTGCGTCTTGTGTCGACACAATAATGAGTTGCGGTGTCTGAATGTCTCTACACGACACGTCGCGCTAGTTAGAAGGAACCTTTATCTTGTGAAAGCGACAGAATAGAGTAGGTAAAGCCGATCTCGCAATTATTTAAGCATTTATGACAAAAAATCGCTGTGAATACAACCTTCACTAAGGTTGAAACTATCTAAGTGTCACATTGTGACAAATATACAATCACAGTGAGACAAATAGACCATGTCAGATTATGACGTGCAAGCGATAATCAACCTTGGTTGGCTGGGTGATAAACCAATTAAACGGTTGAGTATAGCTCAGCCTCAGCTTAGATGTAAATAAATTTGCCACACTCTTGTCAAACATTCCTTTCAACAACACCAATACGAAATGCAAAGATATTTCACTGTAATGCGGTCGCTTAACTTGCGAGGTAGCGAATATGGGCCATCGCTTTAGGTCACATTTAAAGGAAAATAGTGTTTTAGTCTTTAAAAAATCGGTTCTCACCTTCTTAAGCAGATACCAGCCTCCCATGCCAAGCGAGATGATGATGCAGATGATGTCGTACGAGGTAAACTTGTAGTTGATGATGTTGGAGCGCGTGTGGCCCTCGCCGCGCGTAAAGTGGATGTGGTACGACACGTTCGGGATAGATGCTGGCACCATGAATGAGATTATTGGGCTGGGTGGAGTAAAATAACGTATGATTAGAAAAACACATTACAGTATGACATCAGAGAGAGATGAGCAGATGATGGCATCTGCAGGGTTATTACAAAAACTAATACAGTTTGCATGGCTAGCTTTATATGTCTTGTACTTACGGCCAAAGACGCATTAAAGAAAATCGATGAATTACATAAAAAAACTAGTGCCAAACTAGAATTAGTAGTCAGTGAAGTACTGGCCAATTCTACTAGAGCAAGTAGAATGATTATCCAACATCTGCCAAAATGGCAGAATGTACAAGGATTCTTTATGCAGTCTCCATCTTAGCTTAATACTACTAACTATGGCATAAGCATAAGTGTAGTTACGGGAGGTCACCTACTGCGACTTTTTGCAACGATTCAGTAGCGACTAGCGATACAGTCGCGATGCTGTGCTGGTCGTATACCGTACGTTCGCCCACGTAATTACAATTTTGCATCGCGACTATCGCGGTGCACCATCGATACAGTCGTGCGCTGTAGTGACTACCTGTGAATGCCTGTGGACGCTACAGTTGTAAGATAAAAAGATGGACTCGGTCGAGACAACGTTGGTCGCGTTGCCTTTGTTGCTGCTTTTACGGAAGCAGCCACAGCATAGGGGTAGTATAATCAGCGTAAAACATTCCCACTGCTGGCACTGGCCTCCTCTGTGTGAGGGGGATCAGCGTAGGCGTGGGCAACGTAAATATTGGGTGCACCCATATAATAAATAAAGGTTACGTGGTGGCCATTAAGTAACGTTTCAAAAACTAATAAAGTACAAGAAAAAATAAAGAAAATGTTACAGAATGTCATATTCAACATTTAATTTTTTTTTACCCGATGTCGCCCAAAACGGTCGCGCGTTAGTAGCGATGTTGAATCGATTCTGTCACGCATTTGCATCGATGCAAACGCAATACTGTATGACTATTGAATCGTTTCTCTCGCACGTTGGAAATGCGACAAACGGCCAACTTACCGATGCAGACGCGATGGACGAAACGCGCGTTTGCATCGCTGCAAAAAGTCGTCGTGGGCGACCTCCCTTAGACTGTTAGATTCATAATAATATTTTCGTTCAACCCTACAAATATGAAAGGTCTTACCAAAGAAGATGGCTCAGGGCAAGAACCCCAAGGAAGAAGAAGTATCCCGTGAGAAGCAGATTGATGTACTCCTTGGAGAAGAACTGGAAGAAGATGTACAGGCCGAAGAGTGCGGCGGAGGCGATCAGCGGGAACATCAGCGCGTCCTTGTTTGACATGGTCTCGGTGCGCTCGCCCAATGCCTAACGACAGGAAAATAAAAGATTTGAATAAAGTAGAATTCCATCCGAATTCCTCTTTCTATTATATACGAGTGTTTGGATGTGCGAGTAGGTATCGCGTAAGGAACTTCGTCCCTGACGGAGGCCCCCCGACCGCACAGGATTTCTTTTTGTTTTATCCACCAAGTCAATATTCTGGTGTTTGTGAAGCGCATTCTACTCTACAGGTCAAATTACTAGACCATAGTAACAAAAAAAGCCAATAAACACTGCTACATTTAGGCTACATTTAGATGTAGGCGAAAACTTTCGCAGGAATTTGTAGTCAAATAAACGCATCCTCACATCATCTAAATTGATACCTTTTATTTCAGCATTTCATTAAAATACGTCAGTTTTTGCGATAATTTTCGTGCGAGAATCTGGGCTTAAAAATTAATATCCTTTTTATTTTACGTCTGTTCCGATTTAAATTAAATATTCCGCTTATTATCTATGATAAAAAAGAGAAGTGTTAATTAACATTTGTCGCCGACTGTAAAGTTCTCTAATCATACTTATCAGTTTAAACGGTTGTATTTACAATTTATTGTGGATTAATAAGTAAATTAACATTCTTTCATATCAATATTTCAAAATGAAATGTAATGCTGTTCATTGGTAAGCGCATCGCTTGAGAACGGCTGGACTTATTTGGCTATTATTTATATGGGAAGAAAATTTGGAAAAGTTTCCTGAATCATTTTGAAATTCGAAAAAAAACAATGATTTTCCTTCAAATTTTTTTTCTTAGAAATTTGGACAGGACTATGTATGTCGGTCAGCTAATTATTGTTACATTCCAATTGAATAATAAAAAGGTATTCTAAGAAGAGTGAAATAATATCACTATTCATTTTAATATATTGCTTTTGATTTTTGTCGCAATCCAGTCCATACCTATCCAGCATTCATAATTTTTATTCCAAATTAGATTCCAAACATGTAAACAAATATGTGTGAGTTCAGTTTATATTTGGATATGGAATAGTGTGTCAAATGGGAAACATGAAAATAAATATAACCAGGGTCTATGCATTAAATTATATTAAATTGATATACTAATAAATAAAGACTGGTGTACAAAAATAATAAACTTCATATTCTCCTCTATTCTTTCCCCCACAGTTTTGTTAATAAATGATTTTATTTCTGTAAGTAGGTTTGTACAAACACTTTTACACATCAATCATATTTTAAAAACTAGATGAGGTTGGCGTTTCCTATCTGACTACTCTGAGAAGAAAGGCCGAAACTAACTCAGAGGTCACAGTCTCTTTTAAAGTCCAGACATAATCTTGGTGAGATCATGTGAAGGTCTGGACTTTAATCTACATGGTCATGTAGATTGGTGTCTGTATTGGTTTTTTGAGGAAGAACCACACAAATTGAGTGGACCTGTCCAATCAGAGCACACATGTGCACGGTTGCCAGCACGGTTGGCGCAGTGGTTAAGCGATTGACTGCTGCGTTACGTGTCGCGGGTTCGATCCTCACACGGAACAAATATTTGTATGACCTGCAAGTAGTTGTTCCGGGTCTGGCTGTTTGTGTATGTAAGTTTAAATGTTTGTAAACACACCCACGATACAGGAAAAATTCCTAGTATGGGACAATGTTTAAAAAAAAAATGTGTCAGTATTCATGCAGCTCAACTCAGAACTTAAGGAGCTCAACGATTCAACAAACAATACCAAAGAAAGGACATTTGGGTAGGCCGCATAAGCTACTTAAACTGCCAGACCACGATTAAAACTGAAACAATGACCCACCCTTCACAATAATTAAAATAATAATATTATAATTCACACAGTAATTATTCATGTCATTGCATATAGTAAAAAAAATGTGTCATGTGTTCCATTAAAACATTAACTACATTGTTTCCAGATTCATAATACTGCATACTGTAATACAGTATAAACTAGTAGAGGGGGTATTGTGACTGTTACTGGCGGCCTTATTGTTGTAATGTCAACAGAATGCTTAAGATATTAAATTGTGCACAAATTAATAAATAATACACAGTAATATTTTAATTTCACTGACCGGTTGGCGCAGTTGGTAGCAACCCTGCCTTCTGAGCCGCTGGCCCCGGGTTCGATCCCCGGACAAGTCAAACATTTGCGTGCGTAAACATGTCTGTTTGACCTGTGTCTGGGTGTGTGAATGTCTGTTTGACCTGTGTCTGGGTGTGTGTATGTATACAATGTCACCGTGTATAAGTAAGTATATCAGTCATCAGGTTACCGTAGTACAGGCTCTGCCTAGTTCGGGACCTGAAGACCTTGTGTGGATATTGTCTCATATTATAAATAAATAAATGTCACATTATGATTCCACGAAAAACAAATTTACCTTATAAAAAGTCGAATTCTAGGCTGACAAAGCAAATTGCTATGACAAGTTATTAAGTTAGTCACTATTAGTTTAGTTAGTTTACTAGCAAGAAGATAGGTATGAAAAAAATTACCGAAATTACAATTTGCTTGAACCAAAACTTGTTACATTTTATGACAATTTTCAGACCAACAAATTGATTTGCATAATCTCATGGCCACTTACAGCCTCACAAATAAATGTGGTATAACAATTTTATTCGAGAATTAACTAAGAATAAGCAAAATGTCTACAAGTAAACAAAGAATAGCTTAAACCAAATATAGCGTTGACATTTCAATTCGTACAACTGTTATTCCGAAGTTATTCTCGCCTTCACCCTTGTATAATAAACCCACCCTTGTATACTAGCTAGTATAACCATAAAAATACCACGATTTGTGATTGTTTATACGCTCATTTTGATTACAATGGAAATAAATGCAATAGAAGAAGTAGAACAAGTAAATAACATGATAAATTCTAATGCAGGCTCAAAGAAAAGGTAAAGTATTAAAAAAAAGGGAAAATTCGTTTTGATTTATATAGCAATGAGCAGTTCTGGTAAAAATATTGATTTACTAAAGGTGGTATAACATTTATTTTTAGACCAATTATTTGGTAGACAGAATATGGACACGCGCGGAGGTGGATTATCTTCTGCTCTGCAAATACTGATTGCTTTGAGGTACTGGGAACGTAATCAGGTAAGATCTTTCACCTACTCATACAAGTAATTTTCTATCTGTTGTATCAGTCCTGCTGTGTTACCGTTTCTTATTCATTCCTTCTAGGTGCAAGATGATGCTGCGGACATTCAATTATATTTCTTTATCAACAAAAATACATCGACTCAGTACGCAACTAATCAAATGAAATGGTTGAGAACTCGAGAAACGTCAAGTTAACTCAAGTTGTCAAATGGATGGATACAGTTGTTATACTCGTAGAAAAATCCAATTATTTTTTTAAGTTTCTCTTTGGTCGCGCTGTTGCCAAATGGTGCATTTTGACATAACGGAAGAATTGTTATACCCGAGATATAACCAGTTAATTTGTAAAAAAATATATATATACTTGATTTATGAATGGAATATATGTGGTATAACACATTTTTATTTGTAAGGCTGTTAAAGTTTAGTTGTTTGTGCGTAACATAAGTTATTATTACAAAAGATAAGTTTCTTATATTTTTTTTCCTGTTTGCAAATGTTTTTAATGTAAATAGTCACATGTCTTTTCCATTTATTCATTGATATTTCGATCTTGTTCTCCAGCTAACCCATATTTAGACTGTAATCAATTAAGGTATTACAATTGATGCCTAAAGATATTTTTTGTTATTGTTAAACAAAATATATATTAATATTTTGTTTCTATAAATAGTAACAAAAATACACTACCATAGTAATTTTGGCCAGTGATAAAAACATGAATAAAATCTTGTATGAAAAACTTCATGTTGCTAAAGTACCTATTGAATAGGTACTGAATAAATTATCAGGGATTTCCTCATCGTTTTGAAACATCATCAAGACATAATATTATGTTAGAAAACGTGTAAAATGTTCTGATTGTATCAGAATCTGAACACTTGACTGTACCTAAAGTTAATATTTACTACATTATCAGTGACGAGGACGACCACGACGACGGGACGAAGACGAGCGATTAGAACCGAGATTCGAGAACGTCTCGTTTGGATTAATTGAACTTCTTTGCAGAAAGGCTCTATGAGCTCCTCTGTGTAAGATTTGACAGGCAACATATGCCACGATGTACGTGTATCTATCTCATTAGGTCCAACCAAATTCAACAAGTATGTGACAAAATTGCATTCTAGCGTCTGAAAACTTTGTTTGGACTTACCTTTTGCGCCTTTAGGTATTTCACTGACCGAAAAGCCCCAAAGAATATAGGTAATACAGCCATAATCACTAAACTCAAGTACGCAATCGCCATGCCTTCAATACTCGTCGGCGGCTTTTCTGTAACATTTTTTACAGTTTCCCTGACAGCTTCTTCAATGATTATAGGGATCTCCGTCGCTGATTCTGCCATTTCGGATGAATTATTTCCCAAAATGCGTGGCGAGATGGCTTTCGCACTACGGACCAAGCTTGACAAGAAAATGACAAGTGTACAGTTAGGTTTATAAAGTTGGTCAACCGTAATCGATAATCTAGACTAGAGGTTGCAACTCAAGATAAATGCTAACTGATGACTAGGCAGCATGGTCTCAGACCTTAGCCTGTTCCTAGTTTTCTCTGTCAACGGGAACTACCTAATAAAAAAAAAATAGACTAGAGGCATAAAAACCGATAAACTTAATAAGCGTCAAAATTCTTCGGGTTTGTTATCTTGATTATCTTGTAGCTACCAAAAACAGGGAAAATATTTGATGGACATTGCTGTTCTTCAATAAAATCTATGAGTAAGGTAAAATATGATTGTACCGGTTTTTTTATTATATTGGCAGCACATTCCATTACTTTCGGTTTCCTTTCCATTCCCATATGTCAAAATAAGTCAAACATAAGGCACTCAGTCACTTTAGTTTTTCGCTCGTATTAAATTATTTATTTAATAATTGTCATGCCTACGTGCTTAAATACTTGCAGTTTTCAAGATATATCATAACTAGTGATATTTTACACATTAAAATGGAAGTGTCAGGTGGCGCAGAAGAAGGTTTCGTTAGGGAATGGGCCCCTTGTTCGCATATTTTAAATCTAATTCCGCCTAGGATACAGACAGGCATATTTTCTAACGAGCTGTGCCTAACGTGCGTGGACGCGGTCAGCGAGTACATAGCTTTGGGCACGAACGTCGGGTTGGTGTACTGGTACGATCGGAAGAAAGGAAACATTCAGAGACTGCGATGCGAGGTAAGACTCTCTCTTAGTGTAGTATGTCTGTATGTCAGGGACGGACGAGGTTTCCCCACGCCACTCATTGATCGTGCCCTTGCGAGCGTCCAATACCAGAAGCAGTTTCTAAGGAAGGATTTGATTTGTGCTAGTTGTTGGTAGACAAAAACAATAATATGTTTCATTATATGCTGCAGAATATTCCCAGATCCAAATTGTTCATAGATACAATTTAAATATTAATCCTACAGCTTTTTAAATCACCAAAAAAATTATGTGCTTAATTTTAGATACATGTGTAATACTTAGTACTTACTGGTCTTTATTTTCATTCCTTGGTCCTTAGAAAATATAATATTGTACTGTCCCTTACTAACATGCACTGGGCCCGTGTAGTGGTTTATGGCACACTCCCTCTCACAGCGAGAGGAGGCCTATGTCCCAGCAGTGGGAACATTATAGGCTGATTATTCTGTCCCTTAGGCACAATACAGTAAATTTATGCCAGCATAGGACCTTAATTTGACTACTGACCAAGGAATCAATTGGCAACCTGCAGTGCTAAACCAAATTAGTAAACATAAGTTAAGGTGCGGACTGACTACGATTTTAATCGCTATTGCCGCACTCACACAACCGCATCTGCGCGTTTTACGGTAATGCACACACTCGCAAACGCTAACACGGGCGTTTGTGTGCCCAAGGAAAGTTGCATAGTATACGTAAGGAAATCAGATGTTTTCTGTTGAATATACTTACTTATGACGGGTGTTCTAAAATTCGATGTAATTACAGTGTCGGTTCATAATATGATACAATAAATAATTACACATAACAATTAAGAAAAAAACAAATACTGTTTATTTTTATTACAGTACATGATAAACAGGTCAAATATAAACATTCCGAATTTTACCCGACTGCTCTAGAAGGGGAATTATGCTTTTCGGGTGTAAGTCAGTATCAGGGATGGAAGGGTTAATTAAATGGGTAGTTATGCCATTTCAAACTAATGTTTGTGTTTTAGATAGGTACTTAGTGGGTGTGGTAAAAAAATAGAAAATAAAACCAACATAAAGGCCCTCGGACCACTTAAAAATCACATAAACTCTAAATAAATGCAATAATATCACAGCTCCAAAGTGACAAATGCCATAATGTTTCTAAGAAAATGCGGAGCCGGGACGGAAGCTAGAATTCTGAAAAATTTAGACGATAGAGGGATCATCCACGGGAATGGAAGCTGCTGCTGGCTGAATATTAGTTGGTATTTGCTAAAATTGGTAAAACAGTGCGTGAATTGAACTAAAGTTCTGTGGCGGACTACTAAGGCTACTCACTGCCTGATATTGAAGTGAAAATTCAGTCTCAGTGGAAATATGGGCAATAAGAATAAAATGTTGCGAAAGAGTTTTACAAGAAAAAGACGAAAAACTCGAAAAAATGATGGAATGTTTGGGTAAGTAGGATGATTACGGTATTGTATCATAATAACATTTGAAATTTGTATTTAGTTTAGTATACTTACGAAACTGTATAAATCTATAGAAACGGTATTGACAATTTCTACAAACATTTTGCTAAATCCAAAAACAAATAGGTGCGCTCTATTTTGATGTCTATAGAATGCATATTTGAATGCGCCTAGTGCAAACGTCTCTGGTCGAAGCAACCATCGAGGCGATAGCCATATTGCAATAGTAGGTATAAGTAACAAAAACAAACTTGCAGTTAAATCAGAGTGCGTTCGTAATTATTATAATAATATAAATATTGCACTAGTTATATATAAAGCATTTTGATTCTTTTGTAAGATTATTTTTATAATATTTATTGAGTCATTAGACCAGTGCCGATAATTTTTGAAAACGAAAAAAGTCACAGTAGGATGAAACCCATTGGAAAAGAAAGAGAATATAACAAAAATGAAAGGAAAAATAATTTACGGGCGATCCGAGGTCGGGAAGTGGGGGTTTAAGGGTAAAAAGCGGTTTATCTCGATTTCCGGCAAAACTACAAGTCTTATGGAAAAAAGTGTAATGGCAAAGTTGTAGGTAATAAAAAGATCTACAACTTTTGTATTCACACTTTTTTCAAGTAACCTCAAAATTTATGTGAAACATTCAAATAACCAAGTTCTTGGTTTTTTATTTTTATCTTTTACACAGCAATTATTTTTTTTACCGAGTTTTTAAAAAAAACAGATATTTTCACTTGAGAATTTTCGATTGAAAATTAGGGTGCTTTTTCGATATTAGGTCAAAATAAGGTGAAAAAAATAAATATTTTAAATCAATAAAAATATAGTGTGCTTGGAACATAAAAAGGTAAGTATTCAGCAAATTTCGCGAAAAACAAAATGCTGTGTAAAAGATAAAAATATAAAACCAAAAACTTGGTTATTTGAATTATTCACATAAATTTTGAGGTTACTTGAAAAAAGTGTGAATCCAAAAGTTGTAGATCTTTTTATTACCTACAACTTTGCTATTACACTTTTTCCATAAGACTTGTAGTTTTGCCGGAAATCGAGATAAACCGCTTTTTACCCTTAAACCCCCCACTTCCCGACCTCGGATCGCCCGTAAATTATTTTTCCTTTCATTTTTGTTATATTCTCTTTCTTTTCCAATGGGTTTCATCCTACTATGACTTTTTTCGTTTTCAAAAATTATCGGCACTGGTCTAATGACTCAATAAATATTATAAAAATAATCTTACAAAAGAATCAAAATGCTTTATATATAACTAGTGCAATATTTATATTATTATAATAATTACGAACGCACTCTGATTTATCTGCAAGTTTGTTTTTGTTACTTATACCTACTATTGCAATATGGATATCGCCTCGATGGTTGCTTCGACCAGAGACGTTTGCACTAGGCGCATTCAAATATGCATTCTATAAACATCAAAATAGAGTGCACCTATTTGTTTTTGGATTTAGCAAAATGTTTGTAGAAATTGTCAATACCGTTTCTATAGATTTATACAGTTTCGTAAGTAAACTAAACTAAATACAAATTTCAAATGTTTATGATACAATACCGTAATCATCCTACTTACCCAAACATTCCATCATTTTTTCGAGTTTTTCGTCTTTTTCTTGTAAAACTCTTTCGCAACATTTTATTTTTATTGCCCATATTTCCACTGAGATTGAATTTTCACTTCAATATTAGGCAGTGAGTAGCCTTAGTAGTCCGCCACAGAACTTTAGTTCAATTCACGCACTGTTTTCAGTCATAAATTACGTGAAAACTACAATCGAATTATGCACAGAGCGTCCGGTGCCAACTATCCAAGTCGAGCGCTGCCCGACGACTAAAGTATGACTGCGTAAACTATTGTCACCACTATGGAGCGTCAATAAGATTGAAAATTGAAAATTATATTTGTGTTGAAATGTGACGTAAGCTGCGAATGGGCATTTATTTTACTGCTTTTCTTTAGATTATTTAAAATATAGACATAAAATTAAATAATGGTTTGGTTAAAGTTTAAAAAAAATGGAAAACCTAATAAATTCTTAAAAAAAAAACTGTTGTTATCGCTGTAAATACAGAGATCTTTGACGTCAAAGTTTATTTTTGTGCTACAACTTCCCAATTTTTTATTGGGAATATCAAACTATTATTTATTATTCTGTTCGGTTTAAATTCTTCTTTATACCCTTCTCTGTTCACTGTATTTTTCGCGTTACTTATTTTTATTACATTACGTCATACTCGACGTTCTAAGAAACCAATTTTTGGGAATATTGAGATAACACCGCGCCTTAAAGAAATGTGTTCTTCTGACAGGTATTGAGCAACCTCACAATGACATACCCATTAGGGTAGAATAGAATATTTTTATTTGCATCAAAACATGATACATTAATACTTGTAACAAGAGGATTATGATCTACATGTCTTGCCGTAGGCTGGCATACAGACATTTTAAAGAATGTAACAGCATGCTTTGTTTCCCTGAAGGGTTGGCAGAGGTGTACCTATAGGTAATACGGGCTGGTGTCCGCAACTCCACGTCAATGCGTGTATTTTGCGTATGGGTGTACCTATAGTAAACCTACAATTCACTAGTATGTTTAAGTCCCATTTAATAGGGGCGATCCTATTATCAATGTCGACTGGGGACCAATCCAGATTCCAGGCTGCTAGTGAGAAATTCCAGATAGAAAAACCCAGTAAAACTGCCTGGCCTTGGAATGGAACCGGGACGTCATGCTCAGCAGTAGCGGTAGCACCACTAGACTAACATGGCAGTATTTTAAAGAAAACAAGCTATAACTAGGATGTAGAATCAATAATAACATTATAGTCAAACAGTTTTTGTACTATTAAAATATGTTTACAACATCGCAAAATTGTAACTCCAACATTTTTACCATGTTCTTAACCAATTTAATTTAAAAACTATATTTTGTAAAAATAAAATAAAATGTAATTGTAGTAATACTATAACAATTAGAGGGGTTCGGCACTGTCACTCCTTAATACAGGCTATCTCATAGCCTAGCAAGGGGAGCAGCACTTCACCCACTTGATTGCCAGAGACTGAATGCTACCCTTAAATGTCACATGTACTGCAATCTGTTTTATATAAATAAAGATATTATTATTATTATTATTATTAATTTAATCTTTTTTGTCAAGTGAATATTAAAGATTTTATTTACATGAAAAAGAGATATGATTTTATTTCTTATAAAAAAAATACACAGATATTTTTAATTAACTCAATTCTCTAAACTGCACAACAAACTTGCAGTGTAAACATAATGAGCAGAGTCAACAAGATAATGAAAACTAACTAAGCGATAAGGTTATTTTGATTTCTTTGTGAACATGTTTAGTTTTATATATCTAAAGTCAGTGGCTCTGCAGTTTTATATAACTATAATAATTACTTCCAACATTGATACTAGAACTTAAAACAAATATGCATGAATCAAATTTTTTTTGTAAGTTTCGCAACAAATTATGTAGTTAAAGTTAATGTAATTAAAAAAATGATTTGAAAGTAATGACTGAAAACATGTATCATCTAGATTCTAGAAGAACCATAGGTTTAATGAGATTGTTTTTCTAAAATTATAAACACAATGGTTTTTCAATGGCTATTATTTTACTGAGTATCAATACAATTTATATCCCTAAATAAAACAGCTTTACATCTTCAATTAATTTCAGGCATCAACATCTCCAATAACATACGTAAAGATAGTGAGTACAGTTGACTACATGGTGGGGGCTGGCAATGCTGCTGGTCAAGTCACTGTGTTCCAAATACCTAAGGAGCACCCTGAAAATGTGCCGGATGCCTTCAAACCTAAAGTGGAGCCCAAAGTAGAAAGGTGAGATTAAAAACTTACCTGAAATGTATTATTATTATTATTATATATTAGATTCGGACAACAATATAGGTAGTCCATTTTGTTAGTAAAAATATCTTATAACTAGTGTTAGTAGTAAACAGCCAAGAAACAAACAACAAAGTAGGTGTCTGAGGCAGAATGTGCAGAGAACGACAAAGTGAGGAATAAGCTACCCAACCATTATCATATGTATCTCTCGTATATCGTATGTATATCCATAGTGCCTCAGAATCGGGGAGTAAGGAAAACATTGGGCAAATAGAATATAAGACTATTATGTTATGTATCTTAGTAAATATAAGATAGCTGCAAAACCCATTTTATAAACCTGAATATTTTAGCTCTGCCTTGTATTATGTACATGAAATATGCAAATTCGCCCATAAACACCAACGGCCTTATTACAAAACAAGGTTTTTCTTTTGACATGGTTTAAACCATCGAGCCTGTTTTTGAAATAAGAACATAACTGAAATCGAAATACAGTTCCTTTTACAAAACTGTCAACTTAGTCCGGTCTTAGATTGTCTATTTTGTATTAAGAACTTTACTAAAGTCGGCATAAAGTTCCAAATACAAAAACTAAATCGAATGTGTAGGTTGAGGCTAAAGTTAGATCGTGTTTTGTAATAAGACGGCAAGACTTTGACACTAAACGAGAAGACATATCAAGATACATACTCCGATACAAAACACGACTTTCAACAAGCCCTCTGGTTATGTCAATAAAAATGTATAATAAGTTACCCAAATCAATAAACAAAGCAAAAAAAGCTCCATCTATTCACGAATAAATTAAAAAAGTTATTAATTAATTACTAACTGTTATTATTATTACAGTGTAAACGAATATTTCAATGATCAATCCCTAAAACTCATATAATATACACAAAAAATGAATAAGATAGATTATAAGATAAATGATAAGTCCTCATTTCTACCTACTATATTTAATTTGCTGTGCCCGACAGGGTCCACGATTGTTCCTAAACAAATGTTTACCACCTAAACAAATGCATTGTGGAATGCAATAAAGTATTGATTATTGAGTATATCTTACTAAATTATAATACTTATGTATCTTAATAAATGATTGAATTAGAAATAAATTATATTATCAGTAAACTAAGTAATAATTAATGTAAATGAATTATGATAGTAGTATAATATAACCATGAACTTTTTAGAAGAAGATAAATGTAAACGACTTTGTTAATAAACATTTTAATCACATTTGTATTTAAAGGCATTAGTGAACCAACTCCTTTAAGGTCGCGCTAAATAACATTAAATCGAATGATCTTACCAAACTGAACTACAGGCAGTTGGTTGGTTGGTGGGTTGACAGTTTGGTGAGACCCCACAGAGGTAATGGAAGGTTTATGAAAAGAGTGGATTTCCATTAAAAGTGATATCTATTTTACTAAACATACAAAACTAACATTGTTAATTCTGATAGCGTTGTTGATATATTATATTCTGTTGTGGTCATATAATCCTGACCTCAGCGTAACCACAACTTAACAAAACGAAGCAACAATATCATAATAACTTTGATATTATTGTCTATCTATAGTGTCATGATATTTTTAGATCGATAGATTCAAGTCGCAATTATGAATACTCAGCGGTGCTACAAGCTGGTTCGGGTCGGCATGATTCGCCTCATTCGGGCGGCAAAATCGATTATGCGGAGATGTGTTCGGGAAAGAGCCGCTCGGCTTAGCTCGAATTGTGCCGAGCGGGCCCGAATATGACACAGCGACGGTAGATGTCAAGCGGAGTTTACCGATCGGAACGAGCCGAATGAAAGCTGAATAGTTGTAGTAGCCGTAGTAGGTAATTGTTTCGGAGCGGCTTTGTTGTCCAACAAATACTACTGAATCGAATGTGCCGATCCGAACAAGTGTGTTATATACACACTTGTTCGGATACTTAGTCGGCAAATGTTTTCCAATCTCAGATGCTCATCTTTAAAAAAAATGTAGATAATATATTATACGATATTGTGCTTTGTTTTCAGATATACGATAGGAGAATTACACAAGAGTAAAATCACAGCTATAGAGTGGTCCAAAAACGGCATGAGACTGTTCTCTGGTGACAAGAATGGCGTCATCATTATGACTGAGATCGACTTCTATATGGTAAGTTTAATATGCTAACAGGCCAACATAATAATGTCTTGGCCTTATGACCACTGGGAAGAATGCCTCCCAGCCGGCCACTTAGAGCATCGGTCCCGCGTTCGTGGTAGTACCATTCAAATCTGTCAAATATTTCCTGATGACGACTTTTAACATACTCGTAGGTATGATTTGGTAAGCTTCGATAGATTTTGTAACTGGTCAAATTGTTTACTTACACTTAATACTTATGCTCTTTTACGAACAAAACCGGTAGTAAAAGGTCCTAGTATTTGTTTCGTTTAACTTGTGTTAAAGACATACTTTTTACTAGCAAACAAATTATGTTCCTTTGTCAGCATTTTTTTTTGTAGTTCTTACTAAACATAATTTCGGTCGGTCCGTGGACACAGCCGTCGGTCCCGGTTGTGATTTGTACAACTTTGACCGTCGTTACGGCTAAACTCTGACAACCAGTCTTGTCAAGGGTAATTTTGTGACCCAGTAACTGGGTTATGAGGGTCAGATGGCAGTTACTCCATGATAAATACTGCTATTCAGCTGCATCGGGTTAGTCTGGAACCTGACCCTAGCATAGCATTGGGAAAAGCCTAGGCAGATGGTGACTCAACAAAAGTTTGCCGAAATATCGTAAAAATATCGCCAGATATCAGTTCAGTTTGATGTTTAAGATGAATTCCAATATATTCCGCATATTTATCGATTTATTATCATGAAGTTTATACAAAGAGGGCTTTACAGGTCAACGTCTTCCCTGTTTGCGTGAAAACCGATAATAAAACTCTGTTAGCGCTTTAAACTTCCCTCATACTCGCCGGGGAAGATTCTGAGTAAGACAATGATTTAATATACATTTTTATCATTACATTTGATATTACATTGAACGGAAATAGTGATAGTATTGTGACCAATGCTCCGGCAAGGTTAATATGTTTAAGGTCTCTTTTATAGGTCACGATAATGTATAATAATAAGTTTTATGTCAACCGCGTTTCTCAAAAGGATAACTGTACATACATGGATATTTTGATTATTTTTGAGTCGTTTAGGGTAAATGTAAAATTGCTAATATTGTGAACAAATTCAGCTTAAGTAATTTGCGTACAGATGTATAACAGGAATTAGGTAAGGTAGGTGATACTGGCTGGTGTCTGCTACTCGACATCAAAGCGCGTATGTTGCGTAGAATTATTAGACAAAAGAAATGCTCCAACAGCTATAAAATACTAGCTTCTGCCCGCGAATTCTTTCGTCTGGAAGTCGTAAGACACCACAATAAACTTCCACTTCTAAAATAACAGCCACATTTCCCGTCCGCGCTATATACTTCATTTTCACTTACCGTTCTTTCCGATATTTTTTCTTTTTACTCTACTCCTAAGGGTCGCAACGTGTTGTTAAAACCGCGTATAACCTTCCTCAAGAATTGGGCAACCGAGTGTGACTAGAATTTTTCAAATCCGACTAGTTCCTGAAATTAGCGCGTTCAAACAAAATAAATAAACTCTTCAGCTTTATTATTAGTATATAGAAGATAGATCAGTATAGATGTGTTAAGGCCAGGTATTCCCAATTTTATATCACTTTGATTTAATAATAAACAAAGAAATCGTGATTTTTTTAAGCCAAAAAAAAAACGTATTGAAGTATACTTTATGTACTTTTACAATTTTATTTGTGGTTCGAAACACGATATCGTAAACTTCACTCGATCAAAAAAAAATCCGAAGAACAGCCTAATTCGATATTTTTTAAATGTAATTCTTGTTTTACTCGAAGCCTATAAAAGTTTTACTACTAAAAACCATATCTAAAAAAAGATAATAACATATAGAAAATTAATTTGTGGTTACATTTTGAAAAATAGCTTAATTCTTATAATAATACATTATTATTATAACACAGCCGCTCGCGTTCGTCATTTCAGTGAATCAGTATTCAGTCGCCCGCCAGGCCTTGTCGAGGCCAGACCTATGTCCCTTTTTCTAGCGCGCGCCGCGCGCGGCTATCACGTAGTGTAAATAAAAGAAATCAGTTATTCGTTTTTGTTAGTAAACAGAAGTAGGTATGGGGAATAAAAATAAAAATTCCAGGACACCAAAATCAAAAAGAAAAGGCTCCAGAACGATGTAAAATTATTCGCGTATACTTCTTTGACATACTTAATCTTTTTATTATTTGACATTATATACAGACAATTCAAAATTTTCACCTCTTTATTAGTGGTTGTAATGGCAATCATATCACTTGGTTTTAGTAGGTTTTTATATTTTATTTATCCTTTTGATACATTATTATTTTGTAAATGTGAGGACTTTGTAGGCCTTGTAGACTTTAGATCTGTAGACCATTTTTCATTTTATCAAGTACCTGGTACTTGTTGACAGGCCTTTTTTTTTTTTTTTTGAGGGTGGGATATCGTCAAATAACTTCTCCTGCTCTGGGCAGAGCAGGAGGGCGTGTCAGACTCTTACTGACTAAAACCCACCCGTGTTCCTACAGTTGCCTGTGCCAGGGGCCACGGTATCCCTCTCGGACTTTCCCGCAACCCTAGCAGGCATCGGCCCTAGCGGACCCCGTCATTAGTGCTGACATCTCTTTGAGGCGCGCGTGAAACACAACGTTCCGTCGACCCGGGCCTGGTCCTTATCGATCGGCGAGCTGCCCATTGCTCGCCGTTCGCAAGCCCACGCCGACGGTGTGGCCGGGAATCGACCTGCGATTCCCGACGCCCAGGGCGACTCCTGCGGCGACTAGGGGCGTGAGGGCGCGAATTTTGTCAAATAGGCCTTGACCACACGACAGAGGTAGGTCGGCATCCGGTAATACCGGAGTGCCTCCCTTTTTTTTTTTTTTTTTTTTCGTTTCGGTGTTGGAAAATTCTCATGGATGTCCACCGCCCTGAAGCGGGCGGCGGGGTCTGTCAGACTCTTGACTCTTACTGACTAAAAACCACCTCGGTGTTCCATCTCACACCTACGCCGGGGGTCGCGGGAACGTACGATCCTTCCGCAACCCCCGACTGGTGCCGGCCCGCCACTGCGGGCCTCTTCGGGTCTGGGGGGGAGTGAGGTGTTTGACTCCCCCCGCGACGTCTAAAAGGGGCGCGCGTGGAACACTACGCGCCGCCACCTCGGGTCCTGGTGTATGGGGGGCGACGGACGTCCCCGTGTCCGTCGCCCCTGGACCCATTTATGGGGGCTGGAAGAGGGTGTTGTCCGCCCTCCGCCGACGCCCGGTGCGCCTTCTGCGGGCCGGGTGAGTGGACGAGATCTCCCTCTCCCTTTCCGCAGTCTCTCAGAGACAGTCGTCTCGCAGAAGGAAACCACCGCGTCCCAGGACTCGTCGCTGCCGACCATCGACTCGACTACGGCCGGCAGTGACAAGTCACTGCCTACTTCTGAGATGAGGGCACGGCGCGGCTCCTCCCAAGCAGCAGTCCCCCGGCAGTCGACGCAGTGGTGACACCTGGCGTCCGGCTCCCTGTTTATGCGACACAGGTACTTCCCGAAGCAACCATGCCCCGAGAGCACCTGCGTCGCCCGAAACGACAGGGAGCCATGCCGCCTCCCGAGCCAGCGCTCGAGCACCGGCCGGACCGCTTCGATGGTGACGAGGCCGGCGGTAGGCCGAGAAAGCCTGTCCCGCCATTCCGCCACCAGGACCTCGTGAACCTGAGACCGACGCAGCTCCATGTGCCGCTGCATCGGTCCCTCGCCCCGCGCCCTCGCTTCCTCGCGCCACCGATACAATGACGCGAGTACTTTCGCCTCGAGGTCCCAGGGCGGGGATCCGGCCAGTACGCAAGCCGCCTCGTAAGAGATCGTGCGATACCCCCTGATGACTCTACCGGAGTGCCTCCCTGATGCAACTCCAGGACAGGGTATTGAAAGCATTGGCGATGTCTAAAGACACCGCAAGACGACCCCACCCCGGGCCACAGCACGACAGGCCTACGCTGTTCTCCCATACCTACTGTCATTTGGAAATATTGTAAAAGCCAATTATTTTTAAAAAGAGTAACGTTCTTCTCTATAGGAAACGACCAATTGAATCCGTACACCTAGTTTCTAACGTTTCATAAGTACCCATGTAGGTTTATGTGAAATAAAATATTTTGATTTTTGATTTTGAATTGATTTCCTTCCATATTTACTCAATACTCAAAAACTATAATACTGATTTATGAAAAACAGTCGTTTTGTGTTTATAATTTAATTTAATTTTGTATTAAAAATAACTTGAAAGTAATTCCATTTTGTTTTTTTTTACCCACTTTATAAAAAGGAGGAGGTTCTCAATTCGGTTGAGTGAAAACCCCTTTTTACAACAACAAAAAAAACCGATATAAAAATATAAACACTACAAAGTGCAAAATAATACTTTCGTGACTAAAAAGGAAAAAACTAAAAACATCGACTTTCGAAACTATTATTTTGCACTTTGCAGTGTTTATATTTTTATATCGGTTGTTTTTTTTTGTAAAAAGTGTTTTTCACTCAACCATAAACACCATACTAAGAAATGTTATGTGTGTCACGCGTGTGCGTGAAGGCGAGTGGTGTCAGCACATAACATTTCTTCTTTTTACACCACACCCAACCAACCACCACCACAAGTGAAGCGCGTGTCGCTTAGTGAGATGCACTTTCTTTACGAAACTAAAATGTCGAATAATTGAATAAAATGTATTTACAACACATCAAATTAATTTTCGGCCTTTGCGATTACTACGTATATCGGTAAACAAGAATCATGGCTCAAGTCGCGTATTTTATTATTTTTTAAAACATATTAAGAAAATAAGTTGACCTACTGCCTATACAACGCGCTTACCTGTACTGTGACACTTCGCCACTCGGCGTTGGGTTCATGTAAGTTCACGCAGGCGACGTAAGCGCACGGCTTGCGTCGCGCAAACGTGGTAGCGCTAAATGCCTACTTTGCCTGGTCTACCTGGCCTTAAGGCCTTACAGTTGATCGACTAACACTAAAATTGATACATATTGCTGTACTCTTTCCGCAGCATCTCTGCAAATCAATGGAGATAGTGAACGAAGAACACGAGATAGTTCAGATGAGCTACTATCAGAACACGCTGCTAGTGTCCAGTGTATACCGCAGTATCGTGTGCGAGCGACGCGACGCGCGCTGGCACGTCAACCAGCTGGGCAAGAAGGAGCGCAAGAGGTGAGCACGTAGCCCGTGGCAGACAGACATACAGATACCCTTTTACTGTCTTTTTTGACTTTTACTTTTGGACACGGGTCTACTAAGTAGCCTGTGGTGTTCACCACGTTATGGGAAGTATTCCAGTAGGTAAATTAAAGCAACAAATCACTGTACAATAAATACGGTCATACGTCCGCTTCGTTCCAACGCCAGCAAGCTAGTGACCACTCTGCGGGCCTGCGCCCGCCGCTGCGCTAGATTGACGACACGGTTGGCGCAGTGGTTAAGCGATTGACTGCTGCGCAGCGTGTTGCGGGTTCGATTCCCGCATGGAACAAGTATTTGTATGACCTGCAAGTAGTTGTTCCGGGTCTGGCTGTTTGTGTATGTGAGTTTAAATGTTTGTAAACGCACCCACGATACAGGAGAAATTCCTAGTGTGGATTATGTGGGTACGCTACATCTCTCCCTTTTTATCAAATTCAGATTTTAATACAGAACATAGATTATGATAACTAATAGATCTTATTACCTACTAAGCTTGTAAGTAAGCATTAGGTTAATTCTTGCTTTCTAACAATTCTTATTAGACAGTATCTAATAATTAGGAATATTTTAGTTCCAATGTTGTCTAGTCTGATTTACTATTTTATAGTTCCTTTAAAGGAATACTTACAACTACTCAAACTCAAACTCAAAGCATTTATTTCAATTAAACCATTTACAGGTACTTTTGAATTGTCAAGTGGTTGGTCAGTCGGAAATATGAAGCTAGTTGCCCATTCCAAAGCGTAGTAGGTACCTATGGAGAAGAACGGGCAAGAAACTCCATGGACACTTTTAAATTATATTGTTACATAAATATTAGTTACATCAATAATCTTGTATATAGGTATAATTATATGTGAGAACGATGTAAATAAGACGTACACGTTGAGTGTCCAGTGTACAGCTAATATAAATTCAAACAAAACAATCCATAATAAATCCTACTTACCTTTCACTTGACTATAATATTATTCTTTACATAAACTTTTAACCGTATCTTCGCATTCATATCGCATCTACTTCCCTTTTTTATAAAACTAAAGTATTTGAAGCTCGGATATAAATGAGCTTCCAACATAAATTAGCTTCAGAGATGCTACGTTATTAACACTGCGCCCCCTCTCCCCCGGGTAAACAAATAAAACGGCATTAACAATAGGCACACTATGCAATCTCATTTGTTGTTTTGTGTAAGTTGCAAATTAACAATGTGCGTGAAAACACGTGTTTACTTTATCTTATTAGCTAACTAGGCTGTGATATCGTTCCGAGCACAAGTATTGGAGCAGCAATGTAGGTTTTGATCATAGGTTATGGGTTGTTTTATACAAGGGTTGCCAGATATAATCGTATCTACAACAGAGCAATTAGGCCAACACTCACTTAGTTTTTTCCATCGGTTCTTCTTGAAATTGGACGTGAATTTCTTGATGAAATCCGGCGTGATATATTGAAGCAGAGTTATACGACCGTATGCGCGTCCTGGGTGGCTATTCTGACCTATCTAGAGAATACAATCCCGACCATGTTTTTGCCCCTGGATTTAGGTATTTTTGACGCGTAATCCCGGGATCCCGGGGCAAAATCATGGTCGGGATTGTATTCTCTGAATAGGTAGGTCAGAGTAGCCACCCAGGACGCGCGATGGTTCGAGACTGTAGTTCCATTCGTTGTTCAAGATGTTCGGCTGCCCGATATGTGTGTCGTACCAATCCCACCACTCATGAAACTATTGTCATCAGTCAATCCTCGATTTGACCATTGACAGTCAATCCTCGCCGGTATTGACTGTCATTTGGCTTATCCGAAAAAAAAGGAACAGGAACAGTTTAATAATTGGCTACCATTCTGAACCTGTTTCTCTGTATTTTTTCCTTTTTAGGGCTCATTTTTCAATAGTCGGATAGCTTTCATCTGAAGAATAAATATGACAGTGACATTTTCCATACAATAGTTGTTCAAACTGCAGTATTTATTCCTTAGATAAAAGTTATCTGACTATTGAATATTTTGGCAGCAAATTTGTCGGTAGCGATTTCAAAATCTGTTTGTGGACGTGAGATTTTGAAATCACTAAAGTACCGTGAGGACTGGTTTGAGGTGGCGCGGGAAATGAGTTCGTGGCAGGGCTTCGGGGAGCCCTTTGCCCAGCAGTGGGACAGTATAGGCTATAAAAAAAGTCGCTGCGTGTGTGCGATCCATAAAACTGCAATATTCTCAGTTTTTTGTATTGTGTTTAGCCTTTGCGCGCTAGGAGCAGTGTTCCAGCACTCGTACGCGCGCGGCGGGCCGGTCGCGGCCTACTGCGCGCGCGCGGGCCTGCGCCTGTGGCGCGCGGACGCGCAGGGCAACGTGCTGCAGACGTTACTGTTCAAGGTACGTGCTAATCTTCATCAATCAATCAATCAGACAAGAAAAGCCATTTTAAACTTAATTTATTGTACATAATAATGGGCACTCCGTAAATAAACGTGTGAAGATCAAGAACATTGTTGCCAGTAGTCGACCAAAAACAACTAATTGTCTATTTATAAATTTGCCATTCTGAATAAACAACATTTAGAATTTTAATACTCCCCACGAAAGCTCCTTATTTAACAAAAGGTTTAAAAGACTTCTCTCATCTTTCTGTGACTAGCATGAATGCTATCACAATTCGAGCGTTTTTTTTTTATCCTTTCTTCTCCCACTGCAGGGCAAAGGTTTCCCCCAAATTTAATTTTAAAACAAACTATAATGCTTTAAATTCTAATTCCAGGAAGCGATATCAAACCCTCTTACAATAGCAGAGCTTCTAAACCCGAGCCAGCACAAACACTCTCACACCCAACAAGAGTACAACCTGGGCCCGCTACACGTGTTCAGGGAACACTTCCTAGTGGCACACAACGAACACATGCTGTACATACTGGACCCGCGGTCGCTCACCGCTGTGGCCGTAGTGGATGATCTGAGAAGGTGAGCCTTGCTAGTAATACTTGTGACTATAGGACAACCTGGGCGCGCTCCACATGTTCAGGGAAGACTTCCTAGTGGCGCACAACGAACACATGCTGTACATAATGGACCCGCGCTCGCTCCCCGCTGTGGCCGTAGTGGATGATCTGAGAAGGTGAGCCTTGCTAGTAATACTTGTGACTATAGGACAACCTGGGCGCGCTCCACATGTTCAGGGAAGACTTCCTAGTGGCGCACAACGAACACATGCTGTACATAATGGACCCGCGCTCGCTCCCCGCTGTGGCCGTAGTGGATGATCTGAGAAGGTGAGCCTTGCTAGTAATACTTGTGACTATAGGACAACCTGGGCGCGCTCCACATGTTCAGGGAAGACTTCCTAGTGGCGCACAACGAACACATGCTGTACATAATGGACCCGCGCTCGCTCCCCGCTGTGGCCGTAGTGGATGATCTGAGAAGGTGAGCCTTGCTAGTAATACTTGTGACTATAGGACAACCTGGGCGCGCTCCACATGTTCAGGGAAGACTTCCTAGTGGCGCACAACGAACACATGCTGTACATAATGGACCCGCGCTCGCTCCCCGCTGTGGCCGTAGTGGATGATCTGAGAAGGTGAGCCTTGCTAGTAATACTTGTGACTATAGGACAACCTGGGCGCGCTCCACATGTTCAGGGAAGACTTCCTAGTGGCGCACAACGAACACAATCATGCTGTACATACTGGACCCGCGGTCGCTCACCGCTGTGGCCGTAGTGGACGATCTGAGGAGGCAAGTAATAAAACTAATTAGCCAGAAAAAAATCTTGAAAAAGCGATGCAAATTCGAACATAACTTTAGCTTCACAAGCTACTTGTGTGGGAGCAACCATCAATCGTGAAAAAATCAGCCGTTCCATAAATACGTGTTCGCATACCTCGACAAAATGTACTGGAATATTTTTTTCGCGAATTCAGGTTTTGAATGGTTCATAATGGTAAGTACGGTCAGTGCTCTGCATTACCTGACCCCTCTTACAAAGCAAAAGGGGGGAAGAGGAGTCGGGTTGTGCAGGGCACGGACTGTACAGTGACCCCTGTTCAGGTTTTCAGTTATTTCAATTATAACTTGTAGATGATCACTACATCATGACCTTAGATAATTACTTTGTTGTATTTTGGTGATTGCTGCTTATACCTCTATTAGGCGTACATAGGAGCACTTCTATTTTATTATAGTTTTCAATTAATTCCAAAATGTACCAAATAAATAAACCTCTCTGCAGGATCCTGTCAGTATCGGTGAACAAGGACGAGGTCTTCGTCCTAGAGGGCCCGCGTTCATTGGTCCGTCTCGCGCATGCGCCCGAGCCCGCCGCGCTGGCTGCAGGTCTGTTCAGCAAACTTCACTAGTTAGCTCGAATGTAGAGCATGTAGGCTGGATGAGGCATGATACACGAATTTCTATGAGAAATAAAATATTCATACAAAAAATAAAAATGTCACAAAGTCCATTTTCCACACATGGCTGACGGCTGTCACAGATAATAAATAAATGGAGTGCTTAAAGTCCTGAATGATTATTATTTAAGTGTCACAGGATTAACATCTTAAAAAAGTGACTTAATGTGAATTAAGCGAATATGAGACATTATTGACAAAGTTTAATGTCGTTTTTACCCATAGAATAGACCCAAGCTATTTAAATGTAATGTGTGGATCTAAAAATTGTAATTAAGAAAGTTTCCGCAATACTACTTTATTTTTTATTAAAGATGGGTTTGCTCTCGACTCTAGTCTAGGTCAGTGGTGACAGAGACAGAGTCGACGATGGAGTGAGCTTACTACTCTCGAATTGTGTGAAATATAATGAGCACTCCATTTTATGATTTTTATCTGTGATTGTAAACAAAGTCTTATTTTCTGTTTTCTTGCTCGCGTTAGTTTATCCAGTCGCATGTCCCTTCCAGTTTGAATGCTCTACATGAATGTATTGTCGTACTTATTTGAGCACGTTTTAAAACTTATGGAATGATTTTCTATCACATTGAGTGCAGGTTAATTTTGATTTGTTAGAATATGGACTGTTTTCATTTTATTGGGTCTGTATGCTGTAACGATACTGAAGAACTTAAATTAATATTTGAGGAGATTCAATGAAATCTTTTAAACAAAATGTATGCTTGAGTATCGTTCTAAGATATGGGCCTTAGACATTATTAGATCATAGTAGATTATAAGATTATTGACTTATTTAAGCATTTAAGGAAATAAGCATGTTCGAGAGTGTGGAAAGTATTTGTACATTCTAAAATATACTGAAAAGATCCAGGAATACACTCCAGCCAAATTACATATGAGATTTATCGTTTAAGCTTGCTTAGTTTCTGTACCCCTTAGTACGCACAAACAAATGCGTTATATTCGGCTAAAATAACAATATGAATAACCTCTTGTAACAACCTACTAAATACCACATTCATGGTAGGCGTGGTCACAAAACGTGAGAGCGAGATGACACGAGAATTATATAAAGTTTTTTAGAAATGCCGTACTGACTATTAGTCGCACGTTTTATGACCACGAATCAGCATTTACACATCTACGAGTTCAATTCTTATCTTAATCGCATATTCCAGAAATTTCTGCAAATCTGACACAGCACAGGATTATTGTAAGAATACCTCTACATACATCATATTTATAAACTCAACTGATCAGATACAAACCCTAGTTTGTATTCTAATGTCCTCATTCCCTCCAGTGTTTTGCCAAGCAAAACTCAAAAGTGTTTTATGTCTGTCGATTTCTCTGTGTAACGTCATCAATGTGTTAAAGTTGAACTTTGCTTAAGTTATACAAAGTGTAACAGATAGAGTCTTACAAGTATTGAGTCTTAACAAGGTTATTGAAAAATTGTCTATAGCAACACTGAAAGAATCATCAATGACTCGAAGATTTCGAATAAAGGAGGCGTTTCATTTTTGTATGGGACTCCGGCCATAACATGTACGCTTTACAAAACATGGGGAACGAACCCCTGAATACAATAAATACTGTTTTTTTTTAATCATAATAACCATTATTTTTTAGGCGCTAAATAAAAACTGAAAATGTTTGACATTTGTCATGAGAGTTACGAACTTACGACCATCGGCAGCCAGCCATGACAGGTTTGAGAGATGACATGTTTTCGTTATTTTATTATGACATTAGACAAAATGACCAAGACACGATCAAATCTTTCGAACCATTTCTGGGTTTCAGCTCATCTTGATTAAAGGAAAACTTCTTAGAATGGGTATTGTCTTATTTTATAATAAACATAAGCTTTTCTGCTTTCGTACAGAAATACCTACAAATCTACAATCCACAAAAGTAGTGTTTTTTTAAACTATGAATCACACTTTTTATGAATTTAAAAAGTTGTGTAAGATAGCTATCTTACTATCTTATCTTAGTAGCGTTATGCGCTACTAAGATAAGATAGTACAGTAGTAGATACAGCCTTTCATATTTATATAAATAACGTCTACGTGATATTATTATGTTTTAATGTAACATCATTTCTGGACGAAAGCAGTATGCAATTAAGACGACGCCATGATCAATAGAATATGGCAATCATTTGAAACACTTTTGTGCCGAAGTAATACAGTAAAGAATATTTTTCCTCAATTCGTGGATTTTTTTCCTTTTTTTTCACTACCGTACACTTTATGGCCGAAAATGAAACATCTCTTTTTGAGAAACAATCCAATACTTCACAAGTACATGACAGTAAGTTATGGAGTTGCCAGAATGCGGTTTTTAATTTCTCCTAAAATTGTCTATGTAAACTGACTTATTGAACACACTCTAAAGAAATAATACTTCATCAAAGCATACTTCTTGCCCAAAAATTGTGGGCCGCCAAAAGTTCGACCCTTTTGTAAGGTTCCGTAGCTTAATAACAAAAAAGGAACCCTTATAATTGAATATTTTGGCATCAGGTGAACTGTCTTGTTTGCAATCAATCATATAAAAAAAAATGTCGACCAAAAATTCTATCGGAAAAATTAGATTCGGTATGCCGAATTTTATTTCGTATAGTAAACCTCGTAAAAGCTTTATCACCTGGGAATGTCACTTGCAAATCATAAAACGACAAGGTCTATTCTGGTTTTAAGACCAATGTGTCTGGTCGATATATTCTACCTTATTGAAGTTCAATACATCTACTGGGAATTATTGTAAACAGTAGTAAAGCATTTTCGAGGTCGACTGTACATATTCATGGGTGCTTTTATACCTGCACAAATTTTTTCGCTGTTCTGTTACACTTTGGGTATTTATTGCTACTTATATTATTAAATAAATTGCGATGAACGTCGACAGGCATGATAATATTATTAAATCGGTTGTTATTATACAGGGTGGAAGGAACATTGACGCAACAACAATAAACTGTGTATGTGAGTACAATAATAATAATAATAATAACTTTTATTTAGGTCCTTTTACAAAGTAATACATCTAAACACTTAAATACTTAGTAGGTAGTACCAAGTTCTTAACAGATTGGCTTAAATACTTAGATAAAAGCTAGTTTTACTTTTTACAATGCAGGCTAGATTGAATACATGAGTTTATAACTAACTGTCTGGCGGTTTTGAGTATTTTATATATGGCCTACGCAAATATCCTGCAGATCTGGTAGCGTCGTGTGACGGGTCGTTGATCTCCCTAAAATAGTGTTGAGCTACACGATGACAGATGCAGGCATGCCGTGTCTTGGGACAGGTCAACTCAAAGCTGCAATGGCTCTTTCTTCAAAAGGCTCTTTCAGACATGGCCCTGCATTGTGAGACTCACATAAAATCCTAATAATTTAATGTTAGGACTTTAAAAGAGACCATGCCCTCGGAGTTTGTGATCAGTCAGCTAGGAAATGCTAGGAAAAATCATCTAGTTTTAAAATATTGACCAACAGAATATTGACGCGTAAAAGTGTCTTAAAAGATCTACTTACAGAAATAATAATTTCATTATATTTCAACCTGTTACCACGGAAGCAACACATGCTTCTAAAACCCCCCTGCGTTGAAATATTAAGTCGTTTTTTTTTTTAATTGGCTCTGCCATACATTTTGGTCGTGTAGGTATTGCACTTTTCTATGAAACAGCAGATATTTTTTTGATAACCGAATTAAAATGTCTTCTGTAGGGGGTTTCAAATCATGTGCTGAATTTATGGTTTCAGCTTGCACGTCGCTGTCCCTGCCACCCTGTATATATTAGGTAAAGTGTCCAAGACAATGTTGTGAAGTACAAAAGTATTATGAACATATTTCCGTCCTATATCGAGCATGCATTTATATATTGTACTGTATACAGTATGTTTCCACTCACACACATTTGAAAAGCGGCGGGTTTAAACATGAATATGTCTCACGAAACTTATAAATGTATCAGCAAGGTGTTGTATTATTTAAGGGTGTGGTATAGACCATCAAATTGAGCAACTTTCTTCATGGGAGCAACATCGTAATCGTAAAAAAAAATCAACTGTCCCATACAAAACTTCAGTACCTTCTCGATCGAAATGTATGGGACGGCTGAATCTTTCTGATCTGATACATGTGTATATGAGGCACTGAGTAAGTTTTTTAGAACAATCATAAAAGTTAGACGATTTCATGTTTTACCCCTCCACCGTTATAATTAAAACAAAAACTTTTATCTTTTTAAGTCAATTAAAGTGCCTTTACAATTATTATTTTAAATAAATTAACTCTTGTAACAACATTAACATTGAATACGCCATAAATAAATATAGTGCCATTATAATAAAATGTTAAAATATCATTTACAAAATTACATTGATGTTAAATGGTGCCTACGGTTTATTAGTTGGTGTCCAATTTATTGCATTAATGCACCTTAGTTGGATTTTTTTAAATTAAAAAGATGCTTATTTAAATGACATCTTACATTGTTTAAATACCAATATTTATTTAAATATTGAGTAAAACAAAATATAAACATATGAATCACGACTTTGTACCTTAGGTGGTGGAGATAAAGTTAATTTTAATTTAATTCTAAGTTATTCTCACACAATCTGTGCTAATTTAAACAATTCTAAAGAAATTATATTTTTAGAAATACGTTGTGAACATGTTTAGTAACTAATTATATCCAAGGTTATCATTCAAGCAAGATTTGCTTGTAAAGTTTTATACAATACGCGTCCGTAAATATGGCTCATCGTGGTTTGAAGAATATTCGGTTTTGTGGCGTTGACTCTGTCACTGAGACCTGTATGACAGTCTCCTTAAAGCTCGATGTGTCATTTCAAGGGGCAAGGGGAGCTACACACGTGTTCGGGTCCGCACATTTGATTCGGCAGTATTTGTTCAACAAAAATACCGAACCGTAGCAATCAATACACATATTCGGCTTTGATTCGGCACTTGGCTTTTCCCCGAACATATCTATATTAATATAAAAAAGCTGAAGAGTTTGTTTGTATGTTTATTTGTTTGAGCGCGCTATCATTGGAACTGGTGCCGATTCCCTTGTTCACAAACTAAACCAAATTTACGTTCAGTGCATCTTTTTCTTTCTATTTCATTAAGAAAAGGACAGAAGATAAATTTTAGTTTAGTCCTGTCAAATTAATCAGCGCCTGACACTACTCCATACAAGTTTAGACGTGATTAAAAAGTTGACAACTAAAATTACATCAAATTACGTCAGGTGCTGACTAAACTAATATTTATCTTCTGTCCTTTTCATAATGAAATAGAAAGAAAAAGATGCACTCAACTTAAATTTAGTTTAGTTTGTGAACAAGGGAATCGGCACCACTACCAGTCGGGTTTGAAAAATTCTTGTTGCATTTGATAGCCTAATTCTGGAGGTAGGCTATGAGTAAAAAAAAATAGTCTGAAAGAACGCTAAGTGAAAACGAAGTACTAGCGCGGGCGGGCGATGCGATGCGATGCGGTGGGCGGGGGGGGGGGGCCAGAACTTTCAAGCGGACGAAGTCGCGGGCTGAAGTTAGTACCTACACACAGGATTATGATTTAAAATATTAACTAATGTTTCAGATTCTACTAGTAATTTTTAAAATTGAAAAAGAAAATCAACTTTAAATCGTAAGAATGTAAATTTCTCACTTTCGATAAAAATAATATATCTTACACATTAGTGCATTAACATTAGTAACATTAGTTAGGAAGATATTTTTTTTTTCTATACATAAAAGGGTATTTCATGATAGTCCCATCGCAAAAAACAAATTATAAAAAGAGCTTGTCGAAAAAAAGTTAAGTATAAATTTTTAAACATGTCCTCGAAGAATTTCCCCAAAAATTAAAAAAAAATATAAATTCATATCTCTTAGACTATCAAAAATCGCGAAACATTTATGGGGTATTTTCGGATACCCCTAGGCATGAGGAATACATTTTTTTGACGTCGCTATTTGAACCACTCTGTATAATCGATGTTGCCGCCCGGCTGTACCGAATCATGCGGAGCGAACATCTGTGTAGCACCGCAACGTCCGGGATACGCATGGTTACAATGTTGTATAAAATGACGACGAGAACAACAGTCGAATATAAAAAAAAACATAGTTGTGACATTATAAAATGATATAGAAATAAGATTAATATGTAATAGTTCATAAGTTAGAATAGTTAGAAGTGCCTTATTCATACCAAATCGCGACCAATGTATTTCATACATCTTTATTAAATGTGTAAAATAGACAATAATATATAGATTATTATAATATGTGTTAGAAGTAGGTAGGATCTAATATTTAGCCACATCTGGTTATAGGTGATTCTGTTTTCGCCAACTAAAATGAAATAGAGAGTACCAATCTCTGTTTTTTACTTAAAGAAAGCGTGAGAAAAGTAGTGTTGACTGGCAGCTATCCTTCTCTTTCTTGTGTTATCTGCGAGATAAAGATTGAAGTAGCCTAAGGGCATTTTTTTATTTTGTCAGATAAATTTTATCTTAACAATAAATCTGACAGTTTGACATATTATTTTCTATACAAAAACTGTCAAACCACAATATTTATTCCTCAGATGAATGTTATCCGACTATTGAAAACTGCAAATAGTGTTACGCCGACATCGGTCGCTGACGTCGGTCGTGTACCGATTTATTAAATATAGACTCGCGCTCGCTGACCGTCAGAACTACACGTCCATGTATCGTCAGCGTATTGGTACGCGACAGACGTCAGCGTAACATTTCCAGCCTAACGGCTGATTTGTCAAGCTTCAGATAACTTTTGTATGAGTAATAAAAATTGCGGCTTGACAGTTTTTGTATGGAATATATGTCAAAACACCATATTTATTATTTTGGCAAAAGTTATCTGACTAAAAAAAAAAACTTTTGGTCGTGCACATATGATAATTGTATTTTTGGAATAAAGTGAGACTACCATTTACGATCTAATAAAAATAATATAAGTTTACTCAATCACGTACTTAAACTGACAATATGTACTTATTTTATACATTCCTATTATTCACTGTATAATTGTCATGACGTGACTTCATTATTGTGACGTCATGACAAACTGTGTATTAGGGTGTGCACACAGCGGTGTAATTGAGTTTTTCGCATGTGTACGCACCCTTTTGGTGCTTGAGAAGTTGGCTTTATGTATCAACTATTTTATTTAGTATTTTACTAAAAGTTAAGAAAGATGCAGAAATAAACGTACAGTTGTGTTTTTAAAATAAAGTACAAAAGTTTACGTTCATGCTATATCGCAAAGTTGTTTAAAGTCAATAATTGTAAAAAACAAAAATGAGTTAGATAGTTCTTCTTTGAAAAAACATAATATAATATGACTAGACTCAACATAGACACAGACTTTAACTATGACATAACTGGAGAAATGTGAGTGTCCTATAGGTACATCTCTGCCTAACCCGTAGGTTCTCAACGTGGTCTATAACGCCCCCTCGCGGGCATTTGAGAATTTCAGGGGGGCAGTAGAAGACCCAGAGAAAAGCATATCCTATCTTACGATTATATACACATAATATAACACAACATCACGGTGAGGCATTAGGACAACCTTATTTAGCCCAGAGATTTTTTTTTCTAGAACCCCCCAATTTCTTTTACACACCCATCTGTCGCAAATCTACTCCTACGAAACCCTACTCCCAATCAATTAAGTTTCTGGTCGGGCAAAAACAGATCGGGAGTAAGGACAACCCGTCTAAACGTATTGTCATTAATTTTTAGTTCGGGCCTCGGACTAATTTTATGTCCGTAAATGATACGGAGTAGGAAACGTCCGTAACTTCGGCCGAAAAGACGGACTTCGTGGTTGGCCCCCTGAAACAGCTATTTTATTTAAACGTGTAATAACACGTTTCATCGGTCCAGAAACTTAATTGATCGGGAGTAGGGTTCACATTTAAGTATCGAACTAGTTTCGGACGGGCCCGTAACTTAGAGATTAGGCCCATAGATACGCGAAAAATGGTGTGTAAAAAAGAATTGGGGGGCTCTAGAAAAAAAAATATTCTGGGCTAAATAAGGTTGGCCTAACGCCTCACCGTGATGTTGTGTTATATTATGTGTGTTCTTTGTAAGTTGATGTTACATTCTTGAAATACCTTCTGAATTGATTATGTTTTAAAAAATACAAAGCTATTTCCGTATCTATCTTTCCAAAAAAAAATTGTAGTTTAGATCTGTCGTTTATTTAAAGCTTTCTATACAGACTGTACCTTTTGAGCTTGCTAAAAAATCATGTATTTACAGGGTAGAAATTATAAGTAGCATTATTCACATGCTGTATCTAGTTACCCGCTGTAGTAGGGTGATCGACAACGATTTTTGTTAATTTAAGTATTTTTGGTACACTTGCTTGCAAACATATAGAAAAGCAACACCTACCACCATATTCATATTGAAATTAATTAATTTGATGTGTGTGCTAGTTTAAAAAATTATAATTTTAATAATACACGAATGGTTTGTCTGCACTTTTTTAGTACCTACTATGAATATTATTATTTATTCGTCAAAATTAGGCATGTATTTGTTTTATATTCATATATGTTTGCAAACAAGTGTACCCGTACGTGCGTTGTCTCGATGTCAGCATGGCCATTAACTTATATATAAATATACACATGCACAACATACATACGCATTTTTATTTTGTATCCGATCACCTTTCGCTTTTGTATCTGTATATTTATGTATACAAGCAATGGCTTTGTTTGTCCGCTTGTCTGCTGCCCGAGTTTGCTACTAACACCACTGCTAATCGCATTTATGCTAACTTTGAATGTTTATATTTAATTCAGTAAGAAGAAACATAATATATTGTTTCTTAGAGTTCATTATTAGTGATCATGCTGGCAGATAATAAACCACATTGATGATGCATCATTATTTTGGGTTCGATTCCCGCTAAGTAAGAAATGAATGCCCTTTTGAAGGCCGCAGGCATCTGCTGGATGCGGGAAACAGCACCGGTCGAAGTGGCGGTGTTTGGAGGAGGTCTGTGTGCAGTGGACGTAATTCGGCTGAAATGACGATGATGAAGGCATAAATTATATTGCACATCAAACTGAAATAATGCTAAGTCGCACGTGGTGTCACCAGAGTATATTCTGTGAATGGTACCCACCTATTTGAGCTGCAGTTTATATTTCTCAATTTTGAAAAGTACATAATACGCAAGACCACACTAGCGTCTATTGCTGGCTTGCAAGTCACCTGATAGAGATGAATTTAATTTGTAGACAAAGATCTATATAAAATGAATACTGTAACATCATGCATTTCATATTTTGTTTTTTTTTAGAAAAGCTTAAAAAGTAAGATGATTTTTTTATTTGAAAATAAAGATAAATCTTATCAAAAGTAAGAATCTTATGAAAACAAGTATCTTTTCCCAACAGAAGAACCGATGAATATGATGACGAAGTCGCTTACGTCATCTATCCAGCAAGCGGTGAACTCGGTGCGCGACTTCACTCACATCGACCAGACGGTGCCATACATCTCCAGCGTTCTAGAACAGCCCATCTCCATGTTCACGAAGAATGAGCTTATAGAGACCGGCACTGTCGCCAGCGCAGAAGAATGCTTTGAACTACCCCCCATCAAACATTTACCCCTCGATCTATCCGAGAATGTTCTCGAATCGATTGTTAATGAGTTCCGAGATGTCTCGAGCGATGCGGAAGAGATCAGGAGGGTTAAAACAGAAGAATTACAAAGGAAATTAAAATTGTATAACAGTATAATGGAGAAGAAGTACGATGGGGAGCTGATTCATAGTAGCAGACGGAGTCGGAGAAGGGACGGCGGGTCGGGGGGTAGCACTCCCAGGGTGGCTACCCCGGTTAGGAAGGCAGCTGATAATGTGAGCTATACCAGCCCTTGTGTCATGAATATCAGCGTTTATGCGTGAGTAGCAATGTACTGGTACATCTTTTTAACTCCCGAATAATTCGATCAGTAGAAATAAAGTAATAAAAAATAACCATTTACTAAATAACACAAGAGGAAATTTATTACTTGTCACATTCGAAGACATGTGACATCTACCAACCGGCACTGGGCCCGCGTGGTGGATTACGACCCATTCCCTCTCACAGAAAGGAGGCCTGTGTCCCAGCAGTGGGAACGTTATAGGCTGATTATGCTAAATAACACAAGCTTGTGTCGAAATCGATATAGCAAGCATGTTCGAAGTTCATACTTAGTTTTCTCTTCCTTTTTGTAGCCTTGTGTTTACTAAATTTAAACTTTTCTTGGAACTACATAAAATTAGCCGGGAGGCTTTTCATTTATTAAAAATGTATCTTCTAAGTTTCACAATTTCTAATTACCTGATTGAAATATTTTTACACAAAATTCGTGTATTAACCATCCTGCATTTAAATTCCAGGGCAATCCCACAACATAACGACGATCTACTGGAAAAGCAAATAGAAGAAAAGGAGAAGATACTCGCCAAGATGTTGAACTTGTCGTCTCTCAGCATAGACAGCCCCAAGCTTGACCCGCAGACCCCCCCGGACCCCGCGCCCACCTACAGACTCGTCGACATACAACCCCCACCTGAGGTAACAACCATCATAACCAAGCCAGTTCAGAAACCCATAAAAGACCCAAATCTCATGGACTTGGTACCCAAAATAGTCCAACTACCTAACACATGGAACTTAGAGAATATTGAACTTAAACTAGACACGAAACATAACGGGTTCAAAGATAGGTCTCTTTTGTCTCCCGACGACCATTTAGATAGTGAGTGGGAAATAATCTGATACAAAATGATGACTCAATCTGGTTTGTCTTATACGTTATGAAATTAGACGCCAGATTTTGGTTGTACAATCCAAAACAATAATGATATTTTATAATTTTAAAGGCTTATTACATGAAGGCCTTAGTCCACCCACAAGCAAGTGTATCAAAAGAATCGTAGCTTAAACATAATTATGTTTATTTATTTCTTGATAAGGAATGGATTGTGCAACTATACAAGAATCAATTTTGACGACTTATGACCAAGTATTTATTATTAAGTGTTAAAGCAATGTTATTGTATACCTACGCACTGTTTTGACACCGTAATTCGTAGCTTTCGAGAAACCTATAAAATTAATTGAAATTTATAATGATAGTAAAATGCAGTTGGTGTGTTTTTGCACTCCACACAACATCTCATTAAAAATTCGTGTGTAATATAACTTTAAAATGCAGCTGTACAATATGTAATGGAATTAGGTAGATCCTGGAACCTTTCCTAAATGTTTAATGAAACGCTAATATAAATCAAAATCCTAATTACTGACAACTTTGTCCCCGATAAATAAAATCTGCCTGCATAAGAATTCCGATCGAAAAAATCATTTGTAATTTTAGTTTAGTTAGTTCTATAATCTCATACATGAATAGTCAATAGTTTGTAATGGACAAGAACAAATAGTATTCGCTTGCACGCAAGACGTTGCATTTAGTTAAGAGGCTTTTTTGTAACAATTAGTGGTATATTGCCCCGCTTATGATTTTATTAATTGAGCCACAATCAAGACAATCAAGTTAGGTTGTAAGCTTCTCAAGACACATAATTTATAATTATGTTATGAACTTTTGTATACATGCAGTTTTTTTATTGCCTAATCGGCCTGCTCTTGACCTCGATCTTAATTATTCTAAAAGATGTAATTAACTACTTACTTGTCACTATGTCTTAGTTTCATGTAGGTTTTTACATCTTTATATAGACTAACTCTACACATTTCGAATAACAGATTAGTGATGGCTATTAATATAAGGAGAAAGTGTCCTAATACCGCATTTAATTTTATTTATTTTAATAAGAACAATTTAGGAAGATTTCAACGAGGGATTGAAATTTTTTTGACCAATGATGGTGATCAATGTAAGTGGTACTGCCCACTTCAACCCAAAGGGATGTGTGTTTACAGTTCTCTTATTAATTTAAGTTTGAAGGAAGTCAACATGAAATTTGAAAATCATTCCGACAAATATTTATGTCTAGTATGTTTTTAACGGATTTTTTTTCTTTTCACGCTGATCTGGCAACTTAAGTAAATCTAATGGATGTAAGGAATATGATCAGAAGCTTTAGTTTATTAACTTTCAACCAAGAAAGAACTAATAAACCCTATGATTGTCAAGTGAAAATTATCAATATTTTTACATATTGATGTTTAAAAACTTACGAAATTATTATTTCGACTAAATTATCTGCAAACTATGAAGTCACGAATTGGACGTTACATTCGAAAACTTAAACAGTATTCGATTTTAAAGAAAGTATTATTATTTTTAAATGGTAACATTTCAAAGAATCTAAATTTATTTCAAGCGTGCTTCGTCCGAATGTTTAAGTAAAAGCTTGACGAAGTAAATATTGAATGAAACGATATTTTTTTTTTAATAAATTTGTAATGTCCACTGAAAAGTGGCTTCGAATAAATACGATAATCTCTACGCACATTATAACATTTTGTATATTATAGAGTTTGTACACGTCTATGCATCAGAGTTGAGAGTGCAGTTAGTAGCAAAGTAGATACTAAGCCAATTTTTTTTATACAATGTAGTAAGTAATTTCCTTTGTTTATCAGTGATTTCACAGTGAAAAAACAAAAGTGATCATCAAATACATGTTAAAAAATATCATCACAATTCAATTATTTTACGTAGGTAGTCATATTAATATTATGTAGGTATGTAAGCATAATGGATACAGTTCCTTACATCACAAAAAAATATCTAATTATAAAAATATCACAATGATACAATACGGTCGATGAATCATGTCCTGTCCGAACTTTGCGTAGAAGGCTGCGCGATAACATGTTTTAGGAAACAAATGGTGACGTGAGGCGAGTGTGAGTGAGAGAACATGCACGAAAGTTCGCAGTTCGAGCCTATGTTCAGACCGGCCATGATTTATCGGCCGTTTTGTACATTAATGCTTTTAAATGCAATATAACACAAAAGTACTGCTACAAAGCAGTTAATAAATAGGGGAATTATGTACTTATTCGTTCTTCTATATTTTTATATATAAGATCAATTTATTTTTGAATCTCTAATCATCAGTGTTAAACAAATTGGCTTTAATTTAATTATCCTTAAAAAAATGTTTTACTCAGTTCTTTTTTTTTACTGTTTGAATAATAAGTTTTATAATTTTATTATTTATTTTTATACAAATAATTTCGTATCAGCGAAAATGGTTGCTAAATAATATGTGCAACTACAATTACGCTAAAAATTGTGATATTATGTATTTTGTTTTTGGCTGAAAAATAAAGTTTTTGATAATTTACTTTTTGTTTTATTCAGTCCTGGATTCTCCTTGAAATTGCCAATAATCAGTACGGATTTAGACAGGGAATCTACTGAAGACGCTGTCCAAGATATTGTTGTTGTTTCTAATTTGGACAAAAAGCAAAAATGCTTTGGTGTTTTTCTAGACTTCTAAAAAGTAATTTGACTCGGTTTCTGTCCCCACACTGCTTCTGAAGATGGAAAATATTGGAATACGTGGCCTTGCATTAAAAATGTTCACAGATTACTTGTCTGGAAGAACACAGCGTGTAAAAATCAATTACTTTGTCAGCGAAGATGAATGTATTAGTTTTGGGGTGCCACAAGGAAGTATACTAAGACCTATCTTGTTTCTAATATATATAAATGATTTGTGCAAAATGTCTCATCCCCAACTGTGATATATTCACCTACGCTGACGACACAGCGCTTATTGTATACGATGTTGATTGGGATAGGGCCAAATAAAGAACGTAATACTCTCACTGCCTTGTGATGGAGTGGCTTTCAGCAAATCTCTTAACTCTCAATATTGAGAAGACCAAACTCTTACGTTTTTCCTTGCCGAATTCTATTCCTTTACCTACCGTGTCCAGTCCAGTAGTAAAAGCCCATTCCTGTTCGGGGCAGTTAGGGGTGTACATTGATAAAAAACTAACCTGGCGCTCCCACATCGAGGCATTATGTACCTACACGTACAAGGAAGCTCATCTACATATTTAAGGAGTTGAGACATTCAGCTGACCCTGCAACTCTGTCATTGGTCTACCAGAGTCTATGTGCATCAATAATCACCTACTGTATTACAGTATGGGGAGGCACTTATAAAAATCTTCTAATTCAAATAGAACGTGCTCAAAGGGTGATTCTAAAGGTTATGCATTTTAAGCGTAGAGATTATCCATATTTGTTTACAAATTCCCAGATTCGCTCTACAATAATTGTTTTATGTCTACTACTAAATACTGGGATTTTTATTTTGCAAATTCCCGTCGTGGTCCCTCCGTTCACACGCACATGACGACTGCGGGTACTGGACGTGCCCCTGCTGTACCAGTGACCGACAAATTCTGATATCTGGCGACAAATTTTTTGAGTTATGAAAATTTTAATCCATGCCAGTGTCAGTCACACGCCGGCGAGTACTCGTTTGTCGCAGCGACATATCTATTAAAGCGAGTACTCGCTCATTGGCAGGCAGAACACTCGCTGAGAGACTCACGCATACAGCGAGTAATCGCTCGTCCCTGTCGAGCACTCGCTTATACTAACTCTACTCGCTTCTCGTTAATCGCAGGCGGTGGCACAGTACGATGTAGTACTGTGTCTATATCAGGAGATGCAACCACACAAAGATGCTTACCTAGCCGCCTTTGCTGACAGATCATGTATGTATTTGTGAGTAACCTTATATATAAAGAAAAATAAAACACAAGTTGCACATACAAACTACAAACTTTATTTTCATAACACAATGCAATGTTACTTATCGACACATCGCAGATAAATAAACGCAAAAAAAAAACAATTTGGTCCATTACCGAATTCCGAACTAGCTGTATAATATACAAATAAAAAAATACTGTCTTCCACAATCAACAATAATTTTATACATTTTGTTTAGAGCTCTCGCGTTCTTATTCCTAAAACTTGATCAATAGAAGTAACACCAGATAATCAAGCAAATAGCTGCCAGGGTTGCAAGGTAACTTCAAATTGGAAGTAGGCCCGAAACAATACTTAGGACAAAACCAGTTAAGGCTTTTAAAAACGTATTTTGTTTCTCTCCAGCATGCGTAGCATGGCCAATATAGAAACGGAAGACAAAATGACAGATTGTAGAAAGACTTCTACGGCGCGATGTCGAAATTCAGGAAAATAATTACTTTTTGTTAAGAAAGTGCTTTGTCTTCTCTTCGTAAACTAGAGTGGTCATGCTACGCTCGCAGTAAACAAACACAGATCTTCCAATATTGACTACAAACAAGTCTATCATAATTCAAATTAGGTACAATAAATAGAAGTATGTACAAAATTCTATTGCATTTACAATAACAAGAGCTCTTTCAATCAACCGAAAACAAAAAAGAAAAGACCAAAAGTCTAGAAAATGGTAACAAATTGTGATCAAGCAAAGCGGAAGAATAAAATATATTCTCATGATATCTATAATTGGCGAAACGCAACAACAAAATTATAATACTTTTTAAAATTATAAAAATAAACAAACGCGAAAAGGCTTCTCAATTGATTGAAATTAAATCAAATGTTGTGATTGCAATTATAAGCGCACGACAAACGAGTAACATTCGATACTAAATAAAAATGCTACATCTTAAGAGATCTTTAGAAATCGGCCAAGAAGGGTCTGACAAAAATCAATCTATACATTATAAGTAATCAGCTGAATGCCATGATAGTTATATTTTAAGAAATAGATATATTTAAGGGTATACAAGGTCAAATCAAATTAATTGGCGAAACTTCACAGTTTGACCTAGCAATTAGAAAAAATCTAATCAATTTAAGGATGCTTTCTTTGATTGATTTCTGTCACGATTCAATTTCACAACTTTTCTGCATCATGTTTTTAGAGTGTCCCACATTAAACATCATTCCAAAATGACTAAGTAGTGCTGTGAACCAAAATGTGAATGTTTAATCATTTTTATTAGTAAGTGTAATGTAATTAGTTTAAGTACGACTACAGCTAGATACAAAATTGGTTAGTGCGTGTGTTGATATGAACGCGACCTACTAGACTAAACTAGACTGGCGATCACCCACAATTCTGAGTAATTTTTTCTAACTAATCAACACTCTATCCACCCTGTTGGCCTGTTCGCAAGAGACGCTTCAGTCTTGAAAAATCTTAAATGGTAGCGTTAAAACCTTTTTATTATAAGGGAGTATTCATATAGAACGTTGGTAGCCGGTACAGACAAGTGCAGGTTGGCAACGCTGGTCAACGCAGGCAGTTTTCTTATTTTTTTTCCTAATCAGCACGAGCGTCGCCGATAAGCGCCGACAAGTTCCTTTCTGATTAGTAGCCGACAAGCGCTTGGCTTATCGGCGCCGCTTACCAGCGTTCTACGTGCATACAGCCCAAGATCGGTAAGATCGACATCCATCTAAATAGTCTGAGAAAGTTGGTCGATTTCATTTTGCAGAGAGGTTTAAGCGCAGTTGCGCACTTCGATATCCACAGACCTAGACCTTATCCAATATACGAAAATTTGCATAGTTATTAAGCTTCAATATCAACGCTAGGAATGAACATCTTTTGGTCCCGGCATAACACTATAGTAGTGTCTTCTTGACACTCTGTTTAAGGATCTATCGCCTCATGCGAAAATACAAAGAGATCTGAGCCTTCTTTACACAGTGAGCTATAATCATAACGTTTTGAAAAACAAATGATAGCGTATCAAGCCATTTGTTGTCTGAATAGTGAATAGATAGTCACAATTTGGGAATTTCACAAAACTAAACGATTAGCGAAATCTGGCAGTTTTAGTTTCTCAAAACGTTGCAATAATAGCCATCAAACTTTAACTACATCTTACCCTTTTAATACCTAATCCTATCGAACTGTGGATGACGCCAACGAAATAAGCTATACCATTTTAAGCTAAACATTAATATAGATCAGCTGAATACTGCTTTTTGACTAAACACACAAACATTTGACAAAACATTGGCGCTGCGCATCAAACATTTACCGGCAACGCGTTATATATAAATAGGTTTAACCAACAAAAGCCTTCAAGCTTATAGAAAAGTTTTAACAAGTTATTAGCATTAAATATCACAACATATAGCAAATTAAGCCGTATACACTAAAAGCGCGGCGCTCGTTAACTCGTTACACGACACTGAGGTGACCAAGTTCTTTAAACACATTAAGGTAGCAGTCTCATAAATTAAATTAAAATAGTTATACATATAAACCGAATAATGGACTAATAGTGTAGTTTTTCTCCAACGCACTGGACGGAATTTGGCAGTTCTGTTATGCTTTATAATATCATCAAATTACTAGGAGGTCTATCAAGAGATTCTTAGTAAATGATTATATTACTAGACATATTTAAAAAAATCAGTCAAATTGCAACGCGAAACACCATACAGACTATTAAAAGCAAGTGCTGATTGTACAGTTTTCAAATGTTTTTTAAACACAACAAATCAAATCAAACAAAAAATCTCAACTGTAAGGATAGTTCAAAGTTCCGAAACATAAATCGACTTATGGCTCGCCCCCTATTGCATGGGACTACGAAATGCGTCTGTATTACACTTCTGCCTACTCCTTGGAGGAATACATGTATTATTTTATTGCTGCTGAATCTTTTAGATATTACCTATTATTAAGAGACTCACTTGCTCAATAGTATGTATTCACAAATACGATGGAATATACAAATAAATAATCGACTTAAAACTATCAGAGTCTTTTAAATCTATACGTAGTTCGGTCCCCAAGTGTCGTGAACAGCGCCTTAACTATAAGAGACGTCAACGATAATACTGACCCTATGAAGTAAATGTCTCCAAAATACGCTAGTCTTGTGCCTCAGTCTTTCGTTTTGATGGCCGAACGATATTATTTACCTAGACCTTTGTTCCCGCGGCTTGAGTATTAATTAAATCGAGTGTTATAACAGTATATGGCCAAAAAGTGTGCCATAATCGCGGTAAAAGTATATCGACACCGGAAATTTTATTCATCGGTCTTATCTTATGAATGCAGAGAAAATATTGTAAAGTATATTTTGTCGAAAGTGAGTTATAAATATATTCAAACAGCGTCGCGAGCTCTATCGTTTGCTATATTTAAAATAATCCTATCTTTAAAAAAATAGCCCCTTGCGACCTGGATTTTCAACAGCTCAAGCTCGATTTTTTTTACAATAAAATTTGGGATGTATCGTAATAATTTTTGCCTATACTGAAATGTCGTGTTTTGTCGTCTTTACGACCGACAGTTGAAAAGACAATGCCAGGAGTCGGCTCGAATCATGTAGCGCCCGACAGACTTTTCACAATAATGATAATTCATAACAGAAAACAGTAAGAATTATACAATATAAATAAAATCTGTAGAAGTACACCGTTGAAAAGTCATTTTAAATAGTTATTCAATTGATCAATACATTTCATAGCTAAATTTTCAATTAGAAATGTTGCCAATACCAAAATAAAATAATAACGATACAAAGTTGCACTTGCAAATCGATTACAATAATATCCATATGGACTTGTGAATTTATTACTCACATAAGTCGTAACTCGTACTTCTTATAATTATAATCGCGTTTCGTTATGTTTTTGAATAGACATAATATGTCTATTCAAAAATTTATTAGTTAAAAGTAATTTATTTTGATTATCGATTCCGTTTAGAATAGTTTATTCCTAATAATATTATTATAGTGCTGGCAACACTTGATGTGAATTAATTGTATTGTTATTGATAAAAAGTTTTATTTTACTTCTCCCGCGTGTTATCATCACGAGCGACGAAGTGTTCCCGTGTTTTTTTTTTCTACCACTTACGACGCCGACGTACTGAACCTGTATTACTTGCTGACCCGGCTCGCACAACCGACCATCTGAACCTGCCTACTAAATTGTTAAAATGTATAAGTACATGTGGATTTTTCATACATTCGAAAATAATGTAGGTATGTTATATTTTTACTATAAAAAGAGTGAGGATAAATGTGCCAAAAGTCATTAATTTAATAGTTTATGTCATGTTATCGTTAAAATGAGAAGTAATAAGTGGTTAACTTTAAAGAACTACAACTTTTTTTGGTGTACTTCTAATAGAAATCTAATTATACTATAAAATTCTGTATTTATTTTCCTTTTTTATGATATATAGTTCACCTTTGTCGGTTCTGGCCGAGTCTTGTAGGAAACCTTGGCATTCTCCTTTCCGGTATCGATATTATAAATTAATACAAACAAATATTCTATTGTTTGCAACAGCTGCCTCAAAGTTACTTGATAATTTATGCACAACCTCCGATAAACCCAGTCCTAGGAGGTTGCCATGGAGGTTACCATCCTATACATGCGCTTTAAAATCTGTCCCATCCCTTTAAGAAACAGAAAAACGCATTATTATTATTATATTGGAACATTTTTGAAACACGTTGCAAATTGCACACAGGCATCAAGTCCTTATCAATAATTTAGTTTAATAATAACACTCTGCGAATTTTATTCCTCAAATACTCTACAATATTTTGCTTCGGTCTCCCAAACAGCGACTACAAACTTTCGTAAAGAAATTTCTGTCGCTCTCAAGCCGCTCCGTACGCCTACCCATCTTAAACCTACATTTTTGGCAGTATGCAACGAACCAACATATACATACAATCGTAACTAGATAATTGCTATATTACCCTCGTAAGGGCGATCTGTAAAATAATCACATCGTCTTTCATCTAGGTTCTGTCTTTTTTCCAAAAAGTTTTACCTTTTTTCCGTATCCATGGTAGTCATCAAAATAAATAAGTAATCAGGCAGTTAACTACGACTCCCTTTTTAGGGTTCCGTACCAGAAGGGTGCCAACGGGACCCTATTACTAAGGCTCCGCTGTCCGTCCGTCCGTCCATTATAGGGCTGTATCTTTTGAGCCGTAATAGGTAGACACTTGAAATTTTCAGTGTGTGCTATTATGGCCGCTATAACAACAAACAACATGATAAATTTAAAATTAAAGGGTTGCCCCCATTAACGTCTAATTTATCATACAAGATTTTCTTTAACTAAATATAAATAAACATAGTGTTAAATATGGTACGGTGGTACGCACGGCTACAGATCAAGCTATACTTTTCCAGTATAAGCTGATCTCGCATTGTATAGGATTTCCTTACAGTGAGAGGTCAGTGTAAACTGGAAACGTATAGCTTGATGTGTAGCCGTGTGTACAGAACCCTTTGCACTTGGCCGCTTTTTATTTAAGCTGTGTCATGCGTGTGATCACTATACAAAGTTTGACATTATTTTAGAAACTTATTACACACGCAGTTAATTTCGTCTATGTAGTGCTAAGAAGTTAATTTCTTGGTTGGTTACTGATATCTTTTCGAAGTAGACTTCAAATTCAATAAAGTATTTGTTACTTTGTTCTTAAAGAAATTCTTTGATTATATGATATTAATATAAGCGAAAATAAAAGATGTTAAACACTTAAATGAAAAGATATCTCAATCTGTATGCTTTATTAAGACGCTTAAAAGTGAAAAGCACCTTTTTTTTGGTGCTACAAGATAATGTTAACGCGAGTGTGAGTTCTTTTAATGCGAGGTGTGATTCAAAGTTTCAACTATGTCGGCTTCCAGGCTTACCGGATGTTGCTGAATACCAGTATGTTACATGGAGCGACTGCCTATCTGACCTCCACAACCCAGATACTGGATAACACGATACCCCTTGGTAAGACTGGTTGTCAGACTTTCGGGTTGACTACCCTTAACGGCTGTCAAAAATCTATGAATTAAAGCGATGAAACTATTCATTATCAATGCGGACGAGGTCGAGACATTTAATGGCATGAGGGTTCGGAATAAAAACCCGTACGCCACATAACTTTCTAGTTTTTTCATTTAAATCAGCTAGAAATAGGCTAATTTCTTTGTTTCTTGGTTCTAACTTGAGCGCTCTTTGGAACGAAGTTCGTCATCGCACGTTTTACTCTACACACTTGACTGTCAAAATGTAACACTTTTGTCGGTCTACTTCTCATTCGCCAAGTGTGCAAACGCGAAAGCAAGTTCGTTCCAGCCGGGTGTCCCACGACACCTCCTACTGTTTTTTTATAACACGATATGGAATCAATGAAAGTTAATATTAAATACACATTTTTTTTTTCAACAAAATGAGGCTGTTTAACCATCATTATCAAAAATAGATACATTTTCTGTTACGTATTTCATGAGGACTTATTTAATTTATACGGAAGATTATTTCGAGGTACAAGAATTACGAAGTATACTATAACAGAAATGTTTTCGTTTGTTCGATGGTTTTAGTTAGTAACTTTTTGTGTACACACTATGGAGGGTAGAGGTAAGGAGAACTATCTCATATGGGGTGAAAGTTGAAAAAGTGTCCAGCATAAACAGTAAATAATGGTACAAAAACCCTCCAAAATGGCGCTAGCATAGGCAAAAGGTGTAACATTAATCTAGCAGTTGTTAACGGACTGAAGTATAAGTAAGTATAACTAAGTTAGAAAATTAACGGATTGAAGTATGCCAAGTTAGAAAATTTAATATTTTTAGTGACTAGAGTAGTTAGTGATAATCCAATATATCATACCTCAACAATTTACGTAGTCCAACATTATTTTGTAAACATAACCTAAAATTATTGCTTTTAAAATGTACCCGGTGGCTACTGTAGCGCCACCCTTATGTGGCACATTTTAAAGGACACTTTTTAAACACAGAGATAGTTCTCATTACCTCTACCCTCCATAGTACACACGTTAAACATAAATTCTGACTGACAGTGACACTGTCAAACTGACAGTCGATGTCAACTTATTATCAAACTGTTCTATAGTAAGGTTTCCTTCTTACCTATCCGTGAGTGTGCTTAAGCCGTTAGAAAACGACCCCCGGTTTGTAAAAAATATAGGCAGCATTAAAAAACAAAAAGTAAAGTATATTGTATATACTCCCGAACATACACGTGCCACCGTGCAATTCTAAGCGAGGTATAAAGACCCAAAACACCAAAATAATGGTGAGTCAAAGAAAAAGGTTTTATGCAGTTTTGAAGCAGACATACTGGCCACCATTTTGCCATGGTCATTGTTCCGAATTTGAATTTACGACCAGTTAAAAAGATATAAACTTCTATACAAAAAGTGCAGGGTGGTCCGATTTATGAGTCCGGGAGTCTATTTCTCAAAATATGCAGACGTTTCATGTTTTTAATTTTTAGAGAGCTTTTATACGTATACTACCAATTATTGTAGTAAAAGGTCGTTATTTTTTTAATTTAGCTGCAGTCCTTTCACGCATGTAGTGACATGTATCACATTTTTTAATTGAGTATTTTTATGAGACATGATAAAATTCATGACAACAGTTATCATGTGCTAGGCCTTTAACGTATGTTTTAAAAGTATGAAGGTATTACCTATCATATTCAGATCTATAAGCAGTCTTTTAAAACACAGTTGTCTTAAGATTTAAAAGACAAACTATGAAGTCTTCAAAGTGAGTTGATATGTCTCACGAATCAGTTCGACTAAATGTCTTTTTTAACAGTTATCGATAAATCTATCGAACATCACTACACTATCGGAAAATCACTTACTGTCATGCCTAATACGGGCAAAGTTGATATGTAAGTAATGTGAGCATTATCCGAGCAATATCAACATTGTGATATTTTGTAGAAAAAAAAATAACAATGAATGAACAATGTCGATAAATTGAATTTTGAACCTGGTCAATAAATATAGCAAAGTAGGATCATAAATGACACAGTTCTACTTTTTCACGCATTTGCACATGATTTTATTTACAATGATTATTAAATTAAATTTGAATGTATTACTTATTTAAGACATGAAAATTATGTGCAAACCGTGAACAGCAGACTAATATCAAAACACAAATCTCTTTGAGAATGCTCTTTTGTCAAACCATATCCACACATGATTACAAGACATATACATAATGACAACTGTCAACATGTCCATACTTACGGCTTAACTAACTTATAGTATAGGCGACTAGTTCAGGCGATATTGGTCCTTGGCGACATGACTATGTAGTGGTGTTCCATGGGGGCAGGCGGTATGATCGGTGACATTGGCATGTAGTCGTTTTCGATCGCATATTTTAGGCGTACTTTGCTTATTTGCTCGTGACCTAGGAGTAGGTCGAAGATCTGTTGTGGCAGCGATAGAGCAGCTACGTTATCCTCTGTGAATTCTATGGATAGGTCCGCTTCGAATTCAAAGTCATTTTCAAGACACTCTACTGACCTCGAACAGCGGTTAGTCTGCACGTGTTCGGTGTCGTCGAGGAATTCGCAGCTCTTTGTCTCGCCTTTGGACAAGTTCCCCGTAGTGATCTTCAGGTTCTTCATCTTGCGACTGACTTTGAAGCTCTTGAATATGTCTCGTGTGGGTGTGAAGTCGAACTTCTTCTTTTTAGTTTCGACGTCTTTGTTTTCTTTTGATGTTTCGGATTTCTGTAAGCCAGTGACGCGGGAGTCACTTTTGAGCCGTTTTCTGTAGGAAAACAAAACAATATATTTAAAAAATCCTATAAATTTACCAATTGTGTTCCCAAGGTAAATGGAGCCCACAAATAAGATTGAGTGTCGGGTAAATACTTCGTGGGGCATGCCAGTCTGGTAAAATACTATAGCATACGTGATAGGCACAAAAAAAAATTGCTTAAACCTAATAGTGGGTGAAGTCGGGCTGCCGATGATGATGATGATGATAGTTTGGCCTATCTTCACGTTGCTAGTTACCTGAACACGCTGAAGGGATTTCTCTTGGGCAGCGTGTTGGTGTGCGTGTGTGCGAGTGGCAGCGTGTTGCTGCAGCGCGGCAGAGAGCCCAGCGACGAGTGACGTGTCACGTTGCTAGTTACCTGAACACGCTAAAAGGTTGTCTCTTGGGCAGCGTGTTGGTCTGCGTGTGTGCGAGTGGCAGCGTGTTGCTGTAGCGCGGCAGAGAGCCGAGCGACGAGTGACGTGTCACGTTGCTAGTTACCTGAACACGCTGAAGGGTTGTCTCTTGGGCAGCGTGTTGGTGTGCGTGTGTGCGAGTGGCAGCGTGTTGCTGCAGCGCGGCAGAGAGCCCAGCGACGAGTGACGTGTCACGTTGCTAGTTACCTGAACACGCTGAAAGGTTGTCTCTTGGGCAGCGTGTTGGTCTGCGTGTGTGCGAGTGGCAGCGTGTTGCTGCAGCGCGGCAGAGAGCCGAGCGACGAGTGACGTGTCACGTTGCTAGTTACCTGAACACGCTAAAAGGTTGTCTCTTGGGCAGCGTGTTGGTCTGCGTGTGTGCGAGTGGCAGCGTGTTGCTGTAGCGCGGCAGAGAGCCGAGCGACGAGTGACGTGTCACGTTGCTAGTTACCTGAACACGCTGAAGGGTTGTCTCTTGGGCAGCGTGTTGGTGTGCGTGTGTGCGAGTGGCAGCGTGTTGCTGCAGCGCGGCAGAGAGCCCAGCGACGAGTGACGTGTCACGTTGCTAGTTACCTGAACACGCTGAAGGGTTGTCTCTTGGGCAGCGTGTTGGTGTGCGTGTGTGCGAGTGGCAGCGTGTTGCTGCAGCGCGGCAGAGAGCCCAGCGACGAGTGACGTGTCACGTTGCTAGTTACCTGAACACGCTGAAAGGTTGTCTCTTGGGCAGCGTGTTGGTCTGCGTGTGTGCGAGTGGCAGCGTGTTGCTGCAGCGCGGCAGAGAGCCGAGCGACGAGTGACGTGTCACGTTGCCTTCGCGAGGAGTCTTGGAGCGACGGCCCCAGGTCTCGCTTGCTTTTAGTGTGCTGCAATGAAACAGTGGTTCTATGCTACAAATGTTTTGAATGTGTAATCGACTTGGGCCATCACCCAAGGAAAGATGGAAATCCTGGAGATAAAGCTACACACGCATTTTATGTCTCATCTTTCACCAGCGGGGCTAGCATGGCCTACCGTGACATGGCTTGTGTCACACATTCTATCACAGTTTGGGCGACATAATAGTTTTTTCTTAAATGCTAGCACGGGCGCGGGCGGCGTGAGATAATTTCTTGACATGTGGCATAACTTCTTGACGTTAAGTTGGGAGTTGGGACTCATTACGTCTTATTTGCTAATAGGGGCGCATCCATTTTCTCACAAATTTCATATTTTGACTGTTGAATATGAAAAATGTATCACGATAGGTCGGAGATGGTGATAAGATTGGGAAATTGATAAAAATAATATTTTCTTAATAATTACTGCACCAAATGGCAGTATAAAATGTATGTAAATGATTTTATAAGTAAATTGCAAAGATTACTCGAAAGGTATACAAAGTTGTCATTATAATGTTTTTTTTTTTCTAGTTTTTTTGGACATATTCCTTTTTTGTATTTTTCTCAGCAACCCCTTTTAATTAATACCCATATAATGGGGGTGCATAAAAAATAACTAGTCCACCATCTTCGCGAGTTCGCCACATTGTCACCCAAACGTGACGTGACGTGACGTTTTGACGTGTAAAAGTGTTTGTACAGAAATTAAATCATTTATCATTAAACTAATCGTGTAATATTTGAGCTCATACGGTTGGGTATAACTGGTTAAAAATTCAGTTTCAAGATTTGACCTAAACAAACTAACATACATACAAACATTGCAAGTTAAATATAAGCATGAAATAAAAATAGAAAATACAACGTTTGCACAAAATTATCAAACCAAACAAACAAAACGAAAGCCATGCGTACGACGCGACGCGGGGCTAGCATGCCCGTACCGAAGACGTTTGTGACTAGACATGATAAATTATGTCATGTCTTACGATTTGTCTTAAATGCTAGCACGGGTCAACCTTGTGACACGATATAGAGGCGCGACATGCCTTTCTTGTAGCTGACTTCGCCGCGTGAAACAGTAAATTAAAATGTCTATGACCATCTGAATATGCGATCAAATAAAACAATACGTTTAAAATAATGCAGTTCATTCAGTTAGACTACGTTTTAATTTTGTTGGGAACTAATTCATTTTGACACACGCACGACTTTCGTTTTGTTTGTTTGGTTTGATAATTTTGTGCAAAATTTTGATTACAAGCTTTTATTTAACTTGCAATTTTTGTATGTGCGTAGCCTGTAGGTATGTATGTTAGTTTGTTTAGGTCCAATTATTAAACAGTTAACTGAAATTTTGCATACACGTTTAATTTGGATGACAATGGTGCCGATTCTCTGGTCACAAATGCCTCTAAACTAGACAAAAAATCACCGAAATTTAGTTTATTCCTGTCAAACGACGATTTCCCATTCTGAAAACTACTAAAGTGACACAACTTAACTGTATTTTTGTTTGACAGCACTAAGATGGCACTGAGTTATTAACCAATTGAAAATGGCAATTTTGCTATTCTGAATTTGACGTTTTTCTCCTAAAATTTTGATTGTCTAACTAAATCAGACTATTTTCAATCGCGATTAAGAAGGTGTGGAATAAAATTAGTTGTCATGAACTAAAATTCACACCAACACCTCGACCTCCGGTGCGAAAACAGTACTGTATCTTTTTTTCTTTTCTTTTGCTTATATCTCGAAAATGGTGCGTCCTATCGCAAAAATAATGAAAATTTCGACCCCCTTTAAAAACACCCGTAAACCCCTAAAATGAACATTTAGGTAATAATTTTTCATACAAAAAGTGAACAATTCCATATAAAACGTCGAGGCTGCCCGCATTGCGCGCCTCCGGATGTAATAAAAAATCACGGGGTAGGGCAAACAAGCACCACGTGGAGTCGCAGCAAAAACCAAAGAAAAAATAAGTAGGTACTTATCTAAAAAAAAATTTTTAAACAAACTTATTTTAATGTTCTAAAAAAAAGAAAATAAACTTGAAATTAAATCAAACCTATCAATTTATTACATTATACAATTTATATGATAGACTAGCTGACCCCGCGAACTTCGTACCGCCTAACTTTTTTTTTAATTTTTCTTTCCGTATGAACCATTCTCGTACTTCCAGGAATATTCTAAAAAAAGAATTAGCAAAATCGGTCCATCCGAGACACCGAGTTCCGGTCATTTCTTGAGTTATAAAATTACAACGAAAAGTGGCATTGATTTTTATATACATATAAGGATATAAAAGCTTGTCGCGAGATTTAACTGTGTAAATAAACAAGAATACACTATGTAACTTGATCTTGACACAAGTAATTCTAAGAAATTATGTAATATTTCATAAAATAAATTTACACAGATAAATCTCACAAAATTGTATATTGTAATAAATGTATGGATTTAATTTAAAGTTTTTGAGGTGAATAATGGAAGGAAAAAGCAGTAAGTAACTAGTATTCTTTTCGCGAAACATTTGCGATATATACGACGTTATTGACAATTACGTAGTCTTGTCAATTTACCTATAAAATCCAATTAGGTACGCACGGCTACACATCAAGCTATATAATTCCAATATAAGCTGATCTCGCATTGTATAGGATTTCCTTACAGTGAGAGGTCAGTGTAAACTGGAAATGTATAGCTTGATGTTTAGCCGTGTGTACATACATTTTATTGCCACTTGGTGCAGTAATTATTAAGAAAATATTATTTTTATCAATTTTTAAACCTTATCACGGCCTCCGAACGAACGTGATGAATTTTTCATAATCATCTGTCAAAATGTGAAATTTGTGAGTAAACGGGTGCACCCGTATTAGCAAATAAGACATATAAGGAGTCCCAACTAAACTTCAAGAAGTTATGCCACATGTCAAGAGATTATCTCACGCCCGCCGTGCTAGCATTTAAGACAAAACGGCTTTAACGCCCAAACTGTGATAGTATGTGTGACTCAAGCCATATGTGTCAAATTTCCTAACAAAATGAAAAAGTTGTTTATCTATAAGGTGTGTATATCAGTATATAAGTATGTATATCAGTCATCAGGTTACCGTAGTACAGGCTCTGCCTAGTTTGGGACCTGAAGACCTTGTGTGGATGTTGTTTCATATTATTATTATTATTATATCTCCTTTTAATTTACTGTTTCACACTGTGAAGTCAGCTACAAGTCAGGTTGACCCGTGCTAGCATTTAAGACAAATTGTAAGACTTGACATAATTTATCATGTCTTGTCACAAAAGTCTTGGGTACGGCCATGCTAGCCCTGCTGGCGTTATTCCACGATTCAAGGTAGTGTTTACCTGCAGTGCAGATTAAAATACTGGAAATCTGTATATTATTTGACGCGTCACAGATTTGCGTTTGGCCTGCTGTTCTGACATTATCTATTTAAACATCTGCCTAACAAAATTCTCAAATTCACTGACAGACAACACACAGCCTAGATACCGCTGGCTCTAGAAGCTTAAAATGTTGCGCGAGAGTTCCTTGTACAACGAAACTGAGCACTAAAGGATTTTTGAAATTTCATCTCGTAAAGGGGATAAATAGGGGATGAAGTTTGTATGGTAGTTCGTAAATTTTTTCGATGGGAAAGAATAATAAAAATAAATAAGTTTGTAATGGTAGGTACGTACCCGAAGGGGTGCCTGGGAGGCAAGGGCGGCGGGCGGCGACGTCGCATGGTTGCGTACACGCAGTCGCCCACGCACTCGTACGTCGGCTCCTCGCACAGCGACTCGTCCAGCGCCTGCCGCACAGGACAAACATGTTATCACAACATACTATTAAACAATCGCTTTTCGTGTCTGTCTCTCACTTTGCTTCATTCCACGTTCACACGACACCGACAAAATTATATAGGAATGAATGTTCCTCTGCTCCTTTAATTTAATTTTTCGATCATTCGATAGGCGAGTGAAAGATGAGGAAATCATTTTTAACTTTTGATTAGTTTTGTGTCAGACGTTTAATTTTGTCATATCGCTACATTAATACATTTACTTTGTAAAGAATATGTAGTCAGAACTGGGAACTAAATCAAGCTGAGTTGAGCTGCACGATTACTGACAAATGCGTGCACTGACTGGAGAGGTCCGCTCAATCTGTGTGGTTTTTCCTCAAAAGACCGTTTCAGACACCAATCTACATGGTCCTCACATGATCTGACCAAGAATATGTCTGGACTTTAAAAGAGACTGTAACCTCTGAGTTTGTTTCGGCCTTTCTTCTCAGAGTAGTCGGATAGGAAACGCCGAACTAATCTAGTTTTTAAAATATGATTGACGTGTAAAAGTGTTTGTACAAACCTCCTTACAGAAATAAAATCATTTATCATTAAGCGCCACCATAGTGAACATTCAGGATGGCGATCATTGAAGTTGTCAACTTTGTTTTTGTGTGTACTGCCGTCAAAATTATGTTTACAAAAAAAACACTAATAAGTGAAAAATAACTTTAGTTTCGGAAGTCGGTATCTTTGGTTCTGTATTTTGTTAGATTTTTGCCACCGACTTCTGAAAATAAAGTTATTTTTGACTTTTTAGTTGTGGTATCTACCCCTAACAAAGTTGTATACCACCACTTGCAATGTAACTAACAGTGACAGGAAGTTATTACAACATTATCAACATACACTAAATGGAAAAAATACGTATTATTGAAGCTGGCTCAAAAACCACTCATCAGAACTTGACCAAATTTATATGAAAGTATATCCTTCCAAATAAAAATTAAAACTCCAAATCGGTTTATAAATAACGGAGTTCTGAGGTAACAAACATTTTAAAAAAATACAATCGAATTGAGAATATCCTCCTTTTTTAGAAGTCTGTTAAATAAAGATAATTTTCATGGTTCTGGGAGGTATGATTAAAAAAAAATACTTTCAACTTATATTATTCTTATTATTCATGGTCAAACAAACAACAAATTAATCATCTGATTTCAAACGAAGACCTTATTCAAATCTGAAACGGCGGCGATAAAACATAAGAGCAATTTGACATACGTACGAAAAAATACGTATTATTGAAGCTGGCTCAAAAACCACTCATCAGAACTTGACCAAATTTATATGAAAGTATATCCTTCCAAATAAAAATTAAAACTCCAAATCGGTTTATAAATAACGGAGTTCTGAGGTAACAAACATTTAAAAAAAATACAATCGAATTGAGAATATCCTACTTTTTTAGAAGTCTGTTAAATAAAGATAATTTTCATGGTTCTGGGAGGTATGATTAAAAAAAAATACTTTCAACTTATATTATTCTTATTATTCATGGTCAAACAAACAACAAATTAATCATCTGATTTCAAACGAAGACCTTATTCAAATCTGAAACGGCGGCGATAAAACATAAGAGCTATTTGACATACGTACCAGCGCTTACGCCAAAAAATCAAGCATACGTCATAATTATTATTATATTGTATTAATCGTATTTATACAAATTATTCTTATTTTATATTGTACACATAATCACAGAGAAATTGTTACAATATTACAAGGACAGCTAACTTCTGATATTATCTTACTAGCTTGTGCCCGCGTGGATGTCGGGAAGTGTCCCACGAGAACGAACTACCGGGATTAAAAGTACCCTATGTGTTAATCCAGGTCCTCTTCCCCTTCGGGTACTAAGCAGTGTGGACGTGTAGTTAGCGCAAATTAAATAATTAAATAAACGTATTTAAATAAAATAATTGAATAAAGCAATTTGGTGGAAGTACTAGGAGCGCAGAAACAAGTGGCGGTTAACGTGAGGCGCAGTGTGCGTTAAACTACTCACACATACAATACACGGACGTTTCAACCACTACGAGAGCGTGCATCGGCGGCAGCGAAGTGTGAGTGTTCTCTGACCTTGTCACCTATCAATGCCGTTCTCATCTGTCAACAGTGTCATCTGTCAGTGTCATCCGTCAGTGTAAACTGTCAGTGTCATCTGTCACTGTTCACCGTCATTTGTAATCTGTCGGTGGCGTTCCAGGAACCTAATAAGTAAGGAACTAGAGCATCGACCACTTCCGTATCACGCAGGTGACATTACATTCCAGAGCCTGTAGTTGATAACTCTTTAGTAAATTCAAGTGATTCTAAACTGAGCCAGTCATGTCAGTACAGCGCAGTCCACCACTAAAAGACAAAGAAAATCTAAAGGAGCGAGCTGGAGTGTTGCTATATGAATCTGAACAGGATCTGGAAGAACATACAGATGAATATGAAAATGTGTCCCGTAGGACAAATAAAAGACGAGCCTTGAGAACGCCACCTCAAATTAAAACTGCGAGTGCTACGAATATGGGTGATATTATGCAAGAAATGCGTACACTATTCAGTTCTCAGGCAGCTGAACAAGATTTACGCTTCCGGGAGTTGCAAGCGACCTTAGAGAAGCAGAGCGAAGAGATTAAGGAAAGTATCAGTTTCTTATCAGAGAAGTACGATGTGGCTCTGAACCAGATTGAATCGCTACAGAATGAGAAAAAGGAGGACAGGAAACGGATTATTGCGCTCGAGGAAAGAGTAGATTACTTGGAAAGGAAAACCTGTTCTGCAACAATTGAAATCCGAAATGTACCGAAACTGATCTCCGACCAGAACAAGTTTGAGGGGAAAGAGGATCTGGGCAATTTTATGTCTGTGCTGGGCAAGATAGTTGATGCTGAGATCAGGGATACTGACATCAAGGACATCTACAGAATAAAGTCACATGAAAAATCTAATGGCACAGGCACTATCATTGCCGAGTTTTCTACAGTACTAAGGAAAGAAAAGGTTCTAGCAGCTACAAAAAAATTCAACAAGGATAAAGAATTAAGCGATAAGCTACATACTGAACATTTTAGCTTGAAGGGAGAAAGGAAGCCCATCTATGTGTCTGAGAGCGTCACAAGAAAGACTGCCAAATTATTCTCTCAAGTCCGTGAATTTGCTAAAACAAATGGCTTCACATGCTGGATTTTTCGTGGAGCGGTTTTTCTACGTCTCGATGATAACGAACGCGTGCAGATCAAATCAGAGCATGATCTCACCAGTATTCAAAATAAATCATGACTTTCAGCATTTTTGCCTTTTTAAAATTTTGTTTTTTATAATTCTAATTAATTTATTAGCTTTGAACGAAAATTGTATCACTTTTAAATGTACACTCACCTACAAAAAACAAAAAAATACTCATAATTCCATCAATCACTATATACCACATAACTACAATAAACACACTCTTAAAATATATGCCCGAACAAACATAAACACACATAAGACAAACACAAACATCATAACGACACATTACACACATTTTATGCAATGGCCAGCAATGACAAGTAGTTCTTATTATTTTAAAAATGGCTGCCGCGTGTGAATCATTGCGAACACTTCAAGAAATAGACAATATACAGCTTGCTAAGTCGATCACATGCGACTGTACAGATCTTGAGAAATATACATCCATACACAAAAATGATTTTACTATAATTTCACAGAACATTAGAGGCATTTGCTGCAATTTCGACGACTTCTTACTTACATTATCTAGTCTTAAATTTGAAACAGACACCATTATATTAACGGAATGCCAACTTAATTTAAATAAACCTGTTCCACAACTAGATAATTACAATTGCTATTATACCACAAACCTTTCAAATAAACATGATGGAGTCGTCGCGTATGTGAAAAAGTCTTTAAAACATAAAGTTACAGAAGTTAAGCTCTTACACGCATCTTGTCTTCAAATCGAGGTACTAAATAACATTGTCTTTGGGGTATATAGATCCCCTGCAAATTTAAGCGCAGATAATTTTATTGACTCTTTAAGCTTACATTTGGAATCACTAAATATACAAAAAAGAAACACTGTAATCACAGGGGATATAAATATTAACTTGAGACCTAGGGAGACTGAACAATACTACGAACACAAAAATAGAATAAATTACTTGACAATGTTATCGTCATACGGAATTCTGGCCGGGCATACACTACCCACTAGAGAAGTGAATTGTCTTGATCATTTTATGCTAAAAATTAATCCGAAAAAAACATCTGCATTTATAGCTATCTTACGCACTACCACTACAGACCACTATACCACCTTTCTTTCTTTGGCAAAAACAAAAGACAAAATTGCTCCAGATAAAAATAAAACCACTATAGATTTTGACAGTGCTCTCCTGTATTTGCAAAATAAAAATTTAGCCGAACTTCTATTTGTTGATGACCCAACTGTGGTTACAACCTCTTTAATAGGTAAAATAGCTGAATCATTGACTGCTAATACTCGCACTATTACCATACCAAGTAGAAAACGTTTATTAAAACCCTGGATTACTCAGGGTATTCTGAGATGTATTCGGAATCGTAATGCGTTACAAAAAAAGGCACGGAATGATCCTCACAATGAAATTGCCAAAATGACCTACACGCGGTATAGAAACTATTGTAATAACCTCATAAAAAAGATAAAAAGAAAATATAATAGGGAACAAATTACTAACGCTATCAAAAACAATAGACTTCTTTGGAAAAATATAAAAAATATCACCTATACTAATAAATCACGAACAGAGAACTTAGAATTGTTGCAGGTTAAATCATCTCCCATAGAATCCGCTAACGTTATAAATAAATATTTTGCAAGCATAGGCAGTGATCTGGCCCAAAACATAGCATCGGATACTAACTTATTTAGCAAAGTCCTAAATAAAACGCCATCACACATAAGCTCAATGGCCCTTCTGGATACTGATCAATCCGAAGTTTGCACTACGCTTATGAATCTACGATCTGACAGTGCCCCCGGATGGGACAATATACCCACTTGCTTCTTAAAACTTGCTAAAAATGAAGTTGTTCCAATTATCACGCACCTTGCCAATCTATGCTTTCAAAAAGGAGTTTTTCCAGGCCCATTAAAAAAGTCTATTATTACACCGGTGTATAAGGGTGGTGATAGAGACGATGTTAACAATTATCGACCTATTTCCGTTTTAACTGCAATTTCTAAAATAATAGAAAAATTGATAAATACTCGCCTCTTGCAGTATCTAAATAGATTTGATATTCTGTCACCTTCTCAATTTGGATTTAGACAAAAAAAGTCAACTGAAGATGCTGTTATAGCACTAACTTCTTTAGTAACCGAACAACTCGATAAAGGAAACAAATGTATGGCTGCCTTTCTAGATCTAAAAAAAGCCTTTGACACCGTCTCTACTCCCATTCTTTTACACAAGCTTGAGGCTATTGGAATTCGTGGAATACCACTGGCACTTTTTAAGGATTATCTTTCTGGTAGAACGCAAAAAGTGAAACTTGAACAGATTGTTGGTGAGGACGCGGATGTATCATACGGCGTACCACAAGGAAGTGTACTAGGACCTACACTTTTCTTAATTTACATTAATAACCTCTGCAACATGAGGATTAATAATGCCAAAATATTCTCATACGCCGATGATACAGCTGTCGTCTTCTCAGGGAAAACATGGGATGATGTTAAAAATAGTGCAGAAGAAGGACTAGCTCTTGTTGCAACTTGGTTAAAAGAAAATCTGCTCACTCTGAACACTAGCAAAACCAATTTCATTTGTTTTAATATTTATAATCAGGTTCAATTAGATAAAGAATTTAATTTAAGAATCCACACGTGCGACATTGCTACAGATGGAACTTGCGGCAATTGCCCTACTATCCAACAAGTTACCCAAACAAAATATCTGGGAGTGATTATTGACCAGCGTCTCTCCTGGTATCCTCAACTGGAACAAGTCATGAGTAGAGTACGAAAACTCATCTGGATATTCAAAGAGCTGAGATATGTTGTACCAAGGAGGATAAATGTAAATAAAAATAATGACAAGCAAAGAAATATATTAAATGAAATTTATGTATCTTTGGTCCAGTCTGTTTTAGTATATTGCATATCTGTGTGGGGTGGAGCAACGAAATCTAGTTTCCTAGAGTTGGAACGCGCTCAAAGAGCGATACTTAAGGTGATGTATTTCAAAAAAAGAATATTCTCCACTGAAAAGCTTTACGATTTGTGTAATCTGCTGTCAGTGAGAAAATTGTACATCCTTATTCTCATCCTCAAAACGCACAAAGAAACACCATACGATCCTAAGATACTGGAAAAGAGAAAGAAACACTGCATAGTAAATGTTCCCTCAACTAAAACTGAATTTGCCAGCAGACAATATAAAATACGCTCAGCCTTTTTATACAACAAAGTCAATAAATTTATATATATCTATGATAAGAAAAAGTTTGAATGCAGGAAAAAAATAATAATATGGCTACACAATTTAAATTATGATGATACAGAGTTACTTTTGCGACGAGTGACTTAATATTAAATGATCTAGAGTGATTTTATTCGCTTATTTGGTCACACCATGTACACTCAAAATCTGTATCTCTCACTCTCACACACACACACACTACACAAATACACCCACTCACACACACACAAACACACTCATGCACTTATACAATTGATTGTATTATCTTTCTGTCTTTAGTTTTATTTCTTATTTTATTTTATTTTTTCTCCTTTTGTTACTTACCTGTTTGTAATTTATAATGTAAGGGAAGAGCGGAGCCTTCAACTACAGGCATTGCTATGCCTAAATGGAGACTCCTCGACATGCAATGTAAGCCAAAATGATATGAAATAAACTTATTTTATTTTATTTTTATAAACTATCTGTTGGTGACATTTATTATATTCTATTCTTTCTCTTGTTGACTGACCGGTTGGTGTAGTTGGTAGCAACCCTGCCTTCTGAGCCGCTAGTCCAGAGTTCGATCCCCCGACAAGTCAAACATTTGTGTGCATGAACATGTCTGTTTGACCTGTGTCTGGGTGTATGTATATCAGTCATCAGGTTACCGTAGTACAGGCTCTACCTAGTTCGGGACCTGAACCTGATCTCATATTTATTATCTGTGAGCCAAATTTTAGCAAAATTGCGTTCAGCTGCTTTTGCACCACTCCGGAACATACATCTAGACAAACGGATAAAAATTCTAACAAGTATATTTTCGGCATCAGACTCGTTCCCACACCTCACAGCAATTACTTTTTTTTCAAAAATATTTAATGTACTGTTTTCACGTGTTACAATATTTGTTTTATGTACATATGGTTAATGCATGTTTGCTCACATTATTAACACTACCATCTTTTATACCATGTTTTTAGCAAATAAATGATATTAGTATTACTATCAGGAGGAACAGTTTACCTTCAACACCCCGTCGGGCACATCGTAGCTCCCCAGCGCGTCTGCGCAGGCCGGCAGGTCGGGGATCTCCTCGTAGATGCCCGACGCGACCGACAGCAGCGACCGGCGGTCTGATACGCTGCACAAACGGACTTATTGTAATTGAAAATATTATTCATTTATTTAGGTCTACCAACTGCTTAACCACTAACATGTTAAAAAAACATGCATTTAAAACTTTATACAGTGTAACGATTACTTAAAAGTAGACACCACATGACCAAAATAAAATTATGTCAATTGACAGCTTGGGTACATGTCAAGTTTACAAGCAAACTTAACACTAAGGAAAAATAATTAGTAAAGCATCATAAATGCTTCACAGGGAATCAGTCAAACAATTAAGAATGTATTTCTTAGTGGTACACTAAGACCTACTTGCACCACAAATCACATAAAACATTTAGCACTAAACGACCTTAAATCATAGTCCTGTTTCGGTCAATTGTTTGAATTTGACAGAGACAGAATGGTGTTTTAACTATGCTCAGCACTAAATGTACACTGCACAAGGATATTTTTTACTACAATGGTGGTGGTGGCTGAAATGGGAATGGTGGCAGAACATCCTCAGAAGGGTTCCTTCACTAAACGCACGTACACACGAGCAGCACGCGGCATCGGCAGGCAACTGGGCAAATCGGTGTATGGTGTCTTAGTGTGTAGGATTTGCTTAACAATTTATATTCTTGACTGTATATAGCTGTTATCGAAGCGAGGTGACAGCTGGCCCACCGGGATGTGCTTACACTACCACAACGTCCACAAAGTAGTACAGACCTGTTATCTGATAACAACGTGGTACAGACCTGTCATCGATGGAGGGGACAGACTGAGTGTTGAAGGGTTGCGCGAGCGCAGCCGTGGACAAGAGCTGTCCCGCGCCGCTGTAGCGAGACAGCTGACCCGCCGGGATGTGCTTAGATTCCTTACGATAAATAGGAAACCATTATTAACACATATCAGTAGAGTAATAAAACTTATTCATTAGATAGATTTTTTTTTCAAGATAAATCCTGCCTTATGATATCAACAGACAGTTCTATTGCTGTGAATGTTCCCACCGTGCAAGACAATTGTTAAAAAAATTGCATTAAAGCAAAGTTAATATGCACCTCCGGACTCCTAAATCGAGCCATCATGCAATTCCACGTGAGGTAAAAAGACCTAAAACATCAAAATAATGATGAGTGAAAGAAAAGGTTTTTATGCAGTATCGAAGCCGACATACTGGACATCATGTTGTTGTCGTCATTGTTCCGAATTTTAATTCTCGACCATATAAAAAGCAATAAAAAAGGGTTTATGATTCACAAAAAAAATATTTTTACTAGATACCTCTGTCAAACTGCAAAGCAGTTTGTAGCCAGACGTAGCTCCTTTTTACAAGCTATTTCAGTTCATGTTAACAAAATTATAACACTTTTTCACTTATAGGTACGCTAAACTATTCATGCATTCCATAATTAAATAAAACAGAAACAGACATTCTAGTTTTTTTTATTATTCGCTACAGTGACAGTGGCTTTGACAAAACCCATTATAGACCAAAAGTCCACAATGGCTCGATTTAGGAGTCCGGGAGTGTAGTTAACATGACCTTAGCAGCTCAAAGTAAAGATATACATCTAAAAAATATCGTAACTATTTAATCAATGCACATCATTACTCACCTTAGACATAACGAGATCTATATCATCCAGAGATACTTCCGAGGGGCCACTGTACCAACTACTGCGGCGAACTTCACCTGTATCAAACACAAGTTTAAATATCTTCCTATATCTCAATTTTCTGATCTGTGCATCTTATATGTATTACGATTTACAGGGTTATTGGTAATATGTCGGCAATCCATTATTAAGGGGATGTGGGGGAGGTAATTTGCAAGCAAACGACCCGTATGCAAATGTCAACCAATTCCAAGTAATTTGACTTCTTTTTTATGGCAGTATACACCTTTAATTTTTTTTTTTAAAAAGCTATGCTAGATTTTTTTAAATTATTATTATCTGCTTCTACTTCAAGACATGTCATAATAATCAAACATAAAATTAAAATAATCTTTAGTATTTTTTTAATCAGAGCACACAATTTTCATAATAATTTTGAGCAGGTTATTTGGTTAAAATTGTTGATTTCTGCGAAAAAATATGGACATACTACATCGACAGAACATTCCAAAAATATGTACAACCTCTCAGCTATACAACGAGATACAATAAGATAAAATTAAAATAATCTTTAGTATTTTTTTAATCAGAGCACACAATTTTCATAATAATTTTGAGCAGGTTATTTGGTTAAAATTGTTGATTTCTGCGAAAAAATATGGACATACTACATCGACAGAACATTCCAAAAATATGTACAACCTCTCAGCTATACAACGAGATACAATAAGATACCCTGGTATCTTCAAAAAAATATAAAATGTCAAATTAGTGGAAAATTGTTGACACATATGGGGTAATTTGATTGCAAATGACCTCCCCTACGTCCCCTTAATGGATTGCCTACGTATTACAAATAACCCTGTGTATACTCGTATACCTAAAAAAGCAAGCTAAGATGACGATATTCTAAATAGTTGTATCATAAAATCTACCAAACAAGTACATACGAGCTGAAAGCTTTCATAAGCATAGATTTTAAATAAATTGTTTGCGGAAGAATTGAAGACGATGATAGTAGAAAGTTTCAATAATATTTTGAAAAGTATGTATGTGCATCAGTAGGTACCCTGAAGTCACTGTTCGTGTCTGTCGGTTTGTCCGCTTACTTTTTTAAACTACGCAACGGATTTTGATGCGGGTTTTAACATCACTAATTAGAGAACTGATTAAGGAAGGTTTATCTCTATAAAACAATAATATTTAACTTTGAGACACAGCACAGAAAACTCGAGGTTTTGACGTGTCGCGACATCAGCAGATCGCACACCCGCGCGTGTGAAGCACGCCCCTGCTTCACACGGGGTCGCGAATGAAAAAATAAAAATAAAAGTGAAGTACCCATGTCAGTGTCGCTACACTTGGGAGATCGCAGGTCTCCTTCGCTCTTGCTGAGCTTGTGTCCCGCTCGCACGCCGCCGCCCAGCGCGGCCCGCAGCGCGCGCGCGAGCGAGCCGGCTAGCGGGGACGAGAACTTCAGCGAGCCGGCGCCGTGACTGAACTCACTGGGAAAAGAAATAATCTTGAATACTGTGTCGATACAGTCGTTTCTTGTCATCTCTAGTCGACGTTCTAACCCCGTGGCCACGAACTACACGCTCAAGCGACACGCGTATTGTGACAGTGAGTGCGCAGAAAACATAAGAGCATGCCACGAGTCACTGCGATGCGCCTTGCGGGACGACGGACGGAAACAGATGACGCGCGCGCGTGTCGCTTGTCGCACCGCTCGAGGCCGTGAGCGGGGCCTAAGACTGAGGAAGAAGTTCTCATATCACGTAAATCTGGCCGCAGCCGTGATTTTTTCCAACCGGTTACGGACAACGAATGAATAAAAGATGTATTTTTTTAGTAAAATGCACAAATAAAATCACGCACAACGAAATCTTTTTTTATGAATAACGTTCACGACTTTATTGAAAGCATAACCAATGCTATATGAAAAAAGCAAATATGCAAAGCGATTTAAATGTTAATGAAGTATGAAATTCTATTGACAATTAAAAATAACAAATAAATGAAGAAGATAGGTGTACCTAAATTAAATAAATAATCTCCAACTACAAGCAATTGCTTGTTTAAAAGGTGACTCAAGAACTTAACTTATGTTAATTGAAAAAAAACATTATTAAATTTTTTATTTTATGCTTTCTGTTGTTTACCAAGGACTACACAAGGATTACGTCCTAATTGATACAAAAACATTACTGTGCTTGTTTAGTTGCAAACAGTATAAAAACCTAGATAAGCACAAAAATATTGTACTTTACTAGAACACATCTGGCTTAATCAGTTGAATTAATTTGACGTCAATGTGTTGGTAAGTGGGTTTTCACTACAATTACTAGTCATTCATTTTAAAAAGAATTGGTCATTATAGTACTAGTTCGCTGTATCATTTATTTATTATGGCATTCCAACGACTAGTTCCCAAAAACATTAACATAGAGCATAATATTATCATATTATGAGACTGACACATGTAACATGTTGAAGTCGAAAGTAAAATGAATTACCATCTGAAGGCTTTGTCACCATTGCTGTATGCATGGCCGTATTTAATCTATTGGAGGCCCTGGGCACTTTAGGATAACGGGGATCCTATGGAGAATGCAGCATGGAAGAGCGCGCGAAGCGAGCTCGAAATTTATAGCACCCCGTCTGTGAATTAATTAGCTATTCTTTTGACAATCTCAACGCACCGATGCTGGCAGAAACTAGGGGGCCCCATGAATCGCAGGGCCCTGGGCACTCACGCAGAGTGGCCAACGGAAAAGATGACCCTGACTGTATGCAGAATACGTCCGACTTGGCTATTCGCTCACAAATATTAATCGCAGTATTATATTTGATAGATTTCTAATAAAAAGTTAATTGCGTTCCAACACGCAAATCAAATAAAAGGCTCTCGATGGCCATTTAACGAACGAATTCAATTTGAATGTGTCAATGCCTTTCTAAGTTTCAACATCACGGCTCTGGGAATCAGTTCATTGTGCATTGTGCGAGTTTTATACACTGTTGTGCGTTATGCAATTTTATTTTCACTACCTAAATAATTATGTTTATTTAATATGGCCAGTCTTTTGTTCCCGTTATTTTGGCAATAGGCTCACCCCCTAATACGTAGAACTTCAACGTAACTGGCGAATTGTGGATGTGCGGTATACTCCACCTCTGCGCAACCCTTCGATGAATACCTATATAACATATTGTTACGAATCTTTCACATCAGGGTAAACAAAACATCGTGTCGTCATATTATTATGTTACTTTATGTTCCTAATTTTCATGTTTTCATTCGCCAGTCTTGAGCATGCGAAGTAAATGAATAATAATATTACCCTGTATTGTCCCACTGCACTCACTGCAGGACAAAGGCCTTCCCTGCACGGCTATGGCCTCTCATGCACTACTCACTGCTGGGCAAAGGCCTCCCATGCACAAGTATGGCCTCCCCTGCACTCACTGCAGGGCAAAGGCCTCCCATGCACTCACTGCAGGGCAAAAGCCTCCCATGCACTTACTGCAGGGCAAAGGCCTCCCATGCACTCACTGCAGGGCAAAGGCCTCCCATGCACTCACTGCAGGGCAAAGGCCTCCCATGCACTCACTGCAGGCCAAAGGCCTCCCATGCACTCACTCCAGGGCTAAGGCCTCCCATGCACTCACTGCAGGGCAAAGGCCTGCCATACATACACTCACTGCAGGGCAAAGGCCTCCCATGCACTCACTGCAGGGCTAAGGCCTCCCATACACTCGCTGCAGGGCAAAGGCCTCCCCTGCACAACTATGGCCTCCCATGCGCTCACTGTAGGGCAAGGGCCTCCCCTGCAAAACTAAGGCCTCCCATGCACCCTCTGCAGGGCAAAGGCCTCCCATACACTCACTGCAGGGCAAAGGCCTCCCATACACTCACTGCAGGGCAAAGGCCTCCCATGCACTCACTGCAGGGCTAAGGCCTCCCATACACTCACTGCAGGGCAAAGGCCTCCCATGCACTCGCTGCAGGGCAAAGGCCTCCCCTGCACAACTATGGCCTCCCATGCGCTCACTGTAGGGCAAGGGCCTCCCCTGCAAAACTATGGCCTCCCATGCACTCTCTGCAGGGCAAACGCCTGCCCTGCACTCACTGCAGGGCAAAGGCCTCTCATGCACTCACTTAAGGCCAAAGGGCTCCCTTGCACCCTCTGCAGGGCAAAGGCCTCCCATGCAGTATCTAAAGGGAAATGGGCTCCCTTTCCTTTTTCCACACACGATACTGAGCCAATATGAGTAAATAAATATAAAACGAAATGTTTTTGCAAATTCACACTAGACGCTTTTGTTTCTCGTTAACTAGTGTGGGTGTACCTGCACTACCTACCTTCTATAACATTATGTTTGTGACGTAACTCTTCGTGAGAAAATAAAGTTTTACAGCATGATGTCTCAACCAGTTACCGTTTGAACTTTGTACTGTATTCAGTTTCCGTGTTATTGTGTTGTTTGATGTTCTATTGAAACCTTGTTTAATTGCATTATTGTGATTTTAGCAAGCAATCTTCAAGTTTCATAGGCAAGGCTCTATTTAATATTTTAATGAAACATCTACCTATTTTCAATGTATTTAACAGAAAAAGACAGGCGAATAGGTATAAGGCTTTTCGATAACTTCACATTTTGACTACAACAGAATGAGCACATGAGTAGATATGCAACTGAAGCCAAACTTTACACTGCCACATGGGAGGATCGGCTATGCGACTTGATACAATTCATGTGAGACACAGTCCAAGAGTCCAGACGCGTTGCAAGCAGAACAGAAACAGAACACCGTACACGAAATAGTGAAATTTCTTAGAAAATGAATAAGAGAGATGTAGCATGCTCTCATACCAAATCCCTCTCTTATTTTTTTTCACAGAGGCAGCGAGAGAGTTATATCTTTGTTCTCTCTCGTGTAACGATCTTTCCTCTCTCATGTAACGAATAATAATAATAATAATATGAGACAACACCCACACAAGGTCATCAGGTCCCGAACTAGGTAGAACCTGTACTACGGTAACCTGATGACTGATATACATACTTAAATACATATACACACCCAGACACAGGTCAAACATACATGTGGGTTGCAGCTGAAAATCAGCGTCAGGTGGTACACCTTGTGTTGTCATCTGACATTATGCTGAGCTGAGGCCCGTTTGGCATTATAATTTTTGTATTCTGTTTTTATAGTATTAAGGTGTATTTATTTTGCTGTAATGCCAATAAACGCATTTTCTTTCTTTCTTTCTTTCTATGTTCATGAATTGTGCCTAAACGTGACGCATCATTGAAATTTTCAGTTTCATATCTAAATGTTTAGCAAATAGAAGAAGCTAAGCATCTGCTGTATATTTGTGCCTTTTTCGCATATCCAATCACAGTATAACAAAAAACACAAACCTATCAACATTAAGAACACAAGTTCTGTTCTTATCATCATCGGTGAGGCGCACATCCCTGATATGTTTCCATTCTAGGAAGGTGGCAAGCTGCGCACGCGCCACTATCACGCCGCCCGAAGACAGTGTGACCACGGTGTCGGCGCTCAGCCCGCACTTGCGTGACAACTCGGTTGCCACAACGCTCACCGAGTATGAGTCTTTGAGCAATGGTTCCGTGTCTGAAAGATGAACAAGCATGAAGGTGAGGGGCGTTTTGCATTGAAATTAGATGCCAGATGAAATAAAACAACGTGAGAATTTTGTGTGATTTGTTTGGTGAACATACACGCACTTTTGAAAAGTCAATTCTAGCTGCATGATTTCAACTTTGAAATTGAACTTTGAACGGGAACTCCGTCCTTACGGATTTCCCGAAAAAATAATAACACATTTATTTGTAAATAAAAATTACTGCGTAACACAACTAAAGGTTTTATAAGAAATGTTATCAAAAGGTTTGATTTTTGTCTTGTACTTGTGTACAAATTACAAAATTATAGTGAGTATACATTATAATATTTAAAGGAGATAATGGGATAGTTCAACATACTCCTATTAAAAATTCTCATAATTTCTTTACAAAATGCTCTAATATATATTTTTTTTATTTAATGCAAAAATACCCTCGGTAAAATTAAACAAACAGCCAAATGAAATGTAATTAGTATGACAATGCTCTGATGTAAGTTATTCCAACGAGCTTACGACATTGAGGCGTAGTAGACGAATACTGTAACTAATCTAGCACAACAATCATACATCCAACTTATTGTAACACATTACCCAGACAATATTCAGCAGTATAATGTAATAGTTAGTGTCAATAATACCCAGTAAATGTTGACATTGATCATGCAGTCAATGACTCATTTTTAGCAACAATTAGTAAAATGTTTACCCAAGACATTGAATCTCTGAAAATAACATGATTAGTTTATTTTGTATACTTCTTAGTCATAAATGTTGGATCTTTTTAGTTTAAAAGTTCTGTCTTCATCACTTTTTTTTTTATTAATTCGAATGAAACTGTGCTTCCTTCAAATTAGGGCGATGCATAAATAATGCCCATGGAAGAAGCACAAGAAATTAAATTTCAAATAGGGATGTAACGATTCCGACTGCTGCAGCGATATATCGGCATCGCCGATTATGAACAATCGATGGCGAATACGAACTGCAGGTCTCATACGACTATTTGTGTAACAGGTTATATGCTAATAATCTGAACAAACTTTGTTTTCTTATCAAAAATCAACCAAAAGTTAACTTTGGTTACCTTATTTTTTGTATTGGTATACTTTACCACTTTGTGTAATGATTATTACTTGCTTAATTAGCGGTTTGATTGCTTGATAATATTCTTGATTATTTCATATAATATATAGAAATGTTTTCTTTGAATTTTTATTTGACATTTTGGTTTTAATTTTTTCAACCGGCTCTGATAAATATCTGGTAACTTTTATGCAAAATAAAGAAAATTATTAATTCTTGTTTTTTTTTATTTCTACTAAGCCACCGATATCGGTATCGGTATCGCCGATTATTTACTACAATAATAGGTATCGGTATCGTATCGACAAAATTATGTATCTTTACATCCCTAATTTCAAATAACCTCTGCTTGCGTTGTTGGTCTAGTGCTCGCAAGCGCTACTAGTGAGCATGAGTTCGTGTGTTGTATTTTCAGGTTGGGTTTGACCAACCTGTAAACACAACAAAGAACAACTGGGAACAATTTTTTAGTCTTGTGCCCGTTTGATAGCAATAGGTTCGCCCTCCTATTACGTGGCACTTAAACATAACTCGCGAAATGTGGGTGTACTACAGGCACGACTGTGCCGAACCCTTCAGAGATGCGCGTCATGTTATATTCATATACCTACCTCTAAAAGTTACATTGAGAATATTAGCTTTAATAGGATTTTTTTTTTTAAACGTTGCCCCACACTAGGAATTTTTCCTGTATCGTGGGTGCGTTTACAAACATTTAAACTCACATACACCAACAGCCAGACCCGGAACAACTACTTGCAGGTCATACAAATACTTGTTCCGTGCGGGAATCGAACCCGCGACACGCTGCGCAGCAGTCAATCGCTAAACCACTGCGCCAACCGTGTCGTCAATATAGAGGTACGTAGAACAGGGTATAAAGTTCACTCATAGCTCCATAGAAAAGGGAGGATCCTCCGACCAGACGGGTATCGTGTCTGGTTGGCAACTGCCCAATGATTGATTTCGGGAAGTTGTATTATGCTAGTCGCGCGGTAAACTCTGCTTGCGAGATGCAGGATTTACCTGACGTCAGTATGACGCGCAGCTCGTATGTGGCGATGTAGATACAGGAATACCCTTTCGCCATAATAATATAGCGCTTAATCTATCTAATACGTGGCTTCAGCTGAGTTTTTTTTTTTTTCATCTAAAAATGTGCTTATTACAACTAAAGTAAGATCGTTTTGATCAAGGCGAGTCCTAGTGTAAAGTTGATTGCACAGTATTTAGAAATCTACAAGCTGTAATGGGCTTGCCAAGGCCTTGGCCCATTTGTACTGAAATGCTACAAATGATGTCTTCTTCACATTCAATGTAAATGTGTGTGTTTGTACACAATAGAAGCAAAGTTAAAGCTGGACACACACTGAGGCGTATCGAGTCTGAATTAACTGGCAGTAATACAATTACTACGAGTACGAGCCAAAGAATGGATGTAGGCGAAGTCTGTTTGTTAATAGATCATTGTGTAGGTATTACAATTTCAAATGGGTTTTGTGCGTATTTACATTAAATGTTGTGACGTCAATGGCATTGATGCAAATTTCAGGCCATGAACGGGACATACAGTTTGCACATGTGATATGAATTTGAATGTATGAAAGTGTCCTTATTTTATTTTTATGACGTAAATATTCAGATCTTGTTTATGTTGTTAAGTTTCACAGATAACAATTTGATGACTGTCTCAACTAGTTTTTCCTTATATTTTCTGTCAGTTAGCTCAAGTGGCCACGTGGGCCAAGTGCGGGTTGGTGGATGTCACATGTCTTCGAATTTTTGGTTCTAGGACAAGCCGTAATCCTCACGATGTTTTCATTCACCGTTTTGAGAGCCGTTGGTGATGAAATGAAATACAAAGAGTAAAGCGCCTGTCGGGGTTCGAACCTACGACCTACAATTCGTAAGTTACCACTGGGCCACCACTGTCAATATAGACAATCTTCATATATTTTGAGCTGAATGTTAAAATAAATTACTATTTTCTTCTACAATATTTCTTATTTGATTCAGTCACAAATCAACAAATGATTGTATTCCCAGAATCAAATTAACTTGGCTGCTAATTAGATTCAAGCCAGGTGTTCAGCCTTGTCTCATCTGCATACAATACAGAAATACATATACCTACATTACACAATTCAAAGGTTCCATTGTGTGTGATTCCATATGACTAAGGGTTTGTTGACTTATGTTAAAAATAATTATATTATGTGAAAATTATATTTCAAGCTCAAAATGCATTTTAGAGCCCTTTAATGCTGATTCTGAATGCCCCCAGGGGTAATAACAATAAAACTTCGAATATGTCTTGTTCAATGTCCTTCAAGTGATTAAACATGATAGTTACAAAAGGCAGTTTTTATTATCATTCACCCTTATTGCTTCCTCAAGTTTAGGCTGAAAAGGAGAAGTAGTGTCTCTTCAATAAACATATTTCTGTATAATCGCTCATTTGCAAAAAGAGTGACATAATTCAAAAAGAGCAATTTTTGGGTATGATGATTTAAAATAGTAAAAGTAAGAGAAGTAGTAAGAAAGGTAGTAGAAGGATGAGTTACAGTAAGAGAAATTAAGAGTGTGACGAAGCATATTATAGTCACATCTTTCTAGCTCCCTCATTTTTAGGCTTCAGAGTAATGTCATTTTTATAGCAATAAGCAAAAAGAATAAAATTTGCTGCGTGCACCTGTATGTTTAACTCAGAATTGTAGATTTTTTTAGTTATGTCACCCTTGTTGCAAATGAGTGTATGTCCTTTGTCACATGTGTATATAATAATATTATGCAATTTTGTTTCGTCTTTTGGTAAACATTATATTTTACTGACAGTGAAATGTACCATCTCCTGGAATTTTGGTGTATGAGTTCATCAAGAATTTTTTTTTTCTTCAAAAAAATTAACCTAATGTTTAAAAAAGCTGTTTTGTTCTCTTGTAGGTATTCTGATTTTAAGTTGCAACAATAATCTTGTATGAGTATATGAAAGTTGGCCACTTAAAGACAACCTGATAAATTTAAATTTGATTACAACAACCACAACACCTTATATCTTTACAGGTTGCCGTAGTGGGATAGTTGATAGTTAAGTCTACATATACATGTAAATTTCCATTCTGATAATAATATTGTATTCTTTTGCATGGGAAGTTTATGTTTAATGCTAAGCAAATGGTAACTATTCTCAATTATTCATAGTAATTATGAAGATAGACCAGTTGTGCTTACATAAGCAACGGGTTGGTTACATATGAACCATTTGCAGGTTTCCTAAGAACTGTTTATCTAGGTCACACACATACATACTAATGTATTAGACCTAGATGTTTCTAATAATCCCTGACAGAATTGTACTAGGCGAAATTTTCATGGGCATTGTGAGTAACAGGGAGGTACTAAAATAATTGTGTTTATGAACTTGTGTTTGTTTGATGGATGGCTAAATATTTCATTGGAATGATTTATCACTGTAAGTGTTTTTTTTAATATGATTCCAAATCAAGTTGTTTAGTAGGTCCTGAAAGTTTATACATAAACCACAGTATTGATTATGGACAATGAGTCATAACTTTACAAAGAAGACATTTTGGCAGAACATGTTGTTAACATTATACTGCACATTTGGGGCAATTAGGGTAATTTGGTGATATTTTTTTCTATTCCCTAAACTTTTTAAATAAGTATTTATGTATTCATGCATACATTTATGTTAACAAAATAGGTAATCAATATCAACACAACAGACAGAATCAATGAAAATAAATAAATATAAATCTTACAAACACAAGGTAATTTCTGTTTGGATTGGACTTTGATCACATGGAAAAGATTAACAATAATGAAGGTAGAGACTCACCTAATAATTTGCTCCCATTTAACAAAGCTCGGATTTTTTCCATCCAAACTTGTGTGTCATGAAGCGATTGAGCTGCAAGCAACACGCGGGGCTTTCGCGGCTCGTCTACAGAGAACACGGCGAAGGCATGTGGCCGCGTGCGAGACTTCGCCCTCTTCACCACGCAGCCCAACGGCAGCTCCACCGAACCCGCTGAAGCACCCGCCTCGCTGCAGTACACCGCCAGAGAGGCCCCCGAACAAGTCGGACTCGGTCTCAAAATACACCATTGTCTTTTCCACGACTGACAATAACAAAAATAATCAATGCAACAATGTTGTTATAAATCCCAATGAATAAATTACACTACAAAACTTACCTTGAATGGATTTAAGCCCAAATTAGATTTGAACGGATACTTTATCTCCAAGTATCCGGACATCGCAAGTTTTCCGTTTTTACACTGTAAAAATCATGTCTAAATTAATTTAATACAGTTGAAGAACACGAGATGCACATGTTATAGCAAACAATATTGTTTACAAAAAATCATAGACACACAACAAAAATAGTGATTGGTCGTTTATTTAAATCGATAACTTAAAACCGGTTTTTGTCGACGACGGCATGTGTCTATGGTTCCGAAGAAATGTGAATTTGGACAAACCCTTGAACATATTTCACTGAAAAATGTTTTATTGGGTTTGTCCAAAATGTGAACAAAATCTAAGGAAAACTTACAAGATAGTGGGAGCGCAATATATTTCCATATTATATAATAAAAACTTCCTGAAGTATTTTTAGTTTTTTAGTAATGGTTGCAATCATAGAGTTCAAACCGTACTAAGTCTACCAAGCATAATAAAAAGGTAAAATGTTTTGTCAATGATATAACAAATTGTCTGTGCTGTCAATCAATTGTCATTGTCATGTTAAATGTTAAGGTCTTCGTCTTCCATCACCTGAAGGACATACAGTTTGCAATTTTTGTGAATTTGAAATCGATTGTGATTATTTAATTAATGCGGAATTAAAATCCAAACGAACACTAGTTAAAGATAAAAACTCCATACCAACCTTGAAAATGAAGCAACTGCTTTCAATCCTCCTCGCAGTGTGTATATTTTCACACGGACTGTCTGCAGTCAACATCCCTGAGGAGGAAGTTGGAAACGGCAGATATTCTATCGAGGGTAAAGTGTTTCCACCCGAGGATCAAGACCTAGGACCATGGCAAGTAGAAACACGAATCCATGTAAATGGCGGTGAATACATTGGCTTCATCAGAGGAGACGGAACATTCGTGATACATAATGTGCCCTCGGGTTCATACGTTGTTGAAATTATAAACCCTGACTACATGTATGAGCCAGTCAGAGTAGAAATCAACTCTAAGGGCAAGTTCAGAGCCAGGAAAGTGAACTATGTACAGACGTCGCAGGTTATCCAGGTGCCATACCCATTGAGACTCAAGGCTCTGTCAAAATTCCGATATTTCCAGGCCAGGGAGCAATGGCGATTAACAGATTTCCTGTTCAACCCTATGGTTATAATGATGATTCTGCCACTCTTGTTCATCATGATTTTACCTAAAATGATGAATGACCCTGAGACCAAGGAGGATTTGAAACAGATAACCAACTTGGCAAAGATGTCAGAAATGCCTGAAATGTCAGAGATGTTTACATCATTGTTCAGTGGTGGTGCAGCCAAAGCCTCTGCTTCTAAAGCTAAACAAGTTAAAAAAAGGCAGTAGCATTTTGCTAGTCCAGATATTGATAAGTATTTATGATCAATTAGTTTATTGATATGTATTGTATAGTGATGTAAAAATTAAATAAACTGTTAAATGAACATTGTTTTCCTTGTATGACTAGTTAGACAATGGAATGCTGATTGTGTCAGTGTTGTTGAAATTGAAATTGTTTCAATACCACCTTAAAGGAGATTGATTGTCATTCATGTTGGCATCAAGATTCCTAGGGATCACTGTTTGATACTATGTATAATTCCCTTAGCTCCATAATACATGTAACATACACATATTATATAAATAGTGCTTCTTACTGTTGTTAACCTAAATTTTTGAGGCAGTTTTGGCAATATTTCTGTCTGCTACATTCTGTAGCAAGCATGGCAGTCAACATCTGCTCTATAAGGATGGATGTGTTCAAGAGGCAGCCAAGTGCTTGCGCTATTGATCTAACAGGGTGGGAGAGGCTCCCTCACATAGGTTGTCTTATCATGGTCAACAAAAACATAAACTTTCGAAAAAAAGCGCCTCTATACACTAACTGAGAAACGACAAATGTGTAAAGAGAGACCTAAGCCCTCCTATACCTATACCTTTAACTCTGCCGGCAAACTCTACTGCATTCATTGTGACGTGTATGTTACCCCAGCAAGAAAGTGTCTCCTAGAGTTATAGGAGTAGAATGTATAATTGTTGCCTTATCTGCTGTAAATGTGCCCCCACATAAAAAATGTGTGCCCCCTGTCGTTTTGGAAAAAAATGGAATAAATGATTCTTGCTGGGGTAACGTTTTTCTAGCAGGAAAATTCTAAATGAATGATTAGAGAGAGAAAAATTGTGCATGGCTAGAGAGCTTATATGTGTGCCAAAATGTGCCCCCAAAAAAAAAAACCTGTGCCCCTTCAGGTTTTCGAGATATTGCATTTCCTGCTGGAGTAATGTTTTGATGAATTGTATATCTCTACAACCATTGCATGTGCCCCTGTAGAATAAACATACACGAGTAGCTCTTAATGTGTGCCCCTTAGTGCCCCAATTAGATTTAAGAAAATATTTATAATGAGACCATATCAGAGAATCAACTGGCATTATGAATTATTTTTCAATTATCTTTTTTTTGTTGTCATTTTTCACACTTACAAAATAATTCGACATAATCACGGTTATTTTAATGTAAAACACTAACGTGAAATATGACAACGTCGCATTTTCTAAGCTTTAAATATGAATGATTGGTTTGAATGAAAATGAATTACATATCAATGAAACTTAGCTACCATCCCACACATCGAGAGTCTAGTGTTAGTATTTTGAATGCTACCTAAGCAAACAAAATTAGGGAGGTGAACTTTCTAAGAACATTTTATTTTCATCAAATTCTGCTTTTAGTGATAAATTTGGTAGGGATCGGTCGATGGGAATAATCACGGCATCCGAAAGTACACAACAGGACAACGCTAGGATTATGGATAGGATGATTTAAAATAAATTTAGTGAAAACAAACTGGCATACCTACATTTTATCACTCCAGGCAGACATAGTTATAGGTACGTGTTAGAGGAAACCTAGGACTTCTTAGGCAATTTGGTATTATTTACACTGCCTTTATTTTTCTTATCTATCAAACTAAACCAATAATTTTACCTACCTATCCCCAAATATTATGTCAAAATATGCCATCGTTCGATATTAAGAAAATGAAGGTCTGGAAACAAGTGTTAAATAAAGGGCTTGATATTTGATTTTGTCGTGTTACTAACGTCTTATAAATCGATGAACTTGAACACCGGCTCCATGGCCTGGGCCTGCATGCACGAAAGTGTCGTTCCGTCTGAGCTTGAGCGTGCAACTCGTGCAAGCGAGAGCGCGGAAGAAGCGATAGAGAGGCACGATCAGCCCTTTCCCTTTCGTTAGCGTTAGCTTGTGTCACATTTATCTCTCATCTCGCGTGACGTCAGAGCTAGTGTTCCGAATAGTACAGTAGTAGTAGTAGTAGTGGTTCATCGATGTTTCTATATGACGTTATCACGTAAAACTATCGTCCGTAAACCGACTATTTAAAACTATTTAAATATGACAACTATTTTTTTTTACTTTTTGTTAACGTTATGAGTTCCATGTGTGCGTTAATTGTCATCATCATCAGCCTATAATGTTCCCACTGCTGGGACACAGGCCTCCTCTCTGTGAGAGGGAGTGGGACGTAATCCACCACGCGGGCCAAGTGCGGGTTGGTAGATGTCGCATGTCGTCGAATTTTTGGTTCTGGGATATACCGGTTTACTCACGATGTTTTCTTTCACCATTTTGAGAACAGTGGTGATGAAATAATTTACACAAAATAAAGCGCCTGTCTGGGTTCGAACCTACGACCTACAACTCGTAAGTCGCGCCCGTTACCGAACATAAATTTTTCACTTTAGACCAACATTTTCATAACTTTCATCACTGTTACGAAGCTGATTATTTTACGCTTTTAAGGAAAACTCGTGAAAATTAAGTTGCAAAAAAAAAATCTCGAAAATCTCTTTTACTTATTTTTAGAAATTTGTTTTGGTTGCTCAGGTCGAAAATTCTCAAAAATCGGAAAAAAAAACATAACGCGAAAACTATGAAAAGTCGCGGAACATACATGGGGGGGGGGGATGTATCCCGCCATGCCAGGGACCAACATTTTTTTTTGATCGTCCATTTTCCTTTCACCCTCTTTATGTAGTAACTTTGTAATGATATCGATAAAATCCCGTCTTAGTCTCTTAACTTATTAATCACTCACTTTGATTTAACGGATATAATTTTTAGACGAAGATTTCGATTTTTCTAGTCAAGCAAAAGTGCGAATATTTCGAACGTGGCTCATTAATAGTAACCTTCACCCAGTAATAAACTTCAGAAATACGCGACAAACCCTAATTAATAATTATGCTTTGTAGTATGTACCTATGTTTATTATAGATGGACAACACCAGAAAGCGTTGGCAACACTAGAGAGAGACAAGGAGAATTATTGTCATCTTGATTCCCGATGGATTGTAATTGTAACCGTGTAATTGTGACCTTTAATAAAAGTACATGTTATCTAATAATTGTTTAATTAGAATAAACATAATACATGGCGCAGCCGTAATTGTTTTTATATCTTATACTTATTCTTTTGCGATAATCGCTGTTCGCTGCACAGTTTTATTTGGTCTGAGGTGCAAAGCGCAAACATGGCCGCAGCGTCGTCGTACAACCTGCCCGAAAAATTGTGTCTCGGTGGGGATTTGGCAAGCAGTTGGAAGAGATTTAAACAACAGATAAGTATTTATCTTATTGCCGCTGGTCTGGATGTTGAAAGTGATCAAAGAAAAATTGCAATTTTACTGAATATCATTGGTGAAGAAGGAGTACGAATTTATAATAATTTTGATTTGGATAAACTTGATGCCGAAGGAAAAAAAAAGGCGGCGACATACAATGAAGTATTGCAGTCGTTTGATGAATATTGTGAACCTAAGAAGAATTTACTGTTTTCAAGATATCTATTTTATAAGCGCTCTCAGCGACCGGGTGAGCCGTTTGATGTATACTTCACGGACTTGAAAAGTCTAGCAAAAAATTGTGAGTTTTCAAATGAGAATGAAGCCTTAAGGGATAGGGTTATTTTTGGCACTACCAACAGATCAGAACAAGAGAACCTATTGGGCATGGGAGATGTGGACTTAGATAAAACCATAAACAGGCTACGTCTCTCAGAAGTGACAAAGTCGCAAATCAAGGAAGTACAAAGTGACTTGCCCGAAGTTGTGGATGTTCACAAGGTGCAGGTGAAAAATCCTATTATCTTATGCAAGTGGTGTGGTGGCCAACATGAGCGGGACATCAACAAATGCCCTGCAAGGGGAACAAAATGTGCAAAATGTGGAAAATATAACCACTTTGCAAAAGTGTGCCGCACCAAGAAAGTGCAAGTCATATCTGAGGAGCAAAATGACAAAGAGGAACTTTTTTGTGAATCGGTAGGTCAAACACTTAATACTAACTGTTGGGATCAAAACCTAACCATTGAAAATGTTGTAAACTGTACCTTCAAACTGGATACTGGTTCTGATGTTAACCTAATACCTATCTCGTTGCTAGAGGATATTCAAAATAAAATTTCATTATGTGATAATAGGAATAAACATAATAATATTAAACTTAGTAAGTCAAAAGTGACATTACGTGCATACAACAGATCTAAAATAAAAACTTATGGTAATGTTTTATTGGAAACAAAATTAAAGTCAAAAGTTTATTTATTGGACTTTATTGTTACTAGCTCTGGATATCAGCCAACATTAGGGAAGGATTCATGTTTGTTGTTAGGCATTGTTGAAAGAAAGTTTATAAACAGTGTCAATAATAATCAATCAAATAAACAAATATTAATGGATAGGTATAAAGATGTTTTCTCAGGCACAGGTCAATTTCCTAAAAAATATAGAATTTTATTAAAAGAAAACTCTATTCCAGTGTCTAAACCTCCATATAGGGTTCCATTAAAATTAAAAGACAAATTAAAGGATGAACTGGATAGACTCTGTAAACTAAGTGTGATATCAAAAGTTGAGGAGGCTACAGAATGGGTGAATAGGATTGTGATTGTGGAGAAAAATGATGGTTCCATTCGGTTATGTTTAGACCCCAGAGCTCTCAATGAGTGCATTCTTAAAAAGTATTATGAAATTCCAACTTAATAATATTATCATAAGTCAACAATTCATCGTTTTTCTTTAGATAATTAGTGAGGAAAGTAAAAGCTTCAATTTCCTCAAATCTACCTGCTTTATCGTGAAATTTGGCGCAATCAATAGGGGCAGATAAAGTTTCGCCTTTAAGTGCCATACAAGCTCTTTCAAGAAATAGTTCATATAAAGTGGTTGTATCATAGTCAATGGTAGGAGGGACCACTGGGCTCTCCTTCACTACAGTTTTCTCGATATCAGATGTTTTCTTTGACGACTGAGCTTCTTTCTTGGGAATAGACTTTCGCTTCTCTTTGGTGTCAATCTTTTGCACCTGCTCTTTGTTTACCGTTCCAACTAGAGGGAGCGGGTTATGCTGTCTCGTGCGACGGGTAGTTTCATTATAAATCGGGAAATGCTTAATGATTAATGCAGTCTAGAGTTCTAAATAATTAGAAGAAATACATTGCATGTAAAACCTTCATTTAATAAAGATGTAAATGTTCAACAAAAATGTAACTTGGATTTATTAAACAATGAACATTTACAATCAGAAGAACAAAATGTATCTATGGAAAGAAAGAATAGTAATGGTCAAGATGTAGTGGAAAATGCCCAAGAGCAAATACGGGATTTTCAGTTAAGACCTAGGAGAAACATAGTTCCTCCAAAACATTTAGAAGATTATGTTTGTTAAATTTTATTATAATTTTATGGGAAAGATGTAGTATGTACCTATGTTTATTATAGATGGACAACACCAGAAAGCGTTGGCAACACTAGAGAGAGACAAGGAGAATTATTGTCATCTTGATTCCCGATGGATTGTAATTGTAACCGTGTAATTGTGACCTTTAATAAAAGTACATGTTATCTAATAATTGTTTAATTAGAATAAACATAATACATGCTTAATAGTAATTCGTTTAGGGTAAGGTGCAACAGTCTAAGGTAAAAATTGGTAAATGATCTTAAGATGCATCTGTGAAGGCCTTTCGTTGCTTGGTGTGACTGTTATTTTTTTTTGATTTAGGCTTAATTACTTTTTTACTGGTGGCCTATTACATTTAACCATAACGGTGATTCTACCGCGGTAGCCAGTTAGACGTTGCACCATTTTAACCATCGTAAAACCACGACATAGCAAAACCGTTTATAACCTATGGCTAAGGTTTGAAGTTAGGCCTGTCTATGGTGATGAAAGTGTGCCTAGTTTAACCCACTTGTTACTGAATAGACTTTTTGCATCTGATTGCAATGAAATTCAGTTAGATGTATCCTTGTATAATCAGATCATTAGGAAAAATCCAAAAAAAAAAGAAACCCTGTTGGGAAACCGGGAAATTGGTGTTCTTTTAAAAGGACATTAGTAATATCTACTACTTGCTCAAGGAAATCAAAAGAAAATACGAAGTGTCTTTAGTATCGTTTGTTTATTACATACAATCATGTAAAAAGCGAAGGTATTGAAAAAAAATAATAATATAAAGACTTCAAAAATTATTTATTTTGTATGGTATGTTTCAAAACATTCTTTTGGATGTAATGTAACTTCACACGTTTTACACGAGAAATTGGCTTTTTTGTGACAAATCACACACCTCAACTGCTTTTCGTTATATTTTACAAGATGCTTCTTATTATCATACCGAGAACTTTGGTGATAGTTTTGTGAAGTGCGACCTGATTTTCTGCTTTCTGTTCTACGATAAGTTTCTAGAAGGGAAGTTGCAATATTTCTGCGAAATTGCAAATGATCGCATTCTCCGCCATCGATGTGGTATTAGTTGCCAAGCATTTTGAACTGCCATGTCTAGTGCGTGACATATCAATGGGAAATACCATTTTTTTCCTCGTATCGGTGTTCGGTATAAACCAATATTTTGGTCTGACCTGTCTACACCTCCCATGTTTTCATTATACACCTTTATCACGGCTGGCTGGTCGACTTGTACATATCTTTTCTCATGTTATGAAAAGCGTTTTACTTTGCTCAGTGGTAAAACTTTAGCAGCATTTGAAGCCACTGTTACAACACTATTATCATTCCACTTACACACAATAATTTCTTCAGCTCTTGTTGCTTTGTATTTCAGAGAACCACAATAAGTTTTCTTGAATTCTTTGTTTGCTGGAAGCGGACATTTCGATACGCGATTTTCTCTAATTGTTCCGGTTGCCTTCAACCCCCTTTCACGTAGTTCATCTAGTAATGGAATCGATGTGAAGAAATTATCAAAAAATAGGTGGAAAGGTGCCTGTGCATCGATTGTACGAAGAACATCTGCGAAACGTAAAATAACACTTGCTCCTAGTCCCAACTTTTTATAATCATTGAAGTCGTCTCCCGTTTGCCCTTGATAAGGATCAAACCATAATATGTACCCAAGACGTGTCGATCCTACCCAAAATTTGTAACCCCATCTGATAGGTTTACCTCTTATAAACTGTTTACAAGGGTGACCACCGTAATATGGAATCATCGCTTCATCAATGCTGTAGTTTTCTTCGAATGGGGCATAGTTTAGGAAGTTCTCATTCAACGCGTCAAAGAGTGGTCTCAACTTCGCATATTTTTCATTAGATGGCAAATTTGTATTATCACAGCAATGAATATGAGACATAATAAAAGTAAACCTATCCCTCGACAATGCATTATAAACTATTGGGATCCCACAGTCTGCAGAGTTTTCCCAATACATATATCTTCTGGGTACTACCACATACCCACTGAAGAGAAGTATTCCGATAAAGCATTTCATCTCTTCACACATTATGTTTCCTATTTTATTTTTTTGATTTATATAATTATTCGTGTAATTTGTCAGCAAAACTGTAATTCTGTCGCCGAAAAGTTGCTCAAAATAAAATGCATTTTGCTGCCTTGCAACTTGCTGCATTCTGGCCCATGGTCTAAACATTGGGCGTATATCTCTTGTAGTCCAGTTATACTGTTTAGTTTTTGGTATTGTGACGCTTGTGGAAGTTGAGGGTGTTGGTTCGTCGTCAGGTAACTGATTTTCAATCGGAGGATTGGAAATTCTGATGCGCATTCTTTTGGAAACTTGAGCTAGACTTATTTCGTCTTCACTGTCGCTACCGTCTGTCAAATTCATATAATGAACTTGAGCTGGAGTCCTAAGTTGAGTGCCGGGTAAATTTTGAATGTGGACTTGATTTTCGTCCCCAGAATCTTCGTCGGTGACATCAGCATTACAATTTTCTGGTGGAAAAAATGTGATGCTGTCAGGAATAGGGGCCTCCTCATCAAATTCCAATTCCTCCATGATTTCATGAAGTTGCAACTCCCATCCTCTTCCAAAAACTCTCCTGACAAAACAAAACATTTTTTTGTATCAAGTAGTAGTAGATATTACTATTGGGCTTTATAAAGAACACCAAATGTTTTGCCATAAAAACGAATAAAAAATGACAGTTGGTACTTATATTTCATTCAATTCACTTAGAAGAGATGTGAAAGTTTTATTATCCATTGTCGAAAAAAACTTAATTTTAATAATAATAAAATAACTCACCTCATATCACTCAGGATAAATTTAACGTAAAACAAAAGCTTCAAAACTGATTAATAATAATGCGTTATACCACTCACAATACTTATATTGTACTGCCACACAATCCAACTTTCAAATGTCACCAATAATTTTTGTTTAGATTACCTTCATTAATCACAAGATTTTTGTTTGTGCGCCGTCCTTTTAAGAGGACGATAGTAATAAGTGGGTTAATACCAGAGTACGGCAGAGCAAAGGAAGGTTTTTTTTTAAAACAGACGTCGTGTAATTAAAATAAAAGTTGAGATGACGTTTTTGTCGTGGTGTAACGCCAAATTGCTGTCTTTGCTAAAGATAACTTTTACGATTAGGTACCATACCCGATCATTTTGGTTCAGTATTAATTAAAACTGTCTCAATAACACAGCTTAAATTAGATAATAATGTCATTTGAAATTTGCATTCGTAATTTACTCCAAACTACTTTACATTTTTCATCGATGACGACGAGGTGGCTTTCCCTTCACTAGTTTCACACGTAAATATTTTTAACAAGCTGCACTATGCGGCTACATAAGTACATACTTTACTACACTACTGCGAAGTTTGGCAACGTCGCAAAAGTAAAGATTCGTCATACGGGTGACAATTTTTGACCTAAATAATTATGATTGATGATATCTTCGAAACTATGCATTTTTGGACCACATATTCCAGCAATGCTGTTCTGTAAAAATGTCACCGTGAAAACTTAGGTGAAGTGAGTTTGAAGTGAGCTTTCATTCCACTTGATACTAGGGATTGGCGTTGTTGTTGCAGCTCACTCCACGCTCACTTCACAGACCTACGCTTTCACGGTGAGATGGTTACAGAATAGCACTGCAGGACTTTTTCTGCCGCACTATTAAGTTTTTTTGCGCGGCTGTTTTCTATAATATTCACTTAAACCCTACAGTTATGGGATGTAAAAAAAAAACATGTTGTACCTATATTAGGTAGCAGAACATGACAATAAAACATACAGATATTTTCATTGGGTTTTATTTGGAAATAAATCTATGACAATAAACCACTCTCCTACCCTACAGAGAAGCTTTGTAACAACTTAGGAAGATATTACACACAAATACATAAAGTAAAAAAATCAGTCATTGATAATTTGGACGGAAACTACTTAAGTTACATACTCACATTGACTTACAGACATGAGATTCATTTTAATGTATTTTTATATCATTATAATTTTTATATTCCTCTGTTGGCAATTTTGGACGGGACGTTTTTGTACGTCATAAAATCTAAATGCTATCGAATATATTTGATGAATGTCACTACAATACATAAACATAAGAAATAAATAGGTACTCTCAGTTACCACAATACAAAAACTTATACTACTAATTAATTATATAATTACAAATCAATGTATATTTTTCATTAAAATATTTCCAATAAATTTTAATTCCTTATATTGTCTTTTGAGAATAAGGCATTATGATTGACATTTTTGATACATTATTGCTTTTGGATATTTCAGTGATAATAGTGCAGTTGTAATAATTAAGTTATTCTATCTGTTAAACTATTCGAGATGATTACTAGAATTTCATAATAAGTTCATCAGGTGGTATAACTTTCTCTCATAACATCTGCACATATTTATTTTCCAATACTATATAGACTAAAACTATAATATTTACATACAATTGCTGCACATTGCCTTCATATAAAAATATTCGAATCAAGGCAAGGACGCATTTTATGCTATTTATCCATCACAAAATTTTCTCTCTTTTCAAATTGATCCAAATATGTTATAGATTTCGATATGTATGGTATATTCGATTGATAGATTATGGATCAGTTTGTACAAGACACAGAACTAAAACCGGGTAAATTTAAAGGTAGAATAGAAATAATAAAGTAAAATAAAATGCTGAAGCACCCAGCAGAATAGAAACCAGAAGGGCAATTCCCGTAATTAAAAACGTACAAAATCTAGTCGCAATCTCATCTCAGCGACAGTCAATGTCAAAAACTTGTCAAATATGTAGGGAAATTAGATGTATTTTTGACATAATATTGACACTGAGATTAGAATGTGAACGTTCTTAAAATTACGAGAATTACCCCTCAGGTATAGTATTGAGATTCGTATAAAAAATACACAAATAAAACTACGTAAAGAGATTCTAAATTAAAAATGGATGAAAATATAAACAGATTACTTATAACATGATTAAAATAAATCATACAATTATTTTTTAATACAAACTTTGCAAAAATGGATTTGTTGAATGTAGACATGCATCGCGTTTCTAAAAGTAGTCAAAACCATATCATTGACTTGACTGTGAAAAACATGATACCAAGTCATCCTGCTGGCACTAATCATTAGAAAGTTTCGAGTGGCTTTTCATCTTTCTTCTAATAGCTTTTTCTCACTCTGTCACTGGGTTATACATTGGATTGTCACTCCTAGGTGCAGGTGACACCACGATACACGTCTATCTTAACACTTAAACTACGATGAACACTTCTTAACTAATTCTAAATCATGGAATGGAGAAAGGAATCATGGTTGGAAAGGGTCCCCTTTACTTCGTCATGGAATGGGGAGGGGTGCCTATGTTTATAAACGGCGGTTTATGGAAGCTACCACACTAGGCAGTCAGGTCAAGAAATTGGAATAGTGGAATTTGTTGCCAAGCGTCAGCCATTGTCGAATACCTGCTATAGTTTTTATACAAGGTACGACAATTGCCCTTATTGGTTACAAGCATCTTATACGTACTTTCATAATACATCATTCAAAAGAAACAAAACAATTTTCAGTGTATGTATGATACGAAATGTTAAGCTTGTTTTTTCCCTTTTACTCTTGCAAGTCGTTATGATTTAAAAGCGTTGTCCTTAAAAATAAATCGCCTGTGTTTACAAGTATTCTGTAACATTTTGTTTATGCACCTAAAAGGTCTGTCTTCAATTTTAATTAATATACTTAAAACTAAATCCTAAACGGTGGTTAGTATGGAACTTAATAGATCATAGATATTTGAACATAGCAGATTACAGATGCACAAAACAAGTCACTATTGCATAATTATACTAATTATTTTATAGCTGCCATTGTTAATGACACAAATATAATTTTATTTTGATCATTATGAAAATAAAAAGATTTCTCAATTATTTCAAGACTGAAATATTGAAATAGCTGCAGATTCTTTTATACAACGAATAATGTGATTCCTTAAAATAATTATGTTTGTCCATCTCTGGTAGCAACCATGCTTGTATTACAGATTGTTTAAAAGTTTGGTACATATTAATAAAGCCAATGAATACTGGTGTTAATTTAAACTTTCATAGAAAACTAGTACAGTTATTCTTTATACATTACATACAAATAATAATGATGATCAACACAATATAAAATGTTTATGAATAATAAATCAATGAATTAATGTAAACCAATGTATTTTTTTGTGATTTTAGTCGCTCATGAGAATTTGTAAGTTAATAATATCATTGTATACATACTATCTACATTCCTATGGATGCTAGTTTCCTGCAATCGTAAAATAGCTGATTTACAGAATGACTCAAAGCTATGAAAATAATATTTAACCATGCCGTAATAAGTCGAGATGTACCTCGAATACGATATTGTCCTAAACGTCAACATTCGTCCCAGGGACCGTCATAAAACATGTGAGCGAGACAACACGCGATCCGTGTAGAGTTTTAGAAATCCGTTACTAAATAATCTTCGTCCTACTCGTAGTTTTCATGACCGCAACTACGGCGTTAGCACAGAGCTTGAGGCCTGCTGTCTTTTATGTAACAGATATTTTCTTCTCACCCATCAATTCAATGATTATTTGTTAATGAACATACTTAGGCTTAATAAAATGAGTCATTTTGTAAACAAAGCTAAAAGTTTTGGTATTCTACTTTCCATAAATCTTTTACAAAATCGATTGATTAAAAGAAACATACCTATGAGATCCCAAAGAGATTCATTTCTGTTCGTAAGTACCGTGTGATCGTTACAACGACGGCCATGAGTAGAAGTGGGGTCGCGATAGTCGTTCGTAAGGCATTGTTGTATATCGCGCAGTACGGACATTGTGAGGAGCCGCACACTTCGCAAATGTTCAGGAGGTACGTCGGTAGCGCGTCGAATATGCTCTCGTTGAAGCGTTCTGTTGGAGGAAATGATTTATTTATATTCTAGTTTCAAGATCAAGCATGAGTTTACATAAAATCTGTTATCTTCTCTTCTATTGGCACTTTTTTTTTAGAATAGTTCATTGTCATGTAATCAGCAAGATGCTGACTGCGAAGGGTGAACCACCACAATAAGTATCACCTCTTGTGGAGGCTATTATAAGCGCACCCATTTTATAGACCTATTGAAGTTGAACAGATTGTCAGAAATCGTAGAACTGTTAAGAGGTGTTTGTAAGATAATTTCTTTATTAATTAGAAATGTGTAAGCCATGCGATTTGTTTCTTTTAATTAGTTTGCAGTATGTTGTATAAACATTAAACTCGTTATAGTTACACCTTCTATCTTATTTTAATCCAGAACTGGCACAGGTCATAAGGATAAAGTAGAATACTTACCGGGTGCATAGTAGTCATAGACACGCATGGGCAGGTATCTGGACATGTTAGCCACAGGGAACCAGCGCTCGATCGTGAAGTTCACACACGTCGGCTCTTCAGACAGCTGTACAAAATGTTAGATAATGAGTTTCGTCACTGCTGCGGCGTTTTTTTTGTAACAGATCGTCGCGGACAATGATGTGTGGACCCTGAAGGCACTTAGTAAGACAAGGAAGATGTCAACACAGAATATAGATGATCTTAATGATGATGATTGATGGCAGAAAAGCCAAAAGTGTTTTTCCCTTGCAATCATTAACTCATGTGTATGTTAGCTAGTGTTCATTTAGTCCACGACCCGAATTACATTGCATAAAACGCAGTAAATAAAAATAATCTTTAGTACATACTAAATAAAGGAAAGGCAGGACGAGCTTGACGCCTATAGACAGGATTGGGCCACTCTAGCTCAAGACAGAGAGGAGTGGAAAGGACAAAGGGAAGCTTATGCCCTGCAGTGGGACAACATAGGATAAAAATAAATTAAGGAAAACCAAAAAATAAGATATTTTCATAAGATTCGACTGCAGCAAAGTCCAAAAGTACGATAATGATTTCATGTAAGCCTGCGATAAAAGAAATTATTTCTATTTTCCAGCAGGCATAGTTGATTGGCTTACGGCCGGTTTTTTATCCTTAGTTAACTCAACCATTAGTTAAAAATAGCAACTATGGTTAAGTATATGCAAAATGTGTTGATCAAAGCAACTCATTTTGCCGAAATTGGACCATTAGTTACTATTTTTAACTAATGGTTGAGTTAATTGATAAAATTTATTTAAAAAATTAGCAAAATGAGTTGACACATTTGCCATTTTGTTTATTTTTAACTAATGGTAGTGTAAATCCGGCCCTTAGTTTGTTCTTCTTAGCGTATTGATGGCAAAAAGTTCATATAACATGTTTAACCCAAAATTCAGCTACGCGAAGTGTACTCACTGACGCAGTCATAAGTTCATCTAGAGCACAGGTGACGGCAGGGGCGGGTGTGTTGGTAGCATACGTACATAGTCGAAGTAGGAGAGTATCTTGGTGGGGAGGTACTTGGTAGCATACGTACATAGTCGAAGTAGGAGAGTATCTTGGTGGGGAGGTACTTGGTAGCATACGTACATAGTCGAAGTAGGAGAGTATCTTGGTGGGGAGGTACTTGGTAGCATACGTACATAGTCGAAGTAGGAGAGTATCTTGGTGGGGAGGTACTTGGTAGCATACGTACATAGTCGAAGTAGGAGAGTATCTTGGTGGGGAGGTACTTGGTAGCGTATGTACATAGTCGAAGTAGGAGAGTATCTTGGTGGGGAGGTACTTGGTAGCATACGTACATAGTCGAAGTAGGAGAGTATCTTGGTGGGGAGGTACTTGGTAGCATACGTACATAGTCGAAGTAGGAGAGTATCTTGGTGGGGAGGTACTTGGTAGCATACGTACATAGTCGAAGTAGGAGAGTATCTTGGTGGGGAGGTACTTGGTAGCATACGTACATAGTCGAAGTAGGAGAGTATCTTGGTGGGGAGGTACTTGGTAGCGTACGTACATAGTCGAAGTAGGAGAGTATCTTGGTGGGGAGGTACTTGGTAGCATACGTACATAGTCGAAGTAGGAGAGTATCTTGGTGGGGAGGTACTTGGTAGCATACGTACATAGTCGAAGTAGAAGAGTATCTTGGTGGGGAGGTACTTGGTAGCATACGTACATAGTCGAAGTAGAAGAGTATCTTGGTGGGGAGGTACTTGGCCCGCTGCAGCGTTGGCACGCGGCGACTCAGCACATAGGCGTCCAGCTTCTGTTGCTGGATCATGTAGCCTGTCGGCACGCCCACTTCCAGGACTGCCATGCCGGAGCGTGGGGACTCGGAAGCCAGGGTCCAGCTGGACAGAAACAGGTCAAAGTTAATTTATTTTCATATTTTAATGTTGAAATAATTGCTTAAATTAATTGAAGTGCAAACTGACCTGGCACATCCTTGAAACTCGATGTGCGACTGATTCCTGCCGTAGAAGTGATGCGACGAGAGCAGAGAGAAGCAGTTGAGGGGAGGCGGCGTCTGGAAGCGCGCGATGTCCACGTTGTACTGCACCGACATCTGCAGGATCGCGTAACCGGCGCCGCGGGCCGTGACCTTCACCGTGCCCCAGGCTTCTGGGATCTGGACAACAACACATTTATATACTTTCATTACAATCATTAAAGACACATGCACATAAAAGAGAAAATTATTAAGTTAATAACAACATACAGTTTATAGTACAGCTCGATACAAACTTTATGGCGGCTCTGAAGTGTGCTACTCGCTGCGCAGTACCTCACCCCTCGCCCCGCTGACACGTGAATTTGTTACCGCGCGCGGGCTGTACCCGGGGCGTTAATATGACACAACCAGCTTAAGAGCTTACTAGGTATTACGTAAAATCTTAGGAAGTGTTATCGGTCGTTACCTTGGGTACACTTTCCACGATATAGATCCATGCTGTGACATCAGTAAGTGTGATCGAACATGTTTATGTATTCGAGTAGTAATGTGACTCAAAAAGTAATGTGGTATAATGGAGTCGAAATTGCAGCCGAGTTTACTGGGACTGTATTTTCTTGCTGATTAAGTTCAGATGGCTGATCAGATAGGGCCGAAAGTTTTGGAGCGGCAATTGCGTCCCAGAGAAGTGACGAAGATCGGTGGAACCAGACCTGTGACTGCCTTGACTAATTTGTTGTAGCGATTCTTGGGGGAGGTCAATGGCCAGCAGTGGAGTTCTTTCGACTGAATGAAAACCATGATGATCAAGTTCCTGGTTGTAAGACTCACGTCAATGAACTGCATGATGGCGATGTTGTCGTTCTGCACGTGCAGCGTGCGCGTGTCGCCCGCCAGCGCCACGGCGTCCACGCTCACCGACAGCGACGACACGTCGCGCAGGCGCTTGCGGTTCGTGTACTCGATGAGCGCACGCAGGGCTATGTACGTGTCCTGCGTAGGGAGAGGGTCACAATACATATCAATGAGCCAATGGAATAATAGCGCGTCTCTCTTTCACCAATTTTAAATCCCAACGTGTATAAATACGTATTTATCCGGATTTATCCTTATAAAATTAGTAGTACCTTCTCGTATTATAAAACTAAGTCGCTTTTGGTGTCTGTCTGTGTAGCCACTTAGATCTTCTAAATTACACAATGGATTTTGTTGCGGTTACATCATTAGAGCCTTCATTCCGGAAGGTTTATGTGTATGTATTATACACATATTATAAAACTTCCGGAATAAAGGCTCTTTCAAAGATTTTCTAGTTTCTTTTTTATTTTTATAGAAAATCTCGATATAGATAGAAAAGTATCCATTATTGTTTTTTTTCTCTATTTCTACTAAGCCACCGATATCGGTATCGATTATTTACTACAATAATCGGTATTGGTATCGTATCCGCAAAATTATGTATAGTACATCCCTACTTATTATGTTTTGTTTGAGTGACCACAACATGTCCGTCAATCTTCTTGACTTTAGTTGGGAGCATGGTTAATAAACCCATGATGGGAGTCAACAAATTACTGAAAATAAGGCATAAAATACTATTTCATACATTTTCATTGAAAAGACGGCAATGAATGTCTGAAAAGCCTATTCGTAACTTTTTTTACATAGTTATGATCTGTCTATTTAATCCACAAACCTGCGTAGACGCCCACCCACCATCCTGTAGCCTCTGTGAGTTGAGCCACATCACGATAGCCTCGTTGTTGTCCTGACAAAGACAAATCATTTATATCAATCAGATTATTCATCAATTACTTAGTAACAAGTAACATGGGACAGAGGCAGGATGATGATGTTAATGGTGATCTTTAATTTGACCCTGTATATTGTCAACCTTGTTTTAGGATAAGTGTAAGAAATTTACCTAACATTTATAGATTTAGTTATTTAATTTAATTAAATTCTGTAGGTACTTAATAATTTATTGATTCATATCACCAGCCTATCTTGAGCAAGTGTGGAGATAAATTTTCTGCCTTCTCTGTTTTAGAGGCCTTTGCCCTGCAGTGGGTATTATTATAGTGTGTGAGTGAAACAGAACACATACCTGATGGTCCATACACGCGAGAAGCGCATAGGCTGTCGCCGCGATGTTGTTGGAGTCGTACTTGTACGGCAGGCGGGGGAGGAGGAACGGCTTCTGATTCTCCATCTTGTATGGAGGTTGGGGAACTGGCTCTTTGCCCCAGTAGCTTAGGCCACCTGTGGATGAAAGTTTAGTTAGGATGGTGGAGGTTTGTGTATGTTGTTTACTAGTGAGACTAGATGAGAACTTAATATTTTACAAAATTCGATAAAAAAAAGTTAATTTCTTTTTAAACTTGTAAACTTTTGTCTCCTAAACCCCATTTTTTTTTTTTGTGTGACGATACATGTTTTTGTGGATAGTATGCGGCCGTACAGACGGCAAATATAATTATATATTTTTTTGTTTTGATAAATGTGAGATTTGGAAAAAAATAAACGATTATGCAAATAAGTATGTATACAGAATATGGTCCGCGGCCGCTAACCTTCATATCTCTGCCTGCGCTTCAGCAGCCGGTAGGCGTGCTCGGAGCTGGGCGCCTTGGCGTGCGTGAGCGCGTGCGCGACCAGCGCCAGCGCGTAGGGCTCGCCGCACTCGTCCAGCAGGCGCAGGTGCTTCTCTAGCCAGCGCACGCCGCGCTGCTGCGCCGACGACACGCGCGCGCTCAGGCCCTGCGAGCAGTGTGTTGTGTTGTGGTGTGGGCATACTCCGCCTGGTTACTGGCCTTTACACGTGCTCGACGACGTGAGCGTTTTCGCAAAGCAACAGACAAACCAGGCGGAGCTTCAAACATAAACTTAGATAATAAACTACACTTCTCATTAAAAAAATACTATTTAGGCGGCTTTTAAATAAGAAGAGGACGGATACCATAAAAAAAAAATACCAATAAATGGCTGGCAATTTAGTCTACACAATGGTGTACCACAATTGCAAATTTGAATTTAAATTTTCGAATTTTCATCCAATAAATGAATGTAGAAAAAGATGTAGAGCAAAGAGTATAATAACTATACAGGAAGAGATTGTTTTCCATGTGTATTCCGTCGGATAACCTGCAGTTAATAAAAAAAAATTGCAAAACATATCGTTTTTTTTTAAGTGATTGTTAAACTATGCCCTGTGACATCCTACCAATGAGATTTTTTCTAACGAATATGGATACCTCGCCCACGAAATCCGCCCAAGTCGTGGCGTTGCTGGATTCAGGGCATAGTCAACGTATTATGACTGCACGGTTGCATCTTAGCCTCTCTGATATCAATAGAGTGTATCAGCGTTATCGAGTGACTGGCATGTTTACTTGCCGTTCAGGATCTGATAGATATCGAGTCACGTCTGAGCAAGATGACCGAAATACTGCGTCAGTTTCTCTAAGAAATCGTCACTTAACTCTATTCAAGTGCAGCAGCCGCTCCGTGAAGTTCGAGGATTAACTGTGAGCGATTTAGAAGAAGATTGGCGGTGCGTGGCCTGGAACCTCTTAAACCAGCTAATGGCCCAAAATTGACGGTAGAACACCGAAGAGCGCGTCTTAACTTTGCACGTGAGCACTTAAATTGGTCATACCTTCAATGGAGCAAAATTATCTTTACTGACGAGACTGATCTGGCTGATCATGCTGTAACGACGGAAGAACACTACGAATGCTACACAGAAGAAAGACTCAGTTACGCTGACGGTTCATGGACGGTTTGGGGAGGCATAAGATACCTTAAAATATCCGCAGTTAACTGGCATTTATTTATGTTTTTGTTTAATGTTAAAAAAATTACATAAAACTCACAAATCCAAACTTCAGAGGTGTTTCGATTTGTTTGATGAGAAGTTTATCCTTACAATTATTTTATAAAGTACCAACACTTTAACATTATTGATTAATGAAACATATTAAAACAAACTTTATTATACAACATGTCACATAGTATCTAAAGTTCCTACGAAAACTTATAGTGTGGTGGCTCAAGACAGTCAATCAAGGCGCAGCCTGGGAGAGGCCTATGTCCAGCAGTGGCCTGCGATGGGTTGAGTTGATTGATTGATTTATTTATTAAAAAATTAAAGTAGCAATTTAAAATAAATAAAAAATTGGTATTGCTTAGCGAACGATTATTGCAGAATAAATAATTTAAAAATGGCAGTATTATTATTTATTATTATTTTTTTATCCCATCACAAGTATCTTCGGATTACTTTCTGGGAAGCCCCGGCAACTTAATTGTATCTAGATTTAAGATAATAAACACATTTTTTTTTTTTATTATTGTAGAAGAGAAAACGAACAATTTTTACCAAGTAATTGTTATTTCTAAGAACCAACAAATAGTATTCAATTTCACCGAGGAAACCTACGCGCACTTTTGCAGAACGCTAAAGTAAGCAATTTCAGCTTTCAGAGTCTAAATGGCAGCTAATAGCTCTAAGAATAAAAAACGGACCATAAAGTACTATTATGATTCAAAATATCTTCCCAGTCCAATAAACTACAGTTTAGGACATAATTTAGTAGGCTTTGGTTTTATGATTTACCTCTCGCACTCCAATATCCTTGAGATTCTTGACAGTTTCCAACGTGATGATCACTTGAGCAGTCAGTGTGATGTTACGCTGCATTATGATCGAGTTATTTACCTGGCAACAACAAGCATTACATGAAACTGAAGGACAAAGTAAAACATAAAGAGATTTTTGAAGGAAGAAAGATAATAATTATTTAAGGAATATTAGCTATTATGAATAAAAGTAAGAGACATAGTTTTAATAAAATTTGTGAATTACGTTACGGTACATGTAATTCAAATCTGACAGTTATAATAAAAAAAAAACTATTTTACTTCGACAGCGCTCGCGTCGTGCCAGCCCGCGTGACCGAAGGCCTCTCTGTACAGGCTGCTGTTCTTGGGCACGACTATGGTAGAGTTGTCGTTCCTGTTGGGCAGCCATGTCACTTCGTAGAACGCACCGTCCGGCGTCTGATGGTCCAGGACCCACGATACCGCCATTGATATCACCTGGGAAGAGAAGTTTATAATAATATAACAGGTTACAAAGTGAAGGTTTTTAGGTAATTGTTCAAAAATATCAATGTTATTTAAACTAGATTCAATTTCAATAAAACGTACAAGTAATGTGTATACTAAAAGTAAAATTGGCTGTCTGAAACATTATCGACGATTTTCGTGGAACATAAATTAAATTGTCGTAATAAAGGTTGACCAGAAGAAACATTGTTAAAAATCCCACCAAAATCAGCCATTTCGAAAGAAAAAACTGAATGTCATAATCTTGGGATTTGGATACCTCTGAATATTGTCTGTTTGTTTTTATTCTTACCTCAGGATCGATGTATATGAAGTTCTCCCACTCGTTGAACGACGCGTCTTGGAATATCTTAGCGCAGAATGACGTCAACCAAACACTTGATGCAGATTGGTTCCTGATATGAGAATAACAAGAATAATATAGATTCTTGGATAATTATTTTTTCCAACTCCAGTTGGTACTAGAGATGATAACAATCTTTATATTTTAAACTGTAAAAAGTATTTGTTTGCAAATGGTGCAAACAATATTATAAAAAGTGTAAAAGCTTAAAAAATTGCCAAGCTTTAAAATGTTTTAAAATAACTGCTTGACAAAGACGGCATCATAACAGAAGTGACGTCACGACTATGTCACTTCATACTAGCGCCATTTATTGTTTGTATCGCGCGACAATGACGGGAATAAACCCTTCCAAAATCTTTAAAAGCGTGTAGTTTCTCCATATTCCAATAGATTTTACCGATTGTTTCGATTATCTCATTTTCCTATGCATTCTTTGAAATAACATTATTTGTTGGAACATTTTTAATATAAGTCATCATCCCTAGTCTTCCTGCTAATTCCTTACAGCGGAATACGTTTCTTTTGTTGCCGAGTATTTTGTGTGCCTTTTAGTCTATGCTTAATAAATTTCGTTCGTTCTTATGGAGTCCGCGTACTAGAAATTGCAGCAAGGGTAGGACCCCTACAAGGTGGACTGGTGACCTGGTCAAGGTTTCAGTTATCCGCTGGATGCGAGAAGCACAGGACCGATGGATGTGGCTACGCTTGGGGACGTCCACTGCTGGACCCTCGGCTGAATGAAGACGATGATATTACTCACCAATCACTTCGGAACAGGCTGAATGACCCGTCCGGTTTCATGAAGGACATCTGTCGCTGGTACAGTATGTTCATGTGGTAGAACGCGTCTCGCTCCAGCGTCCTGTTTCGTTGGTTGATCAGACGCATGTACAGCGTCAGGTACATGTTTGCTGCGAAACTGAACATGTTCTGTTCAGCTGAGTCCTGTGACGTAATAAAATAATTATGTTAACTTATTGAAGGTGGGCAGAGTTCCAAGTATGTAATGGGTGTACAGACACAATCAGGGCTCTGAAACTCCAGGCGATTGCATGTGACCACGTTACAGATTTATAATTTTGCATTTTTCTTTTTTTTTTAATTCCATGCCAGTAATTTCACAAAAATATGCCAACATATTCAGTTACTGCGGTTTTAGACAATTTCTCCACATGCATATTATAATGTTGAAGCGATTGTGGTACTTGTTTATTTTGACATGTTAAATAAGGATTTGAAAAACTTTATTAGCACCTCAAGAAAAAACATACTTTTGATTATTCATAACAATATGATCCAATTAATTCTTCACAACTTAAGTAACATGTCATGTTGATGTTCACCAAAGAAACTAAACGCGATCAGCACATCTAAACTAAACCGCGTTCAAGAGCTGTCACTGCCATTAATGGTATGGATTATTGACACTGACAGCTTCTGAACGCGGTTGAGATGTGCTAAACGCGTTTAGTTAGACTGGTGAAATTGGTCCTAAATGATTCACTCACCATCGGCATGTGCAGCAAGCTGGTCGCGTTGACCGGCATGGTCGGGAACAGTGGTCCCACCACATCGCCGACCACAGAGATGCGCGCCTTGTTGGAGCCGAACACGTAGTAGCGGTCCACTTCGTACGGGATGATGGGCGTCTCGGTCACGTTGACGTGCATGTATTGGAACACGTAGGCGCGGTTCGACAAGTCGAGGAGGACGGACTGGTGACGGTATTGGGGTATGCCGTCCGGCTGTGAGGAGAAATGTGGTGTTCATTTGTGGTTGAATGATTGTTTAAATTCACATTACAATCTAGCACATTAGCTAATAAATAATTGTATTCAACTTAAAATACTTGGTAACTATAAAATTAAGAAATCGTTTCAATGATGTGAAAGCATATGAGGGTATAAGTTTAGGTTTACGAATAAGTAGCTATTTTATCAGACATGCGTGTAGTCCTTTCGAAAGCCAGCAAGGCCAAGAAAAGGGTCCTAAAGTTAGCAGATTATGAATACTTTGTTACTGAAATAATATATTACAATTTTAAAATTTGAACCATAAAATCTAGTGTTTCATACATTTAGATTGTGTTAGTATTGCACTTTTATTTTGTATGGATAAGGATGAAAGGATTTATGTTTTTTTTTTCGTACAGACTTGGTCCCATAGAGTGATCAACTTTTAGTTGATAATTTTATGAGTATTGCACTCCCTTAAAGTAAGTGCCTTCTGTCCTAACCATATTGTTTAAAAAAATACGATAAAAAGAAGCAGAGAAAGATGGTCACTTTTCAACTTTTGATTACATAATTTTCATTTTTCAGTAACCCTTCTAAAATGGAGTCACCAGTGTCAAGCCTTACAATTCCATTTCCTCACCTCTACAGAGATCTTCTTGACATAGTTGTGTTGTCCCATGAGCGTGGACGCGTGCAGGCGCACGTGGATGTCTCCCAGGCGCGTGGGCACGACGGGCACGTACACTGTGGCTGCGTCGCCTGAACTTATGTACACGAAGAACTGGTGCTCGCCGAAAGATGTGCGCGGGTTGTAGGATCGGACCTGTGGAGAAAAGTGTTGGGTTACTAAAAGCACTTGGCAAAGATAGGTGATGGAACTAATGACAAGAATATCGGATAGCAACATCAGAAGGTCAATTTCCGTATTTAAAAACGTCCAAAGTCTAGGTGCAATCTCATTTCAGCGATAATAAAGATTCAAGATCACTTACAGGCATTTTTGACAGACTGAGATTAGAATGGGACCGAAATACGGGAATAGCCCGTTACTCATATACAGCGTGACTTGTAATTTGCCGTATTCCTTCCAGGACGTGATAGGTCACACTATCACGTCCTGGAAGGAATACGTTTGCAACAATTAAGCACCCCATAAAGACTAGGCAAAAATTCACGGGATTCGGAAAAATTCCATATTTTTGTATTCTTGAAAATTTCATGGAATTCGTCACTAAATACCTATCACTTTTGTCTGAACTCTCAAATTGCAATAATTTTAACGCGAATAATGTGTGAAATGAAATTGTTTTGAATTGTTTCACTTTTTCACATTATATTAAAAAAAAAACTGCGCCCCGCGGTTTCACCCGCATAAGTCTCGATCCCGTGGTAATATCGGGATAAAAAGTAGCCTATATTCTAACCCAGGTCATGGTCTACCCATGTGCCAAATTTTATCCAAATCCGTTCAGCCGTTTTATCGTGAAAGCGTAACAAACATACAAAAAATTTAATATTTTCTCTTTAGTTTTGAAAAATAAGCTAGATGGAGTCGACATTTTCTATCTGACTACCCCTGAGAAGAAATGGCGAAACGAAGTCACTTTTAAAGTCCAAACATAATCTTGGTCAGATCATATGAAGACCATGTAGATAAGTTTCTGACATCATCTTTTGAGGAAAGTACCATACTGATTTAAGTGGAGCTGTCCAGTCAGTGCAAGCATTTGTCAGAAATCGTGTAGCTCAACTCAGAATTTAAGGAGTTCAAAGACTCGACGGACAATACCAAACAAAGGACACATGGATACACCCATCATTTAGACTAACGAAAAGAGATAACTCGGAACGTATATCAACAGGCCTCAGAGAGTATTCACAAACAGTAAATAAATAAATCCATTAAAACCAAACAGACAGTCACAGGCGTCTGTAGTGCGAACATAGCGAGAGGCACGCATCCAAAAACGATCTACTAAGTTTTTCTGTTTCGGTGTATATTAAGCCAAAGCCAGAATCAAATTAATTAATTTTCTTACTTTCTTCTCTTTCTCATGGCCACTTCTACAGGTTGCCATGCTTATTTATTTATTGCTCCTCGCGCTGGAATGTTCTGTCACGAGTATAAATTATATTAATTACCATGGACAGTTCGGCAATAATATCTGATTTCATGATTCGCCCTTAAATATCATATCGTCAAGATGACGGCAAATATATGGGATCATTTAAGACATATACAAGTGGCAGCACAAATATGTGACATCGGAGGAACACCAAAACTATCTCACAAGACAACCAATGCCAAAATATAGAATGCTGAAAACTGAGTCGATGTCGACTATTCTGCCAGTATCAATTACCCATCTGATAGTAATATGACTATCAATTTCATATTTGATACTGGCAGAATAGTCGGCTCAACTACCAAAAAATAAAAAAATCGCTTATTATTGACATTTGTACTTTCAAACTTTACTGTCACGATATTTATGCTACCAGGGAGATGTTATTTTTTTTGCAATATAAGAGGCACTGGTTGTGATATAGTAGAAAACCCGATACATTATACTGTCAGATTTTTATGCTACCAAAGTTATGTCAGATATTTTTTGATCACAAAGAGGTATCACATTCTTGTGAATTTAACAGGGAAGCAGCCAAAAAATATTACCCTTTACCATGTTTTATTTTATTTGTATACTCACAATGCCATTCTCTTCGACGTGTACGAATTTGTAGTCGGGCGAGGCAGACAGCACGACGACGGCCTCGATATCTTGCGGCTGGTAGTTGAACACGATGACTCGCAGTCCTACTTGCTCGCCCTGGCGACACTGCTCGGGGCCCTCCACTTTTATGAAGAATGGTAGGACACCTATGTACTGTGTAAACAAGTTAAAATTATTCAAAATCAAAATGTCTTACTTCTCATAAACCTCCATGGGCACTTATGAAACGTCAGAATCTAGGTGCATGGTCCCAATTGGTTGTCTAGAATCAAAATCAAAATGTATCCAAGGCAGAGAGCGATTAGCACGTTTTGAACGTCCAAAGGTACGACAGCCCCCAAAACGCCCGCCCTATCGTTAATGATTGAAAGTACTTACTCGTTTAGGTTCAGTCAACATGCCTAGACCGAGGCTGGGAGACATACTGAATGCTGACACTATCCAGTGAGCAGGTATCTGTAACATAATAGAGCATTTTAGCAAAATTCAAACAACGTAGATATCGTACGATAGATGAAAGACGAGCGACTTAGTCCAAAAAGATGATTGCTTATCATAATCAATACCAACACTATTTTATATATTGAACCGTAAGGAGTTGAAAAGACGAAAAATAATTCCGACTCGTTTTTTCCGACAAAATTGGACTTTGTGCAGTATTTAGGGCAATCAAATCAAATTATTTGCTCTAAGTGTTGTACAATTTCGGTCTTAACATAAATAATTATACGGATCCATAACACTTCAATACAGGGCTTAGTACCGGTACCAAGAGTACAGGTTTTGTATCGGTACTTAGTCGGTTCTTGCAATTTCGGTACCTGGGTACCGGTTCCAGACAGGTACCGGTATCAATAGTACAGGTAATACTCTGGTACCAGTATCACACCAAAGCCAAAAATACCGGTATTTCGACCCCTGGGGCAACAATGCACAGAGAAACTTGCCGTAGATAAGTTTCGATATCTTGACTTTCACTTTAGCATTAATTTATATGAAAGTTATACGTTGACGATCTTGATGTGACAGTCCAAAAATGATGAACGTTCTCGTAAGGTGAGTGTACATACCTGCGGCACATCCACAGTGAACACGTACCGCCCGTGCGGCCCGATGTTGACGTCACGCCACAGCCACACGTTGTCGTACTGTCGCTGCACGCGGTTGAACCGGAACTTGCGGAAGTGGGTCAGCTCGAACGACTTGTTTATGTCGTTTTCACCTTTGTAATAATTAGACCGTAAAGTTACAATACAGCACAACATCACTACTGAACTGCTGGAAGGGTTGGGCGGAGGTGTAAGTACGACCTCATTTCGCCAGTTATGTTTAAGGCTCAGAATAATATTCTAGGTCTATTGCCACCAACCAGGCAGAAACCCAGACACCGGGCTGCTACTAAGAATGTATTCGTTTTGTTTTCAACCTTAAAAAGTATGATCACGTTTCCAACTTTCGCAAGATACTCAAGTGGCTCCCCATTTGACTTCGCAGGAACTCTCGGATATTGTGTCTGCTATTCAACCTCCTTCACAACCCTAAAACGCCATCCTATCTGCGGGAGCGTTTTTCCTACGCCCGACCTTCAGATGCGCCTTGCAGGTCGCATCTTAGAAACCTCCTTAAGTCCCCTCCCCACTCCACCGACTTTTACTCCTACTCCTTCACTGTGCACGCGGTGCGGTTGTGGAATTCACTTCCGCCTGACATTAGGGACTGCCAAACTGTAGCAGTTTTTAAAAGAAGAGTGAAAGAACACTATCTTTCCACTTCGTCATAGCTGCGTATATATTAATATTGTAGTGTTATTTATTTTAGAAGTATGTATGTATGTATGTATATTCTCATATTATTTGTTTTATTTTATTAAGTGAATTGTTTTTGATTTTATGTATATTATTTTCTCTTTTACTCTTACACACGCTGTCTACATCTCTAAATCTACTATCCTATCGCAGGTATGCTGGAAGAGTTTTCTTTAGAAATAAGCATCACCTTTGTACCTATTTTTCTGTTATTTTCTTCTTGTCTGTTTATATAAGTGTGTACATAAATGGTTAAATAATAAATAATAAGATCTACCTCATAATCAGCTGATACCATAACACCACGACTTTCACGATAACTTTACCAGATAAATATTACTTTTAAGTGTTAAACATACGGGCAGAACATTGAAATAGTTTGCATTGTTATCTAGGTCATGTAAGACTAGAGCTCTGTATAGTAGAATAGTGCGCATCACAAAGTTTCAGTAAAACAAATGAAAAACGAAAATTCACAGGAGCTGTATGGACTTTCGGTGGCTATAATGTTATGTCACAAACGAACAATCGAGTTCAATTACATTCAGTTTTAAATGGCTGAGTCTACTAGCAAGTTCGATTGCACAGAGAACTTGCACTTACACATAAACTTGCTAGTTACACGATTAAAATTCTGGTTAAAAAACACTTTCTCTCTCCTTAAACATCATCATTACGTACAACATCCTTGCTCTTGTTTCATGTTTATTATTGTATATATATATGGTACACCACTGACTACATGCAATAATGTCCCTCCTTCTCCCTCTAATCCATCCAATGGTTGTTTGTAAAAGATCGCTTTTAACAATAAGGTTGCCCATATATCTGTAATTTTTATGGTGTACATAATAAAGAGTATTCTACTCTATTCTACGCGCTTTATAATCAAAGTATGCTCTACATTTCATTACATCATCATTCATTATCATTTCTTTTTTCATTTTGTGCTTTTCTGTATTGTGCTATTTCTTTTGTTAGCACTAAATTAATGATTTATCTATCTATCTTTATATGGTCCTATATTCAACTATCGACCATCAATATCTATTATAAACTCACAATTAGACTCATCGGTGTGGTCGGGACAGTCGTAGGAGCCGTCGCATCGCTTGGATAACGGGAAACACCCTCCCTCCAGACACTCGCCGAAGCCCTGCGACACGTTGCACGTCGTGTAGCGACGGGTTACTGGCACGTCACTGAACACTATGAGGCCTGCGTACCTGTGGGACCAAGACTCTTCAGTATAATACGAATACATGTTGCCCGCTCTTTAGGCTGAGAATAAGGACAAGTCGAATAAAGACAATCCTTCGTAGACATTAATAAATAGTATTATGTGAGCACAAATCCTTTTTTTTTTGAAAGGACAAAATTGGTTAGTTTTTCATAATAAACAAATATTATTTATTTATAGTTTATGTTGGCCTACTGCAGGACAAAGGCCTCCCTTTGTCCTTTCTACTCCTCTCTGTTTTGAGCTAGTGTGGACCAACCCGTCTGTAGGGGTCATGCTCGTCCCGCTATCTTCGCCTGGGTCTGCCGCGATGTCGTCTGTTTTCCAGGACCCATATTGTGGTAGTAAACATAACGTTAAATTTAAAAACACGAAGAAAATCCTACCTCTAACGCTTAGTTTAAATTTGTTTAAAAAAGTCATATCAGAACATTGTCTGCGATAAAAATATAAATAAATGAAAGCTATACTCACTCGAAGGTCCGGTTAGCATCAACGCCGAAGGTGGACGAAGGGAAGTACACAAGGTCGTCCGCGTCGCCGAAGTGAGAGCGCCACGTGTAAGCGAACGTGCCGTTCGTAGACTCGTCGAAGTGAGACATCTTTGATATCACCTGTGCAAGGTAGGAGTGATGAGTATTCAATAGTTTAGGAAGAATACAGGGAGGCGACTTATGTCATCCGTCAAAGGGGTGATTACTTATAACTATGCTGCTTATAACTTAAACTTATGCTGCGGCACGGTTGGCGCAGTGGTTAAGCGATTGACTGCTGCGCTGCGTGTCGCAGGTTCGATTCCCGCACGGTTCAAATATTTGTATGACCTGCAGATAGTTGTTCCGGGTCTGGCTGTTTGTGTAAGTTTAAATGTTTATAAACGCACCCACGATACAGGTGAAATTCCTAGTGTGGGGAAAAGTAAAAAAAATAAAAACTTTTCGTAAAAAAAATAAAACATACCTATACTTACAACAGTAGACAGACTATTTCGAAACACGAATGTTTCTTTTTATTCAATTCTAGTATGAGTTTCATAGCGAAAGTTGTTTAGAATGTCGTGTAGAATCACACCCTTGACGGATGCAGGTGACTAAATCGCCACCCTATATATTGATTAGTGCTATTATACTATTCCAATTGTCTGTCCTAGAACAGACAATTAAAATGCTTTTAATGGATTAAGTTCTAGAACGACTTAACTTCGTCAGTAAATATGCCGTTAAATCGCATGTTAGCTGTTGTATGTTCATCGCCATCATGCATAATCATATGTGTTGACATCCAGCTAATGATTAATGTTCTGACTTGGTTCTGCTGATTAGACATTAGCAGCCGAACAGAATATGACTCTCCTCCAAGTTTACCGTACCTAATAACGCCAGGAACCCACCGAAATTATACAAGTATAGCTCTTATCACGCTATCAGCCTTAATTTCAAAATGTTGATTCGGTTTGTACGCCAGGATTGCGAGGGCTAGAAAGTAAGTCTCATCTTTGAGCATCATCATCTTCTGCGCAGCCTTCTCCCAACTATGTTGTGGTTGGCTTCCAGTCTGACCAGATGCAGCTGAATACCAGCATTTTACATGGAGAGACTACCTATCTAACCTCCACGTTTCAACTTTGAGCATTTCTAGTAAAAACAGGGGATATATTTAAACAGTATAATTTGTTAAAGTTACCTTAGCGTAAGTAAGCTCGTTTCCGGCCTGCATGGTGTAGAAGGTGTTGTCGATGCCGGACAGGCCCACGTAGGCGCCCGGCTCGCCGTAGATGGCCACCTCCACGCGCTCGCCCGTGCGGTGCTTGCGGTTGTTTATGAACACCGTGAACTGGCCAACAGATCATAATGTTACTGGATACTAACACAAAAACTCCTAAAATTCGCGAATTCAAACAGAATTTTTTAATACTTAAGTAATTTATTTGGGTTTCATAATTGTCGATGGATGCTATCAATCAACTTTTTGGCGTTCTTTTCTAATCGATTTTAGGCTGAGACAAGCCAGTTTAAAAAAAATAATTTAATATGTAGTTATACAAAACTTTACAAGAAAGTAAGACAGTTTCATTTCAGTAAAATTAAAGATTTGTTACTTTGTTTCCACTCAACTCTTTTATCCACTCCATACAAAATTATACAACGTGGCGCTACAACGGTGACTTTAATTTAATACACGGGTAGGGCTAGTGCCCATTAACCATATAAATATTGATAGGTTAAAATAATACGTAAACTGAAAAAAAAAATTTTTCAAACAAACTAAATAATAAAAAAGTCATTAAAATTGGGATCACCCTTGCAAAAATTCATTCATGAAATTACTTACCTAGCTCGCTTACGTTAACTCGGAGCGGCAGCGACGCGGCGCATCGCGTCTTGTACCTACTCGTGATCGGTCCGATTCTTTGACGGCATATTATCAAAGAAACCGAGCGGCGCAAGTGGTACAAACACTTATCACATCACCCTCTCTTGTTACTATTAGTAATAACTGTCATCACTAATCACTGCCATCAAGATCATAAGTTTACACAAGCACTAATAGCACAAATAAATGCGTCCGTATCGCAAGAGGTGTAAACGTACCTACTAGATAAGAAAACGAAAACCAATCAAAGTGTCTTTATCGCAGTACCATGATCTAATTACTATCCTAATTACACAAAAAGAAATAAATAAAACAATAGCTAAGAGTCTTTTTCGCGACGTAATTATGCGCACTAGTATAAATAAGTGCGTCAAGGACACGGGTTCGACTAGCACTAGAAAAGCAAAAAAAGAATTCGTGTTCGGTGCGGCGGGTGGGTGGAAGGGAGAGCGCGCGTCGCCTGCGCTGCTCGCCAACAAAGGAAATTTCCTTAAATTCGCCTACTCTATGCATTTGTTTCATCCTAATAGTATTGCTTATTCGTTTTAATTTCATTGATGCGATGTTATGATCCGTGACCCCGGCAAATGACCGCTGCGCGACAGTTCTTTATGTACAGGTTGCTCTAAAATGCTATTTTCTAAAATTTTAAATAAGTCCGTAAATAATAACATTTAATGGAAATATAATTTCTTCATGAAACGAAAATGTGAAAACGCATATGTGTGTTAAATTAAAGTCACCATTGCAGCGCCACGTTGTATAGAAAAACACAACATTTCAGTCTTACGAGAATTTCATAGTCAAAGATGCTCGCATTCTAATCTCAATCTGTCAAAAATACTTTTAATAATTTATCCTATTTACCTTAATTTTGCAATTTTTTTGTTGCTGAGACGAGATTAGGACTAGGTTTTAAACGTTTTTAACTACAGGAATTGGCCTTATGCTGTTTTTAGTCCCAGTAGTGGTAAACTCACATTGTTCCTAGAGATGCCGTTGACGGGGAAGGTGAGCGAGTCGGCGAGCACGTGCGCGCGGCGCTGCGCGCTCCACACCAGCACCGTGGCCACCGGAGCCATCTCCGCCGACAGCGTCACCGCGAACGTCAGCACGCCCTCCTGCGGGCAGGAGCCAGGCCGTAAGCCGCCACACTTACACATACACAAATATACACCATACAATCCAATCCAGAACAAACGAGACTCTGACAGATGACAAATGGCAGTATAATCATTTCTAAATAAAATTTCACAGCTAAATGGCGCAGACTAGTGGCGAGCAGCAGCGTCACTAGTGCGAGAAACTGTGATCTGCGATCGCCAACCCGCATGCCCAACGTGGCGATTATGGGCAAAACCTCCAATGGCAAGCCAAAATAAACCACGGCCTCCAGTTCCCGGCCGCCTTGCTATTCCTGATTTTGACGACGGTCAAGGTAACGGCAGGTAGGGGGTGCGAAGAATCCCCGGGTTACGAATGGCCGCCAAACCCGACACCTTGGCGACGTATAACGGACGCACGATACGGCTCGACGAACACCTAGTGCAGCTAGAAAAAGAGCTCGAAAAAATAAGACAAAACGAAATAGAGGCGGCTCTTAAACAGCTTAAAAAAGGAAATGCCCCTGGAGAGGACGGGATTACGACCGAACTCTTGAAAGCAGGAGGAAGTCCTGTACTGAAAGCTTAGGGAGTTTTTCAACTCTGTTCTGTTCTCTGGAAGAACTCTAGAAGCCTGACGAAGGAGCGTGGTCGTTCTTTTCTTTAGAAAGGGTGACAAGACCCTTTTAAAGAATTACAGACCCGTTTTGGTCCTAAGCCACGTATATAAGTGGTTTTCAAGAGTCGTCACGAATCGTCTAGCGCGAAGACTTGACGAGTTTCAGCAAACAAAGCAGATTTCGGATTTCGAGGAGGATAAAGCACCATAGACCACATCCACAGTGCGACAAATTATACAGAAGTCCGAAGAGTATAATCGATCCCTGTGTCTTGCGTTAGTGAACTATGAGAAGGCTTTTGACTCTATCGAGACCTGGTCTGTCTTGGAGTCTCTGCAGCGATGCCAAGTCGACTGGCGATTTGAACGCGACAATTACCGTCCATCCGGTTGGCGCAGTGGTTAAGCGATTAACTGCTGCGCTGCCTGTCGCGGGTTCGATTCCCGCACGGAACAAATATTTGTATGACCTGCAAGTAGTTGTTCCGGGTCTGGCTGTTTGTGTATGTGAGTTTAATGTTTGTAAACGGACCCACAATACAGGAGAAATTCCTAGTGTGGGGGCAACGTTTTAAAAAAAAACTCAGGACCAGAGAACTAAACATATCCTATTGCGTCGTGAGGTGAGACAAGGGGACGTAATTTTCTCGAAATTGTTCTCTAACGCATTGGAGCATGTGTTTACGGCCCACTTGCACCACCAATCACTAAACACGTTTAGCGCTAAATTAGTTTTAAACATCATTCTGTTTCTGTCATCTTCAAACATTTGACAGAAAAAATTGTTTAGCGCTAAACGTGTTTAGTGATTGGCGGTGCAATTGGACCTAAGACGCTGAACTGGGAAGGACGCGGAATTAACATCCAACGGCTAGTACATCTCACACTAGAGATTTTCAGAATCGAGTGGCTTGCAGCAGATGCCGGACGGCCTTGTTGATTCTTCTGAAAGCATTGGTCTCCAGCAGAACTTGGACAAAACCCAGGTCAGCACGACACTCCGGCACCGATTGCTTTCAATGGCGGTGCTTTCGAGGTTGTTTGAGAATACGTTTACCTCGAGGAAACTTTGCGGTTTGGTAAGAACAGCTTTGAGAAGGAGGCTAACAGAAGAACTCAGCTGGGCTGGGCAGCGTTTGGGAAGCTTCGTCGTCTTCTCGTCGCGTATTCCGTAGAGCATACAGACTAACGTCTTTAATCAGTGCGTCCTGCCTGTTAGGACTTACGGAGCCGAAACGTGAGTACTCACGGTACGGCTGGTCCATAAATTCAAGGTCGCTCAGCGAGCTATGGAACCAGCTATGCTTGGAGACTCTCTGAGGGAAAGAATCCAGATCGAGGTGACCCGGCAGAGAACTAAAGTTGTCGACATAGCTCATAGAATAAGCAAGCTGAAGTGGCAATGGGCCGGCCATATTAGCCGTAGAACCGGACATATTGAATGCAATACACAAACAAGAGTTTTATTTTGTTTTTTTGGTTTCTTTTGTGCATGTTATTGTTTTTGCCCTGACTACAGTTACGTTTGCCATCAGTTTGTAAATACTTATGTAAGTTGTAATCTGTGGAAAATGTAGTGAGTAATATATTTGTTAAGTTTAATGTAAAGTTATTACCGTTTATTTTTAATAAACTACTGTTTGTTTTCCCTTATAAAATAAAAATAAAGCTATTTAGCCGCTGTGAGAGCGAGAGCGTATTCGCACAGATATTTTACTAACCGACATCAAAAAAGGAAGAGGTTCTCAATTCGGTTGTAATTTTATTTTTGTTATGTTTGTTACCTCAGAAATCCGTCATTAATAAACCGATTTGAAAAATGTTTCTTTAGTTTGAAAGGGCATACTACTAGGGTGGTCCCATATATTTTTATTTTTGACTCAGCTTCAATAATGCGTATTTTTTCACGAATTTTTGTGAGGTAGCTCGGTAGGTATCACAAATAAAAAATGTCATGCAGTAAAATCTTTGCGTAAACCTGCGAGCATATTATGAAGTCATTTTTTTGTTAAAAGCATCTGGACTTTAAAGCAAGAAATGTGAAACAAAATGTCGAGAAGTGAAGTTAGGTTGCGCAATCTCATAAGTTATACAACTGAGTCTAAGAAAAGCACCTCATTAACAACTGTTGCGTGAAACAGGGCTTAGATTCTGGAAGAAAATGATCACAAACATAACATTACTAGTTCACGAAACCATCAAGACAATATAGCAGGTATACAAGTTTACCTGCATAATCTCCTGTCCGCTCATGAGAATGATTCCCTTGGACATGACGACGTAGTTGAACGACTCCATGTAGAAGTTGCTCTGCACGTGGAAGATTATGTACTCGCCCACCTGCGTGACGAAGGCTTAATATTAGGATCATTTTTTATAACACCGAAGCCTGGCCATGGACGAACAGATGTGAAAACGAACAGTTTTTTTTTCTTCTTTGTAACGGCAAATAGAAACTATAGCTTCTGATTGTATTTAAAGCTGTCTGTTACTAAGATTACTTTAAACCGTGCAGATTGAAATGGGAACCCCGTAACGGAGCACCGTCGGAAACCTCAAGTCGATGCTTTCCATCTGTAATCCTTTACCGCCACTGATAGGTTAGGTACAGACACAAACACGTGTAGCACCAGCTCCACACGTTCGTTGGGCAGTGCTATTTAGTCAATCCACGCGAGTTTCGTCGGTGCCACCGCCGGGCCCAGCGTGCGCGCGCGACTCACGCGGGCGTCCGTGGTGCTGGTGGCGATGCGGATGTGTTGCCGGTCGGCGCTGTAGTGCGCCACGAAGTGCACGTCGGCCGCCGCGTGCGCGCCCGCCGCGTCCGCCAGCTGCGCGCTCAGGCGCACGCCCGTGATGCCGTTGAGGACGTCGCGGTAGTTCGGGTCGCTCTGTAGGCCTGGAACGAGGATGTAGACAGTAGAAGAAGCATCATCATCATCTGCCTAGCCCTTTCCCAACTACGTTGGAGTCGGCTTCCAGTCTAAGCGGGTGCAGCTGAATACCACTATTTTACATGGAGCGACTGCCGATCTGAGCTCCACAACCCAGATACCCCTTGGTAAGGCTGGTTGTCAGACTTCGGGCTCCTGACGACCCGTAACGACTGTCAAAGATCCACGAATGACAACCGGGACCAACGGCTTAACGTCCTGTTCGATGTACGGAGGGGTCTTGGTATGTAAGGATTGTCACCCATCGACGGACCAACCGCGGCAAGCGTAGCATAGCCTGATCAATCGACCTGTGCAGCTGTTATTACTAAGCCACGAGCCCCTCAAAGTTAGTAGAAGCATAATTACTATAGTAGAAGGTGAAAAGAACGCAAGTTGAACAATATACAGTTGTGGGCCACGCACCGAGACTTACGGCTTCAGCGTACCATGAAGACGCGCGTGCATCGACCGCGTTGTATCTGCGCTGTGAGACGCTCTCACACGCGTAAAAGGCACGAGCACTTCGTCTCACGATTTTCTTTTGTTTGCCTCTATGTGTACCGCCTCGCTTTGCTTCACGATGTTCTTATATATTTCCACGATATGTTGTATTACATAGCTGGCTAATTTCTACCAGCCTCTACACTATACTCACGCAACAACTTGTAGAGGTCTAGCTTGAGATGCCACACGGCGTCGCTGCCCGGCACCAGCGCAGGCTGTTGCGGCTCCACACCACTTCCTCTGCCCTCCACTTGAACGTGGACCTGTAGTGATACTCCTCGGGCTTGCCAGCTCGGTAATGGAGATCCGTCGTGGTATGATACTACCATCTGGAACAATAGTGTTATCAGTCATCGTACCCAGTGGCATAGAAAAAGATAGAATACTTTGTATATACGCGACTCGCTTCAAATGTGTTCAAAATCTCGATATCTTTAAGGCATATGCATACTCAGTAACAACTCAATACAGTACCAAAAATTCGAAGCCTATTTTATCGGCTACACATTGACTTTAGTTGAACTCTGGATCCCTGTTAGAGTTAAATTTCAAAAGTTCCAATCAAGTAGCTTTGTATTTTGCTAGATAGAAATTTTAAAAAATACATATTTTTTTTTAGGTGGCCAAAATCGAGTCAAGAAAAATACTGAAAGTAGAGAGCCAGGTACCCGATTTACACAAAACGCGAACCTATCCTAAAAATTATTAAACCTTACTCAAAAACAAAACCTTAACAATCTACTCACATAAACATCAAACGGCATCGAAGGCTTGAAGACCTGCGGCGTCCCACCCAGGAAGTTGACTTGTAACGAGGAGTTGAAGATCCTGGCGATGCTGTAGCCCTCTATGACTTCGTCCAGGAACGGGTCGCCCACTGAGGCCGTGATGATGACTTCCACGCCGTCCAGGGTCGGTACCAGCTGTGCTAGCTCTGACATCGGGTACTTGAAGTCGTATGTGCCGTTGAACTGCGAATTTTTAAGTTGGTTAAATGTGCAGATATGGTGTTAAATGATCCGCCTTTGTTCCTTTAAAGTGCTACTGCATCTTTATTATTTATTTATTAAACTTTGAAGTTTATTAATCAACAAAGAACTTTTAGTACTGGAGAACAAAAAAAAACGTTACGAATCGGCTTTTCAGTCATTCATTGCCGTCTTTCCATAAAAATGTGTGAAATTGTATTTTATATGTGTTATTTTGTGTAATTTATTGACTCCCATCATGGGTATATTAACCATGTTCCCAACTAAAGTAAAGAAGGTTGACGGACATGTTGTGGTCACTCAAATAAAGCAAGACATAACAAGCATACAGGGTGGCAGGATCAACGTAAAACCTCATACCACGGATTCAGTACATGATTCTGAAAGCCCTGCATCATAACTTTGGGTCGATTATGTTTTAAAAAATTGCTCTGCCATACATTTTGACCGTGTAGGTATTGCACTTTTCTATGAAACAGCAGATTTTATTTTGAAAACCGACTTAAAATTTCAACTCAAGGGCGTTCAGAAGCCAGGGTTGCGGGAAAGTCCGAAAGGGTTACAGTGGCCCCTGGCACAGGCAACTGAAGGAACACGGGTGGGTTTTAGTCAGTAAGAGTCTGACACGCCCTCCCGCTCCGCCCAGAGCGGGAGAAGTCATTTGATGATATTCCAAACTCAAAAAAAGGGGGCGTTCAGAATCATGGTTTTAGTTTGCGCGTCGCCGTCCCTGCTACCCTGTATAATTTGAGTTTGCAGTCAATTAGGTTTACTATCCTTCTCAATCGGATGGAAATACGAAAAAAACGACACTTTATTGCAGCAATAATGCTAGATAACTGGAAACGTAGTCCAAACTATACTCACGTATCTCAAGTAAGGCAGTTGATCGTAGTAGGGGTTGTTGTAATAATTGTTGTACGTCGAAGTTGTCGTGTAAGTGTTGTAGTTAGGATTGTTGTTGTTGTTGTTGTTGTGGTCGATCGCGTACTGAGTCGGGTCCTGTTTCAGCATCCAGAATGGGTACTTTTCATCCTGGTGGAGAGAAATAGATTGATTGTCGTTACATAAGAGAATAATACGACGAATTCATAATGTCTCGAACTCCTTCATTTTTCTCCTAAAGTTTCACACATGACTGAAAAAATTACAGCTGCGCTATATCTACTCGCGAAAGAAGAGAACCGATATTGCCAATTACACGCAATTAACATAAAATTATATCATTTTGAAACCATTGCTATACTAACCAAGATACTAACAAAGGCATCTTAGACATTTTGCAGGTCAGTGTCAGGTGTTAGCCCGTAACAAATATGGCTTTACAGAATTAATTATAATCATTAGAATCAGCAATACAACTTCTGAAGTTAGAATTGGCCTGAACTGTTATGATTTCATGACATAGTCATTCAATAGGATTGATGATTTTTATGGTAAAACGTAAGTAAATTCGAATTTCGCGGGCTACCCTGACGCTTTAGCCTGAAGTGTTTCATAGCCGACATTTGCTCAAATTTTAAACCAAACTAGTCTGGTTAGACTTTTCAGGTTAACTGGCTAACTAACTTGCCGAGTTATGATAGTTTAGATTTCCAAACAATCATTAATCTACAGGTTCAAATTACACGCAATAGCTAACGAAACTCCGCAGACGTGATCGGTATAGATATCTATACATGATAAAGCAAAAAGGAAATAAATTCGATGATTTTTGTTTGTGACTCCACAAACGAAAATTATCAAATTTGTTTCTTTTTTCATCAACCACCGTTAGTGCATTCTCTAGAAAATCAATTTACAAAATCAGTTTTTTTTTTTGTGTAATCTTTACAGATGTGATTGGTATCGATATTTCAACACGATAAAATATATATTTTATCAACTCATACTTCAAGTAATAAAACTACCTTCGGTCGTAGACTCCAAAAAATAAAACATCAATCATCAAATCTTTTTTATTTTTATTTTATCGTATTTAGATATCGATAGTCCTCACGTCTACAGAGTTTCGCTAGCCAATTTCATTTGACCCTGTATAAAGCTGTACACAGTATTTTATACTTACAAAATTAAACATCCTGGTGACCACCTTCTGTGGATCATACCACCAGTCCGGCTGCTCCAATTGGTTAGGCTGACCAGGGATGTGCCGATTCTCCTTATTAACAACCCTCCCGAATTCATCCACAATTGTTTGTCCGTAGTTGTCGTATTGTTGTTGCTGATAGTTGCCTTCGTACTGTTGCTGGTAGTTGCTGTCGTTGTTGTTATTGTTGTTATAGTTATTATTGTAGCCAGGGTTGTACGGGTAGTTTTGGCGGACTGTGGAAAAATAGTTATGTTTTAAAACTATTTTTTTTCTAAAAGGAGAGAGCGAGAGAAAACGAGAGCAAATAACATAATCAAAGATGAATGTTAATCGTACTGTGATACAAATGAACAGCCCCCTTTTTCATTTTGGAGTAACGACTATCTGCGGAGCAATTCTCGTGTTTTAAGAATGTTCTCATTCCAATCTCAGTCTCAATCTGTCAAAAATACCTCTAATTTACAAAAAAAATTGACATTGATTGTCGCTGAGATGAGATTGCGACTAGATTTTGAACGTTTTTCATTACGGGAATTGGCCTTCTGTTGTCACTACACAATGGGAACCGTGTCTCAAGCATGTAATACTGTTTGCGCACTGCATCCCATCCAAATCAAAGTTCCAAGATAATTGAAAATTATTGAAATTCCGACGGACGGAGTTCACGTTTAGTACACTACTTCAGACCAAAATTTATCGGCTCCAAATCGAATGCAAAACAAATGCTCGGACGGTTAGTTTTTTTTTTTTTTTAACTTACATCTCGTATACTGGTTCCCTCCATACCCCGAAGGTACTCCAAACTGTCCTCTATTGTTGAACTGCCCCTGCGAGTAATACCTCGGTCGGTATTGCGGTATCGGCCTGATGGTAGCCTTTAGGGTCAGGTTGCCACGGACGGGCGCCCCTGATGTGTAGTTCGCCATTATGCGGCCGTGGATAAACGGTTCCGTGTTGAAGAAGAACGCGGGCATTGTTACGTTAACCTGGGTGAGGAGATGGTAGAATTTGAGATTTAATTAGAATATTGATGTTCGTACAGAAGTTATGCTGCCCTTCTTTTTGAGGTAATCCTCCTTTTACACAGTATTGAAGCCTACCAGGTTACCATGCAAAATAAGAGCATTGAGCTGGATGAATTACGCATTACATAGAATCAATATTCGTCGGACACAGAAAATATAGAGCTGCGGGGTAACTGCGTGACACACTAACAGTAGGAATGGCTTTCATGTTGACAGTTCAACAACATTCATTGCGTTATTTACGTTGTTGAGCAGACTTTTACGAACATAATATGAAGCAATGGATTAACAATATCCTTCAAAATGATTCAGATTCTGATTGATAGTGTGTTACGCAATTAGGGCGCTGGAGCTTTAATATGGTTTTTATGTTTAAAGATGTAAATGTTAAGCCGTTAACGGACGCTTTTATCGAGTGAAGATTCACTTTTGTTTCATTCCACGTTCACACGACACCATTATACAAAGTGGCAGGGACATCGACGCGCAAACCGTAAACATGAATTCAGTACATGATTCTGAACTCCAATGCGTTGAAACTTTCCGTCGGTTATTAAAAACTTTGCGTATCGATGCCCGCGGCATCCTGTATAGGATAGGTTCTCAACATTATTTAAATATTATATATATATTGAATATTATTTTTCTAGAATCTCCCAATTTTTGGTAACTTACCATCTGTCGCGAATCTAAAACAGCTATTGCCACGATTATATTTAAACGTGTAATATTGTATAGTCGTAAGGTCCCATCTCAACGCACCCTAATTTTCTCTGGGTCTCCTACTGTCCCCCTGAAAGTCTCAAACGGCCCCGAGGGGGCGTTATCGCCCACGTTGAGAACCTATGCTGGATAGGAATGAACGTCCATCTGCTCCTTTCATTTCATTTTTCGTTCATTCGATAGGCGAGTGAATGATGACGAGTGCCGAAATCCAACACCCGTGTATCCCGAATGAATGATTTTTTTTACTTTTGATTCATTTTGTGTTCAGGCGTTTCACTTCGAGTGAAAGGCAAAAAAAAACTAAGAGAGAAGCATTTGAAATTGGCTTTAATCAAACGAATCTAACACAAAAGAAGGCTTTAATTACGTCTACATACATTAAAATATGGAATAGAGTATTTGACTACTATCAAAAAAATACATTAAGTACCAAATACTTATATTAAAAATGTAACTAAAACAAAATATAATATCGGTGGAAAAATGGAGAAGTCCACCCACTTTTGAAATTATTCTTCTATCCTTGTCACGTAAAACGATAATTGCTGTGTGCAGCGTGCCTGTGTTGTGACGCCAGATGCTAATAATGTTGTCTCTGTCTAGCATCGACGTTAAAACGCATAGAACTTCGCAATTTTTCGAGATATTTTATAAAAAAATGTTTTTTCCGTGGTTTAATATTTACTAGATTTCGATTAATAAAATTAAACATATAAATACAGTCAAATAGTTTATTGTCAGAATGATAAGGTGGTGGTAACAATAAACGAATTGTCAGAATGGCACATACCTCATATCGTGTCTGATAGTACTCCTCAACGAGAAACTGCGACTCCTCGATCTGTCCCAGCGCCTCCACGCGGATGTACCACTCGCCGTACAGCGGCTGGTCCGACATCTGGTACTGCAGACTTACTGTGCCGAAGTTACTCTGAATAGAATAGAAAACTCTTTATTAAGTACATCTTACGAATTGGTCCAGGTTCGCACAGGCGCTTTTTTTACGCGATGATTTTGTCACGCGCACTGGATTTTCAACTCTCGGGTTTGAGCCGAGCATTGAGAATCCATGAGAGCGCATCCCAGCGTGTAAAAAAAATACTGTTGTATTTTCAATTCTCGGCTCTAAGCAGAGCGTTGAAAATCCAATGCACGGAAAAAAATCACCTGTGCTACCTTTTTTTTTTTGTGGGTGGGAAATCATCAAATAACTTCTCCCGCTCTGGGCAGAGCGGGAGGGCGTGTCAGACTCTTACTGACTAAAACCCACCCGTGTTCCTTCAGTTGCCTGTGCCAGAGGCCACGGTAACCCTCTCGGACTTTTCCGCAACCCTAGCAGGCATCGGTCCTAGCAAACCCCGTCATTGGTGCTGACATCTCTTTGAGGCGCGCGTGGAACACAACGCGCCGTCGACCCGGGCCTGGTCCTTATCGAACGGCGAGCTGCCCATTGCTCGCCGTTCGCAAGCCCGCGCCTACGGTGGCCGGAAATCGGCCTGCGATTCCCGACGCCCAGGGCGTCTCCTGCGGCGGCTAGGGGCGTGAGGGCGCAAATTTTGCCTCTCCCTCACGCGTTCCGCCTCCTCCTTCGCGATCATTACTGCTTCGCAGAAGGAGTTGACGGCTTCCCAAGCCCTCTCGCTCCGTACCATGGCCTGGACCAAGGCCGGACGCGAGAGATCGCCACCGCCAATCGCCTCCACGAGGACACGGCGGTGCTCCGCCCAAGCCGGGCAGACCTCCACCGTATGCTCCACCGTGTCCTCTGGGCGATCCACACAATGGTGACACCCGGGCGTTTCCTCCCGCCTTATCCGGAACAGGAACCTCCCGAAACAACTGTGTCCGGTGAGGGCCTGCGTCAGGCGGAAGGTGAGGACGCCGTGGCGCCACTCTAGCCACTCCTCAAAGAGGGGACTTATCCACCTGTGCTACCTGGGCTTACACATTTAAATGTAGGAATTTTACACAAGGTGACAAACCCGGACCCTTGCTCGACGAAATGCCAGTCCGCGCCGTAACTGAGCCTGTAGCTTTAAATTCCCCCCATAATAATAAATATCCAATCTTGATCCAGCCTGTCCCACCTTGCTGTCCACCTCCCAGTGACGCCCTATGCCGAGGTCCGTACCTCACAGGAGGTGCACATCGCAGTCACAGTGTGCAGTCGCTTAGTCGCCCTGGTTGGAGGCTTTGAGTCCGCTTAAGACAACCACAGGATAGTCCAGTTAAGCAGTCTTGTATTCTTTCTTCTGTGGCAGTGACGACCTCCCAAGGTCAACTGCGAGTTGCCATTGTCAAAAAAAATATAATAACAGGGTGACACAATGGACGGTCTTATCGCTAAAAGCGATCTTCTGTATACACATAGATAGGATGGTATTTATACCGATAAACGGTGATGTTACTTAGAGTAAAAGTGGGAATGGTGGCGCCCATAATACACGAAGGTTATAGTATACAGTATACTCGAAGGGTTAGGCAGAGGTGTACCCATAGTACACCCACCTTTCGCCGGTTATGTTTTTAAGTCCCATGTAACGGGGAGCGAGCTTATTACCGCCCTTACTGCAAAAAAATAAGAGTGCTGTCAAAATCATATTGCTACCATGAACCTGTGGTTGACTGTACATCGTATGAATACAGAGAAAATAAAAAAAAAGGTTTTAGTCACTTGGGGCCTGCCTGTATACCTAGCGCCTTTCTGATGTATTTGATTGTATGAAGAACACGTGGTCTAACGCATATTCTTCAAAGTAGGAAAACCAAGTGATTCAAATCCCAAAACAAATACATTTAATATAATATATAATAATATGGGACAACATCCACACATTTACATTCAAATCGATGAGTTTGATAGTGAATTCAGTCTCTAGTTGTTCAGTTGTGTTTCCCTAAGGCTGAGTGGTAGAAAATAACTTAGGCCTTTGTATAGTATTTTCTTTTTACTTGTGCATAAAGACTAAATAAATAAATAAATTCAGTGTTAAGATCAAAATCGTAACTCATGCCCAAAGTTAAAAAACTACGTAATTATACATTGCACTCATAATGATTATGTATGCACTTAGAATAATACCTAGTACCTATACGTGTGAACTGCCGACCCTGTGAAGTTAACAGTTTGTACTAGAGTTACGGCCGAGTAGGAATTCAGTTAGACTACGTAACCAACTCTGCAAACAATTTTTACTGTAAAAACAATCACCTTTTATCTGCTGTATTCGGGTACAGAACCTAACGACTGCAAAAATATTAACGTTTATCTTTAGGCCGAAACATAGACATCATTTAATTTTTTAATCCTCTAAATTAACCAGGGTCATACGGATAGGAGATCGATATTGTTATTTAATACGTAAACATAGAGATAGGGAGGGGCTTATGGCCATGTAATAACAGCCGCACGGCTCGATCCAGGTCCAGCTACGCTTGCCGCATTTGGTCCGTGGTTGGCTGATCATCTTTATATAGGTACCAAGACCTCTCCGTTCCTCGGACACGACTGTCATTCGTGGATCATTGACAGTCGTCAGAAACCCGAAATTCTGGCAACCAGTCTTACCAAGGGGTATCGTAATTACCCAATTGTTGGGTTGTGAAGGTTAGATAGGTAGTGGTACTGGTCAGCTGCATCCAGTTAGACTGGAAGCTGACCCCATGATAGTTGGGAAAATGCTATGATGACATAGAGAAAGAGACTGTTGGTCGTTCTGAGGACCTTTCACTTTAATGACGCTTTACATTGAAGTTTCCAAGCTGTCTACCACTATGTTAGTAGGCGTTAAGTCGTAAGATATCTTGTATCATTTGAGTACAGTTTGCGTGAACAATGGTCTTGAAGAGACCCGACACTAACTGGCCTATAAGATCGAGCGGCAAGGTAGCACAATAGAGCATTATTCACCGATTGTAATCCTATCAGACTTGTTAGGAACTGTGTAAGTTGAAGTGACTGCAAAATAGCATGGTTATGATTTATGAATCTTGCAGATTGTAGATTTAGTTTAAATTCCATTTCCATTTTTACCCCACAGCAAAGAAAGGTTATGTTTTATCCATGTAGAATTATCACGAGCATTTATTTTGTCGCCTTTCAAACTGTATACTAAATGATATTATTCCAACATTTTTAAGTGCATTCAAGGCTGCTATTACCGTAGGGCCTAAAATAAAAAGATATATTTCAGCAGCCTTTTCAAAAAAATATTTTTTAAGCTTCAAATTTCTTTCCATTTAATCCTTGAACGAATTCGCTTATGGTCTGTCGAACAGAGAAAAAAAAATATTTTGCCCACGTTTTGAACCAGTTTTCCATTATGAAAGCTTTCAGATTTGCAGGTCATAGCCATCTACTACAAAATCTATATCTATATACTAGTAATAAAGCTGAAAAGTTTGTTTGTTCAAACGCGCTAAGCTCTGAAACGACCAGTCGGAATTGAACAATTCTTTTTGCATTTGATAGTCCAATTCTAGAGGAAGGTTATAGACTATTTAATTTAGAGCCGACCAAAAAGAAAACAAGTCAGAAAGAACGCTAAGCGAAAACGAAATAACAGCGCAGGCGGGCGATGCGATTTGACGCGGTAGGTCGGGGGAACAAGACATTTTACGCGGACGAAGTGGTGGACAGAAGGTAATTTCTTCGATAAAACTTCACACTACTACACAGTTTATAGCTACATTACCTGTCTAGACAGCCATCTCTTCATGATTCGTCGGTTGGGGTCCAAGATGAGCACGTCGATAGCTCGCCCGAACGCCTTTAGCTCCGTGTTGATAGGTATCACACGGAAACGAACTGAAATAGAGCTTTGTTGTACACTTTGTATCCAGCGAAAAGTTGTTTCGATTTCTAATTAAAACCTGTAATAGTAACTGTCTAGGAAAGTATTTATCATCACCCCTGAAGGGACAACACATAATTTAAAATAATAGGAATGTACTAAGATTTGGCTAGTTTTTTTTTTGTTGTTTTGCCTTATAAAGTGATAGCCTTATTTTAGCTTGTATGTAAAACAACGTCATAAATACAAAGGTATACCGAAAAGCAGTTGTTTTTTAAACCAATATTTACATATATATATATATTTAGTATCTTCAATGTCTTGTAGGTCAAGTCCACAGGGCGTATAGCTTATGATGCATCTCTGCATTGCATCAAGATAGGCAAGTTATTTAAAGTTATGTTATCTCATGAATTCAGTTATTTTAATAATCCATATAAGTCCAACTACATACATTTGTTTTTTTATTGATGTTGTGTAACTAGATTGTTGATACCAAATGTTAGACAAGCGCTAATCCTGCCGAATAATTGTCATGAAGTTTGGCAGGTTTATAAAATGTGTACAAGTGTTTGCTCTTTTTCTGTTTTTTAACTTAGTACTTAGTTCAAGTTGTATTCCTTTGTACTCACAGGAATACGACTTGTAGATGAAAATAGGTAGGTATGTTGTTTTTTATTTTTTCTCTCACAAGTTATTTATGGCTGTTAGATTAGCCAGGTCTTTTCAAAAACATTTAAATACTTACCAGTTTGACCCTGCATGTAGACAGGTTTGTCCATCTGTATGAATATGGTCATGAACCGTCTGGAGAAGGAAAGCTGCGATTCGTTGACGAAGGCGCGGCCTCCGAACGGCGTGTCCAGGTACAGGCCTTCCACGCGGAGCTTGTAGTCACCTGGTACTGTTGTTGGGGGCACCTGCAGGACATAAGTCAGTTAGAACTATGGTATGTTCCAAAAGAATCTGATGAAAGTGTAAACAAACCTCTTTCAGGTCAAATTCTTTCACAATCACTCACTAAAATATTATTATTATTCATCTGTATTTAGAAGTTTTCAACTTTATATTGAGATATAAAGTTGCTGTTAAGTAAGTGGTGAGCCACTTTTTAACACGGTTTTATTAGCTTGGTATGTATCTATGTAACGCAATTTTTGAACTCTATTTTCATACCCTTCAAAACGTCGGATTGATTTGAAACTTCGCACACTTATCAAGGGCCGATGACGATGCAATAATTTAAAAAAGTTAAATACAAAATAGTGAAGTATAAGTTATATATAAAAAAAAGTTATTAGTTTAAATGTGTATAGAATCGAGGTTATATCGTTGACCGTACACAATGCTTGCGGTAAACGATTTAATATCAAAACTCGCACACACACACATGCACATACAACCGTATAAAATAGAAAGAGACAGTAAGAAAGAGAAAGACAGGAAGGTTGTAAGCCGCGTAAGAACTTCATGAATTTAAAAAAAACAACAAAAACATGTTTTTGTTAGTTAGCCGCACTAAAATATAGAAAATAAATAATAAATTTCAAAAAACAAAATAAAAACGCTATTGTAAATAACCGAACTAAAAAGTAGAAAATAATTAATTGTGATTAACAAAAAAAAAACAAAAATTTGTGAAAAGGCGTGTGGGGTGCTTTATCAGATATTTTCATGATGACGCTATTTTTACAAATACATATTCACAAAAATATTTACAACAATCGACATCAAGCACCCCACGCTATTTTACATTTTTTTTTTTTTTTTTGTTAAACACTATCTTATTTTAAAGTTATTGAAAATTATTTTCTACTTTTTAGTTTAGTTAACTACAAAAGCATGTTTTTTTTTAAACAAATATTTTTCCAAAAATAGTTATGGTTTGAATAACATTATTTAATTGTAATTATAAAATTAGGGACGAAAATTAAAGTTATAAAATTAACTTCAATAATAAGTGTCAAATGAAAAACATCTTTTAAGATGATCAACAATTAGAATTTAGGGTTTAAGTATTCAAAAAATCAAATAAAAGAACTCAGTTTGTTACACTGCAAATGGGCATCCAGTTACGTTTTCTGATCTATTTGTACATTTTCATCTGATACTTTTGGAACGGACCATAAGGTTTTAAATGACGGCAACATTTTAAAGACATAATTATTTTACATTGAAGTGAAGTACCTACTCCAAAAGTATTCAAAGTCGTGCTATCTCGTTGTTTTTCCATATTTTTCTTTCTTATTTTCTTTATTTGCCTACAGCTGTGGGGTGTATACGTCCCGTTTCGTTTCAAGAGGAAGTTTTACTGCAGTTTTAGCTATCTCTTTACTATGATATTAATTTCAACAAATCATCTATAGTTGGTTGAGAAGAAATGGGTCTTGGTAGACTGACCTATGAATAAAAAGATTGAAAATAATTTTTCACCGATTTCAGAGAATAATGTATTAAGATAGCTTACCCTCATGTTCAATATTTCTGGAACTCCTTCTTTCACTCTCTGGTTTACATTGGTAATTTCCACTCCATTGCAAGAGATGGAGGCTCTGATGGTCATTTGCATGCGAGCTTGAAGAATATTAGCCGATATCTTGTAGATCTGGCCTGGTCTCACCATTCTAGATGCCACTATGAAGTATGTTCTGTGAAAATTAAGCTTAAATGTAATATTTATTTATTTTATTATTTATGAACACACAGTAAAATAGACACAAATACCACATAATAATATTGAGTACTGCTTATTTCTTCCAGCAGACCTTAATAATTGTGTATATAAGTCTTTATTTTTATTATATTTTTTTTTATTGCTAAATGATTTTATTTCTGTAAGTAGGTTTGTACAAACACTTTTACACATCAATCATATTTTAAAAACTAGATGAGGTTGGCGTTTCCTATCTGACTACTCTGAGAAGAAAGGCCGAAACAAACTCAGAGGTCACAGTCTCTTTTAAAATCCAGACATAATCTTGGTCAGATCATGTGAAGACCATGTAGATTGGTGTCTGAAACGGTCTTTTGAGGAAAAACCATACAGATTGAGCGGACCTGTCCAGTCAGTGCATGCATTTGTCAGTAACCGTGCAGCTCAACTCAGAACTTAAGGAGCACAACAATTCGACAAACAATACCAAAGAAAGGTCATTTGGGTAGGTCGCATAAATGACTCAAGCTGCCAGTGCTCATATTTAAAATGTATATTGTAGAATATTGATGTTACAAAGCTGTTACACATAATATGATGTTCATAATATTCTGCTGTTTCCAGCATACAAATATTTCAGGGAATTAAAATTAAATGTACATGTAAAAAATGTTTTTTGTTAAATTATGAATTTAAGTCAGACACAGCAGGACTTGGCTGTCTTTTCAAGAAACGTAAGATTAACTTATGTTTGGTAAATTATTAATTTAAGTCAGACACATAGCAGGGGTCAGGATTAACTGTCTACTCAAGAGATGTAAGATTAACTTGTGGTTAAACTGAAAGGCATGGAAAAACCCAATTTGTTAATATTATTTATAACCCAAGATTTTGGGTTTAATTAATTGCAGTTATTAAGGGTTAGATTATCTATCAAAGAGCAAATACTTTTACGCACCAGTGTATGGCAAAATTGTTTTGCCACTAAAAAACAGCAATGGTGACTTGTTAGGCTTAAGTATACTACCAAAAGGAAAATAAACTTACGCCTCATTAATGATGACACTCTCATGTTCCAAAGGAGCACCTTTAAACGCAGTACTGTATGTCCTGCTGCTATCCCAGGCAGGTCTTGGAGTATTTTCAGGAGTGTACTGGTTCAGATTGTAGTTCACATCTTGATTCCGGTTCTCAATCTGATTGAACCTCTGTTCTGGGCTACGATTTGTATCATATTGACTACGATTTGGATCATATTGGTTCCGATTTGGGTCATACTGACTCCGATTTGGGTCATATGGACGACTGGGTTCATATTGTTGAGTCGGATTGTTTTGGTTACGATTCTGATTCTTCCTGTTTGGATCATATGGGTTATCATACTTTGGGTCAGAGTTGAGGTAATCGTTTGTGGGGTTAGTTTGTTGAACATCTGGATTGTATGTTGGTGGTGCATAATCTTGTGATGTGCATAATTTTAATACTGTTGTTGATAGTATGTATGTTAATATTAAGAGATTCATAATTCAGTCTTTGATTTTGTCTGCCTGTAACAAAAATTAAGATTGTAGAGACATCAGAAGTTAAACGAACAATTTTTCAAATTGTTCGTTTAACTCAACGTTAACGGTCAAAACAACATATTAAAAATAACTTGAATATCAGCTGCATTTTGTTGTTCAGTTATTTCAGAGGAACAACCTGTTTCTTGTAGTAAGTACACCGTATTCTGATATTTTCCTAAATCTGGTGCAGTCCATGATTAGAAAAGTAGTATGTACAGGCTACCTTTACTTATAATGAGTTACTAAAGTACGAAAGTAAACAATACTTGTTTAATTTTAGCACAATGAAGGGCCATGCATGCATGACAGGTAATTTTAGCAGTGATCCAGCTTGAGCTGAAGCTTGGACTAAAGTATTAAGTCAAATCTGCTGGTTTATGTTAGCAATATATATAGAAGGCTTATGGAAACTAATTAAAACAAAAACATTGTCAAGCTTCTTCAAAATGTTAAGTATATTGGAGCGTACTAGCAGTTGTTGAAGTTAGTTTAAATTCAAGATTCGAATTAGAAACAATCGTTACCCAACATAAACACCGACTATTGTCATTTAAAAGGTCAGTTAATTACATAACACCGGTCACTTAAACAAAATTATAAATCAATAAGTAAAGATAGAACGAGTTTAATACTCGATTAACCTTAATTTTAATTTAATAATAAAGTTAACAATTCTCTTAACCTGAAGTTAACGCCCATGGATTCTCCGCTTTTATATTTTAAGCAAAGAACACAACCACATTTGCACTAAAACTTCACTTTACTACCCATAAACACAAAAACTCACTTAATTTGAAAGAAATTCATTTAAAATAAGTTTAATTCAAATAAATAAACAAGAACGTTAACAACGTCCCATTACTCACTTCATTCAAGAAAATGCGATTGTCGCGCAGCCGCACTTCACCACGCCCGGCTAGTGCGAAAACCGTTATGTTCCGTTAATGTTTTAACGTTATCGTAAATACAACTTTTATACATGCAAATTGAAATAAAATGTTAAATGTGATGCGCTTTTGGGAATGCATTAATCTGATGACAGTAAATAAGTTGTTTCCTAGTTTCCTCCAATTATTTATTCTGATTCTGATGTATTTAATTGTGGATTTATCGTATTGGGTGTTTTTTCCTTGTCTGTGGTAAAAGGCGTTTAGTTTAAAAAAATCCTAATCTCATTTTGAATATCAGATAAAGTTTGCAGTATATGGTAAAATAGGAACAGTTACCTACCGAATGTATATTATTGTCTTTGTAACCATCAACGCCAACACCATCACTCGGTAGCCGAGCGAGGCGTCTCCATGCTGTACGTATCTACCATGTGGTATCTACGCATGCTTACGGTGTCCCATATTACTTACCTATAAGCGGTGTCCACCATACCCAGTTGGTATCAACATCCTTACATTTTGTACAGTAACGATAGTCTAATAAGTCAATCTTCTATAAATTCGTTTTCAGGTACTTTATTATAGTTACTTTATAACAGGTTTTCCACATAGCGTGGGTACGGTGCTCATCAGTTTTGAGATTTTAACGTACTGTCTTACTATGGCCAAATATTTATAGTGCTTTTAATGTACTCTGTGATAGTACTTACTAATTCTATGGGCGAAATAGCGTTTCTGGCGTGTTTGTAATCTGTATCTACTAAATTATCTCGATCGATCCTTTTCATTTAGATTTTATCATCACTGCTTTCTTTGCATTTTCTACCAAAAGCCAACGCCACCGGCATGTTATGGGAAAAGATTATAATCGTAGCTAGCAGTTCAACGATAATGTGATGTAAAATTGTAAATTACATTCATGTATTGGCTTATAGAAAAGGCCACAATCCGATTTCTATAGATGTTAGGGTTGCTAACCCTAATATATAATATAGTATCCTACCCTACCTATATTAAAGGCCTAAATACTGTACCTATTTAATTAAAAACAATATATATTATATTTAATAGGCGAATGTGATATTACAGACCGTATGCGTTATGCGCGCATAACTATGTTGAGTCCTCACTACGGTATGGACTAATGATGTGGGGAAATAGTACTGACCACAATAGGGCATTTTGTCGCCCAAAATAAATGTTTACGAGCTCTATACGAGATTCCCTCTGACGAATCATGTAAACCAATATTTAAAGAGCTTGGTTTGCTACCGTTACCTTCATTATAATATGTATATGAAGCATGCATGCTCGTTCAAAAACACAAAGAACTATTATTAAAACAGCAGAGGAAGTAAGCTCTCGAAGTCGACGTGACCAATTTGGTCTCTAATAATGAGTAATGATACAGACTTGTGCTAGATGTGCTACCTCGATCAGCGAAATATAATAAAAAGTAAAAGTCTCTGACTATGAATGTAAGTACGTCTCTTTAATAAATTACCAAAATTTTTTAAAATAATAAATTGTAAATTAATTAAAATCGAAATATTTTTAACAATAATTTCTATATCATTAATTATATTTTTTAAATGAATTCAATGTAATATATTTCAATGTCTTAACGTATCATTAGTAAGTAAGTTTGCATGCTTTGGTATTAATATTTTAGGTCGAACAACCTATAATATTTCTTTTTTTTATAACACCTTGTATACCATGTTTTACGCAAATAAAAATATCATATCTTATCTTCTTACTTCAGCTTCTATGTAGGTACTTAGGTACTGAGCGCATCTTTTCAGTGATGAATACAAAATGGCGAGATGACCGCAATAGGGCCAGTATTAATCTCGTAAAAGGTGTAATTAAGGTATTTTGTAGCCATAATTTATTTTTAGAGTATACTATCAACCTGTTAGCCTGTAAGCTCAAAGTACAGGCTATAATTATTTGTTTGTTCGCACACCAACTATATTTTTACAGCCATTTGGCTTCGAAAATATTATACTGGAGTTTACTCGAATCGTTTCTTAAAAATAGCGCACGGTATGAACAATAGATGGGTAATACAAAAAGTGAAGCCGTAAGCCGTTATGGTTTTCCCTCTGAGCATCTCATAGCACTTTCCCACAGAGTACTTTTATTCGCTTTCCGCTCCTGGGCGCCACAGTATAAATATGGACAGTATGGAAACTAGGCCTATTTGTTGAAATAATTACCTACGCTCCATGGAGCTTGTCACATGTAATTATCTAAGTGGCGGTAGTAATTTCTTTTTTAGCCGGTAGTGACGTTAAAATGGCAATTCAAAATGGCGGCTGCAAAAATTGTCAAATTATCGTCGTGTCGTTTTCATAGTTTTCGAGAGTGCTAAAGCCGTTAGTGAGGTATAAAATTATATCCAAGATGCTATAAATAATTTATAACTAATATTTTTTTTTTCGTTCGACCCTATTTAAGATTTAAATTTGACTCACGTTAGTTACTACCTGCCACAGACTACAATATTAGTAGGTATAGGATACTACCTGCATAAAATCCATTCTCGTACTCCATCGCAGGTGGGCATATCGTGGGCGCCCCCGAGCTTGCGCATGTGGTTGGCTGTGAAACTAGCCGTGATAAGTGATCAATCAGTCGCTGTTGTTGCTAAAATGACTTACAGTACTGGTACTTGCGGTTTGATCACACCTTGTTTGCGTAACATTTCGAAATTCATAGGCGCAGCGTAAGCATCCGCTGAAGCACAGAACCGGTCGAATTGGCGGTGCTTGGGGGAGGCCTAAATCCAGCAGTGGACGTCATTCGGCTGAAATGATGAGGCGAAGCGTAATCTCCTTGCTTTCCGTAAATTGTCATCACGTATTGTGTACAACATTATACAGGCGCACTATTTGTATGTACTTGATAGTACCTATCATTCATAGTGTTTGATATAAGTACCGTCAACCGGGTTGAATAGAGACGAAACTTTAGAAGGGATTTTAACCTTGAAATAATATAGTTTTTTTGTCAAAAAGGACACTAATATATTATAATTAACGATTAAGGTCGAATTTCACCAAACTTTTATACCTAGAGTAAGTCTTATCCTAAGAATAAATTTTGAATTTTTTGACAGTTTTTCCATACTGGAACTGTCAGACGTCCATTTTATTCCATGGATAAAAGATATCTGACTTTGGTGAAATCAGTTCTAAGTGCCCTAATTGGGATCAAACTAAATTATTTCAAGGTTAAAATCCCTTTTAAAATTTCGTTTCTATTCACCCCGTTTGACCGTTACTTAATTGGTAACCCTTTAATATACGTACCTATATTACCTATGTTGCAAAAACGCCCAACACAACTGCGCAAGAGCCTAACCGCCCGAGACCTAATTATTATTGTGTAGTGCTTGGGGTTATCCAAATTCTGTAAGGTCAGGTTCTAAGTAAGGCTATCATTTTCGTATTTACTTAAAACATTGGGATTTATTGGGGTTTAGAGTCAAACTAAATTAGCAAGTGCAACTTTACTGACGTGATTGGTGTCGGTTGTGCGACCCCCGGGTGTCCAACGCGCATTGTACATTTAGTATTTTATCTATGGCATCAATGATCTAGGTATATTTTTATAGAGATCATGTAGTCCACACACGACCCATATTTTGCCAGTTTTAGGTGTCGAGCCTGTTGCCAAAAACCGGGTACAAAAACACTGCTACTGATAAATTCCTAATGGGTAAACCCAAATATCATTTTAGCACAACTGGGGATCGAACCCAGGATTCCCTTGCGCAGTGCGTCGCGCTTGCGCCCACTAGAACAGCAAGAAGTTTGCGTAACATAACCAGTCTGCTATGTCCAGAAGTGGATGTCTTTCGACTGAAATTATTATGTTATCTAGTCTTAAAAAGTTTTAGGAAAGAAGATAAGTAAAAGTGCATCCCACTGAGGCAGGAGGGATTCCATCGAGTCTGATATTGGTAATTAATGTTGTTCAAATCTTCTAAGGTAAAGAACGTCTGTAATCCCCGAAGGGAAAGCCAGAGGTGTATCTAAGGTAGAACATCATTTCGCCAGTTATGACTTATTTTTAAGTCCCATGTAATAGGGGACGACCCTCTATTAAGACTACCTAAGTATACATAATAAGGTGAAGAACTGGAAAATTTAATTCCAAAATGCAGGTTATATGGGGTGGCGTGTGTTGGTAGTTAAATAGGTTGGTGTGCGCTGGTTAAGTAGGTAGGGTAGTGTGTACAGGTTAAATAGGTTGGTGTGCTGGCTACGTGAAGTCGTGCGCATGTTATAAAATGTTTTGTGAAGATTATGACGTGTAGAGAGTAGGTATGTTCGTCTTCCGACCATTTGATTGATTTCGACTTCCCAAAACTGCCACTGGGCGAATACAGCATCAGGAAGCTTGTGGTTGTGCCTACATCGTTCAGTGTCGTGAATGTTATTTTCTTGGCGGTCAGTGGTAGGGTTGTTCTTGGTTACCACCTATGAAGATGAACATCATCTTCATAGGTGATAAATATATGTATACAAGGTGAAACCAGCATCCAAATATGTACTACGCAAGATACATGCAATTCAGCATTATGCAATGTAGGTACTAAAGTGAACTAATGATCTACAACAAAAGCTCATTTACAGCAGATCGAGGACGGCAGATACTTACATGTGTTGACCAAAATAAAGGCAAGTTGTTGATGGCCAAATTGTTTTCTAAAAATACTTTTTTTCTTTAAATTGTGTCATCTGGGTATCACACCAATACACATGTCGTGTAGGTAATAAAAACAATTCGAATGTATGTTCTAGGTATGGTTGAAGGATAGGTATTGCCCTCTTGTTCGGTCAATTGATTTGAGCTCAGTAATGTGATTTAATCTAAATTCAAATTATTACACTTGGGAGATTTAAAGCTATTAAAGTGTGTTCGTGTTGTGAGCACATGTTAACAGTCAGAAATATCTACGATACTAAAAACATAGGGCAAGATGAAAACTTGTAAAATAATAAGGCAAGATTTTATTATTTAATCATCTCCCACTGTTAATTGAGTAATCATTATACATTTCAGTGTATTACAGAGAGGCACAATGACAGGGATAACAAAATAAAAAATGTTTTGATTGATGAAATTCTAATTAACCACTGAATTCTCCACAAGTTAGCAGGATCTCATAAACAAAGGAATTGATCAATAAAAATAAATCACGCGAAGTGATAGGATGTAAGATTGAGACTCGTCGGATCGCATACGATCGCGTAAGAACAACTGTATAACAAGACGGACGAACAAGAGAGTCCAGTAGGGGTTCGGGTCGCTCCGGGGCCTCCACTCTTCATATTGAAAACTCATTATGTACGCCAGCATCCAATTTATCTTTTGTCAAAAAAATCTGTACAAAATATATTAAATATATACTCTGTAATGCTAAAAACTGTAACGCTACCTCCTCAATAGTTCAATCACGGTTATTAAATGATTTAAAACACAATAACTCGTTCACGTCGTGCAAGAACAAACATTAACGTATCGACGAGCGCCGCCGGCGCTCGCGCGGCGGGGAGACCTATATACAAGTCAACATTTTAAAAATAATCATACACCTCAGTCTGTCACGTGAATACCGCTGCTGCATCTGATTTATAATTCCGTTGCATTAATTTCATACAGTCGTGTGGTCTTACGATCTAGTGTCGCATATCGCGTCCTTTGCTTATCGTCCGTGCGTGGCATCATAATATACATAGTTTATTTTATATATAGGCAGTCGCGACGAGGCGTGTGTTAGTTCCGCTCCTCATCGCAGTCGCGGGAGATGTGTCCGGGCTTTCCGCACACGTAGCAAGTCTTGGTGCCGTCGGGGCAGTTGCGGGAGATGTGGCCGGACTTGTTGCAGTTGTAGCAGGTCTGGTTGGAGCTCTCGCGGCCACCCTCGGGGCAGTTCCGTGCGATGTGCCCGGTCTTGTTGCAGTTGTAACACGACGGCTCGTCCGGGCTCTGCGCGCACTCGCGCGCTATGTGTCCCGTGCCGTTACATCTGCACCACACAAAAACACGAACGTTACATATTATAGCCTAAAAACCTGAATAAAAATGTCATTATTAGATATTTGAATAAGACAGAAAGGTCGATGACAAGTTAATTGGACACGTGTGTCGCCAAGGTCAAGGCCAACAGTTCAACGTGTCACGATGAACTGATGAGCATTAGTGGACACACTACACTTTCTCTATGACCTCGATACTCAGGCCTCTACAATACATCAATCAGTTATTGATTGCGCCAGAAACATACCATGCTTTTTTACAGGTTGAACAACTACTACTACCAACTACCTAGTTGGTAGAAGTATTTTAAATCCCTATATAAAATAGTTTTTTAGGCGAAAGCTCTTCAAGTGGTGATTTCCGGAGATTCGAACTAAAAACGAATAGCAAAGAAACATCAGACGATTCTCTTTATCGAAACTAGTTTTATATATGATCCAATGATAAACCGACGTGACTCGGATAAGAATGGCGGTTAGCTAACGTGCACTCAACGTTACTTAAACACGCCCTGCATGGAATAGCCGCTAAGTTGGTAGGCGTAACTGACGAAAGGCTTGTCTCGAGTGAAACTAGTTTAAGCTAGCGTATTGATTTTATTGAGTTTCTGTACCGAAATAGTGTAAATTGAAAAGTCAATCGATGAAACATGGACTATCAAGTTTTAGTAGTGTTTGAATTTTAACACTATATCAGTTTTAATGAGATGCTGAACTGTTCAGATATTCCTTTCACGCGGATGCGAATGGCGCGTGGCACTTGTTTCCTCGTGGGCACACGCTACGCCGGCTCGGCGATACGCGTGTGAGTCGAGCCGCTCAAAAGTGACCACTCATGCGTAACGAGCCAATGGAGATACTTCCATGTCTACACGAAACACGTATCGTTTGAAGTGTCGTTAACCTATAGCAACGCTACAACTAAGAAGCTTGTTTGATTTACGCCACTGCTTCAAGCAACCGCTCTGGGCGGTTGAGCAATGGGTCACCGATCTTATGTTTCCCCATCGACTCGCCGTGCAGACCGAACATTGACCAAGAAAATGTAGGGATCGGAAGGCATTTTCAAAAGGCAGAAAAAGTGTATCCTGTTTTTAACTTTTAGACCCGTGATCGTATTTTCGTTGAGTCTAACAATATAATATAAAGTATGCGGCCTCCTCTGGTTGTACGGGAAGTTGATCGGATGCTATTAACTTAATGAGGACTTGAGACAATATTAACCTGTAGCAACGGTCGGCCTCCTCCTTGCAATCACGCGCGAAGTGTCCGGCGCGGTTGCACTTGAAGCACTTTTCACGCTGGCGGTTGAAGCCAGAGTCGCGAGCACCCTGCACTCCTCCTCCCTGGGTGCACTCGCGGGCGAAGTGCCCCGTCCGGTTACACTTGTAGCATACGCTCGAACTCATTGTCTGGAACAATAGGATGCACTCCGTTGATCACACTCTTATCACTAACATAACGGTACCTCTACGAGAACACAAAAAATCAACTTTAACTTGAAAATACGCAGCAGGCTGTTAATTTTCCAATAATTTGGAATTATACAAATAAAGATAAAATTAAACATTGTAAGATGTGACAAAAAAACACGTTTTGGGGCAAAACATTTATTCAGTAAACATTTTGACCTTGTAATAATGACCTTTATAAAATACGGTCATTTGCCTTGTCTATCTCTTTCTCATCCCCTTTTCGAGCGATAAGTGTAACAGAGATATCAAGTTTAATTATTTGCTCACAAGTTCCGCTGACGTGACGACCCTGAGGTTGATAGCGCGCTTCATGTGCCAAGATCATGGCAAATTACGTACGATTGCTCGATTGTCACCAATTGACTCGCGGCAAACATTTTGATCGAGACGTTAAAGGGAGGCCCCCGATACGATGCAAAACAATTGAGAACGTATACGTCGCACATTCCACAAGGTCTGTTGACTTGGGAGTATTTTAGCAGCAGCTATTTAGTGACGGGACGAAGCTGAATGAGTAATATTACAATGATGAAGCACTACAACAGGAAAACAAAAACTTTCAAGATAATTTTTTCTTGCAAGTTTGTATCTTAGCTTAGAGTATTAACACTCTTGTGTTATCATAACATGGCTCAGAGAAAGTGTTTCGAGTATAACCAAGCTATGGCTTGAATTGGATCAACAGAACTAAAATAGGTCAGCCCAAGTGCATTATGTAATCCTCAGAGGGCAAACAAGGCTTTATAAGACACTACATGTACTTACACTGATTCAAGTACCTACTATGTATCGACAATACGATGACGTATAATATTATTCTTATTTGAACATATGGTAGCAAACTTGTGTACATTTCAGCTAAACAATAAATTATAGAAACCTTAGTGTTAGAAGCACAAGTATTACGGCCGACCTCGACATGGCGACACCTTTCTTTGGCCTCTAAACTATTGATCAACATTATAGCAAGACATTATTGAATACACAGTTTTATTTGCATAATCAATAAGTTTTATTTGTATAATTAATCCCGATCGGCAACATTTTCGCTTATGTAGGAACAAAATTTTATTAAAAAGAGGTAAAACGCGAAAAATATTTAAACATGTTTTTTTTTATTAACTCTTGGGCCATCTTCTAATGTTTTTTTAAACTAGCACAATATAAAACCTCTAGGTCAACATAACACGGCGATAAACTGTGAGCAGATTGTAGAGGGGGGAGAGTGAAAGCTGCAAGTGGGAAAGTCATTAACTTGTAGCAATTATGATAACTAGTGTATGTAAAGTCACTATGTAAATAGCTGGTTCACAATTATGTACCCAACATGTAATAGCAGCTCCCAGGAGAATCAAGATTTGTTTTGTTAAGTGTCCATTAAGTAAACTGACTGCTTTTTGTGGGGAAATAATTTGTACATCTATTTTGTTACAAAGAGGTTCAGATCTAGAAACAAGCACCTTTGTAAGAAGATGATGATCTCGATCAAAAAATAAATTAAAAACAAAACAATTAAAAAAAAAAAAAAATGGCTGAGGAAATATTGTTGTTTCTAGAATGAGCTGTAACACAAAGTTAAAAATCTTACCAAGTCTGTACAGTAAATATTTCAAAACATATCTCAAATCAATTAGAAGACAATTTAAAACATAATTACTTTGGAAAAGGATGAATTATAAAAAATACTAAGTCCTACATTAATTTTAGTGTGAAATCTAGTTGGCTGTGGTGCAATTCTATGAAATGAATGACTTTCTAAAGGGTCAATGGAGCAATAATTTGAAAGTTCTAACTGTACTCTTTTAAAAGTGTAACAAACCTTTTTGGACTTATTTGGGAATTGTCCGTAACAGTTTTTTTTTTTAATTTTTATTACTGTTTTTTCTTTTGCACCATATCCAAAGTTCATGTTACAATCTAATTTTATTTTACTACTTAAATTATATACTACAATATGTGGTTTTAGTATTTACTATAACCTGAATTTGACAGAATGAATTGATTAATTGAAATTATTTATGTAATTGTGGGTATTCCCATGTGCTAAATGAATAAAAGTTTTTAGGTGTAATTTATAATGAAAATTGCTCTGCATTTTCAATGACTGTGAAATACACATAATTATAATATTTAGCTTGTAATGTTTGCAAAAAGCTGGCATTTTAACGCTCCTGCTGCCAGTGAACTAATATCGAAGAATTTAAATTCTTAGAAAGCGTATAATTGGAATTGTTCTCCGACTACATTGACTTTCATACTGAGAAATTCTGTGAAAGCCAATTAATCGGACAACAAATATGGTAAGCATTGTCAAGGAAATTGGAAAAACAAGATCTTGGCAGAATGAATTATGTCCTTGAATATTATTAGAACAAGGGTGTTTGTTGAAAAATATACTAATACAGTGTGGAACAATAAAGTATCATTAACCAATGAACATTATTATTATTGAAATGGTGTCAATGAATTCATAAGTACAATAGCAGATAATACAGATGTACTATTTCAATGTACATTAATGAGTCCTTTGTGTAAGCATGTAACAGGTAGGTAGAATAACACATGCTTAGAACTAGACTTGTACTTTTAGGCAATATACGTATTAGTAGTTTCCACATGCTGTTCATAGTGCAGCGATGCGTCATTGTCTTATACCAACAGAGAAAAAAAAGAAAGCTACAAGAGAAGGCATGTTGAATACTTTAGAGCTGATGGAGACCGCAGACTGATGACGGATCAAATCCAGAAATTGCTTTAGCTGCAATTTAACGAATCCAAAAGAATCCCGATAGCATATTTCGAATATAAAATTACCTCAACAGCAGATATGTGTCAGCAACGAGTCACCGTTTGTCAAACTAACCACGTTCAATATACAACCTAACTAAGATGCGTTGACATAAAAATAATAGAATTTCACTTGGAAACACTTGGGGAATTTGCGTCGTTGCTTTATTCGCTGATGAATATAAGAAAACACATCTGTAATGTACGTACGCCGTATATCAGCCTAACCACGTGTAGAGGTACCGGTAGCGCGCGGTTTCACAATCAATGTTGCACTTTTCACTTACCGATTAGTTGTGAAACTTCTTGAGCACTTAAATCACTATTGATTCGATCGATTCGCGATCAAATTTTTAATAAGATTTACAAATAAGATGTAATTTACGATGCTTCGTTTGCAAGGAAGCCAGCCACCATCACTACGAATTCGTAAAAGACATTTTGAGCATAGACAATGTAGCTAAAAAGTTTTTAACGCTTCTCCAACGTGACTAGCGAATGATTTTTAAAATATATTTTTGACTACATTTTTACCGTCAAATGGATCGAAAATACGGAAAATTTGCACAAATAAGATTTTTCAATTGATTTTTCAGTGAAATTATTTAAAAATACATAAATATTTTTTTTCATGCAAATGCTCGCTATTGTCTATGAATTCAGGGGGCTGACCAATGAGAGTTACGGAAATCTTTGTTTCCAACCAATCAAGAATTCCTAATTTTGTTTAGTACCAAAAACGTAGACAGAGTTTCTCTGTCTACGACCAAAAACTGTTTCTAAGCATCATAATCTGTATAAAGAAAACGATTTAGGAAGTCTCAAATTACTGGGAAGTTTCATGAAATCATCACCAAGTTTTAATTTTGTTAGGTTATTCTAGAATTGTCAATTGTCAAGCAAGTTGCACGGTGTTTACAAAACTACGAAAACTATCTAAAAATCCGATATTTTTGAGATAAAAGAGAAGCCAATTTGGTTTCAGGAGTGCCAATGATGTCCACGGAGAAAAGACGCAGCAGCGTTGATAACAATGAAGAAGCTGAAGAGACCGATGGCTGGATAGGGCCTATGCCCGCCGAGGCATCAAAGCCTAAAGCTAAAAAAAGACGAGGTAGTTTTGTGATAAAATCCTTGATTTTCAGAGGGTTTGACACAGTTGCAGATGCTAATCAATATCTTCTACTTTCCAGTGTTGGAGTTTGAATCTCTGTACATCGAGAACCTGCCTACATCTGAAACGTACGAGTTCAGTTACATGCATCGCGATGTGGTCACTCATGTAGTGGTTACTAAGACGGACTTCGTGATCACTGCTAGTCAGGATGGCCACTTGAAGTTTTGGAAGAAACAGGTACAGAACATCAATATGGAACATCTATAAGTTGCATTTTGCCGCCACTACAAAGGATAATTTAAATTTTTTGATGTCTAAGTTTAGTGAAACAATACTCTATTGTTAAAGTTACTATTACAGTTATTCTAAGTAGTACGTATTATTTTTCATTTGGAGTAATAAGCTGCTAAAATAAGACAAAAAGAACTTGCATATCACCACACATTCCAGACAGATTGGCGATTGCAGTTTGTTATAATTTTAAAGTAACTATAACAGTGAACATAAGAGTTAAAAATGCTTCAGAGGCTTTTTGTGCATTCTTGTCGTATTTTTTTATTTCTAGAACTGAAATGTTTCATACTGGTTTTCCAGGAAGAGGGCATCGAATTTGTGAAGCATTTCCGTTGCCACCTGGCACCAATCAGCTATGTTGCTACCAACACCACAGGTACACTGCTCTGTACCGCTTCACTGGAGAAGACTATCAAGGTGTTTGATGTTGTTAACTTTGGTAAGATAATATCTTTAACTGGGTTTCTGATTACCATCATCATCATCATTGGCGTAGCTGTTAAATGTATCAACATAATTATCATCTTCCTTCTGCCCTTGTCCCGTGTTTTTTTTCCATATATTATATCACCTCAAAACCCCCATGGTATCAGCATAATCTAAAGGAATTCACTGCTGAACTCAACCACTTATATTAGTCTGTCCCATCAACATCAGCTATAGCCCAAAGATAAATGAAGAAGTGTTTATACACAGCAGGGCTTGGAACTGGTACCAAAAGTACAGGTTCTGTACTGGTACTTAGTGGTTCTTGGGTTCTAGGTTCGGCAAAACTTTTTTCATATTTAAAGGTATAAAGTTGTACTAAAATCTCTTTGGCAGTTTGGCTGTACTGTTTTGTACATAGATAGAATTCCGGTTTTGTATGTATGTCATCATGTGTTTGTTGTTTGTAATGTCATCTATTTAATGTTATCAAACCCAGCCGGGTTTGATAACATTAAATAGATGACATTAAAAAAAAAAAAAGCAAAAATGTCTTCCCGCCATTTTTCTATTGTTTTTCTGTCTGCCAAAATGAGTCAAATGAGTGCTCATAGTCTTGAATTTGAATATAAAATACGGAAAATCATTTTCCCTGAACTAATATTTCGGTACCTGGGTACCGGTTCCAGACGGGTAACGGTCCTCCACCTAACATAAATGCAGGAACCCAGAGTGTACCACAAATCTCATATTTGTATGTGGAACTGAACGGTTGGCAGCCTTGAAGTTATTTTTCGAATGCCTATTAACCATCCTTATTACTAACTTGTATCTCTTTTCTAACTCTAACTTATGGAAATATTTGTTTGGTTCTAATGGTACAGTACCGATACTGATTAGAAATACCACTAGTACAGGTACTAGATCTGGTACCGCTACCAATAGTACAGGTACTATTCATACTGGTACTGGTATCACACGCAAGACCAATGGTACTGGTTCCCAAAAATACTGGTGCATAATTTCCTCTGACAAATCTGCAGTCTGTTTGCAAACATAACTCCCTAACTATTAGAACTGACTTATACGAAGTTTTATTTAGAAGATTTTCCTTTGGGCAGTAATCATGACATAATCAATGATTACTAAGTTCAGCAAACAGATGATTTTAGTGAAAGAAGCTTCTTGGTGTATTCAGGTGTAGATAATGTAATAAAACTCCTTAGTGACCTTTTAGTGAAATAAACTTCTTGGTGTAGTCAGGTGTAGATAATAATGTAATAAAACTCCTTAGCAACCTTTGTACCCAACTGCCCCAGAAGGAGGGTAATGTTTTTACTACACTTGTTTCAAAGATTGCATTATCTGCTGAACTTTGCTCTCATACTTAATATTTCTATAGTCACAACAACAAGAAATGCCTTTGAAATAATGACAAGATTACCACATAAAGTAAGCAATTATTGTATGATCCTAGTATGTTTGATTCCATGATGTATAAAATCCTACAACAGATATTATACACGGTGACATTTGAATCACAGTTTTGCTAGAACAAACGTTGTTCAGACCATGGTCTACAACCATTCTATAGCATCCAATAGAAAAAAAAACGTCATTGGTTTAAAAAAAAAACACAAAAAAGGCAATGTTAAAAATGTCGGGATTATCGTTACGCACTGTCGTAACGATAATCCCGACATTTTTCATTCACAGAGACACTGCGGCTGCGACGCGCGGCGCTCGCGTCTTGAATGCAATATCGCTACCGTGATGGGTACTTTGATGTTATGGTTAATGTTTCAAACATTATTACACGTTTGAGCAACATAAGACTAATTTGAGAACTCCTAGATTAGATTGTTTTAATAAAATATTTGATGCTGTAGAATGATAGCAGACCATGGTCTAAATAACGTTTGTTCTAGCAAAACTGTGATTCAAATGTCACCGTGTATAATGAAAAAACTTAAAGATCTGTTGTAGGATTTAGAAAATTCTACTAGCTGTACCCCACGCCACGGTTTCACCCGCATAAGTCTCGATCCCGAGGGAATATCGGTATAAAAGTATGCTATGACCTTCTCCAGGTGATGGTCTACAAATGTGCCAATTTTCATCCAAATCCGTTCAGCCGTTTTAGCATGAAAGCGTAACAAACAAACAAATATCCTTTCGCATTTATAATATTAGTTAGAATTATGATACTTGAAGAAAACATTACCACAGATCAATCGTTGTCTTGTTCTGGTCTAGACTTCTTATTCTTTATTTTACAATAGCTTCTGCCCGCGTTTCTTGGTTTTTACTGTAGCTTTCCATTTGTGAAAGAATTTTCGGAATCGGATCAGCAGTTCCGAAGATAACCTCTACATACAAACTCACAAACTTACCTCTATAAAATATTAGTACAGATTAACATAAATAACTTTTATTGTATACTAGCGTCTGCCAGTGGCTTCGTCCACGTGCATATGGATTTCATGCATTTAGTAAAAAGCTGTTATTTTGATATTACAGACGCTTCAATTTTATTTATGTGTATAGATAATGTTGACTGTTATTTGTTTTCCAGACATGATCAACATGATAACCATAGAGTTTGAGCCCTATGTTGCTGAATGGGTGCACTCAGCAGGGGATCCGATTTCTGCACTTGCTATGTATGTATTACTTTTAAACCATACCTAATTTCGTAGATATAGAAAGAAAATGCGTTTTTTTTGCGGTACACATGACGCGTAAAAGGACAAAAACACAAAAAAATAGAAAAGGTTGGGGGAAACATGCGCCCACATGTGTAGTTATTATTATTATTATTACTTACTGTTACTGCTAGCCTGCATCATCCTACTGCTGGGCAAAGGGCTCTCCCCATGACTTCCAGCTCATTCGATCCGGGGCTACAGTGGACCACTGCTCGTTTGTGTTCTCCAGCTCGCCCCGCCTTCGACGGGGTCTGCCGCGATGCCTTCTGGCTGTGTCAGGGCTTCGCGTAGTGGTTATTTTGGCTCTTAGCTCATTGGGTATACGGCAGACGTGGCCAGCCCAGTCTCACTTCAGCTTAGCGGCTTTTTAAGTAACGTCAGTAATCTGTGTTTTGGAATGCAGTGTGGTGTTGTGAATATGGTCTGTCAATTTGACGCCTAGAGTACTGTGCTCCATTGCACGTTTGAGTTTGAACTTTTGTATGTTTGTCAAATGGGAAATGCAAATGGGAAAAATTGCAAATGGGAAGGATGCACGTGACGTCCACATTTATTATTACGTCCACGTTCATTTATTTATTATTATTATTTATTTATTTTAATTGAAACGGTTTTAAACAAATTACGTTAATTATATACAGTAATGTAACACAGCACACATCTTACTTGAATAAAAATAAAAATCTTGAATTTATTCATTCACTGACAGACAACACGCAGTTTAAACCACTGGGCTTAAAATAAGCATGAAAATGTTGTACAAGAGTTCTTTTCATAGCGAAGGTGAGCACTAAAGAAGGATATTTGAAAATTCATTCTCTTAAGGGGTTTAATTGGGGATGAAAGTTTCTCCAGAAGTTCGTAATTTTGCCGATGGAAACCCATCGCTCGCACGGACTGACAACGCAAACCCTAAACCACTGAACCAACGGAGTTGTGTACCCGGTGGGTTCACATCACAGCTTCGTTGTGTCGGATGTTTGTATTATGTTAGTAAATAATTTTTGTATTTTGTTTTGCCTAAAGTTGTTTTGCAGTTTTTTCCTGTATAAGTAGATGATATGAAAAAAAAAATTGTTTGTTAATTTCTATACCTACCCAGAACTCGCAGAACAGAAAGCAAAAAATGTGAGATTGTTAATTTCCTATTAACATGTGCATTTAAATACCTTAGTCTCGTCTACCACAGTAATAAAAGTTGGCTTTCCTACAAAATTCCTCGTTCCTTTTTTCCACCAGCTCAGAGAAAGCCAGCAACAAGATCCACATATTCGACGGCACACAGACGGCGAGCAAGCCTCTGCACACCTTCGAGACCCTTCATCAAGCCACCGTCACCACCATTGCTTACAACCCGGTCTACGAGACAGCTGTGTCAGTAGACAAACAAGGTACAGTCAAAGTTACAGGGAAATCATTTATTTAGATTAGTAGATACAAAGGAATTTCAAAAAAAAATATATAAGAAAATAGAATCGCCCATTTCGAGGAGGCGTATTAAAAAAATATGAGCAGAAAGAAAAACATGTTTCACAAAGTATTTGTAAACATTATTTAGAGAATATGCGAAGATGATATACAGGGTGTTTGGAAGGGAGCTGTACATACGCCTAGGGTAGAAACTAGGGATAGTCTGCTACCTACCCCCGCCCATTATATTGACCTTGGACTCAAGGTTTTTTTTTAATTTATTTTTATTTTTTATTTGACTTTTTTGTGATTTTTTGACTAAAACTACCTGTAGCTCAAAATCTATCCATGGGACCGGTCGGCTAATGGTCTTGTTTTAATCGTTAGAGTCTTAGGGTCCTGCAAAAAAATATTTTACACCAGAAAATTGTGGAGAAGAAAAGTTATGGGGCCTGAAGTACCGTAGTAAGGTAAAGAAATAATTTTAAGGGCAACTTTCTATGGGGTTTAAAAAAAACTAACAGGGTTGGAGTTCTTCTGATTTTTTTAAAACATCCTCAGTCCATGCCCTTTCTAACGATATGCTAAAAGTGTATTTATCACTTTTAGTTTTAAAGTTATTAATTAATTTCCGCAACTAGGGCACTTTTACCACCACGAGTCGACATTTGTAAGACAAATGTAATTTCCAGAATTTAAACCAGTTTGGCCTACAGTTGGCAAATTTGTTGTCTCACTCTTACACGAGAGCAACATGTAAGAGACAAAACATGTCATGTCATGTCTCTTTCGCTCTTGGGTCGACGGGGCCGGGCAGGTAACTCGTTGGGGTCTTTGTTAGTCAGTCGAGATTTACCCATCTTAGCTAACTTACGTACTTGCCGTTACGACGCTCCACTGTTTTCGTTAATTTTGTTGAGTTTGTTATTACTTCGTTTTTGTTAAGTTTTGTTATTTGTTACCTTGTTGTTGGCAAAATGGCTGGATTTACCAGTGAAGAGTACACCGACATGCTGGTGGTGTATGGAATGGCTGATTGCAATGGGCGCGAGGCACGGAGGATTTATCAAGAACGGTATCCTAACCGGCGAGTGCCTAACCACCAAACGTTTGGCTCAACTTATCGGCGTCTGCGAGAAACCGGAAATTTAAATTTCCGGGAACCAGCCGTGAACAGATTTCAACCAAATTTGGCTGCGGAAGAACGCATATTGGCTGAATTTGAGGAAGATCCGACCAGAAGCGTAAGAACCGTAGCCCGGACGCTTGGTTTAAGCGTGTGGAAAGTCTGGTCGGTTCTTCGCGAAAATGGACGTCATCCTTTCCACTACACCCCTGTTCAAGGTAATTTTTTACATAAAGTTTTTGTTTTTAGCTCTTATGTAATGAACTAGCATGTGAATTTCATAGGCAATTTTTAAATTAACATGAGCATGTGTGTGAGAGAGAGAGAAATGGAAAGACAGAGATAGCAATCAATGTTACATAGCTACTAATTCATAAGGAAACCGCTAACGTTGATATTTTTATTGTTTTAGGCTTAGAGGATAACGACAATGCAAGAAGGGTGGAGTTTTGCCGCCACTTGCTCCATACGGACGTGGAAGATATTAATTTTTTACGGAGTATTCTCTGGACTGACGAGTCCAAGTTTGACAAGGAAGGAATTGTAAATTACCACAATCTCCATCACTGGGCACCCAGAGATCAAAACCCGAGAGTCAAGAGGCACAGAGGTTTTCAACGAAGGTTCTCCGTGAACGTATGGGCAGGCGTCATCGGTAATCGGTTGATAGGGCCGCACTTTTTGCCAGACAACCTAAACGGGCAAAACTACTTAGATTTCCTCGAAAACGATTTGCCTGATTTAGCGGAAGAAGTGTTTGACGAAAATCGGCCCATAGTCTTCCAGCACGACGGCTGTCCTGCTCATTGGAGCCTAGCAGTGAGGGAGCTTCTGGACAACTGCTTTCCTAATTCTTGGATTGGTCGGGGTGGGCCAATTCCCTGGCCCCCAAGGTCGCCTGACCTTACCCCACTCGACTTCTACGTCTGGGGAAGGGCGAAAGAGTTGGTGTACGCAGAAGAAGTACCAACAAGGGAGGTTCTAATTAACAGGATCCACGCCGCATTCGATACAATGCGCGAGGAACTGCTGCTTAGAACGGTGACCGTGGAGATGAGGAAGAGGTGCCGAGCATGTTTACAGGTCAATGGTCATCAATTTGAACAAAATTTGTAATTAATTAAAATTAGTAATTAATTAAAATTTGTAATTTAATGACATTAGTCATTACCAAATTTTTTGTTTCATTTGCCATCCTTTTACGATCGAACACATTTAATTTTCATTAGTTGAAATTTTTGCTTGAAGTGCCCTAGTTGCGGAAATTAATTAATAACTTTAAAACTAAAAGTGATAATTACACTTTTAGCATATCGTTAGAAAGGGCATGGACTGAGGATGTTTTAAAAAAATCAGAAGAACTCCAACCCTGTTAGTTTTTTTTAAACCCTATAGAAAGTTGCCCTTAAAATTATTTCTTTACCTTACTACGGTACTTCAGGCCCCATAACTTTTCTTCTCCACAATTTTCTGGTGTAAAATATTTTTTTGCAGGACCCTAAGACTCTAACGATTAAAACAAGACCATTAGCCGACCGGTCCCATGGATAGATTTTGAGCTACAGGTAGTTTTAGTCAAAAAATCATAAAAAAGTCAAATAAAAAATAATAATAAATTAAAAAAAAACCTTGAGGCCAAGGTCAATATAATGGGCGGGGGTAGGTAGCAGACTATCCCTAGTTTCTACCCTAGGCGTATGTACAGCTCCCTTCCAAACACCCTGTATAAAAACTAAACTATAAATGGTATGGTATAATGGTACTTAATATTTATTTTTGTAAATTGGTTCAAAAAAATAATTTTACACATAAAAATAAAATTTAGTTTTTAAAACTAAATCCGTCTTATTACAAAATACGATCTAACTTTAGCCCACGCCTACCTAAACCTGTGAGTCAGTTTTTGTATTTCGAACTTTATGCCGACTTGAGTAAAGTTCTTAATACAAAATTGATAACCTAAGACAGGCCTTTTTTTTTTTTTTTTTGTGGATGGGAAATCATCAAATAACTTCTCCCGCTCTGGGCAGAGCAGGAGGGCGTGTCAGACTCTTACTGACTAAAACCCACCCGTGTTCCTTCAGTTGCCTGTGCCAGGGGCCACGGTTACCCTCTTGGACTTTTCCGCAACCCTAGCAGGCATCGGTCCTAGCAAACCCCGTCATTGGTGCTGACATATCTTTGAGGCGCGCGTGGAACACAACGCGCCGTCGACCCGGGCCTGGTCCTTATCGAACGGCGAGCTGCCCATTGCTCGCCGATCGCAAGCCCGCGCCTACGGTGGCCGGGAATCGGCCTGCGATTCCCGACGCCCAGGGCGTCTCCTGCGGCGGCTAGGGGCGTGAGGGCGCAAACTTTGCCTCTCCCTCGCGCGTTCCGCCTCCTCCTTCGCGAACATTACTGCTTCGCAGAAGGAGGTGACGGCTTCCCAAGCCCTCTCGCTCCGTAAACCTAAGACCGGCCTAAGTTGTCAGTTTAGTAAAAGGAACTCTATTTCGATTTCTGTTATGTTCTTATTTCAAAAACAGGCTTGATGGTTTATACCGCGGAGTTTATTTCTAAACTCCGTAGTGTAAACCACGTCTAAAGAAAAAACCTTGTTTTGTAATAAGACCGAATACGTTTGGTGTTTCCTATCTGACTACTCTGAGAAGAAAGACCGAAACCAACTCAGAGGTCACAGTCTCTTTTAAAGTCCAGACATAATCTTGGTCAGGCAATATGAGGATCATGCAGCTTAATGTCTGAGATGGTCTTTCGTCTTAGGCTAGGAGCAGTCAACCCATGCACACTCATGATTACAATTAGACATTGGTCTCCTTTACACGAACGTTCGTTCGCGAGTGCTTTTGAGCGAACAGGATTGCGCGGGAAAGCCTGCTCCGCCGTCGCACGCTTTCCTTTTTTTTAATTCTTTATTTAATTAGGGACATTTATGACCGCAACGCGTATGACAGTCCCGTCGTACCCTAAATACACACACTGCTTCGGATTTCATTTGGGCTATGCACCTGAACAGACTCTTTGCATCATCACTATTTGGTTGAGACAACATTTTATGGAATGTGCCCATATCAAGTCAGTTCAACCACGGGACCCCAAACAGATCATTTCTATGAGACCCCCCCCAACCCCTTCAACATTTTAAAATGTTTCACACGATTTTGAGCGAGCCGCTTAAATGAGAGACTGCGGAGCATGTTTATGTATTTACATACATACGTAAGTAAGGGCACTCTACATAGTTGAAGTATTACTACTGACGTGTGGTGGACCATACCCACTACAAGTTTAGGAACCTGACAAATTGAATTATGTGAACAGCTACATGGTACTCCCATTTATTTTACTAGGTATTATCGAATACTGGACGGGTCCAAAACACGAGTATAAGTTCCCGAAAACGGTAAACTTTGGCTCGAAGTTGGACACGGATTTGTATGACTTCGTGAAGAACAAGACGTACCCGACGGCGCTTGCGTTCTCGCCCGACGGCAAGAAGATGGCGTCCATCAGCTTGGATAGAAAGGTAAGATGATATAGTGCTGATGTTTTTTTTGTGAATAATATTGTAGTTGGAAAAATGTTGTTTAAAATGTTTTAGTCTGTATTTCCTTAAAAACTAGATCCCGGATTGAATTCAGAAGGCAGCACTGCCCCTGCGCGCAAAAATATGCGCATGCAGAAGATCCTATAATGGAACATGACACCCAAACAATATATTCGACACATGCTTCGCCCCTCCATGCAGCATCCTCAGGAGGTGTTGACTTCTCGAAACTAAATATTTTTACTGTCATGGATCCGCCCAGTAACGCCTGATTCCATAACATGCAACATTTGTGTTTCTTGGCTAAAATAGAGATCTATTTTAAGCACACACAATAATTTTTCTGATTTTCTCATTCATCCAGTTCCCTAGGATGAATTGCTTTGGCTGGGATGGTCTTCTAATCCAAATGGTGTAGATTGTAGTATACAAGCTTGAAGCTGTGTGGCCGCGACTTCGACTGCGATCCCGTATGAAAAGTATGTCCTTACCCATGTCATGGTCTATCAGTGTGCCAAATTTCATCTAAATCCGTTCAGTCGTTTTAGCGTGAAAGCGTAACAAGCAAACTCACTTTCGCAATTATTTAGTTAGGATTAGGATTACTGTCCCATTTAAAATGTAAGTTCTAGCAAAACTTGTGTTTTGTTTCAAAACTACTACCAACACAATTCTGCCCCCAAGGAGTTTATTCGAAGGGTTATATTGGGTACGATAAGACTCATGAGAGCTTCTGCAGTGTCCATAGGCGGCGATAACTGTTTATCATCAAGTGGGTCAGTAACCTATTCTCTAACACAATACAAAATCACGTTGCATTCGGTTATTCCGTTTATCCACCCTAAGGTGGAGGATACGCGGAAACGCTAGTCCTAGGCCTAGTTGCGTAAACGGAATGTATAGGCTTAAAGTGCATTCTCGGACATGCGTTTCCGTTTCCATGTGGTGGATTTTTTGGGGTGAATAAACTGAACAGCCCGTCGCATGCCCTGAAGGGGTAGTTAGAGATAAGATATAGTAAACCCACATTTGCCATGTAATAGAGGTCGAGCCAATTGCCATCAACCAGGCACAGATCCACACTAGGCAGCTATGGAGAAATCTTATAATACTTAGACTGCCCTGGTTATCCAAGCCAGGCCCCAAAGCAGTCCTTGCGACCACCAGACCAACCAATGAGACAGTCCTCTAACCTGACCGAAACTAAAACCTTATTTAATGGTGCACACTGTGGTCTCCTAAAAGTGAAGGAGTACGCCTACTTAATACCTGAAGTTGCCCATTATTGATGTGTCCGGTATTGTGTATATTTGGAGACCCTAAATAAATAAACCTCTGAACCCCGTTTGAGCCCAGTACATAACAAGTAGGATGTTTGTCTGTTGATGTAATAGGTGCGTGTGTTCCATTTCCTGTCAGGCAAACTGCACAAGGTGCTGGACGAGAGCCTGCAGCGCTTCCAGGAGTTGCAGCATCAGACACAGCAGCTACCCAACATGGAGTTTGGTAGACGGTAATGTTGCATCATTTTTTTTGTGCGCTCCAATTCGGACATAATTTTCTTTATGGTCGTCTTTACTAAGATTGTGGCATCCTTCCGAGCTCTCGACTTAAGAGTCCTATTACATTTTTTTACGGAAATTCATGATTTTTGACCATGTAATTTTCAGCAGCAGTAAGATATTTTAATTATTTGATTATAATAACTATAGTGAAATTCTCTTTCTTGTAAGTTGGAGTTACACATTATTTTCGTGTAATTTGCTGAATTGACGCGGAATATATAGTACTTTAATTTAATTTATTGTAATTTTGTCTTATTATATTGAGAAACAAAAACTAATGAAACGTATTCACTGTAGATCGAAGTTTTATATCATATTAGTTTATTTGATTTAATTGTGTTTATTTGGAATATAATGGACATGAAAATTAAGACATTTATTTGTTTTCTTTACGACTTTTCCCTGAAAACTCAAGGAATTTAAAGAAATTCTAGAACTCCAATAAACAAGTAAAACATTAAAGTTATCGTTTAATAACTTTCGCTTTTATTAAAACTGAATGAAACAATGTGAATTTGAGCGTCAAAGTTCCATTGCCGACGTTTTTCCTTGTAAACTGAGTTCGTAAAATATTCATAGTAAATTACACGACAAGAAAAGTTAAAATGTGCAACTCCAACTTACAATAAAGAGAATGGCACTATCGTTATTCATAATCAAACAATTCAAATATCTTACTGCTGCTGAAAATTACAACGTCAAAAATCATGAATTTGCGTCAAAAATGTAATAGGACTCTTAATATTAGGTCTTTACCTATGAAATTGCCGTTTAGTATACAAAAAGTTAAAGTCATTTTTATATAAATATTTTTTATTTCTATCAATCAAAATATACACCCATGCTATCGATGCATCTCTGCCAGCGCAGTGGTAATTTTTCAATGCTCTTCTTGAAGAAGTCAGGTGTACGGGAGCGAACAAACTCTTCAAAGGCATTTTGTACTGCCTCTCGGGTATTGAATTTAATCCCTGCCAAGATGTTGTCCAAATTTTGGAAAAAGTAGAGGTCTGTCGGCTCAAGGTCTAAACTTACCTTGCAAAAAATTATGGACTGGCTCTCCACTAATCTACTGACGCTTAATATCTCAAAGACCATAGTAATTCAGTTTAATCCACCAAATTCACCTAAGCCGTCAATGAACTCGGATAAAATAATAGCACATATTTGTCACGACTACTCTCCTTGCAATTGCAATTGCCACGACATGGTCACAAGTTTAGTATCAAATATCTAGGCTGGATTGGCGCAACGACGCGGATACTCCCGGCTTCGTAAACAAATTTATTTGTTTAAAGAGTTCAGACATGCTGCCGACATTGAAAGTGCATCACTAGTTTACCGTTCACTATGCGACTCGATAATTACTTACTGCATCCCGGTATGGGGCGGTACCTTCAAAAACAGTGATGCTTAGGGTAGAACGAGCTCAGCGGGCTGTTCTCAAAGTGATGTATTTCCGTAAAAGGGACTACCCCACAGCTCAGTTGTACTCAGAAGCCCAAATGTTAACGGTGAGAAAATTATACGTCCTCCGCTCTATCTTGCGCCGACATGCCACGATGCCCCTAGATAGCAAGCTATGTAATCGGCGGATTGGCTTTCCTATCTGTGAGTCTGTCCAATGTCGTACCGCACTTGCGCGACGACACTATCGTGCCCTAAGCGCACTATTGTAGATATAATAAAATAAACAAAAAACTTATAATTTATAAACTAACCCTACATAAAGTTGAGCAGACTCTTAAGCCATGGCTACTGTCGCTGAACTATGACGAAACAGAGAAAGTTATCATATCTATTTCGTAACATCAAAACCCCTCCTGATCAATCATTGACACTCTCACATATACACTCACCCTCACACACACTAACACACGTACGCTCACACTGAGACACAAACATACACACGAACACTCACAAACTCAATACAGGCTTCTTTTAACCGCTTTTAGTTTATTTTACGTTTTTGTTGTTTCCATAATTATTTTTATTTTTGTTAATCTTTTTGCATAAGATTCTGTAAAATCTACTGGGAGAGGGCACTGGCTCTTGTAACACAGGTCTATCACCTATAGTATAGTTAAAATCTCGCTGCCGACTTGGTCATAAATCATAATCGGAGTAGGGATGTGCGCTAGTTGCGCGCTCTCAAGGCCATTATCGATAACAGAATCATTAAGGTTATCACGTAAAACGTTCAAACCAGAGCTCTTACAAAAGGTGCGTCGACATCGACCGGAAAAAACATATCACTTGGATCAAATGGCTTTGGAGCATGGTCATGAAGTTATCCGCTTGCCGCCTTACCACTGTCAGTACAATCCCATCGAGTTGGTGTGGGTCAAGTAAAAAAATATATACGTTCTTTTGTTTATATATGTAATATGCTTTGTAGTAAATTTGGTAATAAAATATAAAAAAAATTGTATTTATTTCTATCACCCATTTATAAATATATAAAACTATATATTTTTTATAGCACAGGAGTCAGGGACTTCACACTATGTTGTAACCACTTTCTTGTGTAATAAAGTTTATTACTATTACTATTATTGTGTCCAGTTCCTCACAGTACACATCCGCAGTAATGCTGGTGCCATTTGGTAAGAAGCTGTGATGAATTATACCGGCACTAGACCACCAAACATTGACATGGCTTTTTAACGGGTAAATTTTCGTTTGGGGCATTGCTTAGGCGCTGAACCAGGGTCTAACCAACATGATGACCGCTTACGATTATCAAAAATAATCCATTTTACATCGCAAGTGACAATGCGGTTCAAATCCCTTCGGTTCTGTGTCTGTTAAACAACGCAAGTCATACCTCAACGCATCCGTCGCGCTGGCGATCGTTCAGTTCGTGCGGCACCTACTTATCAAGTTTTTTTACCTTGCCAATTTGACGCAAATAGACCAATATTATTTTGATGCTAACATTGAAAACTGCTGCTAGCTCAGCCGTAGATTGAGTATCGCCTTTAATTCGTCGTGGTTGACTTTAGTTTTCGGGCGACCACGGGGTTAATTTTTTAGATCAAAATGTCCACGTCGGAAGCGTTCAAACCAATAACGAGTCGTGCGTTCGGTTGTAGTGTTCACTCCGTACACGTAATTAACGTTGCGAGCTGTTTGTGCGGCATTGCTACCGCGACGGAACTCGTATTCCATAATTACTCGTATTTTTATCGTGACCATATTCACGAAAAAGATACAAATGTAGTGAAAACAAAACACTAATCAATAAACAAATGACTGAATTTGAAAATAGAATTCCATATTTTTTAAATAAAATTTATTTGATATTAGAATTGATTACATAAATTACGTTTCAAATAGGTAGTATTGTAAAACGGCAACTTCATAGGTGAACTTCAAAGCCCTAATTATTTGAGCTGTAAGCCCCACATCGTGAATTTCTTCTGCATCGGAATTCGTGTGTACTTTTACGATCCAAGTATCTGGAGTACGAATAAATGTAAATATTTAATGCCATCATCGTTTATTGCCCTTAAAGCATATTAAAGTGTATCTGAATATTTACAGGATAAACTCTAGGACTTATTTGTAACTAAGTAGTTTCATTGATCTCATTCATAATTTTATTTTGTTTAAAAAAAATAGTTTTTTTCTTTTTATGTAAGTATACTTACTTTGCATGCCGAAAGGTAAAACATGGTGATACCAAGACTGCGATAAATGATTTTATATCTTTAAGTAGGTTTGTACAAATACTTTTACACGTCAATCATATTTTAAAAACTAGATGAGGTCGGCGTTGTCTATCTGAATACACTGAGGAGAAAGGCCGAAACAAACTCAGAGGTCACAATCTCTTAAAGTCCAGACATTATCTTGGTCAGATTATGTGACGACAATGTACATAGATTGGTGTCTGATATGGTATTTTGAGGAAAGAACCACACAGATTGAGTGGAACTGTCCATCAATCAGTGCACGCATTTGTCAGTAAGCTTTAAGGAGTAAGCAGTAAGTTAAGGAGCTCAACAATTGCGATATACAATTATTACACATTGTAAAACATCTGCATATCGTTTACCCATATTTGCAAATAAATTATTTGATCCTTATTAATGGTACTTACAACATAATTGGCAAAATGTTGATATACGTAAGTAAAATACACTTCTGTCCATCTTTTCGGAGACTTCAGGCGTGGTCGCCCACGAGCAGTGGTGGCCCACTTGTATCGGCTCCGACTTATGAGTTGTAGGTCATGAGTTCGAACCCAGGCAGGCACTTTACTTTGTGTATTTCATTTCATTACCACTGCTCTCAAAACGGTGAAGGAAAAACGTGAAGAAACCGGCTTGTCCTAGAACCAAAAATTCGAAGACATGTGATATCCACCAACCCGCACTGGGCCCGCGTGTTGGATTTACGGCCCACTCCCTCTCACAGAGAGGAGGCGTGTCCCAGCAATGGGAACATTTTGGGCTGAATATGCATGCATGCATGCATGCAGGCGTGACGTTATCGATATTAATGCTGCGTAAACTGACAGTTTTCTTCCTCACCCAGAATGGCAGCCGAACGTGACCTAGAGAAGTCAGACTCGGTCCACTTGGCCAATGTACTGTTCGACACGAGCGGCAACTTTGTGATCTACGCGACCATGCTGGGAGTGAAGGTCGTCAACTTGGTCACTAACCGCTGTGTTGCCATGCTCGGGAAACCAGAGAACTTGAGGCCTTTACATCTCGCGATGTTCCAGGTAAGATAGACATTATGTACCATGTTACATGGATCCCGAAGAGTGATCTGATACTACTGAGAGAATCAGCAGGAATTTACGGTTGGCACATCAGCTCGCTTGTGATTCGTCGATTTGGAGTTTAAGTAGTGTGAAACTTAATAGTCGAGGCTATTTATATTATAAAATATTCTATCCGCTAGACGTCTTCCATTATAACTTACCTCATACACTTGGTAAATATAGATAGAATATGCTATAGTGTACCACAAAATTTTAAAAAGCTCAATACATAACCACTAATATTCAGGTGACGTTTCCATTCTTGACGGTTTTACAAGATGAGCTGCCCCTCTGGCTGTTATGGTCTGCAGACGCAGGGACGGTTTAACGGCTACCTATTTACATAGTTATACAAATACATTTGTGCAACTAGCAAATAACGTTTGCCAAAATTGATTAAACAAAATGAGAACAACTTATTTATGAATTCCTAAAATACAATGTGCGTGGAATCGTAATTATGTCTTTGGTACTTGATTTGGAAACTGAAAACAAATTGAAAGCTCTTTTCTCCAATCAGCATTTCAGAATTTCCTGTAAAAAAAACCTGTAAAACAAAATTCATCCAATTTTTTATTTAGCAATGGTAGCAATATTTTTCGTTAGTACAGTGAAAATGATTTCCCCCCTTTCTAAAACTTTCCAGGGCCGTACAAATCAATCAAAAGTAGCAACAACTCTGGAGATGGAAGGCTCCGAGAACCCCACACTCCTGAACATAAAGACAGACCCCACGCTGTTCTGTACCGCGTACAAGAAGAACCGCTTTTACATGTTCTCGAGACGGAGCCCTGATGATATCAAGAGCCCCGACGCGGATAGGGACATCTTTAACGAGAAGCCTTCGAAGGAGGATATTATCTCTGCTACTGAGGGGCAAGGTATCACACTATCCTTATACTTACAATTATTTTTAGTATATCTTCTGGTTTCTGAAATTCTGAATACTTGCCTATTTCAGTGTCCTACTACTATTATATTGTATGTATGTATGTGATGTCCTGATGTCCTGATGTCTGTACGCTGATTTTGTATGTACCAACGATAACTCATGAAAAAATTTATACATCGAGACCAGGTTTTTTTTAGTTCCAGAATTCGGTGAACTGGTGCCGTATTTCTTATAGTAGCTTAGTTTACGTAGTTATTTTTTTAATGATTTTTAATTAAAATTCGCTATGATATTACATACGTACAAAAATATAAGAACTTTTATAGCATATTACATGATTTTATTATTTTACAAATCAATTATACGATTTATTATTTTATTAAAATAAATGATCGATCTGAGGCGTGCACTCTTGGATTTTCCAAACGTTTTATCTATTTTTTGTGTGACAACCAAAACCAACCCTCATTGGGCCCGCGTGGTGGATTACGGCCCTGACACATAGAGGGTCCTGAGTCTCAGCAGTGGAAACACTATAGGCTGTAAATATCCGATAACAATGCAGAGCACCGCCTTGACTAGCTTTTTGAGAAAAGAGCCTGGAGAGTTTAATAAACTTGTCCCAAAAACGTCCTTTTATAATTACATTTTATTCCTCCCCAGGTGTCCAGCGTCTATACGAGCAAGCGATCCTGCACACGTCTCTAGGCGACGTGCACGTCCGTATCTTCGGCAAGGACGTACCGCGCACCGCCGAGAATTTCTGCGTGCACTCACGTAACGGGTACTACAATGGACATGTGTTCCATCGCGTTATCAAGGGCTTCATGGTGCAGACTGGAGATCCTACAGGTAAGATACAACTTCATTTTCCTTTGATGAAACACTGCGGTGTGATTGTTTGGTTTGTGTTGACAAAAATGACATGATCAAAAATTAAATGCCTTTGCCTTTACGATACCGACAAACTGGAGCAACTTATTGGGTGCCCATAAATTAATTATACATAAACAATGGTAGGTTGAGGAATCCTCTTTTAATCTTTTTTATTAAATCATTCTGTTTTATGAAAGAAAGAAAGAGTGGAGACCAGAGGAGGAATGGAGGTGAAGCACGCCTTTGCCTATGAGTGGGACAGTGTAGACTAGTAAAAATAAATTCTATTTACTTCATTTTCAAATTCAAATTCATTTATTTGCCAGAATGTAGGTTTACAAATCTATGATCTGAAATCTATAATAGCCCCTTTACATTTAACCATTACTGGTGTGCAAATATTTAATTTTAACCTACACAGTAATTATATTATTTTAACTATAAGGTCCATTAAAACCAGAATAAAAAGAAATAGACAGTAACAACAAATAATATCTCATGCATATTATGGGTTTAAAGGAACAAATTAATTACTTACTTGATCTCAAATTATACCTATACAACAAATAACAACAAATAAAGTTTAATAAAATGTCAGACACTAAATATAAATGTAATTGTAAATTGTAATTGATAATGTCATAAGTATTACAATGTCAAAGTGTGAATATATTAAAATTTGAACATTAATCAATTATTATAGGGTATATTACCATTCCAATTACCACCATTACCAATATTATTTGTTTATGTTCCCTTTTCCGCGATCTGACATAATGTACATACTCATTAAGATTATAAAAGCATTTTTCTTTTAATTAACCATTGCATTACCTTTTTTTAAACATTGTCAAAGGTAAATCTTTAAAAGCGTCCGGTAATTTGTTAAAATTATACCTTTACAGCATTTATGTACGAGTTCCTCTTAATCATTTCGAGACAGTTTTCTCAACATAATTTTTGAAAGTGAAATATAGCTGACTAGTTGTTGCCCACGTCTTCGTCTGCGATCCACGATGAAAAATAGCCTACGTCCTTACCCAGATCATGGTCTATCTATGTGCCAAATTTCATCCAAATCCGTTCAGCCGTTCTGTCGTAAAAGCGTAACAAACAAACAAACTTACTTTCGCATTTATAATATTAGTTAGGATTAGGATTACCTACCGGCAGTCACTTTCGTGATATAATGACGAAGGTTCGAGGCGTGAATTATGTCATATTTCTACAAAATACTTTAATTATCATCACGTTTTCGCGACACGTTTCACATCCACGTGCCACTTATCATGACGTGATAAGAGAATTTTTCCGAATTATTGGTAATTTAAAGGACTCCTTATCAAAACAGATAATAAGTACGTCACCGGTATCACGCTCGTTTGAAAACTAAACTACATCATCATGAAATGCACGATGATCAGAAGATTATAATAATGTTTATGGAAATGTTGTACTAATTGCACCTTTTATTGAATTTTTACCCCAAGAATTATTTATAAAGTAAAATGGAAATGATAAAAAAAAAACAAAAAAAATGGTATTCAGCTGCATCCGGTTGGACTGGAAGCAGACCCCAACACAGTTCGGAAAAGGCTAGGCAGATTATGATGATGACATGGAACTGAAAGAAAGTTAACTGTACTTTTTTTTAATTTTTTTTTTGTTTTAATTGCTTTCGTTTTTACATATAGTACACTAACATTTCGTCAGTTATATTTTAAATTAATGTGTGTGTAAGTACTATAGGTACACCTCTGCCTATTCCTTTAGTGAAAACGGGTGTAATGTTGTTTTTTGTGTTCATATTCGTACGACAATAATTCAAAACTAGAGATTGGTTATAAAAGGTTGCTTTATTTCGACCATCTTGGTCAAACAGAAACGAAAAAGGTAATATTGTATCTTGTAAATATAACAGATAAATGATAAATGATTTTATTTCTGTAAGTAGGTTTTTACAAACACTTTTACACGTCAATCATATTTTTTTTTTAAACTAGATGAGGTCGGCGTTTCCTATCTGACTACTCTGAGAAGAAAGGCCGAAACAAACTCAGAGGTCACAGTCTCTTTTAAAGTCCAGACAGAATCTTGGTCTGGTGTCTGAAATGGTCTTTTGAGGAAAGAACCCCACAGATTGAGTGGACCTGTCCAGTCAGTGCACGCAATTGTCAGCAATCGTGCAGCTCAACTCAGAACTTAAGGAGCTCAACGATTCGACGAACAATACCAAAGAAAGGACATTTGAGTAGGCCGCACAAGTTACTCAAACTGCCAGATCATGATTACACTAAGAGTAAAAATACAAAAAAAAAAGCAATGACCAACATAGTTCTCACATTCACAATAGTTAAAATAATAGCATAATACTTTACAAAGTAAATACTCTTGTCATAGTATATGTATATAAAATTCATTAATGTCAATGTGTATATAAAATTCGGACATAATCATTGAGGACCATGCAGATTGGTGTCTGAAATGGACTTTTGAGAAAAGAACCACACAGATTGAGTGGACCTGTCCAGACAGTGCACGCATTTGTCAGTAACCGTGCAGCTCGTAACCGTGCAGAAAACTCGTGTGCGAAGGTTGCATGTTAATTATAAATTATCAAAACGACTCTTGGCTTATAAATTACTAGCTGCGCCCCGCGATTTCACCCGCATAGATCTTGATCCCGTGGGAAAATCGGGATAAAAAGTATTCTATGTCATCAGTCCAAAATTCATCCAAATCCGTTCAGCCGTTTGAGCGTGAAAGCTTAACATACAAACATACAAAAAACCAAATTTTTTCTCTTTATAATAGTTTAGATAGTAGTAAAACTTATCAGATATTTCATACTAATAACAAAGGCTTAGAGCGTAGGTGTGGCAATTGTAGGCGCGTTTATAAACAAGGATTAGTTAAGGGCCAGTATCTTATCTCTATGGACATGCAACGAATTGCCCATTTATGGATTCCGATAATGAGCCCCGGTTTGTGTTGGCAGCAAAAACTTTCCTTGTAGTTCGAGTAACAACATTCTGCAATCATCAATTTGATTGCCGAGGGTTGTGATTATTGTCAAATTCCGACACGACTGTTCATTCATTTGAAAAGAGCTCTTGTAGTTTGGACATTTCGGCTGTCTCATATCAAAACCCATGTTTGGACGATGAATGCTCGTTGTGGTGCGTGGATGGAAGTAATAATAAATTTTGAAATAACACAATTCGTTAAAAATAATGTGACATTTTCTTGTCTAATTCGTAACTCAAGTGAAAAACTGTAGAGGGCGCGCATGTCGTGTGCGCGTCTCGGTCGCGCAGACTTCTGGAATGTTCAACGCTGGCTTATCGTTTGGCCATGTGTGCATGCACTTGCACACATATGCGAGGCGTTATAGTAAGAAACGAATAAAAAAAGTGTTTTCACTCTTTACGTTCATAGTAAGGCCTATCAATTTGTAAGAACAAGTGTTAAAATCTTAGCCATCGGAGATTTGAATACCGCCAAAACTAACAAGAGCTTCAACTTCTCTAAAAACCAATAAAAAGTTAGTAAGTACTCTGACCACTTCAAAACGTAGCAAGTGTTCGGAACGTACAGTCAGCGTCACGATGTGGGTACCCCCCTTCAAAGTTAATTTTAATACAACTGGGGTACCCAATTGATGCAGCCCACCGTACTAGGTTTCTTTATGATTAATTGTCTTGTTAATGTAACGCACGTAAACAAGAAAATAAACTTTAAAAAAGCTACCAGCTGTTTGTGCGCTCTCCTGGAACATTTAGTTTGAAGGTCTTACTAGGTTTTCATATGGGGCATTCGCTTTGTCCTTGACTGTTTAGCGGGTGACTCTTGAGTACCTGTTACTAGCAACAACATCATCAAATTAAGAAAGTTGCGAGTGAAGAAACGAATGAGAATTACATGAAATCATACATAACACACATAAACTCACGCATTTTTTCGCATACGGGTAGCGGTAGGAAGAAACTACATAAAGCCACCTGCTATGTCATTTTGCTGAATAATATTTTACATATTTAATTTACAACACCTGTTTTTACACCCACGATTTTTTACAAATAAATATTTTGACTTTGACTTCATTTACGTTCATACGTCTGGTCATACACACATGTATGAAATCCTACTATGACTACAAGAAAACTTTGTAACTTTCGTTTCCAGGCACGGGTACGGGTGGCGAGAGTATATGGGGCGGCGAGTTCGCGGACGAGTTCAAGGCGCACCTGAAGCACGACCGGCCGTACACCGTCAGCATGGCCAACGCTGGCCCCAACAGCAACGGCAGCCAGTTCTTCATCACGCTTGCACCTACGGTAAGTGACATAATACTATCTTTTTCAATTAGCGCTTTTGCTGTCTTCGTCCGCATAGATTTCGATTGAACAATAGTTTCATAAAAAAAAAACTGGTTTGGTGTAACAAAAACATGAAACACAAACCAATCGTTTATTTTTATTTGTTTGCGTGTTATTTTTATTTTCTGTTGATTCTATTCGTTTGTTCACACAATAAACAAACCTTTTCATATCTTAACGCGTTTTACCCGACTGCTAAGAAGGGTTATGTGGTCTGTGCGGGGGTCACAGTCACAGTCGGGCAATATGGACATAATTCATATAATTTTAAACTAAGCAACACTGGTAAGGATTCTCTAGGGGATACAGACTTAATACAGAGTAAAGGCGTCGCTATAGGGAGGGTAACTAAGGAATAGCTAGATTTAGTAAGTAAGTGTTACAAACAGTACCCAGATATGTTCAGCTATTTATAGTTATCATGCGGAGGGGAATAATTCGTGTTTACCCGCGAGTCTCAATACCTTTACTAAAATATCATACAGATTGCACCAAGCTGCACTGCAGTTGTAAAACATGTCCGGTGTCAGCAACATAAACTTGGTATGATACCAGTGATATGATATTTAAATATGATACTAGCATTGTTCTAAAACTGGTATGTGCTTTATTTGCGCCTAATATGACGGCGGCTTTGAATTTGATTTATCTAATTTGTGTGTTGATGTTGTATTTATATTGTATTTATTGATGTGTGATTTTGTATTTATTATTGAATAATTTAATGATGTTTTCTAATATGGGATAAGTGGACATGAAATAAATGAAATTAAATTTAATGTTTTAATTTGATTTGGCTTTATTTACCAAACTAAATAAAACTCACTTAGTGCTATGACAACATCGGACGTACAAACCAAACACGCTTCAATAACGAATATCAGAAATCCTATATCAAAGGGGTAAGCCCTAAAATATAAGACACGCAGCCAGCATCCTCGCAAGCACGCCAACGTTGTCATGATCTTACAATGCACATAGATTTAATTACACGGTACGTGCGTATGGCTCAGTCTTATCATAGATTCAAGAAAAAGATTTGAAAAATGTTTTGTCACCTTACATTCCCTTATTGATATGTTAAAAAATACTGTTACTGTTATTTGTTTGCTAATAAATAAGGGAATGGTTCTAATTCGTCGTTTCTTACCGGCAAGAACAGACAAAAAACCTCCGGTTATTTTTATTGAATCATATACCGCATTAAATAATTACAGTACATACTACTGCTGAACGCGAGCCTGCTAATATCCGCCACATTAACAGTAAAATATTGACGTACTTATCATGCATCGATACATGAATTCGTCCCATACTAACATACATAATTTCACGCCTTCTTCCCATGGGGGTAGGCAGAAAATATAGAACGCCACTTGCTACGATCCTTACATACTCCTTTTGCTTCTCTAATAATGTTGTTAATCTATTTTCTCAAACATGCTTGGAAATTTGAGCATTATTTTGACAACAACATTGTCAAATACATGCGAGCAACGGCCGGCAAAAGTTGTATGAGAATCCATATCTGTCGTGGTTTAGCGGCCAAATAAATTACAAAGTAAACTCATATCTATCGTGTACTTAATTTAAAAATGGAACGATCTTTTCCTCCGAAACATGGCAACTTAAGGTAACATAACAAAGGTTTTATTTAGATTTCGAGCTGCAAATACAAGCTGCTTATTGACAAAAAAACAAAATTAACACTTTATTGTTGATCGTCGTTGATTTTGAAAAGTAATTGTATTTTAATATCCGCGCATTATTTGAGAAAAGTACTATACAAGCCTTGGCCTCAACTAGGCAATGAAGTACTTATGAGACAAGGAGTACTATCTCATAGGGGAAGAAAGTTGAAAAAGTGTCCAACTTTGACAGTAAAATAATAGTTCAAAAACCCTCCAAAATGGCGCTAGCGTAGGCAAGTTGTGTGGTATGTATGTAGCAGTTGTTATCGGACTGAAGTATGCCGAGTCACAAAATTTAATATTTTTAGGTAGTTAGTGATAGTCCAGTAAACCATACCTAAATAATTTACGTAGTCCAACATTATTACATTAACCACACATTATTACATTAACACAACATTAACCTAAAATTATTGCTTTTAAAATTTACCCGGTGGCTACTGTGGCGCCACCCTTATGTAGCACATTTTGACGGACACTTTTCATACATAGAGATAGTTCTTGTCTCTACCCTCCATAAAAGAGTATTTCTTTGTATAAAGATTGGCAATTATTTTCCCATTGAGATAGTATTTCATATCAATGTATTATCCGAAACGATTTTGTTTCGTAGTGCGCGCATGGCCTGATGACGAAAGCACTATACTTACTAAACGTGAAGACTCTAGGCAGTTGTGGTCATAACATGTACAAGTAGGACGGCGGATATTTAACATTTCCGAAAAAATCTAGACTTATTTCCCGTACAGTCTCGTTTTCACACTTCATGATCGCGGCTGCCACGAACCTTGGCATAAACTATAGTACTAAGTATTTCAGTGTCAGTTGAGTTGTGTTTCAGTGTGTCTAAACATCAATTTAAAAAAAAATCTCTTTCTCCTCAGCCCTGGTTGGACAACAAACACACAGTGTTCGGTCGCGTGGTCCGCGGCATGGAGGTGGTACAAAACATCGGCAGCGTAAAGACCAACCCCAAGACAGACAAGCCGTACGAAGACGTCAGAATTATATCAGTCACTGTGAAATAAATAAATTAATAAGTAATAATATATGTTGAATAAGTTATGAGTTTATCTTGGACATTACTGACATCGGTGAAGGAAAAACATCGTGACGAAACCTGGACTTGAAAGTTAAATAATATAAGTCTGAAATCGTCAACTGGTCTTGGCCAAGCGTGTCGTTCAATGCTCGTGCCTTCTCTATACGAGAAGAGGCCTCTGTCCTGCAGTGGGACAATAATACGTTGGTATTATTATTTCTGAACTATCGCATTAGGGCAACCTGTAAGGATAGATTTAGGGTCGAACGAAAGTGATCGCAAAATTTGTGGGACAAATGGTCAAACGCGCTTAATCTGCGGCGATTGGTTATTGATACATTCTAATCATTCCAACACGCTTGACAATAATTTTGCGATAATTTCCGTCGAGAAACTTGCCCCTATGGTGTTATAATAATAAATAAATATTATTGTTTTATGTGAATCTACGATTGTGATGTACAAATGAACTGTTGCAATAAATTTGATCGATGTTGTATAAAGTGAGTCCTGTGTTTGATTTATAATTTCTAGGATTAACTTAATCCTCTACTTGACGTGAGCATCTTCCAAATTATTACCAGAACATTCCGTCCGCCAAGTTCAGTTCTGTATTTATTATCTAAGTCCCGGGGTCTCTGCAATACAGATGTTAATGGTGATGGTCAGAAAAACACAGTACAGTATTTTTAAGAGCGTTTATACCTTATGAGTGGCAACGTCGCAATTTAGTGTCTTAATTCGTGGTTTTCAATTTTTATCATTTAATCAGAGCTATATTTTAAAAATCTGTTTAATTAACTTTTTAGATTTATGTGAAAACTGTGTAAAAGGTAAGAAATCGTTGCGTTTACAGTTCTATTTTTATGCAAATAATACATTGGAAACTTGCAGGGCGTTATTTTCAGTGTAAAATAACTGTAAGCATTACGGTTACTTACTTTTTAAACACTTTCACGTAATTCTAAAAAGTTAACTAAACAGATTTTAAAATATAGCTCCGATTAAATGATAAAAATTGAAAACCACGAAATATGACATTATATTGCGACGTTGCCACTCATAAGGTATAAACGCTCGTTCCGTTTAACCATGCTTAAAACGGATAGCGTCCCATACCGTGGCAAAAGACTTTTTTTGAGAAATTACCTAAGCTGGTGCTTTTACCGAATTAGCGTCCAAACAGTCTGTATTCTGATTTGAAACAATTGAAACCACAATTTTATTGTATGCTGTAAGAGCAGTTTACTGTACAGTATTTCTGTTTTTTCCTTCTAAGTTATCCATGCTAAAAAATGGGCCACATATTCTACCAGTCTTCATTTTTTAAAATAACAGCCCAGTAGCTAAACAATATTAGAGGCGTGGCTTTAAACAACTTGCTTAGGGGGGTCAATGACCCGGCTGGCAAATAAATGTTACGACATGGTAATGGTACCCACTTAACAAAATGAATGTGTTAAACCAATTATTCAGCTATTTACGACAAAAAATAGCTTAGGTTATTACTGACAAGTGGGACTAGTGTTTAACCTTACCTTACTTTACCTTATTTTGGAAATAGTGACTCGCATGATGGGTTACCGTAAATAAGAAAGGACTCCATCTGTTATCGAGTAATTGAAAGCTAGAAATACTGGTTTAAATCGCCATCTAGTGTCGAGTAGACTGACAAAAAAATATAGTTGAAAACTTTTCCAATAGATGGCTGCACTAGTATTCATTTTACCATTTTTCCTGATATGTAATAATTATTGTTGTTTGAAAACAACTTTCAGGTTTGCCGGCAAATCACATTTGCTAATTCTCCGATAATAGTATTGCTTACGGATTTAACGTTTGTAAGGGACGACTAAGCGTGTGTACGTTATTTGGTTTTTAGTAATAAACGGTTTATTATCGGAAAAGAGAAAATGCTATCAGCATCCCGTAAGTTTTCCGATATTTTCTTATTTTTCTCTTGGTAGCCATTTACAACACCCACGGGAAACAGCCTACAATATTCTTCAAGTATTTCTCATATAGGTATTTAGGTGTTTTCCTTGTGTGTGAGTATCCACATACATTCGACATACCTACCTACCTATAAAATTAATTTAGGTGTTGATTCCGTGATCATAATAGAACTAAGTTTCCCACATGGTTACCTTCAACTTGTCATTAATTTATATGGTTGATGATTATATACCTTTCACGGAACCTTCAGATGTGGTACGCAGATGTGCACTTGACCCTAAATATTTAATGATGCGTAGGTTAGGTCGGTAGACATCATATTATTACCTAAGTAGACAGAATTAGTTGACTGGGTAGCAAAGCAACTAGAATCCATTCCTATCCCCCCACCTTTGAGGTCGGTTAAAAATAATATCATCTGTTTTTAATTTATTATTAAGTAATTTTGAATTGGTTTGTATTTTGGGATTTTTAATTACATAATTCATTTAACTAGTTTTTATGAATGATGTGGTTGTACTATAAGCACACGTCTGCCTAATCCTTCAGGGACTACAGGCGTGATGTTATGTCGTGAGGAAAAATATAGGTAATAAGTAGGTAATAACTTCCACAACACGTTAGGTACTTATTACATTTTTATGTAGCCATAAAAACATAGTTATTAATTTAATGATGCTTATTATCCTTAGAGACTTCTCACAGTCGTTGGCTACCATAGTACCTACCTTAATACCTACCTACCTACCTAGGTATCTAGAGGATTCTTTAGCTGGTGTTGTGGATAGGACCATAAAAAATGAAGGTCAACTTTACAATAACATCAAAATGTGAGTCCACAATAATGAAGGAATTTTTAGATGCATTTTATTTTCCTTTTTCTCACTGTTGTGGACTTATCTTTTGTGGGAACGGGACAGGAGGTAGCCGTCTCGCTCTTTCCCGTACAGTTCCCCCTCCCCGTCGCCCGCACAATATTTTCTTGCACCGCTCGCTAGCGGCTACCCCGCCTCCGTGCCTCACCCAAACTCGTGCGTTTCCATTGTTACACTTTGACTCTCGTTCCACGATTTTTTTATTTTTTTTTACTTGGTTGATTTATATTTTGTGTTCGTAAAAATTATTGATGATGATGATGTTTATTTCTGTAAGAAGATCTTTTAAGACATTTTTACACGTCAATATTTTAAAACTTTGTAGATGGCGCCGGCATTTTCTAGCTGACTGATCCCTGAGAAGAAATGCCGAAACAAACTCATAGGCCATGGTATCTTGTCTGGTTGCATGCCATAATTACAGAAACAATTAAAAAGCCATTGTGTCTCGCATGAATCCACGATACGACGGGATATAGTCCTAACATTATATGTATTATTAGGATTTTATGTGAGTCTAACAATGCAAGGCCATGTCTGGAAGGGCCTTTTGAAGAAAGAGCCATTTCAGCTATGAGTTGACCTGTCCCGGCAGACGGCATGCGTTAGCCATTTATTTATTTATTGATATGGCACTTCAATTCACTAGAACATACACAAACAAAGAACATACACACTTACAGAAGTGCACAGCACTAGCAGAGAACTTAATGATTAATTAATTAATTAATGATAAAGGACGTGTAAGATACCGTTACTTGGAATTACATAAATAGGTTACAAAATAAAACGAAAAGGAGTTATGTTGACAAATACAATGGGAATTACCGAAATATTTAACTAAATACCAAACAAGGCTGAAAAGGTAAAGAAACGAAGTGGATTCAATTATTTATAGACTGCTCGTATCGCACTGAGATCTCGAGACTCCGAGATGGTCAAAAGCCTCGTACGGAATTGATGGAAAGGGTTAGAGAATATGTCGATGCTGTTCGTGAAGCGATTTTTTTATAGTTTCCCATTAGATGGTTCATGGGTGCGGTGCTACCAAGGAATGTACGACTTGCAGTTGTGGCAAAGGTAATGGTTTCGCGAACAGATCTAATAGCTTTCTGTCAAGGTACAGTTATACTTAATTCCGCCAAAAGGCTGGAAACATTAAGTAAACCGTTAACGATTTTATAAAGAAATATTTGATCTGTCACGTCTCTTCGGTGTTCAATTGGACACATTTTAAAATGACTGGGCTTTTGGCCATAAGAAGATTCCCGTGGACAGCTAGGGCTTTTGAAATGAAGATAATGTAGGGAAGCTTCTTTGGATACGTTCATTTCTGTTTACGTGGACACGGTAAGTAGGGTTCGAAACTGTAGATGCATAATCCAGTACAAGAGTACTGAAGAGTACTATTAGGGTAGAGATGAACTGAAACTCCCGACAATTTCATTTAATAATAAGCCAGACATTTTTGCCGCTTTGGCAGACATATTGTCAATGTGGTTACGAATGTGAGTTCAGAGTCGAGGTGGACTCTCAGGTCACGAATCGTGTCCACTTTATGTAATGTTACCCCATTTATTGACTAAGGTTAGGGTGTCCGTTTTTTGGTAAATGTGATGTGGTTTTACATTGAGGGACATGCGGTTTTTCAAGCACCAATCGTAGACTGCGTTGACGTCAGCCTGGAGTAAATGGACGTCGACGAACGAGTTTATCTCTCTAGATTTTTAGGTCATCAGCAAATATAGAGCAATTGTTGTATTTTTTAACATTAGAAAGAGGGAGGAACTTTGGGGACTCCAGATATAGAGAAATATACTGGTGACTCATACCAATTTACAACCACTCTTTGTTTTCTCTTTGTGAGATAAGATTTAAACCAAAGGTGTAATTAACTAAATATGCCGAAACCTTCAAGCTTCTTTAAGAGGATTGTATGGACCACCATGTCAAACGCACTGCTGAAATCAGTGTAAATTGAGTTTTTTTTTGTTTCCGGGGTGAAAAATCCTCATGGATGTCCGCAACCCTGGGGCGGGCGGCGGGGTCTGTCAGACTCTTATTGACTAAAAACCACCCCGGTGTTCCATCTCACACCTACGCCGGGGTCGCGGGAACGTACGATCCTTCCGCAACCCCCGAACACTCGTATTACCTAACCTAACCTTAAAAAAAAGGTGTTCGTTTTTTTACCTATGTTTAAAATTATTTTTAGCATATGGCAAAATAATAAATATAACATTTAAAAGTGTACAATTTCGAAGTTAATGTCATGTGGCTGTGATTTTGACTTATAAACCGGGACTAGTTTCGATTCGGTTTCCTTCAGTTAAAAACGACTCGTGTGACTTGAATGTATAATAATGTTGTATGTGTAGCCGCAAAACATATTAACCATTGGGAACACAAATTGTAGACAATCACATGATTTCTTGTCGATGTATACATCTTTTTGATGCTGACTGCAGGTACATTTACCCTTTACCTCATGTACGGATGGACCATGTAAATTTACATTAATATTACCTTTAACTAGTAAAAAAATTATAATCGGCTAAACATTGTTGGATCGGAGAATAAAACATTAACACCATGAGATCCTTGTAAATCTAAAGGTGAAAGGTTCGAAAGATGCTTTTACTGTCAACCTGTGTTCAGAAGGTATAAACGAGTAAGGTTATAATTATTAGGTAACAGTATTTTTACTAGTGCTAAAAATATATTTGGTTAACAAGCATTCATTTCGATACACGTTTAATGGTACGACATAATTGTTATAATGGACATGCGCCTGCTGATTCTCGGTAATCGTACGAACTACGAAGTCGTAAACAGCCCGACGCGGCCTCGCGCTACGCTACGATGCCAATCACCAATCACACGCAAGCGTTATTTGGTATCGCGCGATATCCGACCAATGAGCGCTCGACTATATCACGCTACTTCTAAAAATAGCTTATCTGAGTCACTCAATAAAAGCAGTGGTTGTTTCTTAACAATGTTTAGAAACAAGTGGAACGTTGAGAGAGTCGGACGTGTGTTGCCGCATGAAAAAGTTTTGATATTCGCGCAGTGAGTTCAGTGATACCGAGTTATTCGGTGCAAACACATGGTTCGACGCTACCAACACGGCATGGAGACCACTTTCTATGACGAGCAGTATCCCCTCAGTGGACCTGTGGAGAACCTGAAGAGGCCCCTCACCTTGGACGTGGGGCGGGGCATCAAGCGGGCTCGGATCGGCGGGGCGCCGGTCCTGTCCTCACCAGACCTGCAGATGCTGAAGCTCGGCTCTCCGGAGCTCGAGAAGCTGATCATACAGAACGGTATGATAACTACGGCGACTCCTACACCCGGTGCGCCAGTGTTATTCCCGGCCAGTCTCGCGCCGACGGAGGAACAAGAAATGTACGCGCGGCCGTTCGTTGAGGCGCTGGACAAGTTACACCACTCGGACCCAACGCCGCAGATCGGACGCGTCGTCGACAGGCGAGTATACGCCGACCTGGACAGGCCGCTTGACCGCTACCCGACACCGATGGTCAAGGACGAACCGCAAACGGTGCCCAGTGCTGCAAGTTCGCCACCCCTGTCTCCCATAGACATGGATACACAAGAAAGAATTAAATTGGAACGCAAAAGGCAAAGAAATCGAGTGGCTGCATCCAAGTGCAGACGGCGCAAGCTAGAGCGCATCTCCAAGTTGGAGGATAAGGTGAAGATCCTGAAGGGCGAGAACGTGGAGCTGGCGCAGATGGTGGTAAAGCTAAAGGAGCATGTGCACCGGCTCAAGGAGCAGGTGCTGGAGCACGCCAACGGTGGCTGCCACATCGACTCGCACTTCTGATCGTGCCGTCGCCGCCGCTCCACCACATTCCATGCTAGTCGCGCCCGGTAGGACGCAGCATACAAAGCGATTTGTGATCTTAATTTTACTGTGTAATATATAGTTAATGAACACTAGTGTATAAGGTGTTGATGCTACGTTAAGGATGCTGTGGATGTATCGTTAAGTTTGAGAGATTAGGTCGCCAGTGATGTGTGCAGGCAGAACCTCCGCTCGGGTGAGCTGATTCCAGGACGTTTGTTGTTTGTGAAACGGTTATGTTATGGACGGTCCGCTTAGCGAGGGATGTACTTAGTGCGAGTCACAACTGCAAAAGCTTTAGCTTCCATTGTAAGTTGCAGAACTAATGTTTTCCTTAAATCAGTATTGCGTTGTCTCATTTAGAATAGTGTAGAAACTAGAAAGGATAATCGTGCGACGTCATTCGTTTGCAGACTGACTGAACGAGGTTGAGGCGGCGTTGCCAGTTTTACGGCGAATTTCCCGTTTCAGCGATGTTGCCGCACTTGCCTCGCTGAATCGGGGATTTCCATTGTTCATTGTATCCCGGCCATTGTGTGTATTTTTTCTGTCCAGTAGAATCTTATTATAATAATTAGTTAACATTTCGGACGTTATTTAATACGATTTAGACGGAGACGCACGTCGGCTCTGTGTTGTGACAGGTACGAAACACAGCCGGTGTGAAAGAGATAGTATAGCGTAGAGTGGCAACGGCGCATCAGGCCGAGTCACGAGCGGATGTTCTGCTAATTAAAATTCCGCCTGCGCCGCCCTCGCGGAATGGCGGCCATGTGTTCAACACTCGGACGTTCCGAATCACGTTTTGTTGCACAAGGTTAACTTTTTAAACGCGACAAAAGCGTTTTAACGCCGCCGTGGACTGGAACGTCTTTGTTCGCTTCGCTTGATTGTTTCGAGACAAATTAAGTGCTTGTGTGGGAGACTGATCGAATGCAAGTAAGGAGTGACTAGTAAGTTTGAGCGAGAGCGTGGATCGCGCAAATAATTTTCTCCTTTTTTAAAGATGATTCTCGGAACTGACCCGGTGCTCTGTAGAGGACGTGACTTTTGTAATGTGAAGCCGTCCGATTTAAAATATTATTGTGGACGTATAGAAGTGAGCCTTATTGAGCAAATGTTTGACATGTGAAATTGTGAACGATGCGAGTGAATGTGTGATGGAAGTATTTATTAGTGAGAATGTTTATATTGTAGGATGAAGTAGCAATCTCGAGTGCCTACGCTTTGTAAACTAAAGCTTATACCTATGTTTTTAATTGTTTTTGTTACCATTAATGTGCTACAGTAAATTATTCTGTACCATTGTCTTCTAAATAGGTTATTGTAAGTAAATATAATACCAATTAACAAGTTGAATTGTTATATAGACTATATACGGCGAGCGGGTGGCGTGGTAATGAGAACTCAAAGAATGTTGTTCTGTAAACTGTCAAGAACGCACCCGACGCCTATTTGTATTATTTTTTTACAAAAGAATTCGTCAGAATGTTAACAGTAATTTGTAAGTTTATAAAAGATATGGAAACAGTTATACCTACTAAAATAATATATTTCTATGAATTTAACAAAGAATATTGTTTTATACGAAGTATCATATTGTATGATAAAATTGAAAGAGAATAAATTATGAAGATTATTATACCATTTACTCCTTGATTTCATTTCTATTCCCCAATAAATCGGAAATATAATACTATACGAACTGACCCGAAATCTAAACACCCATAAGTACTAGATTCGAGCCAGTTCTTTGTAGTTTCAATTTCAATTAGACAAAGTTCAAAGCAGCGTATCTTCATGCTGCATTAGACATTAACAAAAATGCAAAACAAAAACGAATGATATAGCACATTCAAATTATGTAAATAAATAATGACAAAGAAGCAAACAGCAAATGCCATTACATAACATAGTAACGACACAATGTGATGAGCAATCGAACCAGGAAAAGACATAACATTGCAAGTAACTACCTATACTTACAGTAATTTGACATTGAGGAACGAGATCAACAGCTGTAGCTGTTACATGATGGAGTAGGTAGGTAGGTTTTGTTACTCCATAGAAAATCACTGTCATATTATGATCTGCTATCCGTTTATCTAATCTGTGAACGCGTTTCTTCGAGAAACCTCACCTGTTAACAGCAATAGAAGGAACAGGATAAAGGTGTCAAGATCATGCGCTCAGTTGACCTGTCAAGTGGCTCCTTTTCCATGAATATTGGGATTTTGAGAATAATATTTTTAATTTTGTTTCGAAGAACACTTATAATCCAAATACTCATTCTGCGAATTTTGAAAAAATTTTCATGTAAATATTGTAAGAAAACAAGCAGCAATAAATTACTGTCTAAACATTTTGTCACCAAAATACATTTTGTGAAGATCAACAGTAATTTTCCTAAATGTAAACAACTGATAAACTCGACAGAAGTGCAATTTTATGTCAAAATATACACTTCAATAACTATGTGTATGCCTGTTACTGTTACTAACCCTGTGAATGAATGAATTAAGACTTTATTTATTAGTCAATGAGTCGATATTCATGTTTTAATAAAAACGAAGGTCAAACGTATCGATGCCAACGATATTTCGCCGGCCGGATGTCCGATATTTGTGGCAAAAACTATTGGGTCTTGGGACGAACACGATTGGCCAATACGAAAAATATGTTTTTTTTTTAATATTACACACTGTTGCGTCACCACCTCGTTGGGGTTATCAGTGGGCGGCACTATAGCTGTAATAAATTACATTTATGATATATTTCCCATACATTTTGAAATGGAGGCAGCAAGACTGGAAAAAATTGCTCGACGACAGCTCTGGTAATGAATACCTACTAAATTGATTACTTTCCCAGGCAGACATGCATACATGCAATGCAAGGCTTAGAAGTTCAAATTATAAAGGCTGTGTCCAGAATGTTCCCAACTCCCGACTAGGCAGTAAGATCCTAAGAACATTGCGTCCAGTTCCGGGGGCGGCAAATCACGGTCACTTATTATATGGGTCAGTATGCTGTTAACATGAACATTAGCCACTGAAGCCTACGCATTGTTCTCGTTAAAACATCGCAATATTTACTAACATCACCGTGTTTATACTGGCTGTTGTTAAAACACTTATATATTTATGATTCGATGTTTTTCATACGACGAGCATGTTGACTGATTGCGCTGCGTTTGCCTATTCATTTCATTCGCCCAAAATAACATGCGAGCGTGTTGAAACATCAATATTTTATTTTGAGTTAATATCAACAGAAATGCTCATGTCGCAAAAGTATTTAATAAGAATTGCGCATTTTCAGTGCTGCATTTGCGTAAAGCGTAATTTCGCGTTTGTCTTCTGCCTACGCAAAGCACGGTCCCAAAATCTAACATAGATAAAGAGATCACAACTTTTCTTGCTGAGCCACGCATCCGTTACTTGTGTAGAATTAATTCAGATAGTGAACTAGTCAATTATTTAAACATTTAATGGTCCTGTAAACAGTAACAGAATTGGCAGACAGTCGCAAGTTGGACATAATTATTATGACATTTTGTTAAAATTTATATCTATTGGAAGACGTTTATGATGACAGTACAATTACATAATATTCAGACACTGGATGGAGAGGTGGAGACCTATGCAATTTAATATGTATGTACATAATAATTGTTGTAGGCACCCTCGTAGTAAAGACTCCCTGTTTTCCTATAACCGACAGGAATACAACAACCCATCGCAGTAAGTAAGTTCTGTATAATACCTAATCGAAAATAGTAGATTATTAACCAAGGGGATAAAGCAGTGTCTTCTGTCGCGGGTGACGATTTAAATCGCGAGCGTAATGAAGGACTCGAGGTTTACTCCCGAGCGTAGCGAGGGTGTTAAAAACTTAAATCACGAGCGAAGCGAGGGATTTAAGACGAGTCCTGAGTGTAGCGAGGGATTTAAGTTCACCCAAGACTAAGACAGCTTTATCACCGAGGAAAATACTCTACTTTTCGTACCATTTGCGAAAAAATTAACACAATAATAATATGAGATAAGCATTTATTAAAAATAATGACAATTAAACGTATTTTTAGAACATTAACTTATTTATAAAAATAAATTAAAATAACTTAACGTTTATGTATTTGAAGAGAACAAAAACGCGGCAAATTCCTAGACTAATATATTTTTGTCGAAAAAGCAAAGGCATCAAGCTCATACGGCCTCGTTGGTTTTCGTAATTTTATTTATAATCATAACTGCATAATAAATGCGTATTCCTTTTTCAAAAAGATGTATAATGCTTTATATACAAACTCAATGGTGTAAACACAGATGTAGTTCAGTATGAATTTCGGTAAGTATTCCAAATTTAAATCACATTCTCCCCCTAGAGGATGAATGAAATTCAGTACAATTTTCTTTCCCTGTTTTTAACAGATTAAAAATGACTATTGTTATGTTCGCTTTTTGTGGCATAGAATGTCACTTTTTTGAGCAAGTGGTACGAAAAGCATTTTTATGTCTATGAACTATATAAATATATCGATTTTCCTTGCAAAGCTTTTTAATATTGGAAGAGTTCCAAAGAAAACACCATGTGCGGTCGTTTGCCCTCGGCAACGATTCTGCCTCACGTAAAAGAAAAGAATATTAGTCGAAAACTATTGTTTGTTCGTTGTAAGGATATTATAATGTTACAACGAGGACCAAGAAGAAGAAAGAAGTGTTTAGTCAAAAGGTTTCAAGCGGCACCGAGCTGTTGTGTGGTTCACTAAAACTATTAGCTAAAATATCTAAACGAGTTGGGAACTGTTCTAAAATAATTTATCGGTACGCGTGCTACGTGTTTCTTAGAAATTATGTATTGAATTTTATGTGACAACAAAAAGCTAAAATGCTGCCAATTGGTGCGACCTTTTATTTATCAAGAAGCCGATTGTATTTCTAGTGGTATTTAAAGGAAATTCGGCATTTGGCTGGTGGCAGAGGCAATTTCTGCGAAAGACCCCGTTGGCTTTTAATTTTAACCTGCGGGTCACCTTCAACTCGGCGACATGTTGTGCGCGCAGGTGCGCCCTCTGCTGGGCTAATATTCGATACTGTTCGGAAATCGGTTGGCGAGCCTCCAACCACAACACGTGCCGTGATGCGTGTAGCTAGCAAGCGTGGTTATTTTGCAGACTGATCCTATTATTTATTGGAGAAAGCCTGTTACATATCAGAAGCATTTAAGTACAACAAAAAAAAAAAAAACTAGGTATAACTTATAACCCTAGATCGTAAGCATGCCTGTAAAACAATTGAATATGAGATCATCTTATCTCTGTCATACTAAAAAACATTTTAGCGTATATCAGATAGTATCTAGCCCCTACGGATGTAGAACAGTGGATGTCTCTGGCATCCCTTTCTGAATCACAGCCGTGACGGTCGTAATCTGACCTTGTCCTACTGACATCCTGTCAAGCAACAAGTTGATAAAATGATCCACACAAAATGTACAAAACAACATTTACATCTGTAATCAGTATTTATATTGTTTAATAACATAAAATAAACGCAGTAATTAAACAAATAACACCAGAAAAATTATGTCAACAGCTGTCAACCTGTATTAATGACATAACAAGAAAAGTCCTGTAAAATCAAAAATGATGGAGACTCTATCCCCGCCCCACAGACTATAAATCAGGTAGATTCATTGCACCATTGTGTAACGTCTCCAAACTGTCTAATAATAAAAGATTATGCAATTTAATAGATTTACTGCCTACGCCTTTTATTTTTGTAACAGAAAAATACATAGGTAGGTATAGCTACAGGTTACAAGAGAAAAATTGTCTCTGACGCAAGACATTCATCTGAGGGGAAATTCCCGTATCTTTATGAACGTTCGAATTGTAATCTCAGTCTCAATCTGTCAAAAATTGTATAGCGTTTACCTAAATTTTTGACATTTGATTGTCGCTGAGATGAGAATGCGACATGATTTTGAACGTTTTTAATTACGGGAATTGGCCTCCTGGAATATTGTTTTCACTCCTCTTGCTCAAAAAGACCGTCATTGTGGCGTACCAGAGCGAAGAAAAAATAGCAATTCTTCCTCTAGGGGAAAAAGTTTTATTTTTTTATTTTTGCAATGAGCCTACAAAAACGAAAAAGTCTTTAGTCATAATTAGAATAATCATGAATATAGACTTGACTTATTACTGTTTCATAAAAAAAAACTTCATTTTATTTTTGAAAATGGAACTAAAATCGGCGATCTCTTTGGTAGAATGCATGCAATGCGTTGCGGCTGCAGAAGAAAAAACAAAAAAAAAGACATTGGCGCGAAATCTTTATGAAATTAAGTTACCGGGAAAAAACATCTCGTTAAATATCCAGAATTGTACAAATTGTACATTTAATTTTTAATAAAATATACTACATATCTCATATTGTATTGGATTGTTTTATTTTCTCGCAATCGTAGTGAAAAGTAGAGTGTAACACACGGCGCTAAAAACCCATTAAAACTAGGTTTCTATTTTACTCCCTCGCTAAAGCTCGGGAGTAAAACTACCTCGTATATAATGGGTCATTTTAGCTCCTTGTATAACAATCTACTATTTGAATTCATTCTTTTAATTTTATTAATAACCAAGGGCCAACATTTCAATCGTAAGATAAATTTTTAAATACTGCGGTTTGACATATTTTCTCTCAGAAAGAATTTATTTGTCGATTGAAAAATCGGCGGGAAACTTGATTTTTAATGTACATTATCTTGAGCCAACTTTTAATAAAAACAAAACATAATCCGTCTGTCATCAAAATGACCCCGATGTTATTATTTCACTTTGAATTGGTTATGTTACGGGTATGGTAACGTGACGCCTCAGAACAGCACAGCGCAGCGGGCGGCGCGCGGCGGCGGCGATAAGGCAGAATAGCAGAAGTGACTTGCAGATTAAAAAGTTACCTAATCACCGGGCTTTTGTTTCTATCCTAGGATAAGCTGATCAGTAGGTAAGCCGGAGACGGTCACCTGTGGGAAAATCAAATTTTGATTCGCAATAAAAATATTCGCTTATGGGGCGGCGCCAATAATTCGCGAATCGACCCATCTGTCAGCATAAAGGCATTGTTCAATTTGTACTCTACTTCACGGGATGAAATTAAATACATAATTGTTCATTTAATTCACCACAAGATTTTAGTCTTTAATCGAATTTATACCTAAGCCGTTGCATTTGTAACCCTATGTTCTGAAACTATACCTACCTATGGAAAGACACTGGCACCCTCGTGCGGTATCGAGAGTCACATTTAAATAATGTAGCAATCCTATGTAAAATAAACTTTATTATTAATACTTTTTTTTTTAAACGTTGCCCCACATTATGAATTAGTCCTGTATCGTGGGTGCGTTTACAAACATTTAAACTCACATACATTGGTGCCGATTCTCTTGTCACAAAATTCTCTAAACTAGACTAAAAATCACCAAAATTTAGTTTATTCCTGTCAAACGACGATTTACCATTCTGAAATTGACTAAATTGACACAACTTAACTATATTTTAGTTTGACAGCACTAAGATGGCACTGAGATAATAATTTAGTGAAGATGGCAATTTTGCTATTCTGAATTTTACGTTTTTCACCTAAAATTTTGATTGTCTTAACTAAATCTGACTATTTTTAATCGCGATTAAAAAGGTGTGGAATAAAATTAGTTGTCATGAACTAAAATTCACACCAACACCTCGACTTCAGATGCAAAAACAGTACTGTATCTTTTTTTCTTTTCTTTTGCTTATATCTCGAAAACGGTGTGTCGTATCGCAAAAATAATGAAAATTTCGACCCCCTTTGCAAGCCGTAAACCTATAAATCTCAACGTGTTGGTAATATTTTTTTATGTTTTCCATACAAAAAGTAAAAAATTCCATACAAAACAAGTCGAGGCCGCACATAATGCGCGCCTACGGCTCTAAAAAAAGATCACGTGGTACGGCAAACAAGTACCACGTGGAGTCGCAATAATTGTCAAATTTGATTTTAGATGTGTCAAAATTATTTTTAAATTTAGAGATTTTATTTTGCAGAATAGCGTTAAGATTCTCATAGCCAAAAGTAAGGAATTTTAGTGATAGTTTAGTTAGTTTAGTGCGGTGTACAACAGAATCGGCACCACTATCATACAAATATTTGTTCCGTGTGGGAATCGAACCCGCGACACGCAGCGCAGCAGTCAATCGCTTAACCACTGCGCCAGCCGTGCCGTCAATTATATTTTAAATACAATTACACAATTAAATTACATTTTTTAAATTTAGAATTTGAAAATAATAGCGGTATCGGGAACAGAATCCAAGCTACCGGTGGTCAGGACTCCTCAGAGAGGAATCGTATTATTAATATTTCCAATATTTAAATACGTTTCAAATAGGTAATTACCTAATTATTAAAAATAAATAACACACCATATCATAACATTACGCCTGTAATGCAAAGAGCTAGGCAGAGGTGTACTTAAGTACCTATACCCACATTTCGCCAGGCGAGCCCATTGCCATCAGCCGGGCACAACTACAGACTCCGGCCTGCTACTGAGAAATTCTAGATAGAAAAAATACAATAACACTTTGACCCGGGAATCGAGGGCCTCGCAAATACGGTTAAATACGGTTAACTTGCGAACACTAGATCAACGAGGCAGTCATTATACAGGGTGTTGTTTTGCATCCTCGTCAAATTCGAGGAGGTAACTATGCTAATGATTCTCGACACGAATCAATAATAAAATAAGTAGGTATTTAAAAATTTGTCATTTTCGGAAATCGGCATGTGTAGGGTCCGTGTGATACCGCCCTGTAACTGCGCTGTAACTGTAACGCATGCACACAGCGACATAGTCGTACGACACTGCCTACCACATACGCAACGGGGCGATTCTGTTCTTTGAAAGTAGAGTATTCTGAAATACTGTCAAACTTAAATATAAAAAAAACAAGTATGTTAATTATTGAGCAGGATCGTAATTTTATTTGATTATTTATGTCTTTCATAACAGCCTCCTGAAATTTGAAGAGGATGCAAAACAACACGTTGTATAAGTACGGTTAACTTGCGAACACTAGATCAACGAGGCAGTCATTTATACGGTTAACTTGCGAACACTAGATCAACGAGGCAGTCATTTATACGGTTAAGTATTAAGCCCTGTTTCAACTGTACCTCAATTAACCACCACCTTAATTAATTAAAAGCGACCGTTAATTAGGTCATTTAAACGTTGTCAATTTGAACTATTTAACGGATTATGGTATTAATTTATTTATCGAGAGTAATTTGGTTAATAAGCTATTGTTATTAGCAGCTGGTAAATACAATGGAAAACTTGACACGAATTAAAGCCCATTTGTTAAACGGTATTGTAAGAGTTGGTGAACACAATAGACATATCCAGGTTTATTTTGTCCTCTCTAATAATTACTTAATAACGTCTACGTAGGCGTTGACATAATTTGCGTTGGATTTTCACGCACGTTACAGTCATGGTCTTTTTATTTGGGATGATTAGTATTACTCTACTCCATTTATATATTATATAATAATACGTGTTTAGAACATTAGAAAATTAACGGCCAAATAACGACAGTTATTGTGCTTAGTGAAATAGTCGCTTTTCGCCGTTATTTAAAAAAAATACGGAGAAAAGTAGGTAGTAGAAAAAAAGAAAAAAAGAAGAAAGCAAAAGAAAAGTAGAAAATGCTATTAATCATTACCCAATTTATTCGAATTCATTTTTTTTCTCTCATCACAAACAATTACAATTCCCTCAACTGTGGCGGCCATATTGCGCGAGTCCGCGCAACTACATGAAACAAGCTTAAAAACTGCTTAGCATTTGTTTTTGAGAGAGAGACTGGGGTCTGCACTATGAATATCTGTATAGCAGACCACTAGGGTCCCACCACACCGTATTTAGTTATTTAAGTAGAAAACTTTCCAGACACTTCTTAGGTACCGGCTTCTATAGGCTTTAATAAACATAGGTATTAACTGGCAAAGTATGGGTGATATAAACTTCTCCCAGTTTTTGCGTTTCTTCTCTTAGCATAATGTTACTTTAAAACAAACTTGTATACAGGAGTGGACACAATGCAACAAAGTAGTTTGCTATAAAAGCCGTTGTGTACAGTCGCGGCTACTTTCTATGGATTTCACAAGTTGTGCAAGCGCGGAAGCTCCCCGTTATAGTCCTGGCACACTTTCCACTCTTGTTCGCAACTGTACCCGCACCCACTGCTGTTTCATTGTAGTCACATTAATTTATACCTATGCCAAGCTTCCTTTTAGGAGTTTATAATGTAATGGCTGCAATTTATTGTAGACCAGCGGTGGCCCGCGGTTTCACTCAACAATAGTAGCTATAACAACAGAAAAAAAAAAAAATAACAAGTTCACTTTCCAAGCCGTCTGATGCAGATGCTGGCAGTTATAGGCCAACTTCATCGACATCAGACAGCTTGAAAAATGAGCTTGTTTTGAGTCCTGTCTTTGCTGTCGCGCAGTCGGGTAAAAAGTACACCTTTCAGGAAGTTCAGGCGTGATGAGCATATTGCTGTTGCTGGGTAGGTTTGTACGTGGTATGCAAATATATATGCGAGTAAATATGTAGGTATGTGTATGGTTTGTGCGTGGTGTGTGTGTTGATATGCTTTTACTAATTATTTAATTAATCATGTTCTGCGATCAACATCTTTGCGTTGCGGTAGGTATTGTCCAAACGCGGTTGCGGTTTTTGGTAGCCAAATCATCAATCATTTGGTAGAGAAATCTTCTAAATTAAATCTACACAGCCCTTGCACAATCTGTGATAGTCTACTATATACCTGTGGGGCAGCGAAATCAACATTTATAGACGTAGAACGAACGTAAAGAGGTCATATAAAAATAATGTATTCTACTGAATACATTATTTTTATATGACCTCTTACTTACTTGAAAATACTTTTTAAGAAACGGAGATTCCCTACTGAAAGTCTATATCAGATCAGTGGCCTGCTATCTGTAAGGAACTTGTACTGTGCCTTGATCCTAAAAAAAGCATAAGACACTTACATAATTATGACAAAAACGTAATATTAAAAAGAAGAAAGGATATTATTGCGCAAGTCCCACAATCTAAAACCAATTTTGCTGCTACACAATATACCTAATTATAGTACATTACTGCAGCGGCCAGCAAACTAGGCATTGATGGATGAACTTCGCCTCGGCCCACATACGTAAGTCCATCAATGCCTAGTTTGCTTAAATGCTTAATGCTTACTTTTCTCAAATAATGCGCGGAAATTAAATTACAATTCCTTTTCAAAATCAATGACAAAGAACGAACAACAATAATTTATCCCGCGTTAAAGTGTACATTTGTTGTTTTTTTACAATAAACAGCTTTCTATTTGCAAGCCAGTTCGAAATTTAAATAAAACCTATAAGTTACCTCCAAAGACTACTATAGTATACTGTTACCTCCTTGGTTGCCATGTTTCGGAGTAAAAGATCGTTCCATTTTTAAATTACACGATATGTATGAGTTTACTTACTATGTAACGCTATGTAATTTATTTGGCCGCTAAACCAGTAACTATTTAGTAATCTGTGGCTAAACCACGACAGATTTGGATTTTCATACAACTTTTGCCGGCCGCTGCTCGCATGTATTTGGCCAGTACAGCAATTTCGATTTATCTTGAAGAATGTGGTCAAAATAATGCTCAAATTTCCAAGCATGTTTGAGAAAATAATCTATCAGCACGGTTGTATAATAAAATAAACAAAGAAATTATATATTTACACTGAACATCTTCATAAAGGTGAAAAAATGCTAATAAAATGGTTAAAATCACGCACTTATGCAGATATTGAATTATTGTTACAATAAGTGGAAATTAGTTATACTGGGACCGCCACACCCACACGCACATCCTCCCTCATACACACATCCACTCCTACCAGACACCTCTCACATTTCACACATCCCTCACACTTCACACACTCCCCACAACCAACACACCCAAATATAAAAATAATCTATTCATTCTGTTCAATTCACATGCGAGCGAGCGTGTTTGAATTTATGATAATTATACTTTATGTATGCTGTATAAACAGCCAAAGCTATGGAAGAGCAGAGTCTCCTAACACAGGCGTCATCATGCTTTAAAAGGAGGCTCCAATCATACACTAATGTTAATTACTTGGTACAGAAATAAACATTTAGTATTTTTTTTTGTATTGTCCAGTAGTTTACAAAATGTCTCTTAGTTCAGTGTACCTTTTGGCTAAGTCCTACTATAACAACTTCCACTGAGTCCTATCTCTCGCAACTCTTCTCCAATATGGATCCGCTGTGAGTTGAATTCATCTTCCATCTCTTATATTGTCTGCCCTGACCCTGTTTCTTTTGCCATCTCTGGGGTATCTACCATTCTGTCACAACTTTACTCCACGTGTCTTGAATGCCTCCTAACATGTGGCCTGCCCATCTACAGCTGCGATCAACAATACATAATGTTTATTAATTGATGAATATACATACTTAAATGTTTTAAAACAATATTGTGAATTCCTCGTTGGTCTTTTGGTCGCAAGCGTGACCGCAACTTATTTGCCTTTGCAACATTAATATTATATGTAAAGGCAGGTAAGCAAAGGCAAATAAGTTAATTATGTGATAGATACTTGTTGTACACGTAATTAGTATGTATTTTGTTCATTACCGATCATTGTAGTATAGTTCTTAGAGGTTTTAACACTACGCAGTCTGGTGCAATAGTTATCCACCGAAACAATCAATGACGGTGTCTGATTCATCAGCTAAGATTGCTCTCCAAGCATTACTGGATATCACAGTAAAGAGATTAAACGAGATTGTGACACCGCGGCGCCACAATCTCGTTTTCATTGGCGTCCCGTTGACGGTGGCGGTGGACAAACGGCCTTAGGGCGTGGAAAGGTAAGAAACAAACAGACAGACAAACTTTCTCATTAATAATATTATTATGGATTACCAACGTAGTCACGTTTGGCCTTCCTTAAAAAAAAAGTAAAAATTTCGGCCTTTATCAAAGTATGTATTAATTAATCATTAATTCAATAATAATTAATAATTTTATATTTATGCACTGCCCATAGTAAAAATCTTCGTTCCACCAACAATCGTCTTCTACGATGTCCTTCTCACCGTTCCGGCTTCATTCATTCTTCTTTCTTTGTCCAGGCGGTTTTTCTTTGGAATGCGCTCCCTCTGAATATCAGGACAGCAACCAGTCGGTTATCTTTTAAAGTGAAGGCACGTGAACATATTCGTCAGAAGTTGGCTGAAACATCCCGCAGCGCTGAGTTGCTGGATTCGTTTTCTCCTCTACCGATCGTTATTTCTCCTTATCAAAGTTTATTTGGTTTAAATGTAATATGTATCTATGTGTTAGTATTTATTCTTGTATTTTATAGTCATTTCCGAGCTATATATCCCGTAAGTTGCACCTGCCGTGGTAGGTATATCTCTGCACCACCCTAAGGTTGACTGGTAGAAAATGCCTCAGGCATTAAGCCCGCTTTTGTACAGTATTTTTTTACTTGTGCTTAAAGTTTTAATAAATAAATAATACAATTTAATTATTTTCAAAGTTTGTTATAACTTTATAAGTCATAACTATTTCCTACTTCAACTCCGTATTAGTTTGAAGTACGAGTATGTAACTATTAACTGTTAAATCTTATCTTAATCATAATGATTGCTCAAGAGCACTGCAGGTGTTACAGTACTCAGTAGGTACGGGAAGGGGGGGGGGGAGGGGGTAGGTGCTAGAATGGTGCACAGAGCATTACCTTGTTTGTACTTTGAAAGTACCTACATGGGCCGCGGGAAACACCACAGGAAATGCTTTGTTTAAATAACTATGTAGGTACTTGTTGCACCATTTTAAGTAGGTATTCTTTTTTTGTTATAAATTGCATTTGGTGATGAGAAGCTTCCTGAAATATGGTTTGGTGCAAATTACATTGCCTGTAGATAAGTTAATTAATAAAACGACCCTTGACCCTTACTAACTGTAAAGATTTTCTTTGCTTTTAGATTTTGGTGAACTTTGTATGTTCTATGTTCATGAAAATAAGCAGTTTGTAGTTGGGGGCTCCCTAGGGTGCTAGGTTATGTCCTTCTCCAGGTCATGGTCTGCCCATGTGCCAAATTTCATCCAAATTCGTTCAGTCCTGGATTGCGTGAAAGCGTAACAAACAAATTCACTTTCGCATTTATAATAAGTATTAATATCAGTTAGGATAATACTGTGTTTTACTGTTCGTAAGTCTAGAGGTTATTTTAAAGAAAATACTGTTAACGTCTGTTAATAAATTAAAGAATCGCCTTATCCCCTCAAATAGTGGCCAACTATGACAGCACACTGAGCCTGTTACATACACTAATATTAGTAAACTTACGTCGTTGTTTGTACGGGTAGGTAACTATATCCCAAGACAGAATTCACTGAGAAAAAATGAGTGGATAGGCAGAACCCATGCAGAACCAGACCTTGGAATTTAGGAGTCAATACCAAATAAATACCTAGGTACTTTCCTCCCTAAACTTAGAAAAAGAAAATGCGTTTATTTGCGGTAAACATGACGCAAAAAAGAACATAAACACAAAAAATAAGAAGAGATTGGGGGAAACATGCGTCACATCCACGCAAAACGGCTATCACTAAGCATTTTTTTTTTATTTTTTTTTTTTATTATGCTGCAAGACAGAGGCCCAGCGCTGGTTTTCAGAGACAGCCGGCGCTGACTTGACATGGATCTGTTCTATACCTGTATATGAAAAAGAGGGAAAAGAATCATAGAGTATCAAAAAAGCTGTCCGCATCGCTGTCTATAGGAAAGCAGAAAATAAATTTATTATTATTTAATAGTTAGGATTAGGATAGTAAAAAAAAAAACTATCCAGGGTGGGGCTCGAAAATTTACAAAAAAGACAACAAAAAACAAATGATAAATGATTTTATTTCTGTAAGTAGGTTTGAACAAACACTTTTACACGTCAATCATATTTTTTTTTAAACTAGATGGGGAAAAAAAGAAAAGAAAGAAAGAAAGTATACTTACAGAAAAGTTTGAAAATATAGGATTACCTACATTTTCAAACTATTCTGTATACTTTGGTTGACAAAGTAATTCCTATTTCTGTATAAATGTTCAAAAGAAAACTTTAACCATTCGGGGTGCAAACATTTTCGTCTTCCAAAACCATCTTCTATTCGTTTCTGTCCAGCTTTTCTTTTGTTGACAAAGTATCTTTTATTTCTGTATCAATAGTCAAAAGAAAACCTAATGTTTTCGAGGCAGCGTGCTAAATATTTCGACGTTCATTCCTGGGCAGGGGGCCCCATTTTGTTTGGCCGCCCCGGGCCCCCGACAGGCGTAGTCCGCCACTGGTGTGTTTATGTAGGAAACTGAATCCTTAAGGAAAAACTGTAATTTGTGTTTTCTTATATGGTTAAATTTCCTAACATTTACCTAAAGTTATAAGAGGAAGGAATTTAACGCTTTCAATTTCCTGTGACCGTAAACAATTGTTTTGTTAGTAAGTTAGACTAACAAGTAAATAAGAGTTACCTATATTATTAACTTTTCAGTTTTCAGCCTGTAAGTATACAATAGTTGAAGGGTTATATAGGTATTAAAAAGTCCTAAGCTGTATAAGCCTAGCATCCAGGAAACCAACTAAATGTTAAATAAAGATAAAACAAAACGTCTTCCTAAATGAATTATCCGCAGGCTGAACCGTCTCTATTACCGACAAATGAGGCGGCCAGAAGACGTTCAGGCTCTTAGCTGCAAACTAACAAACCGTGACGACACAAAGCGTATAACTAATTGCGCTTCCTACTTCATACGTTATAATTATGTACTAGGTATCTTAGTAGAAAACAACATACAATTTATACAAAGAGGTTTTGTACTTTGATATGACCGACAAACCTTTGTGAAACAAGGTTAAGATAACCTTAATATAATTATAATATGCATAATATTAATGGTGTACCTTTAAGGCCCAATTTCCCGAGTTCACGAGTTTAAAACATAATTCTGTCTCTGTCATCTTGAAATATTTGACAGAAAGAGAAAATGTATGTTTTATACTCGTTTAGCGCTAAACGTGTTTAGTGATTGGCGGTGCAAGTGGGCCGAAGTTTAAAACAATGGCGTAGTCTATGTGCTACCGAAAACTGTGGCTAATAATAGCCTAGAAAAACAGACGTGCTACTGAAAACTGTGGCCAAAACAGTTCCAATAATTTAACGTTAAAACAAAAACATGTGTGCAGTTCACACGCGATTGAAGTGATACCTTAAAAAATGTGAACTTTTAATTACTATATCATGTATTCTATCTCATTCTCTCGCACGTTAAGTCCTTTAGTTGTAAGTGTTTGTCTTTTTTTAACAGACTTCAAAAAAGGAGGATGTTCTCATTTCGAATATACAATTATTATTATTTCTTTATGTTTGCTAAGTAGGCTCAGAACTCCGTCTTAAAAAAACCGATTTGAAAAATTCTCAATCGCTGAATACAGGCACTCGTATTATGCTCACAAACGAAAACCCAATAAAATAAAAAAGAAACGAAAGTCGTTTCAAAAATCGTATGTTTCAAGTTTAATAAAATGATCGAGAGCCTTTGTTCGCACGGACAAAGAGTCAAACGTGCGCGCTAGCACGTACCTACATTGTATATTTGTATGCAAATGTGTGCGTGGACACGCCCACAAGCAGATGATATTGAATTATGATGAAATCGTACTACTAATAAAGAAACTAATTGTAACATGGAAAATTTTCAATCCATGAATGGGCTGAGGAAAAACGTGTGTAAATGAGAGGGACTTTGTTATTGTATGAACGAAAACGATTTCTGCAATTTTTTACTAGTTCTTGAGTATTATTTATACCTAGTCACTTTTTCTTCGTTTCATGTTAGTTGGAAATAATCTGATTTTTTTCAAGGTTGTGTTGAGGTTATCTTGGAAATTACTGACATCGGTGAAGGAAAACATCATGAAACCTGAACTTATATTCTGAAATCGCCAACCCGTCTTGAACGCATGTGTTGATCAATGCTCGTGCCTTCTCTGTATGACAAGAGGGCTTTGTCCTGAAGTGGGACAATAATAGGCTGGTATTATTGATGACAATTAAATGGCTACCTACCTCGTTTATTATGTGTAGATCTAACGTGACGATAAAACAAAATAATGTAAGTATTAGGTGCAAAGGTTAATAACACCGATTTATTTTATTTTTAACTCGTTTAAGTACCAACTGTAGCTAAAAACAAAAGGAATAGCAATACTGAACAGTATGTTATTCTTTATCAGTAGTGATATTCTGTAAAAATCTCACCGTGAATACGCATACTTGAGGCGAACGTGACTTGAGCATACGTGAAGTGAGCTGTCAATAGTGTTAATCCCAACCACCAAAGGGGTTTTTGTTTGTTGACATAATTATCTTAAATGAATTGACTCTTGAATTAAACATTTCACATCAATTCTAATTAGGCTTTTATATTATGTAGGTATTGTTTCTGCATGTGATAATTTTAATTAACATTTTATTTGGTAGGTACCTATTGTTTCTGCATGTGATAATTATATTTAACATGTGATATTCAACACAATGTAAATTGTTTATCAATAAAATAAATGAAATGACAGCTCGCTTCAAGCGCACTTCACCTCAGTTTTCACGGTGAGATTTTTACAGAATAGCATTACCTACGGTTGATTCTCACTTGTTTCTTGTTTCGCCTATTGAATCTTCATCCTGGAATTGTTTAATATTCAACATCACTCTCCTGTCCTTGTCCCACTTTATTACGGTCGGCGCAAACTGTCTTTTTCATCCATAATTCTCTATTAGTTGTCATCTCGGTAGTCACCCCGTTTCTGGCCATATCATCTTTCACACAGACCCTCCATAGATTCTTTGGTCTTCCCCTACTCTTGTAGCCATCGAAATTCATACTCAAAACTTTCCTCACGTAATATCTAATATTGAATTAATATTCATAACTTTTACGTTATCTACGGTACCCATCTCCGTGCTCTTTGTGGTGGTAAGGGCCAAAGAGCATTCTTTACTACGTAGGTACCTACTTAGAGCCCATATCAAACTTTGGACTCATGGTAGTCTGAACTCTGAACTGAATCGAAGTAAAGCGAAGGGCTCACCATCATCACATACAGTGTAGCCAATTTATGGTGGTGCAGAACAATTTTTAGAAGCCTCTGACCGAGGGCTTTCTGAAATACCCCATGGTATGTTCAGCGATTATTTTGCTATTTTTTTCGACAATATTTTTTCAAGATTTGTAGTACCTTGAAATTAAATCAAACGGGCCAACCTATATATCGCGAGGTGATATTTCCAGTCTCCTCGCAGGGCAAACGGCACCCTAATTGATGAATTAACTTTGAAGGATATTGATAATTAATAACCCATTGCTTCATAAATATGTTCGAAAAATTTATCTGCTCAAAAACGCAATTAACGCAATGAATGTTGTTGAACTGTCAAAATGTAAGCGACAGTGTGTTACGCCTACCCCGCGGGTCAGTGATTGTAGTTTTTTTTATTTCTTTAAGGAAAAGAGGTCACCTCTTCTTTATAGGTCTTTCAGCACTTACTGGTGCCAGTGCCTTTGTCTCATAGGTAGGCATTCAGAATGCTGGCACCATGGCAGCATTATGTATGTTAATGTGTATAGTATTGACAATGTAAATTCTCTGGCAAGGGTTCAACCCGCATTCCGATCTGCAGGAAACTGAGCTGCAGGTAGGTACTGAAGGGAAAGTACCTGGTAATGGGTTTAAAAAGGTAAAATCCATAAGTAATATATTCCGTACCCGACGAGAGGAATTCATGAAAGGAGGCTGTGGTGTCTTAAAATATATAAAAATCTAAATTTCAAAAGTTTGAAAATAGAATAGAATACTCTTTATTATGTACATTGTACACCATCAAAATTACAGATATAAATGTAGACATTTTACATAGGGTGACACAATGGGCGGTCTTATCGCTAAAAGAGATCTTTACAGACAACCTTTGGATGGATTAACGGGAGAAGGAGAGACAATACTGCCGGTAGTCAGTTGTGTACAACATTTTAGTAACTGAATTTGGCAGCACTTATTTACTCCCGAATCGTTCTTGTTTTTTTTTGGGGCTCAACGGAATCAGGGCTTTCTACAATATTTAGTTTTTAAGTCAAAAGAAGTTCAGCATCAACTAGCTACTCTATACTTAAAAGTTGTCAAAATTGCTTTTATGAGTTTTTCATGACATGACAGGCGACATTTATGCAACATCCGTTTCGAACAGATAAGGCACTAGAGAAAACAGTAAGTTTCATGTAATCTTTAAGTTTTTGCCATAAAGTAAAACTAATTAAAAAAACTCTCGCGTCTAATGCTAGCTCCCTAAAGGTCAAATTGTTTACTATTAAAAGACCACTGTCCTTCAAGATAGCTTCCTATTATTTCGAGCCTCGACCAAAACAAGTCGGCGTTAATTATATTCCGTTTGTAAGCACGTCGTCGTATTGGTGTTACCTATCTAATTATAAGTTAGGTCCATCGATCACTCGATGGTTTGGTGATTGGTCATACAACAGGCACATGATTCTTAGGCCCAGAATTCATCAAAGCGGGGAGAGATGTCTCGTAAACAAGCAATAATGTACTATATAGGGACTCGCCTCTGCTTCACCCGGTTTTTACCAAAGCGAAACACAAAAACAAAAAAACAAAGTGTTTTTTGTCAAAACACCGGGAATTCCTTCTTTTAGGTGAGTTTAATATTAATGTATTAGGTATAAACAGAGCAGTGGTAGCCCAGTGGTAACGGTTGCGACTTACGAATTGTAGGTCGTAAGTTCGATCCCAGACAGGGGCTTTGAGTAATAGATCACAACTGCTCTCAAAACGGTAAAGGAAAACATCGTGAGGAAACCGAACCGGCATGTCCTAGAACAAAACATTCGAAGACAAAGACATGTGACAACAACCCGCACTGGCCCCGCGTGGTGGATCACGGCCCGCTCCCTCTCACATAGAGGCCGCCTGTGTCCCAGCAGGGGGCACGTTAAATGCTGATAATACTATGCTTATGCTATACACATAAACCTTCCGGATTAATTACGCTAACCCCGGTATTCAGAGTGGTTACTTAAAATTAATCAATCATTTACCTACTTTTACTTTTTTTCTCCACACGAAACTACCTTTTGGCAGGAGCGACTAGAATCAATTCTATTTTAATGTAAATGTTGACGTTCTAAAGTGCCCTTGAAAAGCCTATTTAAAATAAATGCTGTCTTTGACTTTGACTTTGAACTGACCAGTTTAAAATGGAACGCTGCGCGCTGTCAGTCAAAAGTATGTCTGATTGAAAACGTTTCAATCTCGGTAACATGTGCAAAGATATGGTGGTTAATCAAAGTTAATGGTTGATTAATTTCAAGTGACGTCTCTGAGTGCGGCAGTAAATCATGGTGAAAACCGCATCAAAATCTGTTGCGTACTTTAGAAGAACATCGCGGTCACACAGATAGACACGAAAAGCGACTTTAATTTATAATATGTATAGATACATAGAATATACGTATAATACCTATGTATTGAGTTGCATGTAAGCGAAGTAAGGCGTTATGGTCACTATATCTCATTTTCGATTTTCTTTCTTGCCCAACTTGCTTTGGACAACATAATCATGATCAAAGAGCTCAGACTAAACTGAAAATCATCTTTGGCAAACTTCAGGAAAATCTTACATGATGCTGAAAAATAAGACGATAATTATGATGATTAGTGCTAGCCGTACTTCAAAATTGTGTCAATATCGACAAAGAATATAATAGAATAGAAAACTCTTCATTATGTACCTACAGCATGCGAATAACACAATGATGATCAAAGTAGACATTTTACATAGTGTGGCACAGTGGGCGGTCTCATCAAAGGTAACCTTTGGATGGAATTAAAGGGAGAAAGAGATACAATACTGCAGTACCAGTTACTTAGACAATAAATACATATACAGGGTTATTGGTAAAACACCTCCAACCTCTTAAGGAGTCATTGTAGTGATCATTAAGAACAACTTTTACCATGGGAGTAAATATGAAATCGCGAAAAAAAAGTCAGCTGTTCCTTACATTTTGACGAGTTCTGCAAACATAAATGTAGGGAACAGCAGATTTTTTTTTTTTGCGATTTCATATTTGGTCCCATAGTAAGTTGTTAATTTTTTTACAAAATATATACAGGTTCCTAAGATATAAATACGTAGGTACCTAGGTATATCTTAAGAAAAAAAAATATTAAGTATAGTTAAATAGTTAAAAACTTACCTACATAATAAAACATTAAAACAAATTACATACTTATTACCTACTAAAACATATTATACTTTTAGGAAGAGTGCGAAAACATTCCTCAGTTCCTCCACCATTTTTGTTCAAAGGACGGACGGTCAGATTGGTCACCGATGTTCGCTCGTTGATATTAGATAATAATGGGTAGTTATTTATGCAAATAACTACCCATTGTAATTTATTTGTTGTTTGTTTTTAACTAAGTACCCACTTAAGTGGTTTTAATGCTCTATATTACGTAGTCGATGATTATGGTGTTATTTTTTTTGGGTGATGGTTCCGTAAAACTCTAATGAGTCTATTTTGGCACCAACTTAAATATATAAAATGTAGGTATGTGTACTACTGAATAAATCAATAAATTAATAATAATATATACTAACAAAGTCAAAAGCCTAGAGTTTACATTCTTGTCTGTAGTGCGATGTACTTACTTAAATATTTTGCACATTATCAATGCCGTCGCTCCTCAGTTTACTTTGGCTATTCTTGAAGTGAGATCTATCAAAATATTGACTTGTTCGATAAGATAGGTCCGGTCGGTGCTGTAATCACTTTGGTTACTATCAGTATTTTTCTGTTATTACTTACTTCCAGCCAATAATCACAGCGAATGACTCCATCACGAATAATCATGATATAGCTAATTGTAATTTCGTTTGCAGTTTTATTTGATCGGTTTCCCAACGCATTTGTAAAGTTTACTTATACTTAACACTAACCACATAATAATGAGATACTCAGAATCTATATCTATGTATATACATATAATATAAATTAAAGTCGCTTTTCGTGTCTCTGTGTGACCGCGATGTTCTCCTAAAGTACTCGTACGCCACGAATTGCGATGCGGTTTTCACCATAATTTAGAGAAATTGTTCTGGAAGGTTTATGTGTATAAAACATTAATATTTAATTTTGATATACCACATAAATCTCGATATTTTGACATGTCGCCACATCAGTACGTTGCACCCGTGCGAAGCGGGGCGGTTCGCTGTTTATTTATAATCAAATCTACAATTTTAAAATCATCACATAGGATGCTAGTAAGCAAAAAGCGTATGTTATTGAAATAATAGCCATTTTCTTAGAAAAAAGGTAGTGAAGGCATGAACGGTAACCTACTTACTCCAAGCTAAGTTGCAACAAATAAGACTACGTGACCGGAGGAACGAAGCGGTTTTTCCAACTGCGTGGTTTGATTAGACTGCATACTTCCTGCCTAGCACTAATCTAGAGGCAATAGATGGTTGGTGTTTCATCACTCAATATATTGTTTGTTGGTTTGGCTTTCTTGTAACTTATCTTGGTTTCTTGGTACTGAATGAATGAATTCTAATAGCACACATTCTTTAGCCGAAATACAGGTTCCTCGTAGTTCGGCTCCAGATGCAAAACTTTTGTGTACTTTTGTTATATCATAGCACTTATCTGTAATCTACGTACTGTTTTTATGAAATAAAGCTTATTATTATTATTATGTCTTTATCTTTACGTATCTCGGGATCATGGCGTCCTGGTACGAGTGGCGTACGAGGGGCCGAAGCCAACTTGCAAGGCCCCTTAGACAATTTTAAATGGAATGAGGCACCAACCGACGATTATCCCTGTATGCTCTATGCAAGTGCACCCAAGGACAACCCCCGGTTGGTGCAGGACTATGCCTAGCATGGGAACAAAACATATTGGGCTATGAGTTTGGGTGGCTATAGGTAGTGTATTGGTTACCTAGAACTATGGAATGTCTATGGCCCCTGCCTGATCAATGTTTTATTATACACGGAAAAAATGCCATAGGGTGAAACTTGCACACTCAATAATGGGCCCCCAGAAACTGTCGGAAGCACTTAGCGACGTAGCGACAAGGGGGCAACATATGCTGAGGTGCTTGAGGAGTGGAGAAGTATTCCACGATTATCAGGACAATCCCAGAGTCCGGAAGAATGTCAAGATCCCTACCAGCACTTACTGGAATACTTCCTTCCTCCGAGCACGTTTGCTTTTGTGAATCTCCACTCAAGCCAACCAATAAAGGTAAGAAAGACGTGGGAGCTCTGTTCCTCGTCAGTGTTCACTCCAGCCGGCGAATAAAGGCAAGCCAGAGATGAGAAACAAGACTTCTCCCGGGAGATGCGGGTCGTGGGGTCGCTACTGCCCAATAGCTCGCCACATGCTGACCTGCGATTTTCTGTATCTCTCTTGGTCTGGCTCCTCACCGTAGACCTGTTCCAGAAAAGTAAACTCTACCGGCACAGACCTAGAGTTCGGAGCGCGCAAGCCCCAACACGACGTTACCGTAGAGGTAAAACGGTGGGTTTTTGTTTTATGGGTTTGCTCTTGACTCTATTCTATTCTTGGTCAGTGGTGACAGAGACACAGTCGACGATGGAGTGAGCTTACCCAGAAGAAGCCTGTTCACTCTCACTTTTGTATGCGTTCGGAAACACAGACGCAGGTAAAGAGTTCCACTCTTTTGCTGTGCACATAACAAAAGACATTTGGAAAATTTTAGTGCGAATTGGTGGAATAGCAACTAGGTAAGGATGATAACTTGCAGTGCGTCTACATGACCGATGGAAGAAGGGGGCCGGTGGAATGAGGTCGTGGAGTTCTTGGGCACACTCTCCGAAGTACAATCTGTAAAAGACCGACGAGCAGGCGACCTTGCGGCGATGAGCCAAGCTGTGAAGCTTGCCATCCACTAGTTTTACGTCGCCAATGAGCCTCTTAGCTCTGCGTTTCACCGAGTCAAGAATTATTAATATTACGGTCTTGTTCGCCGCGACATCGTTTTGCTTACAAACTTCAATCTTCCGTTTCTAGTGGTCGCAAGCACTACTACTACGCATAAGGTCTTGGTATCCCACGCACCATGGTCCACCTGAAGGATTTAGTGCAGACACCAAACCCGAGAGAGAGGAAGAGGTCCCGTATCGATTCCCAGGTCGGCCAAATTGTTATTGGGTTTTTCCATCTGGAATTAGTCAGGAGCTGCCCGGAGTCGGGATTTGTCACCGGTTGATGGCAATAGGCTCGACTCCTAAACATAACTGGCTAAGTGTGTGTGTCCTATAGTGTACATCTCTGCTAGCCCTTCAGGAAATACTGGCGTTATGTTATGTTCAACAATTCCTACGGTGCTTCGTCGTGTAGGTATTTTCTTTCTTCGTTACTTCAATTTCTTCTTCTCCTTGTCGCTGGCATACAATAAAACTTTGAAAACTCAACATTTTTTAACTTCTCTTCAACTCTTTTAATCTTGCAAACTTTTTTCTGTCTTTAATGTTTAAAGCTGTCAGTCGGTCAAGGGACTGTTTTTGTGTAGATTGCTATACCTACGTTTGTAACGGCTCTTTCAGTTGTAATTAATTACTTACCGATTTTCACTAACTATGATTGAACATACTTATAAAAAATATACGAAAACAAATATAAATTCGCATATTATTTGTTTTGAGTACAATCGATCTGAGGGGCAATTCCCGTATTTTTAAGACCGTTCGCATTCTAATCTCAGTCTCAATCTGTCAAAATTACAATCAATTTACATACATTTTTGACAGGTTTTTGACATTGATTGTCGCTGAGATGAGATTGCGACTTGAATTTGAACGTTTTATTGGCCTACAGGACGATTTTGTTAAAAAAACAAACGATTTCGTGAAATTTATAACAAATGAATCATAACACCAGCTGAATGTAACGTAATTTGATAACCTACTTATTTGAGTGCATTATGGCATAGTAAGTAGCATGATTCGAATTAAATCTACTGCTTACTTATACCAATATTATGTTTGTAATCTACTTAATATCCTCGCGAAATGTTACTTGTTATCTAAGTAGGACAATTTGTCACACTTACCTACTAGTACTTGCATATCTACACGTGTTGCATTATTAAGTAGGAAAATAATTTGGACTAAGTACTTTTAGTCGGCTCTGACCCGAATTTCTAAAAATCTTATAAGTAATGATCTTTGTTATTTTTTTCCTTCGTGGCCTTATAATATTATTTCAATTAATAATTAAAGCGAAACGCTTGAAGTAGACCTATAAGGTTACGTGACTAAATCCTAATCCGAGAGGCTTTCGACATTTTGAACTTGTCTTTATCAGTAAATCTGCTGTCACATCTGATGTTATCGCGTCGCCGAACTTTTATTGGTTCTAATAACAATAACTGATCGAAATTTTTTGCACAAAAGTTCCTTTTATTACGAAGGTGAGCATTAAGAAAGGATTTTAGAAAATTCGTCCCCTGAAGGGGTTAAACAGCGGATGAAATTTTGTATGGAAGTTCGCCATTTTTGCTGACGGGGATCCCATAGGGCGCACGGCTTACACATTGAGTAAAAAGACCGATGTGTAGAACACAACAAACATGAACACACAAACAAACAACACCCATCAAACTAAGTAAGTAGGTAGTACATTGCACAAAAATAATTGTTGGGAAATTAATTTTATTTTTGGTGTGATAATACGCTGTTTACGTTACTGCACAACGTAACGCACACAAAACATTGTGCTTATGAGTGCATGCAACGGTACAGGGGTAGCCGGTCGTGGGGGTATTTAAAGTTGTGTTATATCATAACTTAGTATTATTAAAAACTTGTTGTCGTAAAAAACGTCAGTAAAAGTTGGAATTTTGCCTCTAAATATCTCCGTATCCAGGTATGGTGGTTCAGTACAAAAAAATATTACAATGACGGGAGTACAAGTGACTCTCGGCTTCGCTAAGTGTTTTTTTAAATCCATTATATAAGTTGTCTAGGGAATGGTCTACATATCAAATTGAAAAGGCTTTCAGTAGGTACTAGTTTACTGAAAGCCTGTATGCCATCTGTCTGCACGTTTTCCTATGATTTTGGGCCTGCAGTGTCTTATACAAAACATTGGGCAAAAGCGCTTCTCACTCACAATAAGGAATAATATACAAGAATACAGAACAATTAAACAAGGATCAGCAATTAGACTAAAACAATACCCAAACATGGAAAACGACTTTACATATTTTGTTTCGTTTTCCGACAAAAGAAAGATGGCGGCAAGTCAACGACTTCGCACCAAAAATATAAGTTGAAAAAATAATGGTTCTCATCACTCTTTGTGTCAGTCCGATGGGGGAACGTGATATTATAACAGACGGACAACTAATTATCTGACTACATCCAGTGTCGTATTTCATTATTATATGTATTCTCCCAAATGACATAAGGTAAATGTTTATTTTGGATTCAAATCAGACGGATGCGTTTCAGCTGTTGCAGATATTGTTTGGATATCGCAGATAGTAGGTAGAATATTTTGTCTGTTTCCCTCTTTTATTGAAATTCGCTGTTTCAGTTTGTCCCAGTTAGAAAAGAAGCGGAATGGATTACGAAGTGTAAAATTTTTAACGACAAAAGAGAATTTTCATCATAATAATTACAGTCGGTATGATGTAACTACACTTTCATGACAATAAGACGACTAGGTTATTTCAGGAAGGTTGTTGAAATTCATGATACTCAGGTATGATATGAATTTTATTCTATCAGGTTCTATCACAATGGATCAATCAATATAGGCATCCAGACCATTCTTCCATACACAAGCCACCGATGTAGGTACCTATAAAGGTACTCGATTCTATTATCTACACGGTCAAACTAAATTAGCTAGCAAAACTTCGCAGATGTGATCTAAACATAATAAAAAAAAAAAAAAAAGGTTTAATGCTTTTTTTAGGGGTCAAAGACCGCTGGTAGTGTTGTTACATGAAGCACGAGTTAAAACAATATATTTTATCGTGATTAGATATCGATACCAATCACGCCTGTGAAGTACACATAAAAAAAAAACAGATTTTTTAAACTGATAGGTAGTACAAGTAAATACTATAATTGCGTTAAAAAAAATCATCAAATTAATTTCTTTTTTCTTTTATTATCAATCAATCAATCAACTTTTAGATTATTTTACATTGGTCAAATTCGACAATGATACAGATGAAGAATGAATATGGAACACGGAGCACAAAACCAGTGCTCCGTGATAATTATGGAAGCTTGTCATTAGCAAATATCACTACTTACTTATGCACGACATTTATGATTGTTATTAGTCTGTAAGCTTTCTTTAAAAAATAAATAAATAAATGATGACGTCAAAGTCAAAGTCAAAGCATTTATTTCAAATAGGCACATAAAAGGCACTTTTGAACGTCAACATTTACATTTAAATAGAATTGATTCTAGTCGCCCCTTCCAAAAGGTAGTTTCGTATGGAGAAGAATGGGCAAGAAACTCCATCGTTACTCTTTTAAAATGTGTTACAATACTTTGTATACATTAATTCGACGCTCCCAAGCAATAACCCGGTAATCGAAAAATCAAAATTTTACAGGAGAAAAGATTTACTGATTTTATCAAATATCTTTTCAACAAGTGGGACTATTGGAGTCATTGATGTATTAAATGAAAGGTATTTTTTTGCTTAATATAACTGTACCATTATTATGGAATCCTGTTTAGTGAAAACCTAGTAATTTATGAAAACAAATAATACCTAAAATTGTTTACATCAAATATTACAGTAATAGTAATTACGGGATTATTGCCGGAAATTTGTCGAATAAAATATTTCATAACATTATGTAATGGACTTCTACGGCGTTATTTTTTATTGTAGGGCTGCTAAGTAACGTGTTTTTACGTAGTTATTGTGGTGATTTCAAATAATTTTGTAAACGGTATTGATAAATAACATTATTATTACGATAAAAATTAGCAAACCAGTGTTATCGTTACGAGTCAATACCGATTTTTTTCGTTATATTTAAATGTAATATTAGAAGGTAATAAACGAAAGAAATACAATAATTTCGATTATTAGTAATATTTATTAAACAACAGAATGAAATTTGACACTTTAATTTTATGCTAAAATTTATTAATAAAAAGAATTCAATAAATCAAATCCTGCAATCAACTTTGAGCTACATAAACTCATCAAAGTTGCTCTTCTTCGGAGATATTTTCGTTTTCCACTTCAGAACAGGATAAGGATTGGTAAAAAGAATGATAACTCTGTGGAATGGCTCCACTTCTACATAAACTCAAAAGGTCTGTGTGCAAAGCTTTGCTTATCGGTATACGTTGGAGGTATGCACGTTGCAACTGCACATTATCCATATATACAGCTGCGTCTTGAGTACTCGTACGCTTTCGTCCTCTTCGTCTAGCTGAGGTAGAGGGAGTGATGTTTATATCAAGCTCTGAATAAGTGTCTTCAAAATTATATTTGAAAAGCAACTTATTTACTTGTGAATCAACGACGGTTACCTCCATGACGTCAGCCCAGCGGATTACATTTCCGTCTTTATCACACCGCCAATACTTGTCTACTACGAGTTGTTTGAAATCGTAAATTTCGGACTGCTCTAATTCTTTCATACGATATTTTTCCCCAGTTACCTTTGAATTTAAAATAATGCTATAAATTTGGTCAGGGGTATATAAAACTTTATTTTTTAAGTTTTTCTCTATGCATGCATGCATGGAATCTCCTTCATTTTGACTATGTCCAGTTTCAAAAAAACGGTGGGTTATGGTAATACCAAAAAGTTTAGAAGCATATACATACAGGGCAAAAATATATCGATTTTTGTTCTGTCCATAACATCCATCCGAATATAGTGAAAATTTTGTTATGCCTTTCTCACGTTCAGTTTTAAAAAAAGATAACAAAGCGCTTCCTATTTCGGAACTACCTCTTTTAGCGATTTGGTAGTGCCATACATAACAATATCCTATTTTTCGTACTGCATCAAAAACGGTAAAATTGTAGCATGGATATTTTCTTTTGTAATGAAATACGCCTACTTCAGATTGAGGCACACTCAATACTTTTTGCAAATCAAATATTGCTACTGTCATATTACTTCTGTCAGCTGTCTCTATTTCTTCTTTTTTTATTGATCTTACTTTTTCTTTTCTCTGTAAATGGAGTCTTTGTTTTTCCTCAAGGGTGGCTTTCATCGTGTCGTCTGATTGTTCATAAATGGAGCATGAAAGGCACTGGTCTTTTTTGGGTTTGAAAAATGAGTAGTTATATTGGGAGTTAAAAACTGTTTCGTATTGTCGTTTTGTTGCCATTACAATATCAGTGTAATTTTGTTCTGTAAACCAGGTAGTATAAAAGCGGTACATTTTTGAAATATTCAAGTTTTCTGAAAGATATTCTCTGTTTGAAGTTGCTCTCGTATAGTGCGACTGTACTTTAGGAAATAATTCAATGTGCGTTTTAATAGTGGTTTCTGTCATAGCATTCATTTTGTTAGGCCTATTATCATGTTTTCCCCGTTTATCTTGAAGTCCTTCGTCTGCTTTCATAACTTTTTCCATTGCTGTATAAACCACATATTCTCCGATTTGTATTGTAATTATTGAGTCATTTGTGTCCTCAACCATTAATGGTACTAAGTAATAGTAGGTACTTACTTGTAATAGTTGTGTCATTTGTGTCCTCCACCATTTGAAGCATTCGTTTCACACGTTCATTTATTAACGGTCTATTTCTTCTAAAACTCATTATATAAATTGAACTCAATAACTACGCACTAAAACTTAAATAATATTAAGCGTGACGCAAATATCTGCGTGCAAATCCAGAGGTCTGAATGCATCTGTTTACGTAAACAAACTTTACGCTCCGGGCCGACGATCAAGGACACTTATTGGGGGCGTGGCATATATCTATTACTGTCTATTAGCTATCAAAAGAAAGAGACAATTGCGCTTTGCAAACTATTGCGCGGCTAGACAAAAACAGTAATATCCAGAACAGAGCTAGGTGTATTGAAATTTTAAATAAATTTACCGTATTAAAATATTACGTACATTAATGAGCAAACACCAATCTTAAATAACATTGTTAGTGCGTATTACGGAATACGTATTTTAAAATTAATTCAACAATAAACTCATAAACAAGTTTACCAAAAACTTCATGAAAATTATTTACGCCAATAACTCGGTATTTGCAACTTACCCAAATAAAATGTAAATAGTTTTTTCCGTACAGATCTATAACAGGTTTATTGCCGAAATATTATTGTGCCTTATTTCCCAACAATAAACACGTGTGTCATGATTACTTTGTAAATATGATTTGGAAAAATCTGAAAAAAAATGCTAAGGTGTATTCCAGTCTACAGATGCCGAATTTGACATAACAGCATAAAACCCATAATAGCACATTACCGAGTTCTTGGTTGGGGGGATCGAATTATATAATTATATGTGAAGACGATACCTATAATAAAAATTACCCTACCAAAATAGGTAAAAATAATTTAATAAACGTAGCAATGATAAATAAGTTAATTGATTGACGATGTTATGTTTAGATATCGATACTTATCACGTCTGCAAATTTTCGCTAGCTAATTTAATTTGACCCTGTATAATTGTGTTCTGTCATTAGACCACAGATAGATCTATAGAATACTTACACACTCCCAGAGGTTACATAATATTCTACTTAATTAGCGTTTCTAGCTACTAGTTTAATTAGTAGGTAAGTACCTACCTAAATATGAAAACATCGTATTTGTTACAGTCCAGCAATTACATCTATTGACGTAATAATTAAATTGACCTTTGCTTGCTAGTTTCGTATAATGCGCTTGTACTTGTTTCAATTCAATTAATTAAAAAGTCAATGATACGTACCTATGTATGATATACCAAAATATTTTATTAAGTATTTGGTTTTTTGTTAGGTCAGAAAAGCCTTTTAATTGCTTGATCAATATAACAATGGAAGATCCATCCTTAGTCAAGAATAGTCAAGATACTTATCCAATAAAGAACTACTGAGACTGAAAAATGCTGAGAACCGAGCACCATATTGTTAACCAGGGTTTGCCTACGGCAACGCCCGCGTGGAGGTCTAAAAAAATCCTGTAAACCCTTCTCCATTAAAAATACATAATATTACCTATTGTGCCAACTTTCATGGTGTTCGGTTAAACGGTGTTGGAGTTCACTCTAGACTCACAAGATGTATTAATAATATTAAAAAAATTAACTCAATAAAGTTTTAGTAATAAATAGGTAATCATACATGATTCGAAAATCACGTAGCGCCATCTAGCGTCCTAAAGCAATTGTGACCGTCGAAAGTTATTGTTGTTTCCTTCGGGAACAGTGCTTTTTTTCTGGATGAAAGGTACCCTATGTCGTTTATTGTACCCCTGAGAACGTCGCAAAATTTCATGATGCTCGGTTCAGTAGTTTAGGAATGAAAGGTAACAAAGAAACAAACTTACTTTCGCATTTATAATTTTAGTTAGAATGGTTCTGTGAATGTCCAGAAGGATGTTATGTATTATGAATAAATATCTAGTGGAAAGAAGCAAGAACATCTTTCAAAGACTGGTCGTTTTTAGGGAACGAATATTGTTTCCTTTTCTTTTGGAAATAATCCTTTACACGACTATATTGCGCGATTGCAAATTACGCATTTACCACACCCATTATCAAAAATGTATCTAAAAAGAAACAAAGATAAATCATCATTATAAACCGATCCGCCTACTGAAACCCTGCCTGACACCTAACACAGATAATAACATAACAGTATCGTATATTATAATCCGTAGACTATAGAGTGGCGACGATGGAGTGTGTTGACCCCTCGTTCATTCCACCCGCATACATGTGCCGAAACTGAAGCTTAATGGCCGCTCACGTTGACAATAAACTGCTTATTGGAGCCATGTGCCGCGCGACGCCCTTTGTTAGGTATTTAAGAGAGGAATTAAAGATTATTTTGTTGATTTTTTCTGGCCTATATGGTAGGATTTGTTCCTTTTCCTCTTAATTATTTGGCTCTATTCCACCTTAAAACATCTTTCCATGTAGATATCTTTCTTCTTCTACCTGGAGTTATGTGTCCTGAATTCCTGAGGATAGTGATAATCGCTTTCACAATGTTTTTTATTTCTCCCTCAGACCAAATAAAAAATTAAGACAGCACTGCGAACAATACAGTGAAGCATGCAAAACTACACCTTGCTCTGTGCATACACGCTCACACGCACACATCTACAACCCAATTTACAACCAAAGTACGCCTCACTATGTGCACACATACTTACGAAACCGGCCTCACGTCACTGTTGACAGCGCTGACTTGATTTTTTTATTTTGTCTGAGATTTCTACAAAGAATACAGCAAGAAAAGCACTGACATATGCTTTTTGGTAGCTTGAGTCTTGTTGAAACTCGGCGAAGAAACAAGAAACGCTGTGAAAGCGAGTACCGCTTGTCTTTTGTTTTATTTATTTATTTTATTCAAAATTTCATTCTAAAATCGTAATTGCTGATAGAATTTCGCTTTGTCTTAGGCCCGCTGGCTTTGGCCTGGGTCCGCGACCCTACTCACCCTGCTCCACTTTTTCCAGAGTTTTAACATTACCAATCGTTAATCCATTGGCTCTCGTGTCATCCTTCACGACATCTAACCAACCCCTTTTAGAGCGGCCCCGAGGTCATGCTTTGGGGACAATCAGGTCAAGGCAATGCTTGCCCACATTGTACAATTTCACGGTGTACTCTTTATCAGCTAATCACGAATCAGGTCAGTTTCGTACCTTTTTGGTTCCCCCTTATTTCCAATCATATTCTCCCTAACCTACATTCTGGCAAATAAATGAATTTGAATTTGATTAATTCTCCATTCCTTATCATACAAATATATAAAAGGCAATATTAATTAGGCTATAGTATAGCTTATTAGTACAGTTCAAATAAAGCTTAGTCCGTGTAATTTGTCAGTCAGTTACGATCGTAAACGAGGGAGTTGTTGCCAACTCTTGGCGCCCAGCTAATGCCAAATTGTTATACATTCTTGGAATAAAGTCTCAAATAATATAGCAGTTGACATTTTGTACATATTTGTTCGAACTATCTTGTTATTGTTTACTTGGAAATGTTCTGTAGGGAACATCGAATTTTGGTTATCCCGATTCCTATTGATCATAGTCATCACAACGACATTAGGATCGTATCTATGGTTCTGGCAGTTTCGTTGTTTCGCTGGCTATCTAGCTTCGTAGACCACCCAACTAGTAAAGTCAGTATTTATAACGCTCTCAAGTAAATTTTTTGATGCATGTATAAAATACTTGAAATATGCTACAAACAAAGATTTGGGCGCCAGTATAGGAGCATGTATGTCTGTAACGATATTACAATGAACTTGGATAAAGTCAATAACTCATATAATATACTTGACGAATTACATTAATTTCTATAAGAATCTTAACCTATGCGGTTACAGGCACTATTGCCTGTAACCGCATAGGTTAAGATTCTTATACAAATACTGGAGTCAGAGCACAATAGAAAAGCAATAGTGTAATGCGCTCTGACTCCAGTATCTTATAAAAGCTGTAATTATTATAATGCACTTGTTGCTTGGTTATTTTTTTTTTTTTTTTTTTAACCTTGCCCCACACTAGGTAGTTCTCCTGTATAGTGGGTGCGTTTAAAAACATTTAAACTCACATACACAAACAGCCTAACCCGGAACAACTACTTGTAGGTCATACAAATATTTGTTCCGTGCGGGAATCGAACCCGCAACACGCAGCGCAGCAGCCATTCGCTTAACCACTGCGCCAACCGTGTCGTCAATATTGTTGTAAACGTACGTTTTATAAGCTGTAACGTGCACGTGTTTTGTGTTTGAGAAATACTTAAGTTTTCTCATTCTTTACTAATAAATAAAAACGTAAGTACAGTTTCTATTACCATTAGTATTCATTAGTTTTTAATATAGCTAGTTACTTTGTGAATATAGTGTGGAAACTCGTGGAGAAGTCACATTTACTGTGAATATGTACCGTATATTGTTTTTTCTTAACGCCTAGAGCATAATTGAACACTGTGTAGTTGTTGTTAAAATTTATTTTCAATGATTCTTGTGAATATTCACCATGTTTACTTTATAGAATCACTATAAGCAAATTAGTACTTATTACAGTTTTGGTGAATAACACCCACTGTGAGTAACCATCACTTTTTTAAATACGTGTCCGGTCGTCTAAATTGATATTTTCTTTAATTTCGCAAGATACGAATACTGCCGTTGAGAACTATGAGTTGACAAAATGGCTTACGTTTACTTATAAAGTGCTTAGTTCGGTACTTTATAAGGTGGTTGCTATTATAGCGTGTTTGTAAAATGCTAACAATCTTATAAGAGACTTGAACAAGACGATACTGCCAAATACTTAGCAGGATCTCTGCTAAGTATGTTAAAAGTAAATGCATCCTATAACTGTCCTATAAGTTAATCTTGTAGTAGCTATAGGACTTAGTATAGAAAGCAATGCTCCTGAGTACATAAAGTCTTGTGAAATGCATTTAAAAGTATACGAGTCTTATAACTGTTCTCTTAAGTTAAACTTGCATTTACTATAAGACTAAGTTAAAGAAGCAAATGCTCCTGAGTAAATTAAGGCTAGTGAAATGCTACTATAAGTAAAATAGTGTACACTAATGCACTTATAAGAATCATATAAGTGTTAACTAGTGTCCGACCGAAGGTGCAATTCTGGCCGAAGCCGAAGCCGAAGCCGATTAATCGGTATTAACCAAAACCTTCGGCCGAAGCCGAAGCCGAAGCCGAAGGTGTCATTGACCTTGAGAAATACGATAGTTAGTTTGATCTCAGAATATACTAGATACATATTGTGAGAGCTTTAGAGATTTAGCCCAATAACGAGCCGAGTGACCAACATATACAAGTAGGTAATAAAATATTGTCAAAAATAAAAGTTTCAAATATACAATGTTAAACAATGTAAAATAAATATGAAATATTTAAAAACAAAACACTTATTAGAATTTTAAGACGCGCTCTCAAACTTGTTTTGACTCGTTTAGTTTACTAACTGCGATTCGTTTGGTCCGGTGCGGCGGCGCGGCGAAACTCTGCTGCTCTGCACACTCTCCGTCTCGCTCTAGCATCGTTCAGTAAATTTCAAATTTTAACAACTAGCAAACCTTCGGCTTCGGCCAAACCTTCGGCAAATTTTTGGCCGAAGCCGAAGATTTGGCCGAAGGTGCTTTTTTGGCCGAAGGTGGCCGAAGCCGAAGCCGAAGCCGAAGCTTCGGTCGGACACTAGTGTTAACAGACTTATAATATTTTGTTAAAAGATTACTTTGCTGGTTGGGCAGCACCCTAATTGTGGAACACACTTTCAATCACAATCCAAAGGTTTTAAAGGAAATTCCTAATCCTTTGTTTCATAGGTTTGAAGAATTGGTCTGCATAACAACGTAAATAATGCAATCGACGTGGCCGAGCTGTCAAAATGTAAATTATTGCGATCAATTGTCATTTTGTGTGTGTAGATTCAATACACCTGCCTCAGCAGTGTACAATCAACGCCTGCATAGGGTAGAACAGATATTGCGCAATGGTCCCAATACTTATAGCGACTAAGCAATTTTCTTCGTAGGGTCGCGTTATCAATTACTTACATAAGTTATTCGAACACAGGATTATATCGATACAGATTACCACATACTTGCACTTCAGCTTAAAGTCATGATTCCCTTTAATTACAAGGTGAACAGATAAGTGACGTCACGATAATAATATCATTTAATCTCTGAAGAGGGCATCATAATCTGCTGACAAAACAGAGATAAGGTTCAGGAAAATGGACGCACGTTATTTGTAGATACTTTGCTAATGTCTAATCTTACGATAAGATATGACCAGGTAAACAGCTACGGTAAACAGTCGCTTCTTTGTAGATATTAAAAAAGATTACTTAGGTATAGCTTTTTGCGTCTTTCCACAAAAAACAAACTCAAAGCATTTATTTCAATTAAACCATTTACAGGCAATTACACAAGGAGTTTCTCCTGTATTGTGGGTGTGTATACGAACAAATAAACTCACATACACAAACAGCCAGACCCGGAACAACTACTTGTAGGGTATACAAACGCAAGGCACGGTTGGCGCATTGGTTAAGCGATTGACTGCTGTGTTACGTGTCGCGGGTTCGATTCCCGCACGGAAAAAATATTTGTATGACCTGTAAGTACTTGTACCGGGTCAGGCTGTTTGTGTATGTGTGTTTAAATGTTTGTAAACGCACCCACGATACAGGAGAAATTCCTAGAGTGGGTCAACGTTTTAAAAAAAGAAAAAGAAAGAAAGAAGAAAGAAAATATTTCAGTCGGTCAGTTAGTCAGAAAGTTGAAGCTAAGTTGAAATATGAAGCCCATTCCAAAACGTAGATATCTATGGAGAAGAACGAACAAGAAACTACAAGGACACTCTTTAATTCAAGATATTGACTGAGCGGTTGGTGCAGTTGGTAGCGACCCTGCCTTCTGAGCCGCTGGTCCCGGGTTCGATCCCCGGACAATTCAAACATTTGTGTGCACGAACATGTTTGTTTGTTGTTTGACCTGTGTCTGGGTGTTTATATGTATGTATATCAGTCATCAGGTTCTACCTAGTTCGGGACGTGAAGACCTTGTGTGGATGTTGTCTCATATTATAATATTATTATTATATTAAAAAGTCCTGGGACATTATTATCCTGGTTGCTGAGAACAATGTAAAAAAAAAGAAAAAATCTAAATATAAGATAAAACAATTCCACTAGTTCCAAATTATAATGTAGCATCAGGCTATCGTGTGTAATATGAGTTTATCTAGTTACTAATAAGTTCCTGTTACTTACCAACCGTTATCGGTTTAATGGCTGTTTGTGTATGTGACTTTAAATGTTTGTAAAGCACCCCCAATACAGGAGAAATGCCTATATAAAAAAAAAACGCCTTATAGCGTGGGGTAACGATAAAAGAAAAAAAAGAAAAAAACCCAACTACAGAACTGCCGCCTGCGAGGCTGCGACAGGTAAGGAAAACAATACGTTTCTGGGTATGGAAACTATTTAGGTTGTTTTTCTGCCGGAAAAATATTAATTATTGTATGGGCGTGCTACTTTTTATTTCCAACTTTATTTATCCCTCTTCTAGGCAAAGGTCTCCCCCACTCTTCCCTGTATGTTGCCTTCTCCGGGCAATCTCCCATAAACGCCTCTAAGTCATCACGCCAGCGTTTGCTCGGACTCCTTAGGCGACGAAGCCCGTCTCCTGGCTCCTACTGCGTGATGAGTCTGGCCCATCTGTCCCGATGCATCCTACATACATGGAACCCCCAATCCCTCTTTAGCCTAAAATACTTGGGCGTGTAACTATCAAATAATTACTTAAAAAAATAGAAAATATTGCAGGGAATGCCCAAAAATGTAATATCTGATCTAGGATCTTCAGTTATTTTAAAGACACGAACTATCGATACCAAAAACCCATATTCAAATTCAACATAACTAAGTAGTGGCTTTTATAGCACTTATCAAGCAGTTTCTGCCATCAGTCCGCCTTGTTCCCCACCATCCTCCTGCCCTGACGGGTTACTGTCAGCCTGCATCATCCCACTGCTGGGCAAAATCCCTTCTCCATGATTTTGTGACTGTCAGTCACCTATTCCTATTGAATAACAAAATATTATATTTAAAACCGGCAAATGGTTCGGCCCACTTAGAAACGAATAAATTCTCTAATTATGGACAAGTATAGGTCGAATGCAAACATTCAACAAATTCTAAAGAAATGCGTAAAATATCCGATTTTTAATTTCGACTCACAATGCTAGTGCATCGTCTGGCGACGATAAGCTAGGCCCAAGTATACTCAACTGGCCCTTAAAACAATTGAGAAATTTTACAAAAACGGCCATAAACCTATTCTGCGAAACTGTGGCAATTTGGGTCTATGTTACAAAAAACTTAGGTGCTGGTAGCTGAGCGTGGTGATGTTAGGATATGGGAATTATTAAAAAAATGTGGAGCCAGTTGGTTTGGTTTTGAACCGCTAGAGGCGACAGACGCCAGAGTGCAGGGTAGTTAGTTAGGAGACTTTGGGAATGCCAAGAAGTGATGTCTATAACGACAGTAAGGGACCAAGTATTATTTATTAAGTTGATAGTGGGTTAAAGTAAAGACCACGTTGGGTAGCGGTTGACGTAGTCTAAGTTAGGCAAATTAGTTTTGTGAGCTGTGAGGAGCTGTGCCCGAGGTGAAACTGGTAATATGTGCAGTATTTCGTAAGTGAGTTGTAATCTAATTACCTCCAAGGAGATATATTATTATTATTATTTTCTTATTTATTTAACACTTTAAGCACACAGATGTACAGAGGCGGACTTAATGCCATAGGCATTTTCTACCAGTCAACCTTTGAGTGATGCAGAGACAAACAGTGGTAGGTACAATTTATAATGATAATTTAGGAGTACATATTTTTTAATATAAAGACACGCATAAACTTATTACGACTATAAATATAATACATATACCCAACTATATATAAATATAAGCACAAATAAATGCACATAAATACACGAATATACTAAAAACAAATAGGACCAACAAAAAAAAAATTATAATGACAACTTTAATCTTTAGTAATAGTGTGTAAATGGTAATATCGGACTTTTCCATTATATTGTTCATGCATATTGATTTGTATTGTGATTTATAGGAATATTTAGGTGATATCGCTAACGAGCCAGTAGCTCATCATTCATTCCAGCATGGCGAAATTACTCTTATTTAATATCGTAGTTTATAATTAACGTTATTTTCTCTTGTAAGAGGAGGTGGTCACGTAGACCACCTCCTAATCTGTACCCTGACAGATATTTGTCATTTGTGTTTGGTTATAGGGAAACGGAGAAGGCCTTCCGCTATACTTGACACTGAGCACCAACTCTCCTGACTCTTGATGACTGTTGATCCTTAACTAACGCAGCATATATGGAAGGCAGAACTGTAAATATTTACTTCATCTAAACCAAACTAGGCTATAAAGCCGATCTCTAATTACATTATAAAACAATCAAACGTTAGTGATGATTACTGCTTCCAAAAAGGTCTGGCCACAGAACAGGTTGCGTGACGCTTATTGCTTTTCTGGGAGAGGGGGTAGGCTTCACAAATCGCCCCACAAACTGGAGTGGTAGTCGTTCTAAGAACGCTAGGGAGCGTATCGCGATAAAACCCACACCCGGCTGTTTGCGGGCCAATTACGAAATCGACACTTTTTATCGAGAAACGATAATTTGGGATGCTTTGCCGCTGATAGCATCTAAGTGAATTGTAGAATATTGCATTTTTGAATTGACCTAGCTTAACCGACGGCTGTGCTGCTGGAGAGTTTATTGGCCAACTTCTTTTTCCCAGCTAAAGCACTAGGAAGTGAAGAAGGGCGGGCAATTTTGGGGACTGTCTTATACTGAATTTATATTACGAAACTAGTTGTGCATAATTAGATATTATCAATGAATATCTAATTTTGCACAACTAGTTTCGTAATGTAAATTCGGCTTTATGTAATTATGACGTTCGTAAACTGCTAATTCGCAGTCTAATTTGAATAAATCACGTTTGATTTGATTTGATTGTTGCCAGTCCACCATCCATCCAAGATTGTCTCCAGTCAAAGTCGCATCAATAGTTGGTTTTTGTTCACTAATCCATGAGGTGTTCTTTCAGAATAAATTCTTGTCTGTCTTTATTTGGTGGGTAATCAACATAAAAGCAATTATTAATCAATTTACTTATCGTTTAGAAGCTATTGAAGGAAAGTATATTATAATAATATCAATCATAACCACAAAAGATCGTCTGGGGAATACCAAATGCCTACTTGAACACTTGTAAATATTATGATATACCCTAATAGATAATAAGTATCTATAATACATAAGTATTTGCCTATACAATTTTGTTTCCTTCTTTTAGAAGTTTCTGTCCGTAGGTAGTGTAGTATACAGGGTTTGAGGGAAATCCACGCACAAACTGTAACCATGAATTCGCAGAAATTTTTCATCGTTTATCAAAAAAAAATCTGCTGTTTCATAGAAAAGTGAAACGCAATACCTACGCGGTCAAAATGTATGGAACAGCAATTTAAAAAAATATATAAACGACGATACATTTTAACGCAGTGGGTTCAGAATCATGTACTGAGTCCATGTTAACCGGTTGTGCCTCGATTTCCTGCAACCCTGTATAGGGACGAATTATTTCAAGTGAATAGGTATGTGAAAGTTCACCTACGAGTATATCCGCTAAAAAAATATTATTAGCAACCATCATTGGCAACACTGACTACCGAGATGACGAAAAAAGAGGAGTAAGAGCAAAAATACACGTTGCGCCGACTACAAGTAAATTTGAGTAAGGTCAAGAAAATGATGATGATGGCAATTATCACTGATAAAGTCGTTTGCATAGCGGGGATGGTCTCAGGTTCTTGTCAATGGTTCACCGATCCCGAATAGAAAGAGCAGTACTGGCCCATCCAGAACTCCAAACTTGAGAAGTACTCCATCGTGTCCAAAGAGGAAGACAACGCGGCCGTCAGCGAGCGCTACTTTTTTTTTTTTTTTTTACGGGGGGATATCTTCATGGACTACCTCCGCCTGGGGAAAAGGCGGAGGGGCGTGCCAGTCTCTTACCGGCTAAAACCACCCCGGTGTCTCTTCGCACGTGCGCGCGGGGCCGCGGGAATCCAAATTCTTCTGCAGCCCCACACTAGTGCTGGCCCGGTCTGTCCGGGCCTCGTCTCCTGCACGGGGTAGTGAGGTGTTTAACTACCCCATGCATCGCCTCAGAGGCGCACACCCGCGCGTGCCTCCGCCTCGGGCCCATCGAATAGGGGCGAGGAATTCCCCAAGTCCCTCGCCCCTGGACGCATTCATGGGCGCCGGAAAAGGGCGTTGTCTGCCCTTCTCCTGCGCCCGGTGCGCCTTCTGCGGCCGGGGTAGGGAGTCGAGATCTCCCTCTCCCGTTCCGCAGTTTCCTTCTGCGACATCACGTCCTAGCAGAAGGACACACCGCGTCCCATGACTCTGCGCTACCGACCATCCTCCGCACTACGGCCGGCACTGCCGGCAGCGACAGATCGCCTCCTACTTCATTTGTGAGGACACGGCGATGCTCCTCCCAAGCTACACACTCGGCGAGCGTGTGTTGCGCCGTGTCCTCCCCGCAACAACGAGCGCTACTGGCTCAACTCCGACGGCATGTACAGCTACGTAGCTCCCGAAGCGCCACTCTTCGTCGACTACCACAACATCTTGGACAACCATCTCTGTCTAATCGCTGAAGTCACCGACCCGTACAGCACACAGTCACACAGCGTACTGAAAACATCCGTAAATACGACCTCTGGTTTTTTGACAACCCTAAAGTCGTTCATCAACATGCCGTCGACACGTATCTCGGCAAGCCCTCTGGCATCCTTGACTACCGAATGATCCAGTACCCGATCTGGTCGAGCTGGGCTGCTGGGCGTATTGCTCGAGAGAAATCGGTCAGGAATCAAAATCAAAACACATTTATTCAAACTAGGCTGAGAATCAGCACTTTTTGAACGTCAAATAACGTGCATAGTTAAGAGAAACACTCACGGGACATCTAAGGCCCAAGACAGGCTTCAACGCATGAAATTTACAGCATGGCCTCGTTTTAATTAATTCTAGTTTATAGGAATTAGGTTCCTTTTAATTTTCCTGTTTACAATTAAGACCGTTAGAGGGAAAAACAGAAATCATAAAATATCGCTGATTTGTGGTCAATTTGTTTTAGTTCATACCAACTTGCTTGCTAAGGTCTTGTCCTTATATACCCTCTCGATGGCGATTCATCGCATCCTTCTATGCTAGCCACTGACCTAGCAACTGAGTAGTTACTCAGAGCAGCCTATAGTCTGGTTTTGTGCCCGGTTGATGGCAATAGGCTCGCCCCCTATTACATGGTACTTAAACATTACTGGCGAATGTGGGTGTACTTGGGTACACCTCTGCCTGACCCTTCGGCGTGATGTTAGGGCATCCAACATTTTTTAGAATGGTAAGAAATATGTTTTAGCTACATAGTTTTTTCAGTAGAGCCACATAAACAGCCTGCACCCTAATTGCGTAATACACTTTCAATCACAATTAGAATAATTTTGAAGGATATTGCTAATCCATTGCTTCATATGTTCAAAAAAGTTGTCTGCTCAACAGCGTAGATAACGCAATGAATGTTGTAGAACTGTCAAATGAAAGCCATTCCTACTGTTAGTGTGTTACGCAATCACTGTTACGCTGCTTTCTAAATGGCGCAAATAAAATTATAATTATAATAGTTTACTTTTTACTGGTAAGAATAATTTATGATTAATCTAAACTTTAAGAGGTCAGCGATAGTTTGTTGACCTCCTAGACTCTAACCTAATCAATAAAATAAACATTTTAAATATTTGTCGTCGTTGAATCTGTCCCGCTGCAATTTCGTTGGCGTAATTTATTATACGGAACTAAAAGGAAATATGCATGTAACATAACAACTTGTACTTAAGCTATAAGTACTAATATTATAAAGAGGTAAAGTTTGTGAGTTTGTGAGGTTGAAGGGGTAATCTCTGGAACTCCTGATTTGAATTGAACAATTCTTTTTGCATTTGATAGCCCAAATTTTGATGAAGGCTATAGGCTGTTTAACATCACGCTATGACCCTTAGGAGACGAGCAAAAATCATCAGCAAAAATACAAATAATTTTTTTTTTTTTTTTTTTTTATAAAAACGTTGCCCCACACTAGGAATTTCTCCTGTATCGTGGGTGCGTTTACAAACATTTAAACTCACAGACACAAACAGCCAGACCCGGAACAACTACTTGCAGGTCATACAAATATTTGTTCCGTGCGGGGATCGAACCCGCGCCACGTAACGCAGCAGTCAATCGCTTAACCACTGCGCCAACCGTGCCGTCAAAACTCAGAAAGAACGCTAAGCGAAGACGAAGTGGTAGCTCGGGCAGGTGATGCGATGCGACGGGGTGGGGCGCGGGTGGGGGAACAAATCTTTTCAAGCGGACGAAGTCGCGGGCAGCAGCTAGTTAATGAATAAAAATAACATTATACTATCGTAACTTAACCAAAACTATTAACAAACTAATTGGCCTAATTAGTCCTAAAGTTATCATCATCATCATATAACGAAAATACCTGCAAATCCCTCGAAAGTGTAAAATCAAAACCATTTAAATCAACAATAAACTCTTGTTCGATGGCTCGACGCTCTTAGGCTCGCTATAACGATATACGATATTTTCGTATTTATGGTCCTCGCTATAAGGAAAACGCACAGACAAACAAAACAATAAAGTGTACAGTCTGCTGTAAAACTCAATGATCAATTCGGAATTTTAATAATTGAATATCATATAACCTAACTGTGGTTTTAAGAAACGACCTAGTCTACCTATATCATCATACTCCCGCCCTTATCCCACTTTATTAGCGGTCGGTGCAACATGTATTTTTCCATCCCATTCTTCTCCATTAGTCGTCATCCCGCTAGTCACCCCGTTTCTAGCTATATCATCTTTCACACAATCGTCTCTTTGGTCTTCCCATACTCTTATAAATAGCCATCCACATTCATAGGTACTCAAATTTTCCTCACAACATTTTCCTAGGCTACTTAAATCATATTTCATAATAGGCACCAATCTTCAAAATCCTCCCTACTCTTCAATATAATGAATTTGTCATGTGTTTGCTACAAGCAATTAACAATAAATTGGCAAGATCTCTTCTCATTCATAAAACTGTTCTCCTAACTTTTCATTTTTAACCGACTCCAAAAAGGAGGAGTATGTACACCGATTACGCCGATATTTCTGATCCGATTTACGTGTTTCTTTTTTGTTCGATACGGAATAGTTGCCATTTGGTTCCATAAAAAATTAATTGATAAATGATAAATGATTTTATTTCTGTAAGTAGGTTTGTTACAAACACTTTTACACGTCAATCATATTTTAAAAACTAGATCTAGTTTTTAGTTCTCTCTGAGAAGAAAGGCCGAAACAAACTCAGAGGTCACAGTCTCTTTTAAAGTCCAGACATAATCTTGGTCAGATCATGTGAAGACCATGTAGATTGGTGTCTGAAACGGTCTTTTGAGGAAAAACCATACAGATTGAGCGGACCTGTCCAGTCAGTGCACGCATTTGTCAGTAATCTTGCCGCTCAACTGAGAACTTAAGGAGCACAACGATTCGACGAACAATACCAAAGAAAGGACATTTGGGTAGGCCGCATAAATTACTCAAGCTGCCAGATCGTGAAACTAACTAAGAAATAAAATAAAAAAAGTAATAATCCACATAATCTTCACATTCACAATAACTTTAAATTTAAATTTAATTTAAATTGACTTTGGCCCAGTAGTTTTTTTATTACGAGTATGAGCATTTTTGTTAATTCCACTTAGTGTATATTGATGATGTTATAATAACTTCCTGCTACTGTTATTTACATGGGAAATAGTGGCATACGAATTTGTGTAGGGTTGGTACCACAGCTAAAAAGTGAAAAATTAAAACTTTTTTACAAAAACATACAACCGACTTCCGAAATTAAAGTTATTTTTCACTTTGTAGCGGTTTTTTTTAAGTCGGTGGTCATATTTTCTTTCTTCTTTTCTGCGTTCTATTTTAAATTAAATAGTGTATGTATATATACTAAAATGTATTATATCTATCTCTTCTGAAACTACGGCTGATGCAAACCGGCTTGTTTTTGACTGTACTGTGCAAGTCGAACTGTGGGCGACGACACCGGTATGGAAACTTGCAGTCTGTGGGCACGGCTACTTTCTCTCGAGCAGTCTCAGGGAGGCTGTGGTCACGTAAACGTCTGTAAAAGGCGAAGAAAGGTCCTGTTATTTTAATAAGGCATTATTATACATTGAGGTACCGATACGATAGTAAACTAAATTCAGGTTTGATAGTTGAACCAGTGGTAGTTGCCGGTCTCCTTCGTGACTATTATGATTGAACATGCATGTCGTTATCCTTCAACAAATTTGGTAGGTAGGTATATACCTTACTTAAAAACGTAGCTAGATAACTGTTTATTAACACCAGTTTTGACATCTTAAGAGCGCGTATAAAGCAAAATTACCAATCTTATATTTGATTTTACATGAAAAATTCCGGACAAAATCTTAAAATAAAAATGTATGAATAACTACATGATATTTCCGAGGGTTCACTTTGATCAAAAACATGAAATAAAACATTTCCTCGATATAAAAAAATCACGAAGTAACCTCTAATTCTCATATTTTTCCGTTTTGTACTCAATACGGTAATGCCTATTGCGACAAAAATCTGATAATTAATTATATTTATACAAGAGTAAAGGCTGTGCTTAGGCATTTTATGTAATTCCTTTTAGTTTTGGATTTATTACGATATAACAGTTTTGGCGCATACTACGCACTATACTATACATACTACTAAAATTTTACTGGCTTTAGGCGCGCTCTTAACTGTCGCAGACAGTTAAGGTTCTCATTGAAATTGTTCTAAAAGAGTCGCGTCGCGCTGTCAAGTCGCGCCTGTGTGAACCTTAAAGAACGCTGCTGCAGAGTGTTGTTGCCTATCCTTCATTTCACCTTTTACATAATTTGCAACGTTATATTAGGGGATGACCTTCTTTCTACCAATCAATTTTATCAAATGCGTCACATAAGTATCGGTATTGTTATTTGGCACTTCCGAAGATATCGGTTACCGATATAAAGCGGAATATTATCTGATTATGTTGAAGTTTGCGATTCATAGGAAAATCATATTGCGAAATGTTGGAGTCAATTCGTCTACCAGGTTCTCAGTAACGGTTGAGGAAAAGTAACAGAGATTGTTCTGGAAAATGTTCTTTTTCCCTATATACGCACATCAAAAGTGTCTAGGGTTAAGGTATCAAAACAAATATTTTATTGCCTATTGAAATTAAATAAAAACGTCTATTTAGATTGATTAAATAAAATGTTTTCGTATGTGTAGATCAACGAAATACTCTCTGCTTGTGCATTAATAAAGGCTTTTCCGCGACTTTCGCTTATGCTGGATTTTTCACTTTAGTTAATCCTGACATAAAAATGCGATAACAAGATAAAAATAAAAGTAAACAATTAGTAGTATGCGATTGCTGCATACTTAATATGAGTTCATTCAAATCACGTTGCGAAATGGCCGTCCACATCCGTTGTAACAGAAGATTATATCCAAGATAAGAAGCTTGGAAACATGCTGGGCCAGCGCCATAGGACAATCTTGAGTCTAGACAAAATCAAACTTGTTGCTACTTTAATTGTATAATTTATTATTTTTATGACATTGATTTACATTCTGTGATTACCTACTTTACTTGTTTAAATAATTTGGAAAATCGTATACTTTTACAATGTTTGTAAATATGTGAGCACATAATTAACTTATTTGTCATTGCTGCATTTTTTAATTCTTTTTACCTTTTGTTGTAGGGTAATTTTATTATAGGTGCATCGTCTTCACATATAATTATAATTATATAATTGATGTATACAAAATATTGTAACTTCTTTATAAAAGAGTAACGGTGGAGTTTCTTACCCATTCTTCTCCATACGAAACTACCTTTTGGAAGGGGCGACTAGAATCAATTCTATTTTAATGTAAATGTTGACGTTCAAAAGTGCCTTTTATGTGCCTACTTGAAATAAATGCTTTGACTTTGACTTTGAATGACAACATCTGATACAATCGTTTCAGCGTAAATCTGTGCATTGAGATTGCTTTTGATCCAAATCAGTAGGCCAATTCTCGTACCGTCAAATGGGGTTACTTTGATACTACGGGGTTACTTTGATAACAACTTTAGGCTTATGAAAAACTTAATTTTATAATAACTACAACGCTATAATACAAAGAAACTATCAGTAGTGCCAAGTACTGATAGTTTATTTTTTAACTGGTGTTGTAGATATTATAAAATTAAGTTTTTCATAAGCCTAAAGTTGTTATCAAAGTAACCCCGTAGTATCAAAGTAACCCCATTTGACCGTACTTAAAAAACGTTCAAATTCAAGTCGCAATCTCATCTCAGCGACAATCAGTGTCAAAAACCTGTCAAAAATGTATGTAAATTGATTGTAATTTTGACAGATTGAGACTGAGATTAGAATGCGAACGGTCTTAAAAATCGGGAATTGCCCCTCAGTTCGGTTCTTCCGCCGCGCGCCGATCCAAACACCCGCCCATATATGATTTTTCCACCACTGTATGCATGGACTTCCTGGCATGATTTTAAACGTTCATGGCATCCAGGGGTCCTCCAATCATCTTCCGCCTGACGCAGGTCCTCACCGGACACGGTTGTTTCGGGAGGTTCCTGTTCCGGATAAGGCGGGAGGAAACGCCCGGGTGTCACCATTGTGTGGATAGCCCGGAGGACACGGTGGAGCATACGGTGGAGGTCTGCCCGGCTTGGGCGGAGCACCGCCGTGTCCTCGTGGAGGCAATTGGCGGTGGCGATCTCTCGCGTCCGGCCTTGGTCCAGGCCATGGTACGGAGCGAGAGGGCTTGGGAAGCCGTCACCTCCTTCTGCGAAGCAGTAATGTTCGCGAAGGAAGAGGCGGAACGCGTGAGGGAGAGGCAAAATTCGCGCCCTCACGCCCCTAGCCGCCGCAGGAGACGCCCTGGGCGTCGGGAATCGCAGGCCGATTCCCGGCCACCGTGGGCGTGGGCTTGCGAAAGGCGAGCAATGGGCAGCTCGCCGTTCGATAAGGACCAGGCCCGGGTCAACGGCGCGTTGTGTTCCACGCGCGCCTCAAAGAGATGTCAGCACCAATGACGGGGTCTGCTAGGACCGATGCCTGCTAGGGTTGCGGAAAAGTCCGAGAGGGATACCGTGGCCCCTGGCAGAGGTAACTGAAGGAACACGGGTGGGTTTTAGTCAGTAAGAGTCTGACACGCCCTCCTGCTCTGCACAGAGCGGGAGAAGTTATTCGATGATTTCCCATCCTCAAAAAAAAAAGAAAAAAAAAGGGGTCCTCCAATACCGTGTACCTACGTCTAGTATCTGGCCTCATACCAAACGGGCTTCGAGAACGGAGATTGACTCCACGCAAGCGATTTCGTTTGGTTTGATCGCATCCCTGAAGAGCTATGAAGTCTCGTAACCAACATCTTCGCGGTTATTGTACGATTTCGTCGAGCAATAAATTGTATGTAACTATCTTTTCTGCGTGTGGTGATGCGAGCTCACCGTCCATGTCGCACTGCCACGCTGCCAGTGATGCAGTAACGTGTCCAAAGTCGACTTATAACAGTCTGCGTAGTGCCCAGAGCGATTGCCACAGCACGTTGCTGAGAACCAGCTTCCAACATCCCCACGTCTCTGATCATTTCTTCTCAGCTCAAATGACGTCTTCTCTCCATAATAACATCCTTTTGTATTGGCCTCAAATCCGTTGCAGGATTATACAGGGTTATTGGTAAAACACCAGGGGTCATTGTAGTCATCAATATGAACAACTTTCACTATGGGACCAAATATGAAATCCCTACATTTTGACGAGTTCTGCAAACATAATGTAGGGCACAGATGATTTTTTTTTCGCGATTTCTTATTTGGTCCCATAGTAAATGTTGGTCATAATGATGAGTACAATGACCCCCTAAGAGGTTGATGGTGTTTTACCAATAACCCTGAGTATGAATACGACTTGACAGATGATTTTCATCTTTGAGCATAATAATAAACAAAAACAAAGACAAAAACCCTTCAGATGACGAAATTTACTAAAAACTCTCCGTAGAAGTTCCAAAAGTATAATTAAAAAACCTGATTTTATTAACTAGCAAAAACGTGATTGATGCCTAGACACTTTTGACGTGTGTATTTCATTTAAAACGGCTGACTGTAGGTATTTTGTATTTCATATTTTTTTGTAAACATCCAGGATGAAAAGTACCCTATATCCTTCTCCAGGTACCACTCTAACTATTTGTCCAAGATAACGATCGGTTAAACATTGGTAGACACGAAAGAAGCAAAAAGACAGACAGACAGAGTTACTATCGCATTCATAGTATTAAAAATATATGAAAAACTGCTCATATGTGATTAGGTTAAGAGAACCATTTGCAAAGCTACTTTGCTCTCTAAATCTTGGGGTACACTATGAATAGCTAGTATTAGCTTGCCATCTTGAGTGATAAGCGTATGCGAATGTTTTGCAGATGCTGAAAACCCTGCCCTGTCATAACATTGCAATAAGTTCTTGTATGCCATTCTTATCTTCCAAAAGTTTTCCAAATCTGTCTGCAACGATCGTAAGATCGGTTGCTAGTAGTGATATCAGATTAACTAATATCACTTCTGTAGGTATAAGCAGCTAAATCCATGTTCACTGATAACAGTATGCTGCGATCGTAATCAGAGCTTGATTGTTATCCTCTTACGATAGTTTGTTTTTTGGTGCTAAGGAACTCTTTAGCTGCGTCACTATTTGTAACAGAAACGCCAACAATTCTTCCAACAAAGTGACCAATATCGATACATCTCGACCTCTAGGAGGCGGTGCCTTGACAGATGTGCGTTTTTTGATGCCGACTCCTTCGAGTGATCGGTTGACAGTTTGATCTAGCGAAGCGAACTGCAAGAGGGCCAAATGTGACTAACGGAGGTGGCATATAAACAAACATTGAATTAATACACTATTCTTGACCACTGCAACAGCTGTAAGTCAGATTATTAAAGTGTCTTTGAACCCTCAACCAAATTAATCAGAGAAATTAAAAAAAACAAGACCACGACAGTTGATGCAAGTCAAACAAGAGGCAGCAAAGAGCTAGAAGAGGAACCAAGAAAGATGCTAGAAGAAGATTTTGAAGATATTGAAACCGTTTCTTCTGATTTCATTCGAGTTTTATCGAAGAATGCTAGTAAGAATGACTGTCGGTATTAAAGTTCTCAATGCTACATCCGGTTTGAGATTGTTTGAGATAAGCGATTGTTGTGTTTTCTTCTAGGAAGTCAAGGCACACTTGGAAAAGCCTTGGCTCTTGCGACCGTAATACCTACCTACAAAAGTGGTTTTTCAACAACGACAACATTTTGCCTTTTTAGTGGTTTCGTTTTCGATAGCAGCCGGTTCTGTAAAAACCTCACAGTGAAAACTTAGGTGAAGTGACCTTGAAGCGAGCTCTCATTCCACTTGATGCTCTATATTGACATTTGACAGCTCACTTCAAGTTCACTTCACCTACGTTTTCTCGGTGATATTTTTACAGAATAGATCGTCAGCAGCTAAAAATTGTATCTAGTGATAGTTTTCGACTTGTTTTTATTCTACAGATTGTTTTCCTTAATCAACCTATTGTGGTATTGATGGATACTTAACGTGGTGGTTAGACAGGGTTATTGGTAAAACACCATCAACCTCTTAAGGGATCATTGTACTCATCATTATGAACAACTTTTACTATGGGACCAAATATAAAATCGCGAACAAAAACAGCTATTCCCTACATTTATGTTTGCAGAACTCGTCAAAATGTAGGGGACAGCTGATTCTTTTTTCGCTTTTTCATATTTGGTCCCGTAGTAAAAGTCGTTCATAATGATCAAACTCAAAGCATTTATTTCAAATAAACCAATTACAAGCACTTTTGAATTGTCAAGGGGTCGGTCAGTCAGAAAGATGAAGCTAGTTGCCCATTCCAAAGCGTAGTAGGTACCTATGGAGAAGAACGGGCAAGAAGATCAGTACAATGACCCCTTAAGAGGTTGATTGTGTTTTACCAATAACCCTGTATACTGTATATGACACAATAAATGTTTCTAACCTATATTTCCGCCGCTTCTTAGAGTAAAACTATAAATCTGAATTAAACACTCAGTGTACACTTGCTACGAACGTTTTGACACTAACGCTACTTGTAATTTATAATCTGTGAGTCAGGTCTTACTCAGGCTTAGCTTATAGTCGATGATCTAACCAACAATTTGAGGGCAAAGTTGATAACCAGCTCATCAGTTTTAATCAGTGGTCGCTTTAAACAGGATTTTCTGCCCTTTTTTTGTGAACTTTTCAGTGTTTTAAATCCTTACATAGGAAGACCCGTCAGGCTTCAATGCAAGAATGAAGAGGCATTTTCTGGGCACGCTTGTTCCATCGTTGATATCATCCATCGCTTTTCATCAGGCGAGATCGAGGCCAAGAGCAGGCCCTACAGGCAATAAAAAATGTGTATACCTTCGTAATTTCATATATTCTGTGTTTGCCCTAATAGGTGCTAATGAAATATCTATTTTAATTATTCTACTATCTATCCGTCCCTATGTATTTTAATTATTCTGCAATCTTTGTAAGTAAGTAAGTTTATTTCTTTGTATAAATATAAAGAAAGAAAGAAGAAAGAAAAAATGTTTATTCTGCACAAACAAAACGCACATTACAAATAAAAGAATAATAAAAAAGAGACACAACAATATAAAATATATGAAAGAAATAATATAAAGAAGAAGAAGAATATATAGAAAAAGAAATATATGAAATATAGAATATGGTGTACCATACATTGCATGCAAGATATGAAATAGAGAAATTTTCTATCATGTTTAGCCACGTCTTGCGGCGTACAAATTGGTAACAAGCGATGGTGCACAAACCGCGACTATTTATCAATAAAAAAAAAAATAAAAAAAATTACATTATAATCTTACTTATTGAATCATACTTATTGCATTCTTCATCACATCACATCACACACATCACATTTTAATATCACTTATTATACCTTACTAATACAATTCAATGTCCATACATAGTGTTAATTAGGTCATTGCAAATTTTAATTCCATCAACAATAAAAACAATACATTTTATAGATATTAGGGAGTGTTCTTATTACACAGTGGAAAACAACATTAAACAAAAGACAACATCATCATTACAAAAACGAAGAAAAATAAAATTGTCCTCTTTCATAAACTCTGAAATATTATAATATGTTCTTTCAATTAATAATATATTTTCTGTCCTATCAGTCCGTATGTATTTCAATTGTTCTGCTATCTATTTGTCCGTCCGTATGTATTTTAATTATTCTGCTATTTAGCCGTCCGTATGTATTTTAATTATTCTGCTATTTAGCCGTCCGTATGTATTTTAATTATTCTGCTATTTAGCCATCCGTATGTATTTTAATTATTCTGCTATTTAGCCGTCCGTATGTATTCTAATTATTCTGCTATTTAGCCGTCCGTATGTATTTTAATTATTCTGCTATATAGCCGTCCGTATGTATTTTAATTATTCTGCTATTTAGCCGTCCGTGTGTATTTTAATTATTCTGCTATATAGCCGTCCGTATGTATTTTAATTATTCTGCTATATATCCGTCCGTATGTATTTTAATTATTCTGCTATATAGCCGTCCGTATGTATTTTAATTATTCTGCTATATATCCGTCCGTATGTATTTTAATTATTCTGCTATTTAGCCGTCCGTATGTATTTTCTAAACATCAGCAAAATATGTTTAACACTAACGTAGTTATTACCTGTGTATAATAATGGCCTGAGTGGCTACTGATGGCGTTATGTTGTGAACACATCACACCTACTACTCTGCTCATCTCTTCAGGGAATATTGTCGTAACATCTGATTACTACAAACTTATTTTTACTATATTCTTCACATTTTCGTAAATATCCGTGCGCCAATAGCGACGGTGTTTTGGCACTCGGCAGCGACAAGTCATATCCACGCTTTAATCGGCCAATCGGAACTGAAAACATACGATTTTTTTAATCTACTTCAAAGGAAACCTATTTTATTTATGATAGGTATTATTTTTGATACCCGCAAGTTTTTGCAAATTGTGATTCACCGGAAAATCTAGAGACAGTCACGCGCAAACGATGTTCACGCTCGAAAGTTATTGGTGGTGAGATCGTAGTCAAATAGATCCGATCAAATACGGAAAAGGCTATAATTAAGATAAGAGTCTTAACTTAATTATAGCCTTTTCCGTATTTGATCGAATCTAAATATCGATTCGATTGATTGAATCTAAATATGTCTTACCTTAAGACATATTTAGATTAGTATGAAATCACTCAATTCATGTTTTGGTATCGTTTTAGAATACCAAAATCACCAAAGGTAATTTTTGTCTCCGTGTTGGAAAAAGACGATCATTCTTTGACATGCAAGGTAATTTGACCTCGTGTGTCGGTCGACATAATTAAATGATTTATTTTTGGGTTGTCTGCTTTCAATTTTGCTCGTGCTGTGCATGCAAAATAATTTTGCAAACCAACTACTTACACCGAACCTCTTTGGAATGACGAAATGTTTAAAATAGTTTTTATTAATAAAAAGAGAATCAGAAATGTAAGCAATCAAAAATGAAATGAGTGAAATGATTCTGATCATGTAAGTACCGGGTATGTAATACGATAGACACGTGTCGCTTGTGAGCCCTACAGGCTATACATGTGTCTCAACTCAAGGTACCTACTGCGATTCTTGCATAATACCGATAGAACACTATGCAATAGAAGACTAGTTCTATGCAAACCGAACTTGTATGTAATTAAGTAGTATGAAAACGCTACTTAGGTACAAACCGCTTTTATCCTATAATGTCTGGTCAAACTTTTGCAAACCAGTATTTGAACTAGAGACCCGCTTTATGACATTCAAAATTGCACCTTAGCAGTTGTAGATAAGTTTGAAAGTCTCTTGATTTTGCTTACTTCGGAAATGACCCCATTCCGGGTAGTCGGTCCGCATTGCACAATCTCTTGTTCTTATGACAGCCTTGATTTGAAAGAAATTATACTCATATGGTTCTTAAGCTGTGAAACATAAGGTGCACAATCGCGCAGCTGGTTAGATATGGCGAATTAATTTGTTAAACGAAGAATTATGGCCATTTATCAAACGTTTTGCTTCCTATTAGAATCTGAGGGTTATGTAATTTAACTTAATATGTATTTGCGTTTTTTTTTAGGAAACCATTTGAAAATAGGATATACCTACAATGTCGCAATAATAAAATTAAGTAAGTAAGTAGGTAATTAAGTTATGTGAAATCGATTTTTAAATAAATACTTACAAATCTTGCACCACTATTACGCAATAGAGCTTTCACAAATGATTCGGGGCTCAGCAATCAGCATAAACAATATTCCCTAGAACAACAACTGTCGCAAAAAACCAACAGCGTAATAAGAACAGAACTCTATGGCATAAACTAAAAACTGATTTAAAACGTCTCTCAAGTTTTTACATTTTATGTTTTGACTTCACCGAAATGATATCATCATTAATTTCTTCGCAACTTTTATAATTTAATTTGTAAAATGATTGATATGTAAAATAAATAACATTATAGTAATATTAATTTAGAAGTCACTTATTCCTAATGTATAATTTAATTATGTATGTTTTTATGGAGAACTTTTAGGGTGTGTATTCTATTAACATGAGGGAGTGTCACCTGCCTTGTACAAAGTGCGTTGACACGTAACATGTAACTATGTACGATATATAAAGGCTCAGCTCTTAGGTTGGACCTGTGCAGCTATTCCATATTTTACATTGTTGTAGAACTATGTTAATGATCAGAACATATCTCTAGACATTCCTGAAGTTACTCCATTCCTGCAATGATTTAGTAGTACGGTTGATAGACTTCGGCATTCATTTTTGCAATTGCTGAAATAATAAGATTTAATAAAGTAATTAGTATTGATTGAGGGCTTATCTAATAGAAACGTCTTCTCGACAGCTCATTATTCGAATATTAAGCTACTTGAATTTATTCAAGCTACATTGTTCAAATCCAAAAGATGGGGTCATGGCAGCGGGTCGTCGGAACCACAGCACAGGTAAAGTTCTGCGGTTGGAATCATCACAAAACCTCCATTTGAACAATTCTTGCACTTGATAATTTAAAACTTGTTTTGGGGTTCACAAAAATAAGTGTACGACTAAACGCCGACAGACACGACGCCGACAGACTGAACACCGACAAGACTTTACTTCGACGGGACTCTTTGCCGACGGGACTCTTTGCCGACAGGACACTTCGCCGACAGGGCATAATATAATACCTATACATACATAATCAGATACTTACTTTGTAAATCGATTATGAAAAATAGGTTAGGTTAGAATTGTTACAGCGGCCGTCGAGCGCTACTTCCAAGTTGCTCACAGAAATGTTTTTACATAATACAAAATCACCAGTAAATCAAACACACGACCACAGACCTGTCAGCGAAGTGTCCTGTCGGCGAATAGTCCCGTCGAAGTAAAGTCTGGTCAGTGTTCAGTCTGTCGGCGTTTGTCGTACACTCCACAAAAAGAGATTAATTATAGTGTACAATAATATTTTTAGCAAAATGGGAATTATTTGAGGTGCGATTGACATGATATTTAAAACAAAGGCGAAAATCAAAAGGGAAGAAGAAAACAGATCGTCCATTAACGATACTAAAAATTTAACGAAATACTTATTGACAGTTTGTCGAATGCGACGACGTTTGTCCTGCTGAAACTGGGCCAAGGCGCAGCGGCCGGTACACGGTCAGGCCAAGCCTACGAAATTATCTGCCAGACGGCGGGAAAATACCAGCGGCCATGTCTGCTTCGTAAAAAGTATTTCATGATATGATTACAGTTTTTATTGGGGTTTAAATATTGTTTTTTAAGATAGAGATATTTTATATTGTTTTATTGATGGCAATGAAGTCGTTCTGGCCACCCACGAAAGTTTACTTTTTTTTTCTAAATGGCATCTCGCAGGTCAACCTAAGAGCATGGAGGTTGTGGGCTACTTTACCGGACTTAATAAAATATTACTTATTACTTACAGTATTTTTTTTATTTATATTTTATAGTAAAAACCGATTATAAAGAAAAGAAAAATTGACAACAGCATCCCTCTGTGGGCAAATAAGGTTAAAACTAAAACAGAAGCGATTATCAACTAACATTTACATTACGTTATTCCTCGATGCCTAAAACATATTGATCAGAAAACATCTACGTTTTTTTTTCATGATTCTTCATTTTGTACCTTCCAGCCACCAGTAAATATTAGCCTCGCCGAATAGGTAGGTACTGATTTGTATTAGACGAGGTAAACATTTACTTAATGTCTGAACAAACAGGTGATCCTATATCAAAGGTGTATTAGGTATTTAAGAAACAAATGTGTATTATCTTTTACATAATAACTCTTTGAACTTATTAGCTTTGTGTATTTTTCTGGAGATCTACATTTTAAGTTGAAAAATATAAATAAATTCTCTGGTAGTCTCTGGAAACATGTTCGAAAATAGAACGCGTATCATTTCAAATATGGTTTCCTGAAATGAGTACCTAGGTACTTGATTTCGTCTTTTAACAAAACCCGTTTAGTGATTAAATTACGTTAATCATGATTAGATAACGAACCTTATATTATTACAATTATACTATATGGTGCTCTTATTAGACATAAATAATTATTATGTTCAGATAATTTAATAACAGATAGTGTTCTGAATTCGAATACCAATGAGTCACGCTATACCTGCACAAAGTTACTACGACAGTTACGAAACTTGATTTTGTGTATATTTGTGTTACTTTTCTATAGAAATAAGGTTGAGTATTGCGTGGCATATGGAGATATAAAAATGGTAAATGCTTATTAGGTGTCGTGTAAATTGAAATTTGTAACGTTTGACCTCATTGTAGGGGCTCCCTCGCGTATTTGGTTGATTTATAATATCCGTCGGTACTAGCATTCGCTAATTCATAATACTTATTATTATCAAGATCTAAGTACTTACTTGTCATGTTGTACGAGACCAATGCAAATAATAATGGAAAACTGTTCTACAATAGGCAACTTTTTTTTTTGGGGTTCGGAAATCATCAAATAACTTCTCCCGCTCTGGGCGGAGCGGGAGGGCGTGTCAGACTTTTACTGACTAAAACCCACCCGTGTTGCTTCAGTTGCCTGTGCCAGGGGCCACGGTAACTCTTTCAGACTTTCCCGCAATCCTGGCAGCCATCGGCCCTAGCGGACCCCGTCATTGGTGCTGACATCCCTTTGAGGCGCGCGTGGAACACAACGCGCCGTCGACCCGGGTCTGGTCCTTATCGGACGGCGAGCTGCCCATTGCTCGCCGTCCGCAAGCCCGTGCCGATGGTGGCCGGGAAACAGCTTGTATTTCCCGACGCCCTACAATAGGTACCTAGGTACGTATTTTATATTTCGGAAAAAAGAAAGAGATAGGTATAAGTACCTATGTTACTGACGACTGGATGCGGAAGGTGGGAAAGACAGGGTGTTGTGACGCAGCTTGGGAGAGGAACTCACCCTATCACACTCTACTAGACATACCTTCCCTGCATTACCTATATACGAATAAACAGAACGCGAATATAACACTGTCTGCTACCTAGTACATCATAGTTGATTGTTATTTCTACATGTGAAAACTTGTAATTGGCCATCATTTTGTTATTATTTTTGTAACCACTGTGTCTGATTAGCTGTAAGTTTTCCAAAAATAATAAAATAAAATAAAATAAATAAATACCAGCAGCGGTCTGCGATACGTTGAGTTGAGGTACCTACTCGTACTTACATTTGAAGAAAAAGTTCCATTTGTACCATTCAAGTATCAAAAAAACTTACCTACTTATATTATGCGAAGCTGAGCAAATTAAATTAAAATAATCCTTTATTATAAAAGATGATGATGATTATAAAAGTAGGTCGTGTTTCAAGGTGAACCAGCCCAAAATATCAGCTAGTTTACACTGTACTAAAGATGTTAGACATCCATTACGTTACATAATCTTAGCATCCGTCTTAGTGCACTCAGAAACACATCCAATTAGCTTTCATCGAGTGAGCTCCATGCTAGCCCAGGTTCGCACAGGCGATTTTTTAACGCGCACTTGATTTTTAACTCTCGGTGTTGAGTCGAAGATTGAGAATTCATCAGAGTGTATCCCAACGTGTTGAAAATATACACATAGATTTTGTGCGTTATATCCAGTGCACGATAAAAAATCGCCGCGCTAACGTCGTCTGTGGGTACGAGGGCTTAGCTCGTAAACCAACTTACTTTGTCCCGAGGCCATTCTATCGCTTTTCTTCACTTTTTATACCAGCCAGAAACAAGAATCGATCACAGTTGAACATGAACTGCAAAAACACATTTACAGAGAATTGTCTAAAGGTAATCATCGAACTTGGTGAATGGATTGATGAAAGCATTTTGTTCCACTACTTCCAAAACTTTTTATGGCCACTATGTGCTCAAAGGCGAAATTGATCACCAAACATATAAGTTTTCAGTTTATTGTTAATGAAAGTTACAGGGTAGCCCGCGAAATTCAAATATTCTTATGTTTTTTGAAGCAGATCAGAATTAGGTGCAACGTAAGAAAATTTGAATTTCACGATCTAACAAAAAAAATGAGACCAGAATTTGTGTTCGGACATGACTCGTAATATTATTACAATTCCTTTTTCAAAAGTTCGTAGCCAGGAGTCTACAAATTCCCAGTGGACCTTGCTACGCAGCTACGAGCAAAAACATTGTGCTACGAAATTTAACATCTTCATAATTTATGGTCTACGGACAAAGAATCATAAAAATATTCTTTACAGTATTTTTTTTTATGTTTAAAACATCAAGTTGTGTGTGCATTAAAACACACATTTTATTACTTCATTATGAATAACAAGTTTTTGTCTTGTTTTAATGCTTATACGAGTCCTTAACCTTTGAATTTAGACATCCATAACATAGCATCACGCCTGTATATACCCGAAGGGTTAAGCAGACATCCATACTTCCTTATTTTTTTATTTTATTTATATTATAAATACGAAAATAACTCATGCCTGTCTGCTACCTGTCACACCTAAATCACCGAACCGATCATCATGAAAGACAGATGACCCTCAGATGATGATGATGTCAGATGATGATGATGAGATGATGATGGCCTGGGACCTGAAAAATGGATCATTATCATCATTTCAGCCGAAAGACCTCCACTGCTGGGCAAGGCCAAGCATCCAGCGGATTCCTGCGGCCTTCACCAGTTCGGTCCACCTTGTGGGAGGTCTTTCAATGGTACGTTGTTTAAGTTCATCCTGGTGAGCTCAACTGTCGCTAATGAGACACTATTACTTTTATTTATTTATATATTCTTTATTGTACACCACAAAATTAATTACAAAAAAATAAATTGACCACTACAAAATATACGATGGGCGGCCTTATCGCTATCTGCGATCTCTTCCAGGCAACCTTGGAATGGACAGTGATTTGCCTCGACATAAAATGGGGCTGTCGTTTGGTGCAAATAATAAGTATCTATACAATAAATTAAAATAGATACAAAGATATATGCATAAAAAATAGCAACGAAAATAAATGAAGACTATAGATCATTACAATTACGAGAACAAGATCACAATGACAAGTAATGTTCTTTCACGAGTATTTTAAACACAATCAATGACGGCGCGCGCTTTATTTCAACTGGCAATGCATTCCACAATCGAGCGGCCTGGACAGCAAAGGAGTTGTCGAGGAAAGTTGTGGAATGCATAGGCATTTTAAGCTTCAAGTTATCTGATGACCTTAGAAATTTCGTGTGGGAGTCGCAAAGAAACTGGAAACGTTTCTTTGCGTACTTTTCTATTGTTATCGAACTTATTCAGTTCGATCGAAAGATGAGGCGATAGCTATACAAAATATACGCTGACTAATTCGCGGGCTACAGCTTGGTAGTAAAGGGTCCCCGAAACGATCAATTGTATTGCCATTGATCAATTGCATTCACTGCAAGTCAATCCAGAGCAGTGGTGATGGTTGCGACCTACGAGTTGTAGGTCGTGGGTTCGATACCAAGCAGGCACTTTACTTTGTCTAAATTAATTCATCACCACTGCTCTCAAAACGGCGAAGGAAAACAACGCGACGAAACCGGCATGTCCTAGAACCAGAAATTTGAAGACATGTGACATCTACCAACCCGCACTGGACCCGCGCGGTGGTTTACGGCCCACTCCCTCTCACAGAGAAAAGACCTGTCCCAGCAGTGGGAACATTATAGGGCGATTAATCGCAATTGCTATTGTAGTAATATTGTCAATCGCTTCAATTGCATTTGGTTTAGTAGATGATCAATTTGCGCATCAATGTATATCAATCATAAGTAATTGACAATTAACAAGCAGCCGCACCCACTAATACCTTAATGAAGTTGTACTCTTAATATTTTCACATTGAATTTGACATTATACTTGCTAATAATTTGACATTATATTTATTTGTTGACATATTTTAAATTAATTGACTCTTTCACATCAATTTTAATAAGGCTTAAATGTATTGTTTCTGCATTTAATAATTTTATTTAATATGTAATGTTCAACACAATGTTAATGAATAGATAAGGGAAATGAAATTAATTGCAATTGATCGTTTCTGGGATCCTTAGCTTTTATAGGCTCCCACAAACAGGCGCGACGCGACAGCACGACACACGCGACTCTAGTAGAACAATTTCTATAAAATCTTCAAGGAAATTGTTCTACAAGAAGAGTCGTGTCGCGCTTTCGCGTCGCGCCTGTCTGTGGGAGCCTTAAGTAGATACCAATGTCTATCTCCTATAAACATAGAGTATGGGTACCTAACGCGAATACACGTTTTAATGTTGTTTACTGAAATACCAGCTAGGTACTGTAAAATTGATGTCTTGGTCACTCACTAAGAATAATAAAATACATTGTAGAGTCCTCGGGTTTTATAACTCAATCGACTAAAATATCCAGTTGTTCAGACGTTGAAGACTGTACCTACATAATATCTAATGTTAGCTAGATATCGCATGCTTAATAGAATACTGACCTAAAAGAGCTTGAGTCAAAGTTAGGATATCTGCATTTTTTTTGCACAGAAACCAAACACCGTTGATTTAATGAATGGTTTTTGGTTAAGCAAAACATTAAATGGCGATTTCCCAGAAATCTACTTTTTTGAGTTAAGCCAATATTCTATTAGGTAAGCGTGCGATATTAGAAAACCTCCAATGTGTTGAGTAAACAGCTGATCTAAGTAACTTTCAGCGCTCATCTGCCTAACCTTTTCCAACTACGTCGGCATCCGGTTTCGGTCTAACCGGATGCAGCCGAATAGAGTGCGCGCAAAATAAGTCTGCGCGCGGCCGAAGTCTGAAATAATCGCTCTCCGCCATCTCGCCGTTTATATCAGAGGGGTAATTCCCGTATTTTTAAGAGCGTTCGCATTCTAAAAGCAGTCTCAATCTGTCAAAAATACAATCAATTTACATACATTTTTGACAAGTGACATTGATTGTCGCTGAGATGAGATTGCGACTTGAATTTGAACGTTTTTTATTAAGTACGAGAATTATCCTCAGATGTCATGAGAGTGTGCTGTGTTCAGTGTTTTCCAAAGTACATAACTATCGCCATTAGCCAGTAAGTTGGACAGCCCACTGGTGTGGAGCCTCACCCAGAGGACTAAGTCTCTTTTAGTTATTAGGTACTAACATAGTTTTTAAGTTCATACTAACAATATAAATGTAATTGTAATGGATCTTTGTAGTTGTCTGAATAAATAAATATATTATTATTATTATTATGCCGAAAGTGATTAAAAGTGTCGGCAGTCTTGAAGGTCAAACACGCGCGCTGACTTATCTTGCTCGCACTTTAGCAGTATTTACCTGACTGTGCCGGAAGGAGGGTTATGTTTTTGAGTGTATGTATGTATGTATATATTATTTCTTTGCCACGCTCTATAGCCTAAACAACTTGAGCGATTTCAGCTTGAGAGGTGCCGTTAGATTCGTCTTAATTATGAGAGTGACACTGGGTAGATCAAAATTGAAAAAAAAATATATCGAGTTGGGTATCAAAATAAAGGGTTTCATAAATAGCTTGCTAAAATTTATGCAACTTGTACGTTTACAAGTAATTTGGAATGAAAAATACTAAAATAAAAGGTCAAGCGCATGTTGCTTTGAGCAGAGTTAGGACTTTAGGACGCTCGAAGGCTTGGCTATTTGTGCCCTTGATCCAAAAATGCTTTAAAATAACCCTCACGACCAAAACTCCTTGCATGAACTAAATCGTCTGCGAAATCTATCACATTTGTAAACCAAAAAGCTGGAAATACAAAAATAACAATAAAAAAAACGAAAAAACCCGACTGCGCTTTACGATTTTTACATTTTTAAACTCAAATGGCTCCCGCCAGCAGCCAGCCAACAATTTTTATTTAATTTAAAATGGGCTTGTTTTTTTTTACCCCTTAATTTGGCATTGTATGTACTGTCATACATGAACTTTCCCTTGATCGATTTGCTAAAAATAAGAACTTACGTGTGATAAATTAACTTTTTTATGTTGCAACACTAATTATATTTAGTAGAAAAAAAACACAAACTTATAGCAACATCCATTTTGACATAACTTCAAAAAAATGTCTACCCGGCGAACGTCAACTGTGTTGTCCAAGGTATTTATACTATTATTATGAATATTACATAGTTTACGACAAGTGTAATGGCTAAAATTTATGCTTTAGTGTGTAATGGAATGTGTGTGATAATAATTGTGAAGTTTCTATTATCTAAAATGGTTCTATTTTGATCACTAACATGGTGTATGCTGTGACATACACTGCCAAGTTTGTAACGAAACACCCTCCATTTTGTTTGTATGTCACAGCATACATTGCCAGTTTGAGGTTGCTTTTTGGGTTTACTTGGTTTTATAGCACGCCTTTTTTTCTTTATCGGCAGCAAAAGATTCAAACTCGTGGTGGTAGAATTTTAGCGCTTGTGCCTGCTGAGAATGCACCCTCTGACGGTAGTGAACATTCTGACCTTGATGATGGCTTACATGTGCACACCTCGCTTTCCATGTCATCTTCATCTGCACCTTCTATTGATAGTTCGATGGAAAGACTTAATATTTTAGACGATGACGAAGACCCCACCAGCAACAATGTTCGACTTACACCAATTTTTCAAAGCGTCTATTCAAGCCCTTCTCTAGAACCAAATTGTATGAAAGTGCCGATACTGAGTGACTTTCCGTCACTCCCAGCCACTCCCGCTACTCCTGCAACTCCAGCAACTCCTACACCCCCTGCACCACCTGAACCAACAGCAAGTGGTTTTATGACTCCTGGCTTAGCTGCAACTCGCATGAGGACAGCTGCTTCTTGCGATTCGCGTCCCAGGAATACCAGATCGCAACGTCCCACTGTTTCTGTTACTAGGAGACGAATCACAAAGTTCACTCTAAGCTACCAATGGAAAAAAGCAGTTTTTCGGCACAGGGCAACTACAGAAGACTCAGATCAAACCGACATTCTAGACCTTACTCCACTGGGTTATTTCTACAAGTTCTTTTCCCCAGACGTTTTAACAGATATCGTAGAGCAAACAAACGCTTACGCAATATCCAAAACCGGACGTTCTCTAGGATTGACTGAAGATGAATTGCGGGATTTTCTAGCCATACATATTATAATGGGTGTTGTGAGCATGCCATCTTATACAGATTATTGGAGTTTGCGGTACAGATACCATCTCGTAGCCGATTTGATGTCTCTGAAACGATATCAACAAATCCGTCGTAATTTGCATTTTGTTGATAATAATATACAAGACTCCGATAGATATTACAAAGTTAGACCTTTATTACAAAAAATTCGAGCAAATTGCCTAGCTCAAGACAATGAAACGAAATTCAGCATTGACGAAATGATGATTCCCTATAAAGGGACCAAAGCGGGTAAGCGACGTCAATATATGAAGGATAAACCCAACAAGTGGGGCTTCAAAAACTATGTTCGCGCAGGAGTGTCGGGCATGATTTATGATTTTCTTTTGTATGGTGGTGAGGACACATTTAGGTTTCATACTTTTACGGATAAGGAAGCTTCTATTGGATTTGGGGCTCAGGTTGTCATTGCTTTGTGTAAAAGTATAAAAAATAAACCGGCTTTTGTTTTCTGCGACAATTTTTTTACTTGTCCGGAGCTACTTTATATACTCAGAGAAAACTATGGAATTTTTGGATTGGGAACAGTCAGGAGCAACAGGTTGAGAGGAGCTGAAGCAGTTCTGCCCTCAGAAAAAATAATGAAAAAGAAGCCCCGCGGTAGTTATGCTCAAGTGGTCTGCAATAAAAACCGATTAGCAATAGTGCGGTGGAACGACAACAAAGCCGTTACACTGATAAGTTCTTACGTAGCTGCGGAGCCAGTAGAAAAAATTAAAAGATACTGCAAGGACTCTAAAAACAAAGTGTATGTCGATTGTCCTCAAATTGTCAAAGAATATAATAAACATATGGGGGGAGTTGATTTAGCCGATATGCTTATTTCACTTTACAAAACCCCATTCAAGACACGGCGTTGGTATATCGGCATATTTGCGCAAATTCTTGACATTTGTATAAATAATGGGTGGCTTTTATACCGGCAAGATTGCTCAAAATTGCAAAAGCAATGGATGCCCCTCAAGGATTTTCGATTTGAGCTTTACGAGGGGTTAAAAAAGTCCGGACGCACCAGTGAAAAGACTAGCAAACATACAAAGCGTGTACCACAAGCCAACCCAGTAGAATCATCACGTTATGATAATGTTGGCCATTTTATGACTATGACGACTCAAGGTCGATGTAGGCTATGCTCCAAGTTAACGTCTGTGTTATGCATGAAATGCCAAGTTCGTCTGTGCTTCGTAACTGGTAAAAGTCCTAGGAATTGTCAACTAGACTACCATATGCGTGTTTAAATTCTTTATTTGTTTTGTAATTGGCAATGTATGCCCCGGCATACAACACAGTTACCCAATGTTTTTATCTGCAATTGGCAATGTATGCTGTGGCATACATAGTTTTTCAGGAAAACTGAAGTTCCTATATTTTTTTCATTATTTTTCTGTGACACATATAAACGTCCACAATAAACTTTTATTTAAAAAAATATGATTTTGTTACATTTTATTCTTTGCCAAATTAAGGGTTAAGTTTTTTACCGCAGTCGGGTTTTTTGTTTTTAATATAATATAAGACATCATTTATTTCTCAGTAGGTACATAGTGGTTTAATTATAATTTTTTTACATGGGTTACTATGTAACACGATACTCCTTGGTAACACTAGTTGTCAGACTTTCGGGCTTCTGACTACTCGTCACGATCGTCAAAGATCTATTAGACTAATGGCAGCCGGGACAGAATGTTTTCATTGGGAAATATATTCCACCTCCTGTGTAGGTATAGAAGAAGAAGAGAGAAGAGAGAGTGCACCTGTGTCTGCGCATTCACTTGTGCACTATAATATCTCCCGCGCCGAAAGCTAATATAATTATTTGTCTATTGTCAACTTTTGATTATTAATTAATTTTATAAGACTATTTTTAGCTCATCTCGCCTGAAACACAGGATTACCTGGTTCAGGCACGTAAATCTTAGGTAAATAATTTACATTTAAGCAAAACGACTTATTTTTATGCCCTGTAATTTTCTAAATAAACGAAAATTTATAATTATAATTATTATCTAGATCGCCAAATGCGAGCTGCGCATCATACTGACGTCACGCAAATCCTGCATCGCGCAAGCAGAGTTTACCGCGCGACTAGCATTTATACAACTTCCCGACATCAACCGTTTTAGGCAGTTGCCCACCAGAAACAACACCCGTCTGGTTGGAGGATCCTCCCTTTTCTGTATGAGTAAACTTTACACCCTGTTCCTCGTACCTCTATACTAGTCTCCTATACTACTATACTATACTAGTCTAGGAGAACTATTTTTTTTTGTTTAGGTATAGGTAATTTTTTTCAGTAAAAACAATTACCTATGTATAAAACATCAGAATTTTTTTAAATACCTACTTTCTATGCAAATAAATACACGTTACGAGTCAGGCCACCTCAGTTACCATCAAATAACTTCACCAGGAAAGGCCAACTTAAAGAACTCCTCTCACTATTTTACTTACAGCCTCACCTTCAATGCTATCAACTTCATTCCACTCCCATCAATAAATGCACACATTTTTAGTATATTTTTACATCTGAATGTGGTTTCATTAGCATAGACTCGCGTGAGAGACGTGCCTGACTCGATTTTATCTAGCGATGATGTTCTATACATATTGTGTATTATGTATGTAAGGGTATATGTGTATGTACGGCTCGTACCGTAAATAGCTTCCTACATTAAGCTCGCGGTTGGGTGCGTTTTCGTACAAATAATATGTAGGTAGATTTTATTTTGTTTTTTTTTTACAGGAGAGATAATAAAGTAGTTGAACTATTTTAATATTTCATAGAAGCGTTTATTTGGAGTAAACAAAATTATTATGAAAAGTTAAAATAAATAGAATTTCAGCAAATCCCATTAGTAGTACCTACGTATCTAGTTTGTCCACAAGAAAGAAAAAAATATTTAAATACTTTTTATTGAACGAAAAAAAAACAATGTCAAACAAAAGTAAAGATTCGATGTTCAGCCTTGTTACCACGGCAAAAGCTGTTCTCGTTCAGTTACTAGAAAAAAAAAACAATAGAAACACGTGAGAAAACTTTATAAATAATGCTTAGCAAGATAAAAATAAAATCAACACTTTTTTTGTATGAAACGGCCGCGGCGCCACAGCCGCCGCCGTTCATTAATCAGTTGCAAGGATATAAATAGACGCGTAGGTACTAGTAGGTACAGTCAACCTCAAAAAGATGTACCTATACCTACAGCATGTATTAGAAAGGTGTAGTAATATAAGAGTGTGTAACTATTTAGTAATCTGTGGTGTGGTACAGACCATCAAACTGAACAACTCTCTCCATGGGACCAAAATCCATCGTAATCAAAATCAACTGCCCATACAAAACTTTAATACCTATTCGAGCCAAATGTAACCACACCCTTAAATTATGCCCACACGATTCCGATACATGCTGGATATCGACAAGAATTCATTTGAATGTCTACTTGGTGTTCCACATTACTGTATCAACGTGTTAGCTACAATTAAGTACCTAATGTATAATAATGATTGTTTTGTGGCTACACAAATACCTACGTGTTTTTTTTTCAACCTTTATTGCGCACTGCTAGGAACAGGTCTCTCCCACAGCTTTCCACTCTTCCCTGTGTGTTTTATTTATTTTTAATTTATTTAAAATGGGTTTGCTCTTGACTCTAGTCTAAGTCAGTGGTGACAGAGACAGAGTCGACGGTGGAGTGAGCTTACCCAGAAGAAGCCTGTTCTCTTCACTTTCACTTTGAAGAGATTAGGGTTGTATGCGTTCGGAAACACAGACGCAGGTAGAGAGTTCCACTCTTTTGACAGCAAAAGAGTGGAACTCTCTACCTGCGTATGTGCGTCGCAGAGACGCATAACAAAAGACATTTGAAATTTGTGTTGCCTTCTCGGGGAAATCTCCCATAAAGACCTCACGCCAGCGTTTCCTCAGCCGATACGATGTTATGGAACAAAGACTTTTAAATGAATTCTTGTCGATGTTATACTCTTTGAGGTTGATTGTACAAAACGTTAGCATTCAAGGCGGGAGGCTGCGTTTCATCACCACTTGATTTCACAGACAACCTCGTAGTCAACACTTCCGGATTTGTACTGCTGACTTACTATACAATATGGTTACCTACACGATAAAGGAGCATTTAGACGGATACTAATAACAATAACATCTTTATTTCGGACACACAGTCCATAAAACTGTTACATAGAAGGCTTTAGTAAAAAAGGTGTTTGTAATTTGTTAGTAAACAAGACAAGTCTATTCCCTATTTCTCTGCAGATGCACACATGCCCAGTTCAGAGTAAATTGACACGACCTTTTGCACGCTAACGTTCTGAGGACAGTGTTGGTGCTACCACGGACCCTACTAATCTTCAATGCAGTTCTTTTCCTAATGACGGCGAAGAAATCATCGATGGATGCATCCGCAAGCATCTAAGAAGCACTGCAGTATCGCCAACCGGGGTACACTGACAGATATATCTACTACTGTACAGTACCGCCAACCGGGGTACACTGACAGATATATCTACTACTGTACAGTACCGCCAGCCGGGGTACACTGACAGATATATCTACTACTGTACAGTACCGCCAGCCGGGGTACACTGACAGATATATCTACTACTGTACAGTACCGCCAGCCGGGGTACACTGACAGATATATCTACTACTGTACAGTACCGCCAGCCGGGGTACACTGACAGATATATCTACTACTGTACATTACCGCCTACCGGGGTACACTGACAGATATATCTACTACTGTACATTACCGCCTACCGGGGTACACTGACAGATATATCTACTACTGTACAGTACCGCCTACCGGGGTACACTGACAGATATATCTACTACTGTACAGTACCGCCAGCCGGGGTACACTGACAGATATATCTACTACTGTACAGTACCGCCAGCCGGGGTACACTGACAGATATATCTACTACTGTACATTACCGCCTACCGGGGTACACTGACAGATATATCTACTACTGTACATTACCGCCTACCGGGGTACACTGACAGATATATCTACTACTGTACAGTACCGCCTACCGGGGTACACTGACAGATATATCTACTACTGTACAGTACCGCCAGCCGGGGTACACTGACAGATATATCTACTACTGTACAGTACCGCCAGCCGGGGTACACTGACAGATATATCTACTACTGTACAGTACCGCCAGCCGGGGTACACTGACAGATATATCTACTACTGTACAGTACCGCCAGCCGGGGTACACTGACAGATATATCTACTACTGTACAGTACCGCCAGCCGGGGTACACTGACAGATATATCTACTACTGTACAGTACCGCCAGCCGGGGTACACTGACAGATATATCTACTACTGTACATTACCGCCTACCGGGGTACACTGACAGATATATCTACTACTGTACAGTACCGCCAGCCGGGGTACACTGACAGATATATCTACTACTGTACAGTACCGCCAGCCGGGGTACACTGACAGATATATCTACTACTGTACAGTACCGCCAGCCGGGGTACACTGACAGATATATCTACTACTGTACAGTACCGCCAGCCGGGGTACACTGACAGATATATCTACTACTGTACATTACCGCCTACCGGGGTACACTGACAGATATATCTACTACTGTACAGTACCGCCAGCCGGGGTACACTGACAGATATATCTACTACTGTACAGTACCGCCAGCCGGGGTACACTGACAGATATATCTACTACTGTACAGTACCGCCAGCCGGGGTACACTGACAGATATATCTACTACTGTACAGTACCGCCTACCGGGGTACACTGACAGATATATCTACTACTGTACAGTACCGCCAGCCGGGGTACACTGACAGATATATCTACTACTGTACATTACCGCCTACCGGGGTACACTGACAGATATATCTACTACTGTACATTACCGCCTACCGGGGTACACTGACAGATATATCTACTACTGTACAGTACCGCCTACCGGGGTACACTGACAGATATATCTACTACTGTACAGTACCGCCTACCGGGGTACACTGACAGATATATCTAGTCTACTACTGTACATTACCGCCTACCGGGGTACACTGACAGATATATCTACTACTGTACAGTACCGCCTACCGGGGTACACTGACAGATATATCTACTACTGTACAGTACCACCAGCCGGGGTACACTGACAGATATATCTACTACTGTACAGTACCGCCTACCGGGGTACACTGACAGATATATCTACTACTGTACAGTACCGCCTACCGGGGTACACTGACAGATATATCTACTACTGTACAGTACCGCCAGCCGGGGTACACTGACAGATATATCTACTACTGTACAGTACCGCCAGCTGGGGTACACTGACAGATATATCTACTACTGTACAGTACCGCCAGCCGGGGTACACTGACAGATATATCTACTACTGTACAGTACCGCCAGCCGGGGTACACTGACAGATATATCTACTACTGTACAGTACCGCCAGCCGGGGTACACTGACAGATATATCTACTACTGTACAGTACCGCCAGCCGGGGTACACTGACAGATATATCTACTACTGTACAGTACCGCCTACCGGGGTACACTGACAGATAATATATCTACTACTGTACATTACCGCCTACCGGGGTACACTGACAGATATATCTACTACTGTACAGTACCGCCTACCGGGGTACACTGACAGATATATCTACTACTGTACAGCACCGCCTACCGGGGTACACTGACAGATAATATATCTACTACTGTACATTACCGCCTACCGGGGTACACTGACAGATATATCTACTACTGTACATTACCGCCTACCGGGGTACACTGACAGATAATATATCTACTACTGTACATTACCGCCTACCGGGGTACACTGACAGATATATCTACTACTGTACAGTACCGCCAGCCGGGGTACACTGACAGATATATCTACTACTGTACATTACCGCCTACCGGGGTACACTGACAGATATATCTACTACTGTACATTACCGCCTACCGGGGTACACTGACAGATATATCTACTACTGTACAGTACCGCCTACCGGGGTACACTGACAGATATATCTACTACTGTACAGTACCGCCAGCCGGGGTACACTGACAGATATATCTACTACTGTACAGTACCGCCAGCCGGGGTACACTGACAGATATATCTACTACTGTACATTACCGCCTACCGGGGTACACTGACAGATAATATATCTACTACTGTACATTACCGCCTACCGGGGTACACTGACAGATATATCTACTACTGTACAGTACCGCCTACCGGGGTACACTGACAGATATATCTACTACTGTACAGTACCGCCTACCGGGGTACACTGACAGATATATCTAGTCTACTACTGTACATTACCGCCTACCGGGGTACACTGACAGATATATCTACTACTGTACAGTACCGCCAGCCGGGGTACACTGACAGATATATCTACTACTGTACATTACCGCCTACCGGGGTACACTGACAGATATATCTACTACTGTACAGTACCGCCAGCCGGGGTACACTGACAGATATATCTACTACTGTACAGTACCGCCAGCCGGGGTACACTGACAGATATATCTACTACTGTACATTACCGCCTACCGGGGTACACTGACAGATATATCTACTACTGTACAGTACCGCCTACCGGGGTACACTGACAGATATATCTAGTCTACTACTGTACATTACCGCCTACCGGGGTACACTGACAGATATATCTACTACTGTACAGTACCGCCAGCCGGGGTACACTGACAGATATATCTACTACTGTACAGTACCGCCTACCGGGGTACACTGACAGATATATCTACTACTGTACAGTACCGCCAGCCGGGGTACACTGACAGATATATCTACTACTGTACAGTACCGCCAGCCGGGGTACACTGACAGATATATCTACTACTGTACAGTACCGCCAGCCGGGGTACACTGACAGATATATCTACTACTGTACAGTACCGCCAGCCGGGGTACACTGACAGATATATCTACTACTGTACAGTACCGCCAGCCGGGGTACACTGACAGATATATCTACTACTGTACAGCACCGCCAGCCGGGGTACACTGACAGATATATCTACTACTGTACAGTACCGCCAGCCGGGGTACACTGACAGATATATCTACTACTGTACAGTACCGCCAGCCGGGGTACACTGACAGATATATCTACTACTGTACAGTACCGCCAACCGGGGTACACTGACAGATATATCTACTACTGTACAGTACCGCCAGCCGGGGTACACTGACAGATATATCTACTACTGTACAGTACCGCCAGCCGGGGTACACTGACAGATATATCTACTACTGTACAGTACCGCCAGCCGGGGTACACTGACAGATATATCTACTACTGTACAGTACCGCCTACCGGGGTACACTGACAGATATATCTACTACTGTACAGTACCGCCAGCCGGGGTACACTGACAGATATATCTACTACTGTACAGTACCGCCAGCCAGGGTACACTGACAGATATATCTACTACTGTACAGTACCGCCAACCGGGGTACACTGACAGATATATCTACTACTGTACAGTACCGCCAGCCGGGGTACACTGACAGATATATCTACTACTGTACAGTACCGCCACCCGGGGTACACTGACAGATATATCTACTACTGTACATTACCGCCTACCGGGGTACACTGACAGATATATCTAGTCTACTACTGTACATTACCGCCTACCGGGGTACACTGACAGATATATCTACTACTGTACAGTACCGCCAGCCGGGGTACACTGACAGATATATCTACTACTGTACATTACCGCCTACCGGGGTACACTGACAGATATATCTACTACTGTACAGTACCGCCAGCCGGGGTACACTGACAGATATATCTACTACTGTACAGTACCGCCAGCCGGGGTACACTGACAGATATATCTACTACTGTACAGTACCGCCAGCCGGGGTACACTGACAGATATATCTACTACTGTACAGTACCGCCAGCCGGGGTACACTGACAGATATATCTACTACTGTACAGCACCGCCAGCCGGGGTACACTGACAGATATATCTACTACTGTACAGTACCGCCTACCGGGGTACACTGACAGATATATCTACTACTGTACAGTACCGCCAGCCGGGGTACACTGACAGATATATCTACTACTGTACAGTACCGCCAGCCGGGGTACACTGACAGATATATCTACTACTGTACAGTACCGCCAGCCGGGGTACACTGACAGATATATCTACTACTGTACAGTACCGCCAACCGAGGTACACTGACAGATATATCTACTACTGTACAGTACCGCCAGCCGGGGTACACTGACAGATATATCTACTACTGTACAGTACCGCCAGCCGGGGTACACTGACAGATATATCTACTACTGTACAGTACCGCCAGCCGGGGTACACTGACAGATATATCTACTACTGTACAGTACCGCCAGCCGGGGTACACTGACAGATATATCTACTACTGTACAGTACCGCCAGCCGGGGTACACTGACAGATATATCTACTACTGTACAGTACCGCCAGCCGGGGTACACTGACAGATATATCTACTACTGTACAGTACCGGCAACCGGGGTACACTGACAGATATATCTACTACTGTACAGTACCGCCAGCCGGGGTACACTGACAGATATATCTACTACTGTACAGTACCGCCAGCCGGGGTACACTGACAGATATATCTACTACTGTACAGTACCGCCAGCCGGGGTACACTGACAGATATATCTACTACTGTACAGTACCGCCAGCCGGGGTACACTGACAGATATATCTACTACTGTACAGTACCGCCAGCCGGGGTACACTGACAGATATATCTACTACTGTACAGTACCGCCAGCCGGGGTACACTGACAGATATATCTACTACTGTACAGTACCGCCAGCCGGGGTACACTGACAGATATATCTACTACTGTACAGTACCGCCAGCCGGGGTACACTGACAGATATATCTACTACTGTACAGTACCGCCAGCCGGGGTACACTGACAGATATATCTACTACTGTACAGTACCGCCAGCCGGGGTACACTGACAGATATATCTACTACTGTACAGTACCGCCAGCCGGGGTACACTGACAGATATATCTACTACTGTACAGTACCGCCAGCCGGGGTACACTGACAGATATATCTACTACTGTACAGTACCGCCAGCCGGGGTACACTGACAGATATATCTACTACTCTCAATAACATAACATTCTATATTCTAACACAACATCGCTGTGTTTTTGTTTTCCTCGAAGGGTTTGGCAGAGGTGTACATTTAGTACACCCACATTTCACATGTAACAGGGGGCCTATTGCCATCAACCGGACACAAATCCAGACTCCGGGCTGCTACTCATTCAATTGGTACTTATTTATTTATTATTCACAAAATCCACAGCTCTTTGAAATTTTATCTTAAAATTTGTAAACTAGTCTTACAGCCAATACGGATTTACAATTTAATAGCTATACATGCAGCAGAAACAAACATACAGAATGAAGTGAACAGCTAGCACCATTATAAGCATTGCTAAGTGTACAGTGTGGGTGAGTGTGTAGGAGTGTGCATGAGGAGTTGGGAATGTGTGTGAACCTTACCTTCTATTCAATTCAATTTAATTGAAATTAAATGAAATTGTAGTAGGTACGCAGGACCTTTCATTTTTACTAAGCTTTATCTATACACAGTGGCCCACGATGACTAGCCTTCGGTATCTATAATCAAGGCAAGGATGCTCTGTTACATCACCACCACGTTGTTTTCAAAGCGCGAGGCTTGCGAGTACAATTATGTTACTTATTTCCGGATTCAAATGGGTGTGTTATGTACTTATGTGTTAGGTAGACCGTTTGATGTGTTTATACAAAGAAGGCCTTGGGTGTAGTGTATTAAGATAACTTGTGCTATTTGGCTTTCAACTTGTTTTTGAATAAGTAAGTTGGTTTTGTATGGGTTCAATCAATATAATATATATATAAGAGTGTCCTGGAGCATTTTGCTATAGAATGCTATATGCTATAGAATGGGCTTCAGCTTCAGCTTTCTGTCTCACCGACTCCTTCAGTGATTCAAAAGTGCCTTGAAATAAATGCTTTGAGTTTGAATAAATGCTTTGTTCAGAACCACAACATAAGATCACTTTTGGCGCGAAAGCTAAACTGTAGGTACCTCAGTGTACAACCTAATTAGGTACTTAGGTATTTACTTATGTAATTATTTTCTGTAGTCCAGACCTGTCAAGTCGCTAACATAGATATTAAAGGTAATATCATAGATGCAAGTAGTTAAGTGGAGTTCTCTGCATATGGCGAGTAAAGAGGTGCGTTGTTTCTTCTTTCACACAATGCCAGTCTTGTCGATCAACCAGCCAGTAACATTCAAATTTCGAAACGCACGTTAATTTGTCCAACCCCGTTCTACCTAGACTGGTAAACAGACGATGTCTAGAATATAGATGAGCCCGACCTGCTTTGTATAGTTACAACCTCCTTTTCCGATGAATCATCCTTACAAAATCGGTATATTCCGAAACATAAAATACGGTTTTTCAAAGGTTGAATGGACTCGTTTGTTGATGTTAAAAGGTCTTTTGGACTTTAAAAAATAAAAAGGCGTAAGCGTGAAATGTGACTTAAATGTCTTTATGTTTTTGTGTTTGAACTTAAACTGCACTGGTCCCTTTTACGGGTCTTTCAAAGTATCAATTTGTCTGGTTTAAATAATTAAAAGTCGGTGGCAAACAACGAAAATACAAAAACCAAAGACACCCACTTCCGAAATAAAAGTAATTTTTCACTTTGTAGTGTTTTTTTCGGAATTCGGTGGTTATTACAACATCATCAACATACACGAAGTGGAAAAAATACTTATTATTGAAACTGACTCAAAAACCACTCATCAGAACTAAACCAAAATATGGGACTAATCTGAAAGTAGGTAAATATATCGTTTCAAATAAAAAAATAATTTTCCAAATCGGTTTATATTTAAAGGAGTTCTGAGGTAGCAAGCATTAAAAAAAAATACAAAAGAATTGAGAACCTCCACCTTTTTTGAAATCGGTTATACCTGGTCTGGAACTCACTTCTAGGGTATCTAATATCCCTGTTTTATCAGTGGTCAGTGCAAACATGAAACTGCTAAGAATGCTACAGATTCTGGTTGCGATTGCGATGTACTTACGTGTAAGCAATTACCATCTTTTGAACCTTGATTAGAGTGCTTATAATAGCTTGAACATTTTTTTGTGTGTTTACTCAAAACTTAGAGCAAAAGCGTGCTAATCAATAGATTCCAACTCATGGACTGTTGTTGGTTTGTTCAGCGCATCGAAATGAATGCGTTCAATCACTAATTCATGTAGGTACTTATTTCCCTAAGTTCATCAAGGCTTTGCAGGTAGGTCTGCAATGACAGCCCACATGACGTTGCCTGCCCATTGCCAGCTATTTTGAAACTGTGCTTGAAGGTAATATACTACCATCTAGGTAGAGATGACATTTTTTTAAAGCTACATGCTGTAGTACCTACTTAGGTACGCTATACGCTTGTCCCTTCGGTACGCATTTTTTAAATCTACATTGGTGCCGATTCTCTTGTCACAAAATTCTCTAAACTAGACTAAAAATCACCAAAATTTAGTTTATTCCTGTCAAACGACGATTTCCCATTCTGAAATTGACTAAAGTGACACAACTTAACTATATTTTAGTTTGACAGCACTAAGATGGCACTGAGATTATAATTTAGTGAAAATGGCAATTTTGCTATTCTGAATTTTACGTTTTTCACCTAAAATTTTGATTGTCTTAACTAAATCTGACTATTTTTAATCGCGATTAAAAAGGTGTGGAATAAAATTAGTTGTCATGAACTAAAATTCATACCAACACCGCGACTTCAGATGCAAAAACGGTACTGTATCTTTTTTTCTTTTCTTTTGCTTATATCTCGAAAACGGTGTGTCCTATCGCAAAAATAATGAAAATTTCGACCCCCTTTGTGAACCCGTAAACCTATAAAACTCAACCTGTTGGTAATATTTTTTTATATTTTCCATACAAAAAGTAAAAAATTCCATACAAAACAAGTCGAGGCCGCAAATAATGCGCGCCTACGGCTCTAAAAAAAGATCACGTGGTACGGCAAACAAGTACCACGTGGAGTCGCAATAATTATTGTCAAATTTGATTTTAGATGTGTCAAAATTATTTTTAAATTTAGAGATTTTATTTTGCAGAATAGCGTTAAGATTCTCATAGCCAAAAGTAAGGAATTTTAGTGATAGTTTAGTTCGGTGTACAACAGAATCGGCACCAATATCCTCTAAAAATAATGACTCAACGACAACAATGTTGATTTACTAAATAAATAGATATCGCTATTTTTACACAAAAGCATCAAAGGGGTTATCTAATTAATGAGCAAACAAATTAAAATGTCCATGAATTTCAATTCAAACGTAGAACAGAGCATTCCACGCGGAACTCGGAAGTCAGCAGCACAACTGCGTCATTTATTTTGTGACAAAGTTGGAAAAAAAATTGATGTCTATGGTTTTACCCAAATGTTGGATTCGGGGTCACCCAATCAGGGGGCCTGCTCCCTAAGTACGAAATCCGTTTTTTCGCCCGCAGTTACGGACGTTTTCTACTCCGTATCACTTACGGACATAAGATTATTCCGGGGCCCGAACTAAAAAAGAATGACAAAACGTTTAAAAGACAGTTGTCTTTACTCCCGATGTGTTTTTCCCGTCCGAAAAAGTTAATTAATCGGGAGTAGGGTTCACTTTTAAGTATCCAACTACTTTCGGACGGGCTCGTATCCGGAAAGTAGTAGTTACCGTGGGTTATTAAACCGTATATAAAAATAATTATGAATATGTCACAGGAAAATCATAAAAATACAATAAAAATATCGCTATTCATAAAATTATAAATTCTCAGAACAGAAAACATGTGTTCTTTAAAATCATATTTACTATGTTCATTGTGTACATTCATTGTAGGTCTTCACGTTTACCTACGTCGATGAATCACCGAACTTCTTAGAATGGTTAACTCGACCAGAATTCATTCTCGTTCCACATCCGGTCACGTGTTTGATCAGAATATGGCCTTCGTAGAAAAAAAGCATGCATTGAAAAAAGAAGTGACCTCTTGTAGGAGTTGTAGGGCATTGAAGTGTTTTGTAAATCTTTTTGTGAAGATTTTTATACCTATATTTAGTGAGGTGTGGGTTGTTGTGAGGGGTATCGTATTACCCAGTAACTGGATTGTGGAGGTCAGATAGGTTATCGCTCCATGTAAAATGCTAGTATTCAGCTGCATCCGGTTAGACTGGAACCCAACCCCAATATAGTTGGGGAAACATCGTGGGAAATGATTTATCATTTGGATTTTGGAGTGGCATGGCACCACAAATATTAGTTTCTAGAATATCAACGGCGGCGAGTGACTAAAAACTTGATGCGTGCGGGAATTTCGTAGTAATGGGGAACCCCATAGCTAATGTACGGTCAAATGGGGTTACTTTGATACTACGGGGTTACTTTGATAACAACTTTAGGCTTATGAAAAACTTAATTTTATAATATCTACAACACCAGTTAAAAAATAAACTATCAGTACTTGGCACTACTGATAGTTTCTTTGTATTATAGCGTTGTAGTTATTATAAAATTAAGTTTTTCATAAGCCTAAAGTTGTTATCAAAGTAACCCCGTAGTATCAAAGTAACCCCATTTGACGGTACTGGTGGTATAAGATCCCTCTTCATCACGTGCTTTCAAAGACTTCAACGATCGCGCGGAGATCTCAATGAACGTCTTTAGAATAAAGAAAAGCAACCGATAAAAAAAATATTTTAATTTCGTATTAGGAATTCTTTGGGAGTCTGTAGATGCGTAATGAATTCATACGTGATTTGTTATTACAAATTGGCGGCAATAAAAAGTGTCTCGTGCGTCGAAATGGATTTGACTAGAGCAAATTTTCAATTATTTATTAAGACTCGTTGCGTTCTTACTCAACAAAAATGTTACGTTGGAATTCGATTAGCATAAATTCATGACGAAGCCCCATCCCGTGCCACTGTTTACAACTGGCGTAATGAGTTTAAACGCGGTCGAAGCAAACTCACTGATGATTCGCGAGAAGGACGTCCTTCTACGGCGACTACTGAAGATAACGTGAGTGCTGAGCGGCTAATGATAGAAGCTGACAGAAGGGTGACATATCAACAGATTCGGGCAGCTTTAGGCATTGGTATGAGTCAAGTACAAAAAGTCTTACATGGACATTTAGGCGTCAGAAAGCTTTGTACTAGACGGATACCCCATAATTTGACGGAAGATGAAAAACGCCGTCGTTTGAATTGGTGTCGCTCAATGCCTGAAAAGTATGACGGAGGTGACTCGAATGCTGTATATCATGTATATGACACCGTTACTGGTGATGAAAGCTGGATATATTGTTACGAATCCGTAATCAAAAGACAATCTGCGCAATGGATGTTTCCATTCGGAGATATGCTGACAAAAGTAAAGAAGGGCAGAAGTCAAAGGAAAAAGATGATTGCCTGATTCTTTGGACGGACGGGTCTTTTAAAAAGACTGTCACTGCAGATTGGTATGTCAATCATTGTTTACCAGTGGTCTTGGAAAACGTTATACAGCAGCGCCCAGGAAGCGGGATTTTGAATTTGATCCTCCTCCACCACGACAACGCTCCAGCTCACTCCACCAGAGACGGACTATCGAATATTTGTCTATCGAAAATGTGGAGTTAGTAAGTCATCCTCCTTACAGACCTGAACTGGCACCTTGGGAATTTTATTTATTGCCAAAAATAAAAGATAAACTTAGAGGAATTCGTTTTATGAACCCTGAAGATGCCGTGGCAGCGTGGAATACATCTCCACTCCTCAAGTGCTTCAGGAAGTGTTGTTGCTACGTTACTATGTGCTAGCGACCGTTTTCGGGGACCCATTATTGAGTGTGCAAGTCACCCCCCGCTATTTTATCTGTGTATTTTATATAAAACATTGGTCAGGCAGGGGCCATAGTCTTTCTATAGTCCTAGATAACCGGGTCACTTAAGCTACCCAAACACATAGTCCAATATTTTGGTTTCCATATCCTGCAACAGTCCTACACCATCCGGGGGTTTCCTTGGGTGCACTTGCATAGTCTGAACAGGGATAATCGTCGGTTGGTGCCTCATTTAATTAAAAACGTCTAGCGGGCCTCTGCGAGTTGGCTTTGGTCCCTCGTACGCCTTCCAAAGGTCTGGGACCCCAGGGTCCTGAGATACTACACTTTGATCTTAGCCAAAAGGCCGAGAAGCGAAGTCGCCGCAGGAGAAGCCCAGGGCGTCGGGAATCCCAGACCGATTCCCGGCCACCGTAGGCGCGGGTTTGCGGACGGCGAGCAAGGGGTAGCTCGCCGTCCAATAAGGACCAGGCCCGGGTCGACGGCGCGTTGTGTTCCACGCGCGCCTCAAAGAGATGTCAGCAACAATGACGGGGTTGCTCTGGCACAGGCAACTGAAGGAACACGGGTGGGTTTTAATCAGTAAGAGTCTGACACGTCCTCCCGCTCCGCCCAGAGCGGGAGAAGTTATTTGATGATTTCCCAGATAAAAAAGGGTCCTGAGATATGTCAAAGACTCTTTTAATAATAATAATAAATAATTTATTTATAAAAAGCCGATAGATACATTTACAATGTATACCTTAACGATAAAATAGCGCACGGTTGCTAAATTGCCTGAACTAGGTTGAAGCTGTGCTTCAGGCTAGAAAGTGCATAAATACTTAATGTAATAAATTACCAATGAGTATAACGTAAAAACTAAATTAAAACTTAGGTAAATAAAAGTAAAATAGCATGTTAGCAGTTCTATTTGCAGGCAACAAGTAGGTCTTCTGTCTGTGCATAATCGATGGTTAGTAAATAGGTATTTAAGTATATTTTTTACATCTATAGTTATTTAGTTTATTGTTACTTACTTTTCCATTTAATCTTTTGTACAGGAATGTTAAAAACCTTTCTACAAAGACATGTTTTGAGGTTGCATTAGACATGCATAAATAGACCATTCCGTCTCTTGTTAGTGTTGTCGGCATGGTGTGCTGTTTTAATACTAAGTGCTTAATGAAAAGCTGGCGAATGGTTAGTATATTGCAGGATTTATATAGGAGATCTGTGGGAAAAAAGAAGGGAAGGAAGTTTGCTACCTTTAAAATTGCTCTCTGAGCTCTTTCAAGAGGAAGCAAATTGGTTTTTGGTGCGCCACCCCTAGAAGTGATACAGTATTGAATTATAGATAGGGCTAAATAACCTTGTGTGATTAATTTTGAAACTAAGTACTAATATTCGCAATTTTTTTTAAACATATATAATATGATTTGCGCACTCTTTTAACTACATTTTCAATATTTTTTTTAAAAGAGAGTGTGTCGTCCATTATTACCCCCAGATATTTTATGTTGCTCGTTTTGCGACGCGTCGCGTGTCGCGCCTATTTGAAGAAGCCTTTACGATTAAGGGGACTACATGACCTAAACCCAAGTTTTATAATGCCTAAAAGTATATGATCCCCTGCAGTAAACAAAATTAGAAAAAAATATGATTTTCTTCAGGATCGCTAGTTAGATAGTGTGTTGAAAAAATAATACAACTAATTTGGTACGATAGAAAAAGTCACGAAGATACCTCTAAACATTTATTTTAACGTTTAAAAACCATACTAATATACATGTCATATTTATGTTTTTTTTACAGATTTTTCTTCAAGCAACATAGTAACGTGATAGTGTTTTAATTTTTTAGTCCAATCAATAGATTGTTTGTAAATAGAGAATTGCTTCATATTTTGCAATAAATTACCAGCTGGTAATTTATTGCAAAATATGAAGCAATTCTAAAGAATTAAAATAATTAACTAAAGCGCATGCGCGCGTTTATTTTTAATTGAAGCGCTATGATACATAGCTATGTATCATAGCGCTTCTCTTTCTTTTCTATGCAGTCCGACAGTGACCGCGCTTTAGCTGTTGTCAGCCCCTTATTTCGGAGCCCGAACTAAGAATGAATGACAAGTACGACAACACTATTTGACAGTTGTCCCAACAAGCGATATGTTTTTGCCCGTCCGAAAAATTGAATTTGTGTCACTTGTTTTGACGGATCAACTACTTTCCGAAGGGCCCGTATCTCTAGAGTAAACTCCCTGTTTAATCAGCTTGGACCCTGTTCCCGATACCGACGGGCTACTGTTTTTTATATTTTTAAATGTTTATTTTTATTTTTTATAATCTATTTTTATTTAACAATATTAATACTTTGTGTATTTATAAATCAGTTGTTATTGCTATGATGGATTGTTGACCATTCTTTAGAACGAAGATGGTCAAGAAACTGCTGCGTCTGTTAGAAACCAGAATATAAACAAGTTCCTTCTTATCTGTACCTATTTCTTTAGTTCACTTTATCACCACATGTGACTTCTGTTCGAGTAAATTGCACAAAACAAGTGATGACTAACCAACGATAACGACGTAATGATCCGTAAAATTGTTTACTTTTTTGTCATAATCACACCGTATCACACCACCACCACCTGCACCAGTGCACGCGATGGCGCCAATTGCTTGTAAACGAAACTATGACATATAAAAAAGCTGCCAAGTGCTAGTCGGTCTCGCACACGAAGGGTTCCGTACCACGTAACAATATTTAATACTACTTGTTTTTGTGCACGTTAATTTAAAAAAAAAACCGAAAAAAACCTGTTTTTTTTTTTTGTTACAGCTGCTTTTAATAGTACACACTCTGTGAAAATTGTAAGTGTCTACCTATTACGATTCAAAAGATGCAGTCGTGTGAGAAACGGATGGACAGCGGAGCTGCCGGGCGCCGCGCCGCCCCCCGTAGCAATAGGATCCTGTCGTTGGCACCCATTGCATAATATGGATCTCTAAAAATAGTCGCTTAACGCGGCGACCAGCATTAATATAAAAACCGGTTTAATCTTCATAAGGAATTAATATAACAGTCTGATAACAGTGATAACTGATTAAATAAAATACAAAATTACAGACAAAATGGGACCTAAATTGTGAACAGTTTAGCTTATTAAGTATTGAGTTAACAATAATTTTATAATTTTCTTTATCACACTTCAAGGTCACAAAAAGCTGTGTAGCTCTGACTCTTGTACTAGGAGCTCCTGTATCACAGGAGCCAGACCTTTCAATTTACAGGGAATATGATGTAGATGTACGATAGACAAAAAAAAATATAAATTACAGATATAGCATTGACATGATTGTATGTTTACAAAATATACAAAATAAAAAAATAAAAATTACAGATATAGCATTGACATGACGTATGTTTACAAAATATACAAAATAAAAATTACAAAACAGTTTAAATTAAGTTGCTGCATTCCGTGGAGAGTGAGTGAGGCGTGTATTAGAGTGTGTGAGGTGTGTGTGTGAGAGAGAGGGTGTGTGTGTGTGTGTTTGTGTGTGTGAGGTGTGTGCGTATGTGTTGTGTTTCTGTTTCCTCATAATCGTAATTGTCTAGCCAGTGATTAATTGTTTCTTTGAATTGGTAGTTTGGTTGGTCGGATTATTAGTTCAGCGCGGTAATTGTACGTAACACACTAACAGTAGGAATACCTTTCATTTTGACAGTTCAACAACATTAATTGCGTTATTTACGTGAGCAGACAAATTTTTCGAACATATGAAGCAGCAATATCCTTCAAAATGATTCAGATTGTGTTTGATAGTGTGTTACCTACGCAATTAGGGTTAAAGTTTAAAGTTCCATCTCTACAATATAATTTTTTTATTATATATATTTTTTTAATTTTAATTAAATTGTATATAATAATTTTAGTATAACAATTATAATAATTTTAACTATACAATATAATTTATTTATCTACCTAGCGGTCCACAGAATACAAATTATTTCCAATTTTGGACAGAAAGTCCGCGCAAAATAAGTCTGCGCGCAGCCGAAATCGGAAATAATCGTTTACCGCCATCTCGACGTTTGTACCTATTACCTATCTAAAAAAAAGTACTCTGTGGTACCTATCAGGCCGCAGGCGTCAAGAGTGCGCTGTGTTCCGTGTTTTCCAAAGTACATAATCGCGATCATTATGCTGAAAGTGATTAAAAGTGCTGGCAGTCTTGAAGGTCAAACACGCGCGCAGACTTATCTAGCGTACAATTTCTAGTAGTTTTATTCTAAGAGTATAATGGCTGTGTGACTTCGGGACATGACGAAATTATATCTAAGGGGGGCGTTTATGTCATTTGGCTATTTAAAAAAATGGGGTTCTAGCTGAGTTAAATTTTTTCTTTATCAAATAATAACGTTTGGCAAAAAAATGTCGGGGGTTACTATAATAAAATTGTCCTTTGTGCCTCAGAAGTTCACAACACTTGGTTCGTCGCCTTTCGCATCTACTCTATCTCAGCCCAGCCACGTTTTTGAGGGTGTTTGTAGTTGGGATATTATGCCACGCTACGTTCATAATGTTGCCATTGTTCTCTATAATTACATAGGTACAAAACATTCATCAATAGAGCTGTAGTTTACTTCATTCGATCTCAGAAGATGCTGTAAATAGAAAAGAAAACTTAAAAAAAATTACAAATCTTATCATCATGTCTTTGTAAATGACAGACAAGTAATGATTTTCATTACATTCCCATACCAATACGCCAATACGGACATAATTATAACTAACAACATAATATTGACATTTGCAAGACGATTGCTTATTAAAGCCGTACGTCACACCTGCGTATTCCATTCATGCGGAGTAGGTAGCGAGTTGCCTTGTGTGGATCTGTGGACTAAAGCAGTGATTACTTAGGTACCTACTTGGTAAGTCGGTATTTACTCAATTGTGTCGCAATCTGTATTGTTTGTGGTGATGGACATCATTATGCTGGTACATAATGGACTACTGCTGAACATGGGATTCTTAATAGGTTGTTAAAGAATGCCAGAATGTCATGCGGACTAATGATTACAGCAGTATGTTTGGTTGTTTTTTATGGTCACAGTAGTTATATTGTTTTTGCCGCTATATGATGCTATGGCTGATTCTTTAGGTAAAACTGTTTTAGTAATCCTTTAAAATATCTTAGGAAGTGTAAGTTGCTTGTCATATTCAACCCAAGTTTAATTACTGTCTCTTTTATTTTCAAACAAAATAATTTTTATATGAAAACGCTAACAGACTAAAAATAATTATACCCCACCGCCGTGCCGTATCTCTACGTTGACGTCGCCGCGTCATGGTGGGGCTTGCGCGGGCTTGCGCTTGCTTTAACGGGTCTAGGGTGAGGAGCCACACCAAGAGGGATACAGAAGCCCGCAAGTCAGCATGTGGCGAGCTGTTGAAAGTCTTGTTTTTCATTTCTGGCTTGCCTTTAGAGACCGGCTGGAGTGAACGGCGAAACACGAGGAACAGAGTTCCCACCTCTTTCTAACCTTTATTGACCGGCTTGAGTGGAGATTCGCAAGAGCAAACGTGATCGGAGGAAGGAAGTTTTGTAAGGATCTTGACTATCTTCCGGGCTCTGGGATTGTCCTGATAGCCGTTTCTTCACTCCTCAAGCACGTCGGACATGTTACCCCCTTGTCGCTACGTTACTATGTGTTAGCGACAGTTTCCGGGGGCCCATTATTGAGTGTGAAAGTTACCTTCTGCCATTTTATCCGTGTACAATAAAACATTGATCAGGAAGGGACCATAGTTCTAGGTAACCAGTCCACTTTAGTCATCCAAACACATATTCTAATATCTTTGTTTCGATATCCTCCAGTAGTCTTACACCAACCGGGTGCGCACTTGCATAGTGCGTACAGGGATAATCTTCGGATGGTGCCTCAACACATTTGGTGACGCATTTGATTAAAAGTGCAGCCCGTTAGGCACTTTTAATCTGAGAGTTGGCTTCGGCCTCTCGTACGCCTTCCAAAGGTCCGGGATCCTGTAGTCCCGAGATATGCAAAAAGCTTAATAATGAATGTGTAAGAAAAAAGGAGGGCAAAGAATCATAGGGCATCAAAAATTTATCTGCATCGCTGGAACAGGAAACAGGAAAAGTGGCCAATAGTTTAATTATGAGCAGCATCCAGATTCCAGTCTTCCGCAGTCCTCACCACTATTTACCACCTCAAGCGATAGACGTGCTACATGAACTTGATCCTTAAATTGACAGACTTAAAATTGATACCTACTGAGCATCTCTTATATTAATCCTAGCTCTTGCCTGCGGCTTCGCCCGCATCGAGGTTGGAAACTATTCCACGGGAACGTAATACTGGGATAAAAAGCCCTATGTCCTAACCCAGATCACGGTCTATTAGTGTGCTCATTCAAATCCATTCAGCTGTAAAGACGTGAGGTAGCAGACACACAGACAGAGTTACTATCGCAGTATGTATACCACTTCAATATCACTAAAATGATTATCACAACTGTACATTTCACTCCTATTTACCGTTTTTATTCACCACAAATATGCAGTGAATTGAACAGTGTTCCGCCCTGTGACTCCGCTAATGTTTACCTTCACTGAACACTTAGGCCCGGACTCCACCAAAGCAGAGACGAGACGAGAGGAGATGTATTGGAAACAATCAATAGAATTTCGTCATTTATACATCTCGTCTCCGCTTAGCTTTATTGGTTACGGTTGAGCAGAGAGGAGAGGAGATGGCTCATGTTTGCTTAGCGCGAACAAAACAGCCAACCCGCCCACTGCGCCCGCGCCACATTTAGCCATCGCCGCACGCAAATCAGCTCCGCTCTAGCAGTAGGTACACATCTATGCTCCGGTCTAGCCAGTGCATATCTCCGCACAGCTTCGGTGGATACACCCTAGCTGTTAAGCATCTCCTCTTCTCTCCGCTTCGCACGTCTCCGCCCATTTCCGCTTTGTTGGAGTCCGGGCCTTAGCAATTGTCCTTATTCATATCCTCGAACAATCGTGAGAAATGATTGTAATCAGGTAAAAACGTTACTGTAGAAAATATTACTTAGAAGTCAGTAGGTGTATAGTAATATCTTACCTGCTGAATGTCTTTTTGTGAAGGAGCTCGTGTGGGAAAGTACTTCCATCACACCGAGTTTTGCTGCCAAGCAGCGTTACAGTATTTATTGCGTAACACACTACCGATCACAATTTGAATCACTATGAAGGATATTGCTAATCCATTGCTTCATACGTTCGAAAAATTTGTCTGCTCGACAACGTAAATAACGCAATGAATGTTGTTGAACTGTCAAAATGAAAGCCATTCCTACTTTTAGTGTGTCACGCAGTTACCCCGCAGGATTGAAAGTTATAGGTGCCGGGTGTTATTACAGGCTCTTGAATCATTTAAACATTTTAAACTTTGTCTCTAGGTTAGCAGCGCATCTTTGTGATGCCTCCGGTGGGTATTGCATTTTTCCACACTCGCGCTGGTGGACGCCTCCGCTTGCTTTTACACCAATTTCACAATTGACAATGAACACGATCAGCACATCTAAACCGCGTTTAAGAGCGTTCATACCTTATGAGTGGCAACGTCGCAATTTAGTGTCATATTTCGAGGTTTTCAATTTTTATCATTTAATCGGAGCTATATTTTAAAAATCTGTTTAATAACTTTTTAGAATCATGTGAAAACTGTGTAAAAGGTAAGAAATCGTTGCGTTTACAGTTCTATTTATATGCAAATAATACATTGGAAACTTGCAGGGCGTTATTTTCATTGTAAAATAACTGTAAGCATTACGGTTACTTACTTTTTAAACACTTTCACGTAATTCTAAAAAGTTAATTAAACAGATTTTTAAAATATAGCTCCGATAAAATGATAAAAATTTAAAACCACGAAATATCCTATCCTATCCTATTATATCCTATCGCAGGTATGCTGAAAGAGATTTCATTAGAAATAAGCATCACCTTTGTTCCTATTTTTCTGTTATTTTCTTCTTGTCTGTTTATATAAGTGTGTACATAAATGGTTAAATAAATAAATAAATAAATATGACACTAAATTGCGACGTTGCCACTCATAAGGTATAAACGCTCCTAAGAGCTGTCAGTGTCATCATTGTTGTGGAATACTCACACAGACAGCTCTTAAGCGCCGTTTAGATGTGCTGATCGCGTTCACTGTCCAGAAGATTCCCAGGTACGGTCCAGTAGCAGTACAAACAGTATATGTATTACAACCACGGGGAGTACAAGTGACTCTCGGCTTCGTTAAGTTTCTTTTTACACCCGTTATATCCTATCCTAAATAATGTATAACTTATCTAAGAGAAATAACTTGGAGTAAACATATTGTATACTTCTGAATGCATTCAGAAACTAATACCTAATGCATGCATTTTATTGTTCGCCTTCACTGATCAGCCTTATAATGTCCTTATTCGTGATTTATATGAAAATAATGGCGAGGACAACTACTTTGTGATCGGTTTACAAATGATACGAAAGATACCTATTTATTTCAACGTAAAATATTTACAGTCACATTTACATGCACAAAGGGCCATGAAGCGAGCCATGCTCGGCATAACCCTACTACTTATAACAAGTGCGTAACATCGAAATCTGTCTCCTGGAAAATCTACGGTCGAAAATACGATGACGGTGACGTCGGGGACAGGGCGATGCGCCTCAAGTGGAGTGGGGCAGGACATCTGGTTAGACGCGGAGATGGTCGATAGAGTAAAACTGTCATCGAATGGTGGCCAAGGTTAGGCTAAAGAAACCAGGGACGTCCAAAAGCGCGTTGGGTTAACGATATCCTGAAAGTCGCGCAAAACATCTGGATGAGGGACGCACGGAATCGGGAAGTATGTCAGAAGAAAGCGGAGGTCTATATCCAGCAGTGGGTGATTTCGGGCTAGAATGATGATTATATTTACAGTCAGAACTGCCACCGATGACGCCGTGGAAGTAGCAAAATTTTGGACCAACAAAATCTAATAGACTGTCGTGCCATCGACACGCAGAAGAAGAAGACAGTTTGAACTCTGAAAGCCAGAATAGTTCCATGTAATAAGAGGCGAGCCTGTTGCCATCAACCAGGCACCAAGAGTCCCATGTAATAAGAGGCGAACCTATATATTGCCATCAACCAGGCGCAAATAGTCCCATGTAATAAGAGGCGAACCTATATATTGCCATCAACCAGGCACAAATAGTCCCATTTAATAAGAGGCGAGCCTGTTGCCATCAACCAGACACAAATTGTCCCATTTAATAAGAGGCGAGCCTGTTGCCATCAACCAGGCACAAATAGTCCCATGTAATAAGAGGCGAACCTATAAATTGCCATCAACCAGGCACAAATAGTCCCATTTAATAAGAGGCGAGCCTGTTGCCATCAACCAGACACAAATTGTCCCATTAAATAAGAGGCGAGCCTGTTGCCATCAACCGGGCACAAATAGTCCCATGTAATAAGAGGCGACCCTATATATTGCCATCAACCAGGCACAAATAGTCCCATTTAATAAGAGGCGAGCCTGTTGCCATCAACCGGGCACAAACAGTCCCAAGTAATTTTGAAAATGAATTTTTTGATGCACTTTGATTTATTTTTTATTTAGACTGTTAGTTTTTAAAACTATGTAAATATTTGTTCCTTCAATAAAAAATACATTGTGGATATTAAAATTAAATTTAATTAAATTATCACCAACAAAAAATATAATAAAAATATCACTCAATCTTTACCGTCGGTTGGCACTCCGATGAACTTCGAGCCAATACGTGTGGATCGGACTGCTCCAATACAGGGAGTATTGGAGCAGTCCGACCTTAACAGTTGATTGGTCGATTTACGTAAACTGCTGGAAAACGATGCTATGTGCGAAGGAATAACGGTATAAAAATCACTCTCGCTTCAGCGAACATGCTGGACGCGCTACAGTTCCGCGGAAATTTCATTAAGATGCGGCCGTAGACATCATTGTACTGCCGAGCTATTCTGTAACAATCTCACCGTGATAACTTAGGTGAAGTGAGCTTGAAGTGAGTTGTCGATAGTGTCAATCCCTAGCATCGGGTGGAATGATAGCTCACTTCACCTACGTTATCACGGTGAGATTGTTGCAGTATCGACCGACTGCATACGCAGGGTACTTAGTGTCGACCTTTTAAATGTTGTCCACAGCTGCTGGTAGGTGTAAAAACGGAGGCAATAGGCACGGAACAACATTTTTTTTAACACATACGACGCGGACGTGCCACAAAGGGAAAATCTGCGCGCAAGCGTATTGCACGCCTTATCGAGAGCGCCCGTCTTCCCCGGTCTATGTCGGCGTCACCTGTGAGATCGTAAGTAAGGATGTGGTGGTTAAAATGGTTGCTTTATAATTATTTGGCTAAATTTAACACAAGTCAAATCAAATCAGTCAAATTCATCGAAATCTCAGCCGTTAAAGTGTCAAAGGTATCAGGCAGACAGACAGAGTTACTTTTACACTTATTAGTCATTTTTTTAAGCTTTGATGCGACGTCTGACGGTTGTGAGTGGGACTACCTAAAAACATAGCTGGAATCCCCCTAAACCTTAGACTTAGTATTCCAAGCCAGTTATTCCAGTAATTTGTAACAGTTAATATTGACTTAGCGTATAAAGTCAACGTTTGCACCGGAGCGGGCCAACGAGGTCACTTTCTCAGAATTCGCGAGATTTGATAAGATTACACGTTTCACTTGAAACATGTCTGTTTGTTCGTCCGAGATAATGTTCTTTGTTCTTTGTGCCGGCGAATAGTTCAATGATAACTGCTGATAACGGATATCTTCGAAATTCTTTAGTTGGCAACAAAACATAATCAGCCTATAATGTTCCTAGATAATTAGGATTCAGCAACCCAATTGCGTAACATACTTTCTTTCATAATCTGAAGGGTTTTGAAAAAAAATCCTAATCCATTGCCTCATATGTTTGAAAAATTCGGCTGCTCGACAACGTAAGTAAATGTTGTATATTCAAGGTGTGGCGGTATCAACATCGTCACATGCGTACTACGCATCATACTGACGTCACGAAAATCCTGCATCACGCAAGCAGAGTTTACCGCGCGACTAGCATACTTATATGCAACTTCCCGACATCAATCGTCGGGCAGTTGCCCACCAGACACGACACCCGTCTGCTCGGAGGATCCTCCCTTTTCTATGAAGGTATGAGTGAACTTTACACCCTGTTCCTCGTACCTTGCCTGCCGTGCCTTTAGCATTGCATTTGTTAGTCTGTTTGGCAATTACCCCGCAGGCCTCCTTTCTGTGAGAGGGTGGGCCGTGATCCACCAAGCAGGACCAGTGCGATTTGATGAATGTCAGCCCTGTCTTCACATTACTAATTGGTTCTAAGACTTGCCGCCGGTTTCCTCAATAAAACATCACGCATCGCATGCACGACGTTTTAATTCAAATTTAAAAATGCATTAAGTACCTATAATTTTCTATTTAGACTTCTATTATGTAGCTATTTAAAATAGCAACTAACAATTAAATCATAACACAATGTTTATGCGCAGATAAAGGTTAGGGACATACCCCGTTGAGGTCGTAACTCGCAGCTGCGTAATCGAAGTTCGAATCGAGTTATGAAATACTGCGTAGTTTAGGACACGAAAACATTCTGGAAAATTCATTAAAATCTTTTATCAGTATTTTATGTAGATTGATATCAATTCTTGATAAGTTTGGAACTCTTTTCTAAGTCGTATGAAATATTTTCAAACACGCAAAAATTGAATTATATTTTGCCGCGTAAATAGGAAGCGCAGTTGCGTCTGTTTGTGTATTTTCAATGTACTAATAAGGTCGGGGAAATAGTTTTTTCGCATTAAGTTGTAGTAAAATCTCTTTGGCTGAACTGTTTGTATCTGGCTGGTTTTGATATAATTAAATCATTGACTTATTTTTCCTATCTCAATGAATTAAATAGATGTACTTAGGCTTAGAATAATAACTATGTAGTTATTTTAAAAAAAGAAAAAGAAAATGTAAATACGATTACCCAATTATCACGGCATTTTTCAATTGCTTTCCTATCCGCCAAAATTAGTGATGAATCTAACGAAGAAATTCGATACATTTGAAGTGTTATTACAAAAAAAGGAAAAATGCGACACAAGCCACTAAAAAAAAATATTAGGTCCTTACCTACGAAATTAGCGGTTTGTATGGAAAAAGCAAAACAATTTTTTTTAAATGAATTATTTTAATTAATCAATCAAAGTATGTACCTACCATTGTTATCTATGCACTTTCGCCATTTTATCGGTAGTTCATTGAATCCTTTGCTGAAAAAATTGTGGGAGCGAGAATCAATAAAATCTTTGAAGGCGGTTTTGACAGCCTTATCGGAATTGTTTTTTTTTTTCTTGCATGAAGTTGTCCAAATTCCGGAAAAAGTGGTAATCTGTTGGAGCAAGGTCCGGGGAGTACGGTGAGCGTCGGAGACGTTCCAATCGCAGCTCCTCTAAATTGGCGACCGTCTGTGGTGCAGTGTGTGGTTTAGCGTTCTTCTAAAGCAGCAGTGGGCTAGACCAATTGACCAGTGTCGGTTGTTTAACGGCTAGCTTTTCAATCATGGTTTGCAATTGTTGACAATACAGATCTGCCGTAATCGTCTGGCCAGATCTTAGGAAGCTGTAGACGATGACAGCAGCACTGGTCCACCAGACACTTACCAGTACCTTTTTCTGAGTCAACTTTCGCTTGGGGCAGGATTTGGCCGCTTCTCCTGGGTTCAACTATTGTGATGAGCGTTTCCGATTACCATACAGGATCCATTTTTTCATCACAAGTAACTATACGATTCAAAATCCCCTCGTTACTGTGACGGTTGAGTAATGTAACGCAGCATTCGACTCGTGTTTGTTGGTTTGCTTCACTCAAATCATGCGCTACCCAATTTTCAAACTTTTTCACTTTTCCAATTTGTTTCAAGTGAATTAAAATTGTTTTATCACTCACACCGAAGCCTGCCGCTAACTCTGACATGGTTTGCGATGGATCCGCTTCCACGATAACTTTTAATTCTTCATTATCAACTAGGGTCTCCGGCCGTCCACAGGGGTTGTTCTGTAGGTTAAAATTTCCAGAACGAAAACGTTGGGACCAATAACGTAGGTACCGAGTTTTCTTTTACGTTAGCTTCCCCATACACATCATTAATCCTTCGAGCTGTTTTTGCAGTGCTGCTGGTGCCACGGTGGAACTCGTATTCGTAAATACTCCGTAATACCCCGTTCGTATTTTATGTTTTCCATATTGTGAACAGAACGACGTCAAAGAAAAACTAAATGCGCGAAAACAAATGGATCGCTATAAATTGGAAACACAAATACACTAAGTCTAAATTTAAAATAAATTTGAATTCGGAATTCCTAACCAAACGCCAGATATTTGAGATCAAAGTGGCCAGTTTCTCAAAATGCCAATTTCATATGTAAGGACCTAATATATGTGATGTTTATGGAGTTAAAACGTAGTGTCAGTAAGAGTAGGTAGCACTAGATGCAGCTCGCTCTGGTCGCCCTGTTACGGATAAAGTTGATGGCATTTTTGAAAAAGTGGAGCAAGAAACAAGCGTATTAATAGTTACGACATAGCTGAAGAGTCAGGGGTTGAACACAAAACAGTTTTGACCCATTTGAAAAAGTCTGAGTATACAAAAGAGTTCGATATTTGTGTGCCACACGAGTCTTGAATTTGTGTATAAAATACGAAAGAACTTTTTACCTACCAAATATTCAAGGATTTTCGCAATAACATGAAATTTTTCGTGTTTTTATGAATAAATTAACCATATTTATTTAACCATAGGTACATAAATATTATTTATTTTAATAATTTTCCCGTTTGAAAACACTATTAATTTATTTGTGGACGACAGGCTGTCTGTTTATTCATATTCCTGTTTGTGACTTATGGCTTCTTCGTCGGCTTGTGGTAGACATTGTGATAGACTTAATTGAGTTTGTAACATAAATTGACGCCTAGTATCCCCCAAAGGGATTGGCGAGAAGTGTAGGTATGTTACACACCCCAAAAGCTCCGCTTTTATTAAAGACCCATGCTTCGATCAACAATAGCACTAGAAATCACATCGCTCAAATGGGCGCAATTGCAAATAACTTGATTATAAACCTTAACACTCAAACATAAAGTTTACTGTCGTTATCAATATATTTAAGTGATACTTTAATTCAAAATAAAAGTAAAAAAAAAAAATAAGAACAAACATATTTATGGAAAAATAAAAATTTGTTTCTAAGCAATAAGGTTGAAAAAACTATGCTGCAAAATAAGAGCACAACATTTTTTGTGACTTTATTTTTCCGGCCGATTTTGATGCGCTCATCGGAAACCTAGTACCGTACTATTGTTGATCGAAGCTCCTATGGAATAGATCGCGAGCCGATCGCCATCAACTGGGTACTGGGTAAAAGGAGATAAGTCAGTATTTGTGTTACAATTTCGTACAACACAAATTGTAAATCGAGTCTAGTCAGGAAACAGCAAAATACTAAAAGGGTTTAAAGAGCTAAGTTTACTCATCTCATTATTGCGTTTATGACTTATCCCCTTTTACCCTAACACCACAGAAATATAGTATTAAAAACTTATTTTCGTAAAAAAACGTCAGTAAAACTTGGAATTTTGACCTTCGATATCTTCGTGACCAGAAGGTTCCCAGTACGGTCCGGTACAAAAATAAGTTACAATGTTGGGGAGTAGGTACAAGTGATTCTCGGCTTCGTTAGGTGTCTTTTTTTGTGCATTTCAATAGGGGCGAGCCTATTGCCATCAACCGGGCACAAATCCAGACTCCGGTATGCTAATGACAAATTATAGATGGAATAACACTTTACCGTCCCGGGAATCAAACCCAGGACCTTATACTCAGCAATAGCACTTGCAACCACTGGACCAACGAGGCAGCCATAGAAAAATATTATAGGTATGTACTTAACTTATTTTAAGTTTGTACCTATTATGTTCTCTATGGATTACTTTCATACTTTTTATGTAGGCAGTGTAGGGACTGTGGGCATCAATTAAACGTTTCAAACCGGATAATGTAAAACTAGTAAATTCCCAAGTTTTATAAAACACTTACTACAAATAAATACATATAACAATTTCATTCAAAGAAAAGTAAGTACGTCATTTACTTGGAAAAAGCCATTTGCTGTCGTAATATGATAGTGATTTAATTAAGTGACATAATATAACCTGTTTTTTACACCACAGTTTGTCCAATACATTTGATGATTCATAGTAGGTACATTATGGAGCATGTATGAACATTAGCATAACTTGTATGAGATAATAATTATAATAATAGTGTTACAAAATGCCCATAGTATGAACAGTACTGGGTAACGCTATAAAAAAACTTCTTAGCTTATTTTTACAGCCACATACAAAAATCCCAGTATAATTTGGCACGCGGCATAATAGGGAACTAAACGTATTAGACATTGTTGTCTATGCTAGCAGCGCCATCATGAACCTCTCAATATAATTATAATAATAATGGCCATTCTAAATTCAAAAAAGTTAACCAAAAAAAACGAATAACAAACGTTTTTTTAGACCTCACAGTCACACCCACTAGTAATTAACCAAATTAATTGTTCTATTCTAAAAGCCTTATCGTGATGGCAATAAGGTCAATAAAGCGAATTATGTGGTTTTGTCAACTTTGCCATTCGTTCCCCAATTACGTTAAACGATTTTGAATCTTATGACTATAAATTAAAGACGAAACGTACTTATCAACGAAAAAACTTTAATCATACACTTTGCCAAGCAACTTTCAATTCCATGTTAGGTGTTTTAAAGTTGTTGTTGCTGCAAATATGAAATGGCTATCACATATTTTGCTTGAATTTGTCTGGCATTGGTATCGAGGTCGATGTAGTACCTACTTGAATTATAAAATTATTGACTTTAAAGTCAATGTCAAGTTTAGGTTTAGCTTGCATTGTGTTGGTTTCAGAGTAAACACATTAGTTTGTGTTCAAACGATTTTTGTCTGTTTCTTTGTTTTCAGTAGTTTATTCAGACTTGAGTCTAAGCCACGAAGAGTTGATAAACAGCAAATCACAAAATCTTTTTCTTTCATTAAATTAGGAGAGTTCTTTAATCTTTTTACGCCATTGAATCCCTAAAGCAATCAAATCAGGTTTTTCATCAGTTAACTTTATAATTATTAAGTAGTTAAGTACGTTCAGTGGATAGCTTTTTAATCGACAGGCAGTTGCAAAACTGAGTTTTTTAACACCTTAAGGCAATGTATCAAAGTAATGTTAAAACCAAATCAGAGTTGTCGTTGTAAGTTTTGTACGAAGATAACGCCACCTACTGACATTGCATTAAATTAGGGATGTTATAGTAGATTATACCCTAAGGGCATAAAGCAGTGTCTTATATCACAGGCGCTATATTGAATCCCGAGCATAACTAAGGATTGTAGGGCTCGAGAGCGCGAATAAAAACCAATTCGAAAATCAAGCTAGTTTTTATAACTTGGCAGTAGCTGCGAAAAATCAACTATTCTCCTTGATAATAAAGGGTCTTCGTCCTGAGCGAGTTTGAATCCCTCGCTGCACTCAGGATCCTAGTCTTATTAACTCCCTCGCTTCGCTCAGGAGGTAACTCAGAGCTCCCTACCGAGCGCAGCGGTGACATAAGACACTGCTTTATCCCTTTAGTGAATAATCTACTATTCAGGTGCAGTAGAAAAACGCAACTGCAGTTGTAGGTACGGGGCCCTATTATACTTCAGCGCTTATCCAAGCATCTTCGTAAAAACAAGTCCACTCGTCCACAAGTCCAGTCGTCACGTGTTTTATAAATATTTATTACCTATGTAACAAGAATACTTTTTAGTTAGGTATGGGATGGTGTTGATCGCGTGATGCATTTGCCATTCATATTAACTTACCTACCGCAGAATAAATATGTTGGAACGAAGTTCTTTAAAGGCTATTACAAACAGGCGCGACACGCGACGCCAAACGCGTATTAGGGCGCGGCATAATAGGGTCCCGTCTTGGTACGGCGTAGGTACGGAACCCTCGCACTCCAATCTTCAAAACGAACCCACGCTCTCACGCTTAAAATTCCTTCAACCACTAGAACATGACACTGATCTAAAAATACTTATGAATAACAAAACAATATTTGCTGCTTCTGATAATAATTATATTATGCTAGTGAATTAATTAAGTAAACATGTCTGTTATAGTGAATATAGTACCACTGTGGTGAGTCAGAATTAGCTTTGACAATGGCTACTTCCTACCTCGTGATAAAACCTTTGTTTGGCCTCGTTAGTTCCTCGGTAATTCTCGGAATTAGCCTGATAAGTTAGCATTTGTACACCTAGTATTTGTGGGTGGTTGAGATTACGGCAGTCACCTGCTGTGCTAGTAAAATGAACTAGATGTAACCGCAGGTTTGTTCTAATTATAAAAATAATGACGATGTAATCGTCTTGAACTACATCTTATGGATGGCTTTATGCCTGGAGGCTTTTATTATGTATTAAGTTCTGTTTACGTTTTTGTTTTTATTATTTATTTCTGCTTGAGTATAGCAAGTAGTAGTTTTCAATATTGGCATGTGCTAGCTGACATATGGCAAATATTTTTATTTAATGTTTCGTAATGTTAATTACTTACTACTGTATAGAATCCAGTTCTTCTAACTGAACAGACAGCTGTGCTGCTGGGGAGTTTGTTGCGCCACTTCTTCTTCCCAGCTAAAGCACTAGGCAGTGGTGAAGGGCGGGCGTTTTGAGGGGACTGTCTTAAGTAATTTTGACGTTCAAAAAGTGCTGATTCTCAGCCTAGTTTGATTAAATGACTTTTGATTTCGATTTTGACACTCAGCGGCAATAAATGTAGTCGAAGCCCTAAACGCAAATTTGTGAACAAACTAAACTTATTCTTTGGGATTTTTAAATGGCAAGTTCAAGTTTATTTTTTGCGGTAGGTAGTGACTTAGCCTACAAATCATTAACAAGTGGGTAAAAAGAAAATTATACAGCTTGAAAGCAAAAAAAAATCTTTTAATTTAAATCCCTGGGAACTTCAAACACAACTTTGGCGTATCTTTTGCACAAATAAATTTTAAACTAACCCAATGTGAAATTATTCACTTAAACCAACTAGAGATGCTACTTTGCACTACTTCTATTCTCATAAAAAAATCCCAAAGAATAAGTATAAGTATGTTGAACACGAATTCGCGTTGTCTTGGGCCACATTTACTGCCAGTGAGTGTATTTTCGTTTACAATTAATTATCGACAACTTTTGCGTATTCCATTAATTATAATAACAAATCATTACAAATAAGGGTCATTCAAATAATACACAGAACTTAACAATAAAAAAAATACAACTTTACCAATGGAAATTATATTCTGTTTCGACCTTCCACGTATGTTTAAGGGCATTCCTTCTTTCCCCTAATCCTGCTATCAAATTGACAACTCCAACTTTCTGAAACTTTCAGTGCTTTCAGCCCTAAATTACTATATTGTAGGCGTTACCTCTCCTAGCTAAAGGGACAAATAAATCCATCGTCAAAATTCAACGCAAGCATGTCGTTAGTGACAGACATGTTTGTTGTGGTAGAGCATGCCGTAAATTCTTTAACCATAATAAGCACCCCTTACTGTAGCTTTCAATTAAAAAAAGAAACAACATAAACACAAAGGATTTTCAACTGTAACACGTTATGATAAGATTTAAAATTCCGTAAGGTACTCAGAATTTTTAAGTTGCGCGTGAGCTGATGCATTCCAAAGAGGCGTGATGCATTCCTTTCCTTTGCTCATATATCACTGTGAAAAAAAAGTTGCATTCCTTTACAAGCAGAGTCAACGTAAGAGTTACATATTTCACGGTTTGTTTTTATTGAATGAGTTTCGTAAAAAACGTTCATTGTTAATGTCACACACGAGTTGAGAAGATACCGAGAAATGATGAGGAATTCGTAAAAAACAGCGGTATGTTCCTTTATTTAAATTTCTTGTGAAATACAAATTACATTGGCGTAAAAATATTTAAGTAGGGACTGTTTGTACCTACTTGCTACTGGTTTGGTACAGCTCCTGTCCGCGAAATAACGAGTAAACTAAGCCATGTTTTTAATTTCCTATCCACATTTCTACAGTCCTTTATTTTGTATTTCTAAAGGCAAACACACCATTATTTTATAGATCTAGATCCACATTGTAACGTCTACTGCTCTATGCGCTTAGAATAACGCAATCAGGGCGATACTATCAGGAGATAAGCATCGTAAATCACAGAGCAGGCACTACATGAGTCCATCACCTTTACTTGCCAATTTGCAAAATTAACATTAAACCAAAAAGGTTACATTTACCCGTAGCGAACGTTCCAGTGATCAAGGGAACATGATGTAAAGTTGCCTCGGGTCAAGGCGAGTAGGCACTTCACACATGCGAGTGCGTGTAAACAGTGCTTAGCATTGAGCTTTGACGGCTTTTGACGGTTTTAAATTAGGAAACAATTTAGAAAACGAACATCCTTGACATTCATTTTGTTTTCGTGTGGATTATCAACATTTTATTCATTTATGTTTGACTTGACGGTTCTTCGAATTCGTAGTTTCTCGAAGTCTTGGCTGGCTCTATCACAAATTGACCCAAAAAAACACTTGTTTTATTTAATTGGTTTCCATTATTATGTCTCGTCCTTGACAGATTGGAATGGTTTACTTTACTTTTCCCAGAATACTGTGTTGTTCATGTAACACCTCTGACATTTTCGAAAAGTTGACGTCCAGCAGTAGAAATGAATGCTCTATTCTAGCCACCCTACAGTAGAAGCAGCAGCGCCTTTACAACGGTTTAATATTGTCTCCCAACGATCCTGTAAATCAAGTCAGTCCACCATTTTTTTCCTAATATTTACGGATGCATTTGCATTTTGGTTATCAATTGTGAACATTGTAAAGGATATTTATTCAGGATCAATATTTCTTTTACAGGAAAATGAATTTTGAAAACTACCTACTGAAAAAAACCCAACAGTTTCTCCGAACTATCCTGTACAGAGATCATCGACCCTGGACAAATATCCTTTACAATATTCACAATTGACAACCAAAATGCAAATGCATCCTTAACTTTCACCGACCACGCAACACCATTGGGTAAACTTCACATATCCAACTTAAGGTGACCTCTCTGAAAGTTCGAAAAATTTTAGGTTTTCCATCAACACGCGGGTCAAGGAATACTGGCCACCAACAAACATGGAGTCGGCAATGGGTTTTTCCGTTCGCTGCAATAAAATGTATTTGTTATTGTCGACGTTAATCTTTGTGGTTAGTTATTGTGAGGAATACCTAAATGTTTGAGCTGATAAGTTTGTGGTGACTTGCGCACATACTTCTAAGTATAACTGTAACTGCCTTATGGCTCCCTAAGACAGGCGTGACCTGACAGCGCGACACGTCTCTAGTAGAACAACTTTTATAAAAACTTCATGGAAATTGTTCTACAAGAGTCACGTCGCGCTGTCGCGTCGCGCCTGTTTGTGGGAGCCTTTATTTGTCTTCAAAAATATCAGTTGCATACCTACTGGTTTTATAATAGCTCAAACTTACAAGGGAAAACTCGGTATTGAACTTTATATTGAAAGACAAAGGATTTATTACAAACCAAAATCTGACAACTTCTTGGAATTATAGTCATGCATATGAGCATGGCACGCACTCACAGAATTTCAAATCAAATCTAACCTTAAGGGGAAAGCCTCAAGCCAGCCCGCGAATTTCAAATTTTCTTACGTTTTTTTCGTTTTGCAGGTCAGTTTTAGGTTGTATGATGATCAAAATATGATTCGCGGCCGTAACAAGTATGTATTAACTTAATTATAATCATAAAAATCATCAATACAACCCTCTAAGTTAGAATTGACCTCAAATGTTATGATTTCATGAAATAGACATATTATAGGGCATTATTAACTTGAGAGGATTGTATTGCATAGTTTAATGATTTTGTTACCGCGAATCATATTTTGATCAACATACAACCTAATACTGACCAGGGGTATAGCTCCGTCTCTCTTCCACGCTGGAACAATGATGGAATTAACACGTCATAGTACGGCCCCTGTAAAAAGAAAAATTTGAATTTCGTGGGCTGGCTTGAGGGAAGCGTCAAGCCAGCCCGCGAAATTCAAATTTCCTTAAAATAGTGTGATTTTTAGGTTTCCGTACCCAAAGGGTGACAATGGGACCCTATTACAAAACCTCCGCTGTCCGGTCGTCCTTCTGTCTGCCAGCGGGCTGTTCTCATGAATCGTAATAGGTAGACAGTTGAAATTTTCACATATTGTGTATTTCTATTACACTAAATAAAATGGGGTCCCCATAGAAGAAACGTGTTTTTTTTAAATAGGTATGTGGTGTTATTTGTACGGTGCACGGTGGTACGGAAGCATTCTTGTGCGAGTTCGACTCGCACTTGGCCGGTTTTGGTGATAGATAGATACAGTAGGTACATACAGGGTTACTTGTAATTCGACGTATATCCGTCAGAAGCTGATGCGAGGGGGGGGGGGGGGGGGGGCAAAATACAACAAATTTAAGCACCCATATGTATGACTGAAATTCTATCGTTTACTAGGCAACTTCAATGGTTTACTACAAATCGTGGGCTTACTTTCACATGCATTCAACAATAATCAACGGTGTTATTCCTGTAATGTTTTAGCTAACGAGACTGAAAACCGAAAGCCGTATTCATAAGACCACACCAACATTTTAGGGACCGATAGAGACCAGCTGGGTAATCGCGTACCTAACGCTTTGACAGTAGCAATGGTTTAAATTTTGAGAGCTCAACAATATTCATTGCGCTATTTACGTCGTTGAGCAGACACATTTTTTGAACATATGAAGCAATGGATTAGCAAATGGATCAGCGCTGTGCTGTGGGTCCCCCATAGCACAGCATCATGCTGAGTGGAAGCCTTCTTGTCACAGTCATGACGTGCAGTTGTCGACTCTTTCTGTTTTGTGCTCGTGATTAGAGATCTCTTGTTATTTTTACTTTTTTTTTCATAATTATTAGAGCTAATTATCTTTTTGTATGCACGTGTTTCTGTGACAAATAAATCTATTTTTCTTTCTTTCTTTCAATATCCTTCAAAATTTTTCAGATTACGATCGATAGTGTGTTACGCAATTAGTGTGCTGTTCCAAAATAATAGCCAAATGGTTATTAAATACGTTTTAGGTAACTAGTTAATAGTAATATTTAAATACCAAGGAAAACTTTAAGGAAAAAATGGACGAAAAATCTTTATTGGCTGTCAAAACAGTTCAATTTACATAAAATTTTCCTCTTTATAGAAGTCGAATGGTAAAATATTTTAGTTCTAATTACCTAACGTAGGTATGTATAATACACCTACGTATAATGTGGTTACCTACGACTCGACCAAAATAATTAGGATAAATGTCAAACGATTCCACAGGGGAAATATTGTTAATTAATCATTGTTTTCAGGGACTTATGAAGCTCGTACAAATGGTAACTTAACACACAATGTTTTGACGGTGACCTGTAAACAGTAGCATTTCCTAACTAGGTATAACATGTACTTTCATATGCTCATATGCTTTCTCAAGGAACCAAGCCACTCTCACAATTCATTTCAGTTTTTAAGCCGGATAACCTCAAAATAAAGAGGGAGACCTCTGTTTTCGGCGTTATTTACGGAAAGGCGGTTTGTTGTGCGTAAGGAATGATGAGTAACCTCAATATTTCTAAGGTTCAGAAGAAAACCAGCACCCCAATTGCGTAACCAACTTTCTTTCAAAACCCGAAGGATTTTCAAATAAATTTCTAATCCATGTTTGAAAAATTGGTCTGTTCGATAACTTAATAACGTATTGACTGTTGTCGAATTGTCAAAATGAAAGGCATTGCAATTGTTAGTGTGCACGCAATGACCACGCAGGACAAAAAGTGACTGAGGGATCGTGTATTAAGTTGATTTGGTGCACTCCCTACTATACAGGGTGTCATCATCGACACGCAACTTGTTAACATTTATTCAGTACATGATTCTGAAACCCCAGCGTTGAAAATTTTTGTCGGTTTTTTTTTTTAAATTGCTGTTCCATACAACTTGACCATGTAGGTATTGCACTTTTCTATGAAACAGCAGATTTTTTTTTATAATAACTGACGGGTTTCTACGCTAGAATTATGTGCTGAATTAATGGTTTCAGTTGGGCGTCGATGCCTCTGCCACCCAGTAGGTATAGGTATCGCTTTTCAGACACAAATTTTTCTTTCCTCCATACATTTTCTTATCGCGGTAAGTGTAACCTAGTATCAACAATTATAGCCTATTTTGTTACCGGGCGGTGGTTTTGTGTAAAAAATATTTACTGTGAAAACTTTAGTGAAGCGAGTTGTCATTCCATCTGCCGATTTATCTGTAAAAATCTCACCTTGAAAACTTAGGTGAAGTGAGCTGTCAATTTTGTAAATCCCTCATCAGGGTCATTTATACTTATTTATTTATATATATATATTACTTATTGTACACCACAAAATAGATAAAAAAAATCTGACACTACAAAATATACAATGGGCGGCCTCATCGCTTTCTGCGATCTCTTCAAGGCAACCTTGAAAATCATCAAAATCATGAAGTCATGGTCATCTGAGTTTTCACTGTGAGATGTTTACGGATTAGATCGTCTAATGCTAGGGATTGACACTATTGACAGCTTACTTCAACTAAGTTTCGACGGTGAGCTTTTTTACAGAATAGCACTGCAGCCGGTCTATTCTGTGAAAATCTCACCGAGAGAACTTAGGTGGTGGTGCCGTTTTACTTGGATGTGACGCATGTTTCCCCCAACCTTTTCTTATTTTTTTGTGTATGTTATTTCTGCGTCATGTTTACCGCAAATAAACGCATTTTCTTTCTTTCCTTTCTTTCTGTCATTCCACCTGACGCTAGGAATTGACAGCTTACTTCAAACTCACTTCACCTAAGTTTTCACGGTGAGATTTTACAGAATATACTGTATCTACAGCCGCACGGGTCGATCGATCAGGTTAAGCTACGCTTGCCGCGGTTGGTCCATGGATGGGTGACCGTCTTTACATACCAAGACCCCTCCGAGCCTTGGAAATGACGTTAAGCCGTTGGTCCCGGGGCTGTAATTTGTGGATCTTTGACGGTCGTTAAGTACTGGTCGTCAGAAGCCCAAAAGTCCGACAACCAGTCTTACCAAGGGGTATCGTATTACCCAGTAACTGGGTTGTGGAGGTCAGATAGGCTGTCGCTCCATGTAGTGGTATTCAGCTGCATCCGATTAGACTGGAAGCCGAGCAAAACATAGGTAGTTGGGAAAAGGCTAGGCTGATGTGGTGACTGTTTCTGGTATCCTTGACGACCTACGTTTTGACCTTGCATCAGATCCAACGTGACAAAAATCGTATGCTTTGCACTTCACAATGACTTTACGATCACGCCGAGGACGTTGCTATAGTAAAATCTTTATGATTGTGCGGTGACCATGGAATTGATGGACATTTCGTTATACAGTGCAGTTTTTCAAAGTATCTAATGCTATTAATAAACTTTTAGGATTACCTTGTGGATAGAATATAATATGATTACTAAATGATTCAATGGACGACCATCAAATCAAAAGTAATTTATTCAAATAAGGCGGAGAATCAGCACTTGTTGACTGTCAAAATTACATAATGGCTGTGGCTGTCGAAACCAAGAGCATACTATCTAAGTACTCTCATGAGATTCAAGATTCCCAAATAAGGCAAACACCAAATACCTACAAATATTTTAAAAAATGCATGATTTTTTGAATCATTGTATTAATTTATCATTGTACAGACGCCAGCACATCAAGCTACTACAATCTGTCAAATTTCTTTAATAGATTTTCAACTTTATCGCTAAAGCATTAAGGTTCAAGGTTGATTGGGCAAATTTGACAGTTTCGGGTAGCTTGACCTGCTGGCGTCTGTACATTCAGGAAAACCGGTTAGTTTAGGAAAAAAAATCTTTATTAGCTTAAAATATTTTAAGTAAATAAAGATTTTTTTTCCTGTATGTAATTTTAATGTATGTATGTCTACATACATCATTACTACGGGTCTATTCTGTAAAAATCTCTATGTGAAAACTTAGGTTAAGTGAGCTTGAAGTGAGCTATCATTCCACCTGATGCTAGGGATTGACATTATTCTAGGAATTCTAGGGATTGACAGCTCACTTCACCTAAGTTTTCACGGGAAGGTTTTTACAGAATAGATGCTGAGTTGATACAAGGGCACTTAATCGTTAATTATAATACAGTAAACCAATTAGAGTCCTTTTTGGCAGCAAACGCTATTATTTCAATGTTAACATCCCTTTTAAAGTTTCGTCCCGATTCACCCCTGCATCCCTATTAACCCCGCTTTATCGGTACTCAAATTTAAATTATCAGTCGCACTCAATTAATAGCAACTCTTTTACGGACTAGGAACACCTTTTTAGGTATTTATTTAATAATGGTTACGAAGTTATTACAACATGAGGCATAATGATTTGACGTTTTACTTTTTTTTAACCTGTGCTGTCCCACTGCAGGGCAAAGGTCTCCCCTAGACTTCACCATTCATCTTTGCCAGGTGCCTTTTCCGGCCAATCAGTCAAGCAAGAGTCTTAAGGGGCTGACAACAGCTAAATCGCGGTCACTGTCGGACTGCATAGAAAAGAAAGAGAAGCGCGATGACACAAAGCCTTGTAAAGGTAATTTATTGCAAAATATGAAGCAATTCTCTATTTTCAAAAAATCTATTGATTGGACAAAAAAATTAAAACACTATCACGTTAATATGTTGCTTAAAGAACAATCAGAAAAAAAACAAAATGATTGCATAATTTAAGAATGGTTTTTAATAATTACAATACATTTTTAGATCTTCGTGACTTTTTCTATCGTACCAAATTAGTTGAATTATGTTTTCAACGCACTATCTAACTAGCATAATTATATCCTGAAGAATATCATATATTTTTCTGATTTTGTTTAGTGCAATGGATTATATACTTTTAGGCATTATAAAACTTGCGTTTAGGTCATGTAGCGCCAGCGTTTCTTAGGACTCCGTCGGTGACGACGCGACGCCCGTCTCCAGGCAGTCACTGCGTGACGACCGGAATATGGTCCCAAACCCGCCATACATATGGAAAGCACAACGATTTAATGAATGAATTTTAATTTAATGAATTTTTTGCGATGGATAATATATAAATCATTTATTCAGTGCTCACAAAAGAAATACCACAACACACAAAAGCACAATTTAACGATTGAGACTGAGCAATTATTTATTTAACCATTTATATACCTACACACATAAACAGACAAAAAGAAAGGAACGGAAAGATACGTACAAAGGTGATGCTTATTTCTAAATTAATCTTTTTCAGCATACACCGGCGACAGAAGAGTATGTGCCGGACGGGCGTGATCGCTGGGCTCCAGGGTGAGGGAGGTTGTATACCCAACCAGAGCTATCCCAGTATGAGATCGGGCGTCTCCCAATCCACAGCGGCGTATCTTCAAGATTCCCGACCGTGGCTTCGTACTGATGTCTTCGTGTTCCGGGGTACTTACTTATATGAAAGGGGTTGGAAAATAATAACACCAAGTTCACAGTTATTTAACTATTCAGGGAGCGATTCGGGTCCTTTTGAGGGGTTCACTTGATGACGTATTTTGAGCCGTAAAGTTCCTTCCTTGCCGATGACTACGAAATTAGCGGTCGTGACGCGCCCGCTTAGGTGGCTCGAAACTTTACCGTAACGAGGACCGCGAATTTCTCCCTGATTTTATGTTTATTTTTACTATGTTTACAAGCTTTCTTACAGCTAAACCTCCCTAGTTAGGCACCCTATCCAGACATGTTATACATAACCGGATTCCTTGCATAATCCCCTATCTATTGACACTACAGGAGCGACTGTGTGACGTTCAGCTGAAAAGTTATTTCATGACAAAGGGGAAAACGGGTGAATAAATACTATAATCCAGTTTGTCAGGTGGATTTCCTGTGAAACCCCTGAACCGATATTCAACTTCTAAACGGGTACCTAAAGTAGGTCTATCGAACTAAAGAAATCTAGTATTTTCACAGTTATACTTACTATAAGAAAAAACGTACTATTTTGCCCCTGCTCGCAACCTGTGTTCATCAAAAAGGTGGACTTCCCATTTGACCACAGGTCCAAAAATTACGTCCAGGGCTAGGTCTCGGTCCAGGCTACCTGGACGTACCAAAAAACTATAGGGAAACTATATACGTCCCACCCTTTTGATGCTCACAAGGTTGCGACTATTGGGTTAAATAAAAAACGACTCAATTTCATCTTTATTAGTTTTCTAGTACATACAATATGATGTCTAGGCTAGAACTATACCTATTCTATCTTATTATGCTATAAAACACAACGTTTAAAAGGTTTTACTACCAATTATTCACTAAGAAAGTTTTAGAACTTAAGACCCTATCTGGGTCGATAGTCGTGGAGAGGATCCGGCAGTTGGGTCTCGAGGTGGCTTTGCACAAGTCCGAGGCCATGTCTTTCCATGGGCCCCGGAACAGGCCACCATCGGGATCCCAACTAACGGCAGGAGGGGTTCACATCGGCGTCGAGTCCACGATGAAGTACTTAGGACTCGTGCTCGATAGCCGGTGGAACTTCGTGGAGCACTTCCGACGTTTGGCCCCCAAACTGGAACGGACTGGGGCCGCCCTCAAGCGGCTCCTGCCCAACCTGAGGGGTCCAAACGCCTCCTGCCGGAGGCTTTACGCGGGGGTCGTGCGGTCCATGGCTACATATGGGGCCCCGGTGTGGGCGCGTTCACTGCGGTGGAGAGCCGCCCACTATCTGAACGCGCCCCAAAAGGTGGTAGCCGTAAGGCTGATCCGGGGCTACCGCACGATCTCGGGCGAGGCGGCAAGCCTCCTTGCCGGACTGCCGCCGTGGGATCTGGAGGCGATAGTCCTCGCGCGCCTGTATGAGTGGCGCGCGGAGGCACTACGCCGGGGGGAAACCCCGCTTCTGCGGCAAATCGCGGCGGAGCGGACGGACCTCCGGCGCGATCTCATGGCGGCATGGAAAGAGCGACTGTCGCAACCCAGCGCAGGGCACGCCACGATAGCGGCGGTAAGACCCCTCTTTGAGGAGTGGCTAGAGAGGCGTCACGGCGTCCTCACCTACCGCCTGACGCAGGTCCTCACCGGACACGGAAGCTTCGGGAGGTTCCTGCACATCATCAGGCGGGAGGAAACGCCCGGGTGTCACCACTGCGATGATCGCCCCGAGGACACGGTGGAGCATACGGTGGGGGCCTGCCCTGCATGGGCGGAGCACCGCCGTGTCCTCGTAGAGGCGATCGGCAGCGGCGGCGACCTCTCACGCCCGGCCTTGGTTCAAGCCATGGTCCGGGGCGAGGGGGAGTGGGAGGCAGTCGCCTCCTTCTGCGAAGCAGTCATGCTAGCGAAGGAGGTGGCGGGACGGGAGAGGGAGAGAGTCTCCCGTCCAAGCCACCGCGGTAGACGCTCCGGGCGTCGGGAGCCGCGTGACGACTCCTGGCCACCGTAGGCGCGGGCCTGCGGGCGGTGAGTAATGGGTAGCTCACCGTCCGATCAGGATCAGGCCCGTGCCGGACGGCGCGTACGTGTTCCACGCGCGCCTCAAAGAGATGTCAGCATCGAAGCGGGAGCCCACTAGGGCCCAAGCCTACCGGGAAAGCGGGATCATCCATAAGGGGTACCGCTGACCCGGAACATAAAGGGCCAAGGAAGGAACACGGGTGGGTTTTAGTCAGTAAGAGTCTAACACTCCCTTCCGCTCCACCCAGAGCGGGAGGGGTCATTTGATGATTTCCCATCCTCAAAAAAAAAAAAAAAGACCCTATCTGGGTACATGGGCGCAAGTAGTGGTATGTCCGCTGCCCGTTAAGTTTTTAAACACTCTTACTAGTGAATTACTGTTACATGAACAAAATTAAGTATGGCGATGTTCCGACACGTACATACATTCTATTCAAGAAATTAGGAAATTAAGAAATTACTATTTACATTATCAAATCTAAGTACGGTGACGCTCTGTCGCGAACAGAGTAGATAAAAAGAGATGTAGACAACGTGTGTAAGTGTAGAAGAGAGAAAAAAAATAATAATTCATTCAATAACATGAACGTAAAGAAAAAAAAACAAGGTGCCAATTTCTTAGAGGTACTTACTTGGGTGATAATAAAATTTATTTGAAAAAAAAAACAGTAAAGTCACGGTCACCCTACCGCTATGACCTCTACCTGTTTCTACTTTGTTGTCTGTAACCAAGGGGTTACACGTGGACATGCAGGCAAGCTACATGTAAACGGGCATCTTATGTCTAAGTACCTACATACAATTATGATTTTAAACGATCAAAAGTGATAATAATTTTATTGCCAGACAATTGTCGCGATTGGTCGAAAAGCCCTAGGCCAAAGGTAGTTCGCATCGCGTCGCTTTGATCAATTAACGTTAGGTATTATAATTAGCTTTATCGAGCTAATTAAAAATAATACACTGAAGATGCGCGAAAGATGAACCTAATAACGCTTCCATGGAGGACCTTCTAAAAATACAGCATTGCGAATCATCTAGCTCTGTAAACCAAATCAATGAATTCATCCAAAGAGTGTCTGTTGTAGCCAGAAATTCACATCGGGGGTGTCGAGCTCTGAACCTGGGAAATTATGTAACAAATTTATTTTAAAATAAGCATAATATTTATACAGTATTTTGCATTTGTATAGTATTTTGTATTTGTATGTTTTTAGTATTTTGAATATTAATAAATACAAGTTAATTTAAAGCGCGTGACAACGATCTCTGGCTTGAGATTCTGGATTCTCTCATTTCGGGGGTTGAACCTAAAAACCACCCTCTGCTTACGGCGTCGTCGAGTGACACCTATGTATAAGTACGGCCTGCGCACCCTGAGCATTAAAACCTCAGACCCCTTCCCCAACTGACTGAAGCTCTGGCCGCACTGAGGCGTATCATTTTTTATGCTTGATTAAGAAGACACCAAAGTGCGCGCAAAGTAAGACTTCTCGCGGCCGAAATCGGAACTAATCGTTTGCCGCCGTCTCGACATTTACATCAGCACTGCGATTCTGTAACCATCTCACCGTGAAAACTTAGGTGAAGTGAGCGTGGAGTGAGCTGTCAGTGTCATCCCACTGATGCTAGGGATTGACCAAGCATTACACTTACAATCATAATCGAGATTTTAATTATGTTTTCTAATGTTAGTTTTGTTGATAATTTTATATTATTTCAAAGCTAGTATTTAAGTGGCTAAAAATAATTATTTACGGGTTTTTTTACTGGCAGCTCACTCCACGCTCACTTCACCTAAGTGTTCACTTCACGGTCACATTTTTACAGAATCGACATGCAGGTGTCAAGAGAGTGTGCTGTGTTCTATGTTTTCCAAAGTAAATATTCGCCATCATTATGAAGAAAGTAACTACCAGTGCTGGAAGAGATATAGTCTTGAATGTCAAACACGAGCGCAGACTTAAATTGCGCGCTCTTCTGAAGACGACTTCACGCCGGTTGCCTCTACCATCTAATTTAATAGCGTTACCATTTGGATAAATATTGAACATTACAACAATCCTAATTCCTAACAACTAATGAAGCCTCGAAACGGGTTGAACCATTCACACTTTCTATAATTAGTTAGTGACATGTAGAATAATGAATGGCGTGAACATAAGGTACCTACCTACGTGACAAGTCGCACCTGCCTGTGCATTACGTAAACTTCATTAAGTTACCATTTCCTACTGTCACCGTGTCTAGGAGATAAATAATACACGCAACGTCGCACATTTATTCTCCTGATGGATTATGCAGACGAGTACCTATTGGACATCAACATTTCCCCATTTATGTTTATTGAGGGCAAGCTTATTGCCAGTAACCATGCAAAAACATGGTAGAAAAACTGAATACCTAACACTACTCGGTCGAGGAATCCAATCCCATGACCAGCCCCCTTTCATCGAATCATTTTGAAGGATATTGCTAATCCATTGCTTCCTATGTTCGAAAAGTTTGTCTGCTCGACAACGTAAATAACGCAATGAATGTTGTTGAACTGTCAAAATGAAAGCCGTTCCTACTATTAGTGTGTTACGCAATTACTTCGCAGGGGCGTAGCTACCGCCGCGGCCGCCGCCGTATCCATGATACGGTGACCCCCAAAGCGAAGTATGGAAACAAAAAATTCTAAAATTTATTCCTCATTTTCTTTTTCAAATGACGTTGGTAAAAAAAAACCATTCCCCCTTTTGGAGCTTCACTGCAGTCGGGTAAAAAGGGCCCCCAACAAATTTTGATACAGTTGTAAGTATATGAATTTGTTTTTTTTTTTTCACGCATGGCACTTGAGTTTCGTAGCGAAAGTTTTTGACAAAACCGTTGTTGGATGATACTAAAAAGAAAAAAAATCCGCCCCAAAATCTTGAGAAATACATCTTATTCAAATCCTAAAAAAGGCCAAAATATGTATGTTCAGTAAAAAGCAGGTTTTTGGAGGCCCCGTAGGCCCAAGTATGCAAAATATAAATGTAGTGTGCAAACATTTTCGAGCTTGCTTCGCTCGCTCTTATAGCTAAGGTACACTCTCTCATCCCTCAAACCTATTTGCGTAAATAAGTCATAAAAGTAACTCGGTGCTTAAATCGAGCTCGCTGCTCTTGTTAATTGTCATGCTTTTCTAAAAAAACCTACACCTACACAAGGTTATGTGCTAATATTTTCAAGCTTGCATTTTTCGCTCTCTATTCTTTTTTTTTTAATTTAAGATGGGTTTGCTCGTGACTCTAGTCTAGGTCAGTGGTGACAGAGACAGAGTCGACGGTAGAGTGAGCTTACCCAGACGAAGCCTGTTCACTCTCACTTTGAAGAGATTAGGGTTGTATGCGTTCGGAAACACAGACGCAGGTAGAGAGTTCCATTTTTTTCTTTCAATCACTCTCAAAGTGTCTGCATATTTCTAAAATCAAAACACATCATTAACAATACCACATTACAATGTTTTAGAAGCAATCACACCTTTGTCTCGACTAATAAAATCTATACGAGTATGTATCTCACGTTCTTAATTATCGTAAGTACTTCCATATGTATTAGCAGCTTGTCGGCTCCCATAACAGCTGGTTTTATGGGTGTGTTATGTACTGTTCAGTATTTATTTATAGATTTATGTGCTGCTGGTATCTGAAGGCTGATCAAATGCGTGCATAATGAAACCTTTGATTCATTGTATAATCTACTGCGAAAATGTATCAAACAAATATCAAACAATAATGTTTGATTAGGTGTTAAGATAAGTTTTAGTGTCTGTTAGTCAGTTGGAAGTGGGAAGATGTAAATCGAACCTCGTAAACTGGGGCTACCTCCTGGACGGAACAGCAGTAGGGTGTGGATGTGGAACTGTGTCACAAACTAGGCATAGTTATGTATACTGCCCTCTGTGCCTCATGCAGCCAAAGTGACCTCTGCGCTGCCACCAATAACGCCGTTGAAGAAGCAGAGTTTTAGCCCAACAAAATTTGACTAGGTATCTATCGTGCCAGGGACACGAAAAAGATGAAGTCAGTGGGCTACGATATGCGTAGCGCTACTCTGGGAACTCTGCGGAAGGATACGTACCTATCGAACTTTGAATCCACCGATTTATATTACCTAGCTTACTGTTTACTGACTGGATTGGAATCACGTTAAAAGGAAAATGAAACTGAAAGTACCTAACGATGTCAAGACCAATATTCAGGGCAAAAATAACGGATATGAAAAAAAGGGCAGCCCTTTGATAACGTCGTCAACTATAGCTACAAATAATGTAGGTAGTGGGCATGTAACATTGCTAACGCGATTAGAACGATAAGTTAATTTGTACTCTCCATTCTCCATGATAACTAAATCTAATCTCCAGAAAACATGCCGTTTCAAGCATTGTTCAAACCTTAATGACCATAAAAATACCACTACAGCATTGCTTATACCAATTGTTTAAAATAATGGACAGAACAATACTAGCGACGTGATCTTTTTAAAAGAAAGAAACTTAATTTTTTTTACACAAAATTGTACTTTCCCCAAACCTTAATACTAAGAACTAATTCTCAAATAACGTTCGAAAACCGATGAATAAATAACTGACAAAGACTAGGGAAGTTTTTGAAGTAGTACAGACTATAATATTATTTATATACGTCGTTTATTTGGCGGGGCGGCGCGCGGCGGCGGCGCCCGGGCGGCGGGATCGTCGCGCCGTCGTGGCGCCCTACGCCTTCGCCCCTGACGCGACAGATATTACTATTTCAACTCGACTTCTTTCTGGAATTGTGAGTTTAATGACCGTTTTGTTGAGGGAATAGTCCTGTTGGATATTGCATATGTTGGTCTTTAAATAGCATACTTCTTAGGTTTACCACATTCAGTCACTATTATATTTATAGCAGAATAAATAATATTATATGTATGAGAGAAAATGAGTCAGAGAGTGACTGAGTGAGTGAGTGAAATGGGTTATGACTGTTATAAGTTCCCGGGTCGTAATTGGGTTTTTCATGTGGAGTTTCTCAGTAGCAGCCTGGAGTCTGGACTTGTACCGGTTGGTTGTGCTCTATTATATGGGACCTAAACATAACTAGCGAAATGCTGGTGTAATATAGGTCCTGGTGCACTTCTGACAAACTTTTTGGGGAATACAAGCGTGATGTTATGTTCAAAACATGGAAAAGGCTTAGATACTTACTGCATCGAAAATGCATGGATACTTACTGCATCGAAAAGGCATAGATAATTACTGCATCAAAAAGGCATAGATACTTACTGCATCGAATAGGCATAGATTATTACTGCATCAAAAAGGTATGGATACTTACTGCATCGAAAAGGCATAGACACGTACTGAAACAAAAAGGCATATCTATGCCTTTTTTTTTACTTACTGTATCGAAAAGGCATATATAATTACTGCATCAAAAATGCATAGATACTTACTGCATTGAAAAGGCGATACTTACTGTAACATAATGGCATAGATACTTACTGCATCGAAAAGGCATAGGTACATACTGTAACAAAAAGGCATAGATACTTACTGCATCGAAAAGGCATATATATTCACTGCATCAAAAAGGCATAGATACTTACTGTAACAAAAAGGCTTAGATACTTACTGCATCGAAAATGCATAGATACTTACTGCATCGAAAAGGCATAGATACTTACTGCATCGAAAAGGCATAGATTATTACTGCATTAAAAAGGTATGGATACTTACTGCTTCGAAAAGGCATAGACACGTACTGAAACAAAAAGGCATAGATACTTACTGTACTTATCGAAAAGGCATAGATAATTACTGCATCAAAAATGCATAGATACTTACTGCATCGAAAAGGCATAGATACTTACTGTAACATAATGGCATAGATACTTACTGCATCGAAAAGGCATAGGTACATACTGTAACAAAAAGGCATAGATACTTACTGCATCGAAAAGACATAGATATTCACTGCATCAAAAAGGCATAGATACTTACTGTAACAAAAAGGCATAGATACTTACTACACCAAAACGCTATAAGTAAATACTTACTGCATCGAAAAGGCATAGATACTTACTGCATGGAAAAGGCATAGTTACTTACTGCATCAAAACGGCATAGATACTTACTGCATCAAAGGCATAGACACTTACTGCATCAAAACGGCATAGATACTTACTGCATCGAAAAGGCATAGATACTTACTGCATCGAAAAGGCATAGATACTTACTGCATCGAAAAGGCATAGATACTTACTGCATCAAAAAGGCATAGATACCTACTGCATCAAAACGCCATAGATACTTACTGCATCGAAAAGGCATAGATACTTACTGCATCGATTCCAAAAAATGGGATCAGTGCAGAATCCCAACGCGGGCACAATGGGATTCAAACAAGATGATAGCTAAACAAAGATTCGATCCCAAAAATATCAATGGCAGTCGAAACCTGAATGCCATTCATATTTCTGAGGTTTAAGTAGCTCAGATGTACTAAGGGCCAGTAGTATCCCTAGTCAAACACCGTATAACTATTTATTAGATTAATCATAGCCAACTGGTCAAGGATTTTTATGTTTTCAATTTACATATATTCTAAGTATAGTCAAACTTAACCATTGGAGCCGTATGAGGAATAGGAGGTAGGGGGGGGGGGGGGTGCCATGTGAGGATATATATGAATAAAAGTTAAAATCAAATAAAAAAAAACTCCGACACAAACAAAAACCTTTAAAAACGGCTGAACCGGTTTTCTTCTTTATTTTGGGAGCCACAATGCCGATGCCGCAGACAGACACACAGATACACACGATAAACTCGTCGACGGGGGTTAATGAAATGGAACAACGTGACAACTTGCAGGGGAGAATGGATGGGAAAAACATTTAACTCCAAAGTGACGCCAAGTAACAAGGCCATATAGAAGAAGGAGGTTGGCACACAGGACCCTTCCCCCTTCCCTTCAAAATGGTTGAGCTGAATGGTGCTGATCCATACGTCATGTTCGTGAACGGGCGCCGTCAGTAGGCACTGGTCATTTCATAGCTGCCACGGCTTATTTTAATTCCATATTTGTTTTTATCTTTTTATTACGGACGCTTTTAACGTGCACGTCTTTCTACGTCATTCTCACATGTATAATTACAACATGAATGATGTAACCACTTTTTTGTAACAATATTTTGATTTAAAACTCCATGGACACTTCCGTGGAGTTTCTTGCCCGTTCTTCTCCATAGGTACCTACTACGCTTTGGAATGGGCAACTAGCTTCATCTTTCTGACTGACCGACCCCTTGACAATTCAAAAGTGCCTGTAATTGGTTTATTAGAAATAGATGGTTTGAGTTTGAGGACAGAATTAGCTGTTGGTCACTAATAACCCTGCATGCTCTGATTATTGTTGAACCTTTTGAAGTAAAATTAATCCATTATACGCAGTAGTATATAAAAATCAAAACATAAAAATAACGACTGAAGCAGAGTATAATGCGATTCAGCGCCGAGTTTACGCGATTTGGCGTTACCGACCCGAGTGTGACGGTTCAGATTCGTTACTGTTCAGAAAGAGCACACAGTGCGCCTAAAGAGCTTTTACTTCAAGCATACATATGGTAGGGGAAAGTAACCCTATACAGACGTGGCACGTATTTTATATCGCTAGAGCGGGGGTCGCTACGCAATGGATTTTAGCTTGGCGTTTCATTAGAATTGACAGGGTTAGCCGGATAACGGACAGCTAGTAATTTATGTACATAATAATCAAGAGCTTTTTTATATTTAAGACTTTCAGTTGGTAAATATAGGTCTTGAAATAAAACCGTCCATAGCTTTATGCTTGTAGCTTTTCATAAAGCAATATTTTCAGCATTTATCAGGTGGATTCAGAAAACTTGGCCTACCCTTGTAATCTATTTCTTTTCTTCCAATTAGTGAATATTTATTAGTTGATTCTTGGTTTTAAGTCTGTTCTCCATGATATTCTTCGCTCTAGTTGATTCGGAATCTTCCAGAGCTCTCAGACCAATAGGTATAGCAACTGAGTGCCAATTTTGACTTATTCTAAAGCTTTTTGAAATAACTATTTGAATACGAAGCAGTACACACAAGTGAATTTATAGAACTCGATGTAAGCTTACAGTGCTTACATACATACATATTTTGTACTATCAATATCAAGGATTCATGGCCCAGATTTCTGAACGTGGGCGGAGTGTTTAAAGTTTATAACCCTCGACACGATAAAGTGCCCAGTCAATAATAAATAATTTTATTTATGTAAGTAGGTTTGTACAAGCACTTTTACAGGTCAATGAGTATTCCGATCCTACCTTCAGAGTCGTCAAACTGGTAAAATCTCTTAAATACATTCATAGATTTTACTATAGTTTCGTCCGGATTTGTCATAAATGTATCCAACATAATTATGGATGTATAATGCAATACATATGTAAAACTGAATAATGGTATAGGTATGTAATTATTTCGTGGTTTAACATAAGTAAGTAGGTATTACCTCCGGATCCGAACCTCCTTTTCCCTGAGGGTCTCTGGGCTATTGAGGAAAAACACCCGAGAGAAACCCGAGTAGAAAAAGTTTTTCAAAAACAATAATAATATGACGACTATTAATAATTTAATCGCCTGAAAATGTGTTCAGTGGAACCAGTGGAACATAGATTTAGAGACTGTAAATAAAGGAAAAAAAAGTTTTTTTAAAACAAGGACATCATCCAGGACCAGCCAGAGTCCCTGTGAAAACAAATCAAACGAGCCCAAACTCGATGGAGTTGCGTCGTTCTATTACAGATCTACTCCATGCCATTATAGTATTGCATTGTCATCCGATTTAAATTTTCATGCAAAATTTCAGCACCATCAGAAACCGGGAAGTGGGTCAAGTTTTATTTGCAAGATTTCATTACAGACACCGGGACAGGTGAAACTTAATAAAAGCTTGTAAAAAGAAGCCATTTCCAGTTTATAATCATTAATCACCAACGTTATTTTTATTATTACTACAATCTAACTTCACACAATGCAACTGTCTCTGGACGAACTAAGTGAGCAATTAATATTATGTCTGAAAATAGAATTAGCTGAAAAATAGTATGTACAAAGCTGCGCCCGCGCCGACGTCGATCCGTGACTCTGGTGACTCACGGCCTACTGGCGCCACTTGATTTATTGCGGACACTTGCAGAACTAAGGGATTTAGAAGATCATTAAACTAAAATAATAATTACTTATTTGTCACTTGACGGGCGCCTGGTTTAGTGATTTCTTACTTTTCTTTATTAATAAGTTAGAAGTCGAGTACGTACTGACAAACGTCACAATGATCTAGTCTGGAAAAAAGTGTTTTGTTCTTGTTTTAACTTTTAGTCATAGTTGTTATTTCCCATCAAGGATCTTTGGTTTGTGTTAGCTTTTATAAAGGCCAACTCGACTTTATCAATGAATTACGTAACATCACGCCCGTAATCCGGAAGGGTGAGAGCAGAGGTGTATCTATAGTACACCCACAATACCCATAAGTTCTGAGTTGAGCTACACGGGTACTGACAAATGCGTGCACTGACTGGACAGGTCCACTCAATCTGTGTGGTTCTTTCCTCGAAAGACCATTTCAGACACAAATCTACATGGTCCTCAAAGATTATTATAATATTATTCTAATTATTGTGAATGTGAGAACTATGTCGGTCATTGATTTATAAATTATATTTATTTTTGTATTTTTCTCAACGTAATCATGATCTGGCAGTTTGAGTAATTTATGCGGCCTACTCAAATGTCCTTTCTTTGGTATTGTTCGTCGAATCGTTGAGCTCCTTAAGTCTAAGTTGAGCTGCACGATTACTGACAATTGCGTGCACTGACTGGACAGGTCCACTCAATCTGTGTGGTTCTTTCCTCAAAAGACCATTGCAGACACCGATCTACATAGTTTTCACATGATCTGACCAAGATTTTGTCTGGACTTTAAAAGAGACTGTGACCTCTGAGTTTGTTTCGGCCTTTCTTCTCAGAGTAGTCAGATAGGAAACGCCGACACCATCTAGTTTAAAAAAAATATGATTGACGTGTAAAAGTGTTTGTTCAAACCTACTTACAGAAATAAAATCATTTATCATTATTTATCAGTTATGTGTAAGTCCCATGTAATCGAGGGCGCGCCTGTTGCCATCGACCGGCACAATTCCATACTTCGGGCTGCTACTGAGAAATTCCTGATGGAAAAACCCAATAACACTTTCCCCGACCTGAGAATCGAACCCAGAACTTCATGCTCAGCAGTAGCGCGTGCGTCCGCTACACCAACGAGGCAGTCTCCTCTATGAATCTATAGAGGCACGGTGTACAGTTCACCCATTGATATGCTAGTCGCGCGGTAAACTCTGCTAGCGCGATGCAGGATTTGCGTGACGTCAGTATGACGTGCAGCTCGCATGTGGCGATGTAGATACCGCTGCAAATCTTCATCTATACATTTTACATGCTAACAAGTCGACTTTATTTGTGTAGGTACTCCTGAATGTGACTCAAGGCAGCTGCTTGACTGCCTACTGTCATCAATTTATTGCAGCGAGCTTTAAATTAAGACAATATTACAATGTCGAGGCTGTCGACAGACTGCCCCCATAATGTTAGATTTATAATAAACATAAATCATCATCAGTTTCAATTGTATCGTGGTTTTCCTCCAGGTAAACGTAAAACATGGAAACAATATAATAATAATGTGGTATTCCTTGAGAACCGCCGAGCCGTAGATAGTCGGGTCACGTGTTACTAAATACCAGTAACGTGATTCGATGTGCCTATAGTGACACTGCAGTTCCTCGCTTCATTTGATGAGTTGGCTAAAGAGCTTCGTTTCGTCTGAAAAGAGTAGCAAACCGCAAGTTTTCGTGCAAAGGTTACACCGATAGTACGTCAATATCACCCATAATGACGCAAGGTCACTATGGGTGATATTGGCGTTGACTAATTGGCTATTCGTTTGACAACTGACAAATTGCAGTTATTCACTGAACTGACCTCCTCATTCTGGGCCTGATTGGCGCAACCGCGAGGCACACTTTCTTGCTAATTTCTCAACAACAACGCACTTTACATTTTTGAAGTGAAAACTTCTTTAGGCGCGTTGAGCACTTTTTGGGTGAACAGAAATCATGGAACTCGCGTCATCGTCACCGAACGCTTTCCATGAGCTATATGTATACTGTGTATATATGTGTACTTTTTGGGTGAACAAAAATCATGGAACTCGCGTCATCGTTACCGCACGCTTCCCTAGAGCTATGTATACTGTGTATATATGTACATAGATATACCTCGGTGCGTTATTATTTTTAAAATATTACTTAATATATTATTTTGAAATAAAGTTTTTTAAATATATTTTTATACAATCGTCGAGCTATTAGATTATTATTTTTGGTTTGTAAAGAACCGTTTAAACTTTAATCTTTGATCATAAACACTTCTATAAAAACCAAAAATAATTGGAAAATAATAATCTAATTTGTAGCTCGACGATACAATTCACAAGTTACCTACTTAGTTTTCATTCCATCGGCAGTCCCCAAAGACTGCCCCGCATATTTTTTTCTTTCTTTGTTTTTTTTTTTACTTTTAGTAGAAAATGTTTTGTTGTGTGTCTTGTAGTCTGTGCTAAATAAATGTATTTTCTTTATTACTTTTTTCTTTCATTCTTTTTAAATGGCCTGTGGTAAGTAGCAGCAGCGTTTTGAGAAAGCTGGCTCGCGTACTCTTATTTTCTTGGACATCCGCGACAAATGCCTTTGTCTTTCAGTCATCATCTATAATAATAATCAATGATGTTTCCGCATTATTTTTATATATAAATTCAATCAACAGCTTGACGTGGATTGATGAACAGAATTAGTCTTTCGATCTCGGTATCCATCCGGGTAAATAAATCCTCTCCACCTTCGTAGCACTTCCTCTATGCTGACACAGATGTAGGTACCTACATTTAGCTGTCTGACTTTGCTAATATATTTACTACACTTTTATTCTCACTGACAGTTTAATAGGAAGCTTTTAAAATTTACATTGTTGAGGAAATAATACCCATCTACATATCATGGGGAGGAAATAATACTACTAACGACCTCTATCTAGATTATTAGGTTAGAGAAGAGGATTTTGTCCATAGCAGGGTAACTGCTGTTAACTCTTGAATTGAAACAGTAACTTCTGACAATACCCACATTCTCCTTCTGACCAGAATCTTAAATGTGGCCCTTTTTTTCGCAGGAATCGAAGGTCTTCTCCATTGGAAACGCAAAGTGGAGGGAAAGGATAAGGAAAGCTGGTCTCACCACCATGTTAGACTTAAGCAGGAGAGGATACGGTCTCCAGAAAACATGGGACCATATAGATATTGCTAGTAACAAGTTGTATGAGTCAACTGCGGGGCAATAAATAATTCAATATATGTAATGGTCAACGGTGGGACAGTTGGTTCGCGGACTCATTCATATGACTTGTACTGTAATCAATCATTCAAAGGCACGTATATAGTCATTGTAATCATCGGTCATTCGAAGGGATCAATGAAGAAAATGTTTACCAAAACGGAGAATAAAGCCGTGATAGTTATATTGATTACTTTAAAAACTATTGATTTTTTTTAAGTTCATTATAATGGAAATCTTTAGGACTTTTTTATGCAAATAAAAAAAAGTTTTTTTTATTTGCAAGCCTTGTTTTTTTCTAAATCTTTTGAGTTGAATTCAGTCTGAGCTGATACAACTGCTGCTTTTTCAATGCCTAATACCATTGTAACGACGCCAGAAGTTTGCAAACGTAAAACAATTGTACAGGAGTCATTGTTTTCTAATAATTTGCTGCCAATCGAATCCTTATTCGACCTTCATTGTCATTTATGTATTTTCCATCACATTCGCATTTAATCACGTCCCATTTGAATATATTTTCTATTCAGTCTCAGAAACAACCTTGTGTTATAATATCACACTACACCTGTCATTTGCATGAACTTGGAACGATCCACTGGAGTCCTTGACCGAATGACCGTCATTATTTCTAATGCATTTTTAGTATTCGATTCATAAGGGTCTCGTGGCTAACCTAACTAATAACAGCTGCACGTGTAGATCGATCAGGTTATAAGCTATGCTTGCCGCGATTGGTCGGAGAATTGGTGACCATCTTTACGAGACCCCTCAGTGCCTCGGAAAACCCTTTAAGCCGTTGGTCCCGGCTGCCATTTGTGGGATCTTTGACAGTCGTTACGGGTCGTCAGAAGCTCGTAAATCTGCCAACCAGTCTTTGCAAGGGGTATTACCCAGTAACTGGGTTGTGGAGGTCAGATAGGCAGTCGCTCTTTCTATACTTATTATATTATAAAGAGGTATTTGTTTGTTTGTTTGTAAGGTTGTATGTAGGGGGTAATCGCTGGAACTACCGGTCGGAATTGAAACATTCTTTTTGCATTTGTGATTTGAGTCAGAAACACCGCTAAGCGAAAACGAAGTATTCGCGCGGGCTGGCGATGCGATGCTATGGGGTGGGTCGAGGGAAGAAGGAGTTTCACAAGGATGGAGTCGTTGGCAAAAGGTATGGTAAAATACTGGTATTCAGCTGCATCCGGATAAAAGGCAAGGTGATAATGATGCACTTTAAGGATTCACCTTATACATGGACAAAGAGCATGTGAGCATTCAGAAAACAGTCGCCCGCAAGTCCGTGGTAACATTTCGACCTTGAGCTGGCCTAGTGTCGTACGAAGTTTTAATAGAATAAGAGGCCAGCTTATACTGTTTTTGTTACCACTGACGCGCGGCCTACTGTAACTACTTCAATCAAACGTCTTTTGCAAGTGTTGAGGCTTCAGGCGGGTGCTGGGAAAACTCTCTCTCTCACCCTTTTTCCTCTCGCTTCAATACGATCTGTGCAAGAAAGTTAGGCCTTCCCTGGTGAAAGCCATTTAGTAAGGTTGGCGAGTGTATGGAGACTGCGACAGGCGACAATTCGAGTCTCATCACTGGTCTTTAGGACCTGCCTAGTGTGTGCTGGGTATCTGCTCAAGTATCATCTTTGGTTTTCATATAAGAGCCTGCCTAGTGTGTGTTGGGTATCTGCTCAAGTATCATCACTGGTCTTCATATAAGAACCTACCTAGTGTGTGCAGGGTATCTACTAAACTATCATCACTGGTCTTCATATAAGAACCTGCCTAGTGTGTGCTGGGTATCTACTCAAGTATCATCACTGGTCTTCATATAAGAACCTGCCTAGTGTGTGCTGGGTATCTACTCAAGTATCATCACTGGTCTTCATATAAGAACCTGCCTAGTGTGTGCTGGGTATCTACTCAAGTATCATCACTGGTCTTCATATAAGAACCTGCCTAGTGTGTGCTGGGTATCTACTCAAGTATCATCACTGGTCTTCATATAAGAACCTGCTAATATGTGATGGGTATCCTCAAGTATCATCACTGGTCTTCATATAAGAACCTGCCTAGTGTGTGCTGGGTATCTACTCAAGTATAATCACTGGTCTTCATATAAGAACCTGCCTAGTGTGTGCTGGGTATCTACTCAAGTATAATCACTGGTCTTCATATAAGAACCTGCCAATATGTGATGGGTATCTACTCAAGTATCATCACTGGTCTTCATATAAGAACCTGCCAATATGTGATAGGTATCTACGCAGGTATCATTACTGGTCTTCATATAAGAACCTGCCTAGTGTGTGCTGGGTATCTGCTCAAGTATCATCTTTGGTTTTCATATAAGAGCCTGCCTAGTGTGTGCTGGGTATCTACTAGACTATCGTCACTGGTCTTCATATAAGAGCTTGCCTAGTGAGTGCTTGGTCAACTATCATCATTGGTCTTCATGTTAGAACCTGCCTAGTGTGTGCTGGGTATCTACTCAAGTATCATCACTGGTCTTCATATAAGAACCTGCCTAGTTTGTGCTGGGTATCTACTAAACTATCATCACTGGTCTTCATATAAGAACCTGCCTAGTGTGTGCTGGGTATCTGCTCAAGTATCATCACTGGTCTTCATATAAGAGCCTGCCTAGTGTGTGCTGGGTATCTACTAAACCATCATCACTGGTCTTCATATAAGAACCTGCCTAGTGTGTGCTGGGTATCTGCTCAAGTATCATCACTGGTCTTCATATAAGAGCCTGCCTAGTGTGTGCTGGGTATCTGCTCAAGTATCATCACTGGTCTTCATATAAGAGCCTGCCTAGTGTGTGCAGGGTATCTACTAAACTATCATCACTGGTCTTCATATAAGAACCTGCCTAGTGTGTGCAGGGTATCTACTAAACTATCATCACTGGTCTTCATATAAGAACCTGCCTAGTGTGTGCTGGGTATCTACTCAAGTATAATCACTGGTCTTCATATAAGAGCCTGCCTAGTGTATGCAGGGTATCTACTAAACTATCATCACTGGTCTTCATATAAGAACCTGCCTAGTGTGTGCTGGGTATCTACTCAAGTATAATCACTGGTCTTCATATAAGAACCTGCCTAGTGTGTGCTGGGTATCTGCTCAAGTATAATCACTGGTCTTCATATAAGAACCTGCCTAGTGTGTGCTGGGTATCTACTCAAGTATAATCACTGGTCTTCATATAAGAACCTGCCTAGTGTGTGCTGGGTATCTGCTCAAGTATCATCACTGGTCTTCATATAAGAACCTGCCTAGTGTGTGCTGGGTATCTACTCAAGTATAATCACTGGTCTTCATATAAGAACCTGCCAATATGTGATGGGTATCTACTCAAGTATCATCACTGGTCTTCATATAAGAACCTGCCAATATGTGATAGGTATCTACGCAAGTATCATCTTTGGTCTTCATATAAGAGCCTGCCTAGTGTGTGCTGGGTATCTACTAAACTATCATCACTGGTCTTCATATAAGAGCTTGCCTAGTGAGTGCTTGGTATCTAGTCAACTATCATCATTGGTCTTCATGTTAGAACCTGCCTAGTGTGTGCTGGGTATCTACTCAAGTATAATCACTGGTCTTTATATAAGAACCTGCCTAGTGTGTGCTGGGTATCTACTCAAGTATAATCACTGGTCTTCATATAAGAACCTGCCTAGTGTGTGCAGGGTATCTACTAAACTATCATCACTGGTCTTCATATAAGAACCTGCCTAGTGTGTGCTGGGTATCTACTCAAGTATAATCACTGGTCTTTATATAAGAACCTGCCTAGTGTGTGCTGGGTATCTACTGAAGTATAATCACTGGTCTTCATATAAGAACCTGCCTAGTGTGTGCTGGGTATCTACTGAAGTATAATCACTGGTCTTCATATAAGAACCTGCCTAGTGTGTGCTGGGTATCTACTAAACTATCATCACTGGTCTTCATATAAGAACCTGCCTAGTGTGTGCAGGGTATCTACTAAACTATCATCACTGGTCTTCATATAAGAACCTGCCTAGTGTGTGCAGGGTATCTACTAAACTATCATCACTGGTCTTCATATAAGAACCTGCCTAGTGTGTGCTGGGTATCTACTGAAGTATAATCACTGGTCTTCATATAAGAACCTGCCTAGTGTGTGCTGGGTATCTACTCAAGTATAATCACTGGTCTTCATATAAGATCCTGCCTAGTGTGTGCTGGGTATCTACTCAAGTATCATCACTGGTCTTCATATAATAACCTGCCTAGTGTGTGCTGGGTATCTACTCAAGTATAATCACTGGTCTTCATATAAGAACCTGCCTAGTGTGTGCTGGGTATCTACTCAAGTATAATCACTGGTCTTCATATAAAAACCTGCCTAGTGTGTGCTGGGTATCTACTCAAGTCTAATCACTGGCCTTCATATAAGAACCTGCCTAGTGTGTGCTGGGTATCTACTCAAGTATAATCACTGGTCTTCATATAAAAACCTGCTAATATGTGATAGGTATCTACTCAAGTATCATCACTGGCCTTCATGTAAGAAGCTTGTATTCACGCCTCGGCACTATTCGAGTTTGGAAGTGATGTTGAGAGAATGGCTCCTGAGATAATAAATTCTTAGACAAACAATAGAAAATTGGCAGCTTGAAGACTGAGGCCCCATAATTGATGCCATGAATAACGAAACAGCATGATTCAGAGTCCTGTTTTTAGTTTTAAGGTCGCTCCGCCAATTCTAGCTCGTCTTAGCTCTTCGACGAAACGTGCGTGTCCGAAAATAAATTGGGCCAATAAGAAGTATGGTGACAGTTGATGCCAGATGGGCACCACCGGTTTTAGACTGGTAATTTGGGCTTGAATGATGCCTGCTTGTGTGTGGCTATTGTTTGTAGTTTTATTTATTTAAATTGAACGCAGTGGAACCATCAGAAGCTGGCTTGCCATTAACGGAAACTTAAATGTTGGTAGTCTTTATAAAACCACCGAATTTATTTTGTAAACTAGTGGGCAATAAGAAAATAGGTCAAAGATCTTCATTCAAAAGCCATGCTGTTGCCATTAACAGTAGGCCACAAATCCAGACTCAGGGCTGATACTGAGAAATTAACTAGTTTAGAACTCGCCGCCTATAACGTGGGACTCGAACATAGCTGGCGAAATGGGTGTACTATAAGTACACGCCTGCCTTACCCTTCTGGGAATGCGGGCGTGATGTTATGTTACGTTAGATCCTCTTTTATTTTAAAGGCCTCCCCATTGCACTTCCTATCCGTAAATAAAGTGACAATGGTGCCGATTCCCTTGTTCACAAACTTAACTAAATTTAAGTTGAGTGCTTCTTTTTCTTTCTATTTCATTATGAAAAGGACAGAAGATACATTTTAGTTTAGTCCTGTCAAATTAATCAGCGCCTGACACTACGCCATACAAGTTTAGACGTGATTAAAAAGTTGACAACTAAAATTACATCAAATTACGTCAGGTGCTGACTAATTTGACAGGACTAAACTAATATTTATCTTCTGTCCTTTTCATAATGAAATAGAATGAAAAAGATGCACTCAACTTAAATTTAGTTTAGTTTGTGAACAAGGGAATCGGCACCATTGTCTATAGCCAACGTCTTGTAACGTCGAAGGTAAGGTTCAGAAAATTACTGCTCAACAACAATCTATAATGTATTGGTTATGTTAATTTTATATTTGATTGACGCGTCTGTTCTAAGATGTTACATTTAGGTCTCAGGGGCTGGTCCCAAGAACTAACTTTTACTTTTCAACGTGGCGCCGATCGCTGGCTTCGTTTCATGTATTGTAAGCCCTCGTACCCATGCGCGATTTTTTATCGCGCACTCGATTTTCAACGCACAGCTTAGCGCAGAGAGTTGAAAATCCAATAGTGTATTTTTTTGACGCGGTTGAATTCCCTCCGTTGTATTGTATTCTCAATGCTCGGCTCAACACAGAGAGTTGAAGATTCTGTGCGCGATAGAAAACCGTGCACGCGAACCTGGGCTTGAAGCATTAGCTGTTTTGATAAGAACATCCTCATAATTCCTTATTTATTGACTGCCTCGTTGGTCTTAGCAGGCGTAAGCGCGACGGGTTCTGGGTTTTACACCCAGGCGGAGCAAAATGTTATTGGGATTTTCCAAAAGAGTTTCTTAGAAGCAGCCGGAGTTTGGATTTGTGCCTGGATGATTGCATTATGGTACATGGGACTTTTTAAACTTATCGGGCGTAATGAGGGATAAACCTCTAACTAGGGAGTGCAATCTCGAACCGAGATCGCAAGTCTTGTTCGAGATCTCGGCATTTTCGAGATCTCGGGTACTTTTTGAAATAACTCTAGATATCTATTGTTTTTATTTGGAAAACTAAAACGCGATGAAAACTGCTTATGCAGCGTGTTATGTGATTAAGTAAGACATAATATTTTTTTATATAGTTACTATAAAAATAGTAATCTATCATCTATACCTACAGTAAGTCTAGCTCTAGAAGTGATTTTGGAAATAGCTCCTTAAAAAACAAAGAGTATTGTTGGTGCTGTCCGTCAAACGGCATGTTATCTCAGTTGCTACGTTCTCACACTCAGCTCTGGTTGGCACCGGTCAACCTGGTCAGTAGACGTAGAAACACGCAAAAATGTACGCAGCAGCAAGTAAATTCAATACAAATTCAATTTGCGCAGAATCCAAGCGGAATGCGTAGCTGGCTGCTGCCCCTCAATCTCGACAATCTCACGAGATCTCGCCCAATTTATGGTTCGGGATTGATCTCGTAAAATAGCTCGAGATCTCGCGAGATCGAGATCCCGCGAGATCGGGATAGCATTCCCTACCTCTAACCTCTTGTAGGGATACAGGTGAAGTAGAAAGATTAATCATTTATTTTCTTACAATTGTAGGCATAAAAATAAGATGTAATTTTTATAAATAGTCCCGATACAGCATGCAACATTTTCGAATAATTGATTTTAAATAATGGGAACTGAATATAAATATTATTACAACTATAATAATAAATTATTAACTCTGAGTGTTATGTTTTGATATGTTATGCTATAAATTATAATTCCTTACTTAACCATTTAACAACCGATTAATAGATGATTCATTAGTAGCACTTTACTCACAGATCAATATAGAGATAAAGTTACTGGATTATTTTATAAAAAAGATAATTCTTCGTAAGTTGTAAGTACTGTCTGCGAGTAGGTAAGGTCGTTTGGTATCTAAACAAGGCCAAGGCAATGTAATAGTCTTATTTAATAGAAACACATCCATATATAGGATGTTTTTAATTTATTATGAACGCGTAATCGTAATCATTTGTTTTTGTCCCCATGTTTGATGGCTCTGTACACAATGGCCCAGGCTTCGAGGGAAAAGCAGTAAGTTTCTGAAGCTTTTCTTTTATTTTTATGTTAGTCGACGCTTTCCCACCGCTAAGCAAATTCTTCCAGGCATCCTTTTCCTGGGCAACCTCGACCCAACCCTTGCGGTACGCATCTGGGTCGTCTGGCCACCTGTTATTGGGACGACATCGGCGGCAGCGCCGCCGTCTGTCCTCAGGCACCCACCGTGTGTGTTAAGTTCGACTTACAAAAAAACACATTTGTTTTTTTGAGAAAACATTGGAAAATTCCGTACTCCTCGTGTCCCGTTGTCCTCGTCCCCCAAAAATACGACCTTTCTCGAAATAAAAAACGACGACTTTTTTAAATATCAATTTGTCTTGTGTAAAACACAATAATAATACGAAATATATTTAAAATACATTTTCTAGATGTTTCCATGCATTGGTGCGTTGCGTCATATTTATTTATTCTGTTTTCATCCGTTTTAACGAACTACTGGCACTAGTCCCATTACAATGCAGACCAAATAAATTGACACGAGGTATTATTTTCATTTTATCTATTTTAATATTAATATTCATAAGAATCAAACGCTAAAGACTAATAATTACTTTATACTTTATTTGTTACACAGTAGGTATAACTCGGTTGTGGATGTCAGATAGGCAGTCGCTTCATGTAAAATACTGGCATTTAGCTGCATCCGGTTAGACAGGAAGTTGACCCTAACATAGTTGGGAAAATAAACTCTTCGTTTACTGCAAGAACTTTCAGAACGAATTAAAGATAATTTAACGAACCAAACCCCAAAATTAAAAAAAACCAAAGTCCAAGCATTTATTTCAAGTAGGCACATAAAAGGCACTATTCAAAACAAAGATGTTACGGATGCCATTTTATCTTTTATACGATTCAAAGGGGGAACGCTGCCAGTATCTTCGGAACCTTGCCTAAAGGGACTCCTTTTAATAATATATTTTAGTTATTTTGTAGAAATAAAGGTACATATGAACATCAACATTTACATTAATATATAATTGATTCTAGTCGCCCCTTCCAAAAGGTAGTTTCGTATGGAGAAGAATAGGCAAGAATATCCACCGTTACTCTTTTAAAATGTGTTATAATATTTTGTATGACATCAATTATATAATTATATGTGAAGACCGCATGCAACCCTATAATGAAATTACCCTACCACAATAGGAAAAAAGAATTTAAAAATGTAGCAATGGCAAATAAGTTAATTATGTGATAGAAACATGGTGCTCACATATTTACAAACATCGTAAAAGTATACGATTTTCAAAATTATTTAAACAAGTAATATGTCAGTGTGTGAGTTAAAGTAATCACAGATGTAAATCAATGTCATAAAAATAATAAAATATACAATTAAAGTAGCAATAAGTTTGATTTTGTCTATACTCTAGATTGTCACATGCGTGCACTGACTGGACAGGTCCACTCAATCTGTGTGGTTCTTTCCTCAAAAGACCATTACATACACTGATATACATGGTCCTCAAAGATTATGTCCGGATTTTTATATACACATTGACATTGATGTATTTTATAATATACTATGACATGAGTATTTACTTTGTAAAGTATTATAATATTATTTTAATTATTGTGAATGTGAGAACTATGGCGGTCATTGCTTTTTTTGTATTTTTCTCAGTTAGTTTAATATTGATCTGGCAGTTTGAGTAATTTATGCGGCCTACTCAAATGTCCTTTCTTTGGTATTGTTCGTGGACTCGTTGAGCTCCTTAAGTTCTGAGTTGAGCTGCACGATGGCTGGCAATTGCGTGCACTGACTGGACAGGTCAAACTGTGTGGTTCTTTCTTTAAAATACCATTTTAGATACCGATCTACATAGCCTTCACATGATCTGACCATGATTTTGTCTGGACTTTAAAAGAGACTGTGACCTCTGAGTTTGTTTCGGCCTTTCTTCTCAGAGTAGTCAGATAGGAAACGCCGGCCTCATCTAGTTTAAAACATATATGTTTGATGTGTAAAAGTGTTTTTACAAACCTACTTACAGAAATAAAAATCATTTCATTTCATCATTGCCCTATGGAGCTGGACCAGCATGTTTCCAAGCATTCTAATCTTGGATATAATCCTCTAATTAGTAATATGCTAGTTTACAAAGTGAACTTTATAGATGAGTTTTAAATTGTCTTTCATTTAATTGCAATATATGACAAGGCATTTTGTTGTAACATTGAACACAGTACCCCTTAGATGAAGTATGAAATATGGTTAATTTATTTTATCCTTATTTCTAGTATTAAAATTATGTCTATCACTTATTTTATTAAAAAGATGTAGATTTTTTCTTACATAAATAATATTTTCTTAAATGAATTGGCAAGGTACCGTCATAATATTAATCTTTTTAAATATTTCCCTCAGATATTCGCGGTGACGTAGATTATAGAGGGATTTGACAGCTCTCTTTTGCAAAATAAAGATGGATTAAATGTCAGCAGCCCGACCCCACAGAAAAATGTCATACGACATAATGCTGTGGAAGTAGCTAAAATAGTCCAAACGCGCTGTTTCTACATCAGCTGTCAATGTCTTATCTTTCTAACAGCATAAGCGGCCGAGCTTAGCCGCCCCGCAAGAGATGTTTTATGAACCATCATTCACCTACAAAAAAATATGGAATTACATATTATGTGCTAACAATTTTACTACACTTGTCCACGTATTTTCATAATCATCAAAAATAAACACTGACTCATTGTTTTTATAATGCAGTGTGCCAATAATTCTGCACGTTCTGTACTACCGAAACGGATCTTACGCAACATTTTCCCGGGAACTGTTTTCAGAAGCGTTTCATTCATCACTCGTTTGGCTCCATTCAGACGATTTCGTCGCGCTGTGTGATGATAAGAGATGATGCTGATTCAAATTACCATACATTCTTTACGAGGCACCACCTGAAACATTTTGAAGGATATTGCTAATCCATTGCCTCATATGTTCGATAAAATTGTCAGCTCAACAACGTAGATAACGCAATGAAAAAAATAAAATCTATTCTAATTTAATTTAATCAATTGTAATTTAATCTAATCTATGTTTTTTAATTTTATTTTATTCACTGTAATCAATTTAGCCTTTAATAGCTTTTATTTTTTTTTCAAACTGAATTAAGTACTTGTTTTAATTAATTAATCGTGTACTTAACTGCGCATAATCTAGTGCATGCTTTTCTGTAAATGATGAGGCGCTTAGACCTTAATTTGCAATGTACAAATTTATAAAGTAACAGTGTAGTGTAGTTAGTGACAGGTAACTATTAAATAATCGGTGGTGACAGTTCAGGAGTAGTCAACATTTCCCTAGAAATACAAACTAAGTACTTTTTATTAAATTTAGTGTTTTTGGAAGAACGCTAAAGCAGCGTGTCAAAATTAAAAATATGATAGCCTAAGGTAAGTCCTAATATTATAGGTAATGAAAATAAAATATTGATATTCTTATGAACAAGTTGTTCAAGTTTATTTGAAATTATGATTTATTCACTTTGTCAGAACAAGGTTTGTGTGTAAGAAAATTATCATTTATTTCATTAATATAAAGCACCCCTGCGAAGCCGAAGCGTTTCACTAGTTGAAAACATTAAATGAAGTCCAAATGTTTACTGCCTTATTTCCAGTAGCATAAAATTATTTGCGCGATTTTGTTTCAAACAGTTATATTTTATTCCTGGATTGTAGTTTACGTCACTTTAAAGTTGAAAACTGTGTGCAATATTATATTTCAACTGTTTAAGATATGCCTACAATTTTAGCACTATGTTATAGTACTTTTCTCGGCAAACTACACAATTGAGGTTATTATTTAAAATTGGCAACACCTTTATTTACATTATAGCTGTCACTTGCTTGACTGGCCCACTTGCACGTTCATGGGTTACCCTAAATAACTTGAGTTAACAGCTAACTCAGGGTAAATCAAATAATTTATCTTGCGCCACCAAGAGTTTAAAGGTGAACGTAGAGTTAAAATTAAAAAATTACATCCACCGATGTGGGAGAGTTAGAGCCGGTTTTTTGATCGGTAGTTAACTCAACCATTGGTTAAAAATAAAAATTTGTGCAAAATATGTTGATGAAATCAACAGATTTTGCCAAAATTTTACCATTAACTCGACCATTAGTTAAAAATAGTAAGTATAGTAAAATTTTGGCAAAATGTGTTGGTCAAATCAAAATATTTTGCCAAAATTGAACCATTAGTTACTATTTTTAACTAATGGTTGAGTTAACTACGGATCAAAAAACCGGCCCTTAGAGCCGGTTTTTTGATCGGTAGTTAACTCAACCATTGGTTAAAAATAAAAAATTGTGCAAAATATGTTGATGAAATCAACAGATTTTGCCAAAATTTTACCATTAACTCGACCATTAGTTAAAAATAGTAAGTATAGTAAAAGTTTGGCAAAATGTGTTGGTCAAATCAAAATATTTTGCCAAAATTCAACCATTAGTTACTATTTTTAACTAATGGTTGAGTTAACTACGGATCAAAAAACCGGCCCTTAGTCGCTAAACTCTGGGTTAGTGTTAGTAATGTCAAAATAAATTGATGTTGTGAGGTACCGTTGATAACTTGTTTTGTATTTTATATTGTACGATGCTAAATTCGGTACTATATCAGCAGGCAATATATTCATGAACTCATATACAATAAATTTATACAAATTATAAAAAAAAAACCTAAAACATATTTTTCCTTATCCGACGTTTTCGTCAACCAATAAACTAAATCTCCATTGATACCACAAATATAAAATTCAAAGACAAGAAAGTATTACGTATCGTAAAGTAGTGTAAAAGAGATGGGTATACAATTTCTATTCATTGTTCGTTCATTAATTTTAGGTCAGATTACATATCAGGGCACAGACATTGCAATTCTATTATAGGTTTTGTCGATTGATCTGCAATGTTCCCAACTCATAAAACACTACTATTAGGTTTACTAACCCGGCTTTACTTTTCAGTGGCGCAACGCTTATTAAGAGTTAAAATGTTAATTACTTAACTCCCGAGTTTACAAACTATATATTTATTAATTTAACCCCACTGCCCACTTGCACTAAACGTACGAGTGGGCCTGTATTACGGAATTACCCTCTACTCATTTGACAAACAGCAAAATGCTTTGAGGAGTTACATAGCAACTAAGCCCTGATTTTACCAAAGTCAGATATATTTTCTCCGTGGAATAAAATTTACGTCTGACAGTAAAGTTCTAGTATGTCAAAAATTCAAAATGTATTCTCAAGATAAAACTTATTCTACAATACAAAAGAGTAACGGTGGAGTTTCTTGCTCATTCTTCTCCATACGAAACTACCTATTGGAAGGGGCGCGACTAGAATCAATTCTATTTTACCTAAAGTAAATTTTGACATTATAATTTGCCTTTTAAGTGCCTATTTGAAATAAATGCTTTAACTTACGACTTTTGAAAAGTTTGGTGAAATTCGCCCTAAGTAGGTACCTATCAATAGCTGTCACTGACTTCACTTTCTATGTGGTTGGGAAAACTGTGGTTTTTAGATAAAGCTGCAGAAAATAGAAAGAAGCGTTACAAACTAAAAACAGTAAAACACTGGTGCCGATTCCCTTGTTCACAAACTAAACTAAATTTAAGTTGAGTGCATCTTTTTATTTCTATTTCATTATGAAAAGAACTGAAGATAAATATTAGTTTAGTCCTGTCAAATTAGTCAAAAAAAAACCATTTCATTGCCATTACTTAAAAATCAAAAAATTGCCAAAATGTGTTGACATTTTACCAAAATTTTACCAATAGGTAGGTACCTAGTTACTATTTTTAACTAATGGTGGAGTTAACCATGCTGTGCCGACTTAGTACAAAGTTCGTGACAGGGGTTAAAGTATGGAAAGTAATGCCATCTAGCTGTGATAGTGTTATAACAAAATGAAGAGGTTGTTATCCTTTAAAAATATTATTTATGAATTAAGTATATTACTCAGCACATAAAAATAATTTTATTTCAAAAGTAGAGCACATATGTAATTTATACAGACAATAAATATGTAAAAACCATTTTTAAGACAATATTATTCGTTTAATTTCTCATTCAAATGAAAAATTGTAACTTCTGTCGCTTTTGTGAATTGTGAGACCCTGAAAAAAATGTCAGCACGTTACTGATGCGCATACAAAATCATAATTTTCTCGTTCATATTTTTAAGTGTATTGTAAAACAACAGCTAAATTGAAGTTCACGGTTATTCAATTTAGCGGAATTTACAATACACATTAATTTCAACCATTCAAGTACGAAAATACCAAATTAAGCTACATATCTATAGCTATCTATAAAGGTACCTATAGAGAGACTACTTCGATGAACAACTACCAGGGCGGCGGCGTTGCTGTCGCGCGATATAACCTAAAACGTTAAGTTAGCTCTCTATCGCCTAAATATACTGTACTCCACAGAGCACCTTATAATACTGGTGTACTCTTTGGAGTTAACTACGGTACGGATCAAAAAACTGGCCCTAAGTAACGCTATAACACCCTGATATCCGGCTTCCGCATGCAGTTTGCCCTGCCTCATTTTCCATATAGTCGTCCCACGAAACCACGCTATAATTACCGAGATAGGTACCTATTTTTAAATTGTCTTGGTAGATTAGTCATATTCTCATTAGATGCAATAGATGCACTTGCTTAGCATAGACAAGTTCCAACACGAACCTTTTATAAGTCGCAGTGAGTAAGTAGGTATTGCAACATTCGCCTAATTATTGCGTTCCCTTAGTTAATAATTAAGTATCATTCCGAAGACTTGATAACAAAGTGTTAGTCACAAATAAACAGTATCGAAATATTAAATTATTAGTTATCTTTAACCACTAATTACGAGGCTTGACAAACGTTACCAAAAGTATGACATGAGCGACAACTGAGTTAATAAATCAACTGAAATCTGTCACCCTTTTCCCTCCAGTAGCTACTTGTGATGTTTATCTTCCCAAGAATGTTTCTACAGGAAACTACGACCACTCAATTCACTAGTATGTTTTCATAATTTACATAAAACCGAAGGAAATTAAATTCTTTATAAACGACTTCTAAGATTAGTTTGATTTATATCAACTTTTATTATGACAATCGGAAGACGGTCATTGGCTTTATTAGAGTTCCGAGATTTCGGAAAAATACTTTACGACCATCTATAAGTTCCTACCTACGCAATGTCCTGCAGATGTTGAAACAAACAATCATAAATTGCTCGTTTCCATAAAATGCGACCCATAAAATTTTCAAGGCTGGCAATTCTGTGAGTTTGCCAAAATCGATCGGGAATAACGCCACGGAAATCTTTTATTTAAAATTTCCTATCGTTTTTCTGAGAATGACAGTTTTCTTTTCAGAGACTACATATAAAGGTAGTGGAAACAACGAGGAAACACCACACACGCTTTGGCGGGATGTCCCCGTCTCTCTCTTGGACTTGTAGTTTGACAGTTGTGCGACAGTGACAAGAATAATGCTTAGCCAAATCACGTGCTAAGTAACGTTTACAGCAGTGCTATTCTGTAACCATCTCACCGTGAAAACGTAGGTGAAGTGAGCGTGGAGTGAGCGGTCAACAGTGTCAATCCCTAGTAGATATCGGGTGTAATGAAAGCTCACTTCAAACTCACTTCACCTAAGTATTCACGGTGACATTTTTACAGAATAGCATTGCAGATCTCGGCCTTAGATTATCCAGCGGGAAACCGAGGGTTGGTGGATCCAGTCTTCTTCTCAAGCGGCGGTAGACACTACCCAGGCTTTCCACAAGCCAGCAGAACAGACATGTGGCGTGGATCATGGTTGAGGGCATTTATGTTCAGGGATATTCTTGCCACCCTTGAGGTCTAGATCTGCCACTAAAGTTCCAGTAAGTTAAGTTGTCTTTTGAAATCTACGTCTAATAATTTTAAATTCCTCTAAACTATGTACTCTTCCATTGCGGCCAAATGTTAGATTTTCTTTTACGGACGACTTGAAAATAAAAATACCTATCTTTCCTTTTGGCTTCGAATGTATTAAAGAGCAAACAGACAAGACGTGACAGCGTGACGTGATACTAGTAGAAAAAATTCTATGAAAACATCATGGACTTTGTTCTACAAAAGTTGCGTCGCACAATGGGCTGAAAATCGACCTTCATAGACATATTATAATACTTTTTCCCAAATGTCCACTTTTATAACTTGAAAATGTTTTGAAAGACTAAATACATGCCTAAACATCAACATTATGGAATAGCAATGCAAACAACGCACACAGATTTTTTCTCAAAAAATTACTATGGAGCTGACATGAAAATGTCTTATATCTCCGCTATGGAATGATTGGATATGGAATGATGATATGGAATAATTATTTTGCAGATGTTTAATGCTTCGATTATTAAAAAAAAAATTACATACTCCCCGAAAGGGCCAAAACCCCGATCCTATTTTTTATCGCTTAAATTCAATATTTTCAAAAAATATTTTTTGCAATTGTTTAACTTAATTTAAACTTAAAATCTATATGGACCACTTAAACGATGAACCCGAACACTACTTTGTCTATACACGCACCATGTTAAAAAAAATAAGTACCAAGACCTAATTATCTAACGACCCCTTTATCTTAATTATCGTAATTATTTTATGATTTTAAGTAATATTGTTATTCATATCTATTATACTAATTAGCTAATGAGGGTAGTAAATAAATTAGTGATCACTCTAATTATATTATTACTGCTTGTGACACCACTCAAATTAGTGACATTCCTGTTGACAATAATTATTAATTAACTGCGACTTGTCTATGTCTATGGACAATGTGCCTAAAGCTGGTAGTAGCATTTGTTTTCGTGTATCAATACGTAAATATCTTCCATCAAAATGTTAATGGCTTGATTAGTACGTCGGACCTACTTACTCTCCATTAAGAAGGGTTATGGGACAATGGACAAAACATTGACGTATTATGTATCACTGAACACCATAGTAGGCTGAATGGAGATCAGTTCCATCTATCTATCCCGAACTATGGATTAGCCACATTTTCAATGCGGAATACTAGGTGTGATGGTTCTTGCATCCTTATAAATCGTATGCAATAAGTATAAAAATATTGATATAAGTTAATTCTATGTAGCTAACGTCCTTGAATGCTGTGCAATAGTATTAATAATACATAACTGAATAGTGATTTGTATCTACAGACCACCCAAAATGAAGAATTACTGTTTATAACTATTTTTTGCTAACTTGGATGGTATTTTACGAATGTGTAGTCTTGGTGATTTAAAAAAAAGTGGTTATTGGTGGTGTGATGTGGTGGTGATTTTGTTATAGACATTCTGACACAATCAAAACCAACTAACAATTTTCCTATCTATCCTTTTAAACTATAACTTAAAAATTGGAATTCATCAGCCTACACGATTAGCTAGTGGACCTCGACATGGCATAGACAATGGTGCCGATTCCCTTGTTCACAAACTAAACTAAATTTAAGTTGAGTGCATCTTTTTCTTTCTATTTCATTAAGAAAAGGACAGAAGATAAATTTTAGTTTAGTCCTGTCAAATTAATCAGCGCCTGACACTACTCCATACAAGTTTAGACGTGATTAAAAAGTTGACAACTAAAATTACATCAAATTACGTCAGGTGCTGACTAATTTGACAGGACTAAACTAATATTTATCTTCTGTCCTTTTCATAATGAAATAGAAAGAAAAAGATGCACTCAACTTAAATTTAGTTTAGTTTGTGAACAAGGGAATCGGCACCAATATCGTTCATAATATCAGAGGTAGTAAGTGTGCAGTACTTGATCTTGCGCTATCTGATCATACTGCCCAAGTGATCAAATGCCCTGTGAAAAAAACTTGTTCCAATAATCAATGGTAAAGCACGACTATTGCAAAGAAAACTTAACAAAATTAATTGATTCTCTTCATAATCTCGGTTTTAGTGAACTCTATCTGCACGACCATTCTTAGGAAGCATTTAACTCTTTCTATGACCTTTTTATGCTTTTTTATGACCTCTGTTTCCCTTTAAGGAATAAGAATCACTCTTTATAAAAATCTAACAGGATTTCCAAAGAAATTAGGCTCAGTAGTAAGCGTAAAAGAGATGGCAATACAGGCGAGCCCCTACTTCTAAAAGTAAACTTTTATTAAAGCAATATACTGCTCGTTTAAAGAAAATATTGACCCAAAAATCTCAGAATGACTTTCACATAAATCCGGCCAGGAATAAATCTAAAACGACTTGGAGCATTATCAACATAAATAAGATTAACACTATCCTATAGAAAATATACCTGAATATGTAACAAATTACAATAAAATACATAAACCTCGACTAATTGCACAAGCTTTTAATTACTATTTTATAGATGATTAATTAATTCAACCGAATAATTCTACTCCTTCCTATACAAATATTGAGACTAATTTGTAACTCCATGTTTATTCCTCCTACAGTACCAGCAGACCTAGTGGCTATAATTCGCTCTTTAGATAATACCAATAGCCATGGATATGATGCATCATTACAAAAGTGGTCAGACATGTAACACCATTAATAGGACCTGCTATGAGTTATTATCAATCTTTGCATTGAATACGGCAATTTCCCGGACAAATTAAAAATGACTGTTATTAAAGGTTGCCTCTGATCCAAATCAACTCAGTTCTTCCGCCGATCCAAATACCCGCCCATACCATGATGGTTCCACCACTATAAGGATGGACTTCCTGGCAGGATTTTAATCGCTGTGGGCGTCCAGGGGTTCTCCAGTGTCGTATACGTCTTGTATCCGGTCTCATACCAAAACGAGACTCATCAGAAAAGCACACGAAACGCTATTGTTCTTCTGCCCAATTTCTGTGTTCAAGAGCCCATTGATATCGAATCCTACGATTGTGCATTGCTATAGGTGGTACCCGTAGCGGTCTTCGGGAATGAAGGTTCACTTCATGCAAGCGGTTTCTGACTGTTTGGTCGCTAATTAAGTTCCCTGAAGAGTGATGAAGCCTCACGGCTAACATCATGGCGGTTATTGTTGGAGCTCTTCGAGTTAAGATTTGAATGTATCGGTCTTGTCTCCGTGTGGTGCAGCGATACCGTCCTCCATGGCGCTCAGCCACGGTACCAGTGCTTCGGTAACGTGTCCAAAGTCGACTGATAACACTCTGACTTGTATTCAGAGCTAAAGCCACAGTACGTTGCCGGGAACCAGCTTCTATCATTCCCACGGCTCTGAGCATTTCTTCCCTGCTTAAATGACGTCGCCGCTCCATAATAACGTTGGTTTTAATCAGTAGTAGGGAAACAGTAGCACTAATAATGTCTTCAATGCGTTGTATGTTTTTATAGGGAAAATATTGACAGCTGATTTTCATCTTTTACTCGAATTTGATTCACAGTTCCTGATTCAAATTATGAAATGCACCAAAAAGGATCCATATAAATTAATAAAATCATAAATTTATTACAAAGCCACATCTTAATCTCAAGAAATCCGCATAAAAATGCTTGATCCCTAGACACTTTTGATGTGTGTATTTACCATTGACATGCATGTAAAAATAAATTATAATTAATACATTATTTATTAATAATACATTTAATTGACATTATTTACTCGAACGTGACTTTGTATTGTATAGATTTAAAATTATTAATAAATAAAATATAAATTTGTACACCAATTCCATTGGTAGGACATAGATAAAATGTATAATACATAAGACCATTATTGTAATACCTGTGTACAGAATTATAGATTGATTGATTAAATTAGGTTAAACATTTGATAAATAATATTGTTTAAAATATTAAAACTCAAACAATAAAAAAAAGGGAAAAGGGAGTACTTAGATAGGTACTCCCAGAAACGGCAGAAGGATCTGCAAAAGAATTAGGGCCAATCATTCAATAGCGCAGATATTATAAGACTTTCATGTAATTCTCCATAGTAATATTTAGAGCCTAAATTTTGTGTGCTTTGTTTGGAATGCTATTCCATAATATTGATGTTTTAGGCATCTAAATTTTGTCTTCCAAAACATTTTCAAGTCATAAAAGTAGATATTTGGGAAAATAGTATTTTATGTCTATGAAAGTCGATTTTCAGCCACATGGGCGTCGCGTTGTCGCGTCGCGCCTGTGCTGCATGCCCTAAACAGGCAAAATATGGACTGTACATTACACCACCAACTTTTACAACTGGTAACACGTAACACCTATATTTACTGCAAATTCATATTCTTATTCTAAAATCTGTTCGGGACTGAATCTTCGGTCTGAAGATGATTTCATCCGACTCTTGGTTTCACATAATGTATGTTTATACCTGCTTCCAATCTCCTATGAGCATCAACATCTAGCGACAGGGAGTCTGTATCGCGCTGGCACGGCTCCAAGGAGCGTTCAGAACGAGCAGCCACTGTTGCTATCTGCCGGTGCGTTGAGTCGTTGACTCATTGGAACAGTTGCTTCAGTGAAGGTCGTACTGTTTTATACTGCTTTAGCTTGTTCGTCACTATCGCGCCCTTTTTAAGGGTTGGCAGTATGCTCAAGTTGCTTTTTTCTTTCTAAACTAGGTTAGAAGTTGCTTTTACACTTACATAGGTACTCAGGTAATTTAAAAAAAGAAAGAAAGAATAACGTTTATTTGGACACAGTTCGTGAAACACAAAATACAATTAACAAAATTAAAATTGAAAATAATGTTTTACAAGAATAGTGTGCGCTTCACGGCTGCGCCAAAAAGGTTAATTTCAGCATTAATGCCAGACAGATGCTCTCTGACGCTGGTTTTATAATGAACCTTTAGGGACAAGTGATGCGGAGTTGGTACTAACAGTTTTGACATAGGTAAGTACCTAATAAATAATACATATTTTTACAATAATACAAAAAAAAACCGGCCAAGTGCGTGTCGGACCAAGAACAATGAAGGGTTCATAAGTAAGTTAGGTAAGTTGGGATGACTTTATCACAAAAAACATGTTCATACCTCGATATACTTCACGGTCAATTTTCCAATCGCAAATGCTTGATTAATGTAATCGCAAAAATCATGTTTTTATGTGATAAAACTACAAATTAACAATTTTCGGACTTTTTCCTTTACTTGTGCTACGAGACCTTGCTTCTTGCCAAATGTCATGATTGCCCGTCTTCCCGTTAACCTAGGTTAACGGGAAGACAAGTACCCTATAGATTTTGATTTATTTGCGAGTATCAAAATAGGTCGCATAAATGGCCGTATATTTTTATTGCGTTAAATTAAAAGCTTGATACTTTTAGGGGTCCAAGGGACCGTTGACCTACGTATTTGATATTAATTTCAACTTGATACCTCCAGGCGTTCCTGAGAAAAAGAGCCTTGACCGACTAGCAGACGGACAGACGGACGGACAAAGAAGTGATCCTATAAGGGTTCCGTTTTTCCTTTAGACGTACGGAACCCTAAATAAAATACATTTAATTCAGGCAAAACCCCACATAGGTAAGACATAAAATAAAGGAGAATGACCAAATTAGTATGGGCACTGGACCAAAAAAAAAATTGCTGCCCCCAGGGTTGACTCTTTGTTGGTGGGTTAATACTGTTGAACTAACTATGTGTGCAAATGCGAATCAAATTCCAACCCACAGTTACAGAGTAATTCGACGTTATATAATACTGCAACAATACACTTTCGCTTGCACCAATTTTTTTTTGTATATTATTTCTGCTTGTTAAAAATGTTGTTATAAGGATTCACTAAATAAATAGATGAATAATGAATTAAAAAAACGACATAGTTATTTAATAATTGTTTATTTTCGAACAATTTATTTTAAATGTTATTCATGACACTATTCTGCACAGATGGTAATATAGAATGCGTATTATAAATCATTTTCATCTATTACAATACTGTCTAAAAACTGTGCAGGATGGTCAATATTTTCGTACCGCGCATATGCCAAAAACCATACTATAGACATTACATGAGCACATGTGCCCAAAGTACGTCTGCCACTCTTACACGAACAATAATAATGATTTAAAGCCTCCAACCCAAGGTGGTCTGAGTTTACAAGTATATATATGTGATAAATTCGGCTTCGGGTATGCCTAGATTGGACTTTACCTCTTAATAGCCAGAAGTTATTACCAGTTATATTATAATTATTTAAAAGATTATTCAAATCATCATTTTCTCTGTACACTTCTATTGTATATACGCCATTACGAGCGTGTTCACTATAATAACTCCTGGCTAGTTTTATTTGGTACGTTCCTAACGCAAACATAACTAGTTCTTCCTCAGACAACCTTGGAAATTCTCTTACATCAGGTAACTCGGCAGACATACTTTGAAACGGAATCCGTCGGCTATTAAGATTATGGTCAATGACATACTGTGCGAGACAGTTTTCAATATTGACTCTATTATTAATTCTCTCCATAAAACCAAAAGCATTAACATTATCAGTGATTGGGTCGTGGAAAGCATTTGTGATGGCCGCGGCATTCCTAAAATCGTCCTGCATGTGAGGCAGAGCTCTGTTAAAATAATCTTGCCTGAAAATCTTAAAATCTCTCTTGAAGCGGCCATTTACTACTTCCACGACCCATCGACAAATCGTCACTAATCGAGACTTATTGGCGTCAGCCGTTGTTAATTGAGTTTCGCCCCTTGAAACAGATTTAGGCATATGGGCATCATAGCCACAAGACTCTACGTTTGGCACGGCATCTCGGAAACCTCTATCCAAAATGAGAACATCTCCTTCTTGGAAAAACCAATTAAAAACACTGTTCGCACCATCAATTAATTTATTTAAAATGCTTCCATCGGATGTAGTCGCTGAATAGGGACCTGCTACTTCAATTATATAGCCATCACAACAGACTATTAGGAATGGTTTTAGTAGATTTAAGAACTTGTGATGGCTATACGTCAATCTTTGGAAGAGGAAGTTGCTACTTTTTTGTATGTATACATAGGTGCCATCAAGTATAATTATACATTTGTTTTGTTCTCGGTTTCCGAACAGAGTTTGAGGTATAAAAAGGTTTCGCCTAAGCACTTGCTCCCTTGTGATGTGATCCCAACCCAAATGTAGAGGTGTAAATTCTTCTTTTATACAGTCTCTTGCGGTTTTCATTTCTCTTTCTAAAGTTGTTCGGCTTATGTGAAACATATCTGCCAGTCTTGTATTGGCTTCACCAGTTCTTAACTTAATCAAATATGCTGCCAAAGCGGTTTTGGGTCTTTTGCTCCTTCTAGACAAAGATGGCGTTTCTACAAACATTCTGTTGAACTGTTCGAAACTTCGACCAGTCAGAAAGTAAACTTCATTTGGATCCATGGTTTCTATATTTTCAAAATCCACCCTTCCCTCTTGCGGCATAGTTTTCAAAATCTGCATCATGTCCATGATGTGAGCTTCGTTAAAGTCATGACTTACATTTCTGGCTGACAATAAAATCTCAAAATCATTTAAAAGCAAATGTTCTTCACAAACGCGTGCAAAAGGTGGTGCGTAGTAGTTAAAATCTTTCAACAAACGGATTTTCATGTGCTTTGGTATTCGATGCCTTGTCTCGCCTGTACATCCGAATAAAATGCAAGAGTTTGAAGTATTCGGTGCCCGACTAATATGTGGTAACTGTATAATAGAATGTTGAATATCTTGTTCGTCAACTACTGCTCCACGTTGATCACCAGCATGCGGTACCACAGCTTGATCTGGTTGTACCTCGGCTTGATCTGGTTCTATCACAGGTTGATCTGCTGGCTGTTCAGAAGGGCGTACTGGTGGTTCTTGTTCTCGTTCACTGGACGCACGACGTCTTGGTGGGTACGCCTCGCGTCGCCAGCAAGGCTGACAGATAAACTCGGCGTTGTTAAATTGTATCTGAAACAAATAGTTTTAGATACAATTACACATCACACATACACATCTTTTTAACAAATGTTATTTAGTACATGAATAAACCAATGAATGAATAGCGCCGCTACTGAAGTCCCTTTGACGCAGCGCTAGTGTCTATGTCATTACATTACATTGCATAAAAAAATGTAGTACCACAATTTTCTGCGGGCTTTCTTTCGTGACATGCACTCTATGCATTGTTACATGGTTAAATAAGTCATTATTGCAATCATTTAAGTATTTTATTTAGTTACTCACATGATAAGGAAGAACTCGTTCAGTTATATTGTTTGCAGCGATTGGATATTCTTCAAAAAGCTGCGTAGTTAGTGTTCTTCTTCTGATCGACCGCACTGATCTACCACACACTAGACACACTTGTCCAGCAGATGCACGAAACATCTTTAAAACAGTGTATCCAAATCACAGGGCTTAAAATCAGATCCAGGGAACGTAATGCAAGGGTCAAACACGTAATCACAGGATATCCACAGAAAATATTCGCACAGTACACAACTATAAGCGAAGAGTGTTACAGAAGGACTGCACAGTTGCAATGCAAAGCGCATACATGTGTGAGCGAGAAGGTGGCTCAATCGCCTTCTCGCTCACACAACTATTGAGCAATGTACAAAGAAAGCAAACTCGCGTGTAAGCTAATTATCTGCGATAAGAAAAGGTCACCTACCTGTGTAAAAAAGTAAAATATGCAACTTTTTCATAAAATCACATTTTAGGTTATATTTATGTTTCTGTGGGACAGATTTTTTCGGTTCCATAGAATAAAATGTTGCATTTGAACTCTTATTTCAAATGAGTTATGTGGCAAATCTGGGGGCAGACTTTGACTTTTTTTACCAATTTTTGGTCCAATTTGGTCATTCTCCTTTCACAATTCTGCAACAGAATACGTTACAATAAAATAAAATGTCAATGCAATTAAATTAAATAATCAATGATGATGAATTTTACCTAAAACTCTTGCTTATGCTTTCGTTCTTTAAATGCTTTCATGATGCTTTCCGAGGTTTTTGTGTCATTTGCCTGAATTTGCTATTAAAATGAAACAAAATACTAACGCTATGTTTAGCGTTAGTATTTTGTTTCGAGTACTTACTTAGCTTACATTTCATGTTACGTTTTACCAACCTGTTAATGGCTGAAAAAAAATGATTTTTTTTTAGCCATTACAAGGTTGGTAATTTATTCAGTGCACACAAAAGACATAACAAAACACACAAAACCACAAATAAATTATAACAAACTAGCTTTTACCCGCGTCGCCGCTCGCGTTAATTTAGAATTTGACAATAAATTCGGGTTGTACACTGCTTGTTGTTTGGCCATTGGAATCATGGGCTCAGAACGGAACATTATTCTAGGACGCTCCTATACACAGTGTTGTATGTCCTTCTATTTGGCGCTAATACGTATACATTCTATAAATAAACATGATGTGTCTGTTTGTAATGTCAAAACGATAGCTTGTTACTAAATGCATATTATGAAATAATGAAAGAATACAATGTGTATCTAACTGAATGAATGCAAATTATGATATTAGTTTGTTCAGAATCGTTTACTGAACCGTTTTATGTCATTTTTAATACATATATTATAGTTAGGAGGATGAAAAACCGGACTATCGACACTCTAGACTCACAAACTGTATTAGGTACATACATAAAAATAAACTCATAACACACTACATTTACACACACACTACATGTGGCGCCATCTATTATCATAAGAACGTTATTGTTGTTTTCCTCAGGAACATTACTTTTTTCGGGATGAAAGGTACCCTATGTACTTACACCTCTGTACACCTGACAACATAATATATGGAACAATTCAGGATGATCGGTTCAGATGTTTAGGCGTGAAAAGGTAGCAAACAAACTTACTTTCGCAAGTTATGATTAGATGAATATAAAAACAAGGTGCAAACATACAAAAATAAAAACTAACATAATCAAAGAATATAAGTGACACTATGACATACTTCAAATCAAAATAACGAATTTACAAAGTGCGGTGTGCGTCTCATTGTGTAGGTAGATATATGATCTGAGGTCTCATGGTTGCAGCAAATGGGAGTCCAGCTCAGCATGTGTCAGGCATATGTACCCGACGCTGATATTCTGCTGGATCCCTACAGTGACATAGGTACGGACGCCAAGCGGACGAGATAGATTGGTGTTGTGACAGTGTTATGTGCGGAGTGAAATTATTTAAGGGGACTACATGACCTAAACGCAAATTTTATAATGCATAAAAGTATACGGAATCCGGAACGCCTCTCTGGACCTTCTTATTAAGTGATAGGATTCAGAAAGTTGATGTTAACGGGAAAAGATCTCCCGGATGGGTAGTAAGAATGGGGGTCCCTCAAGGCTCAATTCTAGGTCCATTTTTCTTTCTTATTTATATAAATGACTTGCCTTACCTCATAAAGGATAAACATGATATAGTGCTGTTTGCAGACGACACTTCACTTTTATTTAAACACAAACGTCAGCAGCTGGTTACTGACAATGTAAATAGTGCCCTCGCAAAAGTAGTTAACTGGTTTAATGTTAATAACCTTCTTCTTAACGAGAAAAAAACGAAATGTATTAAGTTTACGATACCTCATGTTAGACAAGTTGAAACAAGTATTCTCATAAAGGGTGAAGAGTTGAAACCCGAAAATACCACAGTATTCTTAGGCATAACTTTGGATTCCAATCTTCAATGGGGCCCCCATATAGATAAATTGTCAAAGAAGCTTAGCTCTGCAGCATACGCCGTTAGGAAAAATCGTGGCTAAACTGATTTAGAGACAGCCCGTTTATTATACTTTAGTTATTTTCATAGTGTAATGTCGTACGGTATTCTGTTGTCCCCAAATGCCGCCGATATTCAGACGATTTTTGTTTTACAAAAAAGGGCAATTCGTTCAATTTATAAATTAAGTCCCAGACACTCCCTCAGAGACAAATTTAAAGGGATCAATATAAGTTCTTCTCCAGTATATTTATGAAAATCTTTTGTATGCACATAAAATATTAATCTGTTTAAAAAGTACAGTGATATCCATAATATAAATACTAGGAACAAACACAAATTTGTTGTTCCTACTACCAGGCTCAAGAAAATAGGTGGCTCGTTTAGATGCCAATGTATACGTTTTTATAATAAACTTCCTAGCCACATTCAAGAACTAAGCCTTAATAAATTCAAATCTTTTATAAAAAGGAAAATATGCCAGAATGCCTATTATACTGTCAAAGACTATATTGAGGGCAAAAAGGCTTGGGATTGAGTTGCTCCACTATAGCACAGGCAATGATAATTTATTTTATTTTGCTAACTATTTTTACTTTTAATCTTTGCTATAAGAATCTATACTTATTTTCTTATACAATGACACAAATATTTACTGTATAAAGTATTATATTATTTTAAATTATTGTGAATGTGAGGACTATGTGTGTTTTTGTTCCAGTTTTAATCATGTTCTGGCAATTTGAGTAGCTGATGCGGCCTACCCAAATGTCCTTTCTTTGGTATTGTTCATCGAATCGTTGAGCTCCTTAAGTCTAAGTTGAGCTGCACGATTACTGACAATTGCGTGGTGTCTGCGTGGTTCTTTCCTCAAAAGACCATTTCAAACACCAATCTACATAGCCTTCACATGATCTGACCAAGATTTTGTCTGGACTTTAAAAGAGACTGTGACCTCTGAGTTTGTTTCGGCATTTCTTCTCAGAGTAGTCAGATAGGAAATGCCGACCTCATCTAGTTTTTAAAATACGATTGACGTGTAAAAGTGTTTGTTCAAACCTACTTACAGAAATAAAATCATTTATCATTTATATGATCCACTGCAGTAAACAGAATCAGAAAATATATGATATTCTTCAATTTGGTACGATATAAAAAGTCACGAAGATACCTCTAAAAATTTTTTTTAACGATTCTAAACCACGCATATACTTGAACATGCAATCATTCTGTTATTTTTTTCAGATTGTTCTTCAAGCAACGTAACGTGATAGTGTTTTCATGTTTTAGTCCAAACAATAGATTTCTTGTAAATAGAGAATTGCTTTATATTTTGCAATAAATTACCAGCTTTGTGTCATCGCGCTTCTCTTTCTTTTCTATGCAGTCCGACAGTGACCGCGCTTTACCTGTTGTCAGCCCCATAAGTACGCGGCAACTTGAATTATGTATTCTACAGTTAAGTTTTGCATTGGGTAGCGTTCTCGTTTTCAAATGCAAAACGTGAAATGTTCAAATGGTCTTGTTGTTGTTCGGTAACACTATCCTAGACGACCCACTGACCATAAGTCGTCCTAATGTATGCTACGCATCATAAAATGTAACAGACAACTATGCGAATCTGTTTTAACGTGTGTTACATTCCATGTTACGTTCCACCAATCTGCGGTCTACCCGGCATTAAATGAGCCAAGATGATCTTTCGTCGCCTTCGTTTAGAGTTACAAGATTGTCATACAAGAAAATTAATTAAAAATCCAACAATTCCTTCATTTGGCGGCCCTGAGCTTCATTTAAGTACTCGTAGTTTGTATATTACTATCGAGGGGTCTCGCTCCTGACCTTGCCGAAATGATAATTAAAAAGCACAACGAAACGTTGTAGCCTACAAGCACCTACTTGATAACACTAATTAATGTTTTACATTAATTATATCTGTCTAAGTTATCATTAACGACTTGTTTTACTTTCTTTGTTTGATAACAAACGTAGGTAGTTAGCTATAACAATTTCTTTTGTGCTCGTTGACCTAGTGGTCACAAGCACAACTGCCGAGCAATTCTGTAACAATCTCACCGTGATAACTTACTTAGGTGAAGTGAGTTGTCGATAGTGTCAATCCCTAGCATCAGGTGGAACGATAACTCACTTCACCTAAGTTATCACGGTGAGATTGTTACAGAATCGACCGGCTGATCAGCTTAGGACACTGGGTTCGGCCCCAACTCGGGTGAGATATTCCGAGAAGTTCCGATAGAAAAACGGAAATAGAATTGCTCAATAGCAATGTGAAGTTTGGATTTGTTCTTGCTCTTCCTGCAGGGTAATGGTGGAGCTCACTAATTCGACGAACGCGTAAAAATATCACGGCGATTTTTTTTGAGCACTTGATTTTCAACACTGCTTATCGCCGAGAGTTGAAAATCCAACAAGTGTGTTTTTTCGAGACGCTGCCTGGGCTGGACTCTGTTGGATTCTCAATGCTCGGTTCGACACCGAGAGTTGAAAATCTAATGCGCGATATAATCCCGCCGCGATATTTTAACGTCCGGACGAACGTCGACTGTCAGTGGCAACGTTTTTCAGTTTGACAGTTTATCAACATTCATTGCGTTATGTAAGTTGTTGAGCAGACGAACTTTTCAAGCATATGAAGTAATGGATTAGGAATTTCCTTTCATAATCTTTCGGAGTGTCATTGAAAGTGTGTTACGCCATTTTGGTGCTGGATCGCCCTATAACACACACACGGGACAAACACATTACTGGCGAAAAATGCGCGCCCTATACTTCCACCTCTGCCAATCCTTTCAGAGAATACTGAAAGCGTGATGCTATTGAACAAAACTTGAGGTTGGTTGAGGTTTGTACAAAACTTTTACACGTCAAACATATATTTTTTTAAACTAGATGAGGCCGGCATTTCCTATCTGACTACTCTGAGAAGAAAGGCCGAAACAAACTCAAGAGGCCACAGTCTCTTTTAAAGTCCAGACATAATCTTGATCAGATCATGTGAAGGCTATGTAGATCGGTATCTAAAATGGTATTTTGAGGAAAGAACCACACAGATTGAGTGGACTTGTACAGCCAGTGCACGCATTTGTCAGTAACCGTGCAGCTCGACTCAGAACTTAAGGAGCTCAACGATTCGACGAACAATACCAAATAAAGGACAATTGAGTAGAACGCATATAAATTACTCAAACTGCCAGATCATGATTAAACTAACTGAGAAAAATACAAAAAAGCAATGACCTACATAGTTCTCACATTCACAATAATTAGAATAATATATATAATATTATACTTTACAAAGTAAAAATTTATATTTATTTAAGTACTTAATTATTAATATTATTAAATTAATTATTAAAACCATACAATATCAAGGATATGGAAAACGTTAACTACTATCAAATACAATGTCAAGGATAAAAACTAAAATATATTATTAAAAGGAGTCCCTTTAGGCGAGGTTCCGAAGATACTGGCAGCGTTCCCTCTTTGAATAGCTAGACTAATTCTTTGTCCGAGGTAGCTGCCAGCTCTTCGGTCTCCTGTGATGTCGACTAACCTTTTTGTTATTTCCTTAAAAAGCTTTATAGCGCTAGGACCCCACGGACCAAGGGTCTCGACACGGAATGGGACAAAATCATATTCGGAGCCTAGACCCCTGTATTCGCATGTTTTAGCTTTTTCAGCCGCTTCACAAGCCGCACCAGCTCTGTTGTTGGTTCCATGTAGATGGGAAGGGGCTAGCGTGTCTGAACAGGTTGCATCCCATACCAGCACCCGGCCCATCTTCCATGGAATCAAACTCATACCGTCCGGTCTCCTGCCATCAAAGTAAATACTCATGTCATAGTAAATATATTATAAAATACAATAACAAAATAAAATTACGTTAGCCAACCGGGGTAAATTATTTCATCACCATTGCTCTCAAAACGGTTAACGAAAACATCGTGAGGAAACCGGCATGTCCTAGAACCAAAAAATCAAAGACATGTGACATCTGCCAACCCGCACTGGGCCCGCGTGGTGGTTTACGACCCACTCCCTCTAACAGAGAGGAAGCCTGTGTCCCAGCAGTGGGCACATTATAGGGTGATTAGGTTATGTTGTGTAGCAGATTGTATAATTCCCAACAGGGACTAGAACTGATTGAAGAAAATTGCCTGATCGTAATAATTGGATAATGACTACAGAATACAATGACCGCTGATTGAACACACTATAACGAACAATGCTCCAAGGTACAGTCAACGTAAAATAGAAGTCACACTGTACAATTTATAAAAAGTTTGATGCGCGTCTGCATCATTACATTTCAGTGCTAAGAGTAAGACAAGTTCCTCTAGGTAGGTAGGTACTAGGTACTTAGTTATTTTGAAAAATTTATAATTTTTAAGTTTGGACCTTAACTTGTCCAACGGCTAAAGCGCGGTCACTGTCGGACTGTATAGAAAAGAAAGAGAAGCCCGATGGCACAAAACTGGTAATGTATTGCAAAATATGAAGCAATTATCTATTTACAAAAAATCTATTAATTAGACAAAAAAATGAAAACACTATCACGTTAATAAGTTACTTGAAGAACGATCTGAAAAAAAAACAGAATGATTGCTGGTTTTTAATCGTTAAACGAAATTTTTAGAGGTATCTTCGTGACTTTTTTCTATCGTACCAAATAAATATATATGCTAGTTATATAGTGTGATAGATAGCATAATATCCTGAAGAATATTATATATTTGACTGATTTTGTTTACTGCAGTGGATTAGAATTATAAAACTTGATTTATAATATATTATTATAAAACATAGATTACTTTTAGGCATTATAAAACTTGCGTTTAGGTCATGTAGTCCCCTTAAAGTGTTTATATAAACACGTGTGGTTGGAATCAACTTCCCTTTCCAAATCAAATATACTTAGGCCCGTCTTGCGCACGTGGTGATCAATGCTCGTGTCTTCTCTGTGTGAGAAGAGACCATCTCCCTGCAGTGGGTCAGTAATAGGCTAGTTTTATATTATTTTCAGTTTAATTCGTTTTACCTATAAGTTTACTTTGTTTTCGTTACATTTACCCACGTGGTTAAAATCAGCTGGTGGGTGCTAATTTATATCTGATATCGATTACAATAAAATTATCACGACAGAATTATTATTAATCAATTAACGATTGATCAGAAAGTTACCTACATAATTGTTGTAATTACAACACTAATTAATTGGTCTTTGCATCCGGGTTTGTTAATTAAATCAAAGTAAAACAATAGAAGTTTTAAATATAGGCAAAGTGCCAGAAATGTTGTTACTGGACTGATTTCTATACTACTGGTATAGAATGATATACAGAGCCGCTTTGTAGGTTTTTTTTTGCATTGATATCAAACATTGACAGCACGGTTGGCGCAGTGGTTAAGCGATTGTCTGCTACGCTGCGTGTCGCGGGTTCGATTCCCGCACGGAACAAATATTTGTATGATCTACAAGTAGTTGTTTCGGGTCTGGCTGTTTGTGTATGTGAGTTTAAATGCTTGTAAACGACCTAATACACGACGACAAATGTAATGTTTGTATTGTTACAAACATTACATTTGTAATTTATGTATATAATATGATAATTGATGTAAATATATTTAAAAATGTATTTTTATAGATTTTTTTATTTTGGGGTTTTGTCGGTTAGCGATCACATCGCCCATTGCAAAAAAAAACACAAAATTGTTGACTACTACCTACCTTATAAAGTTGCTCTAGCTTGTACAATTGTTTTGCCTTATCGGACACTGGAAATGCAAGGATGGTATTACAAAAGCCAATACCATACCTTTTACAATTACATCGTCCTAAAACATTCATTCTACTATTTTCATTCCGGACACACTCCATCTGAATATGAAACACATCATCAACCACACCACAGACATCACAATTTGGAGACAAAGATTTCTTCATTAAATAATAAAACGTTTAAAAATGATATAAAAACCTTGGTACTGAAAAGCATATTACTCTCTCTGTCACTGAATATTTACAGGATAAACTCATATAATGTTAATCCATACGATATTTTAAATAATGTATTATATTATTAAATTTTAGTCTCTTAGATGCGGTCTGTGTATTTGTAAATTTTCATGCCTTTTTTTATGGTAGGATAAGGCTAATGGACACTATTGTTTGTATAAGACCTTCTTTTTTGTACCCATATTCGCAAATTAATAAATGATTATGATTATTCTCTTCTTTGCTTGTTGCAAAAATATTCTAATTTGTGTTTTCTTTCAGAAACCGTTGATAAAGACTTACATACAAAAAAAAGTTACAAAAAGTTTAACCAACAATTTTTTTTTACTGAAAGGCGAATTAGAAATCTTTGTATTCTATGCTCCTAATTAATGCAGGTATATATACTTAAATTTCTTATTGGCGATGCTAAACATACTCTCCTCCTTTTTGCGTCGGTTCAAAAGATTAAGTATTTAGGTAACGTTTGGGTTTTTTCTGTTGCCCATGTTAAACTTAAAAGCCAACGCAGACCAACGGCTTATCAACCATAAACAATAACCTCTATCTCTAGAGATTACCTTAGAATTACTTACCGTTGCTTGTGAATATTCTCTCTTGCAATCGCTGTGCCTATTCGTGTACATCTGGTCGTGGATGTTCAGTGGTCCGAAATAGCCGACTTATATTTAACATCGATCTATTATTGTGCCCCTGCCGAGCTAATTGCAAGCCGTAGTAACGGATTTACAACATCTAGTAAGTGCTAAAGGTACAAACCAAAACGATTAGTTTTAAATTTTTCTAATGTTAGGTAGGTACTTTAAGACTAACTGTGTAAATGTTAAATGATTTTATTTCTGTAAGTAGGTTTGTACAAACACTTTTACACGTCAATCATAATCTAAAGCTAGATGAGGTCGGCGTTTCCTATCGGACTACTCTGAGAAGAAATACCGAAACAAACTCAGAGGTCTCTTTTAAAGTCCAGACATAATCTTGGTCAGATCATGTGAAGACCATGTAGATCAGAGTCTGAAATGGTCTTTTGAGGAAAAACCACACAGATTGAGTTGACCTGTCCAGTCAGTGCACGCAATGTGTCAAAATGTGTGGTATTTACAGGGTTATTGGTAAAACACCATCAACCTCTTAAGGGGTCATTGTACTCATCATTATGGTATCTTTTACTATGGGACCAAATTAATATGAAATCGCGAAAAAAAAAAAACAGCTGGACCCTACGTTTTGACGAGTTCTGCAAACATAATGTAGGAAACAGCAGATTTTTTTTTCATACAAAAAAGATAATTAGCTCTAATAATTAAGAAGAACGTTGAAATAATAATAATATCAAATATTCTATGGGAACAAAAAACTGGTTTACAAATTATTTGTGTTCGTTAACAGCTACATTAGTTTAAAAACTGTGTTGCAGCCATTAGCGCCCAACTCCGAGAGAGGAGACGTCGGCGTTCCAGCATTAATATATAATAGGTATTAGAGCAATAAATTAAAAATAAATTAAATTAATTAAACATTCAAAATAATTTAGGCTAGGATGATCTAGTTCTCTAGTGTGATATGTGTATGTATGTATATATATGTAGGTATGTATGTCTATGGGGTGTATCTGTATGTGTCCATGCTTGATTATATACTACGGAATATTATTACCACAGACAACGAAAGAAACAAGAATGCCAAGACATATTTAAATCATAGGTATGCATGTGTCACCAGATTTTCAAGTCTTCATAAGTCAGGCTTTGGAGCCATTTGTCTGTGTGAGCGCTCTACACTCCCGTGAGGTAAGTGGGTACATATTTAAAATCTTATTCACTCTGTTGTACAAAACAGGACCAAAGAAGTGATACTGACGTTTCACCAACACAATATTGGCCGGCTCAGTCTGGCACACTATTTCCGCCCTTCGTTTTTTTGAACTGTGATTAGGGTCAAAGGTAAGTTCCGAGTGCTTGTGTAGTATAGTGCTTAGGAAAAATGCGTGCCTGACTGTAGGCACTTTACAGAGAGCATAGAGTTCGATGGTAGGAAAACGAATAGGTTTGTGAGGCATAACCTTAAGAACTGCCCTCTGTGCCCATTCCAGTCTAAGCATTAAACACTTACCAGAGCCACCCCAAACCGCTATACAATAGGTTATGATAGAGTGCGTCAAGGCAGAGTAAACTATTTTCAGAGTACGAAATTCTGCAGAAGATTTTTGAACACAAACATTAATTTCCTGACCCGTGTCACCACCAGTGACCCAATCTGTTCGTTCCACGACATAGTACTATCGATAATAACACCAAGATATTTTATGTTGTTCGCATAATCACATTACAGCTACAGGAAGTGTTAGTTATCAAACAGCAATTGTGTGCAGTTAGGCTGTAGGGTGAAGCCGGTTGGGACGCTATTCTTGGTGCAAACGTGATAAATTTAGTTTTGTCCAGGTCCAAGGTAAGGAGATTGCTAGTTAATCATTTCATAACCACCTGCAAGGCAGATTCCGCGTTGGAACGAGTTTCAAGCCAATCATTGCCATGAACAAGTATTACAGTGTCATCTGCGTACATTATCATTTGAGAGTTTATTAAATACATTTTACAGAGGTAATTTATATAAATTAAAAAAAGGGTTGGTCTAAGGGCACTACCCTGAGGGACTCCGTAACTGAGGACCTCTTCATTACTGGTAAAGTTACATATCTTAACAGCCTGAGAACGGTCACTCAAGTAACTCTTGAAAATATCAAGATACAAGCCTCTAATGCCAATTTGTTGAAGTTTAGTGAGCAAGAGGGGGACAGAGACAGTGTCAAAAGCTTTAGAAAGATCAAGAAAGATCGCAATCGTTTTTAGTCCTTCTTTTAGTTTCTTAGCAATAGTACCAGTTAGCTTCAAAACTGCGTCTTCTGTATTTTTTCCTGATCTAAAACCATATTGATTCGCGGCGAGAATATTTTGTAAATTAAGATAGTTTAAGATTGCTAAGAACTTTTTCAAGGATCTTTGAAAGGGTAGTCAAAACGGATATAGGTCTATAGTTGTTGACACTGCTTCTGTCTCCGCTCTTGTGTATAGGGTGTACAACAGCCTTTTTGAAAACAGTGGGGAAGAGCCCTGACAAGAGAGCAAGGTTATAAACATGGCACACAATTGGGACAAGGATATGCCTAGCAGCCCTAATTAGAACAGCAGATATGCCATCCCAACCCACAGCGCTATCTAGTTTAAGACCCAAAACGATTGGCTCTAACTCTTCAACGTCCGTACTGAAGATGGCCATTGAGCCAGGATTGGCACTCGCATAAGGTTCAGAAGCAGCTTGAGTGTTACCTAACCCAGGCGTACTTTTAGATGCCAAAGTTTTCCCTACATTTGCGAAGAAATGGTTCACTGCATCAAGAGACTGGGAGGGGTCAGCCCTTAAGGATAAAAGTTCACTAGCTGATGATTGGTTATTTTTAAGGTTAGAAATAGATTTAATAAGTTTCCAGGTAGCCTTTGGGTTCTTGCGGTGCCTCTGAAATTCTGCGTATTCGTATTGGCGTTTTAATCTTTTTAGTAGGTTGTAACAGAATTTTTATAGCGACTTAAAATTACTTTTATAGCACTTTAAGAAGTGTGGGCGCGTTCACTGCGGCGGAGAGCCGCCCACTATCTGAACGCGCCCCAAAAGGTGGTAGCCGTAAGGCTGATCCGGGGCTACCGCACGATCTCGGGCGAGGCGGCAAGCCTCCTTGCCGGACTGCCGCCGTGGGATCTGGAGGCGATAGTCCTCGCGCGCCTGTATGAGTGGCGCGCGGAGGCACTACGCCGGGGGGAAACCCCGCTTCCGCGGCAAATCGCGGCGGAGCGGACGGACCTCCGGCGCGATCTCATGGCGGCATGGAAAGAGCGACTGTCGCAACCCAGCGCAGGGCACGCCACGATAGCGGCGGTAAGACCCCTCTTTGAGGAGTGGCTAGAGAGGCGTCACGGCGTCCTCACCTACCGCCTGACGCAGGTCCTCACCGGACACGGAAGTTTCGGGAGGTTCCTGCACATCATCAGGCGGGAGGAAACGCCCGGGTGTCACCACTGCGATGATCGCCCCGAGGACACGGTGGAGCATACGGTGGGGGCCTGCCCTGCATGGGCGGAGCACCGCCGTGTCCTCGTAGAGGCGATCGGCAGCGGCGGCGATCTCTCACGCCCGGCCTTGGTTCAAGCCATGGTCCGGGGCGAGGGGGAGTGGGAGGCAGTCGCCTCCTTCTGCGAAGCAGTCATGCTAGCGAAGGAGGTGGCGGGACGGGAGAGGGAGAGAGTCTCCCGTCCAAGCCGCCGCGGTGGACGCTCCGGGCGTCGGGAGCCGCGTGACGACTCCCGGCCACCGTAGGCGCGGGCCTGCGGGCGGTGAGTAATGGGTAGCTCACCGTCCGATCAGGACCAGGCCCGTGCTGGACGGCGCGTACGTGTTCCACGCGCGCCTCAAAGAGATGTCAGCATCATAGAGGGGGCCCACTAGGGCCCAAGCCTGCCGGGAAAGCGGGATCATCCAAAAGGGGTACCGCTGACCCGGAACATAAAGGGCCAAGGAAGGAACACGGGTGGGTTTTAGTCAGTAAGAGTCTGACACTCCCTTCCGCTCCACCCAGAGCGGGAGGAGTCATTTGATGATTTCCCATCCTCAAAAAAAAAAAAAAAAAAAAAGCACTTTAAGAATATAGTGGTCGGGAGATCTCTTTTAGATTTTCGATACATTTTGTCGCGGTTACGAATACACCTCAAAAGCCCGGGCGTAATCCAGGGTTTAATAATTCGGTTTTTACCAGATATTACAGCAGAGCAAGTATTATTATTAACCACCGTGGAGATTATGGACACTAATTCGGTAGCAGCATTTTTTGCATCATTACTGTCAAGAACACTCGAAAAGTCGGTTCTTTCAAGTTCGACCACGCAAGCACCTACATCAACCCGACGCGATGTTATAACTGATTTTGGGAAATTAATTTTATGGTTGTAGACAACTAATAATGGAGCATGGTCTGTAATAAAAGAGTTCACAACCAGAGCAATAGTAGGCTTGTTGGTTTTAATAATCGCGTGATCTAAGCAACTGTTTTTACGCGTGGCGAAGAGATGACCGGGCAGCATTCCATGCGATGCAACTAAGTACGGATATTTATGTATATATAATAAGGATAGGATATATTATTTACTTATATAAGATATCGTTGAAAGAAATAATTTTAAGAACGTTATAGGCCTAGCTTAGCTTAAGATTTGTAGCCCATTTCCTATCTTGTAAAGTACCAGGTAGGTACCTGTTGACAGGCCTGCACTGTCGTCCCATACCTATAAACACTGTAATTTGAAAACATTGTCAAAGCCAAATATTTTTAAAAGAGTAAGTACCTACCCATGGAGTTTTATGTCAGCTCTTCTCCATAGGAAACGACCAATTGGAACCGTGCACCTAGCTGGGTTGTAAGTGGTGGTTTTGATTCGATTTGAATTGAAGAAAAATAAAAACAAATAAGATCTATAATCACGAGCACAAAAACAGAAACAGTCAACCTGCACGTCATGACTGACAAGAAGGCTCCCACTCAGCATGACGCTGTGCTATGGGGGACCCACAGCACAGCGTAGGGATGGGCAAGTGATAAAAATATATCGATATTTATCGTATCGATATTTTTAATCAGTATGGATAATTATCGAGTGAAAAATATCGATATATCGTCAGTTTTCGCATGATTATTCACACGAAAATTGTTAATTGTCTGTTATCTTCAGGATGACCCTGAAGATAACAGACAATTAACAATTTTCGTGTACGTTTACGTCTCACACTGATGCATTTTCGTGCACGCACCGAATAGTCTTACTGTTATATTGCATTTCATAAAGATTGCGGCGGGATTTTTTAAAGTTTAACGATCCGCGAAGAGCATGCAACTAGGAGTATCTAGTAACATTAAACACGAAACCAAGAGTTGCGATAAAAAAATTACCGAAATTGATACGAATTCGATACTCTAAAATAAATATCGATATATCGCGATTAAAAATATTGACGATACATATCGATAATTGTATGGAAAAATATCGATATTTTGATATATCGATATTTTTTGATGTAGGTTCCTATTGATCTATACCTACAGGGTGGCAGGGTCAGCGACGCGCAGCCTGCGTTGTAATTTTCGACTGCTGTTATAAAAAAAATGGTACTTTCATACATTTTGTCCGCGTAGTTATTGCAGTTACCATGGTTTCTGTACGATTTTCTAAACCCCCTACCTAGGTATAAATTTTGGTCGGTTATTTAATAAAAAAATGTTGTTTCATACTTACATGTTGCCGGTTACGTATTGCATTTTTCTATGAAACAGCATTTTTTCTTATAAATAACCGTTTAAAACAGCCTAAAAACAAACAGTTGAATTTAGAACAACCGCCACCATTTTTGAAAGACGGTCACATAATTGGATGGTTCAAAAACCATGCGCTGCCACAAAATGATCGATTTCTGTAACTTTAATCTATATAAAATGCAATAACAAAGGTGTAATTTATTCGGACACGCACCCACTGTATCAGACAAGCAATTTTGTCCAAATTTATGTAATCTCGCGACCTTGGCGTCTCCCCTACGAATTATGAACTGGTGGAACAGGGTTGCCCGATGTAAATAATCGCCATGATGTTAATTGCTTTTTTTTTTTGTTACAAAAATACTTATACCTTTAGAAATATCCTAAATGTGGATTACTTAGTAATAGTATGTGCTACAAACCAGAATTCTTTATAGATGGTAACCTTCCTCTCCTCTCTTCTTCTTCTTCTAAATCCTTGTCGGTTTGCCCAGCCGTGCGATGACAGACGAGGCAGGCAGACAGTAACCAGCAAAACTACTCTCTCTAGGTAGTCCTAGATGGACAACAAACTTAAAAACTTTTTACCAAATAAAAACTACCGACTTCGACTACAAAGTGAAAAATTACTACTTATATTTTTTCTAATAAAACGAAACAAGAATCATGTGAATCGGCTCAGTAGGAATCACGGAGAAATCGGTGTACATAAGTACATACTTCTCCTTTTTTACCGGACTACGGCAAACTCAAAAGGAAGGGCATAACCCTTCCTTTTTTAGCAGTCTATGTATATATGTATGTTTTTATTTACGTGTCTTGCTTGCACCGTAGCACCTAAACTACTGAACCGATTTTGATGAATGAAATTTCAATAGATTTGTAATATTGGTTCGGGTGACCTATGCTGTATAAATTCTCCCTAAATTTAATAAGGTGGACCACGTAAGTCTTTATTTTTTTTTTTTGAGTGTGGGAAATCATCAAATAACTTCTCCCGCTCTGGGCAGAGCAGGAGGGCGTGTCAGACTCTTAGTGACTAAAACCCACCCGTGTTCCTTCAGTTACCTGTACCAGGGGCCACGGTATCCCTCTCGGACTTTTCCGCAACCCTAGCAGGCATCGGTCCTAGCAAACCCCGTCATTGGTGCTGACATCTCTTTGAGGCGCGCGTGGAACACAACGTGCCGTCGACCCGGGCCTGGTCCTTATCGAACGGTGAGCTGCCCATTGCTCGCCGTTCGCAAGCCCACGCCTACGGTGGCCGGGAATCGGCCTGCGATTCCCGACGCCCAGGGCGTCTCCTGCGGCGGCTAGGGGCGTGAGGGCGCGAATTTTGCCTCTCCCTCACGCGTTCCGCCTCCTCCTTCGCGAACATTACTGCTTCGCAGAAGGAGGTGACGGCTTCCCAAGCCCTCTCGCTCCGTACCATGGCCTGGACCAGGGCCGGACGCGAGAGATCGCCACCGCCAATCGCCTCCACGAGGACACGGCGGTACTCCGCCTAAGCCGGGCAGACCTCCACCGTATGCTCCACCGTGTCCTCCGGGCGATCCACACAATGGTGACACCCGGGCGTTTCCTCCCGCCTTATCCGGAACAGGAACCTCCCGAAACAACACGTAAGAGTCTGGCCACGAAAAAAATTAATTGAGAGAGTCATGACATGTTCGGTATCAAAAGAAAGTTCTTGGCGAGCACATTACAAATATGTTTATATAACATATTATCCAAGTAAAAAAAAAAACAAAACAAGCAATTTTTCTTTAGTCTAAAAGTGAGGCTGCGCTACGTACGGCGGCGGCGGCGCGGGTGCGGCGGGGGCTAAAAGCACGATTATAATGATTTTGGTCAATAGTAAATAGGTTAATTACTGACCTATGGTATCAAGCGTTAAAACGAAAAATATTAAAAAAAAAACAAACCAAACCAAACTTTTCTGTAAAATATTACTAAGTTTTTTGAGAAATAAATTATACTTAAGACAGGTACAAAAATGATCACGGTGAAGCCGTGGTCGTATGCCTTTATAATTTTGTAGGTGTTCCTGGCACCCACATGGGCCACATGGTCTACAGGGATGCAACTACAGCTTTACCTTGACAATTTTTGTACCTATCTATCGATTTCTGTCTGAAATATTTTCTTCTTTCGTACTTTTTAGATCACTTTTATTTTTCCGTTTTGTCAAAAAAAAAAACGTTTCAAAAGGATGACTAGATGAGAAATGACAAAAGTAGAATCTCTTTGCATACATACATTTTCATTACGTGCTAAAGTCCTTTATATATACATGGCAGTATAAAAAACAAACAACATAAAAACCGTGAAATGGTTAGCTAACTGTTTTGTTTCCACTTTAGATAAACTACGTGACTTGCCCGTTCCGAAGCATTTAAAAACCTTTTAAAGCAATTTGTAAGTAGGTAAGTTTATGGTATAATGACCATTAAACATTTCTTTTCTGCTTTCCTGTTGACAGCTATGCGGACAAATTGTTTGATACCCTAAGATTCTTTTCCCTCTTTTTTTTTAATAAACAGACCCAGACATTTGACTGACCGGTTGGTGCAGTTGGTAGGTAGCGACCCTGCCTTCTGAGCCGCTGGTCCCGGGTTCGATCCCCGGACAAGTCAAACATTTGTGTGCATGAACACGTCTGTTTGACCTGTGTCTGGGTGTGTATATGTATATCAGTCATCAGGTTACCGTAGTACAGGCTCTGCCTAGTTCGGGACCTGAAGACCTTGTGAAAGAAGAAAAAAAGAAAGAAAAAATGTTTATTCTGCACAAACAAAACGCACATTACAAATAAAAAAAATAATAAAAAAAAGACAAGTATACACATCCAACGTTATCAAAAGCCTCATATTCAAGCATACCGTAGACAGAGAATGCTAGCATTCTCTGTCTATTATACGAAGCATACCTCTTAGTCTTTAGTCATTGAAGCATACATATTGCCGACAATTTTGTCCATTGCTTGATGTGTCAGTGCCAGAGACCAAAGACAAGACACCTTAGTTGTGTGGATGTTGTCTCATGTCTCTCTCATGTCACTTATTAGAACAGATTAACGTTTCACGAGGAAAGTACCTACCTATTTACTTGGTATTGACTCCTAAATTCCTAGGACCAGACCTTGGAATCTGCATGGGTTCTGCCTATACATTCGTTTTTTCTCAGTGAATTCTGTCTTGGGAAATTCTCATTATTAAAAAGTTACCTAGCTACTTATACAATACAAAACAACGACGTAAGTTTAATCATTTTAGCGTGTGTAACAGGCACAGTGTGCTGTCATAGTTGGCCACTATTTGAGGGGAAAAGGCGACTGTTTAATTTATTAACAGACGTTAACGGTATTTTCAAAAAAAAATCCTCTAGACTTACGAACAATAAAACATCAGTAATGACCTAACCAATATTAGTACTTAATACATAATATTATAAATGCGAAAGTGAATTTGCTTGTTTGTTTGTTACGCTCTCACGCTAAAACGGCTGAACGAATTTGGATGAAATTTGGCACATAGGTAGACCATGATCTGGGTTAGGTTAGCTGGATACTATTTATATCTCGGTAGTAAGTTTCCATGGGATAGTTTTCGACCTCCACGCAGGCGAAGCCGCGACCAAAAGATAGTAAGTAAAGCATGAACCGAACCCAGGACTTCACATTAAACTGCCGCGCCTGTGACAAATGGACTCGAAATATACGATAACTCTTCATTTTATTTAATCTCTTTAAGTACTTAGATAAAATCAATTGTCAAAAATGTTTGTCCGCGTATCACTTCAAAGCGGCTGCACATATTTGGCTAATTCTTTTTTGTTATGTTTGTAATTGTCAGGTTTGTAGAAAATCGGAAATTTGGATGCTATTTTTGTATGAAATTCATCCCGGGCGACGCCGGGCACAAACAGCTTGTTTGAAATTAAATATAATGTAGGTACGTAGTACCAACTGCCAGCCCTATTTCCACCCTCGCAATAATGCAATGTCGACCCTAACCCCACTGCCCTTGCCCCTGCATTGCGAACTGAACTTATATCTGTAGAATCTGTAATATTTATTTTAATTGCTCTAAATAAACAGCTGTATTTTTTTATATGCATACCTACCTACAGTTGTTTGGTTAGTAAGTAGTATTCTAATTTGTTATCTGATAGCCTGATCCTGACCCCGGCCCGAAGAAAATTGTAAAAGTTTAACATTAGATATAGGTACTGTAGGCAACGAAAGCTCTTCAAGGAAAGGAGGCACATTTATAAAACAAAACAGGTTTTTTAATATAGATAAAAAATCATAAATCGGAGCTGATAGCTGCGGCTGTGATTAGTACCTATAAAAACAAAATCTAAAAATATTATAATTGTTGATCAGAATTTACAGCATTGCCACCTAGGGTCGAGTAGCAAAACTATTAAGAGGGCAGTTTATTTTTCTCTGAGTTGTAATAGCGCCATCTGATGGCTAAAAGATATGAAATATAACTCAAGATGGTTCATTCATTGTTGCTGCGTTGGAAACAAAAATAAACCGCAACTTATATGTTTAGTCAAGTACGTTAGACCCTATAGCAAAGATCTAGATCTGAATCGAACACAAAAAAATATAAAAAAAGATCCGACGAATTGAAAACCTCCTCCTTTTTTTAAGTCGGTTAATTAAAAAATACTTTTGGTAAAGACCGCGATATTCATTAGATCTAGATATGTAGGTACACACGGCTACACATCAAGCTACACATTTTCAGTTTACACTGACCTCTCATTGTAAGGAAATCCTATACAATTCGAGAATAGCTTAAACTGGAAATTATAGCTTGATCGGTAGCCGTGCGTACATGCGACTGCGTGATATTTTTAGTTCTGTCACGAATATTATAATAATCCTTTATTTCAGGCAACTAAGGCCCATAAAACACAATACATATATAACCATATAACAATAACTATAAACTAATACATATCTAAAAGTAAAGACTACTGTACATGAGTGTTTTTACGATCACAACTTCCAAGATAGGTCTTTGGTTTCGTATGAGAATTTAGGTACTTTGTTTTATAATTCTTTTTAAATTTTTTGTTTTATTTTATATTTTTGTCTGTATTTTTTTTAACTTTAGAGGCAACTATAATTTGTGGAAGTTCTTACCTATAAAAATATTAGAATTATAAACAGTTTTAAATAACTTTCTGAACTAAATGACAAAGTAATAGTTGAAAATTAAACTATTGATTGTCATGAATCATCGACATGCTCCAAAATAAAAGTAAAATTTACGCTGAGCCGGAGTGTTGTCCAAGAATATTGTGTTTGTGAATTGTGACTTCATGACTTGTGTTAGTAAATTATAAGTCAATGGTTAATAATTTATACTCTTTGACTTGTGTTGGTGTTGCTTTAGTCATTGGTGTTGACCAATCATTGTGAATCATCTATATAGTCTGTGTTGTGAATAAGTCAATGATGTTGTGCAATCAAGGCATTCTATTCTATTATCTTATCTGTGCTAACAGTACCATAAGCAAAAAATGTATATAAGTGCGCGGAGTGCGCCAGTGCCACTAGAACGAATGATTATAAATATCGAAACTGCATTTAAAATTCTCAATTCCTTCACCACTAGCAAAGTGCAAAACCGTGAAATATCGAAAAATATTTAAATTAACATTTAACTTTTTTTAGTGTGAACAGAACTTGTTTATATATTTTTTTAAATATTATTTGTTAATGGCAATATAAGTTGTCTATGGACTGACTTTCATTTTGACGGCTGCCTGCCACATCCGGCCCTCGAACGAAAGGGTCCTTTTTCAAGCGTACGCCATTGCTGGCGTATGGTAGTTTATTTTATTGAACGAAAAATCTAAAACCATCCAATATGGTGAGTATTTAACATCATAATTATGGGCCGAAAAGTGTTCCCGTGTATCCGTGCTAACGTTTCGTGTTCATATTTTACGGCTTTCGATTTTATAATGGAAATAAAGTATAACATTCTTTACGACGGCCGTCTTTGTAATCGGTGACGTTTCCAAGTGTTGCGGAAATTAATCGGTGTCGGTATAGACTCGCGGCAAATCAGCTAGAATAGCATATCGTTAGTGGATACGAAACCGAAGTTTAGTAAACCGTCTGAAAATGAAACGTGCGTGTATCAAGTGTTCCATCTGTGTTGTGATGTTGGATATGTTGACGAACTGTTTTCTGGTTTGCGCAGGTGAATTTCACCGTAGACGAGATCCGGCAGATGATGGACAAAAAGCGGAATATCCGCAACATGTCCGTCATCGCTCACGTCGACCACGGCAAGTCCACACTGACGGACTCCCTGGTCTCAAAGGCCGGTATCATCGCTGGCGCCCGCGCTGGTGAGACGCGGTTCACGGACACGCGCAAGGACGAGCAAGACAGATGTATCACCATCAAGTCAACGTGAGTACTTGCGTCACCACATGGTGCAACTGACAGCCTTTTGTTTGCTTGACATGGTGGCCGCTGAGCCGGCATTAATGTACCATTGAACTTGACTCTTGAAATTGTTGTCGATTTCGCAATTTAAGGTTATGCTCGCAGTGTAGTCATGGTTGATAATTTGACATTCTGCAAACTTGCCAAAGTATAGCAAATAATTTAATCGAGCATAGAAACCACTTGTAGCTTCTGTTCTAATCTTAATCTGAAGTTTCCTTTGTCCTATTAATTGTTGTGTCAACAAAGTATTTACATGACACCAGCTAAAAAAAACAGCTGTTCATAAAATTTTCACCCAATAATTGAACAGTAAGATATTCTACTAGTAATGCTGAAATTGCTGACAGCAACAATATGAATTAGTCGATTTCACAGCAACCAAACAATGTTGTGCAATATGATTTAAGTAAATGCATCTCCCAATGGTAAATAAAATCTACATGATGAATGTTCTTACCATTTAAAACTGAAAATAATGTAGAACTTACAGAACGGCCATCTGACAGCCTTAACACATTTATTACACAATGTAGGCAACAATGACCGCGCTAAACATTGAAAATTCTTTCCCAGTGCAATCTCTATGTACTTCGAGCTCGAAGAGAAAGATTTAGTCTTCATCACCAATGCTGACCAGCGTGAGAAGAGTGAGAAGGGTTTCTTGATAAACCTGATCGACTCACCTGGACACGTTGACTTCTCGTCTGAAGTGACTGCAGCGCTCCGTGTTACTGATGGTGCCCTCGTCGTCGTCGATTGTGTCTCTGGTATGTTATAATATTTTTACGTAAATTCAGCCCTTAAAGTCAAATATTTTTCTCTAGTTGATGGAAATTACTAACATTGGTCCCATTTTGTTAATTTTGATACTTTCAAAATAGTCTTTCATAGAGATTTCTTCAGTGCATAAACAAGTATAATATAAAAAGATTGTAACAAAATTGCATTGAAAGAGTAAAAAGAGTTTCAGGCACTTCAACATTACATAACTTGTGTCAACAAGGGTGCCTGGCAGTGCATTAGGTACTTAGTTATTGACAACCAATTTGAATTAGCTTGCATACCAGAATACTAAAAGATTATAACAGTTCCAAATGACTAGCAATTTCTAGGATAGGTAAGTGATAATTACAAAGTAATGCATATTGTCATTGAATGACATTAAGTTTTACCAATAACAGATAAGACTAGACATTTTGTTGATAAGATTTCAAATTAAAACATATTCTCGATAATATGTCATGAAGTTTTTTTTTAAATACTCATCTTTAAAAGATCCACATGTCACAAACAAAGAAACAGAAACAACTACTACTTATAAACATAACATCATGTTTGTAGATCAACCTGATAGGGCTATGTATGGCTAGATTATTAAGTAAAGTATTTTGCACAATAAACCATTTAATCCGAAAAAGCACTAAAAACCAGTAACAGAAAAAAAACATGATGAATGTTCTTACCATTTAAAACTGAAAAATCAATGAAGATCTTTCAGAACGGCCATCTGACACCCCCTTAATACATTATTATAAAATGTACCCAGCAATGACTGTCACATTAAACATGTTCCCTTTCCTTAGGTGTGTGTGTACAAACCGAGACTGTACTGCGTCAGGCTATTGCCGAGCGCATCAAGCCCATTCTGTTCATGAACAAGATGGACCGTGCTCTTCTGGAGCTGCAATTAGAAGCTGAGGAGCTTTACCAGACCTTCCAGCGTATTGTTGAAAACGTCAACGTCATCATTGCCACCTACAACGATGATGGTGGTCCCATGGGTGAGTTTAGCTGATAATTATAGTATTATAACAGTACAGATATGATTAGTTGTACCAATCTTGCTGACTGGCTGTTTTTTTTTTAATCTAGGAATGATTCATGAGCTGTCTGCATAATGACAGTGTAAAAAAATTCTTGATCATGTTTGGTTTGAATTAAGCATGTTTTGTAGCCAACACTGATGACTTTGAGTATGACACTGGAGTATTAATTTCCTTGTGATCTGTGAAGGATTGCTGTAACAGTGTTGCATAAAGAGATTTACTGACTGATCTGGGTCATTATTCTAGATGTTAAAGATTCTTGAGAGTAGACTGTTATCAAGCAGTTTACAAAGCTGCTATTTTGTAGTTTATATGTTTACATGTTACTTCACATCTACACATGTGTACTTTATACACATGGCCTCCATGCATTGAAAGAGTAGGAACATACTGATAAAGGATTGCAGGAAAAACTAAAAAAACAAACAAACAATTCCAACATTTTGTGTTTCGCGTTAGTTTCCGTTTTCGCGAAGACTGTTTACATGATGAACTGCGTCAAATTTGTATGGTCATTTTAATCCAGACCGCGCACGTCATTTCTATGCAACCTTACTGGGTGGGATTGAATCAATAATGTATTTCAATCTAGTCCACTGACGTGTTTCACCAACCAACTGCCCACGCAATGTTCCCCTTCGACGACGTCATAGCACTGTCCAATTTGCGAGAGCCGAGAACCCTAGCCTTGAAAAATAATAGGGGTGGGCGAGGGAACACTTTCAAAAGCGAGTTGTATCATTTGAACGTCGACGAGTTACGTAAAGCTGTCTGAGTAAAGAAATTAAATAAACTTGGGGATGTTAAAATATGGATTCATTTAACACTACTTCTATGTGCCAAACTTGTTATATTCTTGGGTCCAAAAATCTTGGAGAATTGGTCGGACATAACATAAAGTCGGTAAAAAATTGCTGTAATCGTTCTTTGTCGTACTGAATCAGGATGTACGTACCTATATAGACTACCGACTGGTTTTTGACACTGGTGGAGCACCGGCCTCACTCCACTGTCGACGCACGTTCATTGACTACACTTCACGCGATGAACTAGAATCCCGTCTACAATTTTCCCGTTCCACTTTGCTTTTAACAGGCCTAAGAAAAAGAGGTCATTCATGAATTCGACACAAATTTTCAGTCATATTTTTAGACATTTCATTGTTCTAATGTTTTACCGCTATGCAAAAAGCAGTACCGGTAAAACTGGGTGAATAGGGATGCAGGGGTGAATCGGGACGATACTTTAAAATTGATTTTAACGTTGAAATAATATAGTTGTTGCCAATAAGGGCACTTTATCGTTAATTGTATTTAAATACAAGTCATTTTTGGCAACAAACTATATTATTTCAATGTTAACATCCCTTTTAAAGTTTCGTCCTGATTCACCCCGTTTTACGGTGGTGGATTACATTTTGTTGGTTACCACTAACCGAAGCCCTGAGCCCCCCAAAAATCAAGAATTCTGCGGAATCATTATTGAACAATAGAAGTACATTCCTACTCACGTTTGAACACAGAACTTAAACGTCACGTTATCACGAAGTGTGTTTGGTACATGTGAGTCGCGCAATCCGAATTGATAAAGCGACAATCCGCGCCAAGGTCGCCCAATGTGTTCTCTTACAACAATGTAGTGTCATTATCACATTTCTGAACATCCGTTACGCTTGATAACAATTTAGTTTCGATGAACTTGGCGATTGATTAAGATTTCAAATGTTTCGAATTCTAGAAAGTAAAATAATGACTTTCTAAAATATTGCTGTCGTGCAGCAGTAGTCGTTTTGAGGGCTGTCTTTTAACTTTTGACCTTCCAAAAGTGCTGACTCAGTGTTGAATAAAAGTGATTCGTATTCTTTAAAAAAAAAAAACTTCTATTGTAATTATTGGCCAGGCCCATTCTACTGCTATAAAGTTTATATTACATAGGTCAATGATCTCAAGGTTATGGGCATTGGCCTCACCAAGATCGATAATTATTTGATTAATACATCGTCAATTTCGTCTGAATCATAAAGAATGAATTGTTTGTTTTCTTTAAAAAATGTCGTGTCCATAGAAAGTAGTTCAATAGACTACAATACAGTTTCAAGAGTGCTATAAAATAATTTAGCAGTACATTAGTAGTTCAACGCGTTTTTTACCCTTAGACGCTGTATAAAAATTGTTATAATAAAAAGAAAAAAACTACGTGACGACTTGAGAGTGAGACTCTCTTCATTTTTTCGGGGTTAAAAATGGTCATGTCTGCAAAGGTCCTGGTATCAGACCCGAAAAGTGGCCTTGCAGTATGCAAGCGAGCTTGCAGATTTGGTGATATAGCGACTTTTACATTCAGTAAATTAGAGCTCTATTTTATCGGTTTTCTTTGAAACATTCGTCCCATTGATACTGGGTTAAGCATTTAATGCTATACACCAGCGGCAGACCGGGACGAACATTAAATCTCAACCTGGATTGGTGGATTGATCACTGTTGACTCTTCACAACGGTTGTTGAGATACATTTCAAAATTATACGAATTATTATTCGTATAATTTAAATTTTTTTATTTTTATTTAGAGTACAATTTTCGGTACACAAAGTAGTGGTATTTATTAATACCACTACTTTGTGTACCGAAAATAATTCTATCTTCAACACAACACATCTTTGAAAACATGCGTTCTATTCTTCAACACAACGACCAGCTGAATACAGGCGTCTCAAAAGATCGCTACACGAAGTCTGACATAAAAATGCCACAATCAGCAGGATTGGTAAATAGATCAGTGTTTAACTCTATACCTGTTCCCTCTTCAAAATTTCGATATACCCAACGCTCGTTCCTATTAACAGGTGAGGTCCGTGTGGACCCCAGCAAGGGTTCTGTGGGTTTCGGATCCGGTCTCCACGGCTGGGCCTTCACCCTCAAGCAGTTCTCCGAGATGTACGCTGACAAGTTCAAGATCGACCTTGTCAAGCTTATGAACAGGTACGTCACCTTTTACTTTTTCAGGGGTGCGTGACGTTAAATAGCCAGCCTTCGTCAAGTTATCTTTACGAAGGCTGGCTAAAAAGAAAAAAAGTAAGAATGAACGGTATGCGAAAACGAAGTTATAACGTGGGTAGAAGCAAGTTCGAATATATATTTTGCCGCACGACTGCCGAAGGAACCCGAAAAAGTTTGTAACACGCCTCATATTTTTAGAATAGCTGGATGGAGCAGAAACGGTGTCGAAGAAAGGCACGATGTACTTTGTTCAAAGGATGATCTAAAGCAATAAAGCGTTTTTCGCACACTTTGTTTTCCGTTCAATCTGAATTTTTTACTCTGTTATTTATTATTATCATGATTTGAAGATGGCCATCGGTGTGTTAATGTCGTAATTTTGAGGTTATGTTTGAACACGTGTTCATGTGGCACGAAGTTTTAGTTAGGTAGAAATGAGGAAGGCCGCCCATTGTATATTTTGTAGTGTTTGAGATATTTTTTGTTACGTAGTTTTGTGGTGTACAACTAGGTAACCTCTAGATAAAAAATAAACAAAATTAAAGTTAAACCAAAATTTGTTTACGAAAATTGAGTTTCTCTAAAAATTACTAGGTAAAAATGCATTGTAATATTTAAATAGTAATTCTTTGTGTTGTAACATTTCATTTCGTCGTTCGCGAACTTTCTAATATTCTATTAACCGCAAGTAAGGTCCCAAATGCAGCATTGCAGATGCACTTAATGACGTGTCGCGCGCATTGATTCGTACACGCGACCTCGTTTACAGCTTAGCCTCACTGACAAGAAATTGATGGTCTTCAGATAGAACTTATTTGGTCTTGTAGATCCCACGATAATGATAAGCTAGTGATTTTTGTCGAACGTTAGCTTCGAAAGTCTAATTAAAACCACGTTGGCTTGTAAACTTACGGTGTTTTAATCATATCTTGAGGCGCAAAATTCGTAGCCAAATTTTGGGATATTTCTTTTTAGATTCGCCATCGACACGCTAAGAAAAATGCGACAGGTCTACATCGGATATGTGATGATTGCGCAGTCGATCGCGTACCTAGTACCTACTCATTCATGACCATCAGTCAACAATAGCACTAGATTAAGGATTAGGTACAAAAACACATCGCTCAAGTGGACTCGATTGCATATAACAACAACAACAATAGTATGCAAGCGAGCTTGCAGATTTTGGTGATATAGCGACTTTGACATTCAGTAAATTAGAGCACTTTTTATCGGTTTTCTTTGAAACATTCGTCCCATTGATACTGGGTTAAGCATTTAATGCCATACACCAGCGGCAGACCGGGACGAACATTAAATCTCGACTGGAAGTGGTGACTAGCTTACTGTGGGCAATTTACTACGGTTGTTGAGATACATCTTGTTGCTAAACGATTAACGCGGTGACGTAATCGTACTCGTTGGTACTTAAAAAACTTGTAGTGTGGTTTCGAGAATCGAGATGGATTTGTAAATTAAAAGTACCTACACAAGATTATTATAGATAATAACGTTAGCTAGCGGAAATGTATATAGCCGCAACTAATTACTATTTATAGAATTCTATTCATCATGTATGAAGCATTTTGTTTATAATATTATGGATAATGAGATTGCTGATTACTTGAGAGTTCACTTAGTGAATGAATACGCACTGGATTAGAGTTTAAATCTTGAATGATTTTAGGTCTGCACGACATTAGAAGACTGCATTGTCGTGTTCTCATCAATTTATTGGCTGGCCAACATTATTTACCCCAACCTTTCCCTCAGGCTGTGGGGAGAGAACTTCTTCAACGCCAAGACAAAGAAGTGGGCCAAACAGAAGGACAATGATAACAAGCGTTCCTTCTGCATGTACGTGTTGGACCCCATCTACAAGGTGTTCGACGCCATCATGAACTTCAAGAAAGAGGAGATCGACGGTCTGCTCACCAAGATCGGAGTCACCATCAAGCACGAAGATGCTGACAAGGATGGCAAGGCCCTGCTTAAGGTAAGAAACTTCTTACTCATCGCCACTAACTCTTACTTTAGCATTACATAGTCTATATTGAATTTACCAGACTTCCAAAAAGGAGGGGGTTGTGCATTCGGGTAGTGTTTTTTTGTGTGGCCATTTATAATAAAAAGGTCCTAAAATGTTTTGATTGCAATGGAATTCTGAGGTTCTAAATTTAAGTTTAGCTTCTTGAGACTTCAGGTGAACTCGCACGCGATTATTGATTTGGATTAAAAAACAGGGACTTTTTAAAATATTATAATACTATATCATCATCACCACATTTGAGTTTCATTTGTGTTTATGTCAATCAACATAATACCTGAATGAATAGCCTTTTGTTTGATGGAAATGATAATACGAATGTTTCCCAAACATCCAACTCATCTTAAAAAGTCTATTGTCTTATAGAGGTATGAGGAATAAGGTGTAAAGTTCACAAATCCTCTATAGGGAAGGGAAGATCCTCCGACCAGACGGGTGTTGTCTGGTGGGCAACTGCCCGACGATTGGTGTCGGGGCGTTGTATATAATGCTAGTTGCGCAGTAAACTCTGCTTGCGTGATGCAGGATTTTGCGTGACAGTATGACGCGTAGTTCGCATGTAGCGTTGTAGATGCCACCACAGTCTAAAGAAGCCTTAAATTACTTCCTAAGAATATGCTGTAATTACTATATAAAAGTCGTGTTATTTCAATTGAGTCCCAAGTGTTGCCAGTTACTTACAATAAGCATCTGGGTGTCAAAGAGGACTAACAGTATATTTCATACCGGAATTGGTTGTAAGATTCCATAGCCTGCAACCCCATAAATGTATGAGACAGTTACCACATCAAATACATAGATGATGTACAACAATGTTATTATAGCAAGCAGTAAGACACATGGAGTGATTTATTGTGAACTTTTAAAAAATCGTTTAAATTACTATTAATTCATTGACAATTGGTGTTAAAATTCATGTTAACAGGTATTAAAAAAAAAACTAATATAATATTTGCTTATTTTAATTGAAATGAATGTGGATTGTCCTGAGTAAATAAATTAAGTGAAAATTTAATTTACCACTAAACTTTTGTCTGTATTGTCCAGGTGGTGATGCGTAGCTGGCTGCCAGCCGGCGAGGCTCTCCTGCAGATGATTGCCATCCACCTGCCCTCCCCTGTGGTCGCGCAGAAGTACCGTATGGAGATGTTGTACGAGGGACCACATGACGACGAGGCCGCTCTCGGCATCAAGGTAAATTACCAACTAAGTTGTACTGTATTCACATAGGGTTAATAAAAAAATACTGACAAGATCTTAGCATAAATTATTTATCTTTTTTTTTGTATTTTTATAGGTATAAAGTTGTAGTAAGGGTATGTCTGCGTAAGCTCACTCCATCGTCGATTCTATCTCTGTCGCCACTGACCTAGACTAGAGTCAAGATCTAAACAATAAAAAAAAATAAAGTAAAATCTTTGGCTGTACTGTTTGTATCTAGGCTGGTTTTGATACCAAATAATGACATTTGAAAAAGTAAAACCGATTCCCCGCAATTCTTCAATTGTTTTTCTGTTCGCCAAAATGAGTGAATCTAACAAAGGAATTCGACACATTTAAGAGTTTTATTACAAAAACAGGGAAAAATTCAACACAAGGCGCGGAAAAAATTGTGACATGACAGTACGAGTAGCAAATAGTTGGTTCAAGCGTTGTCAGCCAGGGAATTTTGATTTCAAAAGATGCAGCTCACTCTGTTCGCCCTGTTACGGATAAGTCCTTACCATTTTTGGGAGTTATTAGTAGTTCCAATATAGCTGAAGAGTTAGGGGTAGATCACAAAACAGTTGAGACCTCTTTGAAACAACAGTCTGGGTATACAAAAAAAGCTTGATATTTGGGTGCCACATGAGCTTGTTAGTCTTGAATTTGTATATAAAATATGAAAGAACTTTTTCCCCAACCTAAAATCCAACAATATTTGACCAATCACCATGGAAGTTGATATAGTATGTTTTTTTCCATGGAGAAGGATTATATACCTATAAGTGTTTTGAATTCGGACCTATAAGCGGGCAAAAGCTTGTTCTATAATTATACTTTACTATATTTTTAAAACATCTACTCCTTTACTTGCAATGACACTAACCGTTTCTCCCCATTGTACAGACCTGCGACCCCGAGGCGCCCCTCATGATGTACGTGAGCAAGATGGTGCCGACCTCCGACAAGGGTCGTTTCTACGCCTTTGGACGTGTGTTCTCAGGCAAGGTCATCACCGGACAGAAGGCCCGCATCATGGGACCCAACTTCACGCCCGGCAAGAAAGAGGTAAGGCAGTATTCAGAGATGTAAAGGTCAACTAGAGCAGTCTGAAAGTATAGAATTTGTATGTTAAGATAGTGTCTTCAGTCATGACGAGAAAAGTCGTTTTCTGGAGAAGAAAAAATGCTGTTTAAATTTTTTTTTATTTCATTGGAAACTGGGGGCATGTCTTTAGTACTGGAATTCAAAACATTGATTGACAATATTAGTGGCGAGTGCTCTCATCCTTAGTAATTCCATACTAACCTTAAAAATGGTTTCCGTAGGATGTGTACGAGAAGACCATCCAGCGTACCATCCTCATGATGGGTCGTTACGTAGAGGCCATTGAGGATGTGCCCTGCGGCAACATTTGCGGTCTGGTCGGCGTTGACCAGTTCCTTGTCAAGACCGGAACCATCACCACTTTCAAGAACGCACACAACATGAAGGTAAGCAGAATCATTATATACAAGCCGTGCGCCCGATAGGATTTCCCATCAGCTACAATGTCGAACTTCCACACAACCTTCATTCGCTATTTAACCCATTTAGGGGATGAATTTTCAACAATCCTTCCTAAGTGCTTTTCTGCTTTATAGAAGGTACTCTTATGCAAAATTTCGTGCTTATAGACTCAGCGGTTTAGGTTGTGCATCAGTGAATGAATTTAGAGATGCTGCTGCATAGCTGCATCTGGCCTCTGGTATTGCAAACATCCATTGGCGGTGGTTGCTTGAACATTAGGCAACCAATATAATAAAAACATCTTCTCATTATTATTTACGCATTATAAGCTGCTAGACATTTTACCAAAGTAATTCTTTCAAGGCTTAAAATACTATAACTCTTCACCTCCCCCAGGTCATGAAGTTCAGTGTATCCCCAGTCGTGCGCGTGGCCGTCGAGCCCAAGAACCCCGCTGATTTGCCCAAACTGGTGGAGGGTCTGAAACGTCTGGCCAAGTCCGACCCTATGGTGCAGTGCATCAATGAGGAGTCTGGAGAACACATTGTTGCTGGTGCCGGAGAGCTGCATCTTGAGATATGTCTTAAGGTTTGTAAAGATTGATTATTTTAGTAACAGATGCTTAAAGCTAAGTAAGAGTGGCATACTGTTGTCACAGCAATGCTTTATACAGAATGTATGTTCATTTCGCAGTCATGTTTCCAGTAACACAAAATTGTGTTGTGCAAGCTTTTGTTAGCCATAAATACAGGGCTTTTAATGTACACACAGCAGCAGGTCAAGTTACCACAAACTGCCAAATTTTCTCATTCGTTTTGAATTTAACTTTCAACAATTTAAGGTTTAATATCATTTGAACAAATTTGACAGTTTCGTATAACTTGATGTGCTGGCGAATGTACATCGTCTAAGTAAAAAAAATGGAAATATAATTAAAATAAAAAGAGTCCCAAGTGTTGCCAGTTACTTTCAATAAGCATCTGGGTGTCAAAGAGGACTAACAGTATATTTCATACCGGAATTGGTTGTAAGACTCCATAGCCTGCAACCCCATAAATGTATGACACATTTTCTTTATGAATATATGTTATTGTATTTTAAAAAATACTACAAAATTCAGGAATTGTTTCTGTGTACCAATGTACTATTTTTCTTTATTTACTTAGGACTTAGAAGAGGACCACGCTTGCATTCCAATCAAGAAATCCGACCCCGTGGTGTCGTACCGCGAGACCGTGGCGGAGGAGTCTGACCAGATGTGTCTGTCCAAGTCGCCCAACAAGCACAACCGTCTGTTCATGAGGGCGCAACCCATGCCCGAAGGTCTTCCTGAGGACATTGATGATGTAAGGAAACTACTTCATTATTTAGTTCTAATTAATTTGCTGGATATTGTCATCACAAAATACATCAACTGTCAAGGATTATTTTTGCATCATTTGCCTTTGTTTCAACAAGTACTTAATTACAGCTTTTCAGGTGCAGTTTCTAAATGAATATAATTTTTTTTTAACAAGTAAATAAAGTACATTCCTATACACCGTGCCGCGCCGTAGCGAGTCGGTCGCTTCGCGTAGACTGCTGCGGCGTGCAAACGAAGCATAGTGAAGCGAACCCGCGTCTAAACGTTGCACAGGACCTCTATCTCTATGTCCCAGGACTGCACGCTACGGCGCGGGTGATACATTTACATCACAAAAGTGTAACCAATATTTCTGTCTCTCAGGGCAAAGTGAACCCCCGCGACGACTTTAAGACCCGTGCGCGTTACTTGACCGACAAGTACGAATACGACGTGACTGAGGCGCGTAAGATCTGGTGCTTCGGCCCCGAGGGAACCGGCCCCAACCTCATGGTGGACTGCTCCAAGGGAGTGCAGTACCTCAACGAGATCAAGGACTCTGTGGTCGCCGGCTTCCAGTGGGCCGCCAAGGAGGGAGTCATGGCTGAGGAGAACCTGCGTGGTGTTAGGTTCAACATCTACGATGTCACGCTACACACTGATGCTATCCACAGGTTTGTGATTACTAAATACTATAAGCAACAAAGTTCTTTTGGCGCGTGGCCAAAGTCTGAACTAACGCCGTCATCTTGTTTTGTACATAAAAAATTTGCGACAATTTCACAAGTCTACCAAGAACTTCCCCCCTGTCAATGCAATTCGGGCGCCAAGAGATCCGTGTAGCACTCTATGTATCTAGTTCCTTTGAAAAAGGTGGTATTTGTGTAGTGGCTTGTCCCGGAAGTACCACCACTTACCTGTCATGTAAGTGGTAGTACTTCCAGGACAAGCTTAATGTGTCAAATATTTTTATTTGTAGAACATGGTCAACAATTATTCAGTATGAAAAAAAAAATTATAGTATTAGTGATGCAATCTGTCCATCTATTGACCATCCATCCGCATCTTTTATGTTGTTAGTTTAAGTCATTCTTGGAATGTGCCCCCTGCCTGGCTCATCCACATCTATTATAATACAATTATCGCTGTCTTGCCGTCAACGGCGTATAACGAAAATCTAATTTTGTCCAATGTGTAGGGGTGGCGGTCAAATCATTCCAACGACGAGAAGATGCCTGTACGCGTGTCTGCTGACCGCGCAGCCCAGACTTATGGAGCCTGTGTACCTGTGCGAGATTCAGGTACGTGCTGCCGCCAACCGACATGGAGTGTGCCTGTCTGTAGAACCACTAATCCAGTCTTAGTAATACCAGTCGCAAGAAGTTGTGGAAGTACTGATAAAGTCAGAAAGTAAACTCAACTTTCTAAATTTTTCAAATATTTCTGGAAGTATAGTAATAGTAGAAAATATAATGCAGTGGCTTGACTTACTGACAAGAGTGGATAGCGAGGCTACGATAAATAAGTATTCTATTATATCTATATAAATGTGACAGCAATAGCTATAGTTCATAGGTGTTATCAGCTGCGAATGTTCCCAGCATGACCCCACGTTTTTCCTGAGCGGGCTAGCATTCTACGATAGTTCCGCCTTTCCGAGACGTGGCAGATCAACAGTTTTTTTGTTCAGGCACCGTCACCCATACATACCTTGCCTGAACAGGTGAACTAACACTCCTACAAAATTATAACCTCTTGATTATTGGAATATCCTGAAATACAGAAACATTTCGATAGTAAGCAGTAATCCGATGTTTGCTGCTGACAGCTTGGTCCATGTTTATACAGGGTGTGGCGTAAGTAGTGGTCCACCGTCCAGGATTCGATAAACCAGATAATTAACTGTAACAATTAAAAATTTTAACCATTTTTACCCAAGGGTTCCGAAAATATTTCCTAAATGTCTTTTATTTACGAAATTTCTACCTTTTATTACAAATTTGTTTGTAGTTTCAACAAAAACCATTATTTTTTATTTTGATTTCTGTTAATTACTGCTGAATACTAGAGCTATCATGATATATTATGTTTTTTTATGTAAATTCAGCTCTTTTGAAGGAAAAGTTGGTTCTTCTCTAATTTTAACCCTAATTTTTAACACACCATCACATTCAATAGCGATATTATATTATAATAAATTTGAAAATTAAATCGCAAATTATACACGACATTTCTGAAGCAGAACATCTTACAATTACATTATAATAACATCCATACGTGTAATCCCAACACAGTGCCCTGAGGTAGCCGTCGGAGGCATCTACGGCGTGTTGAACAGGCGTCGTGGCCACGTGTTCGAGGAGTCGCAAGTTATCGGCACGCCCATGTTCGTCGTGAAGGCGTACCTGCCCGTCAACGAGTCGTTCGGCTTCACCGCTGACCTGCGCTCCAACACTGGTGGCCAGGCCTTCCCGCAGTGCGTGTTCGATCACTGGCAGATCCTGCCCGGAGACCCGAGCGAGCCCGGCACCAAGCCCTACGGTGTTGTTCAGGTTTGTACTTGATACTTTGTCTTTAGTGGCTAATATCTTCTTCTTAGTGAGTATGGCAATATAAAGAGTCTGCCCAGAACTTGGTACCTTCAGTAGCATGCATCAGTTCCTGAAACGTGCAGATGACAACAGGTCATGCTATACCTCTCTGCTGACACTTGAATTAAATTTATAAAGGAAGTAAAATGCTTTTCGATTCGTAAGTTATGGGCTGACCCGATATCGACATGCTCAGAAGGAAGTAATCTACTAAAAATACAAATTATTTGTTAAGAGTAAAGTGCTGCTAGCCAAATTCGATCTATTCATAGATAATCTCTTTGGCTAACGGGGCTGTAATTCGCAATATTTAGTCATGACATATCTTAAATGTACCTTCCGGCACACCGTGCCGCGCCGTAGCGAGTCGGTCGCTTGTCGGCCGCTTCGCGCAGACGGCTGCGGCGTGCAAACGAAGCATAGTGAAGCGAGCCCGCGCCTAAACGCTGCACAGGACCTCTATCTCTATGTCCCGGGACTGCATGCTACGGCGCGGGCGATACATTTACGTTGTTGAACCTGCAACAAATGATATTCGTAACGTTTTGTTCTGAAATATAAATCTTTCCTTTTTATCTTTGCAGGAGACAAGGAAAAGGAAAGGACTTAAGGAGGGTCTGCCCGACTTAGCTCAATATCTGGACAAATTGTAAACGTCGTAGCTAATACAATCCATACTGTAATATATGTAACATTATTGAGCGCGCCTCACGCAATATACAAATTTACGTTTTAACATTATGAATAATTTTATTTTGAACATAAAACGGAATGTATCGCCTCAATTAAGTTAAGTGTTAAGCACGACGACGCTGGTCGGAACGTTTGTTACTGAGTGGCAGAATGTTGCTGCCACCACGAGATACTAAATAAACTATTGAAAATAACACAGTCTATTTGATATGAATCGCTATGATGTCGGGAACCATGATTCATTTACTTGTACTGTAATTAATTTTTAAATTATAATTTTTCTATCGTAAACAACCCTAGTGTTTTTATTTGGCTGAAACAGTCATTTCGGAAAAGGTGAGTTGATAAATAATCAAACATTCTGGTGTCTTGCATGTTTTTATGAAATTTGCCAGAATGTATCTTTTATTTTGTAACATATGTTAGTGCAGTAGATAACATCACATTTCGCACAAATCTTAGCATAAATTAATAAGCAATGTTATCACTGTACTTGCAATGTTACACTGTAATGCATGTTTCGTTATAGATTTTGATCATAATATAACTGTACACTTTGATTCACAGGGCAACCGTTTCCTGTGAATACTGCATGACATGACAAAAATGGTAAGACAAGTGTTTAATTTCTTATTATGTCTAACAAATCAGTTTGTATGTAGCTACAGTTCTCCCGACAATATTCATGTTATTTATATTATTCTGAAAAGAAATGGCTCTAAAATATTCAAAGAATCAAATTTTTTATAACTGTTCTCACTCGAATAAATTTTAATGATGATTATCACAGACCTGTACTGAGTAATGAGGAAAAAAAAATATCACTGAAAATATAACCAAAAATGAATTATATTCATGTAGACATGAAATGGTTTCTTATTTGTTATTATTTGTTGCAGGTGTTGAGGAAGCGAGGAGTGAAGACGAATGTTATTCAACAAAAGGTAAATATTATAAAATCTCTAATGTTATGTAGACAGTAACAAAATGTCTAAACTCGTGTTCCATTGTAAAGATCTGATCAATCAATGTTAGGAGAATGTGAGAAGTCGTGCTAATAGTAGCACGTCATTTGATGATAGCAATTAAACCTCCAGTCACCTTCAGCAATTTTTGAAACATTTTATAAGAACTTAGCTTATTTCGGTAGTATTATTATTCTCCTTTAATCATTTAAAAAATAGATTACATTTTAGTTTTTTTTAAATCTATTCAACTGATAAGATAGTTGCGCTAGCCTTTACAGATAATAACTATTAATACTGAACAATGGTGGATGTTTTTATTTATTTAAATAATAATATTATTATTTTATCATAGAATACCTCTAATTCATAATTATTATTATCAATTCTTGGAATTGTATTTCATAATGATGACAACTCTGTTCTAGACGCCCCGTGATGGTTTAACAAGCTCAACAGGCCTGAAAACTTAACCATTGCCTACACAACTCATTACAAAAATCAATAAAAACAAACTAAGATTAAGTATTTTTTGTTACAGATGATGCATGTATCGGTATGATACGCGTGTACTGAAGGACGCTGATTAGTCCCTTATCAGGTAATTAGCAACATTCAATCATCTCATACGATAGTTACACTAACTTTTTTTGATAATAATCTGTAACCTTAATGCTATTTTATTTAATTAAAATAATTTTATTTTCTTTGATGGAATACTTCCTTATTTAAAATAATTATCAATTCTTTGAATTGTATTTTATAATGATGAAAACACTGTTCTAGATGCCCCGTGATGGTTTAACAAGCTCAACAGGCCTGAGATTTAATTTATTTCACTGAAATTCGACTAACCTTTTTGGTCACCGATTTTAACTGTTTTGTTTTTATTACAGATACCTGTTAACGAGTTTGGCTAAGTAGGAAGATGCAAGCTAAATCCAATAGGTGAGAAAAATGGCAAAAAATCTGACTAAGCTATTTATAACTTAGTTTTAACCTAGTTTAGGCTCCAGTCCACTCCATTTATTATAATTCCTGTACTGTTTTTTTCATCAGTGTCAAAAAAAAAAAAAGATTATTATTATTATAACTCGTCGTAAAATTTTCTTAAAATGATGAACCTTCACAGACCTGTTCTGAATTATTTTGAGGTCAACTTATTATCACTTCTGATTAAATTGAACTTTATGCTTTACATTATATTGTGATTGTAAACATGTTCACTAGGTCACGGATTACAATCGTTTGTTTTAATTACAGATGCCTGTTAACGAGTGCGGCTAAAATTGAAGATTTAAGCTATCCAATAGGTGAGAACAATGGCTAAAAATCTGACTAAGCTATTTATAACTCGTAATTTTTTCTTAAAATGATGAACCTTCACAGACCTGTTCTGAATTGTTTTGAGGTCAAACTATTATACTTCTGAATATCTAATAACTTCATTAATTAAATTCTATTGTAATTGTGAACTTGTTCACTAATTTAATTATATCTCTATTTCAGGTACTCTCTACCGGCTACTGTTTTTTCATCAGCATCTTCGAGAACAACTTTTTCAACAATGTCTGAAGATGTTGCCTCAATCGGCCGTCCAGAGCGCTGATCTTCTTCAATCGAGTCTCTGCCTTTCTTGAAAAGACTGCCACTTTTATCATCGATTTTCCAGGGCAAGAGTCTCCCCATAAACAGATATCTTTTCCATCTGAGGCGTTTTTACTTGCTTAGTAAGGAACTTTATCACGACACGAAACTCAATTTTCTCCATAGTCGCTGTTCTCTTCTCGATTTACTGGTTTATCTAGCTAAATCCAAAGGTTAATGAACCGATCCGACCGATATTATAATGTAATGAGTTTGACCTTAAAAGTCATAAAAAATTAAATGCTCATGATATTATTTTAAATTTTATTAGTAGTGTACATAACTAAAACTTAAAATTCTAATGCCTACTTCTTCTAAATATTCGCAAGGCTCCGTTTGTTCTTCAGCTGGTTCATCGTAGGTTTTGTCCAAGACATTCTTGAAATACAAAAGGATATCATCGCCATGGTCACTCTTCCAGTTGTCTCCAAAATGTTTGCACAATAATTTATTGACATCTTCAAGTTTTAACCTGCTAATATTAACTTCGTTTCGTGGGATATCTCTTATATCAAATTCATTCATGGAGATTCGAGATTTCATGACACTTAGAAACACCAGTAAACGCAACTTTAAAATTTACTTCCCCATGCAGTAAAAATCTTTGCGGATTATTTTTTACTCTTTTCAAGTAGAATCTCTTACACTCCGAAAACTTGAAGTGGTATTGTCCTGGAGGTTTCATCACATTTTGCCCGTATGATTTAAAATCTTTGACTTGACAGTCGTATCCTAATTTGATTACACTGCCGTAATTTTCGTAGGTGTTTAAATATTCTGATGGCTGTATAATCACTTCTTTGTTTTTTATTTCCTTCTCAATGTGACCAAAAACACTCTGTCAGCAGGCATGAAGGAGTGGCCTGGGACAGGAAATATCAATTCAACAGTTTTCACTGTTCGGGGTGCACAAGTGGTCAGCCAGTGAGCACACAATGCAATCAAAGTGCTATTCTTATTTTGTGAACCAAAGCCATCAGTCTTATTTTGTCAATATTAGTGAAGTCCATGTGGGTTGTTAGCTGATAAAACACAGCTGAAGCTATCTCGTTTGAAGACTTCGAATGTGTATTCTCCGTCTACGTATGACAGAACACATTTTGTTTAGAAATTTTATTTGTGCCCATTACAATTGTTAAGTTATACATATACAATTGCCGACTATAGTACGCAATTTGATCTGGCACTTTCGGGAGAACTTGATTCTTCTGGCAGTCGAAGGACATCGTTACCATATTTTCCTTCTGTTCTCGTAAATACTCATAGAAGCATTTTGCTTTAAGTTTATGGATTCGCAAATAAGCCATAAGTTTTACTTTTTCAGTCTCAACTTTTTCTTTCTTAATTTTTTCCAATAACTCAGTACATTTACTGCACACATCAACGCGCGGCGCATGGAATCCAATATTGTAGTTTCTGTTAAAGATGTTCCTAAAATAGCATTCCTTGGCCATCAAATTCGTGTCATCTGTTTTTGCTTCTTGGTACAGACGCCAGCAGGTCAAGCTACCCGAAACTGTCAAATTTTCCCAATCAACCTTGAACCTTAATGCTTTAGCGATAAAGTTGAAAATCTATTAAAGAAATTTGACAGATTGTAGTAGCTTGATGTGCTGGCGTCTGTACATGCGCCACATCTTTTTTATATTGAGTTCGGGGGCGATATATTAGAAGTCGGTTGAATTAGCTCTCTTGCTTTTTCTTGTTGCGTTTCCATTGATTTTCGTTGCGAGATCGCTTCCTTGCATTTTGTTCCGGCACTGGAGTAACATTTACTTCCATTTTCACAGTAATACACACAGAAATCGTATAAAACTTACGCACGTAATTAGCATAAAAACACTAGGACGGCCATGATGCCTGCTGTTCGGTGATTGGTCGGAAACGGGACAGTGGCAGTTTTGCATTTTAGCAACTGGATAATGTAGGTTTTGAATCTCACTTGTTATTTTTCCTGTCTTTGTATGTGATAGAGGCGGTTTTGACCGTAACTGAATTTACAGAACCATAGATAATTTGTTTAAGTGTCACCAGACACAAAAAAACATTATTTTTTTAATGGACAGTGACAGGTAAAAAAGTCCATCCCTCCATTCCACGATCTTTTTGACCTCTGCTTGCAGTTCTGGTGAGAACAACTTATCTATTGAGTGTGCGAAAATATTTTAACCAATAAATGATTATTAAAAATTCCAGTCTTTCAATTTCATCATAGAACCCATCTTCAAACCCTTGCTATGTCCACTACAGGCAAACCTACCGAAACCATATTGAATAAAATATTGACCTTCAGAGTGCTCCGTCGGTATTACGCCCGAAACGTACACGATCCTAGCTTGTAAGAAATACTAGCATCGTATATCCCCGGTATTCGAGAGTAGGTACCTAATAGACCCCACGGTTTATTCCCGGTCGTCCCCACTGGGTACGCATGGGATAAAAAAAGTTTCGTTCCTCCCCAGTGAGTGATTACACTGATTACGATGGGAACTTTATTTCCCATTCGGTCCTCTAAGTCAAAATGCAGTAATGGGGATTTCAATAAAAGATTTCACGGATTGTTATGTTTTAATTACGACTTTCTGACCAAGAGTGAACAATTTTTTGAGTAAAAATGGTTTTAAAAGACTGACTCACAGGTAATCAACGATAATAAACAAGTCTTTCCAAAAACCGATTTTGAAGCCACCTAGGTACCTCCATTGAAGAAACTAGTTGAAAGAAATGGTATCGTCTATGAGAATATAATTATTGGCATCTGGTAACTATTAATATCTATTTAATAACTGGTAACCGGTGGTGTCTATGTAGTAAGAAATCCCCAATGACTAAAGAATCTTTAGTCATTGGAAATCCCTTACTTTTATTTTTAGAAAACCTCTGCACTTCAAAGTCAAAGCATTTATTTCAAATAGGCACTTAAAAGGCACTTTTGAACGTCAACATTTACATTTAAATCATTATTTAAATAGAAATACAATATTTTGTTATACATTAATTATATGTGAAGACGATGCACCTATAATAAAAATTACCCTACCACAATAGGTAAAGAGAATTTAATAAACGTAGCAATGATAAATAAGTGATAGATAGGTACATGGTGTTCACTTATTTACAAACATTGTAAAAGTATACGATTTCCCAAATTATGCAAACAAGTAATATGTCAGTGTGTGAGTTAAAGTAGGTAATCACAGAATGTAAATCAATGTTATAAAAATAACTAACTTAACTATACAATTAAAGGAGCAACAAGTTTAATTTTGTCTAGGCCCTAGATTGTCTTATGGAGCTGGACCAGCATGTTTCCAAGCATTCTTATCTTGGATATAATTCTCCAATTTGTAATACGCTTGTTTACACGGTGAACTTTTTATATAAGTTTTAATTTTTTTTTCAATTTGCGTTGACAGCAATCCCACACAATTGAGCCAGTTTTATGTTGCCTTTTTTTGTAATATTGGTGACCCCCATGAAGTAATACAATCCCATGTTTTCTTTTGTTAAACACTAACACTGTCTGACCACTTGAAGTACTCCCTGCATTTGGTTCCGCCATGATCGAATTTTGCCAACTAAAACCCAACAAACTCATTTGCGAGTAACAAGAAGAAGCGTATCAACGACACTTATTGCGGTGCTCTGATTGGCTATTTCAAGGTCATGCATACAATGCACTACGATAAGCCAGGGTGGTGAGGGTGCGTCATTGCATTGTTTGTTACTATAACTATGTACATCTACTTACAATTACCGAGTAGATGATAGTAAGTTGGTCTTAGAGAGCTGTACCGACTACCTCAATAGTGATTCAAATATTTTAATTTGTTGATTACCTGTGATTCAGTCTTTTTAAATTATTTTTAATCAAAAAAATTGTTCACTCTCGGTAAGAAAGTCGTAATTAAAACATTTTAACAAGCTGTGAAATTTTAATGAAATCCACATTACTGCATTTTGATCCTCGGTAGCGGAACGAGTGGGAAATAAAAAGCTCCAATCGTCACCACTGGGGAGGAACGAAACTTTTTTTCCCATTCGTACCCAGTGGGGACGACCGGGAAGAAAGGAAGAAACCCAAACCACTAGTCAAGTAATACGGTGAACGGGCCGCATTTAAATTATTTATGATATGAAGTTCTCTGTGCCTTGCACGCCCCATTCAAGCCGCGCTTGCCTAATAGGGAATTGCTGCAAGTAATTCAAAACTACGTGAAATTTTTATTCCCCCGATCCACCTCGTCGCAACGCATCGCATGTCGCGCTATTTGTTTTCGCTTGGCATTCTTTTTGCTCGGCTTCTACAAGAATACTATTATGCAAAAAAAAAATCAAATCCGACCGGTAGGCAAAGAGTATAATAACTATACAGCCGGTAGGTCCCGAGACTACCTACAAACTTACAAACAAACGAATTATATAGATAAGTAGGAATTAAACACTAAAGGAACAGTTTTTTCTAATGCTTTACAATTCAATATTGTATGTTGCGTTTTATTTGGTGTAACGGGAAACAAACTCGAAACGGAAGTGACTAAAAAAGTTGTGAATAAACAGCATGGAATTAGTGTTTATGTATGTCTACACTCAGTCAGGAACTCAACTCTGCTCCGTTCTTAGCAAAGCTACACCACTCACATGCCAAGCGTCACCTCATTGAAAAATCTTACCGCACCATTACTATCCTATATGAAGCTAAGCTATGAAAATAGAAGGTATCGCACAAGATCCCACAGGCAGGGTCTATACGAAAGGCACTAATGCGTTGTTCAGTTACAGGCACAGACTATAATATAGTATAGTATAGTTACAGGCGGTGGCGCGGGCGGTCAGTTGTTCGTGGTCTAAATAGATCCACATATTCTGAATGTAGGTACATTTTAAACCAGTATTATAACCACTGCCTCGGACCACTTTATATGTCTATGCTCAGAGCAAAGAAAATTCTGTGGCCAATGAGCCCCCTACCCCACGGCATTGGCAGGCCTCATCTATCTGAAGTCTATGGAGGGTAGAGGTAAGGAGAACTATCTCTGGGGAGAAAGTTGAAAAAGTGTACAGCAGAAACAGTAAATAATAGTTCAAAAACCCTCTAAAATGGCGCTAGCGGAGGCAAATGGTTTGGTATGAATGCATGTAGCAGTTGTTATCGGACTGAAGTAGCGGCGAGTTAGAAAATTAACAGATTGAAGTATGCAGAGTTAGAACAAACACACAACACACACACATTTTATTATTAGGTACACGAATGTTAGTATTTAGGATAATTAAGTTAAGATAAGCGCATTTATCGCATTGGGTTGCCCTGTAATGGTAGATGTAAGAAGGAAAATAAATAAAAATAAAATAAATTAATATTTTTAGTGACTAGAGTAGTTAGTGACATCCAGTATACCATAGGTACCTCAACAATTTACGTACCGGTAAAATGCTGCAACTTTGCCAAGAAAGCCCAAATTTGCCTATTTCGTTTCGATTACGATATTTCGCGTTTGCTTAGTTTTTTCTTATTTTGTACCATTTGGTAGTAAATTTACATTATTAGGGCAACATATTTTTATGTTTTTGCAATGGTTACTCCATTTTTACTCTGTCAGTTGTGCGACAAAAACCGGTGCGATAGGTGAATTTTTTTTTGTGACATAATTTACTTAACTTTGCCTCCTAACTGTGAAAAAAGAATACCTTCATGGCAATAATCTAACTGCCAATGCCGGGGACAAGCACGGTGTCTCATGCACACGAAAAAAAATATTGCTATGATAAACTGTTTATTTATTGAGATATCCTCCTAGGCAAAGTTGCGTCTTTTACCTACAACTTTGCCTATGACTTTCGAGTGCTTGTAATTCGGAAAAACATGATGATTTAAAAATATTTGGCTTCTACCTGGCAAGACATAAGGTCGGTTTTCCGTGTAAAACTCATTAAAAGCCATAATAATAAATAGGTTCAGATAAACGAACAAAAAACGTCAAAATCCAGGCAAAGTTGCAGCATTTTACGGTAGTCCAACCAATGACTAAAGACCAAGGTGCCGATTCTCTTGTCACAAAATTCTCTAAAATAGATTAAAAATCACCATTTAGTTTATTCCTGTCGTAGACAGAGAAACTAATAGACGAAGGGACCCTGTAACCGCAGTCGAGACAGAGATAATAATATGTCAATGTGTGCATATAATGTTGCCACAGTAACTGCATTCCCCTGTTTTTGGAGTGTTATTAGATGAAGTAGGGTAAATTATTTTCAGGATTTAATTGAAACGAAACGAGTTTTTTAAATAAGATTTATTATACTACTTAAATGATAAATGATTTTATTTCTGCAAGTAGGTTTGAACAAACACTTTTACACGTCAATCATATTTTTTTTTAAACTAGATGAGGTCGGCGTTTCATAACTGACTACTCTGAGAAGAAAGGCCGAACAAAACTCAGAGGTCACAGTCTCTTTTAAAGTCCAGACAAAATCTTGGTCAGATCATGTGAAGGCTATGTAGATCGGTGTCTGCAATGGTCTTTTGAGGAAAGAACCGCACAGATTGAGTGGACCTGTCCAGTCAGTGCACGCATTTGTCAGTAACCATGCTGCTCAACTCAGAACTTAAGGAGCTCAACGATTCGACGAACAATACCAAAGAAAGGACATTTTGGTAGGCCGCATCAGCTACTCAAACTGCCAGAACATGATTAAAACTGGAACAAAAACACACATAGGTAGTCCTCACATTCACAATAATTTAAAATAATATAATACTTTGTACAGTAAATATTAGTGTCATTGTACATGTTAATTATCTTTAAAAAAAACACTATTATTTTATTTTAATAAATTCTTACCGCAATTGGTACTGCATCAGAATGCAGAACTGTTTTCATTTTCTTTTTTAGTAGTACATTTTCTGGGAAATATTTTACAATATTTTGTGGGAATCCAATCTTTTCTTTCAGTTGCTTCGATCCATTTTATACGTAGGTCTGGATCGTCTGGGAAACTAACGATAAACTTAGCTATATTATTAATACTCACAGGTACTGACTGAACGTCATTCTATAACGATAGATGTGTCATTCTTATTTGATCAGAAATAGGAGAAAAAATAAATTAAATTAACATATTTATAAATAACGAAGCTTCCCCTAAAAGATACTATGCTATTATTTGATCCAATATTTTTTGTTTTTATTACATTGTAGAGCCAATATTTTTTAGCGTGACTCGGGGCATTTTTGAGCTGACGCTGGCAACACTTCCATGATATAATTTATTGGTTATGAATGTTAAAAACTCGACAAAATCCTATTATCTTCAGTTTTAATGAGACATATCGTTCCGTCATGCTATGGCATAAATAATCATCATTTAAGAAACTATAATTAGGTACAACACCGTCGTACTTACGCGTGAAAAGACACACCGGCAATTTTCTTCTCACTATCGCTTTTACATGAAATAACACGACAACGCACCATTGTATAATCGTCGATGTGAAATACGGATAATTTCTCTGTCTTCTCACTGGATTAAAATCGTTTTTTATCATAAAAATAAACAAAACATTAACACCAAACACAATGACGGCACGAAGTGTCAAAGTAAAGTTTGTTTCGCAATTTGAATTGCTGTCCTTGAAAAAACAGGTTACACGGTAAGAGACAAAAATAATATAGTTGTATCTCTGTCTAAAACATTCATAGCGTAATTTTCGCTCTCTTTCTTGTGTAAGCGAGAAAGGAATCGTCACTGCGTCTATTAGTTTCTCTGTCTACGATTCCTGTCAAACGACGATTTCCCATTCTGAAATTGACTAAAGTGAAACAACTTAACTGAGATTATAATTTAGTGAAAATGGCAATTATTTTGCTATTCTGAATTTTACGTTTTTCACCTAAAATTTTGATTGTCTTAATAACTGAAATGAAGTAGGTTTATTCGAATTGTAGGGAACTAAGGTTTTTAGTTTACCGAAAGAATATTGGTTACAGAACTATGTAAATATTTTGTTCTAAACTTGTGTAAAGGGTACCGGTAAAACGGAATTAATCAGGATGGAGGGGTTAATCGGGACGAAACTTTAAGAGGGATGTTAACATTGAAATAATATTGTTTGCTGCCAAAAAGGACTCTAATGTGTTTACTGTATTCAAATTAACGATTAACTAAATCTGACTATTTTTAATCGCGATTATAAAGGTGTGGAATCAAATTAGTTGTTAAGAACTAAAATTCACACCAACACACAGTGGATCGACTCCATACAAAGTTTCGGACATAGGATTTTTAAATTACACTTTTCCGATTTTTGAAAAACTAGTGATGCCAAAATGTTCGCCTATATGATACAAGGCCAAATCATTCTTATACATTTTTCGATTAAACTTCAATTTGAGAAGATATTTGACTTTAAAAGTGATTTCAATGTATGAAAATGTATATTCAAGTTAATGTATCTTCTGATTTTCTCACATTTTCTCCTTTTGACTCATATAGTAGATTTGTAGAGGTGTTTAGCTAAATTTTTCCCAAACACACTTGTGCCCCCCCGGGCCCCCCTTAGAAAATATTAAATGATTTTAAAATAAAATTTATTTTGATCAATTAATTAATCTGCAGCAGTAAATACTAAGATAAATTAAAATTTAAGAAAATATTACTTAAGATTAAATTAATTTTATCAAATATTAACTCAAATTTAAATATAAATTAGGAAAATATATGATAATAAACTATTATATAAAAATCCAGTTTTAAGTTTGAATGGAAACAGGAACAACTTAAGTTTGGCTATTCATTGCCTGACTTACAAAAGTTTCCCAACTACAAAATTTTAGTTCTACTGTTTTCTTTGCAATTGGTGAGTAATGATTCTTTGATATGATTTTTTCTTTTTTGTATTAATTAATTATATGTATAGATGATACTTTAATGAATTTTCTTATATTTTCCTAAGAGGGCTTTCCCTTAGAAAATATAAGACAATTTTAAAAATTATATTTATTTTTAAATTAATGATTTACAAAATTTGGGTTAAAGTAAGTAAAAAAATGTTAATCTTGACAAAATTAATTTATTAAATATAAAAAAGTTACTCTAAGGTATTTTGAAATTATTTTAAAATATAAAACATTCTTGTAAATACATACCTACAAATTTTGCATTATAATGATTATTTACATTTTTACAAACAGAGAAGGTACAGAAAAAATAAATAAAAGATGATTTAAAAAAAAAAGATTACAAATGAATAAAAATATATAAGAAACTAAAGCCTACGCTAGTGTATCTTCTTCATTATCCGAAGATTCACTAGCAGTGTCTTCATCGGTGTCACCGAAAATTTCATTCACATCCACGAAATTACTATCAACAGGTTCTTGGACCAGAAGTTCGTAGGTTTCCTTGAAAAAACCTCTTTTACTTTTCGTATACATGCGTGGTCGAATTTGAGCCAACACAGGTTCCAAAGAAATCAACAGGTTGTTCAAGATGTCTTCATTACAAGCTTTGCCAGTAATTTTACGAGAATGGTGCTCTCTGAATCTTCGGAAGTCCTTATTCCTGGACTCTGAAACTTCTTCCGAAAGGAAACCTATTGGGACTACTGAAAGATGCTCTATGATTTGCGACCCATGCACAAGCAATTTATGAACACTTGGAGGCATGTTATACCAGGGATATAATTCCATATACAACCTGTTTGTTTCCTGGCAGAATTGCTTAAACTCTGGGATCTTAATTTTTTCACCTGATGAAATGCACTGTAGAATAACTGCAAATCTTTTCACAAGACCAACGTCTAATCCAGTCAGTGAAGCAGTTTTGTCAGGATCTCCAAAAAACCGACGAGCGCTGTTGCCATCATTAGTAGTTCCACTACCTTGTTTCATTACATCAAGCAGCAATCCAGTTTCTCTTCTGAAATCTTCTTGGATTTTCAGTTTCCTGTCACACTCTTTACAGACAATACGTTAGCTTTATTTTCTTTCATAAACTTCCACATTATTGGACGGCAATATGAAGTTGATGAAGGACGCTCGTTTTGCCAAATAACTTCACCGTCTTCCGTAACTAATTTCAGTGGCACTAAACTAGCCATAAAAACACTTGCCATTAGGTCTTCGTTACTTTTCTGTTTATAAATACTTAGATCAGAAGCGCCATCAAAGCCCCATTTACTGATTAGTATTAGTTGTTGATCATCAATTGTGTTACTATCCACCAATGACTCAAACAGTCTTGCCGTAGTTAGGTCTAAAAGAGCTTGCAAATTGATTTTGCATTTTTGCTGATGTCTCTGTAACAACAATATTACTTTTGTCGGGATAACACTTTTTCTTTTCTTTTTGTAGTTTGTAATAACTTGGATATTTACTTATGCCTTCGTTCATGCTAAACTATCTAAGAGTAATGTAGCGCCATTTAGATAGTTTCAATGTAATATACAAGGCTAACGCCTTTACTGCTGGTATTTCTATTTGTAAATTTGGAGATTCTCCATCGATGTTTCTTTTGATGGCTGAAACAGCTTGTGGATTCTCCAGCATATATTTTAATACTTCAGCAACTTCATTATTTCTGGTTGACTTAAGTGCTTCTACAGTGGAAAACGCTAGTTCGTTAGCTTCACTTTTCGTACGTACTCGTGCGTTCTCTGAAAGGCGTCTACGCTTCTGACGATCACTGAGATCTTCAAATGGCTTACGGGGCAGTTTCTGTGTAGACGTGGAGGCATCTTGCTTAGGTGATATATAATGTTCTTGTTTTGACGTTGATTCACTAGTATCTGGTGGTCATACAAAGTAAATTTGCTCGACGCTTCCTGCAGGTGCTGTTGCATTTTCCTTGTTGAACAGCGGCCATTGTATATCAGACTTCGTAGCTGGGAAAAATTTTGTAAGTCAGGCAAGAAATAGCCAAACTTAAGTTGTTCCTGTTTCCATTCAAACTTAAAATTGGATTTTTAGATAATAGTTTATTTTCATATATGTTCCTAATTTATAATTAAATTTGAGTTAATATTTGATAAAATTAATTTAATCTTAAGTAATATTTTCTTAAATTTTAATTTTACTTAGTATTTACTGCTGTAGATTAATTAATTGATCAAAATAAATGTTATTTTAAAATAATTTAATATTTTCTAAGGGGGGCCCGGGGGGGCACAAGTGTGTTTGGGAAAAATTTTGCTAAACACCTCTACAAATCTGCTATATGAGTCAAAAGGAGAAAATGTGAGAAAATCAGAAGATACATTAACTTGAATATACATTTTCATACATTGAAATCACTTAAAGTCAAATATCTTCTCAAATTGAAGTTTAATCGAAAAATGTATAAGAATGATTCGGTCTTGTATCATATAGGAGAACAGTTTGGCATCACTAGTTTTTCAAAAATCGGAAAAGTGTAATTTAAAAATCCTATGTCCGAAACTTTGTATGGAGTCGATCCACTGTGCAACACCTCGACTTCAGATACAAAAACAGTACTGTATATTTTTTTCTTTTCTTTTGCTTATATCTCGAAAACGGTGTGTCTTATGGCAAAAATAATGAAAATTTCGACCCTTCTAAAACTCAACGTGTTGGTATTTTTTTTTTCCATACAAAAAGTATAAAATTCCATACAAAACATGTCGAGGCTGCACAAAATGCGCGCCTCCGGCTCTAAAAAATAACATGTGGTATGGCAAACAGTACCACGTGGAGTCGCTCGCAATTGCCAAATTTGATTTTAGATGTGTCAAAATTATTTAATTTTGAGATTTTATTTAGCAGAATAGCTTTAAGAATCTCATAGCCAAAAGTAAGGAATTTTAGTGATAGTTTAGTTAGTTTAGTTCGGTGTACAACAGAATCGGCACCATTATTTTGTAAACCTAACCTAAAATTATTGCTTGTGTGCTACTGTAGCGCCATCCATAAGTAGCACATTTTGACGGACACTTCATACACAGAGATAGGTAGGTAGTTCTCCTAGTCTAAACAATGCATAAAGGCCCAGAGCTCACCAGGCAGCGGCACGGTGCGGGCTGGCACAGCAAATTGTTTTATAGTTTCATTTTGTAGTGCGACAAGGAATGTCTTTCGTTTAGGATAAAATAAATAGAGTACGTAAAAAACAGTAAGGGATACTAATAAAACTAAATCTTTTCCAATATCTTTTCGGACACTGTACGGTACATACTTCACTAAACTAAACACACACTAAACATTATTTTGACGTTTTGCGTTCAGCTTCAGTCATTCATTCAAACAATTATTGATTCCCTTCCATAGTTGTCATTCGTAGACAGAGAAAACTAGGTATGTGATTCGGATTCCTACTAAAATTCTATTCGTTCAATTCGTCTTCGTCCGTCATTCGGTCATTCATTTGTTACGTCAAAAGTTAAGGCTGCAGCTGTGCGCATGTTTTATAAAACTAATTGCAATCGAGCTAAATAAATTAGTATCGCTCATTTAATGCTTAGTAGCGCGTTGCGGCAGTGTTCGCAGTATCTCAACAAAATGGTGCCTGAAGTTGTGTTCGTATTGGGTGCGCCTGGCGCCGGCAAAGGAACGCAATGTTCTTTTATTTCTAAAGAATATGGTTTTGTACATCTGTCTGCTGGCGATTTGCTACGTGAAGAGCGACAAAGGCCTGGGTCCGAGTTCGGAGAGATGATCGAGGAGAAAATCCGGAACGGTGAGATTGTACCTGTAGAGGTTACGTGCTCTCTTATTCACAAGGCCATGCAGAACTCCGGTAAGACGCGCTTCCTTGTTGACGGCTTCCCGCGTAACAAGGACAATTTAGACGGCTGGGAACGCGTCATGTCTGACAAAACGAAGCTGCTATTCGTGTTATTCTTCGAGTGCCCGCGGGACATTTGCACCGAGCGGTGTTTAGGACGCGGCGCCGCCGGCAGTGGGCGGTCGGATGATAATCTGGAGAGCCTCCAGAAGAGATTCAGCACTTATCTAAACGACACCTTGCCCATTATCAACCACTACGAGGCAATGGGTCGCGTGCGGAGGATTAATGCAGAGGTGTCTCCAGTCGAAGTGTTTGAAGATGTAAAAACTGCATTCAACAACATTGCAATGCAAAGAATAGCCAACTAATTAATTTAGCATAAGTAGGTCAATCTTGAGCTGTGTACATTGCAGAGTATTGTCTTTTCGTAGGAATATTGATGTTATTTAATAAACCAGTGAACTTTAAAATGATGAGCAAAAGAACACAAATACATAAGAGCCACTGCACTAAAATAAAAATATTGCATGTGATTATGTTGCAGCATTTGCATGTGTGATTCAAGGTTTCAGGTCTTGACTATACCATACTCGGATTCATTTTGACATTAATTTACAGTATAATTATTATTGTAGTTTGGATTGGCACTCTGTAGTTTTGGTGAAATCGAAATCAAAATATTTTATTTCATAAACCTATTTGGGCAATTAAGAAACTTCAGAAGCTAGGTGCATGGTTCCAATTGGAGAAGAGCCGGCAGGAAACTCCATGACTCTCTTAAAAATGATTGGCTTTTACAATGTTTTCAAATTACAGTTTTTATAGGTATGGGAGGACAGTGTAGGCATGTCAACAGGTACCTGGTACTTAACAAGATAGAAAATTGTCTACAAATCCTATGTTTACAAGTTAAGCCTACAAAGGTTCTCGCATTCACACAATACAAAGAATCAATTAAAGTAAAAAAAAAAAATGCCTATTTAAACCAAATGACATGTTTCCCATTACAACTATAGCTGTATAAATATACACAGTATTCGTTTTATATTTTCATTCTCATATTGATTTTATCTCTAAATTGCCAACTCATTAATAAACAATAACAACATATTATAGAACTTAACAACTTAGCACCTTTGGTTCCCTGTAGGGCAGAGGTGTATATAGTACACCTACATTTAGCTAATTATGATTAAGTCCCATGTAAAAGGGGGCGAGCCTATTGCAATAAGTTGAAATGAATGATAAAATTTTAATCAAATAAAAATTGTACTGAATCAATGTATTCTTATTTTTAAAATTGTGCATAAGTTTTAGTTTTAAACAGTGGGTCTACATACACATACTTTTGACTAAATGAAATATAATTGTATATTGCACATAAGTTAAACACCACAATTTAGGAGTAGTTTCAATGTATATGTTTACAAATCAGATATATAATGGCTCAGTAAAGTGGTTGTTAAAGAAAATTGTTATCTTTACGGAAGTACTTTACAATCATCTTATCAACCAGAGGTCTAGAGTTATAGTGTATTAAATAATAATGTATGCTTTATAACAAGCTAATGTAAACAAAATAAATATATCTTTAAGTACCTACTTACATTCATTAAAGAAATATATATATACCACTTATTAACTTGTCTCTACCGAAGATATTTCTTCATAATAAATGTTGAGCTTAGTTTTGATGCCTCCGCTTATCAGTTTACTAGTAGTAAAAAAGTTTAAATCCATGTTAATAAAATTCAAAGCTGATTAAACAAAATAATATAATTTCTTTCCAATATAGTATATTAGTGGCATATAGTTTGATATACCATTATGTTCAAAATGTGTATTGTCAGAGACACATTCCTATGTTCCTAGATTTAATTAGCCCAATGTAAAAGTATGTGTAACACCTGTGTAGATTGTTGACTTAGTAGGTAGATAATGTGAAAGTGAGTAAGTATAATATTTATTGTTGTAATTTGTTTTATTATTTATTTCCTTAACACACCCTACTTCTTTTAGCTCATGCTCTAGAGCCCAAACAGGAAGCAAACGAAAAAGGAATCTCGAACTGAGAACCTTCTTTTTATGGTTCCGTACCCAAAGGATGCTAATGGAAACCTTTTCCTAAGGCTCCACTGTCCGTCCGTCTGTCACAGGGCTGTATGTTTTGAACCCTAATAGGTAAACACTTGAAATTTTCAGTGTGCCTACACACTGAAAATTACTACTATGGCCGCTATAACCACAAATAATAAAAATAAACTAAAGTTGAAAATTAGGGGTCTCCATACCTACAAGAAGCATGTTTTTTTTTAAACTAAAGTATTAAAACAATGTATATTCTATTGAATATTGTACGGTGGTACGGAAACCTTCAGAGTGCGACCGTAGGTACTAAGCGAAAACACGATTAGGTACTTCAAAGCGAGAAGACCCACAATAGAGTAACAATCGGCGAACCGCTAGTCTACCGTGCATCTGTATGTGCGCAGCGTTATAACTGCAATTTCCCCTTCGATTTACGTGATAATTGTAGCGGCCATTAAAAAACTCATGTTCAGACGGAAGTTTCTAAGCTGGTATTGATGATAACATCAATGATTTTTTATAATACGTCACTGGATAACATAACATTAATCTTATTGTCGAGATAGGAAGGTAGGTACCTACCTACTTAATTGAATTGTAATGCTGACTCATCAGAATAAAAACTACAGGCTGAGTAGGTACCTACCTACTTACTTTATTTTATTTCTTCTGTTAAATTACCACTTTTTATCACATGTCGGTGTGCTATGATTGCTATGAAACACGAACTAACTATAAAAATATTATTGGTCGACAAACATGACAAGGTAGGTACACTTTATTTTTGTCCTTTTCCACTCACATGTTACATTGTGATAAATGATAAATGACTTTATTTCTGTAAGTAGGTTTTTACAAACACTTTTACACGTCAATCATATTTCTTTTTTTAAACTAGATGAGGTCGGCGTTTCCTATCTGACTACTCTGAGAAGAAAGGCCGAAACAAACTCAGAGGTCACAGTCTCTTTTAAAGTCCAGACAGAATCTTGGTCAGATCATGTGAAGGCTATGTAGATCGGTGTCTGAAATGGTCTTTTGAGGAAAGAACCACACAGATTGAGTGGACCTGTCCAGTCAGTGCACGCAATTGTCAGCAATCGTGCAGCTCAACTCAGAACTTAAGGAGCTCAACGATTCGACGAACAATACCAAAGAAAGGACATTTGAGTAGGCCGCACAAGTTACTCAAACTGCCAGATCATGATTACACTAAGAGTAAAAATACAAAAAAAAAAGCAATGACCAACATAGTTCTCACATTCACAATAGTTAAAATAATAGCATAATACTTTACAAAGTAAATACTCTTGTCATAGTATATGTATATAAAATTCATTAATGTCAATGTGTATATAAAATCCGGACATAATCATTGAGGACCATGCAGATTGGTGTCTGAAATGGACTTTTGAGAAAAGAACCACACAGATTAAGTGGACCTGTCCAGACAGTGCACGCATTTGTCAGTAACCGTGCAGCTCGACTCAGAACTTAAGGAGCTCAACGATTCGACGAACAATACCAAAGAAAGGACATTTGGGTAGGCCACATAAACTACTCAAACTGCCAGAACATGATTCAAACTGGAACAATGACCCACATAGTCCTCCCATTCACAACAATTAAAATAATATAATACTTTATACAGTAAATATTCATGTCATTGTTTAGGTAAAACGTTATAGATACTTATAGCAAAGATTATAAGTAGGTACAATAGTTAGCAAAAAAAATAAATCAACGTTCCCTGTGTAAAGGACAATGGGAAATGAATGTATGGAGTCTGGGCCCACTCTTCAATAGTAACATCTGATATACCGTTGGATAGGGCTTTTTAAGTGGAACATTAGTTACTAATATAACTATGGTCAAATGTTAGTACTTTCGGAGATACGACGTCTTAAAGTCGTCAGTCTAACATATTCTTTATGGATACTTATAAGGTAAAATAGTAATAATAAGTACACTTAAAATAAAAGAGAATTATTATTCGTCTTGGACACCAAAGACAATTACATCATTTAAAAAACCCACGGGGGCCACGAATGGTTGATGTCTCCTAACTCCTAGGTACCAAATCAAAGAAATAGTGTGAGCGCAACTTCCTACAGTTCGCCGTCCGGTCAAGCAAGAGCAATAACATTGTGATATCGCGTTTCTTCCAACTTGGTTTCGATCAATTAATATATAGCAATAGTATATTCTTGCTCTTACGTGGCGTGACTGTATCCTACCACGCAGCAACCACACATTCTCTGCTGGTATATTATATTCTATTAAATCATGTAAATCGTTTTGTCTGTATATTTCTATAACGTATAAACCGTCTCGAAGATGTTCACTGCAATATGACTGATCGCCATTTGCAAATGCGCCTGGGCAAGCGGCGGGTGCAGCGGGTAGGGTGGGGGCGTAGGTAAGGAGCAAGCAGATAGGTGCCGTCCGTTTTGAGTCTAGCCATAGTTTATCTTTTAACGAAGTAGGTAAACTACGATCACTTTTATGGCAGTATAATAAGTAGTATAACTCCGAAAGTACTGACTTTTGACCTTAGTCGTAATAATAAGTTTTATTCTGCATAAACATACCTATTCATTTATGAGTGTCTTATTCCTATTGAGAGGTGGGCCCATCATTACTCATTCTCCTTTATTTGTGCTAAAAGGAGATTGGGTGATTCTGCCCAAATAGCGTTGAGATATACAGGGTTATTGGTTATGTCAGTAATCCATTAAGGGGATGTAGGGGAGGTCATCTGCAACCAAATGACCCCTATGCATGCATACCTATCCCTCTCCCATTTCCGTTCCTTTTTTTTTTTTGGCGGTATACTTTGAAGTATGATTTTTTTAAAATGATTATTGACTGCTTCTACATAACATCAACCATACACATAATAATCAACCATAAAATGACAATTATCTTTAATATTTTTTTAAATCAGAGCACAGTGTTCATCATTTTGAGCAGGTTATTTGACTAAAATGGTTGATTTCTGCAAAAAACATGGATATACTTTATCGACAGAATATTCCAAAAACATATAGGTACCTACAACTACAACTTCTCGGCTATCCAACGAGATACAATAAGATCAAGTACCTATCTTAAAAAAATATAAAATGTCAAATTACTGGAAAATGGTTGACATTTGCATAGATGTGATAAGGGGATAATTGGTTGCAAATGACCTCCCTTACATCACCGTAGTGGATTGCCGACGTATCACAAATAACCCTGTACGCACGGCTACACATCAAGCTATACATTTCCAGTATAAGCTGATCTCGCATTGTATAGGGTTTCCTTACAATGACAGGTCAGTGTAAACTGGAAATGTATAGCTTGATGTGTAGCCGTGTGTACCTATATCATTGAAAAGATCTCGTTCAGAGGAACGTTTGTTACTACTACGACTTGTCTGAACGATTAGTTTGTTCCGCGTTAAATCGTCCTAATTGTGACGTTAACATCAACACTTAATTCTCGTCAGAAGTTACCTAATTAATAAACAGTAACTTAGACATCATCATTATCATAGGTACTTAATAACACTGAAAACATTACGCTTTACTTTCATGAAAGGTAGGTTATCTATAGGTATTGAACAACTAGTCATTTCTCACGCAAAATGTTCTCACGCATCATACTAAAACGTTGACTACAGCGTTTGAAAAAGTTCCCACATAATTTTCAATTGATAAAGCCAAAGTTTTTTCATTTATTTATTAGAAGATAAATGCTCGAATTTTTTGCAACGCAGTGTAGGTATAATTGTCTCATATTTTATTTTTCCTGATCCCCAATTCTTGTCGGTTACCGTCTCATCCAAATTCGTTTTAGTAACAATTTTTCTCTTATAAAGCACTATCCATTGGTTTATCACTTAAGGCTATATTGGGCGCCAAGAACATTCCATAATACGGTGCCCAAGTTGTTACCTATTTAGGCCCGTAACTCCGACTGACTAACAAATTAACCATTGGCAAAAGTCTTGTGAGTAGGGTAGACTGGGTACGGTTGAAACAATTTAGCTTTTATCGTTTATAATTTTGTTGTTTATAAATCGAGTGACGATTATGATACATGAAACTCAAATGTGAAGTTTTGGCTACGATATGGCTGTATCATTATAGTTCCCGGGTTATTATTTTTAGAAATATAAGAAATTAAAAAAAAAACGAATTTGTTGCAACCGTCCCCATGCCAGGGGCGGTTGAAACAGCGATTGGGGTCAGTTGAAACACGTACAAATAATACAATAAATACTAAGGGAGCATGTTTTATTTATCATTAAAACTAATTATGGCACCACATAACAACATTAATCAGTCTTCAAAGTTTCATCAGCCTTTAACGAGTAGTAAACAATTAAAGAATTTCTAAAATCAAATAAAAAATAATAATAAAATTAACATTTTGAATAAACTAAATTAAAACTTTTTTTAAATCAAATGATCATTCAAAATAAACTAAGGAAAACACTTCTTAAATCAAATAAACATTGAGAAATAACTTAAAGAAAACAGAGCTTAGAGATTAATCAGAGTATTGTATCTTAACAGGGAACAGTGGTTTATACCATGCTTGTCCGCCGCTTTCCGTAGTGAATCTCCAGCTTTTACCTCCTCATATGCATTACTATAGCTCGACAAGTTAATTTCCCCTCTGGAAGTCTTCCTCACTCGAACTCTCGGCATCTACAAAAAATAAACATTTTGTTTCAACCGTACCCACAAAAAATGTTTCAACCGTCCCCAACACCACTTTTGGTAGAATATACTTTATAATTACGACAGTAATAATAACACATTAAAAATAGTCACTATCCCTTATTCTACAAGCTTCATAATAATCACAAACACACACTTAATACATTCACTTACAAAGAACAGATAATATAAGCGTTAATGTCAGAAGAAAAATACTTACTTTTGGGTAATAAAAAACAATATGGCGTCCTGCACACAACAACAACGCGCGGGGAGCGGCGCGGCACTAAATTCGTGTTCGGATCTGTCGTGCGCTTCGTTTTCCCCTTGCCTCCCTCACTCCCCGCGTAACCGTTTACGAGATATTTGCTCTGTTTCAACCGTCCTTTGTTTCAACCGTACCCAGTCTACCCTAGCAAAGGTTCTACTTGAAAAGCTCTTTCCATTGATATAGGTATATCTTACGGCTATTGAGCTTCAGGGCAGAAACAGGCAGGTTTAACCCATAGCTCGGTGTCCATTCTCTACCGACATAACATTATTATTTATGCTAAAGCTCGGTCGAAAGACACTTGCATGAAATTTGACAGAGAGGTAGCCTGGGACCTGGAGAAGGACACAGACTACTTTTCGTCCTGAATCGCAGACGGAGCCGCGGCTAACAGCTAATATTTACATAAAGCTAAGATAGAAATGACATGATGGTTGAAATTAAATGTTCTGAAATGATCTGTCGTGAGCTATTAAACTGCGTGCGGAGGTATCTACTAGGTATTAATCTGATTAATTGCTTACATACGTGATAGGTAGGTAGGTAGGTAGTACAATATTATTACGACAAGCCGTGTGCATTTGTTTTTTTTAGGGTGGGTCATCATCAAATAACTTCTCCCGCTCTGGGCGGAGTGGGAGGGCGTGTCAGACTCCTGCTGACTAAAACCAACCGTGTTCCTTCAGTTGCCTGTGCCAGGGGCCACGGTAACCCTTTCGGATTTTCCCGCAACCCTGGCAGGCATCGGCCCTAGCGGACCCTGTCGTTGGTGCTGACATCTCTTTGAGGCGCGGGTGGAACACAACGCGCCGTCGACCCGGGCCTGGTCCTTATCGGACGGCGAGCAACCCATTGCTCGCCGTCCGCAAGCCCGCGTCTACGGTGGCTGGGAATTAGCCTGGGATTCCCGCCTAGGGCGTCTCTTGCGGCGACTAGGGGCTTGAGGGCGCGAATTTTGCCTCTCCTTCACGCGTTCCGTCTCGTCCTTCGCGAGCATTACTGCTTCGCAGAAGGTGGTGACGGCTGCCCATGCCCTCTCACTCCGTACCATGGCCTGGCTCAGGGCCGGACGCGAGAAATCGCCACCGCCAATCGCCTCCACGAGGACTCGGCGGTGCTCCACCCAAGCCTGGCATACCTCCACCGTATGCTCCACCGTGTCCTCCGGGCGATCCACACTATGGTGACACCCGTGCGTTTTCTCCCGCCTTATCCGGAAAAGAAACCTCCTGGAGCATCCGTGTCCGGGGAGGACCTGCGTCAAGCGGAAGGTGAGGACGCCGTGGCGCCTCTCTAGCCACTCCTCAAAGACGACTTATCGCCGCAGTCAGTCGCACTTTCCATGTCGCCATGAGATCCCGCCGGAGCTCTGTCCGCTGTGCCGTGATTTCTCGCGGCTGCGGAGTTTCGCCCGCCCCGCGTTTGGCCTCCTCGCGCCACTCCCATATGTGCGCGAGGACTTTTGCCTCCAGATCCCACGGCGGCAATCCAGCAAGGAGGCTCGCCGCCTCACCGGAGACCGTACGGTATCCGCGGACTAGCCGGGTGGCCATGATGCTTTGGGACGCGTTCAACCGGCGGGCTGGCCACCACCTCAAGGAACGCGCCCACACGGTGCCCCGTGGGCCGTGGACCGGGCCATGGAGCGCAGGACCCCCGAGTAGAGCCTCCGGCCGTTTGGACCCCCTAGATTGGTCAGGAGCCGAGGATTCCAGTCTTCAAGCCAAAGGTCGGAAATGCTCCACGAAGTTCCATCGGCTGTCGAGGACGAGTCCCCGGTACTTCATCGTCGACTCGACGCCGATGTGAACCCCTCCTACTGTTATTTGGGAACCCGACGGTGGGGCGTTCCGAGGACCATGAAAACACAGGCCTCGGGCTTGTTGCAGGGCCACCTCGAGTCCCAATTGCCAGATCCTCTCGACGATTGTCGCAACCCCGCGTGTCGCTAGTTCGGCCGCCGCCTGGTGTGACCTCCCCTGCGCCAGGAACAGCGAGTCGTCAGCGTTGCAAACTACGCTGACGCCGCTATCCCGACGGCGCGCAGCACCCAGTTGAATTACAAGTAACCCTGTAGATTTAAGAATCACGCAAACAGGTAGTACCGAATAGGATTCCAATCAAATCAAAATTTTATCAAAAAAATCACATGGAAGTCGTAAGACAATACCTATACTAAAATAACAGCCATATTTTTATAAAACTTCCCTGTATACTACTAGTTTTGATCTCAGCAGCCAAACTATGCAGAGAGTACAACGTTCAGTTGTCCATGAGAAGCAGCTCGTCCTGAGGTTGACACCATGGCAGCAGCCTACAGTAGCAATGTCCCCAGTCCCATTAATGGCACAACACTGATTTTGTTTTTTGCGATTTCTGTCTTATGTGGCGGCCAGTCTTTCCATCATAAAAAAGTAAGTTGTGTCTCATAATCTCATTTTCTACGGAATGTATGAGGAAAGTTTTTTTTTGCGATTCCTGACTTCTATAGTATAGTTAAAATCTCGCTGCAGACTTGGTCATAAATCATAATCGGAGTAGGGATGTGCGCTAGTTGCGCGCGCTCAAAGCCATTATCGATAACATAATCATTAAGGTTATCACGTAAACATACTGCATTCATTAAGTATGCAGGGTAACTAATGAGTACTAATGTGTTTTTAATTCTTTAAACAGAAGGTAATTATATAAAAACTAATATGTTTTTACGTTCTTAATTACATAAAAAGAGGGTAATTAACAAATATGTTTTTGTCTCCTTTGCTACCCGCTAGTTGCGCCGTGCTATTAAGTATATATAAAACGCTACAAAAATAAATTAGATCATTCCTATTTTGGATTACAAGAGTAATGGTAACAATGGCTTTTCAAAGTAACGTTTTACCTGTTGGCGACAAGTTAGTCGATGAAGCCATTTCCAATGTCTCCTTTGAAAATTGGCAAAAATGTGTGGAACATGCAGAATTGCTGCAAGACTTAAGAAAAGCACATTTATGCGAAGAGTTCATCATTCATGTGGATGATGATGACGATGACTCAGACGAAGAATTTTAATTTTCTATTTTTAGTTTTATATATACGTTCTTTTGTTTATATATTTAATATGCTTTGTAGTAAATTTGGTAATAAAATAAAAAAAAAATGTGTATTTATTTCTATCACCCATTTATAAATATATAAAACTATCGATATCACTCATCGACTGCAGTAATACACAGGACTACGTGTGGGCGTGGCCTGCCCATAAGGCCCGTGAGTGGGAAAGAGAGCGAAACACTCGAATGATTTATGACCGAGTCTGCAGCGAGATTTTAACTATACTATAGTACACAAACCTCAGTTGGACAGTGTTTTTATCCTTTTAAGAAACATGATCGATATACATCAAAAAACGGTCTTAGGAGACTGTCCTTATTATTTTGGTCCACATTCAGATTTTGAAAAATAGTACCTACAGCCAGCAAGAAAATGGGCAATCTTCACAAAAAACTATTTTTGATGTCTCGGTACCGATCTGTTCTGTGGTACCGATCTGTTCTGTGGTACCGATCTGTTCTGTGGTACCGATCTGTTCTGTGGTACCGATCTGTTCTGTGGTACCGATCTGTTCTGTGGTACCGATCTGTTCTGTGGTACCGATCTGTTCTGTGGTACCGATCTGTTCTGTGGTACCGATCTGTTCTGTGGTACCGATCTGTTCTGTGGTACCGATCATCTTTCTTATCTTAAAACTATCAGTTCCACTAAGATTTGAGTACTAGAAAAGTCTCCGATACATTTGCTATTTCCCATGCATTCATTGCAATTCAAATAAACGAATGAATAAGTAGGTAAAAATTATAAAGGTCAGGGTCAGGTTTTGTGCCCGTCGTGTCTGTCACTATCACCAATTAATCTCGTTTGAAGCACTGTCTTATCGTCTGAACTTGACACTGAACTGACACGATTGCAGAGTATGTAGGTACTCACACTATTTGGTGTCGATTGATAAAATCACACAATTATAGATAACTGTAATAAAGTAAAAATACCGTGGGTGTAGGTTAGAGGTCCAGTTAAAAGAAAAAAGACTTTTTTCTTTTTTTTTACAATTAATATGGTCTTATACTTCAAAACAAGCTAAAGCTAGCTTTTCAAACAATCTGGTGCAGTTTGTGAAAGTTATTTTAGTTCAATCTCAGATTTGATCCCTCGGGTCGGGTGGTCGGGTAATCAAAGAAGCAATTACATGAAAAAAATATTTATTGATAGTGGAAATAAGTTTAAAAAATATAAAAATACGCATTAAAAATAAGATTGTATAGACATTAATTACAAGAACGAATACAATAATCAATAATAGTTATTTATGCAACTGTTGTATAATAAGGGGTATTAAATACCTAATTATGTACAGTTGCATACTTACAAGACTTTATCTACACCCATTAGATGAATCCTCTATAAAATATTCTGAAGCCATAGAGTGTTGTACACTGTTGTAAGAACCCTATGTAAATTCATGGTAAGTTTAATTGCTGAGTAGGTATATAATACAAACAAACTAAGAAATATCTGGTGGTGTGTTATCAAAGCTATACAAGCTTTGATAACACACCACCAGATATTTCTCTCTCACTCATGTTTATATAAAAATGGCGGGATATGCCTTGAATTCGAATAATCTATACGTTTTTTTTTAAATTATCAGCTGTTGTAGTGAAACGCGCGTGCATGACAATGTTCTTTTTTGAAATTTTTTGAATGTTTTTTTTTTCGTGGTATCTTTACCACGAATTGAGTAGTGAGAATGTGGCTGTTTGATGAGTAAGGAAGGGATCTAGTTCGAGTTGCATAATGAAATTTAGTACAACATTATAACACTCGTTCGGATGATAATAGGATTACTATGACACTGGTTGTTTTAATGTAGGTAGGCAATAAGCCAAGTTTCAGAAACTTTTATACAGGATTTATAGCATGGGTGTAGATAATATAATAAAAATCATTCCAATTTCAGTTACGAGTTGATAAACTAACATAAAATCACGCCTGCATACCTTGATGGGGTAGGCAAAGGATTACAGTACACCCACATTTTGACAGTGATGTATTAGTAAACTATTGGCTAATAAGGTATCGTGCACAAATAAGTGCACATTATCAGATTTTTGTTCCGTTTAGAGTAAGTACTAAGATATCAGTCAATTTCTTGCCTTTTTTAATTCATTAATAGTTGTCAATATAAAGACTATGAAGCTTGTAAGACTATTATACAATTTTTTATACAGATGACTACGACGCACCTCATAATAAACTACACATTAATTAATTTATTTATTTACTATTAATTTGTGTATTGAATGTGATTTGTGATTGAGGCTTTTTTCTGTGGCAAAAATCATAATACATTACATTGCCTATAATAAAAATCTAATTAAATCTTTTTATAAAATCTTTTCTGAAATAAAAAGATTTTATTTTATTTTTATTTTATAATACAATAATAAGTTGATAAACAATTCATTTAATTTTCTTCTTATATCGTAATAATATCGCGATAATTGAAAAGGATACACACTGCAATAGTTATAGAATATCACTCCCTCTCACGGTCCCTTAACAGCTAAGGTGAGTGAGGAATTTCTGCCACTCAAAATGAGTCGCTTATTTTACGTTAAAGTGAAATTTAACATTCAGACAACTCATTTTGCGCCGTCGTGTGGCACAACTGGCACTAACCGGACGTTTATCTAGATGAAACTGAATGCAGCGTAAATTATGCGACTCACAATTCACAAAATTACCTCAAACAATACAAGTTATTTACATATAAATCAAGTTAAGGCCTCTGACTATACACTTTTACACAATACAAGCTAGATATCTATTTAATGAAATGGCTTTAGCAATTAGTGTTAATTTATGAATGACGTGATTTTCGGACGGAGTTTTATTAGGTGGGTATTCACTATTCAGCCATAGACTTTGTTCTCTTGGTTCGTTTATTTTAAAATGATTTCAGATTCACCATTAAAAAAAATTAGTGCATTGAGTTGACATTTTGACTATAAACGAGTAACCCTTTTTTTGGCCAACTTAATTTTGTCATGTTGCAATAGAGGGCCATTAGATTAACTATAAAGCGTAGATTAGATGTTAAAAACGTCAGTTGAAACCTATATCTTAAGCCCCATTTACACGATGCAAGTTTCACGCTTGTGGCATACAATAAAATTGAAGCATCAAATGACTTGCATCGTCTAAACACTTTAAAATGGATAGGAATACGAGATGCATTTAGGAATATTCAATGCATCTTTCTCACAGCCACAAAGGTCCCTTGCTTCAACTGTTATCCGTTTGTTTCCTCAATTATTACACGCTAACGTCGCTTAGGCGGTTTTGGCGCGATTGGTACAATATAAAAAAAAAATATTGCGGTAGATCCAAAATGATGACACAAATGAGAATGGCTGAAAGGTAGGTTAGGGTAGAACTGTGACCACACCACTATGGAGGGTAGAGACAAGGAGAACTATGACTGTCTATGAAAAGTGTCTGTCAAAATGTACTACATAAGGGTGGCGCTACAGTAGCCACCGGGTAAATGCTAAAAGCAATAATTTTAGGTTATGTTTACAAAACAATGTTGGACTACGTAAATTGTTGAGGTATGGTATATTGGACTGTCACTAAACATATTAAAGTTTCTAACTCGGCATACTTCAGTCCGTTAATAACTGCTACATTCATGCCACACCATTTGCCTACGCTAGCGCCATTTTGGAGGGTTTTTGAATTATTATTAACTGTATAAGCTGGACACTATTCAACTTTCTCTTCATAAGAGATAGTTCTCCTTACCTCTACCCTCCATACACACAACGTACGGCGAGTGCCAGGGTCCGTTTAGACACAAGAGAATGTAATATTTTGGGAATGAGTTAGTAACACAAGATATGATTTGTAATGTGATTATGAATAAATGAATAAATATAGTACAATAATATGTACAGACGCCAGCACATCAAGCTACTACAATCTGTCAAATTTCTTTAATAGATTTTCAACTTTATCGCTAGAGCATTAAGGTTCAAGGTTGATTGGGAAAATTTGACAGTTTCGGGTAGCTTGACCTGCTGGCGTCTGTACATGAAAATGTGTTATTTTGTTTAATTTCGGAAATACTTTATATTGGACCAATCGCGAATAAGGTGAATTGGACCAATCGGGCCTAAAGGGCTCATGCTCTTGCCAGCAGGCTATATAGGGTTTTCTGTGATTACTTTCAAAATGAGCGTCGAACTAAGCTTATTTGTTTTATATCCCCTCATCTGTCGAACTGATTAAGTTCGGTAACATTAAAAAAGTTATTGTGTCATATAGCGACAGTTGAGCTCATACTTTCCGTTCGAGTTTCTTTCTAGAGAGCTTTCATATTGATGCATTAGGTAAAGCATTTGTTGAATATCAGGGTTAAAATATATATGAATATATATATATATAATATGTAGGTACTGCTACAATTATCCTTTGGCGCTCAAATCACGTTGACAGGGGGGCGCTGTTGGGAAACATTTTTGTGCAATAGTTCATTCAGTGAAATGTCACTTGGAATGTGTTCAAAAACAGATAGCTGTGTTAGTTCCGATTTTTGCCACGCGCCTCTCTAAAGAACCTTGTAGCGCTGTATGAGTAGCCCAGTCAACATCTTGCTGACTGAGTAATATTATTTATTGAGGCATTCGCTATCCTCCAAAGATTTCAATCGCAGATTCACCCTATCGCGTCAAAAGATGGTCGCATTTCTGTTATAAAAACGTCATTAATAATGTGTGAGCTCACTCTTTTCAGTATGAAATACTTTTTTGCACGACTTAGTTCGGTAAGGGCAAATCTAACGTTTTGGATCTTTCCTATCCTCTTATAGTTCGCGCCGGCACGAAAAGAATACGTCCATTTTAACAATTTGACTTTATCAAGGAAACGTCATAAGCTATAAGACTATTTAAGGAGAAAGCGCTAGGATAGACGGCAAAATAAAAATCATAGGATTTTTTTAATTTTCAGGACAATATCGGGTTGTATGTTGAACAAAATATGATTCGCGACCGTAACATTTTTTTAATTACAACTCTCCAAATTCATATTTACCCATTGAATACCTTTTTCATTAAATGTTGTAACTTTTCCAAAGTTTGACGATTGATATGAAATTGATGATTAATATTCAGTAAATATATCATGCATTTTCATCAGAAATATTCTCAACAAAAGCGTTCACTCAAACATAACACTCACTCAATATAAACAAGTTAGTCAACGTAGCACACGGCGAGCAAGCTTGCTAGTTTTACCAAAAACAAGAACTAACTATGGCAAAAAAATGCTAACTTTTGAAGGAGCACAGCTTTATAACAAATTACCGTCCTGTATAAGAAATATACACTCTTACAATGCATTCAAAACTCAACTTAGCCAGCACATACTTGCGGATCGATCACTTCTGGAGAAATGAATGCATTGGATGGGTAAAATTAAATTGTAATACTGATGACGAACATATTGTAATCTATATTTTTAGTACTGTTCTCAAGTAAGTGACTTATGTCTTTATTGGGAATAAAGTTTCTTTAAACCGATTCCTACAGTCGCGAATCGCATTTTGATCAACATGCGACGTAAAACAGAGCTGCAATTTGCAATAAACCAAAGAAAATTAGAATTTAGCTAACTGCAGCTAAGGATTGACCTTGAGGGTGGACTGAAAATTAAATCGGAAGTATATCATATGAAAATAATAATTTATGACTAGAAAGCAATTTTGGGAATGTACAAGTTCAGACGTAGGTAAATCAGAGTTTCTAATGTCTTTTAGCATTATTTTGAAATATTCGCCAAAAATAACATCTATTTTATAATAACGTTTCGCACGCGGATTCTTTACCCATGAAACAGCTTTCTTAGAACTTGTGTTTGGGATAATATGGTTCGCCAACAAATATTACGTGACGGCTTCGTTTTATTCAGCCATTACGAAGGAGTAAATTACGCCTTAAAAAATATTTAATACTACCGCGGACATTGCTATTCCTTTAATACTAAATCGATAATTTTATAAGCCTCTTAATCTTTCGGTCCATCTTTTTAATAACTTGTGGTCGGTAAGTGCACCGGTTGGATTGGAAGCTGACCCCAAAATAGTTGGTAATGGCTAGGCTAGGCAGATAATGTCAAGATGAACTTGTTACTTTACACCCGGTGCGACAAGTAGTAAGCATCAAGACTGCATATTCTCTAATAATTGATGGACAAATCATTTTTATTGGATTCATAAACACACGTTTTTGTTAAGGTGATTTTGTACAACACTGATGCTACCCGCATAAATACCAGGTTGATAACAGCAATAAGCAAGTACGAGGATGTTATAACATATAACGTATAAGTTAAACATAAATAAACTTATAATTTGAACTTATCTAGCCTCGACTGTGACAAACTTGTTACACCCGACGCCACGCCGAGACATGAAAAAATGTGACCAATCAGCAAGCTACAGTGACGTCGCGTGGCATGGCGTGTCTTTAGCCTGTTCCTATCTTTAATAATGTGTTCGTGGCTCTTTCGGGAGTAAGCAGGTTTCGCAGTTAAACACTCTGCGATTCGGTCTGGTGTTCTTTGGCGAAAGACAGGAACACCTCCTCGAGGGTAGTCTCCGTGACGGAGTAGTCTTCGATGAGGGAGGGGAACGCAGTGCGAAGGGATTCTAGCGCAGTGAAGAGATCGCTGTAGCGCATGGTCTCGTTTATGTGGTAGTGTAGCATTGTCTGTGGACAAATTAGTCGTGGGTAAGTTATACAGGGCCAAATTAATTTAAATTAGCTAGCGATACTACGCAGACGTTATGGGTATCGATATTTAAACAAAATAAAACAAAAAATAAGATAATTTCCTGTTCTCTTTTTTTTGGGGTCACCGACCACTGTTCGTGTAGTTGAAGTGTGAGTTGCGAAAATCTGTTTTTGTTATCTTTAGTCATGTTTAGATATCGATACCCATCATGTCCGCGGAGTTTCGCTAGCTAATTTAATTTGACCCTGTATTTATTTTTGTAGTCATTAAAAGAGCTAAGAATACAACATCATTTTACTACGTATGCAACATAATGAATACGAATATATTTCACACGTACGATGTCAATGATTAATTGATTACTGGCTATGTGGTGCTGATTTATTTATATAAATAAATTACAAATTTGCGCGTTTACTTAAAAGGGCCATCGGAAATGCATGTTTCTTTTTGTTCGTTTAAAGTTAAGTACATAATTATGTCGTATCGTTTTAAAAGCTTTGTTGAAACTGGTGACTAACTGTCAAGTTAATCATTTGTGCTAAAGAACTCGACTTTGTGTTAGGATATAAAATTAAACTTACTTTGTGTTCATCCTTTAGTGTGCAGTTGAAGGTCGTTTGTAGCTTTCCCTTTAATTCGATCACCTGTGTCTTGGCGCCGTCCACCTCTAAAATATTATACGAGCTTTATTAGTCTGACTGAAATAAATTCAAATTTTATAAAGTGCGTTTGTGTCTAATCCTCGCGCCGTAAATTACAATATTTACTTTACATTATTACTACTTAGTTGTACTAAACTAGATAAATAAATTACATAATTATGTATTCGCGAATGTTTTATATAGCTGCCATAGTATGCACAAAACATCCAACCATATCGTTTCATTGCTTTCTGAATAAGATCTGAAAGTAATTTTTAGTTTAAATAAAGAAATTTCAAACTACGCTACGTACGCTATTATGATGTGGAGGGTGAAAGTTAGGTCGAGCGCTATTATAATGCGGAGGGTGTAAGCTGAACGTTAATATTATGTCGAGGGTGTAAGTTGAATGCTATGATTATGTGCAGGGTGTAAGTTGAACACTATTATTATGTCGAGGGTGTAAGTTGAATGCTATGATTATGTGCAGGGTGTAAGTTGAACACTATTATTATGTCGAGGGTGTAAGTTGAATGCTATGATTATGTGCAGGGTGTAAGCTGAACGTTAATATTAAGCCGAGGGTGTAAGTTGAATGCTATGATTATGTGCAGGGTGTAAGTTGAACACTATTATTATGTCGAGGGTGTAAGTTGAATGCTATGATTATGTGCAGGGTGTAAGTTGAACAGTAGAATTATGTCGAGGGTGTAAGTTGAATGCTATGATTATGTGCAGGGTGTAAGCTGAACGTTAATATTATGCCGAGGGTGTAAGTTGAATGCTATGATTATGTGCAGGGTGTAAGCTGAACGTTAATATTATGCCGAGGGTGTAAGTTGAATGCTATGATTATGTGCAGGGTGTAAGCTGAACGTTAATATTATGCCGAGGGTGTAAGTTGAATGCTATGATTATGTGCAGGGTGTAAGTTGAACACTATTATTATGTCGAGGGTGTAAGTTGAATGCTATGATTATGTGCAGGGTGTAAGCTGAACGTTAATATTATGTCGAGGGTGTAAGTTGAATGCTATGATTATGTGCAGGGTGTAAGTTGAACAGTAGAATTATGTCGAGGGTGTAAGTTTAATGCTTGTGGAACGATATTTTTATGAGGAGAGTTCAAGTTGCATGTTGTTTGTGGTTTAATTGAAATAAATGGTTTGAATTTGAGGAATGGGGGAAATGTCGCCAAAAAAGTTTTGAGTATGAATGTGGATGCTAAGAGAGTAGTCAGTAGAGGAATACCAAATAAACGTGGGATGGACTGTGTGAAAGATGATATGGTTAGAAAGGCGGTGACTGCCGAGGTGACGACTAATAGAGAAGTCTGGAAAATAACGACACGTTGCGCCGACGACAAATAAGGTTGGATAAGGGCAAAATAATGATGAAATGCTTTGAGTTTGAGTTATTTTAATGTGGAGGGTGTAAGTACAATGCTATGATTACGCTGTAGTATGTACGAACCGTCCGTGCCCGCCTGCTGCTTGCTGGTCAGCTTGAGCACGACGGCGTGCCCGCGCGCGTACTCGGCGCGCAGCCCGGCCGCCGTGCCCAGCGCGCGCATGCGCCCGGCCGACAGGATCGCGATGCGCGAGCACAGCGCTTCCATCTCGTCCATGCTGCGAAACACAGATTATAATAATAATAATTCCAGCCTATTATAGTCCCACTCTTCTCATGCAGAGAAGACACGAGCATTGATCACCACGCTTGCTCAAGACGGGTTGGCGATTTCAGGTTTAATTAGAAGTCCATTCCAGGGCCCTATACCACACAACTTTATTCGTCTTATTACCAAACACGATCTAACTTTAGCCAGAGTCTAAACCTTCGAGCCATTTTTTGTATTTCGATCTTTATGCCGACTTTAGTAAAGTTTTTCATACATTGGTGCCGATTCCCTTGTTCACAAACTAAACTAAATTTAAGTTGAGTGCATCTTTTTCTTTCTATTTCATTATGAAAAGGACAGAAGATAAATAATAGTTTAGTCCTGTCAAATTAATCAGCGCCTGACACTACTCCATACAAGTTTAGACGTGATTAAAAAGTTGACTACTAAAGTTACATCAAATTACGTCAGGTGCTGACTAATTTGACAGGACTAAACTAATATTTATCTTCTGTCCTTTTCATAATGAAATAGAAAGAAAAATATGCACTCAACTTAAATTTAGTTTAGTTTGTGAACAAGGGAATCGGCACCATTGACAACCTAAGACCGGACTAAGTTGTCAGTTTTGTAAAAGGAATTGTATTTCAATTTGTTAGGTTATTATTTCAAAAACAGGCTTCGTGGTTGTCCATGTCAAAACCTAAAACCTAAACCATGTCTAAAGAAAATCCTTGTTTCGTAATAAGACAATTCTACAAAATTGTTTAATTGTAGAAAAAATTGCGTAACACAGAAGTTACCACATATTATGTATGAGTTACAATTACATTCGCAAATTCTTTGGCATTTTTAAAAGCGTAATACAAAGCATGAAGGCTATGTAGACTTGTCACTACAATTTACAAATTTGTAAGGTTTTACCGTTACAATTGTTTGGCTTTGAGTTTTGTTTTACAAATCAAATCAAAATATTTTATTTCATTTAAACCTACATGGGCACTTATGAAACTTCAGAAGCTAAGTGCACGGTTCCAATTGGTCGTTTCCTATGGAGAAGGCCGGCAAGAAACTCCATGGTTACTCTTTTAAATTAATTGCGTTTACAATGTTTAAATTTTTCAGTGTTTATAGGTATGGGAGGACAGTGTAGGACTGTCAACTGGTACCTGGTACTTAACAAGATAGGAAATGGTCTACAAATAATAAGTTTACAAGCTAGGCCTACAACGTTCTCACATTCACAAAATACAAATAATCTTAGGTAAATAAAATAATAAAATTTAAAAGCCTATTTAAACCAAATGACATAATTGCACTTACAACTATAACAAATCTGGATTATGTCAAAGAAGTACCTATGTACTAAAAATGTACAAAGAAAAACAACGCAATTAGTGAGCAGTTAGTAGACATTTATACCACGTGTAACATAATTAACGTAAGACCTCATACACCCCAATTAGAGTATTCAGTTAAAAGCATAATACAATGACCAAAACAATTTTTTAAAAGCTAATTATTTTTATTAAGAAAATCGTGTTGACCCTAGCATTACTTTGTGCATTTAAAATTGAGTCTTGTTGCCTTGAATTAAGATTTAATTTTCTTTGGCTCGATTTGCGGTCAGTATTGCAAAATACATGAAATTTAAAAAAAATACCAAGTATATTAATAATTACTAAAATTGCTTCAGTAGTCAATTATGAACTAATTTCTTTCAGAACTTGCGTTTATTCTGTTACACGTTGGTATAGTGATGTCGTTAACGAGGTACCAGGGAAGCCACATGTGCAAAAGGAATTATTGACAGACTTCCCTGTCTTCAACGTAGTCTTTAATCTTATAATATTATGCTTTTTTGATAAGGATACGTTTGATGTGGGTTTTGAACTTCTCATCGCTAAGTTCTGTAACCGACTTTGGCAACTTGTTATAAAAGCGGATACCTACTGTTTATTTATTTGGTCCACCAACAATTGTTTACACTAACATCTTGACAAAAAATAACATGTACATATTTAAAAACTTTGAACAGTGTAACAATTACTTAAAGGTAAACACCACATGTACTAAATTAAATTATGTTAATTGTAAGCCTAGGTATATATTGTACAGTTTACAACCAACTTAAAACAAAACAAATATATGTAGCCTATGTATAAATAAAGACTCAGTTTTGTAATTAATATGATTGCTAAAATTAAGTACGAACAAATGAATAGGTACTTTACAACACATCAGATAAAGAACTCAAGATTTTAGATTTCAGCTTAGTCAGAGAATCAAAGTGGAAATCGATTAGATAGATTCGATATTGATTAGGGTTTATAAGAAATGACTTGCTTGTTTTAGTCAATCTAAATTTGGATATCACTATTCAATTTTTACTACGTGCATTTATATATTATGGAAATCGCTGCTTATTTTGAAAACTCCCAAGTACGTCATTGCATATCGAACAAATATGCGGGGAGAAAACGCATCTGAGCGGGAGAGAAAAGTGTATGAAAATCCATTTCTTACGTGGTTTTTCTTTTTTAATTTTGGGTAAGACTACGCCGGTAACCTAAATATCAAAAGCCAAAAAGTTTTTACAGTGAGTTTTTATCTCCAAGTTCGCAAAATGACACTGGCCACTAGCTGTGTGTTGGATGGTGTCGGGCTGGCAGTGCGACCCTGCGGCGGCAGGATAAACAATTTGAAAAAAGAACATGTGAAAATTGCAGACCCAGTTATTCCTCCTACATTGTCGCAAACATCTCAAACAAACATTAATGGAAAAAGTGTTACATTAAGCTTCACTAACTGCAACAATTTCAATATAAATTTCAATTAGTAAAGATTTAGTTTTTTATTTTCTTCGTAGGTGTAGTATAAAGCACTATGTATCACTCGAGAGAAAGTCCGATTGCCGATCTCGGGTGTTTTAAAGCCCTCGCCTACGGCTCGGGCTTCAAACGACACCCTCGACGGTAATCGGTCACTTTCTCCTCTCGGTGAACAATGTACTATTTTACATTCAAGGGTAAACAGTTTTTCAAATACCCATAAACTATGTTTCCCAAATAATTGAATTAAAACGGAACTTGTGTGATTTTTGAAAATGAGTGTTATATGTATACATATTAGGTTCTAATTCAATCGAACTATAAAAATCATAAACTAAGTCAACGGTATGAATTTGAACAGAATCTGCGTGATTTTTGATAGTGAGTCTTATAGCTATACAAATAAGGTTACTATTCAATCGTAATATAGAAAGCTTAGATGACGTCGACGGAATAATTTTTAAGCGGAATATGCTTATCTTTATAATCGTGCTTGCGAGCTTATTTTGAAAAATAGGCTTAAAAACGTGCTTGCCGCTTGAACACCCACTTCTAATATTTCTCATTGATACTATGAAAAAAAAACAAAATTATTTTGGAAAGTTGAATTCGTTTGCATCCATTTAATTTTTTTTTACATGATGTGGTTTGGATAGGACAAGATTGGATTTATAACTCTGAATATAGTAACGAGCACTTTTTTAGTTTGCAGTTCATCTACTTTTGATAGTATAAGTTTACACGCTACGTATCCGAAACAAAGTAATGTTCAGTAACTTTTGTTATTTATGATGTTAAGTTATTTTTGGACGTTGCCTTGATTACACTAGATAACTAAAACAAGCATTTTATATTGTTCAGTGACTTTTGTTACTTATGATGTTAAGTTATTTTTGGACGTTGCTGTGATTACACTAGATGGTCAGTGGGTCGTCTTTAAATAACCAAAACAAGCATTTTATATTGTTGAGTGACTTTTGTAAAACTGAATGTTATGATGTTTTCGGATATTATGACGATCAGCAATTTTTGACAAAATGGTGTTCAGTGACCTTTGACGAGTAGTGTTCAGTTAATTTTGAACTTTAATGATGTTCATTCAATACTGGCGCCCTATCTTGTTGAGCGATTTATGGGTGATATAGTGTACAGTGATTTTGAAAATCTGAATGTGATCATCGACTTTTGATGCTGACTGTACCGGTCATCTTAATATGATGTACTGAAGCCACCCTATCAGTTTGCGGAGGGCTGTCAAAAACACCCTGTATATGTGTCTAGCTTCCGCCCGACTGAAATGTCTTGTTCCCCCGACCCACCGCGTCGCGGCGCATCGCCCGCCTGCGCTATTACTTTTTTCACTTAGCGTTCTTTCTGACTTATTTTCTTCTTGCTCAGCTCCCAAGTGTCGTGGGGACAGGGAGGAGGACTTGCATAGCTTCATCAAACTGGCAATGATAGTTCTCAAGAACTGAGAGCCCTAATTTCATTTAATGCTTCCGATCGAAACTATCACTCAGTGACGTATCTTCTGATAAATCAATAAGTTCTTCACTTCAGTTTTTTTTTTGACATTTTAACTAAATAATTCCTCATTTAAATTTGTAATCGTTCAATTTTTAAACAATAATTTATAATTTTTGTGATTTATTTTGAAATTTTAATTAAGTATGCATGATTTTCAAACATATTTTATGATTATTTAAATTCATAATATTTAGATAGGTGCACACCATATTTGTACGCCTCCTGGCATAACATAGCGTTCTGTTAACTAAACTCAAGATCTGTATTTCTTTACCTGTGTTAACAAATAAAAGTGATTTGATTTGATTTGATTCACTTGATTTTGTTGACATTTTAGTGGTCTTGAAATGGGTTACAAATCCAATTTATTGTGTCGAGCTTATTCATCTCTTCCCCGACGTAAGCGTCAAATTTATTTTTTAACAGTGATAAATGAGTGTCTATCGCAGACAGTATACTTTCATATTTGGCTGCACTTGGTTTTCTATAATGAAAGTTTCAGGTTACAAAACAATCATACGGGGGTCACACTGAAAATTTTTAGAATGTTATTTGTTTTTACAAATTGGCGGCAATTTAAAAAGTGTCTGTCCTGCATCGAAATGGATTTGACTAGAGCACACATCAAAGAGTATAGTAATATAGATGGAATAGAGAACCCTCTCTAGAATTTTTGACACCTTTATTAGACAGTGTCGCCATCTGGTACTATATCCGCTGAACTAATCCCAAAAACTATAGGTGCGTACAGCTCGCGCGATAAGAGTTTGGCTTTGACCGTTATTGCGCAGAAATCAGAAATTGGGTATCAACGGGCAATTAGCGGGGTGCGGGGCGGGTGTGTAGGCGCACGCGGTGCTCTGATTGGCGCTCCAGTCGTTCCCTGCCTCTCGCATCGATACGACGTACCGCGCACTCCTGTTGTACAATCAAAAGTTCAAAAATCCGAAGGTCAAAGCCAAACTCTTATCGCGCGAGCTGTACATAGGTACGTATTTATCTATATAATATTTACTATACTCTGAATAGGTTTTCTATGGGTAGGCGGGTAATTTGCAATGTAGGCCATATAAAATCAGTTTTATAAACATTTTGTATTTGTTCCATAGCAATTCGTGCATAGTTCTTGATTAACATATGAAATAAAAATTTACAAAATAAAAAAACAAATACAGTTAATGTTTACAAAATGGAATGTTTTACAAAGCCAGGATAAAATAAAAATGATGAATGTGTTAATATTTAAGTCATTTATTTGTCTTATTAGTGCGATGTTTATTAAAATAATCTACTACTAGGACTACCACTCAACTCAACCGCACTTTCTGGAGCTTTAATAGAACCGAGACACCATAGAAATTACACAAAATGGAAGACAGTTACAAACAAGCGCACACGCCGAAACACAGAGTACTTTTTTTTAGTGCGCCGAAAGTAGTGACCATTTTTGTAAACCACAGAGTATAGTAATATTTTGCTGAACCCAAAAAAAAATATTGCAATGAGGAAGAAAACTGCTTTTTTATCCCGTCAGGTGGCGTTTCGTCAACTGTGCCTAGTGAGCTGTCAAACCCAATACAAAAAACGTAAACAAAGATAGTTTTTTTGGTTAATATTGCTTGAAATGACTCAATGTTCTGCATTTGGTTGCAAAAACAAAGGTATTCATATATTTCCTAAGAATTCTAAGCGTCGCAAATTGATTAAATTAAATATTATTTAAATTAAATATAAATTAAATTAAATATTAAATATTTGGCCTGATAAAGATTTAGTTGAATACTATACCCCTGAAAGTTTTAGAAAGTACAGTTGTAGTACACGTGTAATATTAGATGGGACTGAAATAAAAGTGCAAAAGCCACAAAATCCTGTCTCTCAGCAAGCTTCGTGGAGTAGCTATAAGCACGCTAATACATTGAAAGTATTAGTTGGAGCAACTCCAGGTGGTTTACTTTCCTATTGTTCAGAAGCTTATGGTGGATCAGTGAGTGATAGGCAAACAGTAGAGCGAAGCAACTTATTGCAGAAATGTGAACCTGGTGACAGTATACTAGCAGATAGAGGGTTTAATATTCAAGATTTATTTGCTGGAAAAGATATTACTGTTAACATACCTACTTTCTTAAAAGGAAAATCACAAATTCCTGGTCTGGTCTAACTACAGTAAGATACAAGTAAGTACAGTTGCTGGTGGCGACCTCTGCAAATAGCTTTGCGTTTTGTTCCTCATTGCAAAATGCTTTTTTAATAAATAAATAAATATTTATTCTGGTTTAGAATGCACATTTACTATTTTTGACTAAATTTTCATTATCAACAAGGCGTTACTATGCACACTGGCGATAATTGGCGTAAGCACCATCTATGTCATTTTTTCGTACTAAATCTCTCAAGTTTACGCGGATTTCGTAAAAGATGGTGCTAGTATCTTTGTGAAAAATTGGACGCCTATATCAAGTACGGCAGTGCCCCCCCCCCCCCCCCCCCCCTGGCACACATCAAAGAGAGAAAATTATCGCTCAATTATATATAACGCCCTTCGTTACGGTTTGACTCAACAACAATATTACAATATACTTCGATTAGCATTTCATGACGAAGTCCCATCCCGTGCCACTGTTTACAACTGGTTTAATGAGTTTATGGTCGAAGCAAACTCACTGATGATTCGCGAGAAGGACGTCTTTCTACGGCGACTACTGAAGATAACGTGAGTGCTGTACGGCTAATGATAGAAGCTGATAGAAGGGTGACATATCAAAAGATTCCGGCAGCTTTAGGCGTTGGTATGAGTCAAGTACAAAAGTATTACATGTACATTATCGCGCCAGAAAGCTTTGTACTAGATGGATACCTCATAATTTGACGGAAGATCAAAAAACGCCGTCGTTGGATTGGTGCCGCTCAAAGCTTGAAAAGTATGACGGAGGTGACTCGAATGCTGTATAAGACATCGTCACAGGTGATGAAAGCTGGATATATTGTTACGAACCCCATACCAAAAAAACAATCTGCGCAATGGATGTTTCCATTCGAAGATTTGCCGACAAAAGTACCTAAAGAAGGACAGAAGTCAAGGGAAAACGATGGTTACCTCATTCTTTTGACGGACGGGTCATTTCGCAACAATTAAAGATAGAAGATAAAATACTGTTACTGCAGATTGGTATGTCAGTCATTGTTTACCGGTTGTCTTGGAAAAGGTTAGACATCAGCGCCCAAGAAATCGAATGGAATCGGTCGACATTTTTCAAGGCCCACCCAATATTCGGCCATAGTTTTGGAAATGCTGGCATAGATAGATTATCAGTTTTTTCTTCTGTCAGGTTTATATGCTGCCAAAGTGATGTCGGATATTTTCGATTACGAGGTATCACATTCTTCTGAATTTAACTGAGTAGGCTGATATTTATGAAGTGAGATATGTTCGTTAATTGGCGTTGACACATATGTTTGAAGCCGATGCAGCATCCTATATTTTGGCGTCGCTTGTATCGCCAGATAGTTTTGGTGTTCCTTCGATGTTACATATTTGTTATGCCTTCCGCAAATTACCACTTATATTTGCCGTCATATACTCACATAATTATTATTATATTACTATTAACGTGGCCACCTCCTGGGCTTGACTTATCTAAAAAACCCCGTTGACTCGAAAAAATAATTGGCATAAGTACCTAGGTACTTAATTTTGGGAAATATCTAAATGTGCGTCAAACAAGTTTTTGTACTTCAAACGATGAGCACCTCTTTTAATTATACCGCTTCTTTATAATTTTGGTCTTTTAAAAATTATATGATCTAGTTGGTCAGCGGAAATTTTCCATAGTGATCTTTTTATTCCGCGGTGCTATTAATCTAATCGATCTTTCTGAATTTCAATTGATATTCTAATAACTGTACGCTTCTTATAACCTGTTTTTACATCTTTATATCAAATCTGTCTTCTTAAATAGATCTGCTTATAATTGCCAAATCAAAAGTAATTTCTTCAAACTGGGCTGAGAATCAGCCCTTTTTGAACGTCAAAATTACCTAATACAGTCCCCCAAAACGCCAAAATGATACACGGTTATGTATCCAAACTAAAATGGCTGAACGGATATGGGTGAAATTTGGTATATGGGTAGACCATGACCTGGATTAGGACATAGGATACTTTTTATCCTGATATTCTTACGGGATCAAGACTTAAGCGGGCGAAACCGCGGGGCACAGCTAGTAGTTTATAAAATATTTTTGCTTGACCAAAAAATTAAGGACAGGTCCATAAAAAATACAAAAATTGTCCATTTTTTTAAATGCCGTGCGTCTGTTTCGTTAATGATCATTTCATTGTATCTGTGAGTCTGAGCTTCGTTGAGCGTCGTTTTACACCCGTTACGTTTGATCAAAAAGTGTACCTGTGTGAGGTGATGATGATAGCTCGCTGTTGCCTCAAGGCCCTGCGGAGCGCGGTCCACAAGCGCCTGCGCGCGGCCACGTCCACGCCCGCGCTGGGCTCGTCCAGCAGAGCGAGCTCTGTCAAAATAAAAGTCACTTTTGAATGTCAACATTTACAAGAAAATAATTATTGATTATAGGTGCCCTCCAAAAGTTGAAAAATGGGCATAATACTCCATAGTTAATCTTTACGTTTCTAAACATTTAATTTTTTTATACATTACCTGCTTAAAACCCACGCACTACAGAAACTACAGAAGTCACCTGATACGATCCTTACATACTCTTTTTGCTTCGTTTACGTACATACATCTGGTCATACATGCACGCCGCCGCCGGTTGTGAGTACTGCGCACCTGACCTTTCTGAAGCACATCACCAATAAGGTAATTAGGTATCCTTCTAGGGCGTGTCCTCCTTGCGTACTGCTCTACACCTGGCGGGGACCTATCACGCCATGTGCCTGTGTACCTGCCCCGCCGCACGTACTGCTCTACACCTGGCGGGGACCTATAACGCCATGTGCCTGTGTACCTGCCCCGCCGCACGTACTGCTCTACACCTGGCGGGGACCTATAACGCCATGTGCCTGTGTACCTGCCCCGCCGCACGTACTGCTCTACACCTGCCGGGGACCTATAACGCCATGTGCCTGTGTACCTGCCCCGCCGCACGTACTGCTCTACACCTGCCGGGGACCTATAACGCCATGTGCCTGTGTACCTGCCCCGCCGCACGTACTGCTCTACACCTGCCGGGGACCTATAACACCATGTGCCTGTGTACCTGCTCCGCCGCACGTACTGCTCTACACCTGGCGGGGACCTATAACGCCATGTGCCTGTGTACCTGCCCCGCCGCACGTACTGCTCTACACCTGGCGGGGACCTATAACGCGATGTGCCTGTGTACCTGCCCCGCCGCACGTACTGCTCTACACCTGGCGGGGACCTATAACGCCATGTGCCTGTGTACCTGCCCCGTCGCACGTACTGCTCTACACCTGGCGGGGACCAATAACGCGATGTGCCTGTGTACCTGCCCCGCCGCACGTACTGCTCTACACCTGGCGGAGACCTATAACGCCATGTGCCTGTGTACCTGCCCCGCCGCACGTACTGCTCTCTACACCTGGCGGGGACCTATAACGCCATGTGCCTGTGTACCTGCCCCGCCGCACGTACTGCTCTACACCTGGCGGGGACCTATAACGCCATGTGCCTGTGTACCTGCCCCGCCGCACGTACTGCTCTACACCTGGCGGGGACCTATAACGCCATGTGCCTGTGTACCTGCCCCGCCGCACGTACTGCTCTACACCTGCCGGGGACCTATCACGCCATGTGCCTGTGTACCTGCCCCGCCGCACGTACTGCTCTACACCTGGCGGGGACCTATAACGCCATGTGCCTGTGTACCTGCCCCGCCGCACGTACTGCTCTACACCTGGCGGGGACCTATAACGCCATGTGCCTGTGTACCTGCCCCGCCGCACGTACTGCTCTACACCTGGCGGGGACCTATAACGCCATGTGCCTGTGTACCTGCCCCGCCGCACGTACTGCTCTACACCTGGCGGGGACCTATAACGCCATGTGCCTGTGTACCTGCCCCGCCGCACGTACTGCTCTACACCTGGCGGGGACCTATAACGCCATGTGCCTGTGTACCTGCCCCGCCGCACGTACTGCTCTACACCTGGCGGGGACCTATAACGCCATGTGCCTGTGTACCTGCCCCGCCGCACGTACTGCTCTACACCTGGCGGGGACCTATAACGCCATGTGCCTGTGTACCTGCCCCGCCGCACGTACTGCTCTACACCTGGCGGGGACCTATAACGCCATGTGCCTGTGTACCTGCCCCGCCGCACGTACTGCTCTACACCTGGCGGGGACCTATAACGCCATGTGCCTGTGTACCTGCCCCGCCGCACGTACTGCTCTACACCTGGCGGGGACCTATAACGCCATGTGCCTGTGTACCTGCCCCGCCGCACGTACTGCTCTACACCTGGCGGGGACCTATAACGCCATGTGCCTGTGTACCTGCCCCGCCGCACGTACTGCTCTACACCTGCCGGGGACCTATAACGCCATGTGCCTGTGTACCTGCCCCGCCGCACGTACTGCTCTACACCTGCCGGGGACCTATAACGCCATGTGCCTGTGTACCTGCCCCGCCGCACGTACTGCTCTACACCTGCCGGGGACCTATAACGCCATGTGCCTGTGTACCTGCCCCGCCGCACGTACTGCTCTACACCTGGCGGGGACCTATAACGCGATGTGCCTGTGTACCTGCCCCGCCGCACGTACTGCTCTACACCTGGCGGGGACCTATAACGCCATGTGCCTGTGTACCTGCCCCGTCGCACGTACTGCTCTACACCTGCCGGGGACCTATAACGCCATGTGCCTGTGTACCTGCCCCGCCGCACGTACTGCTCTACACCTGCCGGGGACCTATAACGCCATGTGCCTGTGTACCTGCCCCGCCGCACGTACTGCTCTACACCTGCCGGGGACCTATAACGCCATGTGCCTGTGTACCTGCCCCGCCGCACGTACTGCTCTACACCTGCCGGGGACCTATAACACCATGTGCCTGTGTACCTGCCCCGCCGCACGTACTGCTCTACACCTGGCGGGGACCTATAACGCCATGTGCCTGTGTACCTGCCCCGCCGCACGTACTGCTCTACACCTGGCGGGGACCTATAACGCCATGTGCCTGTGTACCTGCCCCGCCGCACGTACTGCTCTACACCTGGCGGGGACCTATAACGCCATGTGCCTGTGTACCTGCCCCGCTGCACGTACTGCTCTACACCTGGCGGGGACCTATAACGCCATGTGCCTGTGTACCTGCCCCGCCGCACGTACTGCTCTACACCTGGCGGGGACCTATAACGCCATGTGCCTGTGTACCTGCCCCGCCGCACGTACTGCTCTACACCTGGCGGGGACCTATAACGCCATGTGCCTGTGTACCTGCCCCGCCGCACGTACTGCTCTACACCTGGCGGGGACCTATAACGCCATGTGCCTGTGTACCTGCCCCGCCGCACGTACTGCTCTACACCTGGCGGGGACCTATAACGCCATGTGCCTGTGTACCTGCCCCGCCGCACGTACTGCTCTACACCTGCCGGGGACCTATAACGCCATGTGCCTGTGTACCTGCCCCGCCGCACGTACTGCTCTACACCTGCCGGGGACCTATAACGCCATGTGCCTGTGTACCTGCCCCGCCGCACGTACTGCTCTACACCTGCCGGGGACCTATAACGCCATGTGCCTGTGTACCTGCCCCGCCGCACGTACTGCTCTACACCTGCCGGGGACCTATAACGCCATGTGCCTGTGTACCTGCCCCGCCGCACGTACTGCTCTACACCTGCCGGGGACCTATAACGCCATGTGCCTGTGTACCTGCCCCGCCGCACGTACTGCTCTACACCTGCCGGGGACCTATAACGCCATGTGCCTGTGTACCTGCCCCGCCGCACGTACTGCTCTACACCTGCCGGGGACCTATAACGCCATGTGCCTGTGTACCTGCCCCGCCGCACGTACTGCTCTACACCTGCCGGGGACCTATAACGCCATGTGCCTGTGTACCTGCCCCGCCGCACGTACTGCTCTACACCTGCCGGGGACCTATAACGCCATGTGCCTGTGTACCTGCCCCGCCGCACGTACTGCTCTACACCTGCCGGGGACCTATAACGCCATGTGCCTGTGTACCTGCCCCGCCGCACGTACTGCTCTACACCTGCCGGGGACCTATAACGCCATGTGCCTGTGTACCTGCCCCGCCGCACGTACTGCTCTACACCTGCCGGGGACCTATAACGCCATGTGCCTGTGTACCTGCTCCGCCGCACAGCGCCGCGGCCGCGCCCAGGCGCCGCACGCAGCCACCGCTGTAGCCTTCCACCCGGCGTCGCGCGTACTTCTCTAGACCTGGGGGAGAATTCACATACATGTACTAAACAAACATTTATTAGATTATATTTATAAACCTTAGAGTCGGACTCGGAATTTCGTTTTCGGATTACGGCAATTTTAATTTGTGAACACATGATTCAACAAATGATGTGCAATCCTTTTTATTCATTTATTACAAGAAAATCGATGGTTACCACTTCGAACACAAGCGAAGTTAAGTTCTGAGTTGAGCTGCACGGTTACTGACAAATGCGCGCACTGACTGGACAAGGTCCACTCAATCCGTCCACTAAATTATACAAACTGGCTTCGCTGCCAACTAATACCAAATATGTCGCCAAATGCGGTGCTAGTAATTGACAACGCATCGTATCATATCAAACAATTTATGATCCTGCGCCTACCTCGAATGCCAAGAAAGCGGAAATGCAGAGGTGGTTAGTGAAAAAAGGCTTCGAATGCGAAGACAGTATGTTCAAACCTCGATTATATAAATTAATAAAATAGGGTATGCATGTATTTATTTTATATTTTTTAATCATTGTTTACACCGCTATAACAGTAAAAAAATATAAATACTGTTTAGAATGCTGTAATTAATTAGGTACGTACTTATAAAAAAATATTTAAAATAGAGAACAATTTTGAGCTGTATAGATGCCGCCATCTTCGCGCGCTCTGTTGATGACGTTAAATACGAGTACGTCCAGGGACAGTCCAGTCCATTGTATACTACAGGTGTTCTCGTTCTTCACTTATTTCACCATGAAAAACGCTCAAAAGCCAGTTTATAAGTATTGCGTTGTGCCTGAATGCAGAAACACTATCAGAAGTGCACCTGATAAGGTATTATTTCCAGTCCCGATAGGCGCAAAAACACGTGAGGAATTGTGTAAGGTTATCAAAAGAGATGAAATATCGCAATCACTTGTTTGAACGCTTCCCACATGGAAATTTTGATCTAAAAAGTGAACCCCGTGGTCGCCCGAAAGCTAAAGTCAACAACGACGAATTAAAGGCGATAGTGGAAGCTGACGATACTTCATCTACGGCTGAGTTAACAGCAGCTTTCAACGTTAGCATCAAAAAAATATTGGTCCCTTTGCGTCAAATTGGCAAGGTAACAAAAACTTGATAAGTGGGTGCCGCACGAACTGAACGATCGCCTGCGCGACGAACACGTTGAGGTATGACTTGCGTTGCTTAACAGACACAGAAACGAAGGGTTATAGAACCGCATTGTCACTTGCGATAAAACATGGGTTCTTTTTGATAATCGTAAACGGTCATCATGTTGGTTAGACCCTGGTTCGGCGCCTAGGCAACGCCGCAAACGAAAACTTACCCCTAAAAAGTCATCGTTTGGTGGTCTAGTGCTGGTATAATTTATCACAGCTTCTTACCAAATGGCACCAGCATTACTGCGGATGTGTACTGTGAGGAACTGGTCACAATGATGCAGAAGCTCGCAAATCTCCGGCCAGTCTTGGTTAATCGCTCATCCCTGCTACACGACAACTGTCGACTTCATGCGGCACAACAGACGGTCACTAAGCTACAAGAACTAGGGTTGGAAGTTTTGCGTCATCCACTGTACTCACCAGACCTTGCGCCGACAGACTTCTACTTTTTCCAAAATTTGGACAACATCTTGGCAGAAAAAAAATTCAATACCCGAGAGGCAGTACAAAATGCCTTTGAATAGTTTGTTGGCTCCCGTACAACTGGCTTCTTCAAGAAGGGCATTGAAAAATTACCACTGCGCTGGCAGAGATGCATCGATAGCAAGGGTGCATATTTTGATCGATAGAAATAAGAAATATTTATATAAAAATGACTAACTTTCTGTATACTAAATGACAATTTCATAGGTAAAGACCTAAATTTCGTGTATGGATAGATAAACCTATAATAAATATAATAACTAATCTGTAATAATATGACTAAGAAGGACAGTCCATTAATTTAATATTTTCAAATACTTTAATCTAATTTTATATGTTTCAATGTCAATCTTGATTTTGATAAACCATGATTGATAAATGTTGCATGCCATACTGTCGACTCACTTGAGGCATATACCTATACTCAATAACATCATTGTAACAGTGTTTTCTGCAAAAATAAATAATTTGATTTGAATTTATTTAAAACCTAACCTTTTAAAAATAATAGATAATTTTTTGCCATTCAATCTCAGCGTGTGTACACACACACAACATAACATCACGCCCTGTTTCCCTGAAGGGTACGGCAGAGGGTGTACCTATACTACACCTATATTTCGCCAGTTATGTTTAAGTCCCATGTGATAGGGGGCGAGCCTATTGCCATCAACCGGGCACAAGTCCAGACTCCGGGCTGCAACTGAGAAATTCCAGATAGAAAAACCCAGTAACACTTTGCCCGACCTGGGAATCAAACCCAGGACCTCATGCTCAGGAGAAGCAATTGCGACCATAAGACCAACGAGGCAGTCAACGTGTGTGTGTGTACTTCATATCAATACGATGTCGACTGCTATACAGGGTGTGGCGTAAATAATGGATAACCCTGAAACTGTCGATCGGCCAGACCATTATCTATCATGTACCCCACTTATATCGCCATATGCCCATGGATGACCAAATTAATAATATTATTGAAATTTTAAATAAAAATCGTACTTACTCTTACAAAATCAGCTGCTATTTCTACAATTGGTGACTTGTTCTCGTTTTGTTTTTTTTATGTCACTCCTGAATATTTGTATTATCCAGCCAGTATCAAGATGTTTTATAACAAGTTAAGACAACATTGCAAAACACACTTATTCTTAAATTTTAACATTTTGTTTACGGAATTAAGCAATTTAGGGAACCTATATCGAAAAAAAAAATGTACGCGTATGTAGGCGATATAAGTGGGGTAAATGATAGATGATAATCATACATACATAATTATACGCCCAGTTGAACACATCTAATAATATATATAAATATTGAATTGCTACTTAGCCCTCTTCCTCTCTCCTAATGTTGCTGTGCCCGACAGGGTCTATCTATATTGATCTTTAACTCTGTTATACCATCTATGTAATACATATGGAATGCAATAAAGAATTGAGCATTGAGTATCGAATATTCGTCGATAACGTTTAAGAGTCCAAGAGAAAGTTTTCCAATTCCAAAAACTAAAATGCATCTTAAGGCGAAAGCGCCTGGGCAGCTAACGAAATAAAGTTTTTTTTATTATTATTTTTTACTAGCAATTTGCTGGTCAGTATTCGTTTATACGTTGATCAAACTAGGATTCGCGACCGTAACAAACATGTATTTACAATATCATCAATACAACTTCCTCTGATTAACATAATACCTTTTTATTTTGAGGGTCGGAAATCATCAAATAACTCTGGGCAGAGCGGGAGGGCGTGTCAGACTCTTATTGACTAAAACCCACCCGTGTTCCTTCAGTTGCCTGTGCCAGGGGCCACGGTAACCCTTTCGGACTTTCCCGCAACCCTGGCAGGCATCAGCCCTAGTGGACCCCGTCATTTGAAGCTGACATCTCTTTGAGGCGCGCGTGGAACACAACGCGCCGTCGACCCGGGCCTGGTCGTTATCGAACGGCGAGCTGCCCATTGCTCGCCGTTCGCAAGCCCACGCCTACGGTGGCCGGGAATCGGCCTGCGATTCCCGATGCCCAGGGCGTCTCCTGCGGCGGCTAGGGGCGTGAGAGCGCGAATTTTGACTCTCCCTGACGCGTTCCGCCTCCTCCTCCGATCAACGTATTACCTGATATTGACCAGCAAATTTGGATTTCGCGGGTTACCTCAGCGCTTCCCCCGTAACAACAACCAAGTAAACCTAAATAAAAACTTGAAATAATTGTTCACTCACCAACAATATGTATCCAGTTACTGACTTCCTCTTCCACCCGTTTCTTGTCAAACCCTCGCAGAGTGAGGATCAGCGACAGGTTCTCTTGGCCAGTCAAGAACATATCCAGCCCGAAGAATTGCGGGCAGTAGCCCAGGGTCTGGAGGTACTGTGGGCAGAGGAACAAGGGATTATAGAAAAAAAACCGGCCAAGTGCGTGTCGGACTTCGCGGACAGTAAATTTCGTCGTCGGGATGAGTATTTACGCACAAACAGTATTGATTTTACCGACCGCATCATTAAGTTTGTATTTCTCGAAAAAAGGTCCGAAAAACAAAGTTATTACTGCAGTTGTGAACTGACAACATCTTATAAGACTAAAATAAAAAAAAGTCACATCTTATTAATTATGGGATCTAACGATACCCTAGCAGTGGAATGTGAGCCTTTTGTCAACGGCATAAGGAGTACAGTACGTTACCTGCGAGTTGCCTCTCTTGAGGTGGTATCCGTTCCCGAAGATATTGCCTCTGGTAGCGCTTTCTTCGGCTGTCAGCATCTTGAAGGTGGTGGACTTGCCCGCGCCGTTGACGCCCAGGAGGCCGAAACACTCGCCTGAACATAAAAACAACATCAATATAGTAGTAGAGGCAGCCTCGTTGGTTTAGTGGCCGAAAGCGCTCCTGTTGAGCCTGAGGTCGGGGATCCGATCCCCAGGTCCAGCAAAGTATTATTATTCGATTTCTCCAAGGAAACTCTTAGTAGAAGTTGCCGAATTTTGGGGCAAAAAATGTTGGACAGGCGGGCTAGATATATTTTTATGGTGTACTGAATAAATAGTGTTCTATTCTATTCTAGTACTCGGCAGGTGTCAAACCCATACTCGTGCGCTGGCTCTTTATCTCCCGGGCGTCACAACATTGGAATCCAACACTTACTTTTGGGTAATCTTGAGTCATACTCCTGCCCTTATCCCACTTTATTTGCAGTCGGCGCAACATGTCTTTTTCCATGCCATACTTCTCTATTAGTCGAGTCAGTCCCTTTCTAGCCATATCATCTCTCACACAGTCCATCCATCGCTTCTTTGGTCTTCCCTTACTCTTATAGCCATCCACTTTCATACTCAAAACTTTCCTCACGACATTTTCCTCATTCCTCCGCATCACGTGCCCATACCATGACAACCGATTTCCACATAACTTTCCAAAAAGCTTTAACTTAAATATGTCATGATAATATTTATTTATTTATTCACTCTAAACATACAAATATCCTTACAGGCTAGACCCAATACGATATTGGTGCCGATTCTGTTGTACACCGAACTAAACTAACTAAACTATCACTAAAATTCCTTACTTTTGGCTATGAGAATCTTAACGCTATTCTGCAAAATAAAATCTCTAAATTTAAAAATAATTTTGACACATCTAAAATCCAATTTGGCAATTGCGACTCCACGTGGTACTTGTTTGCCGTACCACGTGATTTTTTTTTAGAGCCAGAGGTGCGCATTATTTTGCAGCCTCGACATGTTTTGTATGGAATTTTTCACTTTTTGTATGGAAAATATGAAAAAAAAAAATTAAAAGTAAAAAATTCCATACAAAACAAGTCGAGGCCGCACATAATGCGCGCCTACGGCTCTAAAAAAAGATCACGTGGTACGGCAAACAAGTACCACGTGGAGTCGCAATTGTCAAATTTGATTTTAGATGTGTCAAAATTATTTTTAAATTTAGAGATTTTATTTTGCAGAATAGCGTTAAGATTCTCATAGCCAAAAGTAAGGAATTTTAGTGATAGTTTAGTTAGTTTAGTTCGGTGTACAACAGAATCGGCACCATTGCCATCTTAGTGCTGACAAACTAAAATTTGGTTAAGTTGTGTCACTTTAGTCAATTTCAGAATGGGAAATCGTCGTTTGACAGGAATAAACTAAATTTTGGTGATTTTTAGTCTAGTTTAGAGAATTTTGTGACAAGAGAATCGGCACCATTTGTAGCACACTTAAAATTTAAATAATTCCACTGTTTTTACCATAGCAAATTCTATCGGTAGCTGTTCTTGTAAATTCACCCATAGCGCAACAGAATATATATATTATGTAGATCTAAATCTCGTATCTAAAACCTCATTCAAATTATAATAAGCTTTATCTGGTAGGAAATATATCTTTCTTTTTAAACGCTTCGTCACTTAACGGCTTCCAGCTGTATGTAGTTTATTATAAATTTAAGAGCCATGCAAAAGGCAGATTTTCGCATAAGTGTCGCTAAAGGTGGTGAAACGGCATAAACGGAGAAATTGTTACCTTTCTTGACAGAGAAGCTGACGCCCCTGACGGCACTAACACTCTTCTTACAGAACGGCTTGTAGTTCTTGTGTAGGTCGTGCACTAACATCGCGTCTGGGATCTGTTTCGTAGCTGTAAGTGAAAGAAATATAACTTAATAAAAATCTTTAATCATTCATTTACTGGCAGACTTCTCAGCGCCGGAGTAGAAGCATGAGATGTACAAGAGTTCCTTAACCCTCTATTCGGCGGGTTGTTCGGCTGACACAAAATTTGTACAGCGCCTGTAACCACCCGAATAGTCTAAAGGTCTTAATTATAAAAGCGTCTTGAGCCTTGTTGTAGCTACAACAAATTTGTGTTTGTTCCTGGTATTGATGTTATATGAGTTTATTCCTTTCACTGGTTGAAACTACATTCTGTTGTGATCTTTCTAATAAAAGCTATAGGAATTCATTTCTAACATGCATACATTCATAAACTCCCGCCTCCTTCCCATAGGGGTAGGGAGAACGAAAAATTTTAGTACTTTCCTGGAAAATATTAAAAACGAAATTTCCGTTTTCTATGAAAATTTTGTATGCATTATTGAAATTTGGACAGGATCACGTCTTTCGGGTCAGCTAGTTCCCCATTAAAATGTAGTATCCTGGTTAGTAGAGTATTTATGTACTTACGTAGAGTGATAGCCTTGCTAACGTAAGTGCTTTCTGCGCGCACCATCTCATCTTGTTCTACAGGCTGCTCTGGGCGGTAGCGCATGTTCATCACTTTGTCGACCAGTCCGTTGAAGATGCCGCGCTCCGTTAGGAATACCATCGTCTGAGGAACAAGAGAAATATCGTAAGAGAAATATTAGCTTTTTTATTAAAAAAAAGCGTACAAAATGAGGAGGTCAAAAGTACAGAGTACGGAGTAAAGTTTTTAGAGGACCTTCATTGGTCCTCTAAAAACTTTTGACCTCCTCATTATGTACGCTTTTTTTTAATAAAAAAGCTCTTTATAACTTTCAGGCTATTTTTCAAAATTGTTTGCAGTAAACAAGCTAGAGCACCAAATAAGTTAGGTTAGAACTGTGAACAACCGCGCCCAGTTGGTCGCAGTTAGAACTGTGAACAACAGCGCCAAGTTGGACGCAGTTAGAATTGTGACTAACCACGCCCAGTTGGTCGCAGTTAGAACTGTGAACAACAGCGCCAAGTTGGTCGCAGTTAGTACTGTAACTAACCACGCCCAGTTGGTCGCAGTTAGAACTGTGAACAACAGCGCCAAGTTGGTCGCAGTTAGAACTGTGACTAACCACACCCAGTTTGTCGCAGTAAGAACTGTGAACAACAGCGCCAAGTTGGTCACAGTTAGAACTGTGAACAACAGCGCCAAGTTGGACGCAGTTAGAACTGTGACTAACCACGCCCAGTTGGTCGCAGTTAGAACTGTGAACAACAGCGCCAAGTTGGTCGCAGTTAGAACTGTGACTAACCACACCCAGTTGGTCGCAGTTAGAACTGTGAACAACAGCGCCAAGTTGGTCGCAGTTAGAACTGTGACTAACCACACCCAGTTGGTCGCAGTTAGAACTGTGAACAACAGCGCCAAGTTGGTCGCAGTTAGAACTGTGACTAACCACGCCCAGTTGGTCGCAGTTAGAACTGTGAACAACAGCGCCAAGTTGGTCGCAGTTAGAACTGTGACTAACCACGCCCAGTTGGTCGCAGTTAGAACTGTGAACAACAGCGCCAAGTTGGTCGCAGTTAGAACTGTGACTAACCACGCCCAGTTGGTCGCAGTTAGAACTGTGAACAACAGCGCCAAGTTGGTCGCAGTTAGAACTGTGACCAACCGCGCCAAGTTGGTCGCAGTTAGTACTGTGTGGGTTAGTACATTTAACAGTGTTTGTGTGTGTGTGTGTGTGAGAGAGAGAGAGAGATTTTGAGTGAACATGAGTGACCAAATAAGCATCAATCTATTAATATTTATTATACTATTTTATATATATATATATTTTTTTTTTATACAGTTACTTTTGCACCGTGTGACTTACACACGGTGCAAAAGTAACTCTGTATCATCATAATTTAAACTGTGAAGCCATATTATTAGCTCTTTTTTACATTCATATTTTTTTATCATAAATATACATTAGTTTATAAATTGTATTGTATAAAAAACGTTCTTGTCTGTTTACATGTGTGTACATAAACGGTTAAATAAATAAACGGCGAGGAACATTGCTTGTTGTCGCGAGTGACTGAGGGCAGCAGGGGGGGGGACAGTTGCCTACATCAAGCTTGGCGAGAAATGAAGCAGCGCCATCTTCGTTTCTTAACACTGAAACATATGTTTAGTTTTGTCTAGTCAGCAATAGATGTCACTGTAACAAAATTCTCAAAACAACATGTTTTATTTATAAACTAATTTAACGTTAAATTAAATATATTCAACTCTTCATATAATCATTTAATTATGTTGATTTATAACATCTTAAATTCATTTAATATTACGGAAATAATAGCAACACTGCCCTTATATTCACTCGTCTCAACATCTGATTTTAATGTCAATGACACGTAAAATGGTCGCCGTAGCCTGCGCACGCGCTTGACTATGTTTTGCGGTTGTTTTATGTGTTTATCCTAGTTTTTGTGATAATATCTTCGTTATAAACGTCGAGTCGAGATTACTCCTCCGTTTCGGTACCAAGATAATCATCCAGAAACTGTTTTACTTCGCGCTAAGGACGCTATTTTGTGTTGTGTTGTGACTGCAGTGAATGTTCATCTGTTCATCATTGCTACAATGCCGCACCGATGTACACTCGGATGTAAAAGCACAGGTAAATTCAAATCTATATAAGTTAAAAACCAAATTTATCATAATTATAATATTATCAACATGAAGAACGAAAGAAGATTTTTTCTATAGGTATAATAATCAAAAATTTTGTTTGTTCCAGATGTGCCTTTGCATATCTTTCCAAATCCAAACAAGTTTCCTGATCGTTTTAAAACTTGGGTGAATCTTGTTGGAGGAAAGCTTGAAGCACCATCTGACTATGAATTCTATAAGAAGCAGCGGATATGTGACATCCATTTTTCTATTGAACAGAAAAATCGCTTTAAACGCCTAAATGCATTGGCAGTACCAAGTCTTCATTTACCAGGTGAGTTCCCTCTTCTTTCCATCTTTGCTGATGTAATTACATCACATACATATTATCTACAGTACCTATGTGTATTAATTATATTTTCATAATATTAATGTTTGCCTTTGTTTTTTGTTTGTTTGCCTTTTCTCCATATTCTTGTAGAGACTACTCCAAACTTATGCCTCGCAGTATGTTGTTTTATAACCTGGGCTGAAAATGTAATTTTGTAGGTAATAGTGATGTTACGAATATTCTATTCTATTCTATTTTTAATAAATGGCAAGCAAAGCCGATGTCGACTATTCTGCCAATGTCTAAAGTGAGCTAGAAAAACAAGTGTGCATAAAAAAAGGGAAAAAAAAGTGAAAATTAGTTTAAAACGAATAAAATGATTTGGTTGATCCCGTTGATACAATAGAGAGCTTGCTGGATTAGTACGGGACTGAAACAAACAAAAAATAGAAATAAATAAATATTATAATTTTTTAAAACATAAAATACACGCATACCACACCAACACATACAGAAAAATTCATAATTTTATATTATTGTGACGGATGAAGGTCATCAGCGCCACATACAGATCTGGAGAGGAGTATGTTAGTAAAGAAGGAAAATTAGTCGGAAGAGGGATCTTAAATTTGGGAGGCGTCTATATAAATCTAAAGGTGGGACGTTGTTCGAGCATTCAAAGAAGATGTGGTCCAGAGTGCCCTCCTCCAACCCACACTCACAGAGAGAGGAGTCTCGAACACGAATCTTTCGCAAAAAAACTGGAGTGCAACAGAAACCCAAGCGAATTCTACAAAGGGTAGAAATAATTGTTTTAGAAGCTTTTTTGTAGCCATAGAACCAAGGTTTTGATTTTATTATTGGTTGTACTGAATAGTAAAACCTGCCCTTTTTCCTTCCAGTGATATTCCAGTGTTCCTGCCATGAGGACTGGAGCTTAGCCTTTGGAAGGCTCAGTAAGTCATACCCCTGATGAATGTTGTAGGTGAGATCAGCTGTTGCTGAAGAGCAAGCATCTTTGGCCAAAGCATCAACACACTCATTGCCCTTAATGCCACAATGACTAGGTATCCAAACTAACTGAACTTCCTTTTGACTACTAGCACAAGTTAATAAAGATTTTTTAATTTTTAAAACAAGTGAACTGTGCATTTTACTTTTGAGAGGGTTTTGTACTAAGGCTTGCAGGCAGCTAAGAGAGTCAGTGAAAATAACGGCTTTGTTAATATTGTGATGTGACTCTATGAAAAGACAAGCTTCCAATAAAGCCACACACTCGCCCGTGAACACAGAAGACTCCTCAGGGCATTTGTACTGTAAAATAATTCTGGAGCTTTGGTAATAAACCGCAGCGCCAATGTTACTGAGATCATTAAATTTTGAAGCATCTGTAAAAAACCTTTGAAACCCGGACCACCGTTCTTCCACCACCGCATTGAAGGCCGAGTTCGCTGAAGGAGACTTTTTGGAAATACCGATGTCAAAGATAATTTTTGGTGTGAAACATACAACTTCATAGGGAAAGTTAAAAAGAGGTAATCGTGGGTTCTGTTCTATTGGACATGCTAAATTATGAATTTGTCGAAAAGCTTTCAAGATTAAGGGAATTTCTTTGTTTTTCCAGAAATTTGAGCTTCTACATAAGGTATCTAACTCATTCAATCTTACTAAAAGGGGATGGGAAGATCTAGATATTAACTTAGCCAGAGAACGGGAGGCCAGATACTGCCGTCTTAAGGCCAGGGGAGGTTCAGCACACTCAACCTGCAATGCGTTAATGGGAGAAGACTTCATACAACCAGAGATGATCCGAAGACATTTCGACTGAATACTATCCAGCCCTGCCAAAGCACCCTTGTTGCATGGAACTAAATGATACGTACCATAGTCTAAAACACTACGAATTAAGGCGTTATAGACCAATTTCATAGTGTAAGGATGGGCACCCCACCAGACACCCGTGAGGGCCTTTAAAATCGAAATCACTTTTTCACATTTTTTAATTAATAAATTGATATGATGCTTACCATTTAATTTTGAGTCAAGGAAAACGCCTAAAAATTTAACCTTATTATCTAACGGAATATTAGAACCCGAAATGTCCACTGTTATGCGTGGGATCAATCTTTTACGAGAGAAAATTACTGCCGAACTTTTTGGTGCCGATAAAGACAAACCATGACTTAAAAGCCACTGGTTCAGAGAGTCCAGAGAGAGGCATAGGGATGACGCAGCGTCCATGATGGAGGAATCTGTCACATACAAGACTAAGTCGTCTGCATATTGGAGGATGTGACAGTTACTGTTTAGGCAGGAGCCAATGTCCATTGTGTACAGGTTATAAAGAAGGGGGCTCAGCACGAAGCCTTGCGGGAGTCCCTTCCACGTCTGTCTTTCATCGAAATCCTCTCCCTGGACCCTCAGAACCAAAGTGCGAGACAAGAGAAGAGCACAGATGCATTCGATCATCTTAACCGGGAGACTCAGCTGGTGCATTTTCTGCCTGAGTACGGGAAGAAGAACGTTGTCGTATGCAGAGGAGATGTCTAGGAAGGCTGCTACGACGGACTCGTTTTTGGAAAACGCTAAGCGAATATCCGTAACTAAAACGCCAACACTATCCATAGTACCGAGCCCCTTCCTGAAACCAAATTGGTAATTCGGCAGCAAATCTCTCGCTTCGACTATCCATTCAAGTCGATTTTTAATGAGGTGTTCCAATAGTTTGGACAAGACTGAGGATAAAGCAATTGGTCTAAGGCCGTTCGGATCATCTACATGTTTGCCTGGCTTTAATAGGGGAATAATAATTTGTACTTTCCACTGATCCGGAACCCAACCATTACTGTAGCAAAAATTAATGATGTCAAGAAAGTAGAGTTTAGCCTTGTCTCCAGAATGAACAATAAAAGAATATGGCACACCGTCAATACCGGGGGCTGAGTCCCGAACATGTCTCAGTACCACATTCAATTCCTTCAAAGTAAATGGCACATCAAACGGATCCTCTGAAACACTTTGTAGGGACACATTACTGGGACATTCGGAAGAGAGAGGAACATATGGTGGAGCAATTTTGTCAAAGAAAAGGTCAGCTGTTTCCCTAGTGATCGGTGACGAGACTGCTGGAGAGCACCCACGTTTAAACCTGTTGATGTTTTTCCATACTAACGAGACTGGAGTAGAGGGAGATAAGGACGTACAGAACTTAACCCAACCCGCACGTTTTTTCTTGCGAAGGTGACGCTTGGATCTGGCATTTATCCGCAAATATGTCATTAGGTTTTCGGTGCTCATATCTGCATTGTAACACCGCTCTGCCTCATTTCTATCCCTGACTGCCGAAGTGCATTCTGGGTCCCACCATGGGGGAGAAGGTATTTTGCCACGGGCACTGTTTTTCAGCGGAAAGCAGGAATCCGCACTGGAGGTAATGGCCGTGACAAATCCCTCGTAACAACTTTTGACATGGTAGTGACCAGAAGGATTTAATAAACTTGAATTTAAATTTGGAAGAGCATCAATTTTGTCCTCCAATAATGAAACAAATTTTGTCCAATCTGGCTTGGACAGGTTATATTTCAAAAGTGGAGGGGAAGTTTTCTCTAAATAAGTCTTATTAACCAAAGATATGACAATAGGGTAATGGTCACTACCATGTGACAAGGTCGTACAATCCCAATGGGTTGAAGATGCCAACTCAACTGAACAAAAAGTCAAATCCACGCAGCTTTTTTGTTGACCAGGAGGGGATCTGCGAGTTGGGCAACCGTTATTAAGGATACATAGATCCAGATCGTCCAAGATCTCAACCAAAGCTACCCCAAAGGCATCACAGCGTTCGGACCCCCATCTGTAATGGTGGCAGTTAAAATCACCCATAACCAAAATTGGTCCATGAACATTGGAAAAAATGTTTTTTAAAATAGCAAAAAAATTGTGATGAGGGTGAGCAATGTATACCGAAAACACTGTAATGCCTTCCACCCCTCCTGCTACAATACTCATGTCACCTGTGAGCGAAGGCAAAGGGAAGGGCAAAAGAGGGACCCGATTGTTAACAAGGAGAGCCGATCCTCCATAGCCATCAGATCTGTCACATCTGAGAATGTTAAAGTGTGGCATACGAAAGCTAAGACTTGGGGTGAGCCAAGTCTCAGCTATGGAACAAGCCAGTGGCTTGTATTTATTTAAAAGAAATATGAGGTCGTGCTTTTTATGCCACACGCTCCTCACATTCCACTGTAGGAATACTTGGCGAGACGCCATTTTTAATTTGTAGAAGTAGAGTAATAAGTTGATCGGCAACGTTGGACGGTGATTGGGAACTAGTAGTAGAAGAAGAAATAATAGTTGGTAAGAGTTTAATAAGCAGTTCAATAATAGAACCGGTAGTATTAGAAGGAGCATTGTTGTAGTTAAGAGCGCAGCCATTAGGCTGTGAAGGTAGGGGAGAACTAACTATCTGTTGATGAGCAACTTTGTCATAAGACGGGGAAAGAGGGGCATGGGTCTTGGGTTTAAGTGTCACAGTTTTCTGGTAGGACTGAGTAATTGGGGTTTTGGCTATGTTGGCATAATTGCGGGAAGAAGTTGGGATAATCTTACTGGCCTCTGCATAGGGAATAGATTTCTCGGCCATGACAGTCTTAATAGCTTTCTGTCTACCATACTCGGGGCATGACCTGCTGTTAGCAAAGTGATTACCCGAACAAAGCACACAGAATGCCTCGCCCTCAGAAATGTTGCAACCATCACCGGGGTGATCGTGGCCACACTTACTGCAGCGGGGTTTTGACCTACATAGATTCGCCACATGACCAAATCTGCAACACTTGCGGCATTGAATTGTCGGGTATATGTACTGCTCAACAGGGAGAGATGTATAACAACAGTAAATCCTCTTTGGTAAAACTTGTCCATCAAATGTTAGAACACATGTCTCAGTGGATTTCCACTCATTAACACCGTCTCTTTGGGTTTTTCTGTTTATGCGACGGACTTTCAGTATTTGGCCGCACCCTGAAGGCACAGTCAAATAAGTTAAAGCTTCTTCTTCCGTAATATCTGTGGGAATACCGGTAACAACACCCATCCTTGTGATATTAAATGTAGGGATTGATGTAGTATAACTATATTTAGACAACAAACCGTTACACAAGAAAGAGTTAGCGTCCTGGGGGGAAGCAAACTCCACTGACACACGGTTTCTACCGACTCTGTTAACACCACCACAAACAATGTTCGCAATGTTGTTATTCATGAGGAATTTACCAAAATTAACAGGATGTAGAGTGGTGCCATCATTTGGTTGATTCTCAATACGAGAAACGTGGACAATATAGGGAGCCTTATCCATTACGGAATACTTGGTACGACCAATTTGGCTTTTTGGTTGCTTGCTTGGAGGGGTAGGTGTTAAGATTTCTTCCGTACCAGGACGTTTGCGTGAATTTTGTTGGGGTTGTGTTACATCCATTTCTGTTACTCTACAAACAACATCCGCGAATTGGGATAGTGGATTCGGGGAGAAAGGAGTGAAAGGAGTTGAAGGATCTGGAATATCTGGGGGATCAGGATCAGGGGGTTTATGCTTATCCATGTTGAATAAAACGACTTAAAACAAGACAAACACAATACAAACCTGTTTACGGGCACAAGAACGACACAACTAAACAATAAAAAGTCACAAAAGTATCAACAATCACACAAAACTAGATAAAAATTCTAGACACACGTGATAACCCAGAACACCGTGGCGAGAATCCGTTACGAATATTCATATTTGCATATTTTTTTTTTTTTGACATTCACATTCGCAAGAATCAATGCGAATGTTTTTAATTGTTTTAACAAAAAAGAGGAGGTGGCTTAATTTGTCTGTATATATTTTTTGAGAACTAAAAAGGAATAAACTTATACCTACCTATGTAAGGTTTTTCCATGGTAAAAAATGAAAGGTTTATTTTTAAAACCTTAAAAATTTAAATTTAACCCATGTTTTGAATGTTTGCTTTTTTGAAGGTCCAGCATTTGCATTCTCATTCACGAATGTCTAAAATTGAACCTTCATAACATCACTAATAGGTAGTAATGATATATTTTTTTTTTAAATTGGTAGTTGTTTTTGAGTTTATCCATTACAAACTAACAAAAAAAAAAAAAAAAAAAAAAAAAAAAAAAAAAAAAAAAAAAAAACAAATCTTTGTTCTTCATAGTAATTATCAGTGTACATTAATAAACATTTTTATTTTGTTACAGGCACATCTAGAATTCAACAGCCTGTCGTTACCAGTGATGGTCAACCCGCTGCTTTCCTGCCGATTTCTGTTGGTTTAGGTATAAAATAAATTTATTTTTGAAATATCTTATTACAATCTATTCCATTGTAACGTATGTGTTGCATATATGCAATATTTATATCATATATAAACAAAATTTTGATAAATATCTCCACTAAGGCTGAATGTATAATGCAGTATCTAGATTTTAATGGTGATTCTAGTACTTAATTTGTAAATATATCTATTCTATTACGGTGAGTACCAAAACAGAATTATTATAATATTGATATTGATATTTCAGAGGTATCTGGAAGTCTCTCGATGGAGACTACTGATGACAATCGGCCTACTGCTACTCAACCTTCTATTGATGTATTAGGTATGTAATTTTATTACAACAGTTATAGATGGACTGTTTTAAAACAGGTGGATAAATTGTTGACTTGGTTGAATGGAGACTCTAAATAAAAATATAACTATTCTATTATAGCGAGTGCCACAACAGAATTATTATAATATTGATATTTATATTTCAGAGGTATCGAGAAGTCTCCAGATGGAGACTACTGATAATGATCAGCCTACTGCTACTCAGCCTAGTGCTACTCAACCATCTACTAATGTATTAGGTATGTAATTTTATTACAATATAGTTATACATGAACTGTTTTGTAACAGATGGATAGATTTTTGGCTTGGTTGTGGGAACAAAAATGGATTCAAATTGTGCTATTTTATATTTTTCAGGTGAAATTAACAGTGTGGCTGTATGTCATGTGTTAGCAGAACATAACTACTGTGCAATAAGTGAAGACAAATCGAAAAGACCTGCTAATGGTAAGCTTTTAATTTATATGCATAATTATGATACTTATTTGTTGAATACAAGTTAATTTGTTCATTGGCTTTTGTTTAAATAACAACTACATTCATGCAATTTGTTTTTTAGTAAAATGTAATGAATAATCACTTTGGCACCAATCGTAATTATAATAATACTTTGGTGTACAATACATATAATGATAACCATATGTAATTGTGTTCATTTCTCTATTTTCAGTTGCTTCTGGAATATCCTTCCACACCAGATCGAATGTTGTACGACCATTCCAGAAGAAAATTAAGTATCTGCAAACGGAGATAAGTGTTTTGCGCAAAAGGGGCAAACTGTACAAGGAACGACTGAGTAATGCACAGAAGTTGTCACAAAATGTCATATTTAAACAAGTCGTACAACATATGACTAAACCAGCTCAATTGTTTGTACATATGCAGCAACAAGCCAAATATAAACGAAAAGGAAGACGGTTTACAATTGAGGAGAAAATCCTAAGTTTATCTTTGTACAAAAAAAGCCCTAAGTGCTACAGGCTATTATATAAATATTTTGCTCTACCTTCATTCAAAGCTATGAAAAGACTACTGAGCCAAATAAAATTAGCACCTGGCATTAATAATATAATTTTTGAAAAAATAAATAAAACTTTGCTCAAAAAACAGATCCCAGATAGGCTGTGTAGCCTCATTTTTGATGAAATGTCAATCACGCCGCAAATTTTTTATTCAGCTCAAAAAGATAAATTAGAAGGTTTTACTTCGGACTCTAAGGAAGTATTTGCTGACCACGTACTGGTTTTCATGGTGAAGGGAGTGAAAAATAATTATAAGCAGCCAATTGCATATTATTTTACGAATTGCTTAAGCAAATTCCAATTAAAAACTAAATTAAAATCAGTAATCGAACAATGTTTTAAATGTGGTCTCATAGTATTAAACACTGTTTGTGACCAAAGTCCTGTTAATGTCAGTGCTATAACAGAATTGGTTCAAGAAACCAAAGCATGTTATTTACGCGAAGGTAAAGAATGGCGTCACGAAGTGATGCGTTTTAAAGGTCACGTCGTAGTCCCACTTTATGACACTCCTCATCTAATAAAAGGCATTAGAAACAATTTAATAACAAAGGATCTAAGATATGTTACCAATAATGAGGAGAAAATCATAAAATGGGACTACTTTAAAATGGTGTATGATGCCGATAAATCGTATGGAGAGCTTAGACTTTTGCATAAGCTCACAGAAGAGCATATAAATCCAGAAAAAATAAAAAAAATGAGGGTTAAGTCGGCAACACAATTGTTCAGTCACAGTGTTGCTGTTGTGACTGAACATTTGACAGCAAGGGGCGATCTGCCTATAGAATGCCGACAACTAGTTGACTTGACCCTTCTAATCGACGATTTGTTCGACTCTTTAAATGTAAACAGTTTCTCCATACCGAATGGCAAAGTTTTAAAGGACCTGTAAAACGTAACACGCCTCATCATGAGCTGTGGAAAAAAGCCAAAATAGTTCTAAGGACAATCAAATTTGTCAAAAAAATTACTTTTGGGAACAAAGTCCGATTGGTTGAGAAAGTGGTGCCGTCTGTTACGAATTTGATTAAAACCATAGAGGGTATGGAACTCCTTTGGCAAGTGTTGTCTTGTAATTATAGACTCGATGCTATGATGACCAGGAACTTTAATCAGGACCCTTTAGAAAATTTCTTTGGAAACATTAGGAGTTATGGAGTAAGAAATATAGCGCCTAATACAGTAAGTTTTGAGGGGGCGTTTAAAGCGCTTCTATTAAATAATTATAGCTCTCCTCACTCGGGGAGAGGTAATTGCGAGGAGGATTTTAATGAATGCCTTCAAAATTTAGATTTCTTTTTAAAAGAAAAAAATGTTACTCCTAATGTTTCCGAAGAAAATAACACAATTCATTTCAACAATGAAGTTTGCTTTGATCAGCAACATGAAAATGATGCTGGTCAAAGCAACTACGTCTGTGGTTGGGTCTTGACTAAATGTCTTAAAAAAGTTGTCAAAGGTTGCAAAAATTGTAAGAGTGAATTATTAGACAACACTTCAAATAACAATTCTTTTATTACAGCCAAAGAGTACCAAAAAAAGAAATGGCTTTGCTATCCCAGTGGGAAAACCGAATATTTCTTTAAAGAAATACAAAGCATGGCCATTTCTTTTCTGAAAAGAAATGTGCCCAAATTGTTTTTAAAATCAAATATCACTTCGTTAGCAGACTTGCTGATCACAAATTTATTTAAATGTCCCAGTCACAAAGACGACCTTTATAAAATGTTTACCGACACAACATTAAATATAATTATTTACAGTTGGTGTCGGTCTGTCAATCGGATTTTGTCCGGGAAAATAAAATATGAAGGCGATGATCAAATAAAATTAGCTGCTGTTAATTATTATAATAAGCACAAAAATTATAAAAATAGAAAATAAAGAAAATGAACTTAAAGTACTTAGTTGTTTTAATAAAACCCAATTTTTGCATTTAGCCAGTATTTCCCTGTACCGAACTTTGTTCTTACTTTCTTGATGTGAATATTTGATTTCCTAAATATTGGTATTATTATAAAAAAATATTCCGCAAGAAAGTTTGAACAAAATAGTTCGGTACAGGGAAATACAAGGCCTAAAAATCTAAATATCAATTACATTAGTGTGTGTAGGTAAACGTGTGCGCGTGTGTGTGTGTGTCGGTAGTTCTTGTTCAGAAATGGAGATGGCGCTTCAAACATGTCATGGCTAAAAGTCACGACAGAGGGCACTCTTTTCCTTTTATATTATAGTACTCTGTGGAGGGCAGGCACTTACCATCATGACTAAGAACTGCACAAGCAGTATGATGATGCTTTTTCCGGGAGAGAAATCATCTAAGCATAAATAGCACCGCGGATTTTCGCCGGCTGAAACAATAATAATGAAATTATAATACCAACCTATAGTGGCCCCACTGCCAGGCAAAGGCCTCCTGTCATACAGAGAAGGCACGAGCATTGATCACCACGTGCGCTCAAGACGGGATGGCAATTTCAGACTTCAACTATAAGGTGAAGGGTGAAAGTGAAGGGTGGGCGTTTTGGGGGGATGTGATTTTGACGTACAAAAAGTGCTGATTCTCAGCCTAATTTGAATAAATGACTTTTGATTTTGATTTTATAAGTCCAAACAAATCGATAATATTTTAATTTTATTTTTTATTATGTTTTCATCTTAACGCCAGAGATAGTTCTTAATTTAAAAAAAACCGACCAATCGCGTGTCGGACCACGCACAGTGAAGAGTTCTGTACTCGGGATGAATATTTACGCATGCACATGTATTGATTTTATCGACCGCAAAATTAAGTTTGTATTTCATAGTATTCCTCGAAAAAACGATGAAAATCAAAGTCATTTCTACAGTTTTAAATATCCTATACATGAAAAAAAAACTATTGACTTATATAGCAGTCACTTAGAAACATAATCTTATTAATTATCCAACATACCCCACACGCTTATGTGCATTGTTTTTTTTTATCTCTCGGTTCCATGTGGGTGGCATCCCTAATTATTTTTTTCGTTATTTTAGTACATAATTGTAGTACAAATAGTCTAGTGTAATATTTGGATACGACGAAATTATAAGAGTGCCATTTTTGCCATTTTGCTACAGAATACCAAAAAAAGCTAAAACATAAGAAAGTGACGGGTGGATGCTCAGAACAATAACTAAAGCATAGAAGGAAGCTAAATTTAACTAATATAGTCGTCTCTGTTTTCTTACACACTCATAACAGCATTAGAAAGAGACAGATGTAGGTTGCTCAAAATGCAAATCGTCACAAAGCAAACGTCAATTTGGCTACCTTGGCTACCTTTAAGATACTAAGTTTAAAAGCTACTTAACGTCTCAGGTTTTTGTCTATGACTTTGTTCATCGCATTTTTTCGTATAATGCTTACGGGCGCATGGGAGTTGAAGTGCTTCGTTGATTTTACGTGTTTTTGTAAAAATAGTACAAAATGAATAGTGATTTAGTGTAAATCGCAAAGCTTAAAGATTAAATAATGTCCTGCACTATAGTGGGATGTAAATCACATTCATCCCGCAAAGAAAATGATGCGGAAATCATAAGCTTCCATCGGTAAGTAATCAAATATGGTCATTTTATCGGTTTTGTATTCTCACTGTAGGTTATTTTGGCATTTTTTCAAATTATTTGAGCTTAGTGTACACGTTAGTGTTTTGAAATCAATATTTTATGCAATTAAATAATTCGATTGTAGGGAAAATATAAATTTTAAATCGGCATATAAATATTTTGCAATAGTGCTTGCAAAAGTAAACTATCGATAGAATATCGATAGAACTAGCGTCATCTAAATTATTACATTATTTTTCTTTACACGTAGTTTTGGGAAGGATTAAATATTTATGAGTGAAATAAATACCTAAATACCTACGGTCTTGCCAGCAAATCGTACGTATGAGTAATGAAATGACAGTGGTCAAAAATCCGTGTGGCTCATGGTATAATAATTTAAACTCTCGTGTGGCTATGATTTTTTTGTCATTTTCAGATTTCCCTCCGGTATTGATATGAGACAAAAATAGATCAACGCTATTGCACGTAACTACTGGGAATGGAAAAAACAACATCGTATTTGTTCCAAACATTTCAGCGATGACTGTTTTATTAAAATATTGCTACCAACGTCAATTTTTGATAATTTACTCGAACATTCATTCGATAATGATGTATTGGATGATCATAGAAATTTGTTGATTAAATTGATAAGCAAACAATATTTAACAATTAGAATTCATTATATCGCAAAATAATTATCTTCTCCTGTAGAAAAAGTAAGGACATTTCTAACAAAAACTATAATTTTTAAAGGACAGTGATTTAAATTTTTTGTTACTTGTTCCGTGGCCAATCGCTCTTTAAAAATTATTTAAGCGTTTTCTTGGTAATTTCAATTTGTTAATAATTTATCCTGTGTTTATAAATAAATAAGTTGATCAGACAGAAGCGAGTTCTTTATTTCACCTTAGCATATTTTAGATTTAAGAGCGTTTATACCTTATGAGTGGCAACGTCGCAATTTAGTGTCATATTTCGTGGTTTTAAATTTTTATCATTTAATCGGAGCTATATTTTAAAAATCTGTTTTAATAACTTTTTAGAATTATGTGAAAACTGTGTAAAAGTTAAGAAATCGTTGCGTTTACAGTTCTATTTATATGCAAATAATACATTGGAAACTTGCAGGGCGTTATTTTCATTGTAAAATAACTGTAAGCATTACGATTACTTACTTTTTAATCACTTTCACGTAATTCTAAAAAGTTAATTAAACAGATTTTTAAAATATAGCTCCGATTAAATGATAAAAATTGAAAACCACGAAATGTGACACTAAATTGCGACGTTGCCACTGTTAAGGTATAAACGCTCTAAATGCCAAGGAGCGATACCATAAACTAAGAAGTCGATATCGGTATTTATTTTATGCATAGTCACATCACCAGCTAATACTCTTTTGTCTATGACAGCGTACACTTCAAATGTCCTAAAGCGCCTTCTATGCTTTAGTTATTGTTCTGAGGGTGGATGTTTTGGAGGTTGTCATTTGTAACTTTTGACGTTCAAATAGTGCTCATACTGCTCATCCGAATTTGAATAAACTTTTTTGTTTTGGACTTTCTTTTCATTCAAGACATAACATCAATCCTGTATTTCCCTATTGTTAAGGGTAAGGCAGAGGTACACCCACATTTAACCGGTTATGTTTAAGGCCAATTTGCGAGCCTACTGCCATCAACCGGGCACAAATTCAGATTCCCATCTGCCACTGAAGAATTCCGGATGAGAAAACCCAATAACACTTTGCCCGAACCGAGAATCGAACCCAAGACCTCTCTCTTTTTTATTATTTTTTATTTAAAACGTTGCCCCACACTAGGAATTTCTCCTGTATTGTGGGTGCGTTTACAAACATTTAAACTCACATACACAAACAGCCAAACCCTTTTTTTTTCTTGTTTTCGGGGTGGAATATCCTCATGGATGTCCGCCGCCCTGGGGCGGACGGCGGGGTCTGTCAGACTCTTACTGACTAAAAACCACCCCGGTGTTCCATCTCACACCTACGCCGGGGGTCGCGGGAACGTACGATCCTTCCGCAACCCCCGAAAACAGCCAAACCCGGAAAAACTACTTGCAGGTCATGCAAATATTTGTTCCGTGCGGGAATCGAACGCGCAACACGCAGCGCAGCAGTCAATCGCTTAACCACTGCGCCAATCGTGTCGTCTCTGTCTCATTTATCTTCATAAAAAAGCAAGCTCACCGCAACATTTGTTCGCATCGAAGCCCGGTTCGTTAAGGAAGATCCCTGGACAGCGTGGCCTGGCGAACTTGCACATCGCGTTGATCCGAGCCACAGTGAGGGACTGGAGTGTCGCGACGACCATTGTGTGAGGGGGCGCGATGTACCCGCAGACCACTAGGAGGAAGTGCACCAGACCGTAGGCCTCGTCCTGGGCAATTTCTCGAGCTGCCTTCGTGAAGGGCGTGAAGACAGCTGCAGACATAGAGGTTACAGGCTGTTCAGTGAACATGATTTTGATATATTCAATGCCAGTGTTTCTCGGCTTAAGCATTTGTTGGTGAAAAGCTTCTTCACGGAAGAGTAACGTTATGAGTCAACAATTATTTTTTAATTATCATAATCAGCCATGATATATGATATGATTGATTTGCGCATTTTATTTCTGTATCATTAATTAAGTAACAAGCGACCCGCCCCTGTTCGCAGGGTTATGACTACTTGACAAAATATCGAGATTTCTTTATTATAATATCTAATATTAAACTTTATTATGTCATATTAAAGTTACATACAGGGTGGCAGGGACATCGCGCACAACTGTTACCATAGATTCAGTACATGATTCTGAAACCAGTGCACTGAAATTTACGTCGGTTATTAAAAAAAATATTAGTGTTCCCAACATTTTGACCACGTAGAAATTGCACTTTTCTATGAAACAGCAGTTTCTTTTTTAAATGACCGACGTGAATTTTCTGCGGTAGGGAGTCTAGAAGCAGGTGCTGAATTCGTGGTTTCAGTTATCGTGTCGATGTCCGTGCCACCCTTTATATAGGTTTAATATCAATGAATTAAAAATGCTGGAATACATTTTCTAAGTTAAGTTGAAAACCGCATAAAAACCGTTGCGTGTTTTAGAAGAAAACGCGCTCACACAGACAGACACGAATAGCGACACGCAAAGAAAATTAAAAAAAAAAATCGCTGACCGAATAAGAAGATGCAGACAACGAGGATCGTGCTGGTGCCTCTCTCTCCGAAGTTGAAGCTGACGAGGTAACTGAACGCGAAGAACGACAGGCTGCCCAGCAGCAGGATCAGCGCGAATGTGGCTGCAGATAGAAACATTAAATTAAATATTCCAATCTTATTGGAAGATATTTGAAATACTAGGGCCGAGTGCCCGCTTGGTTTTTCGAGGCATTGCCAAGCGGTTGGTCGACTCTTCACGTGACCAGAGGGCTGGCCTATTTTTTGGCCAAAGAATCAGCATCGCCATACAACGTGGCAATGCGGACGAAATTGTTTATGCCCTACGATTCTTTTCCCTCTTTTCTACATATTTTATTATTTTACGTCTGTTAAATTATATTAATTAAATGAAATTCTTTTCACGTAATATCATAATGAAAAAATTCAAATAGTTTATTTGCACCATCAAGTAGCAAAAAACATTGTTTACAATAAAATAGAGCTCAAAGGTTAGTAAAGTTGCCTGTTAGAGTTGCAGTCAAGGAAATCATCAAGTAACTTCCCCCGCTCTGGGCAGAGCGGATGGGCGTGACAGACTCTTAGGGCCTGTGTACACCACGTTTTTTAAGCGCGCCGCTGACGCGCGTTTTAGAAACGTGCGTCGACGGCGCGATTTTATCCTACAGAGGTCTACAGGCTGCGTCTGACTCGCGTACGTATCGCGTCTGTATCGCTACAAACGCGCGTCAACGGCGCGTTTAAAAAACGTGGTGTGCGCAGGCCCTTACGGACTAAAACCCACCCGTGTTCCTTCAGTTGCTTGTGCTAGGGGCCTAGGTAACCCTTTCGGACTTTCCCGCAACCCTAGCAGTTGAGCCAACACCTAAGCTAAGATAACGTAATATCTTGTAATAATTATAGGCATCAGCCCCCACACTCTTTATCATTGGTGAGAAAGAGACGACGATATACAGGATGGACAGCTCCATCTCCTTCCCACACTGACTGGCCGCTGTGGAGCCGCTTGCAGGTTTCCTGGGGCCGTACTATGAGCTGTTAAGAGCGTTTATACCTTATGAGTGGCAACGTCGCAATTTAGTGTCATATTTCGTGGTTTTCAATTTTTATCATTTAATTGGAGCTATATTTTAAAAATCTGTTTAATTAACTTTTTAGAATTACGTGAAAGTGTTTAAAAAGTAAGTAACCGTAATGCTTACAGTTATTTTACAATGAAAATAACGCCCAGCAAGTTTCCAATATATTATTTGCATATAAATAGAACTGTAAACGCAACGATTTCATACCTTTTACACAGTTTTCACATAATTCTAAAAAGTTAATTAAACAGATTTTTAAAATACAGCTCCGATTAAATGATAAAAATTGAAAACCACGAAATATGACACTAAATTGCGAAGTTGCCACTCATAAGGTATAAACGCTCTTAACGCCATCATGATTCCGTTGAGAGAAAGAGATAGTGCTATCGGTCATTTATAGCTCCGTCTCTCTTCCACGCTGGAACAATGATGGAATTAACACGTCATAGTACTGCCCCTGTGCCCAGTATTGGGCGTCTTTCTTCTGAAGGATAAATACGCTCTAAAGCGCGCTTTATTTAAATTGAAATTAATTTATTTGCCAGAATATAGGTACATACTTAAAATAACATGGTAAAATAATTTTAGTCTCACAATATTCGACTTATCAGTCGTGCAAATATTTCTAGTAAGTACATGCATATTAATATCATTAAATTACTTCAATATCATTAGTCATACACAACATAATCGTAATAAAATTTACAGTCTTGTTTCGTTAATATTAATTAGGCACATTATTTCCGTTTGTGCTCGTGATTATAGATCTGTTTAGATTTTTATATTATTCGAGTTAACAATTTTTTTTGCATTTCTTAGTGATTCTATGACAAATAAACCCATTATTCTTTCTTTCTCTCACCTAACATATCCGGTTGGTTGGTAGTCTGATCTTCTTCCAACACGACCACTGCCAGTACGGTGGGCAGCACGAGCGTCAGTGCGCACAGTGCGACGTGGAAACTGAGCGTAGCCAGCCAGTGCAGCTCGGCCGGGCAGCCGGACATCACGTGGATGTGGCGCGAGTTGGTCTGCCGCTCCTTGCACGGGAGCGAGACGGTGTTGACGTTTGTCGATAGGATTACTACGGATTAAGAAAAAAGGTGTAATGAAATTACGGGGTTTTTCTTGTAAACAAATTTGTGGCTGCTGTGGTGTGTGTACGTGTGTGTGTGAATATGTGTGTCTCTCTCTCTGTGTGTGTGTGAGTGTGTGTGTGGGTGTGTGTGGATATGTTTGTGTGTGTGGATGTGTGACTGTGTGTTTCGTTGGTCTAGTGGTCGCAAGAGCCACGGCTGAGCATGAGGTCCTGGGTTCGATTCATAAATCGGGCAGTGTTGTTAGGTTTTTCCATCAGAAAATTCTCAGTAACAGCCCGGAGTTAGGATTTGTGCCCGATTGATTCAAATAGGCTCGCCCCCTATTACATAGAACTTGAACGTAACTGGCGAAAAAGTGTACAGATACACATCTGCGTACACCTCTCGTTATGTGAAGAAAAAAACATGATGAGATTAAAGGGGTTTTTCTGGGATATTTGAGATACATTTTTATATTTTTTTTAACTAAGAATATATATGTACAGTATTAACAATCACGGCCAGTTGAGCAATGCATTTTTGTTCGTGATACTGCACAGTATTTTCGCGTCGTGCGCTTTACTAGCGGTAACCAAGTGTGCAAACACGCTGTGAATGTGTGCGTGCGTCACACATTTCCGACCTCGCCATTGTCTCGGACGGTACCGAGTGCTCCTGCGCTTACACACGCATTCTCAGCGTGTTTGCACACTTGTTAACCACAAGTAAAGCGCGCGTAGCTTCGTGAGATACAAATACTATATCAAGTGTATTCTTGATCTAAGCTGGTAAGTGTTGCGAATTGGAGGCTTAAATATTGCTACAAGGACCTTTTCACGGTCGAATGACGTTGACAGCGGCTGTTGGTAAACAATTGTTTTGTGTGTCTGTGTCACTTGAAATGTGTTTAAGAAAGAAGGCGGCGGCGTGAGTTCGGATTTTGGCCACGCGCCAAAATGATGTTGTTGCGCTATATAACACCATTAGAACACACAAGTGTTGTGTGTGTGTATCTGTGTTCTGTGTGTGTGTGTGTGTGTGTGTGTATGTGTATAGGTGTGTGTGTGTAGAGGTGTTTGCGAGTGTTCTGTACTAAGACTACTGTTTAAGCTCATTAAATAAAAATAAAAAAAATGATTGTATTTTCTGGGAAATAAATGATTATTATAACTTACTGACTGCAATAAAGATGCCCCACATGGTGGCCGTGACTAGATCCTTGGGCTGAGTCATCACGGTGGATTCTTCGAGCCGCAGCTCGCGCCTGATTGGGTCGTTCATAGTGGTGATGGTGCGGCCGTCGGCCCACGGCACGTGCTGCGCCGCCAGCACGTTGCTGAGCAGGTTGAGGGCCACCGGCGCCGCGTGCCGGACTATCGTGGTGTATAGGATCTGAACAAATTGGGTCGTTACTATTGGCTTAAAAATAAACATTATAACTAGTGTTGCCAGAAGGGGTTGGCAGAGGCGTATTGTTCACCCAAGCCAAAGAATTACAAAAAGAGATGAATTTTCAAGATCTCGTATATTATGACAACTTCGTGGGTGTGATTAATATGCATAACCATGACAAATAACAGCGTCAGAAGCCCGAAAATCTGACAACCAGTCTTGCCAAGGTGTTTAGTATTACCCAGTAACTGGGTTGTGGAGGTCAGATAGGCAGTCGCTCCATGTAAAATACTGGTATTCAGCTGCATCCGATTAATTAGATTAGAATTATGTCGGAGTCAACATACTTGGGCAAACGCTTGGCAGATGATGATGCTTTTTCTTTTTTTTTTTTTTTGCTGGCAATACTGGCAGCCGGCCGTCAATAATTTTCGTGTTAGAATTAAAATGTAAAATTAATGTTTTTCGCGTATTTATATATATAAACGTGCTTTATTTCGATAGATTTACATAAAAGTAATAAGTATTTGTGTTTGTGAGTTATTTCGCTGAAAAATCAATTGTCTGGTATCAGCTGTCATCCAACGGACGGATTTGAAATGAGCACCTAACCCGGGGAGTATTTCTTTTAACTTAAGCCTATTTATAAAGAATCTTATTAATTCCTATTGCACCTTTCCCCCTTAACGTTTATACTGTTCGTCCCAGTGAGCTACGTCGTAAACTACCCTATGATTCTCTTTATTGTGCTTGACAAATTATGTTCATACATTAGTATGATAAAATCACATAAAATACATTAGAGACCCCATAGAAATCACTGTACTTTATCACTAGAGATACCTCTGTTACGTTTAATCACCAAATTAGAACCTCTATGAAATTAATGTAAAAAACTGGATTTACAATAAGTTGACAATAGTACCTACCCTCAAAATTTTATAAACTTAATTTTGTTGTTTTTTCCTTTTAATTGTTGAATATTATTATCTCAATTAAGACATATCTACAAACAATACAAATTTTATCCCATAATTGAGATTACACACTCTTCATAACTTTTATTCCTTTGTTTTGTTCACTTCTAATTTTAACTTCATAGTATAGCCCTTCAACCTAGTACTTACTATCCACATATCATCCCTCTCTCTTATTCCTTTCAAACACTTAGCTTTCTCCTCTCTCATTCCAGGGTGCCTCTAGTGTTGGTCTGTCAATATGTTGACCCGTAGAGCTGCATCCTTGGAGGAAAAACTGAGGGCTACGTTGAATGAATTGGAATCCAGTAAAAACCAGTGCAATCAGCTGCTACAGGAAAGAGATGACAGTGAGGTGGAAATACAGATAATTAATAATAAGAACGCTGAACTTAAGAACCAGTTGGCTGAACTGCATATACAGCATATGGACATACTTGACCAGCATCAACACCTCCGTCAACTTGTGTCAAATTTCCAGGAATGTAGTGACACCCACGAACTGGCTTTGGGACGCATATCAGAACTAGAATTGGAATTGAGCAGGGCCCACAGCACAATAACCCGTTTGGAATCTCTCAAAGCCAGTGAAGAGTCTGCGATCACCTGCAGTCTTTATGATGAGTTGGTTGGTAACGGTACCGGTCCCATGTGTGTTGAGCCAATAACCATAGACTTAACTGATGATACTGTCATAAAAAGCAAATTGTTTGCTAGTCACAATAAGTTAAAAAAATATATTAAAATTAATAGATTAATTAGAAGATATCAGAAATCTTTAAAATGCCATAAAGTTAACAAATTAAACACAATACTTAGGCATAAATATCTCAATTTAATAAAAGAATTAGAGAAGTGTAATAGTGAACTAGAATTATGTACTACTATGTATGACACTGACACTCAGCGCCTTCAGGATGAATTGTTTGTTAGGGAATATGCTCTAAAAGATATCTTTAGCAAATATGAGGCTACTCAACAAGACCTGAGTAAGCGCATGCAGGAGGCTAATGAGTTAGCTGACCTGGTCAAGCACAATGCAGAGAGGTATGAGTCTCTGACAAATAACATGTCTTTTAGCTGTGCATGCTCCCTGGCACCCCAGCCTCAAATTATTACACCCACACCCTCAGTGGCTCAGCCAGTAGGTAGCTGTAATAATGTTGGTAGTAATAGTATGAATAATTTGATTAACACTACTTATGTATTTTCTGACAAATTTGGTCAAGGTTTTGGTAGTATATTTAATCAGTGTTCGAATCAATATGTAATTAATAATTGTTTACCTGGTGCCAGTATTAGCCAATTAGTTAATAATATTAGATTGACAAAAATAAACCCCAGTTCAACTGTTATTTTATTGTATGGGGATAGTTTAACTGTAAGGAAAAAGGACATAATTGAATGTGTCCATTTGATGTTATATCTCAATGAGACCAATAACTGTAAATTTATTTTATGTGCTCTGCCTTATTCTAGATATTTGTCTGATGAGCAAAATAGGCACATTTATAATTTAAATATGTTCATTTATAATAGGACTTGTCGACACAGTGACACTATTTTATATTTTGATTGTAATCAATTTATTACTGATTACAAACTGACAAATAATACAATGTATTTGCCACCTAGTTGTAGGAGACACATTGCTAACCTATTAGCATACAATATACACAGTGACACCGGTACCTGTAGGTTACCGTCGATTACTGTTAGTAGTGGTACTAACACTACTATTGATACGCCTTGTAGTTTAAACTATTAGGTGCGACAACGGGTCAGCCGCATATGTTGAATGTTGTACATCAAAATATGCAGGGTCTGTCCGGCAAAGAGTTAGAGTTAAGTTTATTTATGGAGAACTATGATGTTCAGGTGCTATGTTTGACTGAACACTGGTTGAAAGAACATGAAGTAGTGTTTATCAATGATGATAATTTTACCATTCAAAGTGCATTTGTAAGGAAAAGTGCTATTCGCGGTGGATCTTTAGTTCTTGTTTCAAACAAGTTGAAATGTAAACAACGTTCTGATTTAGTTAATCTTTCCATCGAGCGCACTATTGAGTTGTCTTGTGTTGAACTCGAGCGATACGTTATAATTTGCGTTTATCGACCCCCCTCTGGGGATTTTATTCGTTTCGAATCGGTAATGGAGGATTCACTGAATAAATTAAAATCAAGTAATAAAAGTATAATTTTATGTGGTGATTTTAATATTAATATTTTAGAGGTTACTCCACTAAGTATTAGACTTCTTAATCTGTTTAGGTCCTTTAATTTAATTAACTTGTATTTTGAACCTACTAGGATAACAGCATCTTCATCGACTTGTATTGATAATATTTTTAGTGATTGCGATGCCAAAAATAAATTAGTGTTAAGTGACTTACCGTCTGACCACTGTGGATTATTAGCTAGCTTCCCTATGCCAATACATAAAAAGCCACATAAAATAGAATGCAGGCCTTATACAGCTAGTCGTTGCAACAAGTTTAAAAATAATATAGCCCTTAGAATTAAACCGTCGATTGTAGAACATGATGATCCTAATATAATCTATGGAGCCCTTTTTGATGTTGTGCAAAAAGAATACCAATCTACTTTCAAGGCCAAAACTATTAATATTAATGGCACCTCCGCTGGCTTCAACCAATGGGCTACTCCAGGTATTTATAAAAGTAGAGCGAGACTATACGAGTTATATGGTTTGAAAAATTACAGGTTTGATACTCCTTTCCTAGAGTATGTCAAAAATTATTCAAAATTATTTAAAAAGATTTGTGTTTTTGCTAAATCTAAATTTTTAAGCGATACAATTAAAAATTCGAATAACAAAGTAAAAACCACCTGGAAAATTATTAACAATGAGACGGGTAAGTCGGTTAAACAAGAAAAACAATTAGAGATTATGGTCGACAACAAATTAGTTAATACAGCAGCTGACGTAGCTGAAGCATTTAATGAGTTTTTTGCCAACATACCTATAACTACGACTCGCTCCTTAAATTCGTCCCCATCTGAAGCTGAAAACCTTTTGCATAATAGTGTACCTAAATGTAGTCGCTTATTTAGCTTCGAACATGTAACACCTCGTGATGTAATTAGTGTTTTTAACACACTCAAGTCAAAAAACACTGGTGATTACTGGGGCATCTCAATTAAACTTGTAAGTAATATAATCGACATCGTAGCCCCCTATCTAGCTGTTACTTTTAATAAATGTGTTGATTTAGGAACTTTTCCTGACCTCATGAAGAGTAGTAAAGTCATACCATTATTTAAATCGGGTAATAAAAATAACGTTGGCAATTTTAGGCCTATTTCTATCTTACCTGCATTTAGTAAAATATTTGAAAAATTAATACTCAAGCAGTTGCTAAGACATTTTAATTTAAATAGCCTCCTTCATGATGAACAATATGGCTTTACAAAAGGTCGTTCGACTACAGATGCGGGTGTTGCTCTGCTGAAACACATATTTAGCGCATGGGAGAGCTCGCAAAATGCTATTGGAGTTTTCTGTGATCTCTCCAAAGCCTTTGATTGCGTGCACCATGACACGCTTTTGCGTAAACTAATTCATTACGGTATTCAAAACGAAGCTCTTAACGTATTAGATTCATATTTACATAATAGGCACCAATGTGTAGATGTTAATGGTGTGAAATCTTCCGGGCTACCAGTTCAGTTAGGTGTACCTCAAGGCTCTATACTGGGCCCATTTTTATTCTTGGTGTATATAAATGACTTACCATTCTATTTAAAGGGCATCTGTGACGTTGTACTATTTGCTGATGATACCTCTCTTATCTTTAAAGTAGACAGGAATAGACAAAATTTTGACGACGTAAACAGTGCACTATCAATGGTTACAGATTGGTTTACCACAAATAACCTAGTTCTCAATGCCAAGAAAACGAAATGTGTAAAGTTCGCCTTACCGAATGTTAGAAATCTAGGACCCAACATCGTCTTCTATAAAGAGGTGCTTCAAACTGTAGACTCGGCAGTATTTCTGGGCATAACAGTTGATGCCAAGCTTCAGTGGGGATCACATACATCATATATCATGCCTAGCGGGAAGGCTCAGTTCGGCCGCCTATGCCGTCAGGAAAGTAAGACAATACACTGACGTTGATACAGCTCGGCTAGTCTATTTCAGTTATTTTCATAGCGTCATGTCCTACGGCATTCTGCTGTGGGGCAAAGCCGCTGATATTCAAAATATATTTGTTCTTCAAAAACGAGCTGTACGAGCAATTTACCAGCTAGGTGCTAGAGTTACTCTGAGAGATTTTTTTAAAGAGATTGGTATTCTCACGGTGGCCTCACAATTCATCTTCGCCAACATCTTATATATTAGGCAAAATATACACTTATACACAAAAAACAGTGATATTCATAATATTAACACTAGAAACAAGGAGAAACTACGTGCTCCCTTTCACCGGCTTCATAAGGTCCATAACTCATTTGTTGGGCTTGGTATAAACTTTTATAACAAGCTTCCCTCTTCTTTGTTAGAATTGCCTTTTAATGCGTTTAAAGCTAAAGTAAAATCCAACCTTTGTTCAAAGGCATACTATACAATCAACGATTACTTAAACGATAAAAATAGTTGGTCGCTGTGATTAACTCAAGACAATGTTTATGTTCTTTCTCCAAAATTGGCTTACCTACTGACAAGTTATACGAGTTCATATAATTGTTTATTTTATTTGACTATATTTATTAGTCACCTTAGTTTAATTTAATTTTTATTTATTATTGACATAATCTACTCATTTCAATGTTTTTTAATGAGTTGTATTGCAATATATGGTTAGCTAGTGACCTCGACAGTTCATCATAATTATTATTCTTTTGAGCAACCGGCAGCAAGTTCGTCATGCTCCCTTAGATGTCAATGCTTGCGGTAGCGTCGGGGGTCGGGTTGCCTCCTTCCCTCAAATATGGCGAGGGGGGTAATGGCTGATCTTTGCGTTATGCTCGTGAACGGGTGCTGCTTGTGGTGACAGGTCAGCTTGCTGACTATGGTTTTGTTATTGTTATTAGAAATTAATGTTTCTTTATTTTACTTCGAAGGTCCTAGTTTGTCATTTGTGGCTACTAGTTACAGCTATATACATATAAACATAATGCAGCATTGCATATGTAAGCGGGCACGCCCTTTATGTCAGGAGGCTTTTTATTATGTATTAAGTTCTGTTTGCGTTTTTGTTTTTATTATTTATTTATGCTTGAGTATAGTTTTAAATATTGGCGTGTGCTAGCTGACATATGGCAAATAATTTTAATATTTTTGTGTTTTGTAATGTTAATTTATTTATTACTATATGTATAGAATCCAGTTCTTCTAACTGAACAGACAGCAGTGCTGCTGGGGAGTTTGTTCCGCCACTTCTTCTTCCCAGCTAAAGCACTAGGAAGTGGTGAAGGGTGGGCGTTTTGGGGGGACTGTCTTATGTGATTTTGACGTTCAAAAAGTGCTGATTCTCAGCCTAATTTGAATAAATGACTTTTGATTTTGATTTTTGATTTTGATTTTGATGATTACTTATTTACTGTACACGGTTATTATCACAAAAGTTAGCATTTTAAATTATATTGAAGTATACAAGGTGTTGTTTTGCATCCTCGTCAAATTCGAGGAGGTAACTATGCTAATGATTCTCGACACGAATCAATAATAAAATAAGTAGGTATTTATTTATATTTTTTGGATTTTTCGGAAATCGGCATGTGTAGGGCCCGTGTGATACCGCCCTGTAACTGCGCTGTAACTGTAACGCATGCACACAGCGACATAGTCGTACGACACTGCCTACCACATACGCAACGGGGCGATTTTGTTCTTTGAAAGTGGAGTATTCTGAAATACTGTCAAACTTAAATACCTAAAAAAACAAGTATGCATTAATTATTGAGCAGGATCGTAATTTTATTTGATTATTTATGTCTTTCATAACAGCCTTCTGAAGTTTGACGAGGATGCAAAAGAACACGTTGTATAAGTAAATAAATAAAAAAAATACAAACAAAATATTGCATAAACAAGGATCACACTGCACTGCATACATTTAGTTGACATAATTAAAAAGCGTTAACATAGGAGTACAATAATTTTAAACTCTATCCCTTAAACTAGGTCTGGCCTGTATCTTAAGAGATAGGGTTTAGTTCAGCCATTATGTTAGACTAATTTATTATAATTATTAAAAGACAACAACAAGTGAAACCGGTGACGATGCGGTACCTAAAAACGTACACAAATGTTAATAATAAAAACTAAAACTATGAAGGTATGAACCGGTTGCGCATATTTGGGTGGGTGTGTGTGTGTGTGGAGTTGAGTGTGATGTATGCGTTTAGTATGGTGTGATCATGTGATGTTAGGGGAGATGTTAAGGGAGATGTTAAGTGTGTTTGAGTTTAAGAGATGTAAGTCAATAGATAAATAAAAATAGATATAAATTAATATTGAAGATAGTATTACACAAGCAAAAAACTTTATCGTATAACTAGTTTTGCTCGCGGCTTCACCCGTGTGGAGGTCAGAAATTGTCCCACAGGACTGTACTACCGGGATAATAAGTATCCTATGACCTAGCCCATGTCATGGTCTACCTGTGTGCCAAATTTCATCGAAATCCGTTAAGCCGTGGAGAGGTCCACTGGTCCGCACCGGCCGCAACGCACGTGCGTCACGCAACGGATTTTAATTTGCTTTGTATGAATAAAATCCATATAGCACTGCGTCCAATATCGGTACCACCAGCACAGAGCGCTCGGTTCATTTCTATACAAATACAAACAAACCAAAATTCGTTGCTTGCCGTGCATACATTGCGGTCGGTGCGGACCAGAGGACGTTCAACTAAAAGGTAACAGACAGTCAAGAGTAATTTTCGCATTTAAAATATAGGCATGGATTTGATACTTTCAATTGACGGGGTCAGTGATAACGATCTCATTTGTCTTTTAACAGGCACACTGACCGCGAAGCAGACGCTATAGTTAAACGACCACCATGGCCCATATGTGAGCTACAGCATTGGGGTGGTATATAATATACTATATAGAATTACTAGAGGACCTCTAGTAATTCTTCTTGCTTACCTTGGCATCAGTTTCGTTGATCTCCACTCCCACTAAGTACTTGTTGTACTCCAAAATGTCCTTCTCGCCAGTTCGGAGTACCTCTGAAAATATACGGATAAAAACATTGAAGAAACATATGAATATACCGGGTTATTGGTAAAACACCATCAACCTCTTATGTGGTCATTGTACTCATCATTATGAACAACTTTTACTATGGGACCAAATATGAAATCGCAAAAAAAGTTCTGCAAACATAAATAATAGTAACAAAAAAAAAAAAAAAAAACTATTAAAGCTTCTAATCTTCATCTATACTATGATCTACAATGTTTATAAGCTTTTAACAAGTTAACAAGCAAATAAAAGCAAACAAAACTTCGAATTTGGATCGCATACTGTTCGGAATTCGACGATTTTTTAAAGTTTATTTTCAACCAGTCTATCAATCATAAAAAAGTAAGTCGGAATCTCATTGCCTACGAAATGTATGGGAAAAGTTTTCTGCGATTTCTGACTTTTCTAGTAGTCAAAACACAGTTGGTCCGATAGAGTTTTTTGATCCTTATAAGAAATAGGATAGAATGACAACAAAAAAAAACTCCAAATAATATGGACAGTGTCATAAGACCGTTTTCTTGTAGTGACTCATCTGAAAAATCCACCCTGTGTAAAAGACAAGTGTCCCGACTGTGACATCACCGCCCAGCCCTAACCACTTGGGGTAGAAATTTGGACAGTAGGTTCTTCATATGTCACTTAGGCATCCACTAAGAAAGGATTTTAGGAAATTATATACCTACTTCTTCTTTTCGTGTCGATGCAGCGATGGTAGCCTTCTGCATTGTTTTAATATAATTTGAGCCCATTAGGTGCTCACACAAAGCAGTGGTGGCCCAGTGTTAACAGCCCTGACTTACGAGATGTAGGTCGTGGGTTCTGACAGGCGCTTTACTTTGTGTAAATAATTTCATCACCACTGCTCTCAAAATGGTGAAGGAAAAACATCGTGAGGAAACCGGCATGCCCTAGAACCGAAAATTCGAAGACATGTGACATCTACCGACCCGCACTGGGCCCGCGTGGGAGATTATATCCCACACTCTTGAAGAAAGGAGGCCTGTGTCCCAGCAGTGGGAACAATATAGGCTGATGCTAGGTGCTGACATTGATTGCGGCATCAGTGGCATTATTTAGGTCATCAAAGATGCAAGTCAAGGGGCATTTAGGACACTCCAGGCTGGGGCATGGTCTGATCAGAAGCACCGCACTGGCACTGGGTGTTGGATGGGTCTGTAGCGGTATCTACATCGCCACATGCGAGCTGCGCGTCATACTGACGTCACGTATATCCTGCAACGCGCAAGCAGAGTTTACCGCGCGACTATCATATATGCAACTTCCCGACATCAATCATCGGGCAGTTACCCACCAGACACCACACCCGTCTGGTCGGAGGATCCTCCCTTCTCTATGGAGGTATGAGTGAACTTTACACCCTGTTCCTCGTACCTCTATAGGTCGGTAATCAACTAATCGATTAAAATCAAGTAATTTCACAAATTGTGTCTACCGCGACCTATTGGGGTGTTATAAATATAAAATAATAAAGATAAATTCTAGAAGATCAAATTAAATTTGCCAGCTAAACTCTGCAGACGTGATGGTATCGATATCTAAATCGGTCAATAATCGGAAAATATCGATGAACTTACATAAAATACATACAGACGAACATAGAAACTCTGCCTTTTTAGAAAACAGTTAAAAAAAAGATTTGATGTTCCTTTTTATGGTCAACGACCGCTGGTAGTAATGTCAAGAACTTGTAGTATGAGTTGAGAATTTTTATGTTTTATCTTGTTTAGATATCGATATCCATCACACCTGTAAAGCTTACAAAAAAAAAAGGTTTTTCTATGAGGTCGCGTACTTAAGCCGAGTGTTTGGGTTCAAGCTGCACCAGCATGTAACTTCGCAAGTAAAACTTCGTGTTGTCTGTGGTAATGTTGGAGAGAACGAGCTGACCCTCAAACTGCGCGAACCATAATAGTGGATCGTCGGCATTGAAGGCTGGAGTCTTCACCCCCACTCGGTACGTCATGAAGAAATCCTTGTTCTCTTCCGTGCGGCTCTCCATAACTCTTCTCTTGTTCTTCTAAACCTCAATCCGGAACGAATGTAGGTGGTCACCAGTGAAGTAGTATAGTACTCCGTTATATTCACAGAACATTGCAAGTAGTATATAGCTTATAATAAACGGAGTAGGTACTACTTCAAACTGATATTTGAAGTAACTACACTTATGTTCATTTGTTTTATCATGTTTAGAAAGCGATACCCATCACGTCTGCCGAGTTTCGTTAGCTAATTTAATTTGACCCTGTATACTAACCAGTGGCAACATCATCAGCATCCTGAAAGGTGACCTTGGGGTACCCTTTCCGGACCGTATCGACGTCCTGCAGCCGGACGACCGGCCCGTTCACATGGTACAGGACGCGCCTGTCCGCCCAGTCAGAGTACAGGTCCAGGTTCATAGCCAGCGATTGCGATTCCTCCTCCACCGTGCCGTTCAATGAATACGTCATAAAGGTTATCATTGTTACTGGTAGAAAGATTTGCTGCGAACAAAAGATGAGATCTAGAATACCAAATTTAAATTGTGTATACAAGGTGGTGGGGACATTTCCGTGTGGGTTCTGTTTCATAGAAAAGTGTTCTACGGGGTCCTATTGTATGAAAAAGCATTTTTTTTTAATAACCGACGAAAAATTTCAACGCGGGTTCGGAATGATATACTGAATTTATGGTAACGGGTTGCGCGTTGATGTATGCCACCCTGGATATGAGGAAATAATTCTTCAACTTTAAAAAAAAAATGTATACAGCAGTACAAATATTGTTTTATAACCACTAGGAATTTGAAAGTGAAACTAAATTGAGTTGCTCTGAAAACAGTTTTTTTTATTAATCAGCATTTAAATATTATACTTATGAACTTAAAACGATATTACATAGGTTTAGGTAGTTAAAAAAGGGTAAACAAAAAAAAACACGTGACTCATAGATGCTAAACCTTTTATTGACACTTTCCATAACTTTTCCAATAGTTGGCATTTCATTTGCAAAAAAAAAAACCTAAGTTATATTCTCCTCACTGCGGCTAAATCCATATCATCGAAACTGTCGATTTTTCTTGGTTTCGTTGCCGGAGGAGGATGCGATGTTTTGTATTGCTTAATAACCCTGTACACAGTAGGTACAGACATACCCATTATTTCACCAGTTTTTTGCAGTATGTCTGTTTTTGACGGAAAACACTCTTTGGGCCATGTTTCTTCGACATAATATTTGAACACATTTATCAATGTCTGTTTCTCCGATGATGAAAGACGTCTGGTTTTGGAGCGTTTCTTCTTTGGTGATGGAAATGTGTGTACGAAGTTGGTCTGGCTAGTTAGTACAGTCAGCGTCACGATGTGGGTACCCCCCTTCAAAGTTAATTTTAATACAACTGGGGCAACCAATTGATGCAGCCCACCGTAACAGCCTCGGGTTCACTCATTTTCCCACGATACGAATTCAAAAACCAATAACGATAAATAACAAAAACTAACAATAACTAAAAACCAAAAACAAAACATAGAAACAAGCTAATATTATCACAATCTAACAAAATCGAAACGAACGCATACAATCGCAAATGTCGAGAGCACTGTCAAGGCGTCTGGTTCACCGACTAAACGTAATACCTGCCAATTCAGTTGCCAAACTACGTCACAGTTGTATTCTTTAATTTTATTTAGCAACGCCATCTAATTCGTTGTATTTTCTAAAAGGTTTGCGGAACCTGTCTTTTTGGGCTCTTTACAATAGACAGATTACCAAATACTATATAATTATAATAAATCTAACAAAAAAATTATGCTCAAGCAGTTACATCTACGAAGAGTAATTTAAGAATAAATGATAAAGTTTAACATACTATAATAAAAGAGGAAACTATCCTGTGATCGAAAACAAATTTAATTTTGTTATAACGTATTTTTAAACAAGAAAGTGTCAGCTATAAATAAAAACTTAAATAAACTTGAGCGTTTGCAGAATATATGTATTCGTTTTGTTTTCAACCTTAAAAAGTATGATCACGTTTCCAACTTTCGCAAGATACTCAAGTGACTCCCCATTCGACTTCGCAGGAACTCTCGGATATTGTGCCCGCTATTCAACCTCCTTCACAACCCTAAAACGCCATCCTATCTGCGGGAGCGTTTTCCCTACGCCCGACCTTCAGATGCGCCTTGCAGGTCGCATCTTAGAAACCTCCTTAAGTCCCCTCCCCACTCCACCGACTTTTACTCCTACTCCTTCACTGTGCACGCGGTGCGGTTGTGGAATTCACTTCCGCCTGACATTAGGGACTGCCAAACTGTTGCAATTTTTAAAAGAAGAGTGAAAGAACACTATCTTTCCACTTCGTCATAGTTGCGTATATATTAATATTCTAGTGTTATTTATTTTAGAAATATGTATGTATGTTTGTATGTATGTATGTATATTCTCATATTATTTGTTTTATTTTATTAAGTGAATTGTTTTTGATTTTATGTATTTTATTTTCTCTTTTACTCTTACACACGCTGTCTACATCTCTAAATCTACTATCCTATCGCAGGTATGCTGGAAGAGATTTCATTAGAAATAAGCATCACCTTTGTTGCTATTTTTCTGTTATTTTCTTCTTGTCTGTTTATATAAGTGTGTACATAAATGGTTAAATAAATAAATAACTATAAAAAAACCCTTTTTACGATTTGTTTACCTTTTTTTAACTACCTAAACCTTTAGAGTATAGATACAAATGTTACTTGAAAAGAGAAACAGTATTTGATGCAAATATTTCGTAAATCCTTTTTAGTTTTGTTCTTTTACTCTTATTCACTTTCATTCGAACATTTGTAACATAAGTTCTCCGTCATAGCCTATTGTACCGGCTCTATAGAATTGCAACCATAGTTTAATAATGTCATACGTAAAATACTAAGCGCGGTAAAGTCAAAATTAATGAAGTTTGAACTTCGTTTATATATATGGTGTAAAAAGACCCAACACATACCCGTCAACTACGCGTTCTGTACACAAAAATAATTGCTGGGATAAGAGTTTTATTTTTGGTGTGAAAATTGGTATTTTGCGGTAGTGCGTAACACACGCTAAACATTGTGCTTATGGGTGCATGCAACTGTACAGGGGTCGTGGGGTTGTAAGGGGGTTAAAGTTGTGTTATAACATTACTTGTTTTCGTAAATAAACGTCAGTAAAAGTTGGAATTTCCAGAAAGACGAATTTGTCGGAGAGCCAGTTTGGCTTCCGCAGGGGGCGCTCTACGGTGGACGCCATCATGCGCGTGCGGGCCCTCACGACGGGGGATGCTGTGGCCCGGGGTGGGGTCGTCTTGGCGATGTCTAAAGACAATACCCTGCACTAGAGTTGCATCAGGGAGGCACTCCGGTATCACCGGATGCCGACCTACCTCTGTCGTGTGGTCAAGGCCTATTTGACGGACAGGGCCGTCATCTACCCCGGTCACCAGGGAGAATGGAACCGGCAAGAGATGTCGTGCGCCAGTCCGAGGCCATGTTTTCATGGACCTCAGAACAGAACGCGCCTTCGTCGGGTTCCCAAATAACGGTAGGAGTGGTTCACATCGGCGTCGAGTAGACGATGAAGTACCTGGGACTCGTCTTCGACAGCCGATGGAACTACGTGGAGCATTTCCGATATTTGGCTCCCAAACTGGAAAGGGCCGGGACTGCCTTAAACTAGCAAATTATAATTCAAACTCAACTCCAAGCATTTATTTCAATTAAACTATTTACAGCCACTTTTGAATTGTCAAGGAGTCGGTCAGTCAGAAAGATGAAGCTATTTGCCCTTTCCAAAACGAAGAAGGTTCCTATGCAGAAGAACGGGCAAGAAACTCCATGGACACTCTTTTACATCAAATAAAAAAAAAATATGTTGTGTACTGCAAACTTACCAATATAAGGAAGGCCCATTTCTTATGGATAGCGTATTTGACTTGTCTCTTCCACAGCACGTAAAACTGTCGCAAATACAAGGGAACGCCAGTTAGTTTCATCGGTGGCGCTTCTGGAACAAGCAGAAGACACAAAGTAGTACTGTTGTTTTCACTAATTACCTAATCATAATCTTATTAACCCACGATGCAAACAGAGGGGTGTTATTTACAATATCTTTATCTCACGCAGCGACGCGCGCTTTACTTGTGGTAACCAAGTGTACAAACACTCTGTGAATGTATGCGTGAAGACGAGTAGCGTCAGCACATCACACACACACACACTTCTGACTTCGCCATTGTCTCGGATGGTACCGAAAGCGCCTGAGCTTACACATACAATCACAGCGTATTTGTACACTTGGTAACCGCAAGTAAAGCGCGCGTCACTTGGTGAGATTAAAATACTATAATTCTTTAAGGACACAAATGTACAGAGGTTGACTTAATGCCGTAGGTATGTTCTACCAGTCAATCTTTGGGTGATGCAGAGACAAAAGGCTGTAGGTGCAATTACGAAAACTGCAGGAATATATTATTGAGTCTATAAAGTTGTCACTGCTAGGACCCCGGACCTCCTCTATGTGAGAGAGACCGGGACACTACGAATAGGCGAATATACTCGTAAGACAGTAAAAAAAAAACAACGTTTTTGTTAGGTTTATTCCGTTGGATTGTTGCTTCTATCCTTACAAATGCGCCTGCGCCGCGGTTTGGCACCCGTTTTTAGGGTTCCGTACGTCTAAATGAAAAAAAACGGAACCCTTATAGGATCACCGTGTGTTTGTCTGTCTGTCCGTCTGTCACAGCCAAAATATGGATTTCTGTGACCCAAACAAGGACGTGTAACGTAAATAAATGAACTTTGAACATGGGGAATTATTAATATAAACTTTTTGGAAGGCAAACAAGATACTTAAAAAAAGTTTTGCAAACTGTAGGTACCATGTGATTATTATATCAAATGCTTACTGAGTAAGTCTAAAAATTAAAAAAAAAAACAACAATGAAAATTGACCACCCTATATGTCTGAGTTCTATACTTATAGATTACAGTAAAATCTATAAGAAGTCTATGGTACTCAGATAACATGGTAAATCTCTCAATATTGTTCGTACAAACTTGCATTTGCAGTTGGAATGTATGGGAGAACATGTTTTTCAACTACAATGTTTATTTATTTATGTACATCAGTAAAATAGATACAGATACGACATATTAGTATTGATTAAGTTTGTTCTTGAGATAAATTCATTTCAACTACGGAGCCCTATATTGTACGTGGTCCGACACGCACTTGGCCGGTTTTTTCCCTTACCTAACCCCATTTATAGCGGCGGTAATCATTCGGCGGGGCGCACCTGTATATACTACATATTACACGTTAAAATGGTGACCCAAGTATATTATGATAAATAAGATAGGTACTCACCCGGCTCTCTAGCATTGTCCACTTCATCTTCAGTTAAAGTTGTGTCGATATCGCTGCATAGCCTTGGGACAAAATGACAACGTTATTTAGCCAACGTTAAATACCCTAGAATTTTTTAATCAGTAATTATATTGTCGATTCTGGAGGAGGTATTTGGCCAACGGTGGACGTCTTTTAGCTGAATGATGATAAATTATTTTATTTCTCCCCTTGTCTGTCAATCGAACTGTGATTATGTTCGGTAACAATAGAAAAGTAATTGTGTCTCATTAGCGACGGTTGAGCTCATAGGTTTGTTTATTTGTGTGTGTTTTACACGTCAATGATATTTTCAAAACTAGATAAGGTCTACGTTTCCTATCCGTCTACTCTGAGAGTCTCTTTAAAGTTCAGACACACTCTTGGTCAGATCGTGTGTGTACCTTGTTCATTAGTGTCTGAAATAGTCTTTTGAGGAAAGAACCACACAGTTTTAAGTGGATCTTTCGAGTTAGTGCACGCATTTTTTAGTAATCGTCTAGCTCAACTCAGAACTTAAGGAGTTCAACGACTCGACCAACAATACCAAAAAGGGACATTTGGGTAGGCCGCATAAAGTACTAACATTGCCAAACCATCATTAAAACTAAAATCAACCAATCTGCCCTACCGTTTGCCAATATGTTGGGGTCGGCTTCCAGTCTACCCGAATGCAGCTGAATACCGGTATTTTACATGGAGCGACTGCCTATCTGACCTCCACAACCCAGTTACTGGGTAGCATGATACCCCTTGGTAAGACTGGTTGTCAGACTTTTGAGCTTCTAACTACCCTTAATGACTGTCAAAGATCTACGAATGACAACCGGGACCAGGGACTTAACGTGCTCTCCGGGGCACGTGTTGCTTAACCTTCGAAAGACATGTGCGTGCGGCTGTTATTACTATGCAGGAGAAATTTCCAGAGTAGGGCTAAAAAAATGATAAGCTTGTGGCTGAGGAGGAGCTCGTAGCTAGGTACTTATTACCTAGCCATGAGCTCCTCCTCAGCCACAAGCCCATTATTTTTTTATTAAACCTTGTTCCACTCTGGTAATTTCTCCTGTATAGTGAGTGTGTTTACAAACATTCAAAGTCACATACGCAAACAGCTAGACCCGGAACAACTAGGTCATACAAAATAATTAACTAACACTACATTAAAACTATCTGAGACAAAAAAAAAGCTGAATCGTGTTGATAACTTACTTCAAAAACACCTCCTCAAGCGTGGACACGCCAACTCCTATAGAATCTATCCCCAGCTCGGATCTCTTGGCCTCCAAGGCAGCGAACATCCCCGGGAACTTGCCGCACTGCGCCGCCGGCAGGCTGTACGAGATCGAGTTGATCGTCTGCTCCTTTAGCGACGCGTCGGGCACTTGTGACGTCACTACTTTAGTAATCGCTTGCTCTTTCGGGGATCCAATTGTGGTTAATGCTAAGCGGTAGCCGGAACCTGAAATTAAGAGAAATTCCATTATTGACGTGAAACATCTAATGCGGTGGGTCAGACCGGCTGCCGGCGAGGCGACGCGACGCGTCGGCACGCCAGCACATGCACCACGCACTCGTAACTCTTCAAATGTCTCGCAAAGTTACGAAATTAATTTTGGTATTCAATAATATGTACAGTCAGCGTCACGATGAGAGTACCCCCCTTCAAAGTTAATTTTAATACAACTGGGGTACCCAATTGACGCAGCCCACCGTACCTACTTTTTAAATAAATCTATTTTTCACTCCTCTTGCTCAAAAAGACCGTCATTGTGGCGTACCAGAGCGAAGAAAAAATAGCAATTCTTCCTCTAGGGGAAAAAGTTTTTTTTTTAAATTTTTGTGTGTCAAATGACAATGAGCCTACAAAAACGAAAAAGTCTTTAGTCATAAGTAGAATAATCATGAATATAGACTCGACTTATTACTGTTTCATAAAAAAAAACTTCATTTTATTTTTGAAAATGGAACTAAAATCGGCGATCTCTTTGGTAGAATGCATGCAATGCGTTGCGGCTGCAGAAGAAAAAACAAAAAAAAAGACATTGGCGCGAAATCTTTATAATTTTTCTCTAATTGCAAATTGAATTGGTAGTGACCGTAATAAATTTTACAATAGTGAAAAGAAAATGTCATCATCTAGTGAGAATGGAGACCCTAATTTGCAAATAGAAGAGAAAGGAAAAGAACCACTCAACATTCATCTTCACAGAGGACTGAAATTAAGTTACCGGGAAAAAACATCTCGTTAAATATCCAGAATTGTACAAATTGTACATTTAATTTTTAATAAAATAAACTACATATTTCATATTGTATTGGATTGTTTTATTTTCTCCCAATCGTAGTGAAAAGTAGCGTGTAACACACGGCGCTAAAAACCCATTAAAACTCGGTTTCTATTTACTCCCTCGTATATAATGGGTCATTTTAGCTCCTTGTATAACAATCTACTATTTCACTCCTCTTGCTCAAAAAGACCGTCATTGTGGCGTACCAGAGCGAAGAAAAAATAGCAATTCTTCGTCTAGGGGAAAAAGTTTTTTTTTTTAATTTTTGTGTGTCAAATGACAATGAGCCTACAAAAACGAAAAAGTCTTTAGTCAGAAGTAGTCTTGTGCCTGCTCGGTCATTTTAAAGATCGCTCCGTACTAGTTCATTTCGGACAGTGAACTAGTTCATTCTATTAGTTCTATTAGCTCTATTCGGTCTTCGGTCTTGGTCAGCATTTCCAAAGAGCAGAGAGCAAATACATAAGATTGTAATGTTGCGTGTTGTGCGTTGTTGTAGGTACTAAATGCACTAAAAATCTATAGTTATTTATCTCTGTATTATTAATACTTACAGCAGAAATATTCATACTAAATAACCAGATTGAGATTTATGAATGATATTCTCTGTCAGGAATGTAGGTATTTTAACCGAGATATTTTTTACCATTCAAATGTAAATCTGTGACCAAATTATAGTTATTATTGTATTAATTAATTTTATTTTATTTGTTTTCCTTTATAGTGAACAGACTGGACTATCATCCTAATCAATCGCTTAGAAAATAATGTTTTTCCATTATTATGCATACGTATGAAATAAAAAACATTTGTTACAGTAAATAATAAGAAACAGCATACAAAACGCCCCACAATAACATTCATTAATTACACGATCAAATCACAGACATTGAACGAAATCGTATCTATCAAATCAGTCACTGTCTCTCTCGTTCTCACGGCTCACAATGTACTAGTTCGAAAAGAGCTGTTAGACCGATTAGACCGATTACAAGTCAGCGTTCGGAAACGTTTCTTCTAGTACAGTGCGAAGATACGGTTCCTATTCGTTCATCGTTCGCGAACTACACAAGACTAGTCATAAGTACAATAATCATGAATATAGACTCGACATAATTACTGTTTCATAAAAAAAGAACTTCATTTTATTTTTGAAAATGGAACTAAAATCGGCGATCTCTTTGGTAGAATGCATGCAACGCGTTGCGGCTGCAGAAGAAAAAAAAAAAAAAAGACATTGGCGCGAAATCTTTATAATTTTTCTCTAATTGCAAATTGAATTGGTAGTGACCGTAATTAATTTTACAATAGTGAAAATGTCATCATCTAGTGAGAATGGAGACCCTAATTTGCAAATAAAAGAGAAAGGAAAAGAACCACTCAACATTCATCTTCACAGAGGACTGAAATTAAGTTACCGGGAAAAAACATCTCGTTAAATACCTACATTTAATTTTTAATAAAATAAACTACATATGTCGTTAACAGTTAAACATATCTCTCAGCTTTGAAAGGTGAAAAAAAGACAGGTGTAACACACAATATTACACAAAAACAGACAAACAGTACTAAAAATAGTATTGTGTGCCTCACGCCTGCGCCAAATAGGCCCAGTTCAGCATAAATGCCAGACAACTAGTGCCTGACGCTGGTTTTGAACTGGTCCTTATGTTACGAGGACGTCTTACGGATGTAAATCAGTAAAGGTGAATCGCTAGCCTCATAAAGTGCCTTAATTATAATGAGTTAATGTGGCTTATAAATAAAATGCCTTAATTATAATGAGCTAAATGTGATTTTTGTATAAATTATTGAAATTTAGACAGGACAAGGTCTGTCGGGTCAGATAGTTTTTAAATAAAACCAATCACAGTCGAGAGATAGTTATGACGTAGCGTATCGTTTCTTGCCCCGAGATGTCGCTATCAGTCCTTGATAAATGCGTCAATGGAGCAGGAGTTCACACTAACTTCACTTGTACCTTTTTCAAAATATTTACATACAGTATTTATATCTCACGAAGCGACGCGCGCTTTACTTGTGGTAACCAAGTGTACAAACACGCTGTTAATGTGTGGGAGAGACGAGTAGCGTCAGCACATAACACACACACACGCAGGCGTCCGACTTCGCCATTGTCTCGGACGGCACCGAGAGCTCTGCGCTTACACACACATTCACAACGTGTTGATACACTTGGTAATCACAAATAAAGAACGCGTCGCTTCGTGAGATAAAAATACTATACTACAGCGTCGGAGCCATTACAACCAGTACTACGACAGGACCATCTTTTCAGATAAACGAAAAGAGAGATGAATTTTTTGAATGCCAATATTATGATTGTCAATTTTGTTAATTATTTTTTATTGTTAGTCCTTTCTTATTTTAAATAATATCATTCTGCTTTTATTTAAATTAAACTATGCAAAAACTTGTAATGCTGTGCATAGGGTTCACTGTATGTACTCACCCACTGCCTTCTTGAGATGCATGGTGGTAGCGAAGCAGCGCAGTACGCCCGCGTGCAGCGCCGCCACGCGGTCGCCGAGCGCGTCCGCTTCTTCCATGAAGTGTGTCGTGAGCAGTACTGTACGCTCGCCACGAAGAGACTGCAACGAAAGCGCAGACGCATTGCAGATAATAATATGACGTACTTATTTAAAATCGCAAATGGTACTATAGATTGCCCTGAACTGTTAAGCTGCTTAGGATTAGTAACACACTGCAAAATGTTTCGCAAACCTAGCCTGTTTGTTACATGTTCCTCATTCCAGGTCCGCGTACAGGCAGAATTCGTTTCTGATCCGTGCGAGCAGAAGTTTAAATAAACGGTCTGGTGAACATGATTTGGATATATTCAATACCAGTGTTTCTCGGCTTAACCATTTGCTGGTGAAAAGCTTTTTTACGGAAAAGTAATTATTTACTTCTAAATTATTTTTAGTTTCTAAATTATTTTTAGTTTGTATTTGTCGATTGTGTACTATTTTTTTCCTAATTTATGTACATAAAAGGTATTTTGTTTCGACCTTCGTTTTTTTTCTCGTTTTTATTTTTCGTGTTTATCTGTGGAAACTTGTAAATGGCCTTCAGTTTCATATTGTTTACGAACACAGTTAATGTTAGCTGTTTTCCCGAATATAATAAAATAAAATAAAGGTACGTGAACATTGGCCGTTGGTCTCGTAACTGGTAACTACCCCGTTGGTCTCGTGGTCGTGGTGAAATAAATTACCATCAAAGGTTTTGCTACCATTACACAAACGGTCTCAGTAAAATAAAATTGAATCGTCTGAATGGACTGACCTGAATGCATATCCATCAAGACTTTGCTTCAATTATGAACGCTGAACACCGGCCTAAAGCCACTGAGGGTTTAGGCCGGTGCATTGTTGGCTTATTCGAGAGGATTTCAGAATAATATATAATGCTATAAAGATAACACAGTCCGAGGGGCCTCGCGCGTCCAAAGTTTATACCTACAGCTTTCCTTAATTCATGAAAAATATTTAGCTAATACTATGAGCGGTCAAAAGAAAAAATAACCAAACCAATTCGAGCTAGGGTGCTAAAATTATTGAGCTCGCTTCGCTCGCTCTTGCAGTCCAGGTTCTCTTATATGTCGTCTCGTATGTCGACAAAGTAACTCTTATTTCTGTATCTATGGTCAAAGAAAATCTATCCTATCCTCTCCTAAAATGTTTTTTTTTTGTAGTTATTCTTATGGTCAATGAATCCCAAAACAGCATAGTGCAATACTAGATATGGGAGACATTTCTTACCTGTCTGGCCCATGCGCCCCTCCCAGAAATAAATCCTTGATCCGCCCTTGATTACCATTGTGTGGCAGAGATCCCTACACACCGATCAGAAAAAACCTGATTATTTTCATAAATGCTGAACAGATTTTCATTAACATAGCTAAGATCCACATCGTTAACCAGCCTTCTAATAAAAAACAAACCGTATTGAAATCGGACGACCCGTTTGGCAGCTACGATGCCAGACAGATACAAAGAACGACGGAGCTATAAAACTTATAACTCCCCTCTTTACCTATATGTCGGGTTCTCTGTGAGTCTCCACTTTGAGTCCTGACGAGGGTTTTTCAAGCCTGTACCGGTTTATTCTGTAAAAATGTCACGGTGAAAACCTAGGTGAAGTGAGCCGTCACTCCACGAGGAATGATAGCTCACTTCACTTAAGTTATCACGGTGAGATTGTTACAGAATCGACCGGTAGGAGGAATGTTAGCTCACTTCACCTAAGTTATCACGGTGAGATTGTTACAGAATCGACCGGCAGGAGGAATGATAGCTCACTTCACCTAAGTTATCACGGTGAGATTGTTACAGAATCGACCGGCAGGAGGAATGTTAGCTCACTTCACCTAAGTTATCACGGTGAGATTGTTACAGAATCGACCGGCAGGAGGAATGATAGCTCACTTCACCTAAGTTATCACGGTGAGATTGTTACAGAATCGACCGGCAGGAGGAATGATAGCTCACTTCACTTAAGTTATCACGGTGAGATTGTTACAGAATCGACCGGCAGGAGGAATGATAGCTCACTTCACTTAAGTTATCACGGTGAGATTGTTACAGAATCGACCGGTAGGAGGAATGATAGCTCACTTCATCTAAGTTATCACGGTGAGATTGTTACAGAATCGACCGGCTGATGCTAGGGATTTACACATTTGATAAGTCACTTCACCTAAGTTTACACGGTGAGGTTTTTACAGAATAGACCGACAGGACATCAGCACCGCTGGTTAAAGCATAAGCTAAAAAGCTACAAGGTAATTCTGGCGTGTGGAACAAACGCCGGGAAACAATCGGAACTAACACCGCCATCTTGGTTTTGATTTCACAAAACAATTACACAAGTGTTTACCAACAGCGCCCCCAGTCACTGTCATTCGGGCACCAAAATATCCCTTTAGCACTCTAGTTGAGATGACTCACCAGTAGCAAGTCCCACAGTTCTCTGCGAGTCTCCACGTCGAGTCCTGACGTGGGTTCGTCCAGCACCAGGACATCAGCCTCGCCCGTTAAGGCACAAGCTAGCTGAACCCTTCTCTTCATCCCTCCTGATAGTTGGCTTGGCACTGAATTGAGCTTCTCGCTTAGAGTCAGTCGCTTGGCAAGTTTTTGGGCTGACATCCGCGCTTCTGCGAATGTGCCTTGTTTGAGCTGAGGAGAAACGGTTACAAATATGAAAATTTAACAAACAAAAATAAAACTTATCAGCTTTGGTAAGCAACTACGACAAGACACAATAAAAATGTAAGAAAATAAATATAAGAAATTTTCATAACTGAAATTACAAGCCACAATATTTTTAAATGAAATATTTATACAATTGATACATAAACAATTATTTGTTATAACTACGCCAATTAATTCCAAGCAACAATGAGTTTGCTAAGTATACTTACGAGCGTAAAGAACATGAGATGTTCCTGCACAGTCAAATCCTCGAAGAACAGGTTATGTTGCGGACACAGACCGAGGTGCTTGCGTACTTCGTTCTGCTGCGTCACTGTGTCCTTGCCGTTCACAAACACTGTCCCTTCTGTGGCGCCTGTCATTCCTGTGGACATAGCATATATTATTATGTGGAATGTCGGCATAGTCAAGGGCGGGCCCTGGCATTGATACAAGCAAGAAGAGGTCATCATTCTTCAGGTTTATACCATTTTATTTGGAGTCGGCAGAACATGTCTTTTGTCTTCCATACTTCTTTCTCTATTAGTCGTCGCAAGATGAGATGATACCATTTTATTTAATATGAAAAATAAATGCAGGTTTAACCAAAACTAACGGAATTGAAAACTACAAGAGTGATTCTTTAAAATGTAGTTCTTGTCATTCCAGCGGATATACCACTGGGAAATGTGGTCCATCATTTCTTTATTTATTAATGTTCAATCTTTCTCTTGTTCGGATTTATAACGTCTCTTATGTCATGAAATGATGCAATGATTTTTATTTCTGTAAGTAGGTTTGTACAAACACTTTTACATGTCAAACATATATTTTTTAAACTAGATGGGGCGTTTCCTATCTGACTACTCTGAGAAGAAAGGCCGAAACAAACTCACAGGTCACAGTCTCTTTTAAAGTCCAGACAAAATCTTGGTCAGATCATGTGAAGGCTATGTAGATCGGTATCTAAAATGGTCTTTTGAAGAAAGAACCACACAGTTTGAGTGGACATGTCCAGTCAGTGCACGCAATTGTCAGCAATCATGCCAAAAAAGTAATGACCGCCATAGTTCACATTCACAACAATTAAAATAATATTACTTAAAATACTTTACAAAGTAAACAATCATGTCATAGTATATATAAAATACATCAATGCCAATGTGTATATAAAAATCCGGAAGTAATAATAATATGTCTCTCGCAATGTTGGAAATAAATGTTTATTTTTTTTTTCTTACCTGTGATAACAGACATGAGTGTAGTCTTGCCGGCACCATTGTGACCGAGGAGCACTGTGATCTCTCCCTTATACACCTCCAGGGACACGTTCCTCAACGCTCGGTGATTCGGGTACACCTGATAAAATGATTAATAATTTAATTTCAAAGTGTCACATTAAATTTTTAAACGTTAGTGTTGCTGTCAATTGTTATGTCATACGACACGAAAATAAAAAACAGGTTGTGCATTCTGAAAGTTGACAACGTCGCAAATAGCATAAATTACTAAATATCGCTATAACAGTGGATAAGGTGTAGTAATAGTTATAGGTGTAAAAAAGCATATGGGTATCCATGTGCTTTTTTACATCATATTCAGTGTCAAAATATTAGTTATTGCAATTCATAATCAATATTTCTGTTTAACATTGAGTGAAATGTCATCATTTCATTTAGTAATATTAATTAATTAATCATTACAGTTGAAGTGGCAGAGAGCTGGCCATGTTTGTCTAAGGACCGATAGCTGGTGGAGCAGACGAGTCCTGGGTGTCTATTCTCTAAGCCTCTACGAAGATACGGGCCCGTCCAGAAGTATTTGATCCGTCAAAACGAGTGTAAAATTCAAGTATATGTATGGGCGAAAACACATCGCGAGTAAGGATAACTGTCAAATCGTGTTATCATTCATTCTTATTCGGGCTCCGAAGGTATATTATGTCCGTAGGTGATAGGAGTAGGAAACGCCCGTAACTTCGGTCGAAACTACGAATTTCGTGCTTAGGGAGTAGAGAGTAGATCCCCTGGAGTGAAGACCGAGTATCGGCGAGCATAGTGTGGGACGCGCGCCAGCTAGATGGGCCGACGACCTTAAGAAGGTGACTGAGACAGACTGGATGCGGAAGGCGGAGGATGACGGAAGGGGTGGAACAGGGTGATTGACGCAGCCCGGGAGAGGCCTATGTCCAGCAGTGGACTGCGATAGGGTAAGTTGATATTGATCTTGAATCAATACAGCGAAATATTTGACAGCTACGACGTCGCAAACTTTCAGTATGCACCCTCTTAAATGAAGCATTATTTGAGAAAAGTAATATACAAGCCTTGGCCACAACTAGGCATTGATGGACTTAATGCCTCTTTTGCTGGGCGCTGCAGTAATGTAGGTACTATAATGTATTAAAATAATAAATACATACGCAACTATGTCGAAGTGGAAAGATAGTGTCCAGCTGACAGGTGACGCATTCCCTCGTGCAGGGACATCGACGCGCAAACTAAGTTACCATGAATTCAGTTCATGATTCTAGACCCACCAGAGTTGAAATATTTCGTAGTTTTTTTAAAAATCAACTTTTTCATTCATTTTGACCGCGTAGTTATTGAACTTTTGTAAGAAACAGCAGGTTTTTTTTTTGCCCCACACTAGGAATTTCTCCTGTATTGTGGGTGCGTTTACAAACTTTTAAACTCACATACACAAACAGCCAGACTCAGAACACTACTACTAGTAGGTCATACAAATATTTGTTCCGTGCGGCGTGCGGGAATCGAACCCGCGACACGCAGCGCAGCAGTCAATCGCTTAACCACTGCGCCAACCGTGCCGTCAAAACCGAACTGTTTAAACCGACGAGAAATTTCAGCGCTGGTGGTACAATCAAGTACTGAATTCATGGTTACAGTTTGCGCGTGGATGTCCCTGACAGCCTATATATTAATTCATTTCAGATACCGATAATTCAAGTAACATTGTGACTTTTCGAATTCACATGTACACACAGCAGCAGGTCAAGTTGCCACAAACTGTCAAATTTTCTCATGCAATTTTGAACTTAACCAACCACATTTTAAGGTTTAAAATCATTTGGAGAAATTTGACAGTTTCGTATAACCTGATGTGCTGGCGACTGTACTATCTGAGTTCCTCTTGGACATTACTGATATCGGTTAAGGAACCACATCATGAGGAAACCTGGACATGTACAGTTAATATATATATAAGACTGAAATCGCCAACCCGTCGTGAGCAAGCGTGGTGATCAATCATCCCTTCTTTGTATGAGAAGGGGCCTTTGCCCTGCAGGGGGACAGTAATAAGCTGGCATTTTTTAATATCGAAGTTTCCATCAGTTGAAACCTTCACGATCCTACCTTGGAAACGTTGACGATCTTGATTCCGGGCTCGGCGTCCTCCGGCGCAGATTCAAAGAACCGCTGGTCTGAGGCCATTGGGTCTTCTTCCTCACCTTCCGATTGCGGTTTCACCTCATTTTTGTTCCAATACGACGGCTATATACACAAATATTTGTTTAAGTACACAAATATAAAAGTTGTGATACATGTTTTAAACAAGTCTTGTCAAAATCATGTCAGGCATAAAACATGTATCATATGTATTGCGGTTGATTCATAGATGTATTGTTGTTGTTAAGAGGACTATCACATTTTTTCTTGTATTTGATTGTGTGACTCTTCAAACATTCAAATACAAGAAAAAATGTGATAGCCCTCTTAACCATTTTTCTCAACTTTTGAATACAGCTAGTATTTACAACTCGTTTTAGGTGTAAACGATACCCAGGGATGTGCCTTACAGGCGCTGCACAGGGGGGTTCCGGAATTTGTATTTTAAGAGGAACCGGGACCCCCTCTATGTGCTGATGGTGATCACCGGGGTGGTTTTAGTGAGGTAAAAATCCCACACTCCCCGACCTCCCTCCCCGGAGGTCGGTGCCTTTTGAAGGTTTCCCCAAAAAAAAACAAAAAAAAAAAGGTGTTTACGATAAACGACAATGTACAACATGAACAATACATGTTTTATGCCTTGATGACGCGGTATAACTATGGAATACTAATGTGCCATGTGAAGTAGTTTAGAAGTAAAGAGAGAGATGCGCAATACGTGGCAGCACTGATGGTTTATTTTGCTTTAAACTTGTGCCAAAAAAAGACACACAAATCCGATTGTGATGTTTTGAAACACGCGTTTCTGTGTTCTCCTGAATTATTTTTTTATATTACGATCTGTATGCTCTTAAACTATTTCTGGGCTGTCACGCACTGAGCTATAAGTACAGTCAACCAAACAGATACGTACACGGACAGCTTACTTTAACTACATTCTATCGTATTGTATAAATGTTGTCTATGGTCTGTTCCAAAAGTATCTACGTAAATTAAAACAAATGGAACAGAAAAAGTACCTAGGGATGCTAATTTGTAGTACTACTTACAAATTAAGGGCTTTGATTTGTTTATTTGAATAATTAAACCAGAAATTCTAATTTTAAATCACCTTCATGATTTTATTCATTAGACACTTGTGGTTAATTTTATAACCTCAATTTCCGTTGATAATTTTTCAATAACATTAAGTATAATAATGTTATTGAAACAATAATAGTTGGAAAAAGTAATGAGATATAAAGTTGAAACCTCCTGAACCTTCTTTAAGAACAAACTTTAGTGAGCGAATAGGGTTTGTTTACATTTTTATCACATTCTTTTGGAACAGACATTAGGTTGTGCAAAGATGTTTGTTTCTTTCCTGCATACCCAAGTCTTTGGTTGACTGTACCTGACATGGAAATCGTGGACAATACACACACAAATGTGGGATAAGGTTGCAGATAGTGCCAGTATCATTATTATAATTTCAGCCTAAAGATAAAAACTGGTGGACATTTTGCGCCCAAAGGATTTTCTACACTCAGTTTACCGCCGAGAGTTGAAAATCCAACAGTGCTATATTTAAGCGTTCAATTAGGTATTTCCCAGTGTTAGTGAAAACGAGCAATAGAGTGCTAATGTACCTACATATCCTGCAAGTATACATTTTATTTAGTGTTAATTCCGCTTACTATTAATTATTTCTTTACTAAAAACTTTTTATGAATCTATGACATTCTAGCAACATGTTTTGGATATTAGAATGTCATATACTTCCACAAAGTTCCGCCAGATTCTACAATTTATCGACACAAGAGCTAAAAGGATCATTTTGACGCTTGAATGACGTTGATAGGGAGGAGCTGTTATTGCATGTTGGTATATACTTGTGAAATATAATGAAAAAAAATGGCGGCGTTTGTTTCGATTTTGGCAACGCGTCAGAAGACCCTTTACAGCTATACTAACATCATCAGCTTCACTACTATAAAACGGAGTGGAGTAATCACTCAGTCTGCCGATTCCCTGAGTCACTCTTCTCAGTTCGTAGGTGACCGTCCTTACTGTGGACAAAACCGAGCTCCCATACTCGGACATTTCATAGTCCCCACTTTGTTCTTTGTCGAAGCTTTTGTTTTCATTTGGCTTGGGTGTCCGCTGAAAGCAGGAACGTACAGTACCCCGGCGTTAATATGACACATCAAGCTTTAGAAAAAGACTATCACATAGATATAGTATTTTTATATCACGAAGCAACGCGCGCTTTACTTGTGGTTACCAAGTGTACAAACACGCTGTGAATGTGTGCGTGAAGATGAGTAGCATCAGCACATACACACTTCACACTTAGACTTCGCCATTGTCTATGCCGGTATGTGAGCTCCTGCGCTTACATACACATTCACAGCGTGTTTGTACACTTGGTAACCACAAAAAAGCGCGCGTTGCGTCGTGAGATAAAAATACTACATATGTTAGTGGCGGAGACGATGGTCTATAAAGCTGAGCTTTTGCTAAAATTCAATTTGCGATATTAACGGCCAGCTACTGTGAAATTTGGGTTTCCAAAGAAAGCGGTGCCGTCATATAGCGACCGCAAAATGATGGTAGTCATGAATCTGGAATTTATACCGGTGGGTTTTTTGACATGATGGTGTCAAAAAACGTTCACACACACAGCCACCCAAACAAACACACACACACCTTTTTTGGTACAGACACCCTTACGAAGACCTTGTAAGTTCTTGGCCAAACCGAGAACCCTGCAAAAAGAACTGGTTTAAATACCCCGTTGGCCTTTTTGAATAAGATAGAAAACAGGTGAGTAAATCTATAGTTATGAGCTTTTTGGGATAACGCCCTTCCGAGGACGTATTTTTACACAATATTTCTTATATCTTGGACTAATTGCGGACGCTGTGTTAGACTTTATATATAATATAATATATAATATGAGACAACATCCACACAAGGTCTTCAGGTCCCGAACTAGGTAGAGGCTGTACTACGGTAACCTGATGACTGATATACATACATATATACATATACACGCCCAGATACAGGTCAAACAGACATGTTCATGCACACAAATGTTTGACTTGTCCGGGGATCGAACCCGGGACCAGCGGCTCAGAAGGCAGGGTCACTACCAACTGCGCCAACCGAGGACAGGTTTTCGCGTAAGATCTACCTAAACCATTTTACGTGTAAGATAATTTATGACAATACAATATTTTATGATGCAAGTCATAATGTTGTGTAATCTAAGCAGGACTATGTACTTAGCACATACTGCAGAAGAAGCCTCCTTACTCCTCGTGCACCTAGTAGCTACTAACGATTTGATTAAGGATTCAGTATACCTTTAATTTTCTCATCCATTATTGTATTTAAATGATAGCACATAACTCGTCTTCTACACACGAGGAAAACTCAAAACGCGGACTAAACTACGCATTGTCTGTAAAACCTGACCGAGGTCTGTTGTATGAGGCGACAGTGGTGCCACGTGGATACACAAAGCTTGTGTAAGATTATGAATAATCTGATCAAACAGAGGTTCAGACAAGTTTTTCGTATTAATTATACAGAAAGACTTAAAATCGCTCGTAGAATACGAATCTTTGGTCAAGTCAAACCGAGGATCCTAGAAAAGGTCGTCAGTCGTGGCTTGTGTATTCATACCCACGTCCTCGGATGGTACTTAACACAAACAAGCAAACACACACACACACACACACGTACATATAGAGAATGAGAGACGGCATCACTTTCTTAGGAAATCCAAGCTTAATGAAGCAACGGAATGTAGCTAATTTTAATAGGGCAGAAAGTCTAAAATATGTTTTTTTTTTGCACTGAAGTACGTAACCATTTACGTCAGTCGGAAAATCACATCAAAACTTTAAAAAATATTGTCTATAAATTGCGTCCATTAAATATTTAAATGTACGTACGGCGTACCTTGCTAACTGTTCCCGGGTGCCCTTATAGAAAGCGACCGTCGTGTTGGTTTGTTTAACATCGTCGAGGTGATTTACGTCAGTCGGAAAATCACATCAAAACTTAAAAAAATATTGTCTATAAATTGCGTCCATTAAATATTTAAATGTACGTACGGCGTACCTTGCTAACTGTTCCCGGGTGCCCTTATAGAAAGCGACCGTCGTGTTGGTTTGTTTAACATCGTCGAGGTGATTTACGTCAGTCGGAAAATCACATCAAAACTTTAAAAAATATTGTCTATAAATTGCGTCCATTAAATATTTAAATGTACGTACGGCGTACCTTGCTAACTGTTCCCGGGTGCCCTTATAGAAAGCGACCGTCGTGTTGGTTTGTTTAACAACGTCGAGGTGATTACGCAACACACAATATTCAATAGGTTATTTACGAATTTTTCAAACATGTGAAGGGATTTCACAGTTCCTTCAAAATGTTTCGGATTGCGATAAGACACTTTCTGTCCGGCGCGGGTCTAACTTTGCTACGTCATGAGCTCTACTCATGTAATATCAAAACAAATAAGATCTCTCTCTTCACTTCTCCTTCGTATACCTCACATACCTTGAAGAGGAAGTTCCAGGGTAAGGCCTGACCATACTGGCCTGGCCTTACGTGGGAGAGGTACCACGCCAGGAAATAACAGATGGCGGCTTGAAGCAACATGAAGATGTAACAGAGGAGGACGGAACCGTTGTTGTAAGCATGTGTCGTCGCTATGTTGCTGAAGGTCAAACCGATGCCTGTAAGGAAATTAATTTACATCTTTAAACATAGTAAAACTTTTTTTTAATGAGTAATGGACCATATTAATAAATGGTGCTCAAGGGATGGAAATGAATTCATCATCAGCCTATAATGTTCCCACTGCTGGGACACAGGCCTCCTCTCGGTGAAAGGGAGTGGGCCGTAATCCACCACGCGGGCCCAGTGCGGTTTGGTAGATGATAAATGATAATGATAAATTATTTTATTTCTATAAGTAGGTTTTTACAAACACTTACACGTCAATCATATTTTTTTTAAACTAGATGAGGTCGGCGTTTCCTATTTGACGTTTTTTTTTTTTTCTACGTTCTTCACACAATCGTCTTCTTCAATGTCCCACTCACCGCACAGACTTCATTCACTCTTCCTTCTTTGTTCAATCTATCTCTCTGTGGAATGCACTCCCCCAGGAAATCAGGATGGCAACCAACCGATTATCCTTTAAAACTAAAGTTCGCGAGCACATTCGTAAGAAGCTGGCAGTATCATCACAGCGGTAATGTTTTCTCATTGTGTGTCCTATTTGTTTTTAACATACTCGTGTATTTATGTACATTTATTTGTGCTTATATTTATATATAATTAGGTATATATATTATATGTATTTATAGACTAAACAAGTTTATCCGTGTCTATATATTTAAAATTATTTAATCCTAAATTATCATTATAAATTGCACCTACCACTGTTTGTCTCTGCATCACCCAAAGGTTGACTGGTAGAAAATGCCTATGGCATTAAGTCCGCCTCTGTACATTTGTGTGCTTAAAGTGTTAAATAAATAAATAAATCTGAATATCATAACGCATTTGCAATATCTAAACACAGAACCTGTGACGGTAGCAATGGGGTTATCATATTCATCAGTTTATAGCAACCAGTTAGCAGTGGTTTCCTGACTGGCAAGAAAGGTGACATAACAAAAAAACAGCAATTTTGAGTTAAGTATACAGATGAACGCAGCAAATAACAAAATTACATTATTATTATAATTTTTGCTACAAAAACGACATTATGCTAAAGCCTAAAAATGAGGGAGCTAGAAAGATGTGACTTTATGCTTACCGAAATCGTCATACTTACCCAAAAATTGCAATTTTTGAACCTTCTCGCAAATTAACGATATTTATGCTAATTAGGAGGATTTTTGGGGTATAGGTTGTATCGTTATTGCTATGAAAGCTTAGTTATATTTCATCAAATCTTAAGACATTTTGGAAAAGAAAACTCCTGTCCCTTGAAACACAAGAATATTATTCGTAGCTTTGGAGCCAGTGCTTAATTTTATTTGCAACATGTTTTGTGTTTAGTAATACGCAAATAGGTAACTAATTTAGTAGTAATATGAATGCACTATTAAAACGTTTATTGGAGAATTTTGCTTTCAGGGGAACATTAAAATAAGCGCCCGACTCCACGTCACACCAGGTTGTAACGCCAGTGTGACGACGATATTTTTTTTTCTTCGTCGTCACACTGTTGGTTTTACAACACCTTTTATAAATAATAGTGAGGTACCTAAGTATCTTTTTAAATACTTGTATCACTTTTCGGACTATTTGTTCCTATCTGACGATTATTTTTTTCTATCATAATATCTTTACTCGCAAAAAGGTTAAGTTAGGTTAGAACAGCGACCCCGCGACCCAGCGACGCACGAGACGAGCGAACAAAGCGACCGTGCCGCGGCAGCAGCCAGCGAGAGCCAAAAAAGAGTAGAATACACAGTATTAATAAACTATAGGCGAGTTGTCCATTGGGTACTTCATACATAATTGAAATATCAAATATCTTAAAAAATCATTAGATTAATCGTTCGTTAGTGCGATTAATTTTAGTTTAATCAAAATTGAGTAATTAAAACAGTACTTGAGTCGACCAATATGCGTTAGATAGGATAGGTAGATGGGGGATTTATCTATTACAAGCACAACACTAATGTTGTAATACAAATGGTGTAGTAAAACTAGCGGTGTGACGACGAGCTAAAAAAATACTCGTCGTCACACTGGTGTTACAACTTGGTGTGACGTGGAGTCGGGAATGTTAGGTAGTAGGCTACGGTCCGGGCGTCGAGTAAATGCGTCCTTGACACCCGTCAGTTTCATAAAAACGAATGCTTGTTTTGCGAATTTGATCTTCATTAGTTACTAGAATTGTCGCACTGAAAGGTGTCACGAACGCATTCTGTCGACGACCCGCCTGTGTTGAACATTACTAATTTGTTTCCTAACAACTTTTTTTTTTTTTATGTATGGCTTCTTGCAGTTGGCCTTGAGAGGCCGTGACTGCTTAACCGGTCAATCCTGTGGTGCCTTCGAGCTAACTCAAAGCCTCCAGCCAGGGGCATAATATTAATTATAAACTAATCGACCATCACCTAAGGGCACCCCCTGTGGGATACGAACCTCGGCTTAGGGCGTCGCTGGGGGGAGACAGCAAGTTGGGGACAGGCTGGATCTGGATGGATTCATTATTATTGTGGGGGTTTAAAACTACTGGCTCAGCTACGCCACCAGCTGGCTCTGTGGATCCGATCAAGGGAGGGGAAGAGGAATTTATCGGGGAGGAACACGGACGCGGACGCGAAGGACTTCGGCGGCGAGGTCGGAACTTCGATTTGTGTCTGTGTGTGTATACTGTACTGGTGGCCCTACTGCTTTCCTGGAGGAGGGTGGTGGGGTCGTCGGGGTCCTAACAACTGTCAACTAGCCTATTAATATACATATCATCAGGTGCGTATTTCCTAAAAAAAACTATGAGAGTAAGGGAAGGGAGAATGCACCTGTGTCTGTCTACGCACACACTTGTGCACTTTACTGTCTCTCGCGCCGGAGGCTGGTCTCCGTTGATTTTATACACCGTAGCAGAAATTCGGGCTGGAGGACTTATTTTTTATGTATTGCATAAGAATGTACGTAATTATTATGAAATGCTTAGAGTAAGTACATGTTATTATTACATATTAAATTATATTATATAAAATTATATTATTATTTATTTATTAATATTTATTATTTAAATAAGGTAATCTCACAACAACATAAAATACGTTAAAATGTTCCAAATAACTACAAATATTATAGGCTTTGTTGCTACGGAGAGTCACTGGCTCGCTGGCTCGGAAGAACTTAACTTACACTTAATTTAGGAGTCAGAATATCTACATATTTGTGTTAAGCCTATTATTGTTAGTCATTAGTAAGTAAATAAAGAAATTGCAATTATATTATATTATTATACACTCCCGGACTTTTAAGTCGAGAAACCATTTTTTATTTTATAATACGTTCTTTAACTTTTCAAATGGTTGTGAATTCAAATTTGGAACAATGATGACACCAAAATTATGGCCAGTATGTCGGTTTCAAATCTGCATTAACACTTTTTCTTTTGATGTTGTAGGCCTTTATACCTAATAAGGAAATGGAGGCTGGATTTAGTAGTCCGGGAGTGTATTAGTGCTCATATACACGAGCGCCGCGCCGACGTGACGAGGCTGCAGTTGCCTCTGCCGTTGACGCTTGCTGCTCGTGTATATGAGCACCTATATTATTACACTGACCATATGTTTCAACCGCGGACACCTCGAGCCAAAACCAAAACATGGGAGTATGTGGCAGGAAGCCGGTCACAAGCGTTCCTATGTACGGCAGCTTGTAGCTGGAGACCACTCGCGCTGGTATCCAGAGGAACACATACGTCAGGACGGACAGGCTTGCGACGTACGAAGCTGTGGGGACAAAACAGTCAATAAGATAGGGTTGAATTCTGAAATCTAACTTAATTTTAAACGGCCATTATGTTCTATGCTGACACATTGATTGTCTATAATACTGTAGCTCTACAGACAGACTTTTTGTGGACATCTTATAAAATAGTTTAGTATCGTCAAATTCGGAGGTTAGTATCTTAGCGGGTTAAGGGGCAGAGCAAGGTTAGCCCGCGAAATTAAAATTTTCTTACGTTTTTGGCAATTTGCAGGTCAGTGTCAGGTGGACGCGACCTTAACAGGTATGTATTTACAGAATTCAAATAATTAAAATCATCAAACCAGCCTTCTAAGTTCTTTGAATGACTTTTTCATTGAAATAGTCGGAGGGTTGTATACATTCCTACTTGTTACGGTCGCGAATCATATTTTGTTAGTTTAATGATGATGACATATTCAAGTTCACACTAATCATATAGTATTATTAAGCACGACTAAAACTAAACTAATAAGAACGTTGCTGCCGCACAGTCGGGTAAAAATACTTACAATACAATAGAATAGAATACTCTATAATCTGTTCACCAAAAAAATTACAAATATTATTATTTAAAAATTACAGATATAAATGTAGAAATTTACTTACTCCCTGACGAAATGTAACTGGAGGCGAAAGCCAAGGCGACAATTGTATTGAAGTACAGCAGCAGCATCAGGAATATGACCAACCCTGAGGAGTGCGGTATCAGAGGGTTGGAGGTCGCCTTTAAGAGTATGGTGCCTCCGATGGAAAAGATCAGCGCGATTGGCAAAACGTTCAAAAAATGAGTCAGCCCTAGAAGTTTCGGTGACACCCCTACCATTTTCATCAGCTCCTGCGAAAGGAATTGGTTTTAATAGTGTGTAAAACTACAAGTAGATTGCGGTCGATCGATGTCGATATCGATCGCCTCCAGAGATAATCGATTGATGAATGACTGACAAACATTCTGAAAACAGACTCCATGGTTTGATTAATCAGGGTTTTCATGAAAATTCACGCCCTCTGTTGGCGCCGCTTTGACAAGAGGTCCTCCATTTCCTATGATGACGTTCATCATTCGATCACGACTGAAGAAAAAAATATAGGCGCTTCGATACTTTTGACAGGTACCCGGATCTGTCTGTACGTCTCAGTGGTGCCACCTAAAGAACGTAATTTCAGAAAACTCTCACTCCATCAATCGACGTGATCATAATCACAGACTGCCATTCATCATCACAATACTTGATTAAACCCCAACGTTGTCTTAATTATGACACCATTCCTCAATCATACATTCAGAGTAACTTACCATACCATAATTAACAATAATAAATATGAGACAACATCCACACAATGTCTTCAGGTCCCGAACTAGGTAGAGCCTGTACTACGGTAACCTGCTGACTGATATACATACTTATATCCATATACACACCCAGACACAGGTCAAACAGACATGTTCATGCACACAAATGTTTGACTTGTCCGGGGATCGAACCCGGGACCAGCGGCTCAGAAGGTAGAGTCGCCACCAAATGCACCAACCGGTCAGTCAATTGTACAGTTTGTTTATACACTTTATCCTTTAATCAGTTTAAATTCAGTAACTGAACTCCTAAAGGCAAGCTGAAAGCGTATCAGTATAACTACACAAATAAAATTGTCTGTATGCATTCTGATTCGACATGCGGTTAGACTGGAAGCCAACCTTATATTTCGGGTAAGGATAGGCAGATGCTACCACTCACTTGAATGCCAGAGGCTCGTTCCTGGAGCAGACGACTCATGAGGAACACGAAGGTTAGCAACAAGGAGAGCCAGCACAGCACTATGAGGGCCTTGCAGATGATCAGCGTGACCTCGTTCATACGCCTGTAGTAGTACGGGAACTCTTGGAAGGACAGGTCCTGCGAGGAGCGAACGATTGTTTGAATACAAAACAACAAGAATCAAACGCGTATTACCTTATGTTGTGCTCACAAGGGAAACTAAAATTATGCAATTCTTGCCCAATTCCAGACACAGCAAAAAGTGAAAAATAAAGAGTGCGAGCGTGTTATTAGGGTTCTTTTTTCCATCTGGAATTTCTCAGTAGCAGCTCGGAGTCTGGATTTGTGCCCGGTTGATGGCAATAGGCTCTAAATATTACATGGGACTTACAACATTACTGGCGAAATGTGGGTACTATACTATAGGTGCACCAACCCATCGGGGTATACAGGCGTGATGTACTGTTATGTTGTTCTAGAAAATCTTGGAAAAGCCGTAAATTTTTCGATGTTGCCGAAATGCTGAGACGTCGTATTCTGCCGTCATAAGAAAGAAGGGCGTAACTACGTCAACGTTGATTCCGAGATAATTGAAGTTTTATCTAAAATGAAGGCCCGCGATTTACTGAATGGTTTTAGTTAGTGATTCTTGTTTTAGACGTAAAAAAAGGCTTTATTTTGAACCATAATTGACACAAAAGGCAGTTATTGTGTACCTAATTAAGGCTTTTCAGATTCAACAACCAGAATGTATGTCGTAGTTAAGTTCCAAATCCATACGATATCTCTAATTTAATAAAAGTTACAGCTTTGTGTGTAAGACCATAAGATAGCATTTTCTATGCTGATTCCGAATATGTTAATAACTAATTTTTGACAAAATTGTCACTTACGGCCTTCTTTCTAATGACGGCAGTATTGACCACAATTGCCAATAATAGCGCAATTAATTGCGCGTCAACTGATCCTTAGGTTCCTAAAGATGCTAAGTTTGCCTGGACGAAATAGCTGATTGAAATAACAGTGCTTATTGTATCACTCATATTTTTTTGATTTTTTTTTGTCTTTTATTAATGCTTAATAAAGTCTGACTAACGTATCTATTGGTATTAATTAATATTTATTTATGTACACCAGATTATACACTACAAAACATACAGTGGGCGGCCTTATCGCTTACTGCGATCTCTTCCAGGCAACCTAATATTTTTATTGATTTAAACTACGTTTATTGTTTTCATATAAATCGCATGCCGAGGGCTCGTGGCTAAATGATACCAGCCGCACGGATCGATCGAAGGTTAAGCTACGCTTGCCGCGGTCGGTTCGTGGATGGGTGACCATCCATTGCATATCGAGACCACTCCGTGCCTCGGAAAAAAAGGGTTAAACCGTTGGTCATGCTGTCATTCATAGACCTCTGACAGTCGTTACGGGTAGTCTGAAGCCCAAAAGTCTGACAACCAGTCTTACCAAGGGTATCATGTTACCCAGTAACTGGGTTGTGGAGGTCAGATAGGCAGTAATAAAATGATTAACTGATTTTGTAGCATGTCCTGACACATGCTTTAAGAGGAGTTTCCGTTTCCCCCGAACGTGCTCCATACAAACGAAGTTTGATCATAATTTGAAAACATAATTAGAATTCTAGAAAGTAATATCTATATCCGTGATTTATCAGATATACGTTAAAATATACAGTTTGAAGTTACACTGATTAAATATTAGAAGTTAACTGGAAATTTGACAAACCACAGACATAGATATATTGTAGTATTGTAATGTATAGCCTCGAGATCATGTATTGTTTACTATGACTAAATGTTACCAACTTTAGTTAGTTACTTTTCCAATTATGATCAAACTTAACTTGTATAGAGTAGATAGTAGATACGTTCTAGGGAAACACCTGTATCGTTTTGTTTTCACAGTCAATATTTTTTTTAGGAAAAAGAGCAGATGTTAAAGGTAACTGAATTTCATCGACGTTTTTCTACGATTACAACTTAACATCACTAGTTGCGTAACTTGCATATGTGTGCGAGTCCGGAACTACAGGTAGAAGCGCCGCCCCCTGTTTGCATGTGTTCCATTAGTGACTTTATTAGTGTTGCTGTAAGTTTCTTTGTGTGCGGGAGAAATATGAGCTCGTGTGCCGTTCTTATAGTGCTTGATTTTGCGTTAGTGAATTACGCGGAAACATCTGAACACGAATACATTTGTTTACAAAGCATAATATCTCTGTGTTTATAATTATGATCTGTGGCTTGAACCAACTTTGAGCTACACTTGCTGGCACTGCCGTTTTAAGTCCACATATTTTTTTCGCGGCTTGTGTCACATTTTTAACTTTTTTGTAATAAAACTTCAAAATGTATCAACTTTCTTCGTTAGATTCACTCATTTTGGCGCACAGAAAACGATTAAAAAATGGCGGCAAACCGTTTTCAATGGTTTTTACTATATGTTTTTCTTTTTAATAATGTCATCTATTTAATGGTAACACAACCAGCCAGATAAAAACAGTACCTACAGCCAAAAAGATTTGACTACAGTTTTATACCTGTAAAATACGAAAAAACTTTTTCCCTGAACTATAAGTTCTGAAGCGAGAGTATTTCAAACATTTTCCACAATTGCTATTATGTTCTATCTAACTAGTCTGTTTTGCCCCAGTGCAGGACAAATGCCTCACTTTTCTACACACTTTTCTTCTGCTAATGACCCACATTAATTAGCGTAGGACAAAAGTCCTCTCGTTAGTAGTAATTACAATAAAAAAGCATTAATTTTGCTGCTCATTATTTTATCAAGCTAGGATGTAGCGTTCACCGCCCGCAAACACAATATGCAACAATCAATTCAAACCTATGCTTGACACGTGTTTCCACAAAGAGAGCCTTTTTTTTTTTTTGAGGATGGGAAATCATCAAATGACTCCTCCCGCTCTGGGTGCAGCGGAAGGGAGTGTCAGACTCTTACTGACTAAAACCCACCCGTGTTCCTTCCTTGGCCCTTTATGTTCCGGGTCAGCGGTACCCCTTTCGGATGATCCCGCTTTCCCGGCAGGCTTGGGCCCTAGTGGGCCCCCTCTTCGATGCTGACATCTCTTTAAGGCGCGCGTGGAACACGTACGCGCCGTCCAGCACGGGCCTGGTCCTGATCGGACGGTGAGCTACCCATTACTCACCGCCCGCAGGCCCGCGCCTACGGTCGCAGGCCCGCGCCGACTGCTATGTTTTGATTTAAGGGGCTGACAACAGCTAAATCGCGATCACTGTCGGACTGCATAGAAAAGAAAGAGAAGCGCGATGACACAAAGCTGGTAATTTATTGCAAAATATGAAGCAATTCTCTATTTACAAAAAATCTATTAAGTGGACTAAAAATTAAAACACTATCGCGACACTAATATGTTGCTTGAAGAACAATCTACAAAAAAAAAAAACAGAATGATTTATGATACTATAATATGATACTAATGAACATGCATCATTAGTATGGTTTTTAATCGACAACAATTTTTTAGAGGTATCTTCGTGACTTTTCTATCGTACCAAATTAGTTGTATTATGTTTTCAACACACCTATCTAACTAGAATATATCCTGAAGAATATCATAAATTTTACTGATATTGTTTACTGCAGTAGATCATATTCTTTTAGGCATTATAAAACTTGCGTTTAGGTTATGTAGTCCCCTTAAAAGAGTGTTCATAGAGTTTCTTGTCCATTTTTCTCCATATAAACCTACTACGCTTTGGAATGGGCAACTAGCTGTTGGTATACAACAAGTTATATACATCCCACTTAAGTAGTTTGATGAGTATTTGTCTCTCATACATATTTACATTGTGAATAACTTTAATATAGTTTAGGCACCGGTGTTCCGTCTCGACCAAGCGAGAACGCACACACACCTCTTCTGCCAAACAAAGATAATAAATTAATCAGTGGAAATTACAACTGTGTCTTTCATTGGTTCTCAAAACCCAACACTAGCATCATCTTTCTGACTGACCGACTCCTTGACAATTCAAAAGTAATTTGGTTTAATTGAAATAAATGCTTTGAGTTGAGTTTTGAGTTTGAATATTCTTGTTGCACTTTATAAATCGAACGTTTTTAACCAGTTTCTTTGCAATTTAACTGACTGCACCGTTCCAAATCTGAGTCAATGTCGTAACTTTGTAGTGACAAAATACAATTGCAAAATCACTGCAAGTTTCTCGTCGCGAGAGCTAAATTACATTGAGGGATTTAACAAGCAATTGTTCATAAAAACTGCCTCGATGGCCTAGTGGTCGAAAGTGGGACTGCTGAAAAAGGGGCCCTAGGTTCGATAACCGGGTCGCGTATTGCCATAATGTATACTAGCACAGACAGGGGTTGCTCTGTAATCGCACGCAATATGCTCTTGTAGCTAGAGAGCATACTGCATATCAGTACAGAGACAGACTGAAATAAAATACACTTTGCTCTAATTCGTGAGAGCAAAACACATACGAGTACAGACAATTTGGCTGCCGTAGTATGTACAATGGCATGCTTCAGTGTGAGCAAACTACATGCGAGTGCAGAGCAAACACATTCTGTCTCTTTCGCATCAAAGATAGATAGGTACATCCTTTACATTCTTTGCTTTCTTCGCATTATGGCAGTGTCCTTGACCTAATAAAACGAGTTCGCACGTGTCGATCAAATTAAAACAAAGTGTTTGTTGTTTTTGTTTGAAATAAAGACTTTGGCGAAAACAAAATAGAAAATGGGCGTTCATGTTTGTCATAATTGTCACAGTTCTAACCAAACCTTAATTAAAATATTCTATGCATGGTCGATGGCAGGGATTGGTCGACGGAGCCCCGCTTCGCGGGGCTCCTACTTCTGGGTGGTTTATAAAAAAATAACCACGAAGGGGAGGCGGGGTCTGTCGACCCCGCCATCCCCTTCTAACCTAACCTGTCCGAGTCGGGGTGCCCTAAAGACCAGATTGCATCCAGTTTCTCCTGGTAACAAATTAAAACGGAGCTTATTACTGATATATTAATATGCTACCTATTACTTATTACGATACTCCTTATTAGCTGCCAACCCATTATATATGGTACCCTCTATTGTATGCGCCCTTTTGCTTTAGACATATGCGAACAAACCGTATACTTATACAGACAGGTCTGTAGTCATACGTAGTTTGCTTTAAAAATATGCAAGCAAACTGTATACTTATACAGACTGGTCTGTAGTTATACGTAGTTTGCTTTAGAGTATTTGTTATTTTTAAGAGCACAAAGTGATCTAGTACAGACTATGGGTGTCTGTACTGATATACACAATGGCAATACGCAACCGGGTCGGGCAAAGTGGGACTTTTCAATAGGGGAAGGATTCACCGTCCATATATATATTTTTAATTTAAGATGGGTTTGCTCTTGACTCTAGTCTAGGTCAGTGGTGACAGAGACAGAGTCGACGGTGGAGTGAGCTTACCCAGAAGAAGCCTGTCCAATCTCACTTTGGAGAGATTAGGGTTGTATGCATTCGGAAACACAGACGCAGGTAGAGAGTTCCATTCTTTTGCTGTGTGCATTACAAAAGACATTTGGAAACGCTTCGTGCGAATTGGTGGAATAGCAACAAGGCAAGCATATTTCTGGGAGAGGCCTATGTCTAGCAGTGGACTGCGATAGGCTGGGATGATTGATTTTGATGTTTTTGGGCTAAATGTGAAGTTTAATTCCCTAAGCCATTCTTCATTCTTCGTCAATGTCAAATCATTTATTTAAACCAGGCGCAAAAAAGGCACTTTTGGATGTCAAATTTAAAATAAAACGGAATTGATTTTGCACCTCTCCTTCGGGGATTACAAGCCTAATTTTACATTAAAGAAAGAAAAATAGGTTTATTTGTCACTGAAACACGTGCACACAAAAAAGATAATTAGCTCTAATAATAAAGAAAAATAAAAACAATAAAGATCCATAATCACAAAACAGAAATTGTTGACCGCTGCACGTCATGACTGTGACAAGAAGGCTTCCACTCAGCATGATGCATTAGGAAGTTCATGTAGATACTATCTGGCATTCATCTGCCGCTGATGAGATAATTGCATGGCGATTTGTCAGAGCTATGGGCTCACTTTGTGACCGTATCCCGTTGAATACAATAGACATTGTTTTTTGCCATGATTGAACATTGAAAGGCCTTTGTTCCGAGGGCATTTGTAATGTACCTAGTGTAGCGACATGCTTCAGTAATAATAATGGAAGAGATACATTACGCGTTTGGTTTTTGGATGGATTTAGTTTTGCACATTTAAATAGCTTCCACGGACTAGTGATAGTTAAATAAATATACAGGGTGGCAGAGGGAGATCAACACGCAAATTGTAACCATGAATTCAGCACATCGTTCTAATGTAGAAATTGTTCGCCGGTTATCAAAAATAAAATCTGCTGCTTCCTACAAAAATACCGTACGGTACGGTTAAAATGTCAAAAGTGTACAATGTTGATGTTATGTTATGTTAGTACTTTTGACTTAGCAGCCTTTTACAAGCATTGCAATAATGATCATTCGCCTGCCCTTAACATCCTAAATTAGCATGCATTAAACATTATTATTACCTACTTAATTATTGTCTTCTATACCAGTAAATTTAATGTCAATAATAATGAATTAAATACAATTATTCAGCAACATTAATGTCATCTTTTTCAGGTAGTACAAATTTTAATTATAATTTTGTATGAAGTCGAATAGGATAGACTAAATCTTATTGTCTCTATAGGAGAGATCGCCACTTTTGTACATGACAGAACATCGTTATGTAAATAATCTTTTACTCAGTAGAAACATTTTTGTATTAGGTTAGTTTTAGCTTGCATATATAGAACAGTTTTTTTTTAAATAACAAACGAATTATTTCAACACAGCGGGGTCCCACAATCATGTACTGAATCCATGGTAACACGGTTGCGCTTCGATGCCCTTCCCACCCTGTATAGTTCACAATCAATTAGGTACAGGTGACATCTGTCTGCAGGTCGAGGGGCTCGTGGCTAAGTAATAACAGCCGCACGGATCGATCAATCAGGTTAAGCTACGCTTGCCGGTCGGTCCGTGGATGGGTGACCATCTTTACATACCAAGACCCCCCGTGACTCGGAAAGCACGTTAAGCCGTTGGTCCCGGATGTCATTCGTGGATCTTTGACAGTCGTTACGGGTCTTCAGAAGCCTGAAAGTCTGACAACCAGTCTTACCAAGGTATCGTATTACCCAGTAACTGGGTTGTGGAGATCAGATAGGCAGTCGCTCCATATAAAATACTGGTATTCAGTTGCATCTGGTTAGACTGGAAGCGGACCCCAACATAGTCGGGAAAAAGTAGGCAGATGATGACTGTCTGCAGGTCATAATATAAATATTTTTATCTACAGCTACACCCATGCTTTAAATCCTCTATAAAAGTTTCTGAAACAGTTAGCTTATTGCCAACATTAAAACAACCAGTGTCATAGTAACCATAATACCTATCATCCAACCGAATGTTTAATGTTGTACTAAATTTCATTATGCAACTCGAACTCGATCCCTTCCTTACTCGTCAAACAGCCACATTCTCACTACTCAATTCGTGGTATCTTTATGAATTTAAAAAAGAACATTGTCATGCACGCGCGTTTGACTAATACTAATTTAAAAAAAAACTTTTAGATTATTCGAATTCACGTCGTATCCCGCCATTTTTGTTCGATATTAGTACATAGGGTTCTTACAACACTGTACAACACTATGGTTTCAGAATATTTTATAGAGGATTCACATCATGGGTGTAGTTAAAGTCTTGTATGCAATTGTACATAATTAGGTATTAAAACACTCATTTGATACTATTATCATCCTCGGTTTCGCCTCGTGCTAAACCCACATTCGAGATTTAATACCCCTTAATATACAACAGTTGCATAAATAGCTAAGTATTATAATATTCGGCAACAGTAGGTATCGATTATTCATCACATAATATCACGCCTGTATACCCGAAAGGTAAGGCAGAGATGTGCCTAAGTATAAGTATTAATTACTCCAACAGAAATACTTTCGGGGAATGACTACCCGGTATTGATAAAGTCGATTTCGAAAAGTTATTTATAAAAGTGTACACAACTGTATTGACCTTCGTATGTTTACGTAGTCAGTGGCAACGAAGTACTAAACAAATGATAACTTGAGGTAGGAAATCTAATTACCAGTGAAGTGGTAAGTACAGGAGATGAATAAAAGCCGTGGGTTCACTCACGTCAAACTCAAAGCATTTATTTCAAATAAACCATTTACAGGCACTTTTGAATTGTCAAGGGGTCGGTCAGGCAGAAATATGAAGCTACTTGCCCATTCAAAAGCGTAGTAGGTACCTATGGAGAAGAACGGACAAGAAACTCCATGGACACTCTTTTAAATCAAAATATTCTTACAAAAAAGTGGTTACATCATTAATGTTAAAATTATACATGTGAGAACGTACAAAGTTTAAAGAATAAAAGGAGAAAGTCAACACCAGAAGTAGCACAGACAGAAAGTCATGAAAGCACAAGTAGAGGATATTATACATATATCTATATAGATATAGATATAGTTAAGATAAGATAAATATTGTAGATAGATACTTTGTCATATATTTGCAATTAAATTAAAGAAAATTTAAAGCTATTAAAAGTTCACTTTGTAAACGAGCATATAAGTATTACAAATTAGAGGATTATATCAAAGATAAGAATGCATGGAAACATGCTGGTCCAGCTCCATAGGACAATCTAGGGACTAGACAAAATCAAACTTGTTGCTACTTTAATTGTATAGTTTATTATTTTTATGACACTGTTTTACATTCTGTGATTACTTCAACTCACCGATGACATATTACTTGTTTACATAATTTGGGAAATCGTATACTTTTACAATGTTTGTAAATATGTGAGCACCATGTATCTATCACATAATTAACTTATTTGTCATTGCTACATTTTTGAATTCTTTTTACCTATTGTGGTAGGGTAATATTATTATAGGTGCTTAAGTCTTCACATATAATTAATGTAACACAATATTGTAACACATTTTAAAAGAGTAACGATGTAGTTTCTTGCCCATTTTCTCCATACGAAACTACCTTTTGGAAGGGGCGACTAGAATCAATTTAAGGTTATGTGGGTTCGCTAGAAATGTACAGGTCGTTGATTTAGTCACCTGCAATAGTTGACAATTGGCTCGTGGCTAAATAATAACAACCGCACAGCTCGATCGAAGGTTAAGCGACGTTTGCCACGGTCGTTTCGTAGATGGGTGACCATACTGGCAGTTTGAGTAATTCATGCGGCCTACTCAAATGTCCTTTCTTTGGTATTGTTTGTCGAATCGTTGAGCTCCTTAAGTCTAAGTTGAGCTGCACGATTGCTGACAATTGCGTGCACTGACTGGACAGGTCCACTCAATCTGTGTGGATCTTTCCTCAAAAGACCATTTCAGATACCGATCTACATAGCCGTCACATGATCTGACCAAGATTTTGTCTGGACTTTAAAAGAGACTGTGACCTCTGAGTTTGTTTCGGCCTTTCTTCTTAGAGTAGTCAGATAGGAAAGCCCAAGTCTGACAACCGGTCTTACCAAGGGGTATCGTGTTACCTAGCAACTGAGTTGTGTAGATCAAATAGACAGTCGCTCCATGTAGACTACTGGTATTCAGCTGCTTCCGGTTAGACTGGAAGCTGACCCCAATATAGTTGGGAAAAGGCTGGGCAGATGGATAAAGATAATTGACAATTCTACCCGTCGTACTGAACCACTTACTTTTGTATAGCAAGTAGATTGTTTTAACAGTCTTAAATAAAAAGGAAGATGTTATGCATTCAACGAGTTTTTTTTATATCATTTAGTTTTATGACTTATAGCGGATAATGTTCGAAATGACGCACGTTTAATCAACACCCTGTACAGTGTACAGTATGTTAGCATTATGCGGGTATTTCAGAATACTGCTTATTCATTGTTGCATCCGTAATTATTATAACGTATTTCCAAACAAACAAAATACAAAATGGATAATCTCGCAATTTTTCAGCAAAAGGTACGTTTCTTCCCTGTTCTGTCTAAAGTAATAAATAAAGTTGGTATATTATTTGTTTCTCACTCTATTGCCTGTTTTCACTAAGACTAGGCGACACCTAAATTAATGGATAAACAAAAAGGCACTGTTAGATTATCAACTTTCGGCGCTAAGCCGAGCGTTGATAATCTAACAGCGGTATCATTATAGGTACAGCGTGCCGCTTTGATGAGGACATTAATTTAACACACGTATACGGTTTCGCGTTTTAGTTTTATGAACATACAGGGCAACATACACCTGTTACCATGGATTCATTACATGCTGCGTTGAAATTTTAAACGGTTATGTTTAAAAAATCAAGTGTTCCCTACAAAAGTAAAATACCTACGCGGTCAAAATGTGTGGAAAAGTTTTTTTTTTTAATTAGCCGACTGAAAATAAAGTCACGAAAAAAAAAGTAAATAAATAGAACAATTTTCAATAAAAAAATATATTTACGGAAACAAAATAAGTGTTATATAGAAGTAAATAAACCTAAAATATAGATATTATCAAAAATAAAGAAAACAAAACAAAAGAAGTACTTTCAGAAAAAAGTTAAGTATGTATAGCAAAAAAAACTTAATAAGCCTAACCCGAATCACCATCGTCTGAGTCTAACTCTGAGTCGGAGTCTACCTGAGAGACGTCTCTAAACTCCAATTCAGGTGATCTTGAAGTTTCAACGGTTTAGTGTTTCCTCAAAGAAAGTTTTATTTCTATTTGCGTCGAAAATGAGTCTGGTTGATGAACTAAGTGGATCTGACGAAAGAAAAAGGAAATTAAACACATCCTCATTGGAACTCACTCTACTCTTCTTACGGGAGTGCTGTGTTAAGTTAAGAGATAACAGCAATCCAAGCGACTTTATGGGTGTAAAGGTTTCCTTGCCAGCCGGTTTTTTATCAAGTCTTGGAATCTATTAACTGTTTCTGGATGATTCATCATGTATTCAATCAGAGAAGCAATAGTATCTCTTCCATCTTCCTTCAACTTGTTAACAGTTGCATGAACAAGCTCACTGCAATCACTGTTCAAATGATCACATCTCCGTCTCTTCTTTTGCTTTTCCCCAAGTCTTCAAAAGGTTTTCTAGGGAGTTTCCTTTTCATCATGTACCAACTGATGATGTTGATGGCTCTTCTTCATCATGAGCGATAGATGTCGAAGCTTCCTGAATTTTTTATTCTCCTTTTATCGTCTTGCAGAATTCCAACGCTTGTCTATTGCTCTTGTAAGTTTCCGGCAGATTCTTTAAACGTCACACGATCTTCTTCAGTTAAACTACATCTCAATCGACATAACACAATCTCAAATAAAAATTTATAAGCGTTCATTTTGGCTGAATCTTTTAAAATAACGAATAAATCCAGATTTGTTACAATGCTTTCCATGTTTATGGTTATTTGATTACTGTTTGTACTTTCAAAGTTTTTACTAGACTGTTTTTCAGGGCGGTAAACAGCACGATGCGGACTATAAATAAAGGCCTATTCAAACCGAAGCGGTATTCGCTACCGTCTGCGGTAGAGAAAACCGAGTGGGTATGAGGTAATATTAGTGTTCACACCAAAGCGGATTTCACTATCCTTGTAGGTAGAATACCGAGAGAAAGAATACTTCTACCCACAGCGTCAGCGAATACCGCTCAGGTCGCTCTAGCCGCGGAGCTTGATATTAAATACTTGAGCGAAACCCGCGCGGTATGTACCTCTACCCACAGCGGCAGCGAATACCGCTTAGATTTGAATAGGCCTTAATGCGGGATATTAAGAGAGGGGACATTGACCTTTGTGAAATAATCTTCATCAAGATATTCTTGAATAGGAGAACGCTACGCCTTATCAATTTATAGAAAAAATTCGATTCAGATTCACAGACAGTTGCCTGTTGACAGGAGCAGTGTTGACCTTTCAATTAAGAGGCGGGAAATTCGAAAAGTCACGGACTTATTGACCTGCCCTCGTAATGAAGATAAAGGGGTCGTTAGATAATTAGGTCTTAGGAACTTATTTTTTTTGATCATGTGGCGTGTTTAAACATAGTATTGTTCGGGTTCACCGTTTAAGTAGTCCGTTAAGCTTAAATTAAGTTAAAAATAAAAACTTTAAAGAAAAAAAAATGAATGAATGAATGTTGATATTTTTAGGCATGTATTTAGTCTTACAATACATTTAAAGTCATAAAAATGGACATTTAGGAAAAAAGTATTATATTTATGTCTATGAAAGTCGATTTTCAGCCCATTGTGCGGCGCAGGCGGCAGTTTTGAATTTACGAAATATTTTATCTTATTATAAATATGTTTTATGATTATGGGCCCCTAGTTCGACCCGTGTGTTAAATTAATGTCGCCATTGTAGCGGCACATTGTCTATGTGTCGTTTAGTGTTATTTGTTTTTTTTTTATTAAAATAATCTCACCTGAGTCACTTCATTCCCTGTCAGTAACTTGATGTAGCTTGTGTCGACCGCCCATTGAATGCGCATGAATGTTCCATATTTGAAACCTGTAGAGGACAACATTTTATTTTATTTTATTTGGGAAAACAAACTATACGATAGTTTGTTTTCCCATTGTATATTATATATAAATACGCTGTATGCAATAAGTTAATGTACAATCCACTACGTTTCCAAATGTTACTAGAATAGATAAGATAGTTTTGGTAAAATTAAATAAAATCAATAAAATATAACAACAATACAATTATTTCGCAATCTTAAAACCAAATAGCTAATCAATGCATAATAATTAAAAATTTTGAGCAAGGCGCTTAACAATTTGTTTTTTATATTTATGTTTAGATAGGGCAAAAACGTCGATATCGTTAAAATTATTATTGTAAGTTTGAACTAATCTCTGGAGCGGCGCTCTTTCTCCTGCATTTGTACGACAGGGAGTTGTAGCAAACAGTGGATAAGAGCGCGCCGTTCTATTGTTAATTAATTCTGAGCAATCAAATCTATTATGTACAAGTCCATGGAGCAACATTAATCAACTTAATAAAAATCTTAAAATAACTGCCAGACAACGCACATACTGCCTAAGCTCCTGGTGGTCTATACATGATATTTTGCACAACCGTTCCTTTTACAATGAAAGTGTGCACTAAGAAAGGATTTTCCGAAGTACATCCCTAAAGGGGTTAAATAGGGGACGAAAGTTTGTACGGAAGTTTGACAATGACATGAATACTTTGTGAAGTGTAATATTATTATTTTAATTATTGTGAATGTACAACATGCTGGCTAAAAGTTCGAATTTACACATCTGCGAGTCTCTGTCTAAATATAAGAAATGTTTAGCAGATTTAGTTTAGCTTAAGTATCTCTTAATGTTTTGTTTTCTTTTTTAATTTCTATTTGTTTGTTTCTTACTAAATATAACCTCAAAATCGTTGTTTTCTTTTTATATAAGTGCTTTCTGCAAGTGGTCCATCATTAAAATTTGTCTTGATGGGCATATACTTGTAATTTAGAACACGCAAAGTAACTTTCCTTCGCTGTTGGTTCTGGGGCGAACGTTATATGAATGCAGAACAATCTCCTTGAACTATTTTTGATATTTGAACTCTGTCAGCTTAGTTGTTAACATTAACGTGCATGCTGTGGTCTCCTATAAGTGAAGGAGTACATCTACTTAATACCGGATATTGCCCTCTGTTTATGTGTAATGTATTGTGTATATCTTTTGTTGGAGATCCTAAATAAATAAATGTGAGGACTATGTGGGTCATTGTTTGAGTTTTAATCATGTTCTGGCAGTTTAAGTAGCTTATGCGGCCTACCCAAATGTCCTTTCTTTGGTATTGTTCGTCGAATCATTGACTTCCTTAAGTTTTTGGCGCAGGGAAAATTCTATTGGGCACACGACTTGTAAAAAAATATCTCTGAACATCATGCTCCGAAAGGTATCCTAATACCCTGGTTTATTTATGTTTTCGACAGTGCTATTGGCACATCTGAACACTTATGCTACTATTCAGAATCATGCACTGAATTCTTGGTCACAGGGTTATTTATTTATTTTTTATTTTATTTTGTTTTCTTTTGATTTAATTTAATTGTTATTTTATTTATTAAAAATCTGTATTTTCAATAACAAACATAGTCTGCCAAACTGATGACCACGATTGCCGCGGTCGTTAAGAGTTTAGTATATTAGTCAAATGGTTTACTACTTGTGGTACTTAGGTATCTAGATCTACAGAAAAATATAATTCTTACCAAACATCCTGTGAGGTCCTGGTGTATCATCCAAAGACTGGTACGTCCCTGTTTTGAAGTCGTTCTTCATACGAATTGTGTAGTTCAGGTGGGTGGGCCAGGTCTCATCCGACATTCCCTGCCAAAACAACGTTTCACTTACTTTAAAAAACCGGACAAACGAGAGTCGGACTCGTCCACCAAGGGTTCCGTAGGTACATATTATATTTGGTCACCCATACAATTATGACCGCGCATACCGTTGCTTAACCTCGATGATTGATTATGTACTTTAAATAAAAACTATATTTTTTATAATTTAATTACAAATGTATAGTTTTCAGATTTTTCCCGATACTTGTAGTATAAGATGGTATTACTTGCCAAATTTCATTGTTTTAGGTCAACGGAAAATACCCTATAAATTTTGATTCCATTGAGAGTGTCGAAATATACGTTTTTTTGCGGCATAAACGGCCGTATATTTTTTAACGTTAACTTAGCTTAGAAGTTTGATTTTTTCACAGCTTCAAGGGACTGTAGATCGGAGTAAGTATATGGTTTTAATTTAAATTTGATACCTCTACGTGTTCCCGAGATAAAGGGCCTTGACAGACAGACGGACGGACCGACGCCGACGGTCAGACAGATGGACAACAAAGTGATCCTATAAGGGTTCCGTTTTTCCTTTTGAGGTACGGAATCCTAAAAAACGGTAAGTGCAAACACTACATATTTAAAAAAAATACTTAAGTAGAAAAAAACAACGTTCCCTTTAATTTTTGTTTTTATCTTTATTATTTTGTTGTAACAACGGCCGTAATAGTACACACTGAAAATTTCAAGTGTCTACTTATTTCGGTTCAAAAGGTACAGCCCTGTGACAGAGAGACAGACGGACGGACGCACGTACAGCGGAGCCTTAGTAATAGGTCCCATTGGCACCCTTTGGGTACGGAACCCTAAAAACTAGCACGGTAAACTCTGCCTTTCACAACTGCATTAAACTATCCGAGGGTTAATACGGCACATCGCATTAATCAAAGAAACTGACACTGATATGTGCGAAGGAGACGTCGCTCTACAAAGCCGAAGTTTCTCTAAAACTCGATGTGGCATGTCTGCAGTCACGTGCTGTACTTAACATAATCAGCCTATAATGTTCCCACTGCTAGGACACAAGCCTCCTGTCTTCGAGGGAGTGGGCCGTACTATACCACGCAGGCCCAGTGCGGGTTGGTAGATGTCACGTCTTAAATTTTTTGGTTCTAGGACATGCCGGTTTCCTAACGATGTTTTCCTTTACTTTACCGTTTAAGGGCAGTGGTGATGAAATGATTTACACAAAGTAATGCGCTTGGCTGGGTTCGAACCCATGACCTACGACTGCTCACGTGCTGTACTTACTTGAAAAATGATGATAGCCTCCGTGATTTTCATTTTCTTCGCGTATTCAGGCAGCCGAGACAGATTCGATAACGGAAAGTAGCCCCTTTCTGAGTGACCTGTGAGCAAAAGAATTAAATTGAGTGATGCATTCAATTAAATACGTCAAAGCGACTAACAAAAGGCATTTACAAGGCAGATGTGAGTGGAAAGGACATATAGAGACTTTGTTGGTGATGTTCTTGAGAAATGTCAGGTGCGCAGTAGGTACTCGCAACCGGCGTGCGTGTACGACCAGACGTTTGAACGTTACAAACGAAGCAAAAGGCGTATGTTAGGATCGTAGCAGGTGGCGTTCTGAAGTCACTGCCTACCCCCATGGGAAAAAGGCGAGAGCTTATGTATGTATGTACGTCAGATGAGATGTGGGCTGAAAGTACTACCGAGTGAGCCTCTAGTTCCTTCACTAAACACTAGGGGTCACTACGGCAGACCAAGGCGAAGATGGCGGGACGAGTTTGACTCCTACCGAAAGGACTGGCCCGCATTAGCTGTAAACAGGGGCCGTACTATGACATGTTAATTCCATCATTGTTCCAGCGTGAAAGAGAGACGGAGCTATACATGACCGATAGCACTATCTCTTTTTCGCAACGGAATCATGATGGTGTTAACACGTCATAGTACGGCCCCTGAACTGTGTAGAAAAGGGAGATGCGTTTACCCTGCAGTGGGACAATGATATGATGCCACATGTACATAGATCCCATTGATCCCACACTAAGCCTCTCGTGAACTCGTGAACAGCCACTTCACTTTCAGCCTTTTCCCGCCATTCGTGGTGACTGACAGATGACATTAGTGACAGTTCTCACCACCCATCCGATTTCCGCCACAGCGTCTGCTTTCTAAGACTTCGTATCATCGTGGTTGTGAGCTTAGGTGTGCTACTCTTTCATGACCTCTCACGTGTCTAGCATATTATCCAACTAGTCATTAGTGGGACAAAACCGGTTAGATAGATGTATGATTTTAATTACACCACATGTCCCAAATAATCCTGCATGTCTTTCACTTTCTTAAGAGTCTGGATGAATCGAATGAAACGGAGGAAATTGATACAAACACAAAGAAATACTAGTGGTGTTTTTATTATTAGTTTTACACAGTTTTAATAAATAAAAATATCGTTATTAATAAATAAACTCACGCCTTTTTCCCATGAGGCACTGGCAGAAAGTACAGAAAGCTACCTGCCATGATTCCAACAATACTCATTTTACTCTTATGTTTGCGGTCATACACGTAAATCGGTTGCGAGTACTAATGCACCTGACTATTTTGAAGTATACTTTACCAATAAGGTCTATGTATGTCATAGAACGTCACCACCCGGCGTTTCCACCTGCATCCGTATACGTAACGTACGATTGAAACGTTTATGGTTAAAATAGTTTCAAAAGATCAACGTCCTTTTAAAAAATCACACCATTTTGACAGATCGGAGCTGTTTATCTCTGTATCTTACACATATTTCGCAGAATGTATGCGATGAGTGTCAATTATGAATAAGTACTGAATTTAATCTGTCAAAAACCCTCATGTCTCTGACCACCGTTTATAGGCGTGATCCTATATAAAATCCGGCTTCCCTCCGTCTATGGAAATTACTTGAACGGGAGTGAACTACTTATCGCATTTAATACAACACAACACTTCTGGGTGAGATGAGTTGTTTAGGTATTGGTACGGCCATTCAGTCTAATATGGTGAAATGGACAGTCCCGCTATCCGACCTTTACGAGCTGAAGTGCGGGGTCAGACAGGGAGATCTAACCTCGCCGAAACTCTTCTGCGTGAATGTGGATCGGCTTATTCGTGAGCTCAGCAGCACTATGGTAGGCTGTTCCATTGACGGAACACTCGTCAATAACTTAATTTACGCCGATGACATGGTGCTGCTGGCCCCATCGATCAACGCCCTCAGAAAACTCATTTCTGTTTGTGAGCGATATGCCCAGGGCCTCAGATATAATGCAAAAAAGAGCGAGTGTCTGTTGTTCAAGGCAGGCACTAAATACTACCGAGAAGTGCCGCCTGTACACACGGTGGGACTGCATTACAATGGGTAAAATCTTATAAATACCTGGGGCATTGGGTCACTGCAACGCAGACGGATAATGTCTACATGGATAGGGAGCGTAGGGCGCTGTCAGTCAGGAGCAATATGTTGATCCGTAGGTTTGAAAAGTGCTCAAGGGGTGTAAAAAAAACTCTCGTTTAGGGCTTACTGTCAATCTTTTTACACCTGCAGTCTATGGGTCGACTACACGTAAAGGGCTTACAGCGTATTACACATTATACAGTACAACAACGCATACAGGGTGCTGTTGAGGTTGCCACGACGCTGTAGCGCATCAGGAATGTCCGCACAGGCACGTATATACGATTTTTACGCAATCATGCGAAAGCGTGTCGCCTCCCTGATGAGGCGGGTGCGGGGCAGCGCCAACAGCCTCTTGGTCACTGTGGCCGATAGGGCGGAAGGTCAAATACTCAGGGACGGAACCAGAAAACAAGTACTGCCTTCAAACCGTGCCGTGAAATAATGTCGTTTTTTGTATTAATATCATTGATTCATTTTGAGTCATGATGACTTTGACTTTCCTATTAATAAAAATAATAAAAATAAATGATTATTATTATTTAATTACGTTGTGTATGCGCATGCTATCAGTTTCACAATGAATCATTTTATAGCAATGTCAGTATTTAGTCTGGCAATAACAATGCTGTGATTATGTACATAATATTTTAAGTTATGTGCAGTGTTTATAGTTTATACGGCTAAGTATCAACTGCACAGACTGGGTACTGCTACTGATCACTACTACACCGAGGAATGGTAGAAAAGTCGACGTGTGAGTGATTCCATGACAAACATCAATCGACTGGCACTGACATCAACATCATCAACCAACCATTCAACATCATCATCATTTCAACCATTGTTTATGGAAAAAGGATTTCCCACATAAATAATGTCTAGGAACTGCAGGGCTTGGAACCGGATACAAAAGTACAGGTTCTGTACCGGTACTTAGCGGTTCTTGCCATTACGTTACCTGGATACCGGTTCCAGACGTGTACCTGGGTCCGGTACCAGACGGTACCAGTTCCAGACGTGTACCTGGGTCCGGTACCAGACGGTACCAGTTCCAGAGGGATACCGGTACTCCACCTAAAAAGTCCCGGTACCAAATTCAGGTACCCGCCGCAAATCTCGTATTTGTACCTTGAAGTTACTTTTCTAATGCGTATAAACTATCCTTTTTACTTATTAGGTAAGTATATCTGTATTCTCGTTCTAACCTACAGAAATATTTGTTTGGTACCAGTCCGATGATATACTGATACTAATTAGAAATACTAATAGTAGGTACAGGTCCTACGTCTGCTACCGGTACCAATAGTATTGGTATTACGTCTGTTACCGGTACTAATAGTACTGGTACTACGTCTGGTACGGTGGGCAGCATCAATTGGGTACCCCAGTTGTATTAAAATTAACTTTGAATAACCCACATCGTGATGCTGACTGTACCAGTATCACACCAAGGCCGGTACCGGTCCCCAAAAATACCGGTATTTCAAGCCCTGCTGACAACTGACAAGTGCGGTGCGGTTCGGTGCGCACCAAGTGCGTACATAATACGGGTACAGTTATTACTCCCGTCCGGAGACCGGAGGTCGATAGTGGGTCGAGTTCTTGTTTATTGTTGTTCATCACGTCGGGGTCACCAATATAGAGGTACGAGGAACAGGGAGTAAAGTTCACTCACACCTCCATAGAAAAGGGACGATCCTCCAACCAGACGGGTGTCGTGTCTCGTGGGCAACGTGCTCAATGATTGATGTCGGGAAGTTGTATATATGCTAGTCGTGCGGTAAACTCTTTGCGTGACGCAGGATTTGCGTGACGTCAGTATGACGCGCAGCTCGCACGTGGCGATGTAGATACCGCTACAGTCTAGTCTACATCTGGCTAGCTTATACGTACGCGATCTTTTACGGCTGTGGATCATGAGGCCCCGGCTTAAAATTCTGAGACCTGTTAAGAAAAAAGTAATTGGGGTTTTCTCTCAAAAAATCTCAGTAGCCACCTGGGTTAGGCAGTCGGCGGTATGAGTATATATTCGAGGCTAGGGGGTGTCCCCGTTCCTCGAATATACCGTACTCGAAGAGCATGTCTTGAGCTTGACCTCTCTTTGGTCGTGTCGGATTGCCGGCGCCGTGCCTACGGACTAAGTGGATGAGGGAAGAGAGTGCACCTTGTATTCTTCTTCTTAGCATATCCATGGTAAATACGTTGTAAAAATTCAAATATTATTTTTAGTCCAAAGTCCTGCCTCGCGAACTCAGTTCACTGGCGCAGTCATAAGATCCTCAAGTGCACAAGTGACAGGGCATGCACCTTGTGTTTGCGCACACGCTTGTGCAAAATAATATTGTGAGCGCTACCCGCACTTATGACCATCGGAGGTGCTACATAATAAAAAAAGAAGCAATACTGAATTTCGCTATTTATTTCTAGACGACGTGTTCACTTTTACGCGTCACATAGCTGTTATTTTATAAAAGCAAGCGCCGCATATTCAATTTTGAAAGTGATTCTAAATTCCCTTGAGTGGTAGATTGCAACCAGTTTTTGTTTTTGCTAGCCCACATAGTTTAAGAGGTTCCCTTTGGCAGACCGCCTTTACAATATCTTACTTGGTTACGACACTAACGACTGACTGAAATTCGGTTCACCAGTCAAAGTTGGGATCTCTCTTTTCTTACCAATTATAATTTTTTGGGTGGTATTTATCGAATGACTTCTACCGCTCTGGGCGGAGCGGGAGGACGTGTCAGACTCTTACTAACTAAAACCCACCCGTGTTCCATCAGTTGCCTGTGCCAGGGGCCACGGTAACTTCTATCCTTACCTGGGGCAGAGTTCAGCCGTTTCAGATTCAGTTTAGCGCCCACGTCATCCATGAGCGAATTGGTGAGCGTTGTTTCGGGGTAGTACATGATCCAATATGGCGAAGGTATGATATCCGCTGCTAGCTGTATTATATCCTGCGGAAGAAAGAGTTATTTTTTTAGATTGTTTACCATCAACGGTTCTTTGGAACGTCGTTCCTTATCGTACGTTATACTCTGTACGCTTGGCAAATGAGAGTTAGACCGAAAAACTTGTAACATTTTGACCGTCACGACAAGTGTGCAAAAGCGAAAGGAACTGCGATCCAACCTAAGGGGTAATTGCGTAACACACTAACAGTAGGAATGGCTTTCATTTCGACAGTTCAATAACATTCATTGCGTTATTAACGATTTTGAGCAGACACATTTTTCTAACATATGAAGCAATGGATTAGCTATATCCTTCAAAATGATTCAGATTGTGATTGGAAGTGCGGGTGTCCCACAACATCTCTCGATCTTGTAGATAGATCTCAGGCTACGTTCCAGACTTCCTGGAAACTGAATTCACAATCAAATAAATGGTAGGAAACTTCAAGAACATTCCAAAATTGCTAGTATAGTACCTATTTATTGCTAGTATAGTACCTATTTATTGCTAGTATAGTACCGATTTATTGCTAGTATAGCACCTATTTATTGCTAGTATAGTACCGATTTATTGCTAGTATAGCACCTATTTATTGCTAGTATAGTACCGATTTATTGCTAGTATAGCACCTATTTATTGCTAGTATAGTACCGATTTATTGCTAGTATAGCACCTATTTATTGCTAGTATAGTACCGATTTATTGCTAGTATAGCACCTATTTATTGCTAGTATAGTACCGATTTATTGCTAGTATAGCACCTATTTATTGCTAGTATAGTACCGATTTATTGCTGGTATAGTACCGATTTATTGCTAGTATAGCACCTATTTATTGCTAGTATAGTACCGATTTATTGCTAGTATAGCACCTATTTATTGCTAGTATAGTACCGATTTATTGCTAGTATAGCACCTATTTATTGCTAGTATAGTACCGATTTATTGCTAGAATAGTACCGATTTATTGCTAGTATAGCACTTATTTATTGCTAGTATAGTACCGATTTATTGCTAGTATAGCACCTATTTATTGCTAGTATAGTACCGATTTATTGCTAGTATAGTACCTATTTATTGCTAGTATAGTACCTATTTATTGCTAGTATAGTACCGATTTATTGCTAGTATAGCACCTATTTATTGCTAGTATAGTACCGATTTATTGCTAATATAGCACCTATTTATTGCTAGTATAGTACCGATTTATTGCTAGTATAGCACCTATTTATTGCTAGTATAGTACCGATTTATTGCTAGTATAGTACCGATTTATTGCTAGTATAGTACCTATTTATTGCTAGTATAGTACCGATTTATTGCTAGTATAGCACCTATTTATTGCTAGTATAGTACCGATTTATTGCTAGTATAGTACCGATTTATTGCTAGTATAGCACCTATTTATTGCTAGTATAGTACCGATTTATTGCTAGTATAGCACCTATTTATTGCTTGTATAGTACCGATTTGTTGCTAGTATAGCACCTAATTATTGCTAGTATAGTACCGATTTATTGCTAGTATAGTACCTAATTATTGCTAGTATAGTACCGATTTATTGCTAGTATAGCACCTATTTATTGCTAGTATAGTACCGATTTATTGCTAGTATAGCACCTATTTATTGCTAGTATAGTACCGATTTGTTGCTAGTATAGCACCTATTTATTGCTAGTATAGTACCGATTTATTGCTAGTATAGTACCGATTTATTGCTAGTATAGTACCGATTTATTGCTAGTATAGTACCGATTTATTGCTAGTATAGTACCGATTTATTGCTAGTATAGTACCTATTTCTTGCTAGTATAGTACCTATTTCTTGCCAGTATAGTACCTATTACTTGCTAGTATAGCACCTATTTCTTGCCAGTATAGTACCTATTCTTGCTAGTACGAGTATAGTACCTATTTATTGCTACTATAGTACCTATTTCTTACTAGTATAGTACCTATTTCTTGCCAGTATAGTACCTATTTCTTGCTAGTATAGTACCTATTTACTGCTAAGTCCAAATACAAGGTGGAAGGGACATCGACGCGCTAACTGTTGCCATAAATTCAGTACATGAGTTTACATGACCCACCAGAGCAAAAAAAAATCTTCTGTTGAAATAAAAATCAACACCGAAGACAGAACATTTTAACGCTGCAGCTGGTGGGTCCACAATATTTTACTAACCTAACAGTTTTTCCTGAAATTACTTACAGTGACGATAAGAAAATACCAGGAATCATGAACATACAGATTAGGCTCACAGTCTCAAGTATAATATTACGAGTTGCGATAAACAAGCTCCTTGTTAATTACTAATTGTCGCATTACGAGAAGGCTATACAGAGCCTGTGCCTCATGCTTGAGTTTTAAGAATCAAGCAATTGACAAGTCAACAAGATATTAGTATCGCGTATTCGCATGGTTATCTCTGTCGTTGTCATTTAACGAGCTACGTTTAATTTAAAATCAACGTTGGTGTGCTGAAAAATACTGTTCGGTTATATCTCTTTAAACGGTAAGGATAAATGCAGTTAATCCTAAACCATTCTAAAGTAGATGGCTAAACAGAAGTATGGACGACTGCCCCCGCAACGTATAAACATGGTACCTAGCAATATTGCTGCAATATTTAAATACTAATATTCAGCGTTACATATGTAACGCTGAATAGCTGAATATTAGTATTTCATAATAAACAACATTCAGGAACTTTTCCTATCTTTATAATCCTGAAAATAATATCGTGTAACTCCTACGTCAATAGGCATCAAAAAACTGAAAACAAATGATTTTGCTATGAATTTTACCCACCCCGATTTCGCACGGTGGTGGTACTTGAGTAAATATCTACAAAGGGGTAATTGCATTAATGTGGGATTAATATTCATGCTTGGGGCAGTCATTTAGCCATCTCCTTTGCCAAAGATGTAAGCAACAATGGCCGCTCGAAATTTACTACTTGTTTAAAATTTTATTGGTCTTTTGAGTGATGTGGTTGTATGAATTTTTAAGTTGAGGGGTAATCGATGTTACAATTATAATTATTTTTTTCCGCGCATAGAGTATAAATTTAATAATTAGAATTTTGATATTTCCGTTTGTTTTTATTATGAAAATTGACCCCAAATTATTACCTAGATTTATTAATAGATCACTCTAAATGTAAAAAAAAAAATTTTACGAAAAGAAAATTGTAAAATTTCTACGCCAAAGGCTTCTTCTCCCCCCTTCTATTATATCCTGCTTTTTCCAGACGCTAATATAGTCATCCCCTATACACCTCCGATGTTATTATTTTTCCTATAAATGTGTATTAAATACTTTTTGTACATATTGTCGATAATTATATGTCACATCAACTAATTCAATGACAAAAATAAATTTCGAATAGACAAAACGGATGCCAGTCGTTTGAGGTTTTGTCTGAATTCAAAAATCGTCCCAGATTTTCGCTATTATTGATGTATGCTCAGGTAAATGATTAGCCTCGCTGCGTCGAGACCAATCATTTATCTAAGGATGAATGTATAGTATATTTAATATTTTTCTGGTGATCCACAGGACGAAAAAGTGATTGTGATAATATGTGTGTGCTATTTATTAGGCGTGTTATTAATTAGCGACGTGTAGATATCGTGTTCTATTCCTAGGAAAATTCAATGTTATCGTTTTTGGTTCCTGGGCACCACGTCTTGTCATGATTTCCAAATTTTTATAAAATTTGTAGCGATTTTAAATACTAAATATAAAATTGAAAGTAAGTAAATGAATTGCCTCAAATGATTTTTGTATCAGTGTAGTCATAAAGTTTAAAAGTATCTCATTTGACATTTACCGAAAAAGTACTGGTTTTATAACGAAACGGAATGGAAATATGATATTTGGAATATCGCCTGGTTTTCCGAGTTAGTTCTCTCTGAGCTTCGAAATCAAAAGGTTGTCTTCAAGAAGTCTATATTGATATTATCGATACCTCTGGGCTCAAAGGTAGTAAAGGATATTTGGGCGAAAATGACTTTTTGATACTGTTTTACTCAGTTTTTAATTCTCTATCGATCTGTCTATTCCGTTTTACGAAATTCGCAAAAAAAATGCCTTTACGACCCACATAATTACATAGTTTGCCTTGAAAATATGGATGTAAAGAACACTTAGTTACCAGAGTGAACTCATCTTGGTAGTAAAGCAAAGTATAAAACAACTTTTGGGTGTAAAATACATAAAAAATATCAATTGTCTTATACCACCTTAGGTGGTTAATATAATTATTCACCTCAAAAATTTGGATGTAAAGGACATCGTCTTTGCAAATTGTCCTGTACACCCTTACAATTTAAAATAAAAAAATACAAGTGTCCTTTACGACCTAGTTTCATTTTATTTGCTTCCACTAAGGGCGTATATAAACGTAAATGAGGAATTATTAATTTATCCTTCTTCTTAGCGTGTGAGAAGAATTGAGAAGAATTTATCCTTTCAGAATACCTTAGCGGGTTATCCCTTAAGAACCTAAAAAATATTACACTTGTCGATTATTTCCACGCAGCAGAAACAAAGAGGAGGTGTTGTAAAGTCATTTTCCATACAAAAGTAGTGTCGCAGCCTCGCGGGGTGCGGGGGGAGCCCAAACAGCAGAAAGCCATCTAGTGGCTAGTAGCTAAATCAACTCATAGGCAAATTAGACAGATGTCGTAAGATGTCGTGTAAGAGTTCTGCTATGTTTCATTAAGTGTCGCTTTTATTGTAAGGAGCCGGATTCAGGTTTAATAGTTTTATAATATACCGATATAGTTTTATTTCTATTATGTCCGACCGAAATACATTTTTGACTGAAACCGAATCCGAATTTCGGCAGCGGTTTCAGATTCGGCCGAAACCGAAACTTCCAGAAATTAACAAGTGTGAGGGAAAAATAAAGAAAACGTTTTTATAATCATAGTTTTATTTTTTTTATCTTTAAATCTTCTCCTCTTCTAAATTTTTCTTCTGAACTTAGTTTTTTTTTTTTTTTTTTTTTTTTTTATGAGACAACATCCACACAAGGTCTTCAGGTCCCGAACTAGGCAGAGCCTGTACTACGGTAACCTGATGACTGATATACATACTTATATACATATACACACCCAGACACAGGTCAAACAGACATGTTCATGCACACAAATGTTTGACTTGTCCGGGAATCGAACCCGGGACCAGCGGCTCAGAAGGCAGGGTCGCTACCAACTGCGCCAACCGGTCAGCCAAAAGTTAGTTTAGTTACCGAAACTAAACCGAATTCCGTTTTTTGCCGAAACTCGACATCTATTTGACTTCACTTTTCATATAGCATATATGTCCCACAGATGCGGCCCCAGGACCGATCCCTGTGGGACACCGCACGACATCTCTTGCCGGTTCCATACTCCCTGGTGACCGGGGTAGATGACGGCCCTGTCCGTCAAATAGGCCTCGACCACACGACAGAGGTAGGTCGGATGTAGGTATGTGCTTATCAAAAAAGTCTGAGTACGGACCTGCAATTTGTCAGTACTTCCGCTACTTGCCGATAGGGGGCGGCAATTACCGAACATTCGAGAAGAAATAAATTACAATTTTAATTTTACTTACGAGTGGAAAGATATATTTATTCCGTTTGAATTTGATTGATCCGTATAACTTCTGCAAGATAAAACAGCATTTCATGTTAATGCAATGAGTATGGGTCGGGAATACTTTTTAATCGTTTAAAAGACTAAACAAATACATGACAACCTATCCGCTTCACAACGACAGTTGTACTGACGAAAGCGCCGCCTGGTCGCAAGGAGTGCAACTACCGTGTGACGTAACGACTACATTGGTGGCTGATGGACTACTTTGATTGCAACACCTCCTCTTTGTTTCTGCTCCGTGATTATTTCCTTATTTTGTTTAGTTTTGTGCAGTAAAGTGGATTTACGCCCATAAGTTATATCATAGGGTGAAAATTTGAAGGTTGTAAAGGACTTCTATTTTTAAATTTATTTATTTATTTATATATTCTTTATTGTACACCACAAAAAACATAACAACAAAAATTAAACTGAACACTACTTAATATACAATGGGCGGCCTTATCGCTTTCTGCGATCTCTTCCAGGCAATGGTCAAATGTTCAATGGCAATGTTTATGGTCGTAAAGGAAATCTATCTCGGTAAATATAGCCTAGGGTAATTTTTTAACACTGCACTAGATAATACTAGAAATTCTAAATACTTTTTTCCTAGGTTCCATTTAAATAGCTCAAAAAACAAAAAAGTTACAGTAGTTTTTTATTTTTTTTTTAGTTTTTTGCTTCTCCTAAAAAGTCGCATTTTGTCCTTTACGACCTTTGAGCCCAGAGGTATCGTTATGTTGAGTACAATTATTGCTATTGTATACAGGGTAAAAAAAAATCTGCTGGTCCCTACATTTTGAGTAGTTCTGCAAACATAAATGTAGGGAACAGCAGATTTTTTTTTGCGATTTCATATTTGATCCCATAGTAAAAGTTGTTCATAATGATGAGTACAATGACCCCTTAAGAGGTTGATGGGGTTTTACCAATAACCTTGTATATACCAGGCTTGTATGTGTGCAAGAATTGAAATACAGAAATGTTTATAGTGAAAAGGTGAGTTCACAGTTACCTATTTTGTTTTTCAGATGTCGGGAAGTGGGACAACGGTTCCATGGCTTTATGCCAAAAACTTTTCTACTGAGGACGACTGGCGCCAAGCTAGGGGGATGGTATTGATCAACTGGATACAAATAAACTCGTTATGTGATGAAGGTTACATTTAAATGGAACGTCTTTGTTTCTTTATTCTTCCTCAGATAATAAAAGGTTTTTCATTGAATTTTTAAAATAGATGATTCAAATGAAAACGCTTTAGACACTAGTAGAGGTCAGACAATGTAGTAAATGTAGTTGACTGACCGGTTGGTGCAGTTGGTAGCGACCCTGCCTTCTGAGCCGCTGGTCCCGGGTTCGATCCCCGGACAAGTCAAACATTTGTGTGCATGAACATGTCTGTTTGACCTGTGTCTGTGTATATGTATATAAGTATGTATATCAGTCATCAGGTTACCGTAGTACAGGTTCTACCTAGTTCGGGACCTGAAGACCTTGTGTGGATGTTGTAAAAATATATACACGGTGATTTTTGATTCACTGTTAACCTTGCAGGAGGTGAAATAACTCATGATTATAAACAACTCTCATTAGGAGACCAACTAAAAATAGCAAAAAAAAATTATATCTATTGCATACATTTTCATTGGGTAAATATTGCATTTTGTATGAAACAGCTGATATTTTTTTCGACATTTCAGAGTTGGTCCCATAGTAAAAGTTGCGCATAATCATGAGTACTTTCACGCCCTGAAAGGTTAACAGTGAATTAAAAATCACCGTAATATATTCCATTGGGTTTTTTTGGTTAGGCAATTACCAAGTTACGTAATTTTTATTATTTTTGGGCGTAAATATGTCATATACCTATCGAGCTTTAGAGAGACACCGCCGCACTTGTACCTATGAGACGACGACGCTCTACAACATGAAAACTTACTGGATTCCTTGCACGCCCTTCGCTACACTCTGGTTCACTCTGCTCACCCAGGAGTCTTTGAGGCACAAAAGAGCGTCCACGAGTGGCGATACTTAGCAAAAGTTCCTACGTGCGATTTATTGATGCGACTATTTACCATCGCGCGCTAGATTTCTACTCTCGTCGTTGAGCCGAGCATCGAGGATCTAACAGAGTGCATAAAAAAATACATTGTTGTATTTTCAACTCTCGGCGCTAAGCAGTGCGTTGAAAATCCAGTGCTCGATAAAAAATGCGCGGGTGGTCACCTACATTGCTGACTGGCTTACCAAGGCATGATCTACTCTCATATACCTACATAGTTTGGCTTGATACAAGAGAAGGCGTGACGTCATCAAGATGTGGTCCTTATTGAACAACTTAGAGCTCATCCACACGAGCGACACGCATCAACGGCAGAGGCAACTGCAGCAGTCAACGAGTGTTGACGGCACGTTGTCGAGGCTGCAGTTGCCTCTGCCGTTGACGCATGTCACTCGTGGGTATGCATACTTAGTGCTGTTTTTTATAAAGTGAATTATCAACAAGTCGCAAGCTAACGACCATTACTTTCCGACTAAGATCTAAGATTTTTGTCCTTGCAAGGAATGTGAAAGCAGTTTTATACTACTTTCACATTTCGACAGGAAGTACAGTTTTCCTGGCACACTTTTATTTTGACTCTCCCAGATTAATTTAATAAAAAGTTTTGAAATTTCTGTGGCATAATGTACATACAATAGCAGACAAAGGTGGATGGACAAAGGTGGTGGGTGGTGGGTGGTGGATGGTGGGTGGTGGACCTTTAACCCTAAATAACGTTGAAAAGTCGTCAAGCGCCATTATCCGCGTTTGTAATACGCGCGAATTTACTAGCCCAGGATATAAAGTTAAATTAAAGGCAAATCTGCGAAATAAATCCTAGTGAAGAATTCCGATCGAGATCAACTTTATATAAGCTTTAGAAATACTACGTGAAAAGTCCATTACGGTACCTCGTACGAAAAAAAATAACTATTTTAGAAAAAGTTTCTTCCTTACTTAATTTTGCATAATACGAGTTCGTGACAAGATTTTCGTAAGGCCAATGGATCTCGAATTATATATACGGCTCTGAAAGTGCCAAGCAAAGCGCAAACTACTGTACTAAATGTTGTGTTATGCCAATAACACCGCCTCCATACATTTGTGTGCTTAAAGTATTAAATAAATAAATAAAATGTTTTATACGCAAAAAGGCCTTTCAATGTGCACACCCATTATTTTTGTCTAGCGTGTTTTAAATACTGTGGCATCTTCATTAAACTTTTAAGTAATATAATCGACAGCGTAGTCTACTCGTAAGTAGCTGTTACTTTTAAGAAATGTGTTGATTTAGGAAATTTTCCTGAATTTATGAAACTACAACAAATAACGCCGGCAATTTTAGGCCTTCTATCTTACCTGCATTTAGTAAAATATTTGAAAAGTTAATACTCAAACAGTTGCTAAGATATTTTGATTTAAATATCCTCCTTCATGATGAACAATATGGCTTTACGAAAGGTCGTTCGAATGCGGTGTTGCTTTGCTGAAACACATATTTGACGCATGGGAGAACTCGCAAAATGGTATTGAAGTTTTCTGTGATCTCTCCAAAGCCTTTGATTGCGTGCACCACGACACGCTTTTACGTAAACTACGTCATTACGGTGTTCAAAACGAAGCTCTCAACGTAATAAATTCAAATTTACATAATAAACACCAATGTGCACTTGTGTAGATGTTATTGGTGTGAAATGTTCCAGGCTACCAGTTCAGTTAGGTTAGTAGACAGTCACTTTAAAGTAGACAGGAATAGATATGATTTTGACGACGTAAAAAGTGCTCTATCAATAGTTACGGATTGGTTTACCACAAATAACCTAGTTCTCAATGCCAAGAAAATGAAATGTATTAAGTTTGCCTTACCGAATGCTAGAAACCTAGGAGCCAACATCGTCTTCTATAAAGAGGTGCTTCAAACTGTAGACTCGGCAGTATTTCTGGGCATAACAGTTGATGCCAAGCTTCAGTGGGGATCACATACACCCAAGTCTAGCGGGAAGGCTCAGTTCGGCCGCCTACGCCATCAGGAAAGTAAGACAATACACTGACGTTGATACAGTTTGGCTAGTCTATTTTAGTTATTTTCATCGCGTTATGTCCTACGGCATTCTGCTGTGGCCCAAAGCCGCTGATATTCAAAATATATTTGTTCTTCAAAAACGAGCTGTTCGAGCAGTTTACCAGCTAGGTGCTAGAGTTACTCTGAGTTTTTTTTTTAAGATATTGGTATCCTCACGGTGGCCTCACAAAAAAATCATCTTCGCCAACATCTTATATATATTAGGCAAAATTTACACTTATACACAAAAAAACAGTATATTCGTAATATTAACACTAGAAATAAGGACAAACTACGTGCTGCCTTTCATTGGCTTCATAAGGTTTGTTGGGCTTGGTTTAAACTTTTATAACAAGCTTCCCTCTTCTATGCTAGATGTGCCTATAAATGCGTTTAATAAAGCTAAAGTAAAATCCAACCTTTGTTCAAAGGCATACTATTTTATCAACGATTAGTTTATTAAACGATAAGAATAGTTGGTCGCTGTGATTAACTCAAGACAATGTTTATGTTCTTTCTCCTGAATTAGCTTACCTACTAACAAGTTATATGAGTTCATATAATTGTTTATTTTATTTGATTATATTAGTTGATATAGTTTAATTTTATTTTCATTTAATATTGACATATGACAAGGTGTGGTTAGGTAGCAACCTCGACAATTGATCATATTATTCTTTTGAGCAACCAGCAGCAAGTTCGTCATTCTCCCTTAGATGACAATGCTTGCGGTAGCGTCGGGGGTCGGGTTGCTTCCTTCTCTCATTATATGGCTATGGTCATGCTCGTAAACGGGTGCTGCTTGTGGTGACAGGTCGTCTTGCTGCCTACGGTTTTGTAATTAACTGTTTATTTATTTTACTTCGAAGGTCCTAGTTTACCATTTGTGATATATAAACATAATGCAGCATTGAATATATAAGCGGGCACGCCCTTTATGCCTAGAGGCTTTTATTTAGGTACTGGTGCCGATTCCCTTGTTCACAAACTAAACTAAATTTAAGTTGAGTGCATCTTTTTCTTTCTATTTCATTATGAAAAGGACAGAAGATAAATATTAGTTTAGTCCTGTCAAATTAGTCAGCACCTGACGTAATTTGATGTAATTTTAGTAGCCTACTTTTTAATTACGTCTAAACTTGTATGGAGTAGTGTCAGGCGCTGATTAATTTGACAGGACTAAACTAAAATTTATCTTCTGTCCTTTTCTTAATGAAATAGAAAGAAAAAGATGCACTCAACTTAAATTTGGTTTAGTTTGTAAACAAGGGAATCGGCACCATTAAGTTCAGTTTACGTTTTTATTACTTATTTATTTCTGCTTGAATATACTTTTCAATGTTTTTGTTGGTAGGTATATTGGCGTGTGCTATCTGGCATACGGCAAATAGCTTAATTTAATGTTTTGTATTTCGTAATGTTAATGTCTTACTATTGTGTAGAATCCAGTTCTTCTTACTGAACAGACAACAGTGTTGCTGGGGAGTTTGTTGCGCTACTTCTTTCCAGCTAAAGCACTAAGACGTGGTGAAGGGCAGGAATGACTGTCTTATGTAATACCTATTGCCGTTCGAAAGGTGATGAATAAATGACTTTATATTTTGTAAATACACTACGATTATCTTTATTCAGGAATTACAAGAACTGTGGGTAAAGTCCATTTCAAAACCATGTACATACGTTCGGCAGTAAGTAGGTCGGACTACTAGTAACGTCATACGGCCGCCGGCCGGCGCTTACCAAGTTACCAGGCGGCATGTGGAAAATGACTCTGAATCTTATTTTTATCCCCTAAGCACCCTCATTTCGTTGACATCGTCACAAGGGGACTTGAGAATCCCGCGGGATGCTTCGCCGTGCCATGCAGCCATTAATCTATTTGAGGCCCTGGGCCCTTTAGGATAATGGGGCTTCTATGGAGAAAGCAAGATACAAAAGCGCGCGTAGCCTCGGATAGGATAGATTAACTTTTCACCGTTAATACAGAAATAGTAGTTACTTTGTTGACCTATGCAGAAAAGTTTATGAACTAAGAAAACGCAAGATGTATTAGCTGCCCGTCTGTGACGTTACGTAAGTTCGCTAAATAAACGACGTGTGTCGTTTACTTAGCTTTTGTTTTGGCAGCACCTTGCTACGACGCGACGCTGGCAGGAACTAGGGGCCAGATGGATCGCGGGGGCCTGGGCACTTGCCCAGAGTGGCCAATGGAAAAGACTTCCCTGCATGCAGCAAAGTGAGTGTCGACTGTAAGATCCACTCATGATTCATCTTTTCACTTACAATTAAATGGTCATCCATATACAGGGTTACTGGTAATTCGACGTATATCCGGCAGGGGCTGATAAGGGGGCCAAAATGCAACAAATTGAACCCCCCATATGTATGGCCGAAATTCAATAGTTTTCGAGATATTAAAATTTTAAGGGTTTTTCGATATTTACCCAAAATTTTACATTTAATTCCAAATAAAATAAAAACTACATATTTGAATGGGTACCATTAAAAATGATGTTGTAGCTGGCACTTCAATTAAGCTATGGACATAATTAAAACTACTTAATTTAACAAAATAATGAAAATAATGAGCGATATAAGAATAATATCTTACCAATATTTTCATTTTACGCTTCAAAAATGTTGTCTCGTCACAAAAATTTCTATGACATTAATCGTACAAATAACTAAAACAACTTGCTTATCCTGTAAGCTTTCCAGAAAGGAATAAAAGTCAATTTTAAAATACATAATTCGTGGCATATGTGTTTAAACAATTAATAACACATGCCATATGTGTTTGAACCGGCGCGGGGAGAGAAATTATCTGTGTTTTTAGTTTATGTTCCTCGCTAAAACAACCGATTTTCATGGCGAAATTCTTCGCGATGGGGCGGGGTGTGAGGGCGGGGTGTGCGGGCGGGGGAGTACACGGCGTCTGCTGCGCTCGCGTCGCCTTCATTAGTAAGTTTTGACTCTCCGCCGCGCAAGCACGTGTGTTGTTATCTTGCTACCAATCTCTCATCCCGTTAATTTGTTATCGATCATTATTGTTAATTCTTGTTTCTCTTGTTATTCTTTTTGTTATCATTGTTATTTCGGATAACATGGCTTCGTATCCTAATAACGAATACGCAGACATAATGTTTTGTTATGGTTTTGGCGATGGAAACGCGGCTGCGGCTCGGCGAGAATACCAACGCCGCTTTCCCGATCGTCGACTTCCCCACGTTACTGTTTTCGGGAGCACCTATCGACGATTGTCTGAAACTGGCAGTGTTCAAAGAGCACAATTCAACGCTGGCAGACCTCGACGGTACACGGCTGACGAAGAGGACACCATTCTTCAGTGTTTTATTGATGACCCAAACATCTCAACGAACATTGTTGCAAGACAGCTCGGTATGTCCCAGTGGAAAGTGTGGTCGGTAGTACATATATCAGGTAGACACCCGTACCATTATCAACCTGTTCAAACATTGCACGAGGGAGATCCTGCCAGGCGACTCGAATTTTCTCGGTTTATGTTAAACGCTGACGCTGACTAGGAACATTTCCTAAGAAATATTTTGTGGACTGACGAGTCAAAGTTTGACCGGGATGGAATAACGAATTACCATAACTTACATTTTTGGGCACCTAAAGCAGGCAGGAATCCAAAAAAACTAAAAGAAACTGCGTCGCAAATGAGATTTTCCCTGAACGTATGGATGGGTGTCGTTGATAATTATTTGGTGGGCCCTCATTTCTTGCCCCAAAATAAGAACGGCGAAAATTACGAGGAGTTTTTGAGAAACAACCTAGACGATTTGTTGGCGAAGAAATAAAAAACAACCTCATGTTTCAACATGATGGTTGCCCAGCACATTACCGGATTACTGTCCGACAGTGGCTAGACGAGAGATATCCAAACCGATGGATTGGGAGGGGAGGGCCAATTCCGTGGCCAGCACGAAGCCCAGAAGGCCAATTCTCGTAATTAAAAACGTTCAAAATCTAGTCGCAATCTCATCTCGGCGACAATCAATGTCAAAAACTTGTCAAATATGTAGGGAAATTAGAGGATTTTTTGACATATTGACAATGAGATTAGACTGCGAACGTTCTTAAAATTACGAGAATTACCCCTCTGATATCACACCACTTGATTTTTACGTTTGGGGTCATATGAAGGCATTAGTTTATGTGACCCCAATAAATTCAGTCGAAGAACTTCGACAGCGACAGCGACAGCGAACATAAACGCGGCGCAACAGATGAGAACAACGTTCACATCAAGAGTGACGAAAACCGAAGTTAGGAAGAGAATTCGAACCTGCATTCGTAATCGAGGGGCTCATTTTGAACAAGATGTGTAAAATTTGTAATAAAATTTGATGTACATTTTTTTATGCATTTTATTTCATACAAATACAAATGACCCTTTCTCTCCCCGCGCCGATTCAAACACATGCCTTGGCACGAATTATGTATTTTAAAATTGACTTTTATAGCTTTCTGGAAAGCTTACAGAATAAGCAAGTTGTTTTAGTTATTTGTACGATTAATGTCATAGAATTTTTTGTGACGAGACAACATTTTTGAAGCGTAAAATGAAAATATTGGTAAGATATTATTCTTATATCGCTCATTATTTTCATTATTTTGTTAAATTAAGTAGTTTTAAATATGTCCATAGCTTAATTCATGTGCCAGCTACAACATCATTTTTAATGTAACCCATTCAAATATGTAGTTTTTTTTATTAGGAATGAAATGTCAAATTTTGAGTAAATATCGAAAAACCCTTAAAATTCTAATATCTCGAAAACTATTGAATTTCGGCCATACATATGGGGGGTTCAATTTGTTGCATTTTGGCCCCCTTATCAGCCCCTGACGGATATACGTCGAATTACCAGTAACCCTGTATGTCTGAGCGCAATATTTATAAACAGTTATGGAATGCCATACAATATTAATGTATTAAACATCTACTTACGTATGTATTATATTGCAGAGCGAAAAAAGATACTTAGTGGAGATTACCAAATATTGCAGATAGTAAACTTTACTCAAAGGAAACATTCCTAAATATTTTTTTCCATTACTTAAAATAAAAAACCTGCATTCAAAGATTTAAAAAAAAAGCGTTCTTCAGCCATTTCGTGCGTGCCTCGTATGTCTCGCAATCGCCACTGTTAGTGTGGGGTCCGGGGTTTGATTTTCAGGTCAGGCAAATTGTTATTAGAAATTTCTTAGTAGCGGAGATGTCACACCACCAACTTCCAAACTCTGGCCTTGGAAAGCACATAAACCCGTTGGTCCTACGCCTGGTCTCTCCCCGGTTGTGTCGGATCACCCTCACATCGGACTATAAGTGTGAGGGAAGAGAGGACATCAGAAGTGAGGGTGGTTAGAAGTAACCTACCACAACCGGCATAAAACAGTATGGACGCCAAGTAAGTACATAATAATAATGATGTTGTATGGAATCCAGACCTAGCCGTAGAGTTCACATGCTTCGTGTACCTAGATAAAAAATAATAAAGTGTTTTCTAATAATGTATTTTGTATGGCCACCAATGTTTATAAAAACTACCAGATTGTATTAAAACTCTTGGACATTGAAATGTAAATTATTCAATTATCTCATAAGTAAATGCTACCACTCAACTAATAATTTTACAAATTAAAAGTTGACTTAAATATTAGGAAATAATTACAATATTTTCTACATATTACCCCTTTGACTTATTTTAATCTTTTTGACCTTGCTATTACTAATATTTAATTAATTTGCAATTAGAATGTTATCATAATTTATTTCATTCAATGTTATATCTAAGAAACTAACCAAAACCCTGACAATGTAATTGAGTGACGGAAATGGCAGAAAATTATGAACTTTAAAAACTATGTAACAATATTCTGATAAATAAATGGACTTTTACTATAAGTAATGGGGAATATATATATATATATATATATAATATCTATATAGCTATACATAATAACATACCTTCCAGTGAGCCATGTAAAGTATGCTAAAAACTCAAGATTAAAACCATTTTCTTTGAATCTAAAGTTAATTCAACAGCAAAGCATTGTTTAAACGATCTAAAAGACATGTTTGATCGAGAATTCCGGTATTTTTATTTTATTTAACTTTTTAACAGTAGCTGATCAGTGATTTTGTTTTAAGTAAAAGTCAGAATTTATATTTCAACGCTACAAACTCACCGTGTTGGCCACTGGATCTCTTCGCTCTGTGACTGACGTTATAGGTCTCAGCGTATCTTTGAAGGCAAATAATAATATGAAAAACTTTAGAGGAGAGACACAATCCACAGCTGTGTGGATAAACCTTCGCACTCTAACCACCCCATGTTTCCACATCAAAACTGACAATACCCTTAAATTCATTATCACTAATATCACCAAATATCTATTTGAGAACGATTTAATTCGGCTGTACCACACAAAGTTTTAAACACAAATTTTCGACTCTATGAGACATCACAATGGATTGTACACGAAGTTTAAACTTATGTTATTATTTTTCGCACGCATAATTGTTTTATATTGATAGTATAAACATAGGTAACAGGCCGGGTTTATGTTCGTATACAGTTTACGAACAATTTATTGAACATTTTATGATAATTCCTCAAAATATAGAATTCATTTTCCAAAAATATTCAAGTTACAAAAAATTGTAAATGATTGTGACGTTGATGACATGACAGGAGACAGTTGACACACTGGTTCACCACTGACAACCAGGGCTGCCAGTAGAGGCAACTTATATTATACCGCTGGGTCCCGGAAATGAGAATTTGTTTAGTTTATGTAAGTGTACGATACTTTGCTCTAAGAACGCAACGGAACTGTATGAACGGAAACGAAGCAAAAGGGGTCATGTAAGTTAAGTTTATATATTAGCACATTACTCAGATATTTATTTGCATGCCATAATTTATGGAACCACTGTACTTTAGCTTCTGTCGCTTTTTTATAGTATTTTTTTTTGGGTACAATATACCCTTTTTAGTGTAAATTTGAAAACCAAAAAGTGCGGAAACCTATAGGCACCGAGAAAAAAAAAATTCTGGATTGGTGGGATAATGGGAGTATTAAGGGTGAGGAAGGTCACAAGGCGGGTCTAAATTAGTTTCCAAGCAATAATGAGGTCAATGACATCTTCAAGATCAACGTCAACACCCCAAAAGACGAAGGTCAAAGTATTTTTTTGCTATGGTTCATAAGCAGTAGGTAAGGTGTAGTCGACGGAGCACCGCTTTGCGGGGCTCCTACTTCTGAGTGGTTTAAAAAAAATAAAGGCATGGCGGGGTCTTATTCGCTCGCTACGCTCGCTCACTAGACCCCGCCATCCCCTTCAAACCTAACCTGTCCGAGTCGGGGTGCCAAAAGTCCCGAGCTCGCTACGCTCGCTCTTGCATCCTAAGTTACCATTGCCTTTTTACTTCGGGGACGCCATGGTGTCAATCAATGTTGTTGCAAACAGAAGTATGATAAACGCTCTTGACTGTGAGTCATGCAACGACTGACAACAGTGACAACTGTCAAACGTGAACGTCACTTACATTCGATTACGTTTCGTTACCAACGATCTTGTAAGAGTACAAATAAAACTTTAATTATATTAAAAATTAATTACATCAATTGCTTTATAATTGAGTTCATGGCACCAGCAGATAATTAAAAATGAATTAAGGTTAAAAAGTTACAACATTTATGCTAAAAACCTTTAAAATCCACTGTCACTTTTACTGAACTTAAAACGGAACAACCCAGGAGTGAAATTCGTACATTATCTGTGGTAAAATGTCAATTTTATTACGTAAATAAGTTGTATTTTCTGAAACTTTAGGATTTTTTTTCTCAAAAACTAGGCCTTTCCTCAGTTTAATTTTTTATGAAAGTGTTTAACTTAAAGACATGTATACGCTATAAAATTGTGAAGCTTCGCACGTGCAGAAGGTAAAGTACAGTGGAGCCCAATATATGGCGAATGTGTCATTGCACAAGAATATTTATTTACCACCGTTTGCTTTACCGCATTTAAAGCAAATAAATGACTTTGACAGAAATAATTGAAAATCAAATCTGATTAAACAAACGACAGAGAAGAAACGACACGGTATCCAGTCAAAATCAAAGTGGGTGCTTGTTGGGTTGGATTTTTTGTGAAAAATGTCGCTAACTACCGATAAGCAGCCGGGTAATTACGTAAAGTTTACTTCACGTTCGAATTCTTATTCTCGTACCCAATTATAAAATAAGGCTACCTGCTTTATGTACAGACGCCAGCAGGTCAAGCTACCCGAAACTGTCAAATTTTCCCAATCAACCTTGAACCTTAATGCTTTAGCGATAAAGTTGAAAATCTATTAAAGAAATTTGACAGATTGTAGTAGCTTGATGTGCTGGCGTCTGTACATACAAGCAGGATACATAACATCACCAAATTATACAGATTTTGTATCTAATTATACAATCTTGCAGCCCTGCTGACAAGACACATACCTACCACTGCAGAACTGCTAGCAGAGCCACCTTATATTACACCCAGTGTGACCGGATTCAGTATTTTAACATTTTTTCGGTATATTTTATTGACATTTCCGAATATCAGTATTCATGTAGGTTGGCGGAAGTCGGTATTTTTTGGTATATCTTGGACAAAAAGTTATGGCAACACCGTAGCGATCGTCTCCTTGGAGTCCTTGGACATTTATGTTCGGGGGATTTCCCAGATTTAGTATATATTTCATTCAGGAGCAAAGGATCAGTAAGTTACAGATAGGACATGCCAGGCGGCCCCCATAGTACAAATAGTATCAAATCATCCATACTGCTACCACTATGTTAATGTGTTTTAGACAGATGGAAATTGTGATTGCAAGAAAATATTAAAATATAGACTATGTTACAATCGAAATCAATTACTATTTATTTTGATCGAGGTCATAAATCGATAAATGAAAATAGATCAATTAGACCCAAAGTCAAAAAATAAAAATAATTTATTTGCATAAACAAGGTACAGAAGGTTGGTAAAATGTACCAAATTGTTCTCTTATTCTGCCTTTAATTTCGGCGTGCAAATTAATATAAAATAAAGTTAAGTACAGATAATTAAATTAATAATTGATCATAATCCTGCAACCATTAATACATAATCCCATTAAAATTGTATTAAGTATTGAATTAAATAAAGGTCAATTTAATAATGAAAAAGTAATAAAAATAATAATCGTAAATGTCACTACTAATCATGTCATTATTGGGAGACATTCGCCACACAATAATAATAATTTAAAATGACCGTGTAATTTACAAAAACTTACAATTTATAATCTAAAAACTCATGTGTACACTATACAAGCATTTTTCTTTTAAAAACCTCGTTAAATTATTTTTAAACCTAGAAAATTGTAGCGTTTTTATGGAATTTGGTATTTTGTTATACAATTTTATGCACTTGTTATAGCTGTTGTTACCTGTAAATGTGAGATTCGTCCTCGGTTGAAATAATTTAATAGTATAGGTACATATAGATCGTGGGACATAGCTTGCTGAAAAAGTATCTTATGTTTGAAAACAAATATTTAAGATTCTAGTATATAAATGAGTTAGTATTTTATATTTCCTAAAGAATGGACGACATGACTCTATTTGCTTCAACCCAAATATAGCTCTTATACACTTTTTTGCATTACGAATGCTTGATCAATCTCCACACAACGACCCCACAGGATACCTTAAGAGTCTTCGTGCTTAGAGTGGAGGTTATATAGCCATGTAAAGCCGTTATTGCGGCATGTCTAGATACCTCACAGCTAATACGCCTCAAAGGGTATATATACATTATTTATCATAACACAAATGTCATTTAAATGGTTTTTCCATGAGCAAAATTTATATAAATTTACTCCAAGAAACTTAACAGAGTCAGTTTCTGCCAGGGCGACCCCTTTATAGAGCAAGCGGTTTTGATCGATACGTATGAAATTGCATATATTTTGTTTCATTCATATTAAATTTTAAATTATTTGTCTCTAGCCACTCTATAGTTCTTTGAAGAGCAATGTTTATTTCTTGTTCGTACGAGCTTTTATTTTGTCCTTTTATTATAATTGTAGTATCTTCGGCAAACAGTACACATTTATGATTTTTAACTTCTAGGAAATCATTCAAGTAGAGCAAAAACATTGGCGGCCCTAAAATACTGCCCTGTGGCACGCCATATCTATTAAACATATAAACGAAGATTGGAATGATTCTAACGTTTTAGTTTGGTCATTATAATTCATTACTTCCACTGATTGTACTCTGTCGGACAAATAAGATTCCAGCCAGTTATATGCCGTTCCTCTGATTCCATATCTGGAAACCTTTTCCAATAATCGTTCACGAGAGATGTGATCAAACGCTTTACTCATATCCAAGAATAAAACTGTAACAGGTATTTTCTTGTCAATACAGTCAGTTATTTCTTTTATTAATTGAAAGGCTGCTAAAGATGTACTTCTATTTTTACGAAACCCATTTTGTTCGTCCCTAATAATCTTGTGCTTTTCAATGAAGTTTGCTAATTTTATATGAAACGCCTTTTCAAAATTTTTAGAAAATATAGGTATCAAAGTCACGGGTCTGTAATTGTCCATTTGAGTGTTATGCCCTTTTTAAATATTGGTTTCACTAGCGATGTCTTTAATAAATCTGGAAATATTCCTTGTTCTAGAGAGAGATTAACAACATGATGTAGAAGTGGCTCTAGGATTATATTGACTGACAGTTTTATGATGTCACTGCGAATATTATCATAACCACTAGCTTTTGAATCATTCAGAGACATCACTATTTTTTTAAGGTCACTACCATCCTTTGGGTACAAAAATATTTAAATACTGATTGATTCACTAAGACCCTTTGTTTTAATCTTGAATCTTATTTATTATGAATGCTATTATTGGTAACCGTGTTAACAAACATTTTATTGAAATGATTTGCAATAGAATCTCGGCTTAAACAGTCACTGTTGTCCATAATAATTTTTGAAATACAGGAGCGTTTTAAATCATATTCATATTTATTTGCATTCCATAATGTTTAAGAGGTGTTACAATGGCTTAAAGCTAAGGTACAGATATGGACCCTGTAGGGCACAGCTAAAAGTATAGGTAACTTTTAAAATAAAAATTAAATTCAAAACACCAATTAACATTAGGCAATTTTTAAACTAATATATGTTATCAACATTAAATAAGTAAATGTAACATTTTATTTTATTGAGATCAGTCTGTTATAGTTTTAGGTACATATAATTATTTGGTAAGGTCAATTAAACATATATCTATCTTATTATAATATTTATCTATGTAAGTATGAATGTCTATGTGTATACGGCCTTAGTTGCCTGAAATAAAGGATTATTATTATTATACTACTAACTGTGTGTGGTGTCTGTGTTCAATAGATTTTTTTTTCTCATGTATGTATTCGTTTATCGTGTAGTAAGCTTTTTTAATTAATATTTGCTTGAGCTTATTTAATAAATGTCGTATCGCTGGTTTCATCCTTTATTGCATCTGGTAGTTTATTAAATATTTTTATGGACATTACGTAGAGTGATCCGATAAACCTAAATTATGTAGGTATTTTAGCACACCCTTTTTCTATGCTGGTTATGATGTGATCAATGCAAGTTTGTGTCTTTTCTGTCACTCTAGTTGGTGACAAGAAAGCATGTTTTATGTTGTAACTATTTAACAAGTAGGTAGTTATATTCCCTACTTTCCTTTGACGGTTTTTAAATATCGATATTTGTATCCCCACATAAAATAATTTTCTTTCTTGTATTACGACACAACGCCCTCAATATAGTCTCGAGTTTATTAAGAAAGATCGTTACATTCGACGACGGGGTTCTATAAACACATATTAATAATATACCGTATTTAGTTAGTTCTACACCACAACATTCAAATACACATGTTTCGCTTACTTTTTGTATTTCCTGTATTATTTTAAATTCAATTTCGTTTTTTATATGAATAATAACGCCCCCCCACATCTTGAGTGAATTATTTGCCATTGAGTGATATGTAGTACCTACTTCGGGACACAAGTAAGAAATATTTAAAAGAATTAATTAAACACAGGGGAAACAATCATAAACATGAAAGAACAAATTGCTGATTTTTCAGAATGTGCAAATCTTTTTTAATCGAGTAGAGCACACAATTGAAATCACGTTTTCATCCCACCATCTCGGAAAGAGTATTTTTAATCTTCAATATCTGAGTGGAAAAGCCGTTTTTATTCTCTAGAGGATAAAGTAAATTGAATTTAGAACATCGTGTGCACTAAGTTTGTGAATTAAAAAAAACATTAAACCTATTTACTGCTACCTCTATGGTGCCGAATATATCATACAACTTTTTTTTAATTTGTTAAAAACTCAGACTCGGAACCTTCTTGGTGTTCTTTTTTCAATTTGCTTTGTACGCGGTTCTTTACGCGGCATTTTTTCACGTCATTGTTAAACCTTATATTAAAAACAAGAAACTTGAAAACAAGTGAAAAAACTAAAATGAGTGATTCTAGCGACGAGGAAGTTTGCTTGACGCCAACAGAATTGACTGAAACTGTTAATAATGCGCAAATGAGCTTTCTCCCTCAACAATCACGCGAGAAGTATTTAAAACAGTACGATATGTTCAACACGTGGCGACTAGCAAAAGGAGCCAAAACTTTCTCAGAAAACGTTTTGCTGGCATATTTTATAGAATTATCCGAGAACAAGAAAGCAAGCACTCTATGGAGTACGTATTCGATGCTAAAAGCAACAATAAAGATGAAAAAAGACAAACATATCGATACCTATCCTAAATTAGTGGCATTTTTAAAAAGAGCCTCATCTGGTCATCAACCAAAAAAATCGAAGGTTTTCACAGTATCTGATATTGAAAAGTTTCTTAACGAAGCACCCGATTCCGTATATTTGGCGGCAAAAGTAAGTCAGTTGCACATTCAGTATCTACTTAAGTATATTAATCTCAATTAAATAGTATACTTAGTAGATGTTGATAGGCATAATTATGCGTTCATATCAATTTTATTCATTTATCTACTACAATACTCTTTACGTTACAGGTTGTTCTTATTATTGGAATAAACGGAGCATGTCGAACTAATGAACTAACACAACTTAATGTCAAAAACATTGAGAAACATTCAGATGACTTACTATTAATTAATTTACCTAATACAAAGACAAAAAGAGACCGCAACTTCGTCATTCGCAAGGAATACGTAACGATTGTTGAGAAATATCAAGCCTTACGCCCGCCTAACACTCCAATCAATCGATTTTTTCTACAGTATCGCAATGGAAAGTGTGTTAGACAGCCTATGGGTACTAATAAAATTGGCAGTATCCCACGAGAAATAGCAACATTTCTTGAACTTCCAGAACCCCTGTTGTACACGGGTCATTGTTTCCGACGAACTTCAGTCACACTTTTGGCTGATTCCGGAGCTGATCTCCTGTCCCTTAAGCGCCACGGAGGCTGGAAGTCCAATGCAGTTGTAGAGGGATACATAGAGGATTCCATCCAAAATAAGTCTAAAATATGTGAAGGCATCGTAGGAGCCATTACACTGAAAGAGCCTCAATCGGATTCTTGGACTGGCCCTTCTACATCAAAAATAAGCCGTTATGAAACACCTAACCATCTCCCTCTCTCTCCAACATTCACGCCAAGGGAATCCGATGAATCGGTACAACTATTAAGTATGACAGATAGTTTACCGAAAAACAGTACACAAGTGACTAACACCAATATTACAGTACCAAACAAAAATATTACACTCAATTTAAATAACTGTAGCAACGTTACTTTAAAATTTTCTTAATTATACCTTAGTATTATTTTGTTATAATTTAAAGATTATTCTGTAATACTTACCTGTCATAATGTAGTAATTAATACCTAAACTGAAATAAAAGTGTACCTATCTTGTGATTGTAAACGTTTTTTTTTTGCATTTAGTCATTTCCTCGCTGAGGTGGAATGAAAAGTTACGTGTTGCACTCGAGTGCAAAGATTTTTCACCTCGTGCTCTTTTGATTCCCTCGCTAACGCTCAGGATTCTAATTTTGAATCACTCGCTGCGCTCGTGATTCAATTTTAGAATCCTTCGCTTGCTCGGTCATCAAAATTGAACACGCGGTTAAAAAGCAACTTTGCACTCTTGTTTAACAAATAACTATTGCCTTTCGAAAATAAAATTTTCTGAGAACTGAAATTTCTTGACCCACACACTGCCCGTGAATAAAGAATTTAGCAGTTTAAGAAATTTAATAGAAACTTTCCCATAAGTACCAAGTACAGCCAGAACAAATGCAGTTAATTGACGAAGAATATAGAACACTCAAACTTGATCGCGAAGTAAGTAATTTATTAAAATCTTCGAGTACCTACTGGAAAATTTCTAACTTGTCTATAATAGAATACAAGAATATAATATCTAACTAGTTTCAGTACATCTCTGTAATGTATACCAGAATGTTGCATGCGAGCGCATATTTTCACAGAAAAATTTAATAAAAACAGAACATAGAAACAGATATTACAAGAATGTATCTGCAATTTAAAAACAAAGCAAGGTGTAAGATGAAGGATGTTGTGTTAATTTTAATCCTTCAAATGGAATGTTAAAATATAATTCTAACATTTATTGTGATAATGATAATTAATGAATAAAACATATTTTAAAAATCAAGTATTTTATTGGATATATTTTCCGGCATACCGCCGTTTGCCCGAATTTTATTTGCCCTAATATCATGCCATAATAGTCAACAGCCATAATATTATACATAACGTAATATTCATTTGCCCTACTCTTATTTGCTATATTAGTCACGTGCTAGAAGCTTTGTTTCCCATGAAGCCACTTATGATTGAGTCATAGTCATTAAGTCATAATTATCACATACCCTAATTAGCACATGCCATAATTATCATATGCCATAACATCATTTGCCATCAACATTGGGTGTGTAACGGTTGTTATATTAGGAGAAACTGGATGCAATCGGACACCCCGACTCGGATAGGTTAGGTTAGAAGGGGATGGCGCGGCGGGGTCGTTTGAGCGAGTGAAGCGAGCGAATAAACCCCACCATCCCCTTCGTGGTTATTTTTTTATAAACCACCCAGAAGTAGTCCGTCGACCAAGCCCACCCTCGACCATGCATAGAATATTTTAAGGTTTTGGTTAGGTGCCATTTCAGTTAGGTTAGAACTGTGACCATTAAACTTAAAAGAGAAGAATAAATAAATTTATTCTTACTATACCAAACATTACACACCCATCGACATCGACAGCCAGAAAGCTAATAAGTAGGTAGGTATTAAAAACAAGTTTAATAATCATACTATAAAATTATAATTAGTATCTACAATTTCTTAGTGCAAATACAAATTTGATGCTACAGCACGCAAAATTTCTTCTTTTGTATATTCTTCTTTCTTAGATAATATCTCATTGATTTTGATTGTACGACTGCACGGTGGTTCCGCCATAGGTCATAAATCCATAAAACTCATATTCGAATTTCCAGAAACAAGTTACATATTTCGATAGACCATTAAACGAGCTATCCGGTGATATAAATATGTCACCTATTTGTTTTAATTATCACTTACTTTTGGACCTCGAAAGTGAACCCATCGTTACACAGTGGTACCGCCGCGCCGCCGAACAAAGGCGGTCATAAATACTGCAAATCTTATTTAATGCTTTTTTTTCATGGGAAGAGGTTCAGGTAGCAATAAAAACTCATAATATATTAGTGTATATGTAAATTAATACATAATGATATATATTTGATAATTTGTTAACATGAAAAGAATAATAAAATAAATATCAAAATAAAGTGTGCTTGTCCCCCGTTCTGAAGCGTTTTTGACAATAAATCAAAACTCTTCATGTTGGGGTGTATTCTCTATGTGTCAAAAACACACAACTAAATAGATAACTGAAAAAAAATGGAAATCAATAGATATTTTACATGAAATCGACTTATAATTAGAACTTACATAAATAATAGCTAGACTTGCAATAAATCTAAAATTTGCTTTGACATTGCGCTATTTTTCTTACGGGGAAGTTTCCGAAGGCCAGTAATTTAAGGATCTGAGCTAAGTAAAAGTCTGTTAAGTAAATCTGAGTTTGTAAGTTCTCTCGACATTTTTCGAGTGTGATCTCGTCTGAAAGCTTTAAAATGTTTGTTGTTGGCTTCAGCTGCCTCTTCGGAAAGTTCCCCGATGGACAATAAAGCATATTCACTTACTTGAGATCCGTGAATAAGAACTTTGTGGACGGAAGCTGGGAGATTGTGCCATGGATACTCTTGGTCTAATTGCCGTGCGGTTTCCAAAGCATATTCTTTAAATTTTGTTGTGTCAATTTTATAACCCGATGATGATTTAATAAAGCTTGTAAAATTTGTATAACAATGATCGATCAAGTCTTTTCTTATGCCTGTAATTTTAGCGGATACTTCAGAGTTATTAAAAAAACTTTCTTGCCGTATTACCATCGTTTGATGTCCCGCTTCCGCCACTTCGCGGTTTGTCTACAATTCTCAAACTCAAACTCAAAGCATTTATTTCAATTAAACCATTTACAGGCACTTTTGAATTGTCAAGTGGTCGGTCAGTCAGAAATATGAAGCTAGTTGCCCATTCCAAAGCGTAGTAGGTATTAAACCTAATCTACGTCTAAACATATTTTGTACATTCTGTTTTCTGTCTGCTACTAGTTTTTTTTCTTCGTCTGACCTAACCTGCCATTTCTTAACATCAATTCTGTAGGAGAGATGAACAAAATATTCAAAGAAACGAACCAAAGAATGAAGTGGAGATAAACCAAACTCATACCGACTTTCTACACTCGGTTTTTGGCAACAGATGTTTTATTTGGTTCGTCTCTTTAGGAGTTGCCCCACAAATATATATAACGAAGACAAATCGCTCAAAGCAGTACATACTTTACCATCCACCATAGTTAATTGTAAAGATCTATGATTTTGATACCCATTTTTATCATCTAGATAATAACACTGAAATACAATAGTTATTTGTTATACAAGAGTGCAAAGTTGCTTTTTAACCGCGTGTTCAATTTTGATGACCGAGCAAGCGAAGGATTCTAAAATTGAATCACGAGCGCAGCGAGTGATTCAAAATTAGAATCCTGAGCGTTAGCGAGGGAATCAAAAGAGCACGAGGTGAAAAATCTTTGCACTCGAGTGCAACACGTAACTTTTCATTCCACCTCAGCGAGGAAATGACTAAATGCAAAAAAAAAACGTTTACAATCACAAGATAGGTACACTTTTATTTCAGTTTAGGTATTAATTACTACATTATGACAGGTAAGTATTACAGAATAATCTTTAAATTATAACAAAATAATACTAAGGTATAATTAAGAAAATTTTAAAGTAACGTTGCTACAGTTATTTAAATTGAGTGTAATATTTTTGTTTGGTACTGTAATATTGGTGTTAGTCACTTGTGTACTGTTTTTCGGTAAACTATCTGTCATACTTAATAGTTGTACCGATTCATCGGATTCCCTTGGCGTGAATGTTGGAGAGAGAGGGAGATGGTTAGGTGTTTCATAACGGCTTATTTTTGATGTAGAAGGGCCAGTCCAAGAATCCGATTGAGGCTCTTTCAGTGTAATGGCTCCTACGATGCCTTCACATATTTTAGACTTATTTTGGATGGAATCCTCTATGTATCCCTCTACAACTGCATTGGACTTCCAGCCTCCGTGGCGCTTAAGGGACAGGAGATCAGCTCCGGAATCAGCCAAAAGTGTGACTGAAGTTCGTCGGAAACAATGACCCGTGTACAACAGGGGTTCTGGAAGTTCAAGAAATGTTGCTATTTCTCGTGGGATACTGCCAATTTTATTAGTACCCATAGGCTGTCTAACACACTTTCCATTGCGATACTGTAGAAAAAATCGATTGATTGGAGTGTTAGGCGGGCGTAAGGCTTGATATTTCTCAACAATCGTTACGTATTCCTTGCGAATGACGAAGTTGCGGTCTCTTTTTGTCTTTGTATTAGGTAAATTAATTAATAGTAAGTCATCTGAATGTTTCTCAATGTTTTTGACATTAAGTTGTGTTAGTTCATTAGTTCGACATGCTCCGTTTATTCCAATAATAAGAACAACCTGTAACGTAAAGAGTATTGTAGTAGATAAATGAATAAAATTGATATGAACGCATAATTATGCCTATCAACATCTACTAAGTATACTATTTAATTGAGATTAATATACTTAAGTAGATACTGAATGTGCAACTGACTTACTTTTGCCGCCAAATATACGGAATCGGGTGCTTCGTTAAGAAACTTTTCAATATCAGATACTGTGAAAACCTTCGATTTTTTTGGTTGATGACCAGATGAGGCTCTTTTTAAAAATGCCACTAATTTAGGATAGGTATCGATATGTTTGTCTTTTTTCATCTTTATTGTTGCTTTTAGCATCGAATACGTACTCCATAGAGTGCTTGCTTTCTTGTTCTCGGATAATTCTATAAAATATGCCAGCAAAACGTTTTCTGAGAAAGTTTTGGCTCCTTTTGCTAGTCGCCACGTGTTGAACATATCGTACTGTTTTAAATACTTCTCGCGTGATTGTTGAGGGAGAAAGCTCATTTGCGCATTATTAACAGTTTCAGTCAATTCTGTTGGCGTCAAGCAAACTTCCTCGTCGCTAGAATCACTCATTTTAGTTTTTTCACTTGTTTTCAAGTTTCTTGTTTTTAATATAAGGTTTAACAATGACGTGAAAAAATGCCGCGTAAAGAACCGCGTACAAAGCAAATTGAAAAAAGAACACCAAGAAGGTTCCGAGTCTGAGTTTTTAACAAATTAAAAAAAAGTTGTATGATATATTCGGCACCATAGAGGTAGCAGTAAATAGGTTTAATGTTTTTTTTAATTCACAAACTTAGTGCACACGATGTTCTAAATTCAATTTACTTTATCCTCTAGAGAATAAAAACGGCTTTTCCACTCAGATATTGAAGATTAAAAATACTCTTTCCGAGATGGTGGGATGAAAAAATACTTTTTCAATTAGAAGAGAAATACTTTACACTTTCTTGTTTTTATTTTCCCTTATATAAAGCTGCTTACGATAAGGGTTTGCACAATTTGATATAAGTACTGGAGAAAGGTGCCGCCGCCGTCCCAAATAATAATATTGCTTCCAAATCTTCCAATAGTTCCTACTAAATTAAAACAACGTTATGTAGTAAAAGTGCTGTTATGTGACGTCATCAGGCCATACGAACCATAATTGTTATGGATTTATTATTACTCCCTACTCTCTGATGAACTCTACGTCACATATTTATATAAAAGTAAATACATCGTTATTTAAGCCATTTGTACACATAACAATTCAATTATAGTACTACGAATTTAAGAAGGTTAGCCTAATGTAGGTATGTACTGTACGGCCGCTTTTATGTAGTCATTCGAATTTATTTGGTTATTCGTGTGATTTCTTTTCCTATTGTTTTTTTCATTTATCTGAGTAGTTAGAAGGTTTTTTTAGCTGAAACTTTAAGGATAAACAATTTAATCAAAGTACTAATTATTATTAGGATCATCTTCGATCAATAATACATTTTTTTTTTCAAAACTTTGCCCCACACTAGGAATTTCTCCTGAATCGTGGGTGCGTTTACAAACATTTAAACTCACATACACAAACAGCCAGACCCGGAACAACTACTTGCAGGTCATACAAATACTTGTTCCGTGCGGGAATCGAACCCGCGACACGCTGCGCAGCAGTCAATCGCTTAACCACTGCGCCAACCGTGTCGTCAAACGTCCTCGTGTCAGCGTATTGATCGAAAAATCAAAATCGGTTCATAAACGACGAAGTAATCCACGAACACACATTAAAAAAAAAAATAGGGTCGAATTGAGGAACCTTTTTTGTAGTCGGTTAAAAAAAGACTCTTATAAACTTCGTTAACACTTCGAGGGAATCAGGAAAACGTTAAAAGAAATAAAACTTAGCAATAATAACCAAGATCAATTTAATTACTAGTCTTAAGGATTATAACTAGAAGACTTGTCCACGATACCGGAATCGGCGGAACAGCTGGGTGGTGGAGGACGTGCACAATGCTGTTCACATTTTTCCTTTGCAATAAACTTGTTGCGAGTTCCGCCACATCCACTCCATTCGTATTGCTGGCACTCGTCCATGTAGGGGTTGTAGCCCCATCTGTGAAATGGTGGGTGTAACTCGTAGAGGCACTGCTGCACTGTAACCACTTAAGGCACTTCCTTCAATGTAGCCCGCAAAATTCAACATAATTATGTCATTTCCCCCCCCTAATTATAAACGTTGCATAAAGTTGATGTAATGGGTTTCCACAATGGCTAGAGAGGCGTCACGGCGTCCTCACCTACCGCCTGACGCAGGTCCTCACCGGACACGGAAGTTTCGGGAGGTTCCTGCACATCATCAGGCGGGAGGAAACGCCCGGGTGTCACCACTGCGATGATCGCCCCGAGGACACGGTGGAGCATACGGTGGGGGCCTGCCCTGCATGGGCGGAGCACCGCCGTGTCCTCGTAGAGGCGATCGGCAGCGGCGGTGATCTCTCACGCCCGGCCTTGGTTCAAGCCATGGTCCGGGGCGAGGGGGAGTGGGAGGCAGTCGCCTCCTTCTGCGAAGCAGTCATGCTAGCGAAGGAGGTGGCGGGACGGGAGAGGGAGAGAGTCTCCCGTCCAAGCCGCCGCGGTGGACGCTCCGGGCGTCGGGAGCCGCGTGACGACTCCCGGCCACCGTAGGCGCGGGCCTGCGGGCGGTGAGTAATGGGTAGCTCACCGTCCGATCAGGACCAGGCCCGTGCTGGACGGCGCGTACGTGTTCCACGCGCGCCTCAAAGAGATATCAGCATCAAAGAGGGGGTCCACTAGGGCCCAAGCCTGCCGGGAAAGCGGGATCATCCAAAAGGGGTACCGCTGACCCGGAACATAAAGGGCCAAGGAAGGAACACGGGTGGGTTTTAGTCAGTAAGAGTCTGACACTCCCTTCCGCTCCACCCAGAGCGGGAGGAGTCATTTGATGATTTCCCATCCCCAAAAAAAAAAAAAATGGGTTCCACAATTTTAGAATTTTGACGGATCCTCAAGAAAATACTGTCCAGTTTTTTTTTGCATTCTTTCTCGGTGTCTGGCTGGCTGGCCTGGTGTCTTGGCTCTGACGCAACTGCCGTAGTACAGTCGCCAGCATATCAGGTTGTACGAAACTGTCAAATTTCTCCAAATGATTTTAAACCTTAAAAGGTTGAAGGTTAAGTTCAAAATCGAATGAGAAAATTTGACAGTTATTGGTAACTATCACACTTTTTGGTTCAAAGTCTACTATAATATTTAAAATAAATATTTATAATGTTTGTATATCATCATCATCATCATCAGCCTATATTCATCCACTGCTGGACGTAGGCCTCTCCTAGTGAACGCCACTGAGCCCGATTTTCGGCTCTCCTCATCCAGTCTCTGCCAGCCGTCTTTCGCAAGTCGTCTCTCCACCTGGCCGGCAGACGTCCCACATTAAGTTTGCCTAAACGCGGTCTCCACTCTAAAACTCGTTTTCCCCAACGATTATACCAATTATGCTGCCCATCTCAGCTAAATCCTCCTATCTGATTCCCTCTCAAAATTGTTCCTACCCAACTGCATATTCTGCCCGAGGTAAACATTCCTGAACAAGTTCAAGGGAGACACTGTCAGTGATAATTCGGTCTCGGGGTAATAAGGTCGTTAAACATAACTTTGGTTTTGTCTATGTCATCCCAAGACCGATACGTCGAGAGGCGACAGCTAGGTCAGTCAGCATTCGATCAAGATTCTGCAGTGATTCCGCCATAAGGGCAATATCATCGGCGAATCGTAGGTGTGAGATGTACCCGCCATTTATGTAAATGCCCGTTCTTTTTCAGTCCAGCGTCTTAAACATATCTTCCAGGGCGCCAGTGAACAGTTTCGGGGATACGACCTCCCCCTGTCTCACTCCCCTGCGCCGCTGGATATGTTTAGTCTGCCGGTTCTGTACTTGAACGAACATATTCGCAGCGTCGTACAATCATAGCATCCCATCACCTCGTTGTATCGCCAGTCCACTTGGCATCGCTGCAGGGACTCGAGCACAGCCCAGGTCTCGACAGAGTCAATGGTTTTCTCATAGTCCACAAAAGCAAGACACAGGGGCTGGTTATACTCTTCAGTCTTCTGTATTCTGCTGCTCTGTGTGGATGTGGTCTATGGTCCCGTAACCCGATCGAAACCCGGCCTGCTCTGGAGGTTGAAATTCATCAACTACTCGATAGACGATTCGAGGCTACCCTCGAAAACAGCTTACATAGACATGGCTCAGAAGCGATATGGGCCTGTAGTTTTTAAGGAGCGTTTTATCTCATTTTTTGAAGAATAATATTACAATACTTCTGTTCCATGCCTTTCGAGTTCTCCCATCATTCAGAATAGAGTTAAATAGCTTCCGGAGCTCTCGAAATACAGTTCTTTCTGCTGCTTTCAAGAGCTCCGAGGTAACTCCGTCATCCCCCGGGGCTTTTCCATTTTTAACCTGTTTGAGGGCTATCTCGATCTCGTCAAGGCTGACTTCCAACAGATTATCGGTGTAGTGGCGGATCAATGTGGCTCGGGAATCTTTACTGCTAGGTTCAGGTCGTACAACATGCAAATCTTATGGTTGGTCATAGATGTCCTCTATCTCTGAGAGAAAATCCGGCCCTGAGGTGACTGCCAGAAGATGTTTTAAGCTTCGTTAGATGGGGCTAGATCAGACCGTCAGATGTTTGTATTGTATAATTATATATAATTAATTCTAACCTTTGTGTTGGTGTCTTGGCACGGTCCGGGCCCATGCAAGTTCCTTTTACTGGTGCCAGATAGCAGAGTGAAGGCTTGCCAACGTTTTTGGGAACGTATGCCCAAGGCGGAATAGGAGTTCCATCACTGCCCGCGCCTAGATCTGTTTTGATCATAAAATGTAGTTAGGTACAAATACAAAAATACAAAAAGTTTTAATATTGACTTAAAGGAAAGGTGATGACAGACAGTCATTTTACAAAAACACAGTTAAGTTTGTACATCAGAATTTTTTGGTTTGACCGTTGATGCCCAAACTAAGCAGGGCTGTATCTTGTATTTTGTATCAGCAGTAGCAGGCAGTATCTTGGGAGTTGGAGTGTGAATGAGTAGAAATAAATATGCTGGTTTTCACAGGCACCGACAGGCAGGACTGAGACAGGCACTTTGTGTAAATTAGTTCATCACCACTGCTCTCAAAACGGTGAAGGAAAACATCGTGTATTCGCGAGGAAACCGGCATGTCCTAGAACCAAAAATTCGAAGATTTTCTTCTGATATTTTAGAGAGTATTTTATAGACCAGTTTTTTCCCTACCGAAGCAAAGTGGTTATTGCAGCATTATTTAATAAAGAGACTCAATAGTTTGATAACTGTGTAGTAATTCTGTATTGTCGTTGTTACGGTTTGAGGTTCCGCTTACGATTTTGATTGATTTCCAAAACTTTTTTGGGTCTGAACTACCCTCTGATATTAGGCTAGGGTAACACTCTTCCTTTATTTTGCGGAGAAGAGAGTTGTAAAAAGTAAGTTGTTATGGTAACGGCTGTGAAATTTCATACTGATGGCGTAATCCGGGTGAGCCCTTGAGTTCCTGTGGTGTCTATCTCTGTGATGCGAGTATCTAATTAGCCCAGGAGTTATCCATGGCTTGATATTTATCATAGTTTGGCTCACTTTAGTTGTTCGTGTATGATTATGATTACTATTGAAACGAAGTTGCCAATTGCTGTGTTTAATGAAGAGCTGTTGGTCACAGGAGATCAGTCTGACTTATCAATTTCGGCAGTGGCGGCCTCGATGTCAATTTACAGTTTCTATTTGCCGTGAAGCGTTTAGGTAGGAGCAGACATGCGATAACAATATCACGGTCTGCCACTGATGACTTGCGTACGATACCAGAAGTTTTAGATTAATATTTTATTAAGATATGGTCCAGACATGCTTTATCCCTAGTAGGTCTGTTCATGGCCGGTAACAGATAGTGCGAAGCCATTAAAGATAGGTATTCACTATTGAGTATCTTGCCCGTTCTAGTCCATAGTTACCTACTATGCTTTGGAATGGGCAACTAGCTTCATCTTTCTGACTGACCGACCCCTTAACAATTCAAAAGTGCCTGTAATTGCGTTTATTTCAAATAAATTCAGAATTTTATTAGATAACGTAACCTATCAACACGCAGATACCTACCAGAATATATATACGAGTAACTAAGTACATCTCAAGCCTCGTTAAGAAAGAAAGAAAGAAAGAAAAATATTTTATTTGGGACACGCACAGGAAATACAAATAATAATAAAAGAAAATAAAATAAAAAAAGAACATTAAATCTAACAAAATCATGAAAACAATAAAAAAAAAGAATAAATAGAAAACCTGTGCGAGACCAAAAAGGCTCCTATCTCAGCATGATGCTGCGATATTTGAAAAACAAACAAATGTGTGTTGTTGTGTTGTGTGTGTGTTTTATGCTAATGTGCGGTAGTTTGGTAAAACCAGGTAAGCTAGATGAGTTAAAATGTATCCTACGAGGTTTTAATCATACCATATACATTGTGTTGTTAACTGAAACATGGATCAAATCTAAAATTGATGCCGACATGCTGGATATATCCAACTACACACATGTATTTAATTTATGGAAATACTGTATAGGCGGGGATTGCAATGTATGTACAGACGCCAGCAGGTCAAGCTACCCGAAACTGTCAAATTTTCCCAATCAACCTTGAACCTTATAATGCTTTAGCGATAAAGTTGAAAATCTATTAAAGAAATTTGACAGATTGTAGTAGCTTGATGTGCTGGCGTCTGTACATTCACAAAAATATAAAATTTGAAGTAAGATAGGAGCAATAGGGATGCCGTAATATTTTTTTATGGATAAACTTATTAAAAAACACTCTCTGACCATAGGCTTAATTTATAAACCTCCAAATACGAACCTGAGCGACTTTCTTTACATCTACACACACAGTTTGGAAAAGAGCAAACGCAAGACAACTATTATTGGGGATATCGACTTACTAAGCAGTGAGCGCAAAACAACCGACTATGGAGATGCTATACAAGAATCAGGATACTTTATACTAAACAATATACATACACGAAAATTACTGTGCTCGACAAACCAAGCACACGAAAAGCATAATAAAACCATGCGTGTACTAATATAATATATGTAACGCTAAGGTACACGTGGCAATAATTGAATCACCACGATCAGACCATAAACAAATCTAACTGGAACTCAAACAATACAAACAGACCCTAAAAGTTCATTATGATGCTATTGATTACAAAACTGTATGAGAACATGCTAAAATACGACTCGACAGAAGTAGGAAACCACTATGCCATTCTTGAACAATATATTATATGGAATATAAATGACTCGAAAATAATAAAACACAAAATACTAAACCTACCACAAAAGGACTGGATCAATAAAACAGTAATTAACTATATTAATGAACGAAATCAATTATGGCATGGTTGTTTGACAAATCATGAAAATGTAAGTACATAATAATCTAAATATGTAGCTGCTAGAAAAAGAGTAGAATGTAAAACAAAAGAAGATAAAAATAATTACTATTATGACTCTAACAGAAATGAGGCCTGTGTCCCAGCAGTGGGAATAGTATAGGCACTTTATGATATGATGATGATGACTATACTATAGAGCTACCTAAGAATTCAGAAACTTAAAAAAAAACATCTATATTTATATTGCGTGTTGTGATAATAATTATTATATTATGCTTTTTTATTATGAATATTCTCAATTAACATTTACCATAATGTCTCATATCGAGGTTTTGTTCTTCTGACACAACACAATGCTCCATGTCGTGTGTAAATGTGCCAGGATCTTTAGTCATCACAACACACACACACACAGTCACATCAACTTAATTTTTGTTAATTTAATTCATTGTTTTATTTAATTTTTGTTTATATCTGACATTAATTGATCTGATCTGACATGTAATGTTTAATGTTTTCATTATTTTATTTCTTCAGTTGGCAGTAAAATGTGACCGGAGTTTTGTATTTAAATTGTATGTTTTGTATTTAGTATGGGTCAATGACCTGAAATAAATGAATTTTAATTTTAATTTAATTTAGTGCCTACTCTGCCTCTAGTGGTTTATGAGATGAACATGTTTATTCAGGTGAACATGCTCTGCTGCCTTGATTCATTGTCTTAGGGGTTTAAGGTACTAGATCCAGTATGAAAGAGCCAAAATCAACAAACAGAAGAAAACTTAATTCACAAAACAACCTTTCTTACAATTTTATTGTAAAAAAAATGCAAAATTACGGCGGTTGGTGCTGCTTATTTGAAAAAAATAACAGTTTCGCAGATATCGATATAAGTATAGTAATAGACGAGTATGCACGGACAGCATAATCATCACGCTAAATTGAAGATAATTGTACCTGAACCCTCATTTTTGAAGAGATAATTTCCATCAGAAACGATTCCTTAGTATCCATACAAATATTATAAATTGCGAAAGTCTCTGTCTGTTACTTTTTCACGACCTAATGTCCGAACGGATTTCGATCCCGTGGGATAATTTCCGACCCCCGCGGGCTAAACCTAGTAAAGAGTAAAACGGATAAAGCTTTGAAAAATAAATAATACCTGCCCATCCGGGTAAATCGGGCCAGCCACTTCCTGGTCCACGTTCAGCACTAAAGTCCTGCTCTTCAGGCTTGCCAGACCCTTCAGCCCCTTTTTTCTTATTTTTCTGTTTCCAGGGTACTTCTCCATTCTTTGCGTTTTGTACTAGCCATTTTTCATGCCATTCCCTCCACTCTTTTTTCGTTTCCTCAGAAGGATCCCAACCACGCCACGTAGTCTTTATGTTTCGATCCACGGGACCTTTGACACCAGTCAGGTTTACGACAAAGGGTTCATCTAAACCGGGAAGTACAGCGGTGTTCTCAGTGGTATTGATAAATGCTTCCCAGTCGTCGGCCTTAGGACCGCCGCCGCCGCCGCCAGAGTAGTGGCCGCCGCCACCGCCGCCGCCACGGCATGCCAGTGAGGTCACAGATGTCAGAACGATGAACATTGTGCAACCTTTTAATGTCGACCCAAAGCAAGGGAATTGGAAGTGCTGTTTCATGAGCAATCTTAGAGGTATCCACATGTTTATTTACTTACTGCTGTCTCTAAAGCCAAGAATTTTACTCTACATACAGTTTGCATGTTTTTTTAGTAAGGTGAACTGATTTCCAATTATTTTTTAACTTGTACTTGATAATGAACATGTTAGTTAATCAGCATGATTTGATGATGGATGTTTCATTTAACCGATTGTAGATTTGTAACCCTTTGGCTGTAGGCCTATAGTCCACTTAGTAATTGCTTTACCACTTTAAGGTTGAACGCCACTTGTAAGTTGTAATAAAATGACAAGGTCTAAGTATTTTAGATGGATAGGTAGTTCTAACCATAGTGTTTGAATATAACTACAACGTTGTACGGCTATTTTTAATGCGTGGCAAAAATCGGAACTAACATCGCCATTTTGTTTTGTTATTATCATTTTTGTGACACAATTTCAACAAAAACAACGCCGCTGGATTTGAATTATGATCAGGCCCAAAGTGACGCGGGTGCGCACACGCTGTCCATCGCCGCGCGCGTCTATCCCCTCTTTCTCCCACCTCACGCCACGTCTTAGCTAGTTATTGTCTGTACGTATCTATAGACTATATTACTTCGCATTCGCGACTTGGGTAGTAGATGTGTAAGCTTTTGTTTTTGTTATATAATTTTGAACTTATGTGTTTGTAATGACGACTTGCAGCTACGGTTCTACGAGAAACAGTGTTACAAACCCTATTCAAGCGGCGTGTAGAGCAGGATTTAGGATCAAAGGTAAGTTGGCTGTGTTTGTGAAGGATAGTTTGGAGGATAAATAGCTGGCAGAGGAGGTCGAATATCGGATCGATTTCCTTGCCAGCACCTCATGACGGTGCTCAAGGCAAACTCCGAGTTGAGGCAAATTTCAGTCCATCCCTGCTATGAACAATTAGAGCTGTGTCGTCCGGCATAAGCTATAATTTTACAGTTGGGTAAGGATAACTGACACAGCTCATTCACGTATATGAGAAAAAGTGGGGGTCCCAGGATACTGCCCTGGGGGACACCAAAAGTGACCGTCTTCTGGTTGCTGAGGTAGCTTTCAAGTTTTTTTATTTGTTTACGACCTGTAAGATAACTCCTGAATAGATCGTGGGCCATCCCGCGGATACCAAGATGGTCTACCTTCGAAAGAAGTATGAGGGTTGAGACATGTCGAAGGCTTTGGATAGGTCTAAAAAGATGGCAAGAGTTTTATATTTATTTTCCCAATGGCCAATAATCGTATATGTAAGTTCCATTACAGCATCTTCAGTGGATTTACCAGCCCAAAAGCCAAACTGATTATTTGAAAGAAGGTTAAATTTATTTAGGTATTTGCTGAGTATATGGTTTATAACTTTTTCGAATATCTTTGAGAGGGGACTCAAGACTGAAATGGGTCTCTAATTAGCGACATTGTCCTTGTCTCCCGACCTACAGATAGGATGGACCACTGCAGTTTTGAAAACATCGGGGAAAGTTCTTGTTCAAAAGCACAGATTGAACGTAAAAACAAGGATCGGAATAAGATTGTGGCGGGTCGCCTTCACGATGGAGGGGTATATACCGTCAAATCCAACAGCACAATTGTCTATACGGCTAAGGATAGTTTTCAGGATAGTTTTTTTTCCAGCTCAGTACTATCCACACTGTGAAAGGCCATTGATTGTGGTGCAGGCGGTATGGAGGTACCCGGGTCCTCAAGGTTGGGACGCTTATCCGAGAGATGTTTGTAGAGGACAGAGTGTTCGATTTTAGCCGCCAAGAGTCCGCCAACATTCGCAAAGTAATTGTTGACTTTATCCACAGACTGCGACGGTTCGGCACTGCAGTGTAGCCTTAGAGCATTTCCTAAATGCTCTAAGAGTGTAGCAGCTCAGAGGCCGAGTCTCTGCTTTGGCCCAAGCTTGCTACCCGTTTGACAAGCTTCCATGTAGCATTTGGAATATTTCTAGTATGCTGAAATTCCGAACGTTCTTATTCACGCTTGACTTTTTTTAAGAGACTTGACTTTTTTATATCTATGAAAACATCATGTACGTAAGAAAAAATGTACATCTTTTTACTAAAAGAGGTGATAGACATAATTATAGTACCAGAACTAGGGACCTATTAGTTCAACCAGGTTTCAGACTGGCTAAAGTAGACTCATCTTTCATGGGGTACTGTTTAATACCTCCCCACATACTTCAACTGAATGAGACGAAATTCAAAGTTTGTATAAAACGCACACTATGCAGCCAGGCATATTATAAGTTGGGAGATTATATCGCTGATAAAAATACCTGGCTCAATGCTGGCCCTGCTCCACAACCACAACTAATTGATTAACATTTGAAAATACTGTTGGAGCTGCTGAAGATTGTAAGACTACCTTTGCTTTGTATAAACTCAATCTCCTTTGTATTATATAATTGCATAGGACAAGTGTGAGTACTATGTACTATCGAGCTACCATTTACCGGGTAATGTCTTTCATTGACTTGAATGTGCCCTGGCGGCTGATAGATGTCATGCTCACTCAAATGTCTCGCTGACGGTGGCGCGTGTGTTGGATCATTTAGCTCCCTTCGAAATGGTTGAGCTGAATGGTGCTCCCGTCTAGTAAAAGTACTCTGTGATGGTGCTGATCCATGCGTCATGTTCGTGAACGGGCGCTGTCAGTTGGGACTGGTCATCTCTTAGCCACCACGGCTTATTTTAATTATTTTATTATGGATTGTTTTGTTTAAATTTATATTTGCTGTACACTGGACACTCAATGTGTACGTCTTATTTACATCGTTCTCACATATAATTATACCTTTATTCAACATTAATGAAGTAACTAATATTTATGTAACAATATAATTTAAAAGAGTGTCCATGGAGTTTCTTGCCCGTTCTTCTCCATAGGTACCTACTACGCTTTGTAATGGGCAACTAGCTTCATATTTCTGACTGACCGACCACTTGACAATTCAAAAGTGCCTGTAAATGGTTTAATTGAAATAAATGCTTTGAGTTTGAGTTTGAGATTGTTTCAGAAGGTGTGGATAGCGACAGAAAATCAATCTGTGTGTCTCATCCTCTGGGTGTTTTTTTAAATTTACGATGCATGTCGTCCCTGTGACTTAAGCACCTAAGCAGGCCAGGAGTAATCCATGGCTTAATGATACGCTTTCTACTGGGAATTTGTGAAACATGTGAGTGTGATTTGATGGCTAAGGACATTATGGAAACAAGAGATTCCGCAGCTTCATTCGGGTTGTGACACTGAAAGATTATGGAAAAAATCTGTGATGTTAATTTGGTCTACAACTCGAGGCAAGTCAATTTTTAATCTGGTGAGGTGGGGAGTTTTAGGTTTTATATTGAGGTTGCAGAAAATAATAATAGGAGAGTGGTCAGTGATGAGAGAATCAATGATTAGTGTATTAGCTGAACATTGAGTGCGGAGTATCACATTGTCAAGGCAGTTCGAGAGTCTAGTTGGGAGAGTGTAGGCTGGCAGCATTGCACGAGAAGCTGTAGGATTGAGGTATTCATCAGCATTTGGGTAGGTGCTCCCAGGTGTAATGTTCAGGTTAATGTCACCAATAATGGCCACAGTTTTAATTTGGATTAAAGCACCAAGCAAGCTGTCTAAGCTGCCACGGAAATTACTCAAATCTCTGTATGAAAGAGAACGGTAAATTGCGATAAAAGCAGCTTTATTTGAGAATTTAAGAAGAAGAACGTTTGCCTCATTAAATACCTAGGTGTTTCGACAGTGGTATCAAAGCAATCTCTCACATAGACCACCACGCCCTCATTCTGTGTTTTATACGAAGAAGTGTGTGAGTTGTAGCCGGGTAGTAAGGGAGTAGTTGGGCATTTGCTCAACCAGCACTCAGCGAGAATAATAATGTCAGGCAAATACGTTAATCTAAGTACTCATAAAAACCTCCAAATTATCAAAATTGCTGTTAAGGTTACGAATATTGGTGTGTTATATTTTAAGATCATGGAAATAACAATTTAAAAACGTATCACAATTTATTAGCTCGGCACCTAATCCAATTTCAACTTTTCTAAGAAAAATTTTGAAAACCCCGCGCTTTTCCCCCTACCATAGACGATAGTTAACCAAGACAGTGCTGAGACAAGCGGTACGGGAATGATGTAGTGTGCAGATTTTAGTCATGCGCAGTACCTACACACTTCATATACACTGTTACAAAGTACAAGAATATCTTGGCGCTCGAATGACATTTACTGGTAAACATTTGTGCAAATTATTGTTTTGTGAAATATGTATTCAAAACACAAGATGACAGCGTTAGTTCAGGTTTTGATTACCCGCCAATAACCATAATTATGTTATCAGTAATGCACACAAAAAGGCCACGGCCCGGCCGCGTCCTAGACACGTCCCGGCGACGGCTCTGATATGGTACGGATGTGGCTTGATCGCGCCAATCTGACACAGTTTTACAGGTGTTGAAGCCACAGGGTCGGGTACACGGGTCCAGTGATTCAGGACAGGCTCACAAGGTTGCCTCATGTCCTTCCTCTTCCTCATCTTCTTCGTCTTCGGCCTTTTTCTCTTCGGCAACTTTTACGACCTGGAGACAGAGTTAAGTGATTTTTCGGTTTATCGGTAGTATTACTTAAAACGCAAATATGTGTCTGTAACTTGTACAAACTATGCAAGTAGATTGCAAGATTAATGTAAAGTTTTCCTAAGGAGCGTTATTTGACACCATTTAAAGTCAAACCCCGCTGCAATCATTTTCAAGAGGCCCTCAGAGCGGCCGTTATGTGGCGGCCTCCGCTTCTTTTAAGAAACAGTAGCTTTACAGGTGCGTGCGTGCTACGTGCGTTAAGAAGGCAGATGGAGTGTTAGAAAGAAATTATACTCGGTAATTAATATACTGAAAAAAATTGACAGTCTGCACACAACCTAGTTTGGGACCACTGTATTAATTAACTGGTTAACTTTAATGCACCTACTAGTTCAGGTACTTTTTAATAATGAATAAATATTTTTTTCCGTATTCTTTTTTCTAGGTGGGAAAAGGCAGTCGCTAGTAAAATTGATAATTAATAAAAAAAAATGTTAAATTACCTCTTCAACCCCTTCTGTGGGCAGCTCAACTACCTGTAAATACAAATAGTTTATGTAAGTACAGTCAAGTCTTTTATAACTTCGTCAGAAGTCTAGACTTGATAATGGAAAAAAGCTCAGTGCTGTATCAACCTAGGTAGATACGGCACTGAGCAGACTATTGCATAGAAAACTATATTTAATTGCTTGCTAACAAATATCAAAATAGAATAAACCTTTGACTAATGCCGAGTTGACATCAACCTAAAATCTTCATAATGGCCACAGAAAGTTCGGGTGCGTAGTACTCGCAACCGGCGTTCGTGCATGACCTGATGTAGGAACGTGGCTGAAGCTAAATGAGTTCTGCCTACCTTCATGGGAAAAAGGCTATTTACTTTATGTAAGTATACAGGGTGTTTTTGACAGCCCTCCACAAAAACACAGGATTGATTCAGCTCCTTATTCTGAATCATATCCCACTGGAAATTGCCTCAGGAAAAAAAAAATTATGCCGTAACGTAACGTAACGTAATAAAAGACGCGGCCCAGGTGCGCCGGGGAGCGCGCGGGGGGCGGGGGCAGCCTCGCTCAAGCTCGCTGCGCTACCGTCCGTTTCGTGCGTTTTGCCACGGTAACAATACATTGCGTGTGAGGTAAGTGATCACGATGTCCCCCCATAAAGCAAATCTGGTTTTTTGGATTCCCTTAATTTTCCTGAAAGAATTTCATGTACCGGTCATCTTAATATGATGTACTGACCCTATCAGTTTGCGGAGGGCTGTCAAAAACACCCTGTATTATATAACAAAAGAACTCACTACCTCTTCCTCTTCCTTAATGCTCTCTTCTTCAAAATAATCATCGCCGTATCCCACCGGGAACATGGCCAGGCACTCCCTCTCGCCGGAGACGACGTCAGAGCTGATGTACACGGGGTTACAGCCGACCAGTTGTAGGAGAGGCAAGCTTCGTTTGCGGGACACCATGAGAGCTAGACGGTCGTAACTGGGAACAAGAAGTTTTAAGTAGGATATTCACGATCGATGTAAAACCATTAGTACGTCATTGCAATGAAACTCTTATCTGAGTACGCTAGGGTATAACTTAAGAAAATTTAAATTTCGCGGGCTGCCTTAGCGCATCCCCTGACTTATCAACATCAAACTACTCGTAGAATGGGCTGTGCTTGTGCAGTGCTTTATTGAAAACAATAATTAATACAAATCCAAAACGTGTTGCGCTGCGTTACCATGGCAATGCTTTAATACACTACAGCGGGGCTAGCACGGCCCACTGTGATAGACTTGAGTCACACATTTTTATCACAGTTTGGAAGCAAAAACCGTGATAAAATGCGTGACTCAAGCCTATCACAGAGGCCGTGCTCGCCCCGCAGGGGTCACACGATACGTGCTATCTCGCGTCTCTCCGCGTGCCCACCCGCTGTCCGTCACACCCTGAGTTCCTGGGTCGAACGAAGTATTAAGTATTGAGTTTGTCACAGGGGTCAGGGTTTGTGGCTTATTACTTCAATTTAACGGTCGGAATGTGGGTGTAGTAACGTCACTTCAGCCTACCCCTTCCGGGTAAACAGTTGTGAACTTAGGATGTTATCAATCTACATCTTTTCCACACACGTCTGTCCACTGTCGGTGCGGGCCAGTCTTTAGGGTAGGAGTCAAGTTCATCCATCCATTTCCATCTTAAGCTGCTAAGTTAAGAGGGCTATCACAATTTTTCTTGTATTTGAGTGTTTGGAGAGTCACACACTCAAATACAAGAAAAAAAATTATATTTATTTGGAGCACTCCCGAGAGAAATAATCAAACTTACTCAACATATTTTTTTTAAAATTATATGGCCATATATCAACCATAATCACACATCTAAACTGCTCGGGAGTGCTCTAAATAAATATTTTTTTTTTCTTGTATTTGAGTGTGTGACTCTTCAAACACTCAAATACAAGAAAAATTGTGACAGCCCTCTTAAGAACAAAATGCTAGGTGGGCAATGAACATACTATCTCCTTGGTCGTATAATTTTGTCGTATTGCTTGATGGTGTAAGCGACGTGTTCTGCCTTGTACGGGTCGTCGCCCACGAAGACACCCATCTGCAAAACCGAAAAAAAATTGGTGTAATTGCACTCGACTACTAATAGGGATTATGCAAGTAATTCAAAAATTATTCATTATTAAAATATACATTGTGAGTCAAGACACATAAACAAATTATTTTAACATTTTTGAATGCATTATTTATTTTACAATTCATTATTTTATGTTGCTTATTTTTGGTGGAACGGAACGCAATGATATTCAAAACGTACGTGTCGTCTTCGACAATGCGATATAAAAAATTAAGTTAATAAAATCTATTCTTTGCAGAGTAATTGAAATCTCACTAAGGTAAGTAAGTAATTGTGCGATTCCTGCTTGAATAGAGCACAAAAAATATATCATCTATACTATTTGGGGCTAAAGGCAGATCCAAACAAAGCTGTATCGTGGTTAGTGACGTCAGATCATGAACGCGACAGAAACTAACGTTTGAACTGTAAACTTGTACTGTTGTACTGGCACGACTGTAGTGGTTTCATAATTTTTTTGAGCAACAAACATTAGTTGTATTTAAGTTTTATTAGGTACTTTTGTTGGGTTTATACTATAACTATATTTTATTGATTTAGTGCAAAAAAATTACATGCTTAATATGGATTAAGCATCCACTTTAGCATTAATTAAAATTTAAAATTTAGCAATTTTTATAAATCTAGAGCTACGCGCGTTCGACGGGAAGTAAAATACGACGGGACGTAAAGTCAGGGAAAACGTATTGTTTGCCACCTCTTCATAGCTGTTTCATTATTTAACACCTCATGTATGATAAATGGTTTTATTTCTGTAAGTAGGTAGGTTTGTACAAACACTTTTACATGTCAATCATATTTTTTTAAGATGAGGCCAGCGTTTCCTAACTGACTTCTCTGAGAAGAAAGGCCGAAACAAACTCAGAAGTCCAGACAAAACCTTGGTCAGATCACTCAGATCATGTGAAGACTATGTAGATCGGTGTCTGAAATGGTCTTTCGAGGAAAGAACTACACAGATTGAGTGGACCTATCCAGTCAGTGCACGCATTTGCTGCTGAACTCAGAACTTAAGGAGCTCAACGATTCGACGAACAATATTATTATATTAAAAAAACAAAATGGCGGCGTTGGTTTCGATTTTGGCCATGCGCCTACAGAACCCTGTTTAACTATACCTTCGGTATCGGCCAACTTTGTCGTGACAGTAAAAGCGGTTTTCACAGCTCAAGTGATAAGTACTTCGGACGTGCGTATAACTGAGCGAAATTTTAAATATCGCCATACTTTGTTCAAGATATACTTTAATCAGTACTTTTTGCTGTAGGCAATAAATTTTTCTCTTCTTTCTTTCGTTAATGTCACCAAACCAATAAAGCAAAAACTCACGTTCAAGATCTCAGAAGAATAATTGCTGATGACTTCCAGGACGTCATATCGCTTGTCTATAGGGAATATGACGAGTACGTGAGGCGGCAGGAACTCAGTCTCTATGGTTTGTGCTAAGTCGTTCACTTGCTGCAAATGAAATTAGAAAGTTCTGCTTTAATAAATAGCCAGGACCAGTCGTGAAAGTGTCACTAATTTGTATTTCTCTTGACAACTTATGTCGCATTGTCACTTACATTAAACAAGCTGTGCATCCGATGGTATTTCCTATTGGCAAAAATAATGAATTTCCATAAATCTTTCATCCACTATTTATGCCGTTTAGGTGGTGAATTTTGAAAAATCCTTCTGTAGTGGTCACTTTCGTTTTAATGGAAATGTTGTGCTTTCATGGTTCTAAATCCAGCGGCTTAGACTGCAACTTAAGTTGCCTGTCAGTGAAAGAATTTAATATGTACTATCGTTAAAATATTTTAAAACAAAATCCTTTGCATAGATGACTAAGACTGATTTCTGCCCCCTTTTGCATCAACCAATAACAGTGGAATAAAAAGGGACGAAAAAAGTAACGGCAATTTTGTTTTGTTGTTTTGGGCTGTTAGCCCAAAACATCTGGACATTTGGGTTTCTTTTACCTACTATAGAAACAAAAGGATCGGACATTTACAAAAACAAGGGACTCATCAAAAATCTCATGGAGCAATGCTATTGGTTGATGAGATTTCTATAGCAGACGAGCGCAGCAAGGAACAATATTCCTTAAGGTGCATAAATATGAAATTCAACGATAGTACATCGTTACATCTATACCTACATGTAATAAAATCGTAGCGAAAACAAAATTGCACATTTTTTTTAATTTTTGCTAGTTCTTTGAACGATTCTAAAGCCAAAAATATATTTATTAGAATTTTTGTCCGTTTGTCTGAATGTATGTTCTAGCATCACGCAAAAAGTGCGGAGTAGATTTTGTTTAAATTTTGCAAAGATACTCGTATTCCCTATAAGTCTGGCCAGTCTGTAGGCTATAAATTATCACGCTATTTGCTAATCTGCCTTCTGAGCCGCTGGTCCCGGGTTCGATTCCCGGACAAGTCAAACATTTGTGTGCATGAACATGTCTGTTTGACCTGTGTCTGGGTGTGTATATATGTATGTAAGTATGTATATCAGTCATCAGGTTACCGTAGTACAGGCTCTGCCTAGTTCGGGACCTGAAGACCTTGTGTGGATGTTGTCTCATATATATATTAATCATCATCATGAGCCTGTAATGTTCCCACTGCTGGGACACAGGCCTCCTCTCGGTGAGAGGGAGTGGGCCGTAATCCACCACGCGGGCCCAGTGCGGTTTAGTAGATGTCACATGTCTTTCGAATTTTTGGTTCTAGGACATGCCGGTTTCCTCTTGATGTTTTCCTTCACCGTTTTGAGAGCAGTGGTGATTAAATAATTTACACAAAGTAAAGCGCATGTCTGGGTTTGAACCTACGACCTACAACTCGTAAGTCGCCATAAGCCATAGGGAAAGTCTTTTTTCAAAACCTTAAGGAACAGTTTATGGCTGACCATTTTCTTGGCTTGAAAATAATCTTTCAAGCCAAGAAAATGGTCAGCTGCATGTGAGGTGGGGTGAATATATGAATATGTAAGTCACGTAAATGATGATAAGATGATTGTTGCGATGGCACATCAGGGCTAAATTTTCAACTATAAATAGTAGGACATAGTGGTACAAGGAACCATGCCCTCAATTTTGAAAAAATCTGTAACCTGACCACGCAAAAATAAAAGTGATCTAAAAAGTACGAAACAAGCAAATATTTCAGATAAATTTCAAGATAAGTATAGAAACTAAAATGGTCAAGCTGAAGCCGTGGTCGCATGCCATTATCATTTTACATTCCTGGCACCCACATGGTATACATCCATGCAATCATGACTTTCCTGTAATGTGACTGTTATTTTTGTATATTACAAAAAAAGCTAGTTACAAAATAAGGTGAGATAGAGCATGAACGTTTGTATGGAAGTGCGTCGTTTTTGGTTGATAGGGAATCCTATCGGGTGCTCGGCTTGTTGTGATAAAAATGTACCTTGGGGAAGAAAAAAGCGAGTCCACAGGCCTTGGCCAGCTCATTGGCTGGTGTATACAGCCCGGGCACGAACAGGCCTCCAGCAGGGATGAAGTCTTCGCCCTCCACCTCGACGTCAGAATCGAACACCTCCTCTGTTTCTTCAACCACTTCCGCCACAACTTCTTCCGGTGGAAACTCTTCTCCACCCTCGCCGGTCTTGAAATTTTTTGTTGGTTGAAATAAAATTTTGTTGTTCTATACTAAAGTGCCATACCTAAATGATGAAAAGTGTCAAGTACGTTGTGAGAAATTAGCAGGAAAGTGTGCCTCGCGGCTGCCCCAAATAGGACCAGTTCAGCAAACATGTGAGACAACTAGGGCCTGACGCTGCTATGCAACTGGACCTGCACCCTAATTGTGTAACACACTATCTATCACAATCTGAATCATTTTGAAGGATATTGCTAATCCATTGCTTCCTATGTTCGACAAATTCGTCGGTTCAACCACGGAAATAACGCAATGAATGTTGTTGAACTGTCAAAATGAAAGCTATTCCTACTGATAGTGTGTTACGCAATTGCTCCCGCTGAAGTGTGAGGTGATGGATTTAAGACTATTTTGTACTGCAACGAAAAAAAAAAAAATAGATACACAATCTATGTATGTACACTTAAATAAAATGAGAGATATTTACCTATGAAGTTGTCGTTTTACAATACTGGCCATTTGAAACGTACCTAATTTATGTATGGCTAGCTATAAATTCTAAATTCAAATGAACTTTATTTAAAAAATATGGAATTCTATTTTCAAATTCAGTCATTTGTTTATTGATAAGTGTTTTGTTTTCACGACATTTGTATATTTCTCATCATTAGGGACACGATAAAAATACGAGTAATTAGGGAATACGAGTTCCGTCGCGGTAACAATGCTGCACAAACAGCTCGCAACATTAATTACGTGTACGGAGTGAACACTACAAAAGAACGCATAACTCGTTATTGTTTTGAAGGATTCCGACATGGCAATTTTAACTAAAAATGAACCCCGTGGTCGCCCGAAAACTAGAGTCAACAACAACGACTTAAAGGCGACAGTGGAAGCTGACGATACTTAATCTACGGCTGAGTTAGCAGAAGCTTTTAACCTTAGCATCAAAACAATATTGGTCCATTTGCGTCAAATTGGCAAGGTGAAAAAAATTGATAAGTGAACGATCGCCTGTGCGACGAACGTGTTGAGGTAGGCGCCTCACAGAAACGAAGGGATTATGAACGTCATTGTCACTTGCGATAAAAACTGGATTCTTTTTGATAATCGTCAGCGGTCATCATGCTGGTTAGGCCCTGGTTCAGCGCCTAGGCAATGACTCAAATGAAAACTTACCCCTAAAAAAGTCATGGTCACTGTTTGGTGGTCTAGTGCTGGTATAATTCATCACAGCTTCTTACCAAATGGTACCAGCATTACTGCGGGTGTGTACTGTGATGAACTGAACACTGATGGAGAAGCTCGCAAATCTCCGGCCAGCCTTGGTTAATCGCTCGTCCCCGCTGCTCCTACAAGACAACGCTCGACCTCATACGGCACAACAGACGGTCTTAAAGCTACAAGAGCCGGGGTTGGAAGTTTTGTATCATCCACCGTACTCACCAGACCTTGCGCCGACAAACTTCTACTTTTTCCAAAATTTGGAAAAAAATTTGGCAGGGAAAAACTCAATACCCGAGAAGCGGTACAAAATGCCTATGAAGAGTTTGTTAGCTCCCGTACACATGACCTCTTCAAGAAGGGCATTAAAAAATTACCACTGCGCTGGCAGAGATGCATCGATAGCATGGGCGCATATTTTGATTGATAGAAATAAAAAATATTTATATAAAAATTACTAACTTTCTGTAGGTATATTAAACGGCAATTGCATAGGTGGTAAAGACCTAATATTATGTGTACATAAACTGTTAAATAAGTTAATAAAACACTATGAATTTAGTGTTTAAACCATACTAATAGGTACGCACCTCTCCCGGTGTGGGCGTGAGCGTAGGTGTGGGCGTGGGCGTGGGCACTTCCGAGACCTCGGTCCCCTCTTCTGTCACGTCTCCTTCTTCACCTACCTTCTGTTCTTCTTCTACTGATTCCGGTTTTGGTGCCGAGACTGGTACTGGATCTGCTGGTAACTAGAACATTTTAAATATTACTTAACTTATTTTTTTACACTAAAAACGGACACCGAACAAACGGAAACGATAGATGGACTGTGTAACAGATGATATGGCTAGTGACGGAGTACCGAGATGATGATTAACAGTGACGTCATCATCAAAATCTACCAAGTATTTTCCCAACTATGTTAGCTATGTTGTGGTCGGCTTCCAGTGTAACCAGATGCAGCTGTTTATATGAAGCGACTGCCTATTGCCTATCTGAGCTCTACAACCCAGTTACTGGGTAATACGATACTCCTTGATAAGACTGGTTGTCAGACTGTTGATCCTCTGACGACCCGTAACGACAGTCAATAATAGAATAGAATACTCTGTATTATGTACACCAAATTTTTTTAGCTATAAATGTAGAAAAGGGTGACACAATGGGCGGTCTTACCGCTAAAAGCGATATTTTACAGACAACCGTCAAGATCCACGAATGATAGCCGGGACCAATGGCTTAACATACTTTCCGAGGCACGGAGGGGTATGTAAAGATCACTCATCCACGGACCAAACGCGGTGAGCGTAACCTAACCTGATCGATTGAACCGCGCGGCTGTTATACGTATAGAAGAAAAAAGCATGTTGCGCCGAACACAAATAAATTTGGATAAGGGCAGCAGAATGACGATGTGACTTTTTTACATTACAAGGCCAAGGCAGGCACTAGAAAAGTCGAAAGTACCGAAGAGTGACTGAAGAGTGTACGTCTTCACTAAAATGACCAAGCACGCGTTTTTTAGACGAAGGAAGGAAATTGATGGCTGTCCCTAGAACTCGAATCTAAAGTGCGTGTAAAACCACTAGCCCAAATATATGGTACAGTAGGCCACTCGACAGTTGTAACCAAACCAGAATAAATTAAGCTGGTAAGGTTCGACCGAAACTAGTTATTTATGGAAGCCGAGACCGAGACGCAGATACTGCACTAAGAGCAGTGGTGGCCCAGGGGTAATGGTCGTGACTTACGAGTAGTAGGTCGTAGGTTCAAACTCAGTCAGGCGCATCACCACGGCTCTTAAGTGGTGAAACAAAACATCGTAAGGAAACTGGAATGTCCTAGAACCGAACATTCGAAGACATGACATCCACCAACCCGCACTGGGCCCGCGTGGTGGATTGTGGCGCACTCCCTCTCACCGAGATGAGGCCTGTGTCTCAGCTGTAGGAACATTAGATTATGTATTATGTTATGTGAGAGCGTGACCAAGAATTGATAAAATACCAAAAACATCAAGGAATTACCACTGAAAGACATACATTTAGAAAGAAAATATAATAATCGTTAGCTTAATACTCAACATCAAGCAATGTAAAACTGTAGGCCAAGAATAATAATTATTCAGCGTTCTGTCCTTTCAAATTGTGTCTCCTTTCATCATAAGTGCAATCGCCTAGCCGTACTAAACAGCTGCGCACTTGCGACACTTGCTGGTGGTGCCGACGAGAATTTGTTAGCTGCTTGTCTTAACACCTTGTGTTGTTAATCGGCACATATTTCCTTTTAGCCAATCACAGTTGACCCGCGCTCACCAGCCGACCAAGCGAGAGCGTGCGTCAACTTTAAAATACAATAGGTACTAGTACCCGAGTACCGCGTAGTCTCGGATTCGGCCGAGAGATTCTCCTAAAATATTCGCCGAGAACGGGACCGAGCGAGACCGAGACGTGAATTTTAGCTGAGAACGGCTGAGACCGACATCTCGGTCGGAACTTATAAGCTGGCCTTGCATTCTAATGAAACTCCGTACTACGTGTTACCACTGACGCGGACGTGGGGTCCACTGTAACTACGCTAGGACCAGAAATGGAATGAAATAAAGCTTACAGTATTTTTATCTCACGAAGCGAAGAGCGCTTTACTTGTGTTAACCAAGTCTACAAATACGCTGTGATTGTGTGCGTGACGACGAGTAGTGTTAGCGGATAACACACACACACACACACACTTCCGGCCTCGCCAATGTCTCCGACGGTACCGAGAGCTCCTGCATGCAATGTGTGTGTAACATTCACAGCGTGTTTGTACACTTGGTAACTACAAGTAAAGCACGCGTCGCTTCGTGAGATAATAATACTATACCCGATACTTGTTTTTGTCCAAATACGTGTAGCGCTGTATTGCTTTATCTTATTTCTCAATATCAAGACGACAATAACGGCGGCTAAAAGCTTTGTCGCCTTTAAAAGTAACCAGAGGCCGCATATTATGACGTATTTAGAAACCAACCGTGATTGTTTCTTTGTGAAAAAGGGATGATGCTATTCATCCCATATAGCTCCATCTCACTCTCACACTGAAAGGAGGAATGAGGAAAATGTCATGAGGAAAGTTTCGAGTATGAATGTGGTTAGTTATAAGAGTAGGGGAAGACCAAAGAAACTACGGATGGACTGTTTGTGAAAGATGGTAGAAAGGGTGACTTCCTAAATGACGACACTAAATAAATTAGCATAAGAGCAGGACAATGATGATGTTGATAAATACGGCCCCTGTTGTTGGCTGGGACAAAGAGGTTTATAAAGAAGAATTTATTACACCAGCAGCTATCCTGGCCATCCTCTCTTCTTCCTGTCGAATCTTCTCGAGCCTCGCGTCTTCCTCTGCAGCCTCCCGAGCTAATCGTTCTTGCTCAGATGCTAAACGCTCTGCCTCTTCTTTTTCCTCTTGCTGTGTGAGAAACAGACTTTAGTGTAGGTATGTCAAGAATCATGAATCGTCTCGAAATCTAACTTTTTTATTTAAGATGTACTTGTTTAGTGTACCTACTGTAAAATGACGTAATGTTCATGACGGTTGGGGTTTGTCTCAACAGTGAAAAAAATGGGTTTCCTAAGAGAACGGTTTATGGAAGGTAATAATCTAAAAACTATCCACGTTTTTGGTAACTCAAGACATCTTCAAATTCAACAATGGTTCGTAACCTTCTTTTTGGTCGCCACCAGTCGGCTATAACCGACTAATAAAGAAGTGTCCTGAACGCCAATGATGACAATACGATAGCCATCATAACATCGTAAGTAAAGTTAACTTGGTGGCAGGGCGGGCAGGGCACACGCAGGGAACACGGCGAGGCACTGCGTTTATTTGCCGTGGCGGTTAGGGGTGATGCAGCCCGCGAAATTAAAAATATATATATTTCGCGGGCTTCCCTTGAAATCATCAAATAACTTCTCCCGCTCTGGGCGGAGCGGGAGGGCGTATCAGAATTTTACTGACTAAAACCTACCCGTGTTCCTTCAGTTGCCTGTGCCAGGGGCCACGTTATCCCTCTCGGACTTTCCCGCAACCCTGGCAGGCATCGGCCCTAGCGGACCAAGGCATTGGCGCTGTCATCTCTTTGAGGCTTAACTCCTTGCCTGAGGCAATAATTGACATGATGTCCATTCAGATTATTACCTACAGCTACCTATAATGAAAATCATTTCATTTGAATGAAATTTTTTCAAAATTTCAAATGAAAATTCGAATCATATTTTGTTCAACATACAACCTGACACTGATCTGCAAATTACAAAAAACTTGAGAAAACTTGAGTTTCACGGGCTACCTGGCGCTTGCCCTTAATATGTTTTCCTCACCAATTTCTGCAGTTTAGCATTGTACCGGTCCCTGCGTATTTCCCTCGCACTCTTGCTGATGCTGGCGTAACGCTCATAGGCGGGTATTGGAGGCAACTGCTTCTCAGGAGGCACATCCTCCTTGGGTATCGGGATCTCTTCATATAAGCTGTAGCGCATCAGTTCTGTTTGGAAGGAGATGGAGGAAGTCAGGATTTGTAGAATGCCAGGAAATCTATGTGAATAAGGTAGTTGGGGTAGTAACCAAAATTGCCTATCTTCAATTTGATTTTTATGAAATTGATAAGACAAGTATAAAATAAAAACAATATGAGTAACTAACAACCTGAATTATTATTCATGTGAAACAAAAACACAAAATAATAGGTCATTACCTATGAAGTTGCCGTTTTACAATACTGACCATTTGAAACATAATTTCTGTATGGCTGGCAATAAATTTAAAATTCAAGACACACAGGGTCACAATTTAATTAAATTTTACAATATTGAAATAAATAAGTTATCACGTTATCAGACTTAAATTAACATTAATAATACGAGTATGTACGGTACATAAATGTATAGTATATAAAAAATAAAGAAAACAATCATAGGGCATCAAAAAATTCGTCCGCATCGCTGTCAACAGGAAAAGTGCCCAAAAGGCTGGCACCATTGCTACGTTGTATGGCGATGCTGATTCTTTGGCCAAAAAATAGGCCAGCCCTCTGGTCACGTGAAGAGTCGACCAACCGCTTGGCGATGTCTCGAAAAACCAAGCGGGCACTCGGACCCCATGGCCCTAGTGTTTGTACCCCAAACGGCTCGAACATAATAATATAACTCCCAATAAGATTGGAGTATTTTCGCCGTTTGAGGATTTCCGCGCCTGCAGCAGCCGCCCCAGCACAGCCCGCCGTACTAGGAAGATGGGATGGCGCAAGGGTGTCATGTGCGCAAGTGTGTAAAACAGCTGGCACCCCGACGGTGACAAGAGCACGGCGGATGATGTCATTAATGCTGGCGTGCCGTGTTGTCCGGCCTGCGCTCTTACTGCAAGATAGGCCATGGTGTCCGAGGCAGTCGACAGCTACACCGCACTGGCAGCGATATGGAGCCCCGCAAGGAGCGCCTAGACGCAGACAGTTAGTGAGCCGGAAAGTGGTGTCACCCGACACAGGCACTATGCTGGGTGACGGTAGCGCCTGAAGCCAGAGGCCCGACTCCCATTCCCCCATATTCAAGTAAATTTTATTAAAAAAATATGGAATTCTATTTTCAAATTCAGTCATTTGTTTATTGATTAGTGTTTTGTTACACGATAAAAATACGAGTAATTAGGGAATACGAGTTCCAACGCGATAGCAATGCCGTACAAACGGCTCATAACTTAAATTAAGTGTACGGAGTGAACACTTTAAACGAACGCACGATTCGTTATTGACTTTGAACGCTTCCGACATGGACATTTTAATCTAAAAAATGAACCAGAGATGCATTCGATAGCATGGGTGCATATTTAAATTGATAGAAATAAAAAGTAGGTATTTATATAAAAATTACTAACTTTCAATATAATAAACGGCAATTTCATGGGTAGACCTAATATTAAAATTTTCTCGATAAAAAAGGATCACAAAGATACCTCTAATTTCCACATATTTTCGATTTGTACTTAATTACTTAGCTATTATGGGTAATAGGTTAAAAATTTTATGATTATTTGTATTGATACAGATCGAAAAAAATTGTGGAAGCATTTTTAAATACCTTTAATTTTTGGTTTAAAAAAACTTACAACTGTTTAAAAAATTAAGATATAAGTAATAAAATTCTGGTTACTCACTTACAAAGTCCCGGATATCCGTGTCATACATCTTGAACAGTACGATCAGCGTTTCGCCGTTGAACAGCGCGTGAAGACAAGCTTCATTAGGATCCACGTCGCTCATGTAGAGAGCCTCCCGCGCACCGTGCTCGTCCATTTGCATGGTTTCTTTAGCAGATACGCTTATATCTGGAAGTAGTCAATATTAGCGATGAGAGGAACTAAGACACATAACATCACGCCTTTTTGTCTCAGACAGAGGTGGGCTTATTACCATTAACTGGCCACGAATCGTGATGCCGAGCAAAATAATTCCACATCGTCGGCATGCAGTGAATACGTTGTGAATCTATTTTATAGAAAACTTGGTTACGTATATTTAGAACAAACGTGCTCTAAGATGCTTCTAATGCCTTCTATTGATGAGAGAGAACGTAAATTACGGCCCTTTTTCAGACAGTTTTTATCTTCCCCTATAAAATAACGTTCATTGCAATCAAGAGGTTTTCCATGCACGTCGACGATATAGATGAACCCAGTAATACTTTGACTTAGGGACAGTACCCAAGACCTCACGCTCACCAGTTGCGCTTGCGACCTTCAGACAAACGAAGCAGTTAAACCTTCGATCAACAATAGCACTTGATTATGGATTAGGAACAAAAACACGTCGCTCAAGTGGACGCGATTTCATATAATATTATTATAAACAACACTCAAACATAAAGTTCATTATCGTTTGCAATTTATATTTACTACGTCCATTGAAATTAAACGTATTTATAAGTACAGAATTATAAGATATTTACAGAATTATAATAATTTAAATCATCAATTCAACTCTCGAAGTCCAAATTACCCTATTGAATGTCTATTTCATGAAATCGTGACACTTGAGGCCAATTATTCTAACTTAGAGAGTTGAGATTGATGATTCTAATGATTGTAATTATGTAAACAGATATTTGTTACGGTCCTGAATCATATTTTCATCAACCTAATCTTCGATCAACAATACCGACTACATATCGGTAAATAACAGCGCACTTCGAGACTTGAGCTCTTATTTTGTTTAGTTGGCTTGAAACACAGCCAAAGTGAACACGCCTTTATTACTAGGTGCTATGGTTGTAATTAGGTTGAACTTATAACTGTTTTAAACTTTTTTCACGCGGACAGCATTTAACTTTGATTTTGTACGTGGTATCTAGTTGGTGTTATTGATAGAAGAACTTCTAATACAAGAATACCTTCAAAATGCAAAAAAACTTAAGTAAATTTCAATGTTGTGACCTATCCCCCAGCGCATCCCAGTTGGTATGTCAAACTATATTTTATGTTACATTGCTGCTGTAAGCTGAGAAGTTATTGTGTATTAATATTCCTCCAGACCGTATTTCCGCCATGCCAGCCAATCTCAGCGGAGAGTAACTACCTACGTGGGACACATTATAGTGCACAAGTGTGTGTTCAGACACGGGTGCACTCACTCTGCCCTCAATCTCATATTCCGATAGGACGGCACTCGGACACGACCGGAGAGTGATCAGGCGCAGGACCAACGGCTTATCGTGCTTTCCGAGGCACGGGGGTATCACACTGCTCATTAGGCATGTGCAAAAAATATCGATATATCAAAATATCGATATTTTTTCATACAATTATCGATATATATCGTCGATATATCGATATTTATTTTAGAGTATCGAATTCGTATCAATTTCGATATATTTTTTTACGCATATGACCCTGAAGTTAACAGGCAATTAACAATTTTCTTGTGAATAATCATGCAAAAACTGATGATATATCGACATTTTTCAGTCGATAATTATCGATACCTACTGTTTAAAAATATCCATACGATAAATATCGACATATTTTTTCACATGCCGCCCATCCCTACCCTACTGCTCATTTCCAAACTCCGGGCGCTGTTACTGAGAAATTCCTTAAGAAAAAACCCAATAACACTTTGCCCGACCAGCACCCTAATTGCATACACACACTATCAATCACAATCTGAACCATTTTGAAGGATATTGCTAATCCATTACTTCATATGTTTGAAACATTTGTCTGCTCAACAACGTAAATAACGCAATGAATGTTGTTGAACTGTCAACATGAAAGCCATTCCTACTGTTAGTGTGTTACGCAATTATTCTGCTGGGAATCGAACCCAGGACCTCACGGTCAGCGTTCGCGCTTGCGACCACGATACTAAGAGGGCAGTTATTGTGTTTGTATGGTAAAATGACTCACTGATATTGTCCCACTTCTCATACAAGTCGTAGGGCGCCTTGTGTTTGTATGGTAAAATGACTCACCGATATTGTCCCACTTCTCATACAAGTCGTAGTGCGCCTTGTGTTTGTATGGTAAAATGACTCACCGATATTGTCCCACTTCTCATACAAGTCGTAGTGCGCCTTGTGTATGTATGGTAAAATGACTCACCGATATTGTCCCACTTCTCGTACAAGTCGTAGTGCGCCTTGTGTTTGTATGGTAAAATGACTCACCGGTATTATCCCACTTCTCATACAAGTCGTAGTGCGCCTTGTGTTTGTATGGTAAAATGACTCACCGATATTGTCCCACTTCTCGTACAAGTCGTAGTGCGCCTTGTGTTTGTATGGTAAAATGACTCACCGATATTGTCCCACTTCTCGTACAAGTCGTAGTGCGCCTTGTGTTTGTATGGTAAAATGACTCACCGATATTGTCCCACTTCTCTTACAAGTCGTAATGCGCCTTGTGTTTGTATGGTAAAATGACTCACCTATATTGTCCCACTTCTCGTACAAGTCGTAGTGCGCCTTGTGTTTGTATGGTAAAATGACTCACCGATATTGTCCCACTTCTCGTACAAGTCGTAGTGCGCCTTGTGTTTGTATGGTAAAATGACTCACCGATATTGTCCCACTTCTCGTACAAGTCGTAGTGCGCCTTGTGTTTGTATGGTAAAATGACTCACCGATATTGTCCTTGTCCCACTTCTCATACAAGTCGTAGTGCGCCTTGTGTTTGTATGGTAAAATGACTCACCGATATTGTCCCACTGCTCGTACAAGTCGTAGTGCGCCTTGTGTTTGTATGGTAAAATGACTCACCGATATTGTCCCACTTCTCGTACAAGTCGTAGTGCGCCTTGTGTTTGTATGGTAAAATGACTCACCGATATTGTCCCACTTCTCGTACAAGTCGTAGTGCGCCTTGTGTTTGTATGGTAAAATGACTCACCGATATTGTCCCACTTCTCTTACAAGTCGTAGTGCGCCTTGTGTTTGTATGGTAAAATGACTCACCGATATTGTCCCACTTCTCATACAAGTCGTAGGGCGCCTTGTGTTTGTATGGTAAAATGACTCACCGATATTGTCCCACTTCTCATACAAGTCGTAGTGCGCCTTGTGTTTGTATGGTAAAATGACTCACCGATATTGTCCCACTTCTCATACAAGTCGTAGTGCGCCTTGTGTATGTATGGTAAAATGACTCACCGATATTGTCCCACTTCTCGTACAAGTCGTAGTGCGCCTTGTGTTTGTATGGTAAAATGACTCACCGGTATTATCCCACTTCTCATACAAGTCGTAGTGCGCCTTGTGTTTGTATGGTAAAATGACTCACCGATATTGTCCCACTTCTCGTACAAGTCGTAGTGCGCCTTGTGTTTGTATGGTAAAATGACTCACCGATATTGTCCCACTTCTCGTACAAGTCGTAGTGCGCCTTGTGTTTGTATGGTAAAATGACTCACCGATATTGTCCCACTTCTCTTACAAGTCGTAGTACGCCTTGTGTTTGTATGGTAAAATGACTCACCGATATTGTCCCACTTCTCGTACAAGTCGTAGTGCGCCTTGTGTTTGTATGGTAAAATGACTCACCGATATTGTCCTTGTCCCACTTCTCATACAAGTCGTAGTGCGCCTTGTGTTTGTATGGTAAAATGACTCACCGATATTGTCCCACTGCTCGTACAAGTCGTAGTGCGCCTTGTGTTTGTATCGTAAAATACTCACCGATATTGTCCCACTTCTCGTACAAGTCGTAGTGCGCCTTGTGTTTGTATGGTAAAATGACTCACCGATATTGTCCCACTTCTCGTACAAGTCGTAGTGCGCCTTGTGTTTGTACGGTAAAATCACTTACTGATATTGTCCCACTTCTCGTACAAGTCGTAATGCGCCTTGTGTTTGTATGGTAAAATGACTCACCGATATTGTCCCACTTCTCATACAAGTCGTAGTGCGCCTTGTGTTTGTACGGTAAAATCACTTACTGATATTGTCCCACTTCTCGTACAAGTCGTAGTGCGCCTTGTGGCAGTGCGGCCAGAACATAATGAAGTTGAGGTGCTTCGTCTTCATCGACAGGCGCTCGTTCACTCTTTTCTTGCGGGCGGCGAGCGTCAGCACTCGCAGCCTCTCTGCTGCTTCTTTGTATTCTTCCTCTTGCTTTAAGTTTTCTTCCAGTTTTTCCTTCAAAAACGTTAGGAAACTCTTAGTGTTGCCTTTTAAAATGCCGTTGTTCAAGGGAGCCATGAATATACCAATAGTGGGGTGCCTAAACCACTCTGTGTGTGTGTGGATAAGTGTAGCAACACATCTGCCGATATTACGCGACGGAAAGTTCGCCGCGTTTACGACCTGCTATTATTGTTTTTAAAATTAGGTACCTACCTTTGAGTTTATCTGCTCGTTCACACGTACCACAACCCCTATTATGTATTAGGGGGCGGGTCTTAAACATGACCGGCGAACTGTGGGTGCACTTACTACCGGCTGTCGCTGAAAACCAGCGCTGGGGCTCTGTCTTGCACAGGGTCGCAGCATAATGCTGAGCGATAGCCGTTTTGCGTGGATGTGACGCATGTTTCCCCCAACCTTTTCATATTTTTTGTGTTTATGTTATTTTTTGCGTCATGTTTACCGCAAATAAACGCATTTTCTTTCTTTCTGGTATATCTCTGCTTAACTCGTCGAGGTTTACAGGCGTGATGTTATGTGTGTGTACTAGAATCACAAATCCTACCGCTTCTTCAGGCAGCATCTCATCAATCTCAAACAGTGTGCGATCAACCGGGATGCCCTCGAGTTCTTGCGCGGATTTCTTTAGCTCCTCTTCCATGATCCGACACAAATCTATCCCGTTCGGGCCGAACACCGCACGAATCAGTTTCCCTCTCTGCCGTAAAATGGATGGTTGACATTATTCAATAGTAATCTAGGGGTATATTTTCCAAATGCAGGTCTATCATGATAAAGTCTGTTTGTAAAAATGTTGTAAAATAAGTGATTAGTAAATAGGGTGTTGTAACACAAATCAGCTGTCCGTTGTAATACTATAATGCAACGGGATTCTGTATGTGATCGGGACTACGAGTATTAAATGTAACGCTCGCGCTGATCCATTGGCTGTCGGTTTATAACGCGAACACAATGCTCTCGCACATGATTCGCGTTGCGTTTGTATGCCGTCCACACTATTCGCATTACCTTACATTAAATACGTCTGGACATGGCTTTATATGTATTTCATGTTACGTTTCACTAATCTGTACTACAAGGAAAGGAAGCTACTACAGCATTTATAAACGAAAAAAATAATACCACAATGAATAAGAATGTAGGTTCACTGTGGTGCTTGAATCTTTGTAACGCGTCTATATTGTCGGCGGGACACTGAAACAACAACACAAATAAATGGTTTTACTCAAACGTCCTAAGACCCAAGGAGCATAGTACGAATATAGAACAGTACGGAAACTAAGCATATTTGATAAAATAAATACCTACGCTCCATTGAAGCAATAGGGTTGTAACTTTAATGATTTTGATTTTGTTTTTTTTTAATACAAAATTTTTGCTATGTAGTGATCAATCAATCGTATTCAAATAACTAGCTTACAAATACAATGGTATTTAAATTGTATTTGTAAGCTAGTTATTTGAATTTAACTGACGCCATGAGATTAGGTAATCTCAGCAAAAGACGATAGTTTAAAACACGGAAAACAGTTAAAATGCTTACACACAACAACTTATTATAGAATATAGCGATCACTAATTTACGGCGTAACCTTTTACAAGTTTTGGCGCGAGCGTACGCGAGCCGCGGTTGGACGAAAACGTTTCGTGTGCTCGTCGGATCGAGCGCGCGGTATTCGCCGCAGTGCAGGTGGCGCGCGGGCAGGTCTCGTGAGCGGCTTTTGGCGACAGATAACTATTGCAGCCGTCATATTGGATTCACGTTTTGACAGCAGAATCGGCTTCAACACCCTCGAAAACTATGAAAACGACACCCATGATGAAAATATTGATAATTTATTACAGCCGCCATCTTGTATTTACATTTTGACAGCACTATCGGCTTTAAATATCCTCAAAACCGCCACCCATTCTGTATTTTCAAATAAGTTCACGAATTCATTATGTTCGGTCACACGGACTTATAATTCGATAACGATTATACATTATGTACCACAATAACAATAAATCATGCTTACCTTCCAAAATCAGCAGGAAGGTTAAATACGTTAGCCCCGGCTTTGATGAAGCAGAGTTCAAACAGCCGTAAACCACGCAATACGCTCGTGGCATTTTTAAAAAGATTGCGGAGATTAATTTTTGATTGACCACTCGTCTTGACGCGGCACTCACTACTACGACCCTATCTAAAAAAAGTACTCTGCGCTACTGACCGCACCGCGACAACCGCTTTGGGACATCGTAGATACACATGTTTGTGTGAGTGTGCCGTTTCGAGCGTTTGTAGGTAGTTTCCGTACTGTTCATATATTTATACTGTGCAAGAAGTGTCCATGAGGATGTTGTAAGTGTTTGGAATAGATGCATACAGGGTGTAAAAATACCCATCACAGTATCTACGCATGCTGTTCATCAAACTAAATAGCATTGTGCAAAAAATATTGCTGGGAAATGACTTTTATTTTCGGTGTGAAAAATCGCTGTTTAGGTACGGCAGCGCGCAATGTTACGCATTCAAAACATTGTGCTTACGGGTGCATGCAACGGTACAGGAGTTGTGAGGGTATTTAAAGTTTAAACATAACATTTAAAATGTTTATTAGTGAAAAAAAGTAGGAACTATGACCTTCAACATATCCGTAACATGTTAATAATATTATACTTTTGGAGCATAGAATATAAAAAAAACAAAAGCCAAAATACTAAAATTAAAATCATCTTAAAATAAAATAAAACCAAATTAGAATGAGGAGTGTTGGTGTGGTTATACATGGACAGGGGTGACAGGGACGTTTCCTCCCGCCTTATCCGGAACAGGAACCTCCCGAAACAACCGTGTCCGGTGAGGACCTGCGTCAGGCGAAAGGTGAGGACGCCGTGGCGCCTCTCTAGCCACTCCTCAAAGAGGGGACTTATTGCCGCAATTGTGGCGTGCCCAGCGCTGGGTTGCGACAATCGCACTCTCCATGCCGCCCTGAGATCCCGCCGGAGCTCTGTCCGCTGTACCGTGATTTCTCGCGGCAGCGGAGCTACGCCCCGGCGTTTCGCCTCCTCGTGCCACTCCCAAACGTGCGCGAGGACTTTTGCCTCCAGATCCCATGGCGGTAATCCGGCAAGGAGGCTCGCCGCCTCACCGGAGACCGTACGGTATCCCCGGACCAGCCGGGTGGCCATGACCCTTTGGGGCGCGTTCAACCAGCGGGCTGGCCGCCGCCTCAAGGAACGCGCCCACACCGGTGCCCCGTAAAGGGCCATGGACCGCACGACCCCCGCGTAGAGCCTCCGGCAGGAGGCGTTTGGCCCCCCTAGATTGGGCAGGAGCCGCTTTAAGGAAGCTCCGGCCCTTTCCAGTCTGGGAGCCAAACGTCGGAAATGTCCCGGGTGTCATCATTGTGTGGATCGCCCGGAGGACACGGTGGAGCATACGGTGGAGGTCTGCCCGGCTTGGGCGGAGCACCGCCGTGTCCTCGTGGAGGCGATTGGCGGTGGCGATCTCTCGCGTCCGGCCTTGGTCCAGGCCATGGTACGGAGCGAGAGGGCGTGAGGGAGAGGCAAAATTTGCGCCCTCACGCCCCTAGCCGCCGCAGGAGACGCCCTGGGCGTCGGGAATCGCAGGCCGATTCCCGGCCACCGTAGGCGCGGGCTTGCGAATGGCGAGCAATAGGCAGCTCGCCGTTCGATAAGGACCAGGCCCGGGTCGACGGCGCGTTGTGTTCCACGCGCGCCTCAAAGAGATGTCAGCACCAATGACGGGGTTTGCTAGGACCGATGCCTGCTGGGGTTGCGGAAAAGTCCAAGAGGGTTACCGTGGCCCCTGGCAGAGGCAACTGAAGGAACACGGGTGGGTTTTAGTCAGTAAGAGTCTGACACGCCCTCCTGCTCTGCCCAGAGCGGGAGAAGTTATTTGATGACTTCCCACCCACAAAAAAAATAAAAAAATAAAAAGGGGTGACAGGGACATCTACGCACTACCATGTTACCATGGATTCAGTTCATGATTCTGAAGCCCCCTGCGCTGAAATGTTTCGTCGGTTATTCTATAAAAAATATTGCTGTTTTTCATACATTTTGACCACGTAGGTATTGCACTTTTATATGAAACAGGAGATACTTTTTCTGATAACCGACAAAAAATCTCTACGCTAGGAGAATCATGTGTTGAATTTATGGTTTCAGTTTGCGCGTGCATGCCTCTGCCACCCTGTATAGATTGTTAAATATCGATCATGTATGTGTAGAATCACCAGCCGGTTTCTGACAGGCTAATAAACACAAAAATTTGCCAATAGATTTTCATATTCATGTTACAGTGAGCTTAAAACTTTAAGGAGGTCCTGAAGTGAGCTACTCGCTGCGCAGCACTCCATCCCTCACCCCCGCGGTCACATGAATTTGTTACTGCGCAGCTACTTGCCTCGCGTTCAGACTCGCCATTAAAGTTTTCGTCATTCCGTAACTGCTGTGATTAATAATAATAACACCGGCGCGCCGTATCTCTACGTTGACGTCGTGGTGGGGCTTGCGCACTCCGAACTCTAGGGCTGTGTCGGTAGAATTTACTTTGCCGGAACAGGTCTAGGGTGCGGAGCCAGACCAAGAGAGATACAGAAACCTGCAGGGCAGCATGTGGCGAGCTGTTGGGCAGCAGCGACCCCACGGACCCTGTCTCCCAGGAGAAGTCTTGTTCCTCATCTCTGGCTTGATTTTATTGACCGGCTGCAGTGAACACTGACGAGGATCAAAGCTCCCACCTCTTTCATGCCTTTATTGGTTGGCTTGAGTGGGGATTCGCAAGAGCGAACGTGCTCAGAGGAAGGAAGTATTCCAGTAAGTGCTGGTAGGGATCTTGACCATCTTCCGGGCACTGGGATTGTCCTGATAGTCGTGGAATACCTCTCCACTCCTCAAGCACCTTAGGATATGTTGCCCCCTTGTCGCTACGTCACCAAGTGCTAGCGACAGTTTCCTGGGGCCCATTATGTGTGTGCAAGTGTGCAAGTCACCCCCTGCCATTTTTTCCGTGTACAGTAAAACATTGATCAGGCAGAGGCTATAGTCTTTCCATAGTTCTAGGTAACCAATACACTGTAGCCACCCAAACCCATAGCTCAATATGTTTTGTTCCCATGTTCTGCAATAGTCCTGCACCAACCGGTGGCTGTCCTTGGGTGCACTTGCATAGTGCATACAGGGATAATCGTCGGTTGGTGCCTCAACGCTTAAAATTGTCTAAGGGGCCTCTGCGAGTTGGCTTTGTCCCCTCGTAGGCCTTCCAAAGGTCCGGGACCCTAGGGTCCCGAGATATGTCAAAGACATTTATATAAATAATAATAATAAATCTTTATTTCAAGTTAGTGTCCAGAGTGAAAAACCCTGACTTCTAAACTAGGTTTCAGTACCTGTACCTTAGAAGCCAGTGACCCTTCAAAGTGATGTGCAAATAGAAAATAGGACACACATTTTATATAATAATCCATTAGGGCAAGTCCAAGAGAAATTTTATTAATAACAGCTAATTAAATTACTTGGCAAGCAACAATTACTTACTTTGACCATAGAGATGTTATCTTGACCGATCTCCATCTTACCCTTTCTAATAGCGTTGGCAGTTGCTAGACAAGGACCACAGAATTCGGAGTACACCTCCATACCTACAGAAAATCACAAGAGTTCTTAAAAAAAAGTGTGCTGCCACGACTCGTAAGTCGCGGCCGTTACCACTGACGCGCAGCTCGCATGTGGCGATGTAGATACCGCTACACCCCGAATCTCTTTCACAATGAAATACTTTCTAACACTATGCTATGTTTACCTACGATGATAACTAATGGTGTCTCTTTCTTACCATGCAATGCGGATGCGAAGGTAATGCTGGCAGCACACGGTGCGCAATTTTACGAATGCACATCACACGCCTATTTTAAAACCGCATTCCCATCTGACTGCTAACATCTTACACAAGGCGTTTGTGATATAACCTGATTTAAATGTTGTTCCGATTCATTCATCATCATCAGCCTGTAATGTTCCCACTGCTGGGACACAGGCCTCCTCTCGATAAGAGGGAGTGGGCTACGGCCCACTCCCTCTTACCGAGAGGAGGCCTGTGTCCATCCACCACGCGAGCCCAGTGCGGGTTGGTAGATGTCATGTCTTCGAATTTTTGGTTCTAGGACATGTCGGTTTCCCCTCGATGTTTTCCTGCACCGTTTTGAGAGCAGTGGTGATGAAATAATTTACACAAAGTAAAGCGCCTGTCTGGGTTCGAACCTACGACCTACAACTCGTAAGTCGCGGCCGTTACCACTGGGTCATGACTGCTCTCACCACTTAACATATATAGAAAACCCAACGAATGCAGGGGTAGGCCTAGAACTATTATTACTAGCGTAGTATTTTATCTCAATGGGGGTAGGTACTAATTTACTCACAAATCAGGTTATCCGCATGAGTTTCCAGGTAGTGTTTTACTCACAAATCAGGTTATCCGCATGAGTTTCCAGGTAGTGTTCAAAGTCCTCGTTCGTCTCTATAGTCTCTTGAATTGCAATTGCTGGTTTACGCGCCATTTTTTAGTTCTTCAATGCGTTAAAAAAATATTTTATGAACCACTTCTAAGAACTGAAAATTCTTGGAAACTTTCTGACATAACTTTTTGAAGTTGTCATACTCCAGATTTTTCTTCTTTTTTAAATAAAACTTGTTTAAGTACTTGCCTTGCGTGTCCAAGCTGAAAGTCATAAAATTAGGTCGGTTCACCATTTCAAAGATTCAACTGAACTGAACAATAACAGGTTTAATATGACCCATCACCAAGCCGAATCTCCACTCTCACGTAAAACTGAGTAAAAAGAATGGAAATCAGCATATGAACCAGACCCGGAACAACTACTTGTCATACAAATATTTGTTCCGTACGGGAATCGAACCCGCGACACGCAGCGCAGCAGTCAATAGTCTAAGCGAATGTGACGTAAAAGTCTATGACAACAATAAATATCACTGTGTTTTATAGGAATGTTTGCGATTCAGTCCGTTGTCAATGTCATAGACTATGACGTCACACCAAGTGCAGGGTATTTAAGGTGCCCGTGTCGGTTGACAATTTTTAACGTTTTTTTTTAAGTACTTTCAATTGCTGTTTTGGCGTTGAAAACTTAATTACTGGCGATTTAAACTATCGAATAAGAAATTTTACTTACATTATTATTATTTACATTATTATTTTAATTACATGCATGCATGTTGGGAGACGAAAGACGTAGTAATGAGAAGTTTACATTCTTTATAATTCTTAAACAAATTTCAATAAAAACATTCATATATTAGGGAGGTATTCTCAATAAATGTCTGATTTTATTGAAATCTAACTGTATTGCAGTTAAATTTCAGTGGATTTCAACTTGGATCTATGTCTGTAATGTTGTCCAAATAGATAAATGTATAATTTACCGATCGGCCTGTGCCGAATCATGCCGACCTGAACATGTGTGGCACCCCTAATGTTTAACACAGTGGGAAGACGGTAAAGCCTTCTCAATCTGGACTGAGATGCAGTAATGAAGTTAATAAAACGTAAGTATAATAAAATAGACATTTATAATTTTTAATAACTTAACAATTACTTAAATAACATGACAACATAATTATCATCAACATTGTATAAATAATATCAACAACATAAAGGTCCAAATATAAGGGGTGACCAAGAAACGACTAGTCTTAATTATTGTAGGTATATTATTAACATAATTTATGAGTATTAAAAAAATTACAACTTTTTCGTTGCTTCATCTGCGTATGAAATATAAATCATCTCCATTGTTGATCAACTAATGGATAATTGTTTTAGAGTGTAGATAGTGTTTTAAAATGCAGTTATCACCAAAAATCTAAGTATTTAGGGAAAAAAAATTAAACCGCCTTTGAACATATCACAAAAGTTTAACACAATTTCGCCTTCACCGATATGAAAATAGAGCTTGTAATTAGGTTTGACTGATAAATTCTAAGTTGACTGAATGGATCAAATTTTTGATCGATAAGGCATCAGCCTCCACTGTGACTGAATCATTTCCTTATTGTTCTCAATCATCGCCAGTTTTGTTACGTCTGAAAACAAAAGTGATATTTTTTTAAAGCCTTTTTCCGCAAAATACATGCATTGACGCGAAGTTGCGGACACCAGCCCGAATTACCTATTAGGTACCTACTTAATAAAACCATTTGGCGTATTAAGCAAATATTGGCGTGACTTGGGTAATTCAAAATGAGCCCTATTCATTCATTGACAATTATATTAAATTTTTTTAAACTACCTAAAAGAAAAAGCGCGAATATTTATACACAAAGACGCCAAGTGAAGTGCTATAAGCTATACAACTTAGATGTAAAAGTACAAGGATAATTTGGCGCCTAAATGGCATTGCTGGTAGCATTGTCACAGATATTGTATTGAAAAAAAAAACAAAATGGTGACGTTAGTTCCGATTTCGGTCACGCGCCAAAAGATTCCTGAAGCGTTGTAGCTTTAAAACTATGACATATTGTGTTTATGGTAAGTTCATTGGCACCCCAGACAACTCGAACAAATCAGATACCTAGATATCAGAGTTGCTCCTATAGCTTATTGATGTGCGCTGCCCCCCAGTGGTAGCCAAGGCTTAACAGGTTCAACAGTGGTAACTACTTGTATCCTCTAGGACTTAAATGAGGCAAACGAAAGAGCTGTCCTAGTCGCTACGTACTGCACAGCTTTTCACAACCGTTCCATTCCTAATCGGATTTGATTGTTAAGGTTTTTTTAGGCGATTGCTACTAAATGGTAACTTTTATGGTATAAAATGTTTAAGTGGTAAATATATTACTGTTACCTAACTTAAATGCTATTAAAGAATATACATTGAGTGATTAATTAGAAAAGGAAACCTGCATACTAGCAGTACACTTAAGTTATGTTACGAAATACCTGAAATTTATTACACTTTAACATTTTCTACCATAAAACTTACCATTTTGTAGCGTTCCCCCTAACCGAAGCTTAACTACCGAATCCGATATCGAATCGAACGGTTATGAATACAGCTACTGGTCGGACGAAATATGAGTTATCGATACCAGAAGAAAACGATGAAGCGGGAGGACTACCGTTTCATCGTTTTCTCGTATATCGTACCTTTATCCAGTATGTAGTGCGCAAGCGCATCGCTGAACACAGTGACGGGCACGGCCATGTTGACGTACGGGAAGCACGCGCCGCCATCTGACGTCACGTTGATGGCGATGATGCCCAGCACTTCCACACGGTTCTTTGGACTGGAAGGCAATGCAAACAAGTAACATATTAAGTTTTAATGAGTTGCGTTTTTTCATTTAAAAATCTCAGTATTAACCCAGAATCTGGACTTTAGCCGGTCGGTCCTTCTGTTATGGGACATCTACTTAATTAAAATCTTAAACTCATTCATTCATTGACAGATAATGCACAGCCTTAATAGCTGGGTCTAGCATGATATTTAGCACAAGAGTTCCTTGTCAACGAAAGTGAGCACTAACGCAGGCTTTTTGAAAATCCATCCCCTAGGGGATGAAGGTTTGTATCGAAGTTCTTCACTTTTGCCGATGAGAATCCTATCAGGCACACAGCTTGTAGTTATATATAGAGCGTGTATGCTGGTCTAACTACGTTCCCCTTCGGTGATTAAAGATATGATAGTATGTTATGCAAGAATTTTATGATCTTAAGAACTTATTTAACAAAACGTGGTTCGGAAGAAAGAGAGGTTCAATAAAATAGTATTTTAACACATAGTTCGATTTGCTGAACAAAGTGTTCGACTCTATCGCCACAAAAATGTATGGTCTTTTTCATTAATTGAATCATAGTGTGCGATAAATGATCATATTTTACCTGGATTTTGGCACCCTATTGAAGCCCGACTGTTCGAAGCAAGAAGTCTGTATCATAGATGGCGACACTGTGTTGATATATTATAACAGTATAATATATCAACACCAGGTACAGACCTGGTAACCCTGAATATTGGTCTCGCAATGAAGCCCGACTGTACGCAGCAAGACGTCTGTATCATAGATGGCGACACTGTGTGGACGTGGCCCGATATTATAGCAATTATATTATATTGTACCTGGTAACCCTGAATATTGGTCCTCCACTGAAGCCCGACTGTACGCAGCAAGACGTTTGTATCATAGATGGCAACACTGTGTTGACGTGGCCCGATATTATAGCAATTATATTATATTGTACCTGGTAACCCTGAATATTGGTCCTCCACTGAAGCCCGACTGTACGCAGCAAGACGTTTGTATCATAGATGGCGACACTGTGTTGACGTGGCCCGATGTTATCGTTGGTAATAAGTTAGTTAAGTCATACTCGTTGTAGTAAGGGAAGCCGGCGGCGAGTACTGATTCACCTGGAACAGAATATTGTACTTCATCCACTGAAGTTGGAAAAAAACACTGAATCGGTTGCTAGTTTCAGAAAGTGTAGGTATCATTGAAGGTAGACTTGGTATAGTTAGTTCTAAGTCGTTTAGATGGTAGCATAATATTTAATGAATTAATATGTATTTTATTATTAACTAGCTTTTGCCCACGGTTTCGCCCGCGTGGTTGTCGAAAAATATCCCACGGGAACTACTACCGGGATAGAAAAGTACCCTATGTGTGTTAATCTAGGTTATAAACTATCTGTGTGCCAAATTTCAGTCAAATCCGTCCCACCGTTTTTGTGCCAATCTGGACCATACATGCAGAATAAAGATAATGACTTTAACTTTAAATGACAAAAAAAATAAAGGACCCAAGTACCAAGACAAGGTAGGTCGAGGAGACGAATGTTGCAGTATAATAAAATTAATCCATTTGTACACACATCAGCAGGTCGAGTTGCCACAAACTTTCAAATTCTCTCATTCGATTTTGAACTTAACCCCTCAACATTTTAAGGTTTAAAATCATTTGGAGAAATTTGACAGTTTCGTATAACCCGATGTGCTGGCGACTGTACCTTGTCGTTTATCGATAAGTCCTTTCTAATAAATCTATACAACATGTATCTGAAAAGTGTGGTCGTATTTAAAGGTGTGGTACAGACAATCAAATTGAACAACTTTCTCTATGGGACCAACATCGTAATCGCCAAAGAATTATCAACGGTCCCATACAAAACTTCAATATCATCTCGACCCAAATATATGCGCGTAGTATAAGCGTACTTCGGAAGAGAGAGAGGTGTCTTTTTACACAAGGTTCGGTCTGCTGAACAAAGTGTTCGACTCTATCGCCACCAAAATGTATGGTTTCTTTTCATTAATTGAATCATAGTGTGCGATACAGTATCATATTTTACCTGGTTATTGGCACCCTACTGAAGCCCGACTGTACGCACCAAGACGTCTGTATCATAGATTAAAAGTTGATAACACTGAGTTGACGTGCCTCGACGTTATAGCAGTTATATAGAAATAAATATCTACTGTCCCATACAAAACTTCAATATCTTCTCGACCCAAATGGGACGGCACATTTTTTTGCGTTTAATATGTTGTTCCCATAGAGAAAGTTGTTCAGTTTAATGGTCTGTACCCACCCCTTTCTGTTACATGCTGTACATAGGTACCTACTACAGTCCTTTCACAGTTGTGTTACTTTTGACAGTTGCAGACCGACAGAAACCTTATTACAACAACAATAAGGATCACTGTGATTAAGACAGACTTGGCAGTTGCAGCAACCCGACAGCAACCTTGTTGTCACGGGAATAAAGATCACTGTGATATTGACAGTGATGCAAACTCAGAAGTAAAATAATTTTAGACTGTAATTATATGACAAAAATGAATATGAAGACGGGTCATCTTTTGAACGAATATACCTACCTTTTTCTGCTGGTATATTAGACAGTACAGCAGATTTCATATGGCTTAGTCTCTCAGGGTTGGTGAATATAAGAGCTAAGTCATATGCCTTCTTGTCTGGCGTCTTGTATCGCACTATTGCTGTCTCGTTCACTCCTCGGCAGTATACCGATAGTTTGTTTGTTTGGTACTGGAAAAAAGGTAATTATTATTACTACTCAAATCTATGAAAGAGGTGTTGTATTCTTAAGCAGTAGATACAGATTTTTCAAGGAGAAAGGTCCAGTAACCAACCAATCTCTTGCAGTATTTAAAAGAAAAGTAAAAGAACACCATCTTTCCCCTTCGTCATAGTTGTGTAATGTGTATGTATCTACTCGTGTATTTATTATTTTAATTAACATTATAATTAGATATATTTATTTTAGAAGTATATCTTCTATAATATAAAAATGAATCGCTAAATGTGTCGCTAAGCGCAAATCTCGAGAGCAGCTGAACCGATTTTGCTAATTCTTTTTTTAGAATATTCCTTGAAGTACCAGGATGGATCATAGGGTGAGAAAAATTAAAAAAAAATCCTGAAACGGTCTAAAAACAACACTTTTCTATACTCCCATACAATCGATTCGTAATAATACCTACTTAAAAGTCAAATTGAACTTTAATACCATACCATAAAGTTTAAGTGTTAGTGGAGAGGGTCCGGGAAGGCAAAACCATTGAGTGACGGCGGTACGAAGTTCGCCGGGTCAGCTAGTTTATGTATCTAAGTAAGTATATCGTCTATTATATAATAAGTGAGTTGTTTTTTTTTAATTTTGTGTATTATATTTTCTCTTCTATTCTTACACACGGTATCTACGTCTTTTTTTATCAACTTTCCTATCGCAGGTCTGTATGCTGGAAGAGATTTCTTAAGAAATAAGCATCACCTGTGAACCTTCGTATTTTTCTGTTCTTTTCTTGTCTGTTTATACGTGTGTACATAAACGGTTAAATAAATAAATAAGTGTGTTATGAGGCCCCCTAAGTACTTAACTATAGCGGTTAGACTGTATTTCTTATATTTCCCCAAAAGCAGAACGAATTTCCGTCAATAAATATTGTCCTTTAGACTAAAGTTCGATCCCCGCACGGAACAAATATTTGTATGACCTGCAAGTAGTTGTTCCGGGTCTGGCTGTTTGTGTATGTGAGTTATTTTTGTAAACGCACCCTCGATACAGGAGAAATTCCTAGTGTGGGGCAACGTTTTTTAAAAAAAAAAGAAATAAGGTAGAAAGAAAGAAAGCCTAAATCCGTGCCAAGATGCTTTTATGTAAAATTGTAAATCTATGCATATTATTGATTAAAGTCGCTCGCATTCTTCTAAACGCAACGGATTTGGATGCAGTTTTCACTATAATTTATACTTTAGTTAAATTAAATAGTATTAATAATAATGTCCTAGAACCAAACATTTGAAAGACATGTAACATCTACCAACCCGCACTGGGCCCGCGTGTTGAATTACGGCCCACTCTCTCTCACCGAGAGGAAACCTGTGTCCCAGCAGTGGGAACATTATAGGCTGATGATGATTATAATATTCGTTAGTGGAAGCTTGTAATTGGCCATCGTTTACAAAAGTTTACATAAAGTTTACATTTTAGTTTACATCCCTCACACACAAACAGCCAGACCCGGAACGACTATTTGCAGGTCATACAAATATTTGTTCCGTGCGGGAATCGAACCCGCGACACGTAACGCAGCAGTCAATCGCTTAACCACTGCGCCAACCGTGTCGTCAATGTCTTCAAATGTATATTAAAGTAAATAATTCTAAATGTTTATTCTACTCAACTTTTTTTCAGCGATATCGTCAATAACAATATCGTAATCGAGATCGTTGGCTATTTCGCTCTCAATTGATAATATTGCCAATCCCGACAAGCGCTCTTGGGTCATTGCGGAACGTAAATACTTAATTCTTGATGAGCTTCACTTTGCTGAAGCTTCTTTTGCATGAAGCAGAAGTTTTAGGAAGTTAGGAAATGCATCATATAAATTATTTTTACATATAATTTCTAATAAAGAAACAGGTTCTAATTGAGGAATATTTGCACGTAATGATAGCCCGGTTTTTTTAAAACTTCGAGTTCGGAAATGAGCTCGTCTAAATTCAAGTCCATGTCGTATTTTAAAACCAAACTGAGTCCATGTTTTTTAAAATCATTTATGCTCATTTTCATTCATGCTTCACCAGTGAATAATGCAAAATAAAAATTCAGTTTCCTTGCGTTTTCAAGTCTGTGATTAATTTTCATTAAAGTTCGATCCAATATAACGTTTGTCGGTTGTATAAATCCTTAACTTAGAGACAGTGTCCACAACGCATCGGCCGCTAACTCACCAGGTATCTTTTTTGTTTTGGGTATTCTACGTTAAAAAACAGCGTATTTATTATTTTCTATAATTCTGGGCTGGACGCCTCTGTATTGTGAATTTAATTTGAGGAAAAACTAGCTGGTGGCTGGCCGCCCCCCAATCTTTGCCATCCGGTGCAAGTGCACCCTCGGCACCCCCCTAGATCCAGGCCAGCTTAATGTTCAGCGGTAGCGCTTGCGACCACGTTATTTCACGTTTAAAATTTTTCGTCATTGGAATTTCAAATTCCAATTACGAAACCGTACGCTGAACATACTCACAGTGCTGACGACGTGCGCGCACGTGACCACGTACCCGCCGCCCAGGTGCACGCCCGCGCCCCACGAGTGTCCGCAGCGCACCAGCACCGTGCACTCGTCTATCTGGCCTGTAGGTTACGTCAGTATAAGTGAAAGGGATCAAAGTGTGTGTAGCGGTTGAGTGTAGTAGATTGGACTCACTGAGCACGTCGTGCAGCGGATGCCTGTGTAGAGGCCGCGCGGGCTGCGGCTGCACGTGCAGCTTGGCGGCCAGCACCGCCGTGAGCGGCGCCGCCAGCGTGAGCCCCACCCACTCGCCGCGGCACCACGACACCGCGCACACCACGCAGCCGACCAGCTCCTTGCTGGGGAACGATCACCTCCTTATAGCGCTACAAGGTTATTTTGGTGCATGGCCACAATCTGAACGAAGGCCGCCATCTTGTTTTTTTTATACATTTCAAATTAAAGTTTACAAAACAATTGCACAAATGTTTCCCAACAGCGCCTCCCTGTCAACGTCATTGAAGCGCCAAAAGATCCATGTAGCAGTGTTTTAATAAACGTGGAGTAGTTTGCGAAACTTAAACGTCCAAAAAATGAAAGTTAATACTGGTTGTAACTTTACTTCGCGTTTATAAAAAAAGGGGTGTATCTTGCATGTATAGTATACCGACCAAGGACTTCTGAACATTTTGAGGTAGCCGAATGAAGCAACGTATTAAACTGAAAGTTAAGAAGTTTACAATTCCATAAAAAAGAGGCACTTACGACTGGATCCGAGTAAATGCAATTCAGCGCCGAGTAATCGCGTTCGTTTCACGTTTCGTTCACTGATCAGAAAGAGCGCAAAGTGCTCATACAGAAGTTTTCACATCAAAAGGTACTGACCCTTATGACAAGACCTAAAACCGACCTCAAAAATAGCAAATCCCCCTCGATGCCAAAGAACTGAGAGAATAGGTTAAGTAAACTAGAGATGTTCGCAAGATACTCACGTAGGTCCTTCAGTGAAGACTGGTCCACCTTCTGACCCTAAAGCAGTGGCCGCGTCGGTTAGCAGTAAGGATGGTCTCTTACCCACCACACCGCATATTGAACCCCGCGTCACTGCATTTAGGAACACCTGCAATGTATCATGTAATTAGTTTTAGACATGTCCTCAGTCGAAACAATGGTCAAGGGCGTATTTTCTGTTAGACTCATAACAGCTGTTTCAGTGCGAGACCGATGGAGTAATATAAACCTAGATCTATCCTTATTTCACAAAAGAACAATGATGATTTAACACTTAAAAGCCAGGAGTCGGTAAATCTCGCTGTGTGTTCTAAGACTAAATAGAAACCTTACTAAAACAACAAGCAAAAATATCTGGGCCACCTAGGTCGCCTGATGTTTATGAGCCATACTTCTTGTCATTATTTTTAAACATGACTTATTGGGTGTTATGATGTGTGTGAGCTTTTGTGGTCATGTTTCACCTTTGATCCATTGTAAATTGTAATATGTTCCATTTTCTTGAATTGGATCGGATTTCTGGATTATACAGTGAGTAGATATGTACGCTAGATTACCTCACACCCGAAAGGAGTCGAGTGGACTTCGAGCGTGGAACCTCTTTCAGTCGGCGGTCGAACCACGTCTAACAAATAAGACAGGGGCCGTAAACTTTCAACACCTGAAATTATAAAGAGTTGGTGTTATTTTTCTCGTGTTTTCAGCTAACGTTTTCAGATGACTACCTCGTTGGTCTAGTGGCCGCAAGCGCTATTGATGAGTATGAGGGCCTGGGTTCGATTCCCAGGTCGGGCAGAGTGTAATTGGGTTTTCAGATGACTACCTCGTTGGTCTAGTGGCCGCAAGCGCTATTGATGAGTATGAGGGCCTGGGTTCGATTCCCAGGTCGGGCAGAGTGTAATTGGGTTTTCAGATGACTAACTCGTTGGTCTAGTGGCCGCAAGCGCTATTGATGAGTATGAGGGCCTGGGTTCGATTCCCAGGTCGGGCAGAGTGTAATTGGGTTTTTCCATCTGGAATTTCTCAGTAGCAGGTAGCTCGGTAACTGGCGAAACGTGGGTGTACTATAGGTATACCTCTGCCTAATCCTTCGACGAGTAAATGTAAAAGAAGTGTCACTAAACATTAAAAAAAAAATTATTCACTCATATTTACAACAACGAAACAGTATATTAATTGTCTATGTTTAATATTACTCCTCTAACTAAGTTTTCATTTTGTATTATTTGATTTCTTAAACGTCTTTTTCAAGAATGCAGTGAATTCGCTTCCATTTTGGTGACAACTAACTATTTTAAAATATTTTTCTTTTACCTCGCACTGGGATAATATTACCAATCCTACTATTAGGATAGTAGGATTGCATTTAATCGCATTCATGTAGGACGCATTTAATCACGGTTTATACTCCCAAACTGTGATAAAGATGTGTAGCTCAAGCATATCACAGTAGGCCGTGCTCGTCCCGCTAGCAGAGTATATGGAGTTGATGACGTCATTTCAACGCTTTGTTTGCGACGCGGCGAGCGCGGGGAGGTGAGCGGTGTTTCGGAGGGAGAAATAGCATTCCAGCGAGGTGCACAGTTAATTCGACCAAGTATTGGGTATTTACGTTGGAAAATTCTCTATCAGTACAGTACGAGTACTAAGTCTGTGGTCATTACTAGCCAGAGTTTAAATTTGTGCCCGGTCACTGGTGTTTCGCTCATCCCTTATAATAAGGTATTTATGAAGTTATGATTAACGAAACAAGTTCTTTCACATGGAGAAATATTATCTCTACTACTGAAAATCCTTACCTCTTTACGTTTTTTTTGCCTATACAAACTTTTTCACCATAGATGTTTAACAAAATATGGCAACTTAAGACTACACGATATGACAGATGGCAGTGTTCGAGTGTCGACATTCGACTGCACCGTTGCACTCACTAGTTTGGCCTTGTCAAGCCAAAAATGCCAGACAAGAAAATCGAGAAACCAGAGGAACCACCATGTGATCGTCGGAATTATGCCAGATATTACGATAGCCCGGATGGGTGCGACTTAACCACGAAGGTAAATGTAACGCCTCACTGTACCTACAGTCGGAAATTAGAAGCTCTGCTATGATTTCGCTGCAACCCGCGATATTTTGCCACGCATTTTGTTCTACAACGCAAAGTAATTCGCAGTTCGCTGCGATGCGTTGCTAGTATTGCTACGGACATTAAATGGACTACATGACCTAAACGCAAGTTTTATAATGCCTAAAAGTATATGATCCACTGCCGTAAACAAAATCAGAAAAATATATGATATTCTTCAGGATATAATATGCTAGTTAGATAGTGTGTTGAAAACATAATGCAACTAATTTGGTACGACAGAAAAACGTGGCGAAGACCTCTAAAAAATTATTTTAACGATTAAAAACCATACTAATATTTATGCAATCATTATGTATTTTTTTCAGATTGTTCTTCAAGCAACATATTAACGTGATAGTGTTTTCATGTTTTAGTCCAATCAATAGATTTTTTGTAAATAGAGAATTGCTTCATATTTTGCAATAAATTACCAGCTGTGTGTCATTGCGCTTCTCTTTCTTTTCTATGCAGTCCGACAGTGACCGCGCTTTAGCTGTTGTCAACCACTAAAGGCACACACGCAGCGACTTGCATTACATCCTCAGGCAGTTTGTTTGCAGACACGGTGTACTGTGCGTCCCCATGATTTCTGCACAATAAACCGTTTTACCGCCATTGAAGTTCATGCTTGCTTGTGCCAATTGTAGTATGATCGACTATGATGACAAATCAGATTGAACGTACATCCATCCGGGGCCTCGGGCTTTGAAGACTACACGACTTCCAAAAGAAAATGAGATCAAATGGTCCGAGAAGCCAACAATACAGCTTCTTGCTTTGAACTCCATTTTATATTATGGAAGCTAAGTTTAATTATAATTGTGTCCCAGTTCTGAAAATACGGGTGAATGTGTCCTAGATTCTTTCGTTATGTGATGAATTAAGACTTATATTCTAGTAAGTAGTTAATAGAGTTATATTCTAGGAAGGTGAGAAGGTAAAAGTGCATAGCTTGATTTAAATGATTCTCTATGATTTTCCATCAGATCAAGGTTGCCAGCCGCTATGGCATTGTCGCTGGTCTCATCGCGGGCACGTACGATGTTCTGATGTACTCTCATGTCGTGGGCATGGGGCCTATAATGGGGCGGTAAGTTTTAGTGTACTAGACAGGGTCAAATTAAATAAGCTGGCTAAACTTCATACCTGGTGAAAAAAAAGATTTCTCTTCCAAAATTCATACTTCGAGTTTCTACAGCTGATTACAGAGTCAACGGCCGCGGGTAGCGTAGTTACTTGAAAGTGTGATTTTAGTTTTTTTTTTTTATCCTGTTTAGATATCGATACGTCTTTGAAGTTTCGCTAGCTAAGTTGACCCGGTATTTTATACAGCGTGTATCAGAAATGCTTGGTCGAATTTAAGAGTGTTGTACAGTAAAGACCAAAAAAATATTATATATACAGCGTGGCGCTGCAATGGTGACCTTAATTTAACACACATATACGTTTTCACATTTTCGTTTCATGACAATTTTTTATTTCCATTAAACGTTATTATTTACAGATTTATTAAAGAATTTAGGAAATAGCATCTTAGAGCAACCTGTACTTAAAGAACTGTCGCGCAGCGGTCATTTCCCTCGGTCACGGATCATAACTTCGCATCAATGAAATTAAAACGAATAAGCAATACTATTAGGATGAAACAAATGCATAGAGTAGGCGAATTTAAGGAAATTTCCTTTGTTGGCGAGCAGCGCAGGCGACGCGCGCTCTCCCTTCCACCCACCCGCCGCACCGAACACGAATTCTTTTTTTGCTTTTCTAGTGCTAGTCGAACCCGTGTCCTTGACGCACTTATTTACACTAGTGCGCATAATTACGTCGCGAAAAAGACTCTTAGCTATTGTTTTATTTATTTCTTTTTGTGTAATTAGGATAGTAATTAGATCATGGTACTGCGATAAAGACACTTTGATTGGTTTTCGTTTTCTTATCTAGTAGGTACGTTTACACCTCTTGCGATACGGACGCATTTATTTGTGCTATTAGTGCTTGTGTAAACTTATGATCGTGATGGCAGTGATTAGTGATGACAGTTATTACTAATAGTAACAAGAGAGGGTGATGTGATAAGTGTTTGTACCACTTGCGCCGCTCGGTTACTTTGATAATATGCCGTCAAAGAATCGGACCGATCACGAGTAGGTACAAGACGCGATGCGCGGTTGCCAGCCCGCGAACCGACACATTGCCGCTCCGAGTTAACGTAAGCGAGCTAGGTAAGTAATTTCATGAATGAATTTTTGCAAGGGTGATCCCAATTTTAATGACTTTTTTATTATTTAGTTTGTTTGAAAAAATTTTTTTTTCAGTTTACGTATTATTTTAACCTATCAATATTTATATGGTTAATGGGCACTAGCCCTACCCGTGTATTAAATTAAAGTCACCATTGTAGCGCCACGTTGTATACAAACTGTAAAAAGTTATCAGCCATCCCATACATTTGGGTCGAGTAGGTATTCAAGTTTTGTTGGAACAGCTGTTATTTTTTCATGATTACTATGTTGGTCCCATGGATGAAGTTGTACAGTTTGATGGTCCATTTGCTACGCAAACGCACAATTTAATTTATGAGAGTCATTGTTGTTGTACCTATATTAGGTTATTTCTTTACATATTAGGTCTCTCAGAACAAGTACGGCAGCTTGTTACAATTTAAGTAATCAATGTAAGTAGTTTTGAGCTGAAATGTGGGGTACTACCTATACGGTGAAGTACGCGACGCGTACCTACGTTAAGTAGGATCTCATAGGAAGACAAAAAAATTGGGGGTGCACCTTTGAATGAGACAATAACTTTTGTAACAGGCAGTTTATAACGTAGAGGAGTCAGCTTAATGTCATATTAGAAAAGAATAGAATATAATACTCTTTATTATGTATACCAAATGAATTACAGTAGCTCTACCATGAGTTTACACAGCCAAAACTCACTAGCGTCTCCGTAAATGATAAATGATACGTGAACGTAAATAATATTCATGGTTACTGGGAATAATATTATTATGTCGTCCATCCATTATAGGGATGTGGGGGACGTCATTTGCAACCAAATGACCTGACCTGACCTGAGACCTGTACTGTATAAAAAATCTGCTGTTCCATACATTTTGTCGAGCTACGTGTAACAAAATGTATGGAACAGGAGATTTTTTAGTGAATGGGTTTCATTGAATTTTTGTATATCGTCTAAATATACCATGTAGTATATATGTCGTAGGATAATTTGATACTTCGAATCTTCGCGAAAATCCTAGGGGTTTTGCGAAAACGCGGATAATTAGACATAGGCGAAAAATTATCAAATCTTACTGGACAAAGTCAGGATCTAACATAACCTAACCTAAATGATACAACAACAATAGAAGGGTATCTGGCGCTTGGCGGCCGCTGCCGCGGCACGCTCGCTTCGCTCGCTCGCCTTCGCGCGCTAATGGTCACTGTTCTAACATAACCTAACCTAAATTCTAATTATCCGCGTTTTCGCAAAACCCCTAGGATTTTCGCGAAGATTCGAAGTATCAAATTATCCTACGACATATATACGTGGTATAATTTAATGTGATAAGGTACGCGCCACCTTGTAGATATGTATAAATGTAGTTTTACATAGGGTGACTATGGGCGGTCGTATCGCTAAAAGCGATCTTTTGAATATAGCCTTTGGATGAACCTTATTCAAACCATGCATCCGTGTGCAACGTGTTTAAATAACGCGTGCGTAGCCTGTCTTACTATCTATGCGCCTATTATAATTATTTTCCAGGTACGCCCGCCACGTCGTGCCTCTTGGTCTGATGGGAGCGACATTCGCAGCAGTCTCTACCTTAACTCTGCGCTATAGGGATATCGACGACAAACTGAATTATTTTCTTGGTAAGCTTGTTCTGCCTTATGGACTTTCTCGATATACATCTCTTCATCTCAGTATTCGATATCCTTACCGGCAATATCGATGTTCACACAATTCATCCAGCGTTTCCTTGGGTATGGTCTGACCGTACAGGATTAGGAAGCCTATGTGAAGCTGTGGACAATAAAGGCCAAAAAATTCAATGGGTGAAGTTCAATTTCTTCATGTAATGCTGCATTTAGCCATGGGGTACCGGCCTCGGTCATCAAGAACTCATCAAATACAGTATGCGGACGATATTTTAGCACATCGAGTTCTAGAGGCTGTCATTCAAGGTACTAATGTGTATATTATATGTCACCGTATAATTATGAACATCGTTCGTTTATAATCTATCGCTACATTATAAAATATCGAAAAATTGTGAACTGCTACAAACTTGCATGCGACAGATGTACTAATACTAAATAGCCGTAGCTGCGACCAACTTGTAAGTAGTACTCGCCGGCCGCTGCCGCGGCACCGCTTGGCTCGCGCGCTTTTGCTTACAGTTCTGACCTAACTCATTTGGTTGGGGTGTCCTGGATTAGTTACTGCGACCAATTCTTGGTTGGGGTGTCCTGGATTAGTTACTGCGACCAATTCGGCTACCGCCAAGACCGACAAATCAGGGACGGTTCACAAATTACGCGTGATAAAATCGGACAATTTGTGACCCTGTCGGTAAGTGCAGGTTCATTCACAATTTGACGGTTTGACATGCACAATTTATCGACACTTTACAGTCTCGCGAGATAAACAAATGGTATTAGAATAGAATAGAATAGAATAATTTATTTGTCAAACATAGGTGATTGTATACAAAGATCTTAAATATTAGGTAGTGCGCTATGTTTTGCCAATATTCACATACAAATGATTAATATTATTAAAAGCTATTCAATCCCCGACTTGACTGACCGGTTGGCGTAGTTGGTAGCGACCCTGCCTTCTGAGCCGCTGGTCCCGGGTTCGATCCCCGGACAAGTTAAACATTTGTGTGCATGAACATGTCTGTTTGACCTGTGTCTGGGTGTGTATATGTATATAAGTATGTATATCAGTCATGAGGTTACCGTAGTACAGGCTCTGCCTAGTACGGGACCTGACGACCTTGCGTGGATAAAAAAAAAAATCATTAGTATTAAATTACAATGACAACTTTATTACAATGCAATTATATAAGTATTTGAGTACATAATTTATTGTTCATAATCATACAGTGACATATGTATACCTACATAATTGTATAGTTACAGACAGACGACGGTCTACATTTTTTTACAAGTTTTTTTCTTGCGACATTAATTAATTTGCCGGGTAAAATTGTCACAGAAATTGTTTTGTGCCAAAAAATCACTGTACCGTTGTTTTGAATGCTGGGAATTAAATGCTAAAGTTATATTATTTTTGTTGTCCAGGTGGTTTAGCTTGTGGACCCCTGCTTGCGCTGTACATTCGTTCCGGGCACGGGGTCGTGGCTGGTGGAATTTTCCTCGGTCTCATAGGAATGGTAAAAAAGGAAGCGATCGAAAGAGACTACGAACTTTTTCACAAGTTTCCTGCCCACATGAATACGATCAGCAGCTGGAAGGCAAATACTTCATTCGTTGCTGACCCTCGCGATGGTAATCTTCATCTATAAGTATCTAAAATGAAAGGATTCAGAGACTTGATGTTAACGGAAAGATATCACCCGGATGTAGTTGTTACAATGGGGTACTTACCCCAAGGCTCAATTATTGGCCCATTTTTGTTTCTTATTTATATTAATGACTTGCCTTATCTACCTCTTAAAGGATAATCGTGATATTATAATGTTGTTTGCAGACGACACTTCACTTTTATTTAAACTCAAACGTCAGCAGCTGGTTATTGATAATGTAAATAGCGCCCTCGCAAAAATTTACTGGTTTAATGTTAATTAACGACTTCTAAACGAGGAAAAAACGAAATGTATTAAATTTACGATACCCTATGTTAGAAAAGTAAAAACTAGTGTGCTCATAAAGGGTGAGAGTTGAATCCCGAAGATACCACAGTGTTCTTTGGCATAACATTGTATTGAATTTTATTATGTCCCGCTGGTGCCTAATGTGATTTGAATTTGAAACCTCATTCACATTTTTTTTTTCTATTGAAAGTACAGTTCTGCGAAAGAGTTCTCATTTCATAAGATTTAATCGACCAAGAAAATTATCGGTTGCTGTGGCACGTGAAAAGTGCTTACTTTTCAAGATCTTGTTTTGATATTTTTAGTTTCAGTCTGGTTTTTTTATTTGGTATTTTTTAAGCCCTTCTATTTGGTACCACACATATATGGTCAACTGCCCTAAACGGTTTTTTTTTTAAACACCTAAGTTATTGACTTCTGAAATCAGCGATTTTGATTTTATAAAAACAAACCTAGTCGATAACTATTGCGCAACCCAGACGAGTCGATGGACACCTCATATAATAATATCCATTAGGATGCTTCGAGGGTATTATGAATCCCACACACCTACAATAGTATATTATGCAATTAGTGAATAAAGGACGGATTTAAAGCGAGGGCCATAGATGAATCACGAGCTAGTGAAGGATTCTAACGACCGAATCACGACCGTAGGGAGTGATTCATGATGATTGAATCACGAGCGTAGCGAGTGATTCAAGTATTAGAATCCTGAGCGACGCGAGTGATTCATGGCCCTCGATATAAATCCGTTTTATTCAAAAGTTGCATACTATACTTTATACCATGACTACGAGAAAAAGAAAGATTTAAGCGAAAATAAACATTTAATAAAGAAAAAGGAAGCTTAAATTAATTAAAATGCACATTAAAATTGGAACAATTACTAAAATTAAGAGTAATTTTCTTGTTATTATTATTAGGATGGTCAACTTGTGTAGCGATATAACAGTGAGTAAAAGTGCTTTTTATTCACTGTTTTCAGTGAATAAAATAAGCTTTTTAGAGGGGGAATGGTATAAAGATACATAGATACACATGAAAAACAATCGGTCGGGTAAATAGTATATGAAACTGCAGATAGCTATGTATTCCCAGTTATTTAACAGTTTCATAAACAATACTAATTGGAGAATCGAATTGGTTTTTATTACTTTCCAATAGGTGCGAAAAGTAGAGTATTCTTCTCGGGGATAGAGGTGTCTTCGTCTTGGGGGAGCTTGAATCCCTCGCTGCACTCAGGATTCTTGTCTTAACCCCTGAGCGAAGCTCGCTACGCTTGGGAGCCCTAGAATCCTTCGTTGCGTTCGGCATTCAAAATAACACCCGCGACTTTAAGACACTGCTTTATCCCCTTAGTGAATAATCTACTATTAGTTTAAAAATTGAAAGTGCCTTTTGCTATGGGAATAGAAATTTGGGCAGGGCAGGGCAGGCAACGTCTGGTGTCGGCTAGTAAATTATAAGACCCGAAAATAACTCAAAACCTTATTATTTCGCAGCAATGATTCACACTTGCGCCGAAGCCTTCGATGATGAGGCGACGAAAACGAAAAAGAAAGCAGCTAAACAGAAGAAGCAGGCGGTGCAATCGGGTGAATGCGATTAGTTATTCAAGACAACAACACGCAAACTGAGACCATGAATTCGGCACATTATTCTAGGCTCATAAGCATAGAATTTTTTCGTCGGTTATCAAAAAAAAAACATCTGTTGCATAGAATAGTACATTGTTCACCGAGAGGAGAAAGTGACCGATTACCGTCGAGGGTGTCGTTTGAAGCCCGAGCCGTAGGCGAGGGCTTTAACACACCCGAGATCGGGAATCTCACTTTCTCTCGAGTGATACATAGTGCTTTATACTACACCTACGAGGAACATAAAAAACTAAATCTTTACTAATTGAAATTTATATTGAAATTGTTGCAGTTAGTGAAGCTTAATGTAACACTTTCTCCATTAATGTTTGTTTGAGATGTTAGTGGCCAGTGTCATTTTGCGAACTTGGAGATAAAAACTCACTGTAAAAACTTTTTGGCTTTTGATATTTAGGTTACCGGCGCATAGTCTTACCCAAAATTAAAAAAGAAAAACCACGTAAGAAATGGATTTTCATACACTTTTCTCTCCCGCTCAGATGCATTTTCTCCCCGCATATTTGTTCGATATGCAATGACGTACTTTCTACCATAAATTTGATAAAGTATCAAGGTACTTTCCAAGCAGGTGTATTATAAAAGTGCAATACCTACGCGGTCAAAATGTGTGGCAGAGCTAATAATTTTTTAAATAACCGACGAAAAATTTCAACGCAAAGGCGTTCAGAATCATGAACTGAATTCATGGTAACATGTTGTGCGATGGTGTCCCTGCCACCCCGTATACAGGGTTTCCGGAAATTAATGGGTAACCTTGAAATGGATTATAGAAAAAAAAGCTAAAACAGCCGTTATTTTTGTCCAAATAGGATTTTTACAGATATTTTTATAAGTAGATAATTTACATAAAATATCATCACGCCTGTGTTCTAGTGTATGTTAGGCAGAGGTGTAAACAATTTATTCACTTTAATTTAAATTTTTGTACGCCACGGCTAACGAATGTACGGTCTATGGATTTCATCGGTTTTTTGTTGTTATAATATGTTACGGTAATAGTATTGATGGAAATATAACTAATTATTACTTTCACATTATTTTACTTTTACCATTCGTTTTCATATAAGCCATTTCAAGGTTATCCATTCATTCCAACACCCTGTATATTACGTTCAGTGGTTTGACGTGCGATTGACAGTTCCGTGCAGCTTTCATTGGGACTTCAATAACCTCATAGTTGTTTTTAGAATAAAAGATTTTTTGATCATTTTTGGGTCATTATTTACCTTAATAGGAATAGCCTGTACACACGTCAACATCCCACTGTTCATAGTCATAGCACCATACCACGGAGTTGATTATAGCATTTATAACTTAATGGTTCATTCGGTATAACACAAATGCAGTAGGAAACTACCATGTGATCTTAAAAAATACACTTACAGTTAAACATCGTACTGATCATAGGTCTATGGTATGTATCCGCCGAAAACGCGGTTATTCCGTTTTTCCACACCAACAAACTACCATAAGGTGGATACGCAGAAACGCATGTCCGAGAATCTACATTACACACATACATACACATTACATTACATTATTTACATTTAGGGTGCATTCTCAGATATGCGTTTCCACGTATCCAACATAGGGTGCATTTTTCGAGCGCCCCCTGATGACGTCATTCGACCGTCATAAGTGCAATTGTTTTGTGAAATGTCGCCTAAAATGTATTTTTATGGTATTCAAAATCCAAGATGGCTGCTTTAGCTCCAATTTTGGCCACGCGCCAATATAACTTTTTACCGCTTTATGAAGAAGAACCTACTTATTAGAAAAAAGAAACGACTACTGATACTAACCTCTTTTATCGCTCTCCAAGTCGATGAGTACGAAGACGGAAAACAGCGCGTTGCCGAGCTTCATCTGGCTGTCTATGTCGCCGTACTTGTGCCCGATGGTCCAGCTGTAGAGGATGTCGTCTGCACACCGGTCCAGGATCGGACACTGCCACACGTGGCATATCCTGGACATGAAAACAGTTTATTGTAGAAGGGAACATTACATAGGTTTTGTAACAGCCGTACCTAGCAGCTTTACGTTCTACGTAAAAGCTTGCAGGTTAAGACCCTTTGTACACGGCACGGTAAACCGCGCCGTAGAAAAAACGTGCCCGTCAACAAGCTTCCATAGTGATCCATACAACACTGACGACCGTGCCTACTCACGGCGCATAAACCGTAGTTTTTCACAGCAAGAAAAAAGTGTGTGTAAAAAGGGCTTCGGGCTTGCTTAGAAAGCTGAAGATATTCAATAAACACTAAACTCCTCATAAATAAATAATAAGGCCCTGTGCAAATAAATTAGAAAATTAAACAGAATTTGCCTCTTAGTTACACGGAGATGATTGAAAAAGGCTTAGACTCTACGTTGTTACTGAACATGACGTGACTTCAATAAAATTTGAGGAGTAATTCGTATAGTAACACATACCTTCCAGTAAGCACTCTTATTAAATAACTGCTATGATCCAAATCTCCTTGGTGTAAATTCCGTTCCCTGCTTAGTTTCTCAACACTCTCGTATAGATTCGGATTCTTTGACTGCCTCTTTTCACACGTGACATGGATTTCTGGTAAATTAGCATAGAATTCATCATTAAGAATAGGTTTCCCTCTAGCTTTCTTAATTATCTTGGCTTCTTTGAGGGGAGAGAGAATGGAACCGTGTGTGAGGACCCAGCGTTTGGAGAATCTGATGCCAGACGCTGATACTGTCAGGATGTTCGCGTATTCACCATCTTCTGAGTAATTGTAGGTTACCATTACGCCTTCGACTGACATGGTTCTGGAAGAAGAGACATTTGGAGATGAGGACTTGGAATTAAGTATAGCTGCGAGAACAAAGTTAAACAAGTAGGGTATGATTTATTGGCTGATAGGATATAGTTAGGTGGTGTTTAAGAGCAGTGGTGGCCCATTGTAAACGGCCGCGACTTACGAGTTGGACTCGTAGATTCGTAGGTCGTAGTTTCGAACCCAGACAGGCACAGGGCACTCGTGTGTTAATTATTTCATCACCACTGCTCTCAAAACGGTGAAGGAAAACATCACGGGAAAACCGGCATGTCCTAGAACCAAACATTTGAAGTCATGTAACATCCACCGACCCTCACTGGGCCCGCGTGGTGGGTTACGGCCTACTCCCTCACACAGAGAGGAGGCCTGTGCCCCAGCAGTAGGAACATCATAGGCTGATTATGTTGTAATTCTAAACTATGTTAAACTTATTGCTAAAATTATACTCTTATACCGACAATAATTACTTTCTATTGGGTACGTCTTCAACCAGGCTCCTAGGCGTCTATGACGTCACAGGAAATTCAATATGGCTGACACCAGACGTCATCAACACATCATGGTGTGGTGATATTTTATGTTTTACAGTTTATTTTATCCAGTAGCGTTATTTACTCTTGAATGATATCTCCTATCACCTACTTTGACCGCATTTGTCAGTCATACATTTTATCGGCGTTCACACCTACGATCCTAGTGTAATAAAGCTACCTATCTAAAATGAAGATCGCAATGCACTATAAATAGAACAATCTGGAGGAAACTGGAATCGTCTGTATGCCGGCAATGATAGGACGACCGCTAAATAATGTGCACGTGATGCCTTTAAATTAATGACACAATGAGTAATGGAAAATAATGAGGTAAAGGATGCTAGGCACCTATAGGAGGTCCATATTAAACTCCTGAAAGATAACAACTTAAATAACGTGAAAATTAAATTTGCTTATAGCTTAGACTCCTAACACAGGCATAAGTTTATTGAAATCAGCTTTAAATTAGCTGTCAAACCAATGGAATCGTCGATCGCAGTAAATATTGGTTGATTTTTTTAGTTAATCGCAAAATATACCAAAATAAGTACCTATACACTCTCAATAGCAGCGTCGTTTCGATTGGTCTCTGAAGCGATCGGTCGTAACCAAATCGTCCCGATGCATCCATCATCTTAGGGAAATGGCTAGCTAGAAAATTTAATACGATACCATGACTGTGTAAGGCCAAGGTTTACAGACCGCACTTTGACATTTCAAACTCAAACTCAAAGCATTTATTTCATATAAACCATTTACAGGCACTTTTGAATTGTCAAGTGGTCGGTCAGTCAGAAATATGAAGCTAGTTGCCCATTCCAAAGCGTATCATTTCTTTACTAAGTAGGCAAAGTAAGCGTCGCGTCGTCGCTTTGAATGTGAACACTATTAGTATAGTATTACTGTTCATATTCGAACGAAACGCTTGCTCTCATTCGCTTATTCGAATATGCACTTTAAAAGCATAAGAATAATGTTCATATCCATATGCAACGCGTGAATCTTGCCCGAAGTATAAGCGCCACCTTATAGCAAATATTTATAATATACGTTTAGTGAAGCGTGCCGACTGATACCTACAGATTTTACACCAATTATGATCAGACAATGGAAAGCATTATCATGATTCATTAATAAATATTTACTTTTTAGATTCATTTATATTTGACTGACCGGTTGGTGCTGTTGGTAGCAACCCTGCCTTCTGAGCCGCTGGCCCCGGGTTCGAACCCCGGACAAGTCAAACATTTGTGTGCATGAACAAGTCTGTTTGACCTGTGTCTGGGTGTGTATTTGTATATCAGTCATCAGGTTACCGTACTTACAGGTTCTACCTAGTTCGGGACCTGAAGACCTTGTGTGGAAGTTGTCTCATATTATATTATTATGATGATTATAGATAACTATAGCATTTTCTCGCGACTTCACCCGCGTGGATGTCGGGAAATTACCCACGGGAACGTACCATCATTGTTTTCATATAACTCTTGGTTTACGCGGCATACGCCAGTCGCAGTCGTCATGACTTGTTCCGAAATCTTCACCAATCATCGTCATACTTCAGCCAATTTACACAAAACCTTCATGAATAATACAACTAAAACCTTCCTCGTGAATCGCTCCGTCCTTTGGTGAAAAGGTGAATACCGTATGAAAATCCGTTCGGACGTTTTTGAGTTCAGCGGGCGGGGTGACTGCGTTTTATAATAATATGTAGTGACATCATGAGATGAGATAGTTTATGTTATAAACAAACAGTTTACTAATGAAATGCTCGCTAGAGGGCGCTACTAGTTCCTTATGTTAATAATTATTCATACTGTAAATGTATTCATTAGACATAACCTGTATTAGGTAAGTACCTACATTAACAATGTTTGTCATAACATAACATCACGGTTTGTTTTCCCAAAAGAATAGGCAGAGTTGTATCTATAAACTAGGTAGGTACATATAGTACCTATTAGTTATTTTAACTATTGTGAATGTGAGGACTATGTGGGTCATTGCTTTTTGTTTTTTTTTGCTCAATTAGTTTGAATCATGATCTGGCAGTTTGAGTAATTTATGCGGCCTACCCAAATGTTTTTTCTTTGGTATTGTTCGTCGAATCGTTGAGCGCTCTGAGTTGAGCTGCACGATTACTAACACACATGCGTGCACTGACTGGACAGGTCCTCAATCTGTGTGGTTTTTCCTCAAAATACCATTTCAGACACTAATCTACATAGCCTTCACATGATCTGACTAAGATTATGTCTGGACTTTAAAAGAGACTGTGAACTCTGAGTTTGTTTCGGCCTTTCTTCTCAGAGTTGTCAGATAGGAATCGACGAACGCATCTAGTTTTTAAAATATGATTGACGTGTAAAAGTGTTTGTACAAACCTACTTACAGAAATAAAATCATTTATCACCCACATTCCGCAAGTTATGTTTAAGTCCCATGCTATAGGGGGCGAACCTATTGCCATCAACCGGGCACAGATCCAGACTCCAAGCTGCTACTGAGAAATTCCAGATGGAAAAATAATAAAAAAAAACAAAAATAATTTAAAATAAAATATACTAAGTAAATACTTAAATAAATAACACTTTGCCCGACCCGCGGATCGAACCCAGGACCTCATGCTCGGCAGAAGCGCTTGCGGCCAGTAGACCATTAAGGCAGTCTCACACGGTCCTAAACAAGGTTTTTCGTTTTTCTCTATACATGTCATGTTGTTCATGTTATACTTACATGGTTTATACCATCGAGCCTGTTTTTGAAATAAGAACCTAACGGAAATCGTAATACAGTTCTTTTACAAAACTGACAACTTAGTCCGGTCTTAGGTTGTCAATTTTGTTATGAACTTTATTAAAGTCGGCATAAAGTTCGAAATACAAAAACTGGCTCGAAGGGTTAGGCTCGAGCTAAAGTTAGATCGTGTTTTGTAACAAGACGGACAATGTTTATCCTCATGATTAAAAAACGAATAGAAACATTAGAACAAAAACATATACCTGATTGTATCCCATCCCTGAATAAAATAATTTAAAAAAAAGGACAAACGTCTCGTCTAATTATCTTACCTAATACCTACCTCTCTACTATCCATGTAAATAAAGTACTTAAAACTTTCAATTTCATTAACTCTATCACACATCAGATTGTGAATAAAAATAGATGAAAAAAGTAATTTACTCACATTTTCTTTTAGCAACGAGAATAATCATGGCGTGACGTGGGAGGTCCCGTGCGAATAGCGCGATCCAAAAACAACACTACCGTTTACAACACATTGCTTGCTCACACACTATGCCAAGATCAAACGTTCCTATTGACCCGTCGATGTATATTGATCAAAGCGATAATACCGAAGACATTCGAGACTATAATAATAGATTGGTACAAGTAAAAGATGAGCTGAAGATAGGGTGCGAACACAATTACAAATTAGTCATAAACACACCCATGGAATGGAAGTAATGAACCATATTCAAGCGGGTGGTCAATATAGCCATGCAATTTGCGATGGTATAAAAACGATACGCCAGCCATTTCCCGCCAACTTGTGTCGAAGCGTCTTCCAGAAGGCGCTTGTGACTTGTGTTCGAATTTCAAATTCAGTTTTTTTTTCTGTGCAACCTGTGTTAATTGCCAAGTGCATTATCAAAGGTAAGTTTACGATTTTTTTTCTAAATTGTGAATTTTATTAGGTACCTAGGTAATGGATAGTTTACGGGCCAGTAACATAAATGTTGAAAAATGAATAATACATTCTTTTTTTCTAAATTGTGAATTTTATTAGGTACCTAGGTAATGGATAGTTTACAGGCCAGTAACATAAATGTTGAAAAATGAATAATACATTCTCTAAATTGCATTGAGCTGAAGTTCATTCTTTCTGAAACCATAGATAGGGTTAAATAATTTAAAAAGATGGTTAGAAAGAAAATCAATTTATTTGTCCCAGGACAGAATATACCTTGGGTTGAATTACCCTCTTCTTGAAATGAACTGCAATTTCGAACCTGTCTATCATCGTTTCCGTAGTGTAGCGGTTATCACGTGTGCTTCACACGCACAAGGCCCCCGGTTCGATCCCGGGCGGAAACAGTTTCTTTTTTACATTTATACCTTTCCTAGCATTTTTTTATCTAAAATAAGTTGTAAAGCAGGCGGAAACTCACGTTTCGTTTTTAAAACGACCCAATCAATTTAAATAATTTTAGATCGCAAAAGAACATTGCGAAAATAGAATCCATCACAATGGGTTTAAAGAACTTTATTTCTCATAAGAACTTATTTATCAGTTCGCTTATAATGAGATACTTAAGTGATTATAATTATTACTATTAAGATTAGTTACCTCTAGGGTGTTGGAATCATTGTATTGGCATATTCTGTATTATGTTATATCAAAGGTTGCGATGTATTGCCTTAATCTACGTTTGAATGTATTTACATTATCACATTTTTTTATGTCTTCCGGCAAACTATTGAACAATAAGTTATTTATCTTCGTTTTTTTTTTCAAGAAACGCGCGTAAGTCCACGTTCGCATGGACGTAAAAATATAGCAGCGGGATTTTTCGAGCACTGGATCTTCGACGCACTGCCTTAGCACCGAGAGTTGAAAATGCAACACTGTGTTTTTTCGACGCGCTGGGATGCACTCTGTTGGGTTCTCAGTGCTCGGTTCAACGCCAAGAGTTGAAATTCCAATGCGCAATAAATCCCACCGCGATATTGTACAAAAAAATGTAAACCCTTAAATCTAAAAAGATTCCTTCGAGCCGGATTTGAACCAGCGACCTATGGATAACAATTTCAGAACATCTACAGTCCACCGCTCTACCAACTGAGCTATCGAAGGTTGAGAAACAGTGGCGAAATTGTAAGCCAGTTTCTGTTTGAGATTATTCATAACTTTTCGAAACAATGGTGGCGAAATCATACAGTTTATATGGCTCTGGCTGGTATACAGGATGGCAGGGTCATCGACGCACAAACCGAGTATTTAGTAGGTATTAGGTACATGATTGACACGAGCGTAGAATTTTTTTTCGGTTATCAAAAAAAATTATAAGCTGTTTCATAGAAAAGCGTAAATACCTACGCGGTCAAAATATAAGTATAGGAACCATTGCATTTATATATTTTCCATCTACATGTGTCAATCCACCGATAATCATATAGTAACTAACACTAAAGTCGGTCATTATATTAATTGCAGTTAGAAACAGTGTCCAGTATTTAGTCACCCTTTATCAACTTCAAATAATTCTTGTAAGTAAATATAATAAATAGAGTTCTAGGTCAGTCACTCAACTACTCGGTATAAGTAAACTGAAATAGTAAAGTATCTAGCTAATCATAAAGCTTCTATTTTAACACAAAATTAACTTTAAAAAAACGAGTGTGCTTTAGACCACACAACTGAAGTAAAACTTCTTTAGCTCCATCCATATGCGTTCGCCTCGCCCGATCACACTTTTCGTAACGCTCTCGTCATGCATTCGCCAGCTTACTCCCCAAGCCAAGCGTGCCTAAAGAAGTTTTACTTCAAAAATTTCTCTTCCGCTGGTGATGTCAAAACGTCAATATATTTTTTGGCGGCAAAAGTGAAAAAGATGGCGGCCGACAGCTGTCATCAATTCGGTTTTTGGTACGCAGAATTGTCCCGTTATCAGATTAGATTAGCCTATCTCGTGACCCAATTGTAATGAACTTGGTGTTATCTATCGCGTTACAAGTTAAGCAAGCTTTTCTACGAGCTGACACAATGACACAGTGAACACGTGCTGTTAATAATAGCCAGAAATGACTAGAATTAACAATGTCAGGCAAATGTGAAACAATGTTAACAATAGATAATTTTCTTCATTCCTCGATATTTCCAATGATTGTTTGTTCAACTTTGTATGTTGAGGATAATCGGAGTAACTAGATACTACCTTCCTGCAGTGGGTAGGTAGGTTACTAACACGGGACGAAATGGAAATCAAGTAATAAGTTACCCAACTTACCCATTTTCCCGCATTTCGAAACTAAGATCAAGCGCACTGCAATCATTTCAAATGAAATTCGGAAGTTTTAATTCAGTTTCTATTTTAGTAATCTATGAAATAAATAAAGTATGACTAAATGCTATATAAAGTGTATAGTTGAACAGACATGCGCTACATCAAGTCATATTTGTCGGGAAACCAAAGTCAATTGAACTTAGGCTATCTCTATCAGTGACCTAATCGAAGTTAGTAACTACTTTATAATATAACTGAAGTTTCCCCTTTAGATTGGTCACCGTATACTTACTTATTATACTGTGGATTGATGAAAACACACTATAGTTAGCCGTTCACAACGATCAAGAAAGGCAATATTTGTTGGTTGGTAGGTACCTCTCGTTTCTCAGAGGAGAACCGCATTTTCTTATTTAAAAAAATCTTTGATTTATAATTCCACTGAACTTTTGACGTTTATTATTATTTGTGTTTTGTTTTTTCTTTTGTGCCACATCCTTGGCTCAAACTCAACTTCAATTAAACCCAGGCTCTTTTGAATTTATTGTCTAAGAGCCGATCAGTACGAAATATGAAGTTAGTACTTCCTATGGAAAAGAACGGACTAAAAACTCTACAGGCACTATTTTATTTAAATTCAAATATTGTTAACTTATGTAAAGAAAGAAAGAAAGAAAAAAATACATTTAGTTAGCTCATACTAAAAGGCACACAATATACAGGGTGTAAAAAGAGCCATCACATAGCCGTCGACTACGCATTCTGTATGTCGATTCTGTAAAAATGTCACCGTGAAGTGAACACATAGGTGAAGTGAGCGTGGAGTGAGCTGTCAGTGTCATCCCACTGATGCTAGGGATTGACCAAGCATTACACTTACAATCATAATCGAGATCTTCATATTTTTTTATGCTAATTCAGTTTGATCATTTTATATTATTTCAAAGCTAGTATTTAAGTGGCTAGTATTTAAATGACTATTTACGGTTTTTTTTTTTTAATAAAACAGCAAAACAGAAATTCAGTCAGAAACTCAAATAAGTTCTCTTATTTTTTTTTTCCTAAACTATTTTCTGACTGAATTTCTGTGATGCTGTTTTATGAAAAAAAAAACTCTAAATATTAATATTTAGGCACTTAAATACTACAGTCAAACGGGGTGAATAGGCATGCAGGGGTGAATAGAAACGAAACTTTAAAGGGGATTTTAACCTTGAAATAATTTAGTTTGACCCCAACAAGAGCACTTAATCGTTAATTATATTACAATAAACACATTAAGAGTCCTTTTTGGCAATAAACTATATTATTTCAAGGTTAAAATCCCCTTTAAAGTTTCGTTTCTATTCACCCCTGCATGCCTATTCACCCCGTTTGACGGTAGCTTTGAAATAATATAAAATGATCAACAGAACTAACATTAAAAAATATAATTAAAATCTCGATACTGATTGTAAATGTAATGCTTGGGCAATCCCTAGCACCAGTGGGACGACACTGGCAGCTCACTCCACGCTCACTTCACCTAAGTTTTCACGGTGAGATGGTTACAGAATCGCAATGCTGTACATGTACAAACTAAGTAAGTGATATAGCACAAAAATAATTGCTGCGAAACTACTTTTATTTTTGGTGTGAAAATTTGCGGTTTGCGGTAGTGCGCAATGTAACATTGTGCTTATGGGTAGGGCATGCATTCCGGAATTCCGGAATACCGTAACAGCTTTTCTGATATTTCAATTCCGGAATTGAGAGGAGTAATATCGGAATCCCGATATTATTCCGATTAGAAAAAAGCTATGTACGATAACGGCGGAGTCTGAGGCGTGTATCTGACAGAAGGTTACAAGTACATTTTATGCGTTCTACCCACGAGTATGGAGAGTGAGAGAATATAATTTTTGTAACCGCATACGAAGTTCACTCTCTGACAAAATGTTAGATGCTTTATTGTTCTTGAGAACACATTATCTAGAACAACGAGACCTATCAAAGAAATAAATAATTATGGTTTTCGTGATTAACCGGGTCTCATTAGGTTGTTTTTTCATGTTTTATGCTATCTCACTTCATGGTGAAAATGTTAAGCCTGGAAGGAGACTATGTAGTGTGCAATATACGTGACACGTGATAAATACTACGATTCAAATATCGTCTATTTTTTATTCATATTATTAATATTTAATTATATTATGTGATAAATAAGTCTTGTTGTTTTTACGGTTTAAAATGTTTAATTTTTTATATTTAAGATGGGTTTGCTCTTGACTTAAGTCTAGGTCGGTTAATTACAATAATAAGGCAGAAAGATGACCAAATATGTTTAATTTGTTACTAAAAACGATTAAAAGATTGTTTGATTTGAAACAAACTTTAAAAGATTGTTTGATTTGAAACAAACTTTAAAAGATTGTTTGATTTGAAACAAACTTTAAAAGTTACCAGTTCCGGAACCAGTTCCGGAATTCCGGAATCAGAGCTCCACTATCGGAACTCAGTTCCGGAATTGAGAACCTTCCGATATGCATGCCCTACTTATGAGTACATGCAACGGTACAGGGGTCGTGGGATTATTTAAAGTTGTGTTATAACATTATAGCAATTGTTTTGGTAACAAAAGTCAGTAAATGTTGTAATTTTGACCTTCAATATCTCCGTAACCAGAAGGTTCCAACTTCCAAGGTATGGTCCGGTACCAATAAATGATATCAATGATCGAGAGTTATTTGTACTCCCCGTACAAATACACTCCCGGTTTCGTTAAAGTGTCTTTCTACCCGTTTATATAAAACAGATAAAAAAATAAAATCCATTAAGTGTAAAGTGCGATGTAAGAAATTAGCAGAAAAGTGTGGTTAGAAAAGTCAAAAAGGCCCAGTCCAGCAAAATGCTATGCTATGCTTTAAACAACAGATTATATTAGACCCACTGCAAGTTACCATCCTTACCTAGTTGCTATTCCACCAATTTGCACTAAGCGTTTCTAAATGTATTTTGTAATGCGCACAGCAAAAGAATATTATGAAACTCTCTACCTGCGTCTGTGTTTCCAAATGCATACAAACCTAATCTCTTCAAAGTGAGAGTGAACAGGCTTCTCCTGGGTAAGCTCACTCCACCGTCGACTCTGTCTCTGTCACCATTGACCTTGACTAGAAATAGGTAGTTACGTTAGTACGTACCTAACGTTAGGTCTGTGGGTGACCTAGAAAATTTTATATAAGTTAAAAATTTCCTACCGACATTTACACAAGAAACGAACGTTTAAACGAGTCAGGGTTCCTTTAGTTTTATTAATTACCTATTACTTAGTTCCCCACGTAACGCGAGGAGGTGGAGCACAAGGCTTCCTACGGCTTCGACTACCCCTTCACAATAATTTCCCTCGTAAAGGTCACGTGATAAAATTCCCTTAGTTTTATTATTATTAATTTGCTGCCAGACCTGAAATGTGACTGGTGGCACGTTGGTGGTGTGTGAGTGTGGTTGATTAGATTTCTACGAAGAACAAATGAATTGTCGAACTGCCATTTCTTTTTCATAATGATTGGTGTTTTCATGTAAAATACTGGTATTCAGGTACACCCTTACCGGGTGTAGCTTGGGTTTCTGAAAGCGGTGAACGGTCATGCAATAATGGCTATCCAAATGCAGGGCCTTTATTACCTACTGGTCAAAAGGGCCGTTTTAATACGACGGAACCGTTTTCCTAGGCAACCAAAGTTTTAGACTGGAAGCCGATTAGCGGACCTAGACAGTTGGGAAAAGAATAGGCAGATGATGTTTTCTTTCAATGTTCCCTACATTTTCTCATTTCTGATTCTTCCCCTCGCATGTCTCAAGTCTCTTATTTAACTGTAGACAGATGTCTAAAAATATAAATTTAAATTGATCATAGAAACATAATTTATTCATGGAACTATGATAATGATAGAAGATTACAGTGTTATCATTTTTATAAATTTATGGAGCAAAGACACGCTACATTAGAAGCTGATAACAGTAACCTACATAAACAATTTTTGAATAGTTTTTTTTTTGCTATGACGCAATTCACTTAAGTTAAAATAACACTATTTGAACTTTTATCGACTAGGTACTGCAATGTTATCAGTTTGTTTAAATTCATTGCCCTTAATTAATGTGCATTAATGCAAAACAGTATTATGTTAAATTATGCTATAAAAATAGCTTTATTATATTAGTAAGTAGTCTGATGTACCTACCTACCTTTGGCTAGCAGTGGGTCTATACAGGTTGGAAAAAAAACAAAAAAGTCTGATGAACGCGCGATAAATACGGACAATACTATTTGCAGTAAGTAGATAGATACCTTGAAAGTATTGTCGTGAATACACGAGTCAGTTCAAAAGCCTACCAAATAAAATGATCGCAAAGGTATGTATTAGAAATCCTATACCAGTCTAGATGCTGATCCACCATTGGTTGAAATCAGTGGTGTGACTGGCGCACCTCACACGACCGTTACCCGTTTAACACCTGCACATCCGTAATAGGATACCCATGCATAAATACTACCTGTAGATTTTATCGATTCATTTCAAAATGCTTTAGTGCTTATCATTGGGAATATTGAAATCGATAACTTCTGTGTACGTTGGCGGTGAAAAGGTTAAACATTTCATGGTGGCCATCTTGAATTTCACATAAGCAATAGAAGATGTTTCGTGATACCTAGATTTCTAACCAACCAGTGTTTATTATTTAACTCAAGGACATAAGCTGATGACGTCTTGCATTTTATTCACATAATTAACGACATCCTTGCAGAGACATCTTTGTATTAGGACTAGGTATTGAGGAAGAAACTCTTTGACTGCGGTATGTGTGACTTCCTGAAGATAAAATTGAACCGTTATGCACATTATGTTCCCTACTATTAATGGCTTTTGTGCTAAAGTAACAACAATTCTCATTCTCATTTTAATTTCTTTCTTTAGTAAAATAATTATTCTTGCTATCATAACGATGGAGTTCTGTGAGATGATTGTATGAGTCTATTAATTTTCTTTTACTAATGTAGTTGGCGAATAGCCGTTTTATGGTAAAGTATAAATACGTAAATAAAGAAACGATATTAGAGCAAACGTAGCTAAAATCATTATCGCAATAAAGACATTTGAAATGCCCGGATCTGCCATATATCTCCAGGAAAAATTAAACGATAGAGCAGCTGCTGATATAATTCTGTTAAAATCTCACCGTAAAAACTTACGCGAAGTGAGCTCGAAGTGAGTTATCAATTCTAGTGTCAATCTCTAGCATCAGCCGGAGTTCCACCTCGAAAATTTAGATGAAGTAAACTGTCATTCCACTTAACGCTGGGGATTGACAGTTCACTTCAAACTCACTTCACCTAAGTTTTCACCGTGAGATTTCTACAGAATAGTTCGGCAGGATTTGAAAGAAAAGTGAACCGATTGGTTCCTCCAATCAGAAGATCGTGAGACCGCCCCTAATATACAGTTAATTAGAAACTTAAAATATCGCTATTAGAACAATTATTTTGAGTTGATTCACTTTGGAACGGCTGGTGATGCCATATTTACTAGACTATTATGTACCTAATAACTTCTCTTAGCTGTATTTCACCACTAAAAGCTAATCATAGGTTCCATGACACACCTAGAAATTCGTGACAGCTGTCAGTATAAAAAATCAGCATCTAATATGTTTACAATAAACCACAAACAGCAGTTGAGTCGTTCGACCTTATAAACTCATTGTGCACATCCTTGATCGAATTCGTTGGAGTCGGGCGCGTATTGCCCTCACAGAGACGTCCAAGTGCCAACGACACCGATATAAAAAACATATATACTGACAAACATCTTTGTGCACGTAGTCGCAGCGCTGCTTGTATAGGAAAGATGTCAGAAAGCTATCAAATCTAGTACATTTCATGTTAGTTCTCTGTTATGCCACATGCATTACTGTGTCGATTTAGCTATATTATAATGGCGTGGTTTAAACCGGAGTTTAGCAGATAGGTATTTGAGGTCTTACGAGGAGCAGGATATAGTACTACAGTAATGTTTTTTGCTATACAAGCTAAACATAGTCGTGGATTTGTCATTGGGGTGTGGCTTTTTAACCTGCTTGAACTGAGAACAAATTGAGACGTGTCTTCGCATCCATTTCTGGTCTGCAGTATGAGGAACAAGGATATGACTGCATAATATGGATCTGGTGTAATTACAAGATGTTCCTGTCGTTCTGTTAATAAGACGAGATCTGCAAATACACGACCTACTTATCCCTTTGGAAGGGTCGTCAAGTTACGCCATGTCCACGTTTCCCTCCGCAGGTTCCTGTGTGAAATATCAACGGAAACGGCCGGCTTCAGAGCTTCGCCGGTACTTAAGCGTCCAATTGAACAAACAAGCGTGATAACTCTGGATCCGGCCCCGTGACTTGATTCGTGGTGGCCTCTTAATGTACCTAAATACAGTAATTACTGATTATGACTGATTTACGTCAAGATAGGATCACGAAAGGGTGTTTTTGTTGTTTCTGACACGCTATCTAGGCCGTACCTGTACCACTATTAGTAAAAATTGTTTTTGCCTACCTTCTAGATGATCACTAACATCTTCAGAGTCAAAAAGTGCATTACGTTTCTGAAATAGGTAATGGCAACGCTCCCAAATTTTTGAGTATCACACGTTACTCGGTCCGGGTCGGCAATTTAAGGAGACACTAGCACTACGATAAGCCCACGACAATACAATAATGGACGCTCTTTTGCCTAATGGCTCGCATCCTGCACGGCCCAAGCGCAGTCCAGTCAATGCTAAGAGTTCGCTCCTCCACGGCACTTGTTCGTTTCCAGAAACTAAATTTCATTGTTCATGTTTCCCTAATCGTGTGTGTGATCACGTTTCGTGTCATTCTAGACATCCTTGTGTGGGTTTCAAGTGTCGTAGCTTTGGTGAGGCATCGCTGCGCCAATCGACGGACGTCGGTGACGACGGACGATGTGCCTGTTGCGATCTCGAAAACGATAACGAATTTTGACAACTTTAAGCCACGGTTATCCGTGTATCTCTATCTTTATTGTGTTATGGATGCAGTGTTGAGGATGGGAAAGTGCATTTTATGAGAGAATTTTACCTGTGCAGTGTATAGTGACGGACATGCCTGAGTTTCGACGCCTGGCAGCCAGTGTGAAAAAAAAGAAGCCACTTTCGCCGACTCAGCGGTTGAGTCACTCAAACAGTTCTATTTACTTGATGCGATAACGTTTTAGGTGAGTCTGTCATTAGTGTAAAGTGGTGTATCCCTTACATTAATGGCCACTTAGCTATCGTGGGCAGGTGTGTGCTTCAAAGGCATTATCGTAGTCCTTAAAATGTTCACTATTGTTACCTACCATTTTTAATTATCAGTGTTTTTTACAAGGTGGGATTTAGATATTTTCCGTTCATCTTAACGACACCAAATACAATTTCAAAATATTGTAAGTATCATGGGTCACTTATTTATATTATTTTATAAAACACAAGCCGTGCGCTCGATGGGAATTCTCATCGGTAAAAATATCGAACTTCCATCAACAAACTTTCACTTTTTTGTACGATTTTTCATATATTTTCTTTCATACAAACCTTGTCCTGACAATTACAAATACAACAAAAAAATAATACCTAAGCCAAATAGATGCAACCGCTTTGAAGTGATGCGCTGACAAAAGTTTTTCGCAATTGATTTATATTTACATAGATTATACTACATAGTAGGCTCCATGCATGATTTCTTTTGCTTCCTTAGATTCATAATTTTTGCGGCGATTTTTTTTTTGTTTTTGCTTCGCACTTATTAAAAGCACTATGCGGCGATTTGACACTTGACTTGTTGACTTGACAGATAAAAAAAAAAAGCAAATCAACTAAATAACTAGAAAATAGATGTGGAAAGCACATAGGAACCAATTTATCTACTTATCCTTGGTCAATATTAACACTAAGCAATCACAGTTTAATCGCACAACAACAGTTGATAAATCACCAGCACGAATTACAAAGTTAACAACAAATATTGAACAAATAACTAGAGTTTTAACCAAATGCCAACTCTCTGGAAGATTACCAACCATTAAAACGTCATTTAAATATCATCAAAACAAAGAAACAGAATATTTACCTTTGACCTTAGTGCGTTTGTTTAGTTTTTTGAGGTTATGTTTAACATTGGCCACCAAACTAACTTCAGAATTATTTTTCAAAGTAAACTTTTTCTTGTCACATCACAGACTCACAAAACGCACTGTTTCCATTAAAATCTTCTAGAATAATAACTGTTTTCTCTTATTATATCTACATTAAATAGGTACTATTACTCTACTACTTATCAGCTGATGAGCTGAGCTGACTGCTGACTGTTTTGTTTAGAATTTGTTGCAATTTAATATTTATACGCATTCTCATTGGCTGTCACGATCTCTCGCGGACTCATTCATTACTACATTCATTCATGATTTACGTGTCTACTTCGTGGTTCTTTATGATATCGCTAGATGGCGTTACTGTAAAAAACCGAATGGCTCAGATAAAAATAATAAAACCGGGGAATTAATAAAAAATACTTAACAAGCTCAAAATATTGTTATTTTGAATTTTGTTATTTATAAATATTTAATAAAAGCTGCACTATTGTAATACTAAAAATCTTAGCATTGATCGTGTCAGTCCCAGGTTTGACCAAGGCTGAACAAAACGTTCCAACTGCTTTTTATTCTATTACCTTTAAATAAACAACCCTTACTAGAAGACCTATTCTATCTCTATAGCTCACTACTCAATTTGTTAAAAGCTTTAGGTAGGACCTGGGATGTTTTTCCCAATTACCTTAAAAAGCCAACAAGACGGTAGGTACCTAGCTATTAAAACTTGAAAGAGTTAGGTACCTGCAGTGCGATTCTGTAACCATCTCACCGTGAAAACTTAGGTGAAGTGAGCGTGGAGTGAGCTGCCAGTGTCCTCCCACTGATGCTAGGGATTGACCTTGCTTTACATTATAATCATAATCGAGATTTTAATAATATTTTTTATGCCAATTCTATTGATAATTTCTTAACTGAATTTCTGTTTTGCTATTTTATTTTAAAACCCCGAAAATAGTAATTGTTAGCCACGTAACTACATACCTACTAGCTTTGAAATAATATAAAATGATCAACGTAATTGTAAATGTAGGTAACGTTGGTCAATCCTTAACATCAGTGGGATGACACTGACAGCTCACTCCACGCAAGTCTTCACGGTGAGATTTTTACAGAATCGACCGGCTGTAGGTATGTAATTTTCTGGAAAACTCTTTCGTAATCAAGCCGGAAAATAATGAGCTATTCTACAACCAAATTGCCTTTTAAATGCCATGTTCCAGTTTCAAGTGAAATATTTATTACCTACTATTGTGCAGAAAATTGAGAATCTTAATTGGTTATTCCAATCAATCAAAACTCTTTTGTCGGCGAAGCCTTGGAAAGTGGTGGCGTGGACATTTCATTTCATTTTCAATGTCAATAAATCGAAAAACAATAAGAAAATAATTGTGTAAAAAACTAAAATGTGCAAATTGGAAAGCGGGAGCATAGAGGACCTCTTTTCTCGGAAAAACTAATACATAAAAATGCAAACCAAGTTCACAAATATGTAGGTACTGTAGGTACCGTCGCCAGCACATCAGGTTATACCAACTGTAAAATTGCTCCAAATGATTTTAAACCTTAAATAAAGTTTAAGTTCGAAATCGAAAGAGCAAATTTGACATTTTGTGGTAGCTTGACCTGGTGCTGTGTGTACGTCCTCTGATCATAGTATGTTAATCGTGCTTAAAAGCTAGAGTTTACCCATTGCACAATGTATCTAATTATAGCATTTATTATGTAAAAACTTTACATAACATCATAGTTTTAGAATTACTGGAATTTAGAATTACATACATATGGAAGCAAAGTAGTTTTTCCAAGTCACAATTTTATTTATAGTTTTCCTACCTATCATGTGTATACTCAGCGGCAGAAAAAGTTGCCCAAAATGAATAGATAATCTAATTTTTTATATAATATTTTAAGTTCGTTTGTTATTTTTAATAGGTACACGTAGATAATCCGTTATCGGTTTATAACGCAAGTTTAGTTAAAATTAAGATAATATTAAAGTCAAAGTTGTAACAAAAATTTGGGAAAACAGTAACAATAAAGATTTCAAAAGAATTTTTATTTAAAATTTTCTCAAAGTATAACTTTTACTACTTTATTAACCTTCCGTTTAATTAACGTTCAAAAAACAAGTTAATTTCAAATTACCCATTTAAATAAATTAAATAGGTCACTTGAAACCTACCGTCATCAAAACATCTCATAATGTCATTGTCACCAATTCAGATAGAGAATATAAACTATTTAGTTCTACGGATAGGATTATTATGAGTTAATCTACGGATCAAAAAAACAGCCCTATACTTTCTCTACCAGTCAACCAAGGGTGGTGAAGAGATTAGATGGCGGGTGCTATGGTTGCGTCATTAAAATTAAAACCCGGATTTAAAATATTTTACTTCACACAAATCTACACGGGCACTTATGAAACGTCAGAAGCTAGGTGCACGGTTCCAATTATTGGTAATTTCCTATGGAGAAGGACCGGCAAGAAGCTCAAGGGTTGCTCTTTCAAAAATTATAGTGTTTTACAATGTTTTCAACCTATACTGATAAGTAGGCCTGTCTACAAGTAGGGTACCTACTAATAGAAAATGGTCAACAAATCGAACCATCTAGAAGGCCTACGACGTTCTCATATTCACAAAAAAGAAAATACTTAATCTAATATTTTATGTAGGTACCTAAGTATTTCCTTATAATAAAAGATAAGAAAATAAATAAAGATTTAAAAAAACTATTTAAACCAAATGAAATGATTTTCATTATAGGTAAGGCTGTAGGTAATAAATCTGAATGGATATCATGTCAATTATTGCCTCAGGCAAGGAGGTAAGCCTCAAAGAGATGATAGCGCCAATGCCTTGGTCCGCTAGGGCCGATGCTTGCCAGGGTTGCGGGAAAGTCCGAGAGGGATACCGTGGCCCCTGGCACAGGGAACTGAAGGAACACGGGTGGGTTTTAGTCAGTAAGAGTCTTACACGCCCTCCTGCTCCACCCAGAGCGGGAGAAGTTATTTGATGATTTCCCACCAAAAAAAAAAAAAAAAGTCAAAGAGGTTAACGCGCGGTAATAAGCAAATTTTTAGGTAATTGACAATGTTGTTCAAAACAGCTATGCGTTTGATGTTAGTTGAATCGAATGACCACCAAATTTAGCCGTTTTAATCAAATTAAAAAAATATTTTTTAGGTAGGTAGGTACTTCTTTAGTGAATTGAATTCCCTTTATTATCATTACATAAAATATGATACTTAAAGTTGATGCACAAATTATGCGACGACAAAGATTTTTCTGAGCTCTGTTTTACGATTTTTTTATCATGATATTTTATTTTTATGAAATATTTTTGATTTTTTTCTGTGTTTTCATATCTACCAATACGTCTAACAGTGCGACAAAAAATTTAGCGTTTTACGGTGTCCTACGTTTGCGCAAAGCCTTAATTGGATAATGGTCAATAGAGGACGATAACTGAATGTGACGCTTGAGTTCGATACCAAGGTCGTGAAAAATATTAATAATTTTTAACATCAGGAAGTTTTCGGTAGTAAACTCGGAGTCTCAGGTTGTGCTGCTAGGGAGTTGGTTGCGCCACTTCTTCTTCCCAGCTGAAGCACTAAGAAGTGGTGAAGGGCGGGCATTTTGGGGGACTGTCTTATTTCATTTTGACGTTCAAAAAGTGCTGATTCTCAGCCTAATATAAATAAATGTCTTTTGATCTTGATTTTGTGCAATGTGCTCGCGCCTTCTCTTACATGAGACTTATTAGATAAGTACTTAGCACAAATATAATTGGCGACACGTGGTTAAGTAGGTACTCAGCCTAATTCAAATATATATTTTTTGGTCTTGATTTTGTGCAATGTACTCGCGCTCTCTCTTACATGAGACTTATTAGATAAGTACTTAGCACAAATATAATTGGCGACACGTGGTTATAGTTCGCACCTCTGCCTTCTCCTTCGGGTACACAAGCGTGATGTTAACGCTATAATATTACGTTTAATTATTTCCTCCTTTTATTGTAAGGGAGAAACTTTAAACTGATAAAATGTACGTTCATGTTACATGGAAAGTTGCGTGTTTTTTGAAACTCCACATGTTTGCAGAACATTCCACGGATGCCTCTTCCTATGATAATTCACACTGAGAGATAATCTTCGTCTTCATAAAATGAATAGGTACCTATTCGTATTGCATTCGCATGCCGTCTGTTAGGACAGGTCCACTCAAAGCTGCAATGGCTCTTTCTTCAAAAGGCCCTTCAAGACATGGCCCTGCATTGTTAGAGTCACATACAATCTTAATAATACAATGTTTGGACTTTAAAAGAGACCATGACCTCTGAGTTTGTTTCGGCATTTCTTCTCAGGGATCAGTCAGCTAGGAAATGCCGGCGCGATCTAGTTTTAAAATATTGACGTGTAAAAGTGTATTAAAAGATCTACTTACAGAAATAAACATTTCATTTCATATTAGGTAGGTACTCATTGGGTAGAGGTAAACGCCCATTCGTTTAAAACACCCTAACTACTGTCGTCAGTGACGTCAATCCCTAACCAGCATCGTCCTTCTATAAAAGAGACTTTGACCCCTGCCTTTGTTTCGCCATTTCTTCTCAGGGGTAGAAAATGACGACTCCATCTACTTAGCAATATTTTTTGTTTTTACATCGCGTGTAAAAGTTATTCCGATAACCTATTTACACAGAAAAAACAATTTCATTTCTATAGCTTTTTCACAACTGTGATAGGGTCAGCTAACCAAAAGAGTTTTTATTGGATCAAGCGTACCGACCTCTTGACATTACCAACGACCGTAAAGAGAAAGGTCACCTTACTTTTCATGGCATGGTAACATTAATTATTTAGGGGCCTGTGGCATAGATATTTTCTAACGAGAACTAGCGATCCGCCCCAGGGGGCCCGACTCCCTAATCACAAAGACCGTAATTACGGCCGAATTTACGGACATTTCCTACTCCGTATCTCTTACGGACATAAGCCTAATCCGGGGCCCGAACTAAAAATTGGACCCCGAACAAAACGATTTGACAGTGTTCCTTACTCCCGTTGTGCATTGGTCCGACCGGAAAAACTAATAAATCGGGAGTAGGGTTCACTTTTAAGTATCGAACTACTTTCGGACGGGCCTGTATCTTCGTTGACGGACTTAAAGAGTAGGCCCCCTGCATCGCACGATTTTTATGACTTGACAAAACATCTTGATCTCTTCGTTAAATGTAAGTTTACTAAATTAATATGTATGTACTTACCTATACCTATATACATTATAAACCTTCCGGAATAAATTCTCTAAATGATGCTGAAAATCCCATTAAAATCTGTTGCGAAGTTTAGTAGAACAACGCAGTTTAGGTTTTCTTTTTTGTTTAGTTTTTATAGACAGAAACGAATAGCGACTTTAAGTTATAAATACTTTTGAGGGTGATCCAAATAGTGACATCAATAAAAAAAAAATATTGCTCATACCTAGGGGTATCCGAAAATACCCCTTGTATGCTCCGCGATTTTTGTTATTTTAGGAGATATGAATATTTTTTTTAATAAAAAAATTATTACTTTTATTCGATAAGCTCATTTTACGTTTTTTTTTTCGATGGCACTATCATGAAATACCCTTTGATGTATATTTTTTTTTATCTTCCTGACATACAACTCTTTTTAAACGATAGTGAGAAAACATTCTTACGGTAAAAGTTGATTTTCTTTTTCAATTTAAAAAATTTAACATACGTTTCAGGTTCTACTAGTAATTTGACCAGCCTGTTAAGATATAAAAGACACCAAACGAGTGTCATATTACTGCATAAGTCATTACAGTTCCTCCGAACTTAGTTTAATATGGTTAAGCCCTACTTGGAATTTAATATTCGCTTGCTGCAAGACCACGTTATGAAACCATAACAAACTTTTAATAGACTTTGATAAGTTCTCTTATGTGGAAGAGCAACATTTCAAACTGATGTTACGACTTGGGGCAGAAGTCAAGTAACTTGTAGAAACATATTAGTTTTAAAAACATAACCTCATTGATTAGACACGTAGGCATCGTGGCTGAATAAAACCAGCCGTATTGCTAGGCTTGCCGAGGTCGGTTTGTGAATGTTCGACCCATGGTTCGACCATAAGACCTCTTCGGTGCCTCGGAAAGCACGTTAAGCCGTTGGTTCCGACTAAATGGTTCCGACTGTCATTTGTAGATCTTTGACAGTTGTCAAGCCCGAAAGTCTGACAACTAGTTTTACCAAAGAGAGTACTTAGCGTGTTACCCTGAATTTTGGTTGTGGAGGTCAGATAAGCAGTCGCTTAATGTAAAATGCTCAGCTGGTTCATCTGGGCGACTAGAAGCCGACCCCAACCAACTTGGGAAAATGCTATAGGCAGATGAGGATATTGCCAAATGCCAAGCTGTGAAAAGCACTTTATTTTCATGACGTCTCATTTTTACACCTCATTGATGAGCTCTTGTCCTTAACCTACGGTACATAAAGAGCCATATTTTACAAAAAATCAAACGGTACAAAACATCTTAATCAATTACTATACCTAGTTGCTAAAGCAAGTGCCGCCGCGCTGCTGTGTCCGTACCGGATCCCTTCACTTCTCCTCGGCTTCCAATTATTTGAACTCTGAGTCACCAAGATAAGTTAGTTAGAATGAAATCACTTGTATTTGTCAAACCACTTCACTTAACGGATATCACCAATACCGAAGAGTCTGTAAGTTACCTACCTACCAATTCTATTACCCGACTGCGCCAGAAGGAGGGTTAAGTGTTTCGAGTGTGTGTATGTATTTATGTATGTATATTTCTTTGGCACTCTCTGTAGTCTAAACAGCCTGCTGGTTTTAGCTTGAGAGGTGTCGTTAGATTCGTCGTAATTGTGAGAGTGATGCTGGGTACCTACATCAAAATTACAAAAAAATATAAAACGACCGATTTTTGGCGCCAAATGATATATTATGTCTTCAAAAACTTTTTTCCTCAAAACCTATCGATTGGGGTATCAAAATAAAGGGTTTTATAAATGGCTTACCCAAATATAAACAGCTTAATATGTTTCAATGTAGTTTGGAATGAGAAATGTGAAATTAAAAAAAAACTTGAAATAATGCAATTACTTAAAAAAATAAAAAACTTGACTGAATAAACACATACCTAACTGAAAAGAGAAAAGCAAGCATTATTGTCTATCGAACTTTGTTTTGTGTAAGGCTAGACACAAACGATCCACCGGCCACAGCCACCGGTAGCGCAGCGACAAGCAGTTTACATGCTTTTTCATACGTTTTGTATGGATTCGTCGCACACGTGTGGCCGGTGGCGACCACCCGCTACAGCAGTACTCAACACCTCAGCAAGAGGCGACAGCCACCGGTGGCTGTGGCCGGTGGCTCGTGTGCGCTTACCCAAAGACATCGCAGGGGGACAAACCCACAACCTGATATATGGTGTAACTTTTGTATGTGGTCAGTTAAATTAGGATACGCGTGTGTTTTTGTAATCAGGTTTTTTTTTAATAATTTGCATTATTTTCTACCAGCTTTTGGCTGCGAATTCGTCTGCGTTTATATTGTTAACAACATGAACGTATTCAGGATGAAAAGTAGCCTACGTCCTTCTCCTGTTCCCAGGCTACCTATCTGTCAAATTTCACAACGATCGGTTTAGTCGTTTAGTTTAGGTGTGAAAAGGTAACAGGCAGACAGAAAGATAGTGTTACTTTACATTTATAATATTAACTTACAAATAGGCATACGTTTGTAAGTAAATTAACATTAATGCGTCATTGATTTAAGATAAAAAGCTCATCTATTTATAGACGCCAAATTAGGCAACGATAGTTTTTGATAATTGATAACAATTGTTACTTTAAATTGCCATTATAGGTAATTAAAAAAACGCAGTACCATTTCAGTAATTCATTCTAAGCAATTTGATATGAGGTTCTTAGTTTCCTTCTGAATTATTTTACTTAGGAAGCAGAAGTAGACTTTTTAGAAATTGGTCTGGCTAATCAAAAGCTTTGTAAAGCTAGGGTTTCCTGAGACAGCGACGGCCGCCATATTGCATCCTCAATATAACGTCGAATGACCTCACTGAAACATTATGAAAGTAATTTGGTGTGATTTTCCTAAAGATCGATTTTTAACTAAAGTCAAGCCATCATTTTCAACACGGCCGTCACTGCTGCCGTTATGTGGCGGCCACCGCTTTTTTGGGAAACCGTAGTTGTAACTAATAAAATTTCACCAAGACGAAACAAAAGATGAACACAAGACAACACATTTTCCTATGTCATGAGAAAAGTCAGGAAAGTTTCGACAAAGTGCACGGCAAAGTCACCAAACAACCATGACGACGACGTTTCAATACAAATACACTTTTCCCTCTAAACAATGACTCAATACCTAATTAGCCCTAGTTCTAGTAAAGCTATTAGAGTAAAAACTGCACAATGGAAACGGCGAATGCTTGAGGCAGTACTCATTATACTTGGCTTTAAAACTAAATACTGCCGCCGGTCATTAATCACTGGGTAGAAAATGATAGTGGGATCGGAAAACCACTTGAAATAGGTACATATTATGGTAATTGCTTAGAACTGTGTTATGGGAAAAACGATGGGGTGACCTAGAATTTGTTTGTTTTTAGGATCAGCGGGGTAATTGCAAATAATGCGCGGAATTTAAAATACAATTACTTTTCAAAATCAATGACGAACAACGAACAACAATATTTTTTCCCGCGTTTAAGTGTTCATTTGTTTTACAATAAACTGCTTTCTATATGCAAGCGCGTTCGAAATTTAAATAAAACCTTTGATAAGTTACCTCCTTAGTTCCCATGTTTCGGAGTAAAAGATCGTTCCATTTTTAAATTACACGATAGATATGAGTTTACTATGTAATTTATTTGGCCGCTAAACCACGACAGATTTGGATTTTCATACAACTTTTGCCGGCCGCTGTTCGCATGTATTTGGCCAGTACAACAATTTCGATTTATCTCGAAGAAGTTTGTCAAAATAATGCTCGAATTTCCAAGCATGCCTGAGAAAACAGAATTACTTTTATTGATAAGACTTATAATCATAAGAATCATCAATACAACCATCTATATTTGTATTAGTATTTTATTGATCAATGTTCCTCTCAACCAAAGCACCTGTCACCTAAACTCCAAACCACCCTTCGTTGACTGGTAGAGAATGTGTAAGGCATTAAGTCCGCCTTTATACCTTTTTGGTGTGCGAAAAGTTTAAATAAATAAATAACATCAACTCCTTCGATGTATAATATATTGATCGAAGACCAACTCGATAATTCCGGTTATATCGGCACCCAATGAATCTGAGTCATTATGACAAATGACTTCGCGACGTAGCACAAAAAAAAAGCAAACAAAAAGTGGCTATACTGACACCTCACGTTCTAATCATTAAGGTATGTAGGTAAGATGTGTCATCTTGTCATATTGAATATATTGTTGCAATCGACATGGCAGAAAAGATGCTGACTGACGGGTGTATGTGAAGTAGGACACCCTCTGGCGTAGCAACGGAACTGAGATTTAACTTTGAGATATTTATAGGTCTAGCAGTCGAAGCGCTACTGCAGCACCATCTCACCGTGAAAACGTAGGTGAAGTGAGCGTGGAGTGAGCTGTCAATTGTGTCAATCCCTAGTATCAGCCGAGCTATTCTGTAACAATGTCACCGTAAAAACTCAGAAAAAGTGAGCTTGAAGTGAGTGGTCAAAAGTGTCAATCTCTAGCATCAGGTGGAATGATAGCTCACTTCACCTACGTTTTCACGGTGAGATTGTTACAGAATCGACCGGCTGCTCAGCATGCGATCCTGGGTTCGGTTCCCAGGTCAGTCAAAATGTTATTGGGATTTTCCATCTAGAATTTCTCAGCAGCAGCTCGGAGCCTGGATTTGAGCCCGGTTGAGGCAATAGGCTCGCCCCCTATCACATGGGACTGAAACATAGGTATCTGGCAAAATGTGGGTGTACCTCTACGATCTAATAGGTACCTACACCTCTGCCTAACCCTTCACTTCACAGAATACAGGCGTGATGTTATGTTATGACCAACAGTCAGATGTGCTGAAATATGGCTTATAATAAAAACTTATAGAAGATATCATTGAATCATCAAGGAACGTGTTAGGTAACTACTCGTAGACGGTCTACGAGAAACCTCGTAGAGGGTGAATCTCGTAGACCCTATAGATTTTTTTGTAGAGGTATTCCTAAGCTTAGATAATTAGGTATATTGCACGGTACGTACATTATAGTTTATTATTTAGAATTGTATTTTCACTTGGTCTAGGCAAAGGCAATATTGGCCTTATTACAATTCAATTCGAACTCATTGATCTTTGCAAAGTTTATTGCACACGAAAACTGAGGCCGGTAGGTACTGTGTCTGGTCAAAATGTCACTGAATTTAGTTTTTGGTTGTTTCCACAAACTGTAAACTCATGGTCTACATACATGGACATTGATTTATTATCTCAACATCGGCGGATTTTAATGTCTTGACATAAGTAAATTTTCTCGGAAAATATATTCATCATTGTTTGTAAACTGTTGCTCGTTCTCGGAGCCATGTTCAACCTGTCACGTCATTAAGGACTTAGGGCAGATAATAAATTATATCCCATGGATTAATATAATGATTATAGATTAAATTTCTTGGTATTATATGGGTCATACGTAAAAAATGTGGTGCAATCTATGACGTAGGGATTTTCCGGGTTAGATTTTTTTTCTTAAAGATTTTATTAAAGAATATACGTAGGTAGGTACTTATTCATTATGGCGGGAATTAAACAAATATCTAAGTAACAGTAATCGGTTTTTGCCAGGGGACTGTTTAACTCCAAGACAAGGCAGAGCTCTATTAAATCCCGAAATCGTTTCGTCTTCACATATAATTATATATATATATATATTTAATTTTTTTTAAACGTATTTAATGTATTTATGTACACACATAGATAAACAGACAAGAGGAAAAGAACAGAAAAATTGTTACAAAGGTGATGTTTATTCCTAATGAAATCTCTTCCAGCATACCTGCGATAGGTTAGTAGATTTAGAGATGTAGACAGCGTGTGTAAGAGTAAAAGAGAAATAAAATACATAAAATCAAAAACAATTAACTTATTAAAATAAAACAAATAATATGAGAATATACATACATACATACATTTTAACTGCCCAGTCTTCTCCATTCGAAACTACCTTTGGAAAGGGGCTACTAGAAACAATTCGTTCACCTTCTATGTGCCTATTAGAAATAAATGTTTTGACATTTGACTTCGACCTAGTGTCATTATAATTATATCCAAAGATGGTAATTCTTGCTATACTCATGGGTACTAAGAGGGGCTCGTGGCTAAATGATAACAGACGCTCAAGTCGATTGAAGGTTAAGCTACGCTTGGCGCGGTCGGTTCGTGGATGGGTGACCGTCCATTACTTATCGAGAAGTGCCCCGAAAAGCACGTTAAGGCTGCCATTCGTAGATCTTTGACACTCATTACGAGTTGGCAGACGTCTGAAAAATAAGTCTGCCGACCAGTCTTACGAAACGGTAAGTACCTATCGTGCTACCCAGTAACTGGGTTGTGGTGGTCAGATAGGTAGTCGCTCCATGTAAAATACTGGTATTCAGCTGCTTTCACACTGATTGGTACTGCTAGCCCGTCTATCGGTTACAGATTGTATCATTCATTCATAACATTTCTTGTATAATTACAAATTCGTAGAGCCATTATTGATTTTGAATCATTTTCGCTTCTTTTGTAGCCTAAATTATTGGTGTTGACAGAGGTGGGTACAGTGAATTAATTTTCATACGGACATATACCTAGACAGGCGCATAATTTGAAAGTGGAAAAGATGTGTGCTCTTTTGTGATGCTTTAAAACTATTTCAGTATAATAGTCATTAAAATGAATGCAACGATCAATTTGAAATGAGCCCTAACCGATTTAGGTAGGAGAAAGGTTGTAGGGAATATATAGATAATCCAATCAAATAAAACTTGCCCAAAATATAATTATAACGATAACATAATGACGTAGGCAGAAGTGTGGTATTTCCTAACACTAAACGGTAGTCATTAATAATAAATACCTACAACATCTAGTTTAAGGAAGTGTGTTCCGAATGTCATAAAATTATGCTGTTATCACGTTAATGGATATAACAGAAACTTGTTTGGTCATAGTTCCTTTGGTTTTTAGATCAAATCTTTAGGTTAAAATAGATGCGAGAATCCAGTGGGTCGGAAATGAAATCCTTAATTTATGAAAATCTCAATAATTCAAATGAGGCGAACGCTTTAATTTGACTGTACTACTAAATAAAATCATTATGTAGCCAGTAATGAAATATAAAAATCTAAAATAATTGTTACCAGTGGTAAAAACACGTAAATTATAAGTACACGGAAGTAGGTACCGACTTATTCACTGAACATTTGCATTTCGCCAGTTATGTTTGTTTAAACCCATGTATATAGGGAGCGAGCCTATTGCCATCAACCGGGTACAAATCAAGACTCCGGCCTGCTACTGAGATTATTCAGATAGAAACACCCAATAACACATTGCCGACCTTCTTTTTTTTTGAGTGTGGAAAATCATCAAATAACTTCTCCCGCTCTGGGCGAAGTGGGAGGGCGTGTCAGACTCTTACTGACTAAAACCCACCCGTGTTCTTTCAGTTGCCTGTGCCAGGGGCCACGGTAACCCTTTCGGATTTTCTCGCGACCCTGGCAGGCATCGGCCCTAGCGGACCCGTCGTTGGTGCTGACACCTCTTCGAGGCGCGCGTGGAACACAATGCGCCGTCGACCCGGGCCTGGTCCTTATCGGACGGCGAGCTGCCCATTGCTCGCCGTCCGCAAGCCCGCGCCTACGGTGGCCGGGAATCGACTTGGGATTCCCGACGCCCAGGGCGTTTCCTGCGGCGGCTTGGGGCGTGAGGGCGCGAGTTTGGTCTCTCCCTCACGCGTTCCGCCTCCTCCTTCGCGAACATTACTGTTTTGCAGAGGGAGGTGACGGCTTCCCAGGCCCTCTCGCTTCGTACCATGGCCTGGACCAGGACCGGACGCGAGAGACCTGAGAATCGAATCCAGGACCTCATGCTCAGAAGTAGCGCTTGCGCCCCCTAGACCAACGAATCAGGCGAAACTAATAGAGAATTTATTCATAACACAGACCATAGACGCCAGTTCATTACTCTATGTAATTATGTCTTCCATACCTACTTTTTTTATGTCTACGTCTTAACAATATTTCAATGTCAGGTCGAATATTTAAGACGCGTTTTTTGTAGCAAAATCAATCGGCGTAGACTGTCTGTGTCGATTTTAACTAAATTATAATGTTACCAACATTACGGGATTACATACGGGACTTCTTTGAGAATTTAAAAAGTTATTGGGTGTGAATTTGGCGCAGACGTGCTAGTTGAGTTGGTTTTACTTTTTTTGCTGGTCAAGTAGTCGAATTTGTAGTGCCATAGGTACTGCCTATTCGACTACTTGACCTTTATTTTTTATGGAACTCAAATGATATGAGAAGAGATAACTTTCAATACACGTACTGTTATATTTGCTGGGAAATGAGTGGGGCTTTTACATACGTACAAGCTACAATGTCGTCGCGAGAAACTTCAAAGTATTTTCCCCAACCTGACGTCGTGCGCGAACTCAAACGTCACTATTGCCACAGATAAGAAAAAACCATAGACTACGCATTTTTTTTAAATTTTATTTTGCTCGCCGCCTACAGCAATTTATTCTAAGGTTGAAGGCCGACCACCGTTTATGGTCAGTTAGTGGCGCCAACTTTTTATCATAAAATAATACGTTAATTTATTGATGCCATATTGAAATTATTTTGATGCCATTATATTAATTTATTATGTACACTCGCGTAATAACTTCAATCAACAATACCAACGTAATTCTTGTTCATAATAACGTTATTAACATAATCTACTCATTTCAATGTTTTTTTTTAACCGACTTCAAAAAAGGAGGAGTTTCTCAATTCGACTGTATGTTTTTTTTGTATGTTTGTTACGCTAACATTCCGCCAATTATGAATTGATTTCGATGATTCTATTTTTGTTTGGTAGTTCATACTTCAGAGGTGGTCCCATATAGGTAAATTGTATCGAAATCGGTCAAGCGGTTTAAAAAAAAATCAACAATAAATTATTTTTAAATAAAAAAACCGCCTTCAAACGAACGTGGACGTGTAAGACGATCGTTTTCGAATTGGTGTGGAGTAGGTACCACAACCAAAAAGTGAAAAATTTAAAAAAAAATTACAAGTTATTTTTCGCTTTGTAGTGTGTTTTTTTTTTGGAAGTCGGTTGTTTTATTTTTTAAGTTTTTTATTTAATGAGTTTTATTGCAATATGTGGTTAGCTAGCGACCTCGACAATTGATTATGAGCTACCGGCAGCAATTTCGTCATGCTCATTGACTTGTAATAGTAGTCATGCTCCCTTAGATGTCACTGCTTGCGGTAGCGTCGGGGGTCGGGTTGCCTTCTTCCCTCAAATATGGCGAGGGGGGTAGTGACTGATCTTTGCGTTATGTTCGTGAACGGGTGCTGCTTGTGGTGACAGGTCATCTCGCTGACTATGGTTTTGTTATTGTTATTTGTAATTAACTGTTTCTTTATTGGACTTCGAAGGTTCTAGTTGATCATTTGTGACTTCAAGTTACAGCTATATAAACATAATGCAGCATTGCAAATTTAAGCGGGCACGCCCTTTATGCCTGGAGTCTTCTATTGTGTATTTAGTTCTGTTTACGTTTTTATTTTTGCTTGAGTATAGTTTTCAATATTTTTGTTGGTACCTATGTATATTGGCGTGTGTTAGCTGACATATGGCAGATAATTTAATTTAATGTTTTGTCTTTCGTAATGTTAATTACTTAAGTTACTGTATTTAGTACAGTTCTTCTAACTGAACAGACCGCTGTGTTGATGGGGAGTTTGTGGCGCCATTTCTTCTTCCCAGCTTAAGCACTAGGGAGTGGTGACGGGCGGGCGTTTTGTCTTATGTAATTTTGACGTTCAAAAAGTGCTGATTCTCAGCCTAGTTTGAATAAATGACTTTTGATTTTCATTGTAATAAAACATGATCGGTCGAAGTTTATCAAAGGTGAATAATAAAGACTATTAGCAATAAAGGCTATTAGCAAACACGTATTAACTATGACTACGTAGAATAAAAAGAACTGGTTCTTTGTCGGTACGAAAAAAATCGTTCATTTAACGCCTCTTAGGCGCTAGTTCTATGTCCTTATTATTTAATATAGATAGGTACCTTCAATACAATGACGTGGTAAGTATAATAATAACAGACGGAAAAACAATTTGAGTGTTTTCCGTCAAAAGTTTATCATTTTGTTATTATTTAGTTTTTGTGTTGTAGTTTGACGAACTTAAAATAATGCATGTGGAAAAACACGTGACATGCCTTCTATAGTTAATTCTATGGTATAATCGGAAAGAAAACAAATATTTGCGGTTTCTGGTTGATAAAAATGCCAAATAGGTAGTTACGGCTAAAGTATTCATTTTTACTAAAAACCACCTTTAAGCAATTATGAACACCAATCTAGGAACAATATCTGTCACGCACCAGACAGCTTGACGACGCGCCTATTAGCTTTCCAACAATTAAATTTCATCCTTATCTTTATAACGCGTAGGTAAGTGTTCAAATCATTTGTAAGCTAAGTATCTGGGACACCAATATGTCACATTGTATGTACTCTGTATAGTTCGTATTTGCTTTTGGAATATATGGCATTCCATTCATGAGTGCCATTCATAACGCATATTACCGAAAAAGTACTGACTAATATAAGGACAGCCACCACCAGTCAATTTTCATTTTAAACTTTGAATTTCGCATTCTAAACTTAATATTATTTGCAAAAACTTCTTGGTAATTTATATGGAGGGTAGAGGTAAGGAGAACTATCTCTTCTGGGGAGATAGTTGAAAAATTGTCCAGCATAAACAGTAAATTATAGTTCAAAAACCATCCAAAATGGCGCTAGCGTAGGCAAATGGGGTGGTATGAATAAATGCCGAGTTAGAAAATTTAATATTTTTAATGACTTGAGTAGTTAGTGACAGTCCAGTACAGCATACCTTAACAATTTACGTAGTCCAAGATTATTTTGTAAACAACCTAAAATTATTACTTGTAAAATTTACCCGGTGGCTACGGTAGCGCCACCCTTATGTGGCACATTTTGACGGACACTTTTCAGACACAGAGATAGTTCTCTTTACCTCTACCCTCCATAGTAATATAGAAGCAGCTTGAGCTTCGATAGATTCCTAAGCTTTCATTTGTAAAAGCGTGCCTACTTTTCGACTCGATACTGCTGAAAATCCTCAAAACGATGTTTTTTATTTAATAAACTTTAGTACCTTCGCCAGTCCTTTGCATAAGGAACTGCATTCGAAACCAACAAAACTTGCGAGACTTATCTAACAAAATAGACGTAATAAAGAGCACGGTAATAACGCAATTATTAAAGCCCATTCAATTGACGGCACGGTTGGCGCAGTGGTTAAGCGATTGACTGCTCCTCTGCGTGTCTCGGGTTCGATTCCCGCACGGAACAAATATTTGCATGACCTACAAGTAGTTGTTCCGGGTCTGATTGTTTGTGAATGTGAATTTAAATGTTTATAAACGCACCCACAATACAGGAGAAATTCCTAGTGTGGGGGCAACGTTTAAAAAAAATAAAAATAGAAAATAATAAGTAAGTACCTACATCTTTAGTTAACCTTTCAGACTTCCTATATCGTACTCACATCTTCATAACCACATTCAAACTAAACATTCATAATTTCGCATCGCTAGCGTTCACAGACGATGACGCAAAACCCTTGCAGCGATTTAACAAAAAAAAAAAATCGCAAAAAGACCAAAGTTAACAGTCTTCTTAGAATGATCATCATTGATAGACCATTTTTTTGCAAGTCCCAAACTAATCAACGTTCAAATCCCGACTTTATTGGGAAAACAATACAGTCTATAGCTTAAGAAAAGGGGTTAAAAATAAGTTGGCGCTGTAACTCTGCCTGCTGACAAGAATGATTGGAAGGCTTGAGTAATGAAGTCATAAACAAAACCCGTTTTAATTTTCAGGAATTCAGACTTATGGTGAATTGGTTGTGTTCCTCTTAATATGGGAGGTTGTGTAGGTTTGTTGAATAGCGAGAAACCGTTGCGATATCTTGCAAATAGATAATTAATTAATTCGTTCGATTGATCTTAATTGTAGTGGGTTTTTATTGTGGGTTTCTGTCTTTGATCTTGTTGTGTGTTACTGTAAACCAACACGGCGGAAATTCCATAGCTTTCTATTTGTCTGTGATTCTCAAAAATTGAAATCTTCCATTTTTCTATTCAGTACTCACATTGATTAGGGTCGTCTCAGATTCAGGCATGTTTTTTTCATTTTCTTCTAGAGGGATCTATGCGCCTTCTTCATTTCGGACTATGAGAGTGAAGGAAGAGAGAGTGCACCTGTGTCTTCGCACACACACACGCACACGCACACTTCCCGCGCCGCAGGCTAGTCTCCTGGCTGAAATACAGCCTGAAGGACTATTATTGTACCCAACTAAAATATATATACATATATATTTGAATTTACATAGGTACTTAGTTTGAGAATAACTACCTAATATATACGAGTATCTACCTACTGCTCTAACAGTCCTCTTTATCAAAATTATGTTAATTATTTTTCCATAGACATATACAGGCTCAAATTAAATTAGCTAGCAAAACTCCGCAGACGTCACTTGAAATATCATTTTAAAAAACCTGTTTGTCTTTGTCAACTTCACAGACATAATAGGTTTCGATATTTAAACACAATAAAACAAATGAAAACAGATGAAAATCTGTTTTCTTTTCACACGCACTTACATTTATTATGAGTTTTTGGCAAGAGAAAAATAGTAACTACTTAAAAATATGCATTTTGGTTGCAAAATAGCAGTTCAATTTATCATCACGCGACCCTTTTTCTAAATAATTACAGTCCAATTCTGCTTCGTCACGGCTTCTATAATTAACTCAAGCAATTAAAATAACTAGAGGTTAAGCACCTGTAGTTATTTTGACATCAGTCAATTTGGCACCGCGCCCCCACACGTGGGCTTATCTGACTGTGCTGGAACACGGCTACGGGATCGATAAACTAAGCTTATATCGATTCTGATTGTAATTAATCGATTTTCGAATCGGAGTGATGGTTCATTAGTCTTGTATTGAGTATTGGGTTGTTAAATATTGTTATTTAGTGATACATTTTGTTCAAACGGCAAAAAGCTTAATTATAGCTTTTCGCCATAACATGCTTGTAAGTCCAAATAAAGGTCTATCCACAAACATCATGGCCGACCGTGCTCCGCAGGGGCTGGTAATATCGGTGTCTATAGTATTTTATATGAGCTCGTTCTGCTGTGCGATTCTGTAACCATCTCACCGTGAAAACTTTTGTGAAGTGAGCGTGGAGTGAGCTGTCAGTGTCGTCCCACTGATGCTAGGGATTGTGACCCATCATTACTTTTACTATCATAATCGAGATTTTAATTTCATTTTTTATGAAAATTCTATTGATAATTTCATATTATTTCAAAGCTAGTATACAGGGTTATTGGTAAAACACCATCAACCTCTTAAGAGGTCATTGTACTCATCATTATGAACAACGTATTACTCAAGAAATCGCGAAAAAAAAATCAGCTGTTCCCTACATTTATGTTTGCAGAACTCGTAAAAATGTAGGGACCAGCAGATTTTTTTCGCGATTTCATATTTGGTCCCACAGTAAAAGTTGTTCATAATGATGAGTACAATGACCTCTTAAGAGGTTGATGGTGTTTTACCAATAACCCTGTATAATATAAGTGTCTAAACAAAAATAAACAACATTGTGTTTCTAACTGAATTTCTGTTTTCCTATTTTATTTTAAAACTTAGCTACATACTAGCTTTGGAATAATATAAAATGATCATGAGAATTTGGATAAAAAATATTATTAAAATCTCGATAATGATTGTAAAAGTAATGCTTGGTCCAATCTCTAGCATCAGTGAGATGACACTGACAGCTCACTCCACGCAAGTCTCACGGTGAGATTTTTACAGAATCGACCGGCTGGTCCGTGTCCGGCCAAGCGACGGAGCTTGAGTGCCTGCCTTGTGTGCCAAAGCCCTGTCACGTTCCGGGCACGACCCTGATATGTGTTGATAGACCTTAATATAGGTATCTGGCCAGTTAGTCGATTGTTTTATCTTGTAAAGTGTAAAGAAAATTCTTAAGACAACACAATTTAACACACACACACACATACATTTGTTTTTTTTTTCTCGTTTTTAATTTTATTTTTGGTGTTTATCTGTGGAAACTTGTAAATGGCCTTCAGTCGTGTATTGTTTAAGTACAACACTGTATATTATAGCTGTAACTTTCCCAAATAAAATAAAAAAATAAAATTCTTCAAATCTCCATTCAACAGTAAATTTTTTTGGTCTCTTGTGCCTAGACGCCATTTTAGGAGTTCTTCTTCAAGCGACAGCCGCAGATGCCATGTCAAAAAGAAAAAGAAAGATCATCCATTAGTGTATCTTTGTAGTGTCATACACACCTAATTTTAAAAGAGGCCAGTCGATATAATATTGCAAAAAAAAAACGTTTCGGATACTGGCTTGCAAATGGCGGACCTGTCACCAATAAAAAACCTTCAATCAACAATATCTTAATCACAGCACAATCTATCAGTTGCAAGGTAAACCGCTTATTTGTATACATTAGTAAATGACGCACAGCATTTTTAAAAGTCGTATCAAGCTGAATATAAACTGCTGAGTTAATAGTCAAATAGTTTTTCGACAGTTGTTATTGGCTCCCTTTTTAAACTACTAATTAAATAGAAGGTGTATCAATGAATGGGGCGGTTGTATCATAAGAGAGGCAAACTACACTTTGATGAAAAATCAAATGATAAGGTGGTTAATAAAAACAATAAGTACCGTAAAAGGGGTTAATCGGGGCGAAACTTTAAAAAGGATTTTAACGTTGAAATAATATAGTTTGTTGCCAACAAGGGCACTTAATCGTTTATTATAATACAGTAAACACATTAGAAGTCCTTTTGGGCAGCAAACGATATTATTTCAATGTTAAAATCCATTTTAAAGTTTCGTCCCGTTTCACCTCTGTGTCCCGATTAACCCCGTTTTATAGGTACTTATGCCGTTATTAATCCAAAGATCACTGTATTCTACAATATGTGTTTTAGTGAGTTAGGATAAGAGTTTAGATTAGTACACTATCGCATTAGGTTACCCTGTAATGATATTTATGTAAGTTGGAAAATAAATAAAACATCTTAAAAGACGGGATCTAAATTTATAAAATCACTGTCGCACGATTTACCCATAAAGCAACACGGGCCACCGGCGCGGCGGACGTGTTGCTCTATGGATTTACCTATAAGTTGTGATTTATTATTAACATAACATTGCTTACCTACATATTACACTGCACCCGGTTAGACTGGAAGCTGACCCCAAAATGGTTGAGAAAAGGCTAGGCAGATAGACACAGTTATTACACGGCTAACTATTTATACTTAAATGACTAACTAATTAATTATACCCACAAATAAATACAACAGGACACAATGAGTAGGTTCTTCTCATGAGATCAATCTTAAAAAGGGGTGTGACTCAAATTGAATATACAGCGTGAAATTGAATTCATGGGCATTATTTTAAAGGGTCATTGTACACACGGCTACAGATCAAGCTATAAATTTCCAGTTTAAGCTGATTTCGCATTGTATATGATTTCCTTACAATGAGAGGTCAGTGTAAACTGGAAATATATAGCTTGATGTGTACTTATATGTATACATCATTATGAGTACAATGACACTTTAAAATAATGCCCACGAATTCAATTTCACGCTGTTTACAAGGTGTAACAGAATAAACGGAAGTCCTGAAAATAGTTTGCTCATAATTGACTACTGAATCCATTTCAGTAACTATTAATGTAGGTATTTTTTTCAAAAATTATGTATTTTGCAATACTGACCGCCGATTGCGCCAAAGAAAATTAAATCTTATTTCAAGGCAGTAAGACTCAGTTTTAAATGCATAAAGTAATGTTAGGGTCAACACGATTTTCTTAATAAGAATGTTATTATTTGTTATTGTTTGTTTGTTGTTATTTGTTTAGGTAATTGTATTTTGCTTTTAACTCAATACTTTAATTGGGGTGTATGAGGTATTGTGTTAATTATGTTACACGTTGTATATGAAGAAATAATTCTACTTAAATGAAATTAGATGCTTACGATCTTTTTTAACTTTTAATTTTCATGGCTTTATTCAATGGCTGCCTAAAATCACTAAGCTTTTCCACTAAGAATTCTTACAATTTGACTTTTCGTGTTAGAAATTGAAGAAGAGACGGTTAATTTATCTAAATAGATATTCGTTATTTTGCAACATTAATAGACAACACACAATTCACAAGTGCCAGTAAATAATTAATTTTAAATAAATTCTTTGATTTGTATTGTTATCTAACACAAAATTTTATCAGTCTATATGGTACCATCACATCACACTAATTCATTGATGACCTTCCCCCCTCTTCATCCGTGTAACCGCCACTCCGTCTTACATCAGACAGACAATCGTGATAGTAACCTTAATGCACAAGTTACGAAATTGGCGGCTGCACCCAATGACTTGACTTCGGGACACGTTGCATCATCTGCGTACGCGCAGTCTGCCGTGGATGAAGAAGTTGAATGACCAATTTTAGAAGACGGGCAAAACGAATTTTTTTAAAGGATGTGTCTGAGGAAAGTCGACGATTGATTTTATTTTATTAAAACTACGTAAAGGAATTGATACAGCTTTAATAGAGTTCAAATATGGGGTACCAATTACTCTATCACTCTCCGTGTAAAATACTGGTATTCAGCTGCATCTGTTCAGACTGGAAGCCAACCCCAACATAGGTAGTTGGGAAAAGTCTAGACATAATGATAATAGGATAGCAATTTGAACCAGATTTAGCTCTAAGTTTTTTGACTCTGTGTAAACGAGGCGCTCTGTTAGTAAATGTGTCACCAAAACAAAACATGAAAAGCCAGACTACTATTTTGGCTAAAATATTCATTATCACCTACTCACAAAACGACGGCGACGTGTGCGCAAATATCTTACGCATGTTTACATTATGAGTATTATTATGACGTAGTAGACCTTGTTACGCGAGCCTCCGAGAAGTAAGTAAACCATCACATTTTATCTGGATTTAGGTACATCGGTCAACATCATCGTATCTACAATTATTTTTATCTCTTCTCGCAGGTCAACCTAGGAGGTTGTCAGCTGCATAGCAGGCTATCCTGTGGATGCCCTCTTAAATTAGGGCCTCCAGCCAGGGCATAAAACTTATAAACTATGTGAATAACACGGTAAGATCACCCCGGTGGGGTTCGAACCTCAGCTTAGGGTGTCGCTGGGGGAGGGCAGCAAGGGCAGGCTTGATCAAAGTCAAAGTCAAAGCATTTATTTCAAATAGGCGCATAAAAGGCACTTTTGAACGTCAACATTTACATTTAAATAGAATTGATTCTAGTCGCCCCTTCCAAAAAGGTAGTTTCGTATGGAGAAGAATGGGCAAGAAACTCCATCGTTACTCTTTTAAAATGTGTTACAATACTTTGTATACATTAACTATATAATTATATGTGAAGACGATGCACCTATAATAAAAATTACCCTACCAAAATAGGTAAAAAGAATTTAATAAACGTAGCAATGATAAATAAGTTAATTAAGTGATAGATACATGGTGTTCACATATTTACAAACATTGTAAAAGTATACGATTTCCCAAATTATGTAACCAATTAATATGTCAGTGTGTGAGTTAAAGTAGTCACAGAATGTAAATCAATGTCATAAAAATAACAAACCATACAATTAAAGTAGCAACAAGTTTTAATTTTGTCTAGACCCTAGATTGTCCTGTGGAGCTGGACCAGCATGTTTCCAAGCATTCTTATCTTGGATATAATCCTCTAATTTGTAATATGCTTGTTTACACAGTGAACTTTTTATATTTTAAATTTTCTTTCATTTAATTGCAATATATTACAAGGTATTTTGTTGTAGCATTTAACACAGTACCCCATAAAAGATAAAGATAAAGATAAAGATTCATTTATTTGCAAAAACATGTGTAGATAATATACATGGAATGATGTTTATTATAGGTGTTACAGGATATTGTTTGGCACAACATGTTTGACCATGGCTGGTGTACAAATTAGGTCGGATGACCATAAGATTAAAAAATTAAATAACAATTAACATTAATATTAAATTTAAAAAAATATATATATATAAAATACAATTGCTAAATATTCATGCGATTCAAAACAACAAAGATACAATAGATTCAGTCAGTATATCAGTATCAGTATCAGTAGGTCAGTCAGAGCGATTTGTCATTTAAAAATTCATTGATATTATAGTAGGCTTTTCCTGTCAGTATTTTTTTTAATGTTTTCTTAAACTGGTCTGTATTTAGTTTTTTTACACTGATAGGGATATTGTTATAAATTATCGGTGCTCTGCATACCACGCTTTTATACAGTAGTGCTGTCTTAGCTGGCTGAACACGAAGTTTACTATTATCCCGGCGATTTCGTATTACAAGGTCCGATATTCGAGGAAACAAATAGGGGTTATTTTTTACAAATAAGGCGATTTCTAAAATATAAAGTGACGGCAGTGTGAGGATTTGATGCTTTGTAAAATGTGGCTTACAGCTCTCAGTACTTTGGATACCGAACATAGCACGTATGCATCGCTTTTGCATTTTAAATGCCATATCTTTATTTGATGAATTGCCCCAGAAGATAATGCCATATCTTAGGACAGATGTATGTACTTTAGCTAATCTGAAAAATGGTTGATCTTTTTTATCTTTATTTCTTGTATTAAAATTATGTCTATCACTTATTTTATTAAAAAGATGTAGATTTTTTCTTACGTACATAATACACTCGAGAGCAATGAATCCGGGTCACTTAAAGAATGTTAAAAATCTCGGAAACTAAAAATGATAGGTTAATGCAATAAATTGTATTTAATAGACAATGTAATACTCCTTAAATGAAAGTAAAAAAAAATACATTTTATTAACACAAAATTACATAAAGAAAAAAACTGCTGATCTCTCCTTAAAACAAAAATAGGAAACATGAAATTTTTGAACTTTATTACGATTTTCTTGAATTTTAATACTTCGTATTGCCTCCTCGTGCTTCCATTACTGCGTTTACGCGGTTTGGCATGCTGTACACCAAGTTCCTTATACGATTTTGGGGAATATTCTCCCATTCCTCTGTGAGAGCAATATTGAGCTCACGAAGCGTGATTGGGGGAGGGTTTCGTTGTTTTACGCATCTGCCTAGCTCGTCCCAAGCATGCTCGATCGGGTTGATATCCGGGCTGCGCGCTGGCCACTCCATACGAGTAATGTTCATCTCTTGAAGGTAGTCATTCACAATCCTACCTGTATGAGGTCGGGCATTGTCATGCATAAATATAGCATCCTCACCTAAATTGACCATAAATGGACCAACGTGATCATTGAGGATTTCTTCCACATATCTTACGCTAGTTAAAGAGCCGTTTTCTATGATCACCAGCTCTGTGCGACTTTCAGAAGAAATTCCGGCCCACACAAGTACAGACCCACCACCGTAGGCTACTTTTTCTTCGATGCATGCTTGCTTGAATCTTTCCCCTGGTCTTTGATACACTCTGTGTCTTCCATCGTGCTTGTAGAGCATAAATTTTGATTCGTCGGAGAACATAACTTTTGACCAATCTTCAATACTCCAATTTACGTGGCTCTGGGCATATCTTAGTCTTGAAATACGATGCCCACGCTCCAGTTTAGGGCCGTTTGCAGGTCTAAGGGGTTTTAAGTTAGATTCAGCAAGCCGACGTCTTACTGTCCATGCACTTGGGTTACTTCCTCCGAGGCGTCGAAACTGATTGGTGAGTTCAGTTCCTGTGAGAAAGCGATTTCGAAGCATGGTGTTCACCAAGTATCGGTCTTCTCGTGCTGTGGTACACCTGGTTCTGCCCGTTCCTGGTCTGCGTAGGTTAGAACCAGTTTCTTCGTAACGTCGGAGAACTCTTTGTACTGTTGACAGCGACACACCGACAGTCCTGGCTGTATCGCGCTGACTCCGGCCGGTTTCCAGCATTCTAAGTATTCTGGTGCATTCTTCAGGCGTAAGCGACATAATTTCAGCTTGAATAATGAATATAGACCACTATCAACATGGTTTATGTACCCACATAAATGACAGATTACAAACAAAAGCAAAACCAAATGCTGTAATTTCGTAGTTCCATCTTCGAAAGTGGCCCTTTTTCAAATTTGATTTTTTTATGATATAACTTTACAATAACTAAGAAGTTTTAATACCTTCATTTAAGGAGTATTACATTGTCTATTAAATACAATTTATTGCATTAACCTAGCATTTTCAGTTTCCGAGATTTTTAGGATTCTTTAAGTGACCCGGATTCATTGCTCTCGAGTGTATTTTCATAAATGAATTGGCAAGGTACCGTCATAATATTAATCCTTTTAAATAGTTCCCTGAGAGATTCGCGTTGACGTAGATTATAATTGGCTCTGACAGCTCTCTTTTGCAAAATGATGATCGGATGGATCATACGGTAACTACACAGTTTTATTTCGTCTTAAATCGTCAACAAGCCTTAAGAAATGCTAGTGCCTTCTCTGTATCAGAAGAGGGCTTAGCCAGACAGAATGAGAGTAATCGGCTGGTGTAATTTATCAAGGAATATAGTGTGGTCAACAGGATCAGTAGTTTTGTAAATGGAGGGCTTATACTTCAGATAGACCAAAAAAAACATGGACGGATCATGTAAAAGATGATGTAAGGCTGAGATGACGACTAGTAGGTAGAGATGTGTGAAGGAAGATAACACACTGTTCTGATATTACGTCATTTGGATTTCAAGAAGCATAGTATAAATGGGGCAGGTAAAAATAAACTTTTCGTACCACTTGCTCAAAAAAGTGACATTCTATGGCACAAAAAGCGAACATAACAATAGTCATTTTTAATCTGTTAAAAACAGGGAAAGAAAATTGTACTGAATTTCATTCATCCTCTAGGGGGAAAATGTGATTTAAATTTGGAATACTTACCGAAATTTATACTGAACTACATCTGTGTTTACACCATTGAGTTTGTATATAAAGCATTATACATCTTTTTGAAAAAGGAATACGCATTTATTATGCAGTTATGGTGATTGATGAAATGATGATAAAATTACGAAAACCGACGAGGCCGTATGAGCTTGATGCCTTTGCTTTTCCGACAAAAAAATATTAGTCTAGGAATTTGCCGCGTTTTTGTTTTCTTCAAATACATAAACGTTAAGTTTATTTTAATTTATTTTTATAAATAAGGTAATGTTCTAAAAATACGTTTAATTGTCATTATTTTTAATAAATGCTTATCTCATATTATTATTGTGTTAATTTTTTCGCAAATGGTACGAAAAGTAAGAGTATTTTCCTTGGTGATAAAGCTGTCTTAGTCTTGGGTGAACTTAAATCCCTCGCTACACTCAGGACTCGTCTTAAATCCCTCGCTTCGCTCGTGATTTAAGTTTTTAACACCCTCGCTACGCTCGGGAGTAAACCTCGAGTCCTTCATTACGCTCGCGATTTAAATCGTCACCCGCGACAGAAGACACTGCTTTATCCCCTTGGTTAATAATCTACTATTTGTTCTGTCTATTAAAACAAAATATAGCGCAGGAAAACCGTGTACAAGGAAACTTGGGAACCGTGAGGGTAAAAACGGGCAGTGAGTAAGCGTGCCTCGTTCTTTTGATTTTTTTTGTGTGCGAAGATGTCTATGCAATGCAGGGAGACAGTTACAGGCTGACACCAGTTATACCTACATACTTCCCTTCGAAGTAAAACCCGACTATAGTCACACAATTTACCTAAGAGGAAGATCGATACAAAATTCAGAAGCAAAAATAAACTTTTTAAACTTATTTTAACTTCAAAATGAATCAGTATAAGGCGACATGCCCACGATGTTAATTGTTGGTTTTCAAGGGGTATTCCCATGAGTTCACCGCGATATTTTTAAAGGGTTGGTAGCGCCTCTTGTCGATAAACACAATAGGGTTGCCTTACCTTGGAACCTCACGTTTGCAACGTACAGGCAAATATAATAATAATCATATCAGCCTATTATGGTCCCACTGCCAGGCAAAGGCCTCTTCTCATACAGAGATCGCACGAGCATTGCGCCATGCCCACGTACGCTCAAGACGGGTTGGCGATTTCAGACTTATATTATTAACTATAAGTCCAGGTTTTCTCACGATGCTTGCCTTAGCGTTGTCAGTAATGTCCAAGATATACTCAGAAAGTAGCTACGAATTAAAATAGTCACATTAGTACTTGCCAAGATTTTAACCAACAACCTTGTGTAAGAGAGGCGAGGCCTTAACCACTGGGCCATCACGACACACAGGCAAAGGTGGATTGTTGAAATGGAACTGCTTGAAGTTTGGTGTCATATGCCTACTTCCCAAGTTTGGTGAAGTTCTTTTTTTTTTTTGAGGGTGGTAATACATCAAATGACTTCTGTCGCTCTTGGCAGAGCGAGAGGGCGTGTCAGACTCTTACTCACTAAAACCCACCCGTGGTCCTTCAGTTGCCTATGCCAGGGGCCACGGTAACCTTTTCGGACTTTCCCGCAACCCTGGCAGGCGTCGGCCCTAGCGGACCCCGTCATTGGTGCTGACATCTCTTTGAGGCGCGCGTGGAACACAACGCGCCGTCGACCCGGGCCTGGTCCGTATCGGACGGCGAGCTGCCCATTGTTCACCGTCCGCAAGCCCGCGCCTAAGGTGGCCGAGAATCGGCTTGTGATTCCCGACGCCCTGGGCGTCTCCTGCGGTGGCAAGGGGGTGAGGGCGCGAATTTAGCCTCTCCCTCACGCGTTCCGCCTCCTCCTTCGCGAGCATTACTGCATCGCAGAAGGAGGTGACGGCTTCCCAAGCCCTCTGGCTCCGTACCATGGCCTGGACCAGGGCCGGACGCGAGTGATCTCCACCGCCAATCGCCTCCACGAGGACACGGCGGTGCTCCGCCCAAGCAGGAAGTTTGGTGAAGATCTACTAGAGGGAATTCGAGAAGTTCCATTATGAGTCGGACAGATTTGTTTTTTTTAAATCGTTGAATGGTGACTGAATCAAATGTCTATACTAAGAACCTATCTTAAAAAAAACACATCATAACTATATTGAAATGGTTTTGAATACTGTGACTCATTATATTATTTAAAGTGTTCAAATTTTAGTGCAGCAAGACGTGAGAAGCAGCGAGGCACAGCCCTATGTATGACCACAACACGCAATGTTTTATGGTTAACGTGAACTTGGGCGATATGCACATGAAACACTTTTTGTAGAAAAGCTTTCTGTCATAAGAAAATGATTCAGTGAAAATGTAGGTACTAAAAATAATGTCGTTTAAAACGCACTAGCTAGCAAATCTAGGTAACGTGTTTTTTTATTTTAAATTATTTATTATAAATTTATTAGGTGGCGCCGGGGCGAGACGCGATTTTATTTTTTTTGTTGATTTAATGTACAGGGCGTTCGTAATACGGGTGAAAAACTCTATAAAACAGCAATAACACCAAAAAATTACCAATAATTGGTTTACCTACTTTAATTTTAATATAATAAGCATGACTTGTCCTAAACATGTGATCATTCAACTGTTACGTAATTAATTTTAGAGTTCATCGATGAAACTCAAAATGGCTGGCGCAGTCTATAGACACCAATGTGACCAAAGGTTTAACAGTCGATCATAATGACGTCGGTCTTTTATCTTTATTTTAAGGATCTGGGGAAGCCCGACTTTAAATATAGATTTAATTAAACATCTAATCACCTAAACTTAAATTTTTAGTGTCGTTCTTATATATATTTTGCTTTATGTTATAAATAGCCGATGTGTATTGTTTGGGTTTTACTGAGAGCTTCAAAGACACATACGTTAATCTCAATTATATTTGCTTCCTACCCACTTCTCCTTCTTACCTGACTTCCCAAATTCAATATTTATGCACTGCCCATAGTAAAAATCTTCATTCCACCAACAATCGTCTTCTACGATGTCCTTCTCACCGTTCTGGCTTCATTCATTCTTTGTCCAAGCGGTTTTTCTTTGGAATGCGCTCCCTCTGAACATCAGGATGGGAACCAGTCGGTTATCTTTTAAAGTGAAGGCACGTGAACATATCCGTCAGAAGTTACCCGAAACATCCCAGCGTTGAGTGGCTGGATTCGTTTTCTCCTATACCGGTCGTTATGTCTCCTGACAAGGTTTATTTGTAATAATAATTATTCTTGTATTTCATAGTCATTTCCGAGCTAAGTATCTATCTCGTATGTTGTTCCTGCCATGGTATATATTTGCATCACCCTAAGGTTGACTGGTAGAAAATGCCTCAGGCATTAAGTTCGCTTTTGTAGGTACAATATTTTTTTACTTGTGAATTTGCTATATTTGGACTTTCGAATATAAATAAATGATAACAGTCAATTTATGGATCCAAATACTGTAGAGTTACTGTTATCAGTTTTGTGAAGTAAGTCAATGGAAAATCTGTGAAAACATCCATTTCACAGGAGTTGCAGAAAGAGGACACGTCGTTGACCATTCTTTTACTTTAAGGCTTCAAAACTCACGACAAGACATCTACCATCATTTCTTTTTTCTTTGATGAGACGCTACTTTTATATATATCTAATATAAGTAACTAGGAAACTAAACGTTGTACACCACAAAATGTATCAAAGGGCAAAAGAAAAAGGGGACTGGCAGAAAATAAAACGTGCCTATAACCAGCACACGCTATTTATGGGCTAAGACGAATACGCCGATGATAGATAGGCAAACTCTTCACTTCAGCTCCCATGTCGCCATTTCATGAAAATAGCACACACATCTGATTCAGCCAAATCTTACATCTAAGACCACAGACATACATCCGATTCCTATTATAAACGATATTAAACTCCGCCTGTTTTATCTCCGACTGGTGCCGGTACCACTCAGCTATGGTGAGTAATAGCTCTGCGCCGGCGCTTACCTATAATACCTGCAAATCACGGCTGGCACACGTGTTACTGCGAACATAAGCACGTGTTCGTTGCGGTAAACTGTTTTCTACACATGTCTGGAAATTTCGGTCTGTCTGACTGTTTTAAGAGTTTCGATCTTCGAGATATTTAAAAAAAAAATATCTTTGTAACTGTTACTCTGCCTAATCTTGTCAAGGTTTTTCTGTGTGTTGTTTCATCATACGGAAAGCACAATAAATTTTCTCATTTTTTCAGCCATTGATGGTTTCCATATTATGAATACATGAACAAACCCGCGGACAGTTATAATTTGTTAGTTTGTCTCTATATCAATATTTGTCAAAAAACACGTGAAAGAATTTAAATATCGTTATAATCCCTGAAATAATAGCAGTCATATGATTTAGATCACTTTCCGCCGACGAAAACAATGTGACGTCAAACTAAAAACGCTAATTAGGTATACAAACTATGTATATATAATTTGATTTATACGTGATTTAATTGTATAAGACAACTGCAGTGCATCTCCTCGGGGGAAAATTAATTTATGACCATCGCGCTCCAGCAAAATTATTCAAAATGCTATTAAAATACAAAGTCAAAGTCAAAGCATTTATTTCAAATAGGCACATAAAAGGCACTTTTGAACTATATATATATACACTATGCAACGAATAATGACTATAAATCCGAGCTACTTACGGTGTTTTTTTAATATACAGAGTGGTCGGGACCTTGTCACACATAAGTACTGTTACATGATTCTTAACACCCCTTTTTTTTTTTGTGGGTGGGAAATCATCAAATAACTTCTCCCGCTCTGGGCAGAGCAGGAGGGCGTGTCAGACTCTTACTGACTAAAACCCACCCGTGTTCCTTCAGTTGCCTGTGCCAGGGGCCACGGTAACCCTCTTGGCCTTTTCCGCAACCCTAGCAGGCATTGGTCCTAGCAAACCCCGTCATTGGTGCTGACATCTCTTTGAGTCGCGCGTGGAACACAACGCGCCGTCGACCCGGGCCTGGTCCTTGTCGAACGGTGAGCTGCCCATTGCTCGCCGTTCGCAAGCCCGCGCCTACGGTGGCCGGGAATCGGCCTGCGATTCCCGACGCCCGGGGCGTCTCCTGCGGCGGCTAGGGGCGTGAGGGCGCAAACTTTGCCTCTCCCTCACGCGATCCGCCTCCTCCTTCGCGAACATTACTGCTTCGCAGAAGGAGGTGACGGTTTCCCAAGCCCTCTCGCTCCGTACCATGGCCTGGACCAAGGCCGGACGCGAGAGATCGCCACCGCCAATCGCCTCCACGAGGACACGGCGGTGCTCCGCCCAAGCCGGGCAGACCTCCACCGTATGCTCCACCGTGTCCTCCGGGCGATCCACACAATGGTGACACCCGGGCGTTTCCTCCCGCCTTATCCGGAACAGGAACCTCCCGAAACAGCCGTGTCCGGTGAGGACCTGCGTCAGGCGGAAGGTGAGGACGCCGTGGCGCCTCTCTAGCCACTCCTCAAAGAGGGGACTTATCGCCGCAATTGTGGCGTGCCCAGCGCTGGGTTGCGACAATCGCACTCTCCATGCCGCCCTGAGATCCCGCCGGAGCTCTGTCCGCTGTACCGTGATTTCTCGCGGCAGCGGAGCTACGCCCCGGCGTTTCGCCTCCTCGCGCCACTCCCAAACGTGCGCGAGGACTTTTGCCTCCAGATCCCATGGCGGTAATCCGGCAAGGAGGCTCGCCGCCTCACCGGAGACCGTACGGTATCCCCGGACCAGCCGGATGGCCATGACCCTTTGGGGCGCGTTCAACCAGCGGGCTGGCCGCCGCCTCAAGGAACGCGCCCACACCGGTGCCCCGTAAAGGGCCATGGACCGCACGACCCCCGCGTAGAGCCTCCGGCAGGAGGCGTTTGGCCCCCCTAGATTGGGCAGGAGCCGCTTTAAGGCAGCCCCGGCCCTTTCCAGTCTGGGAGCCAAACGTCGGAAATGCTCCACGAAGTTCCACCGGCTGTCGAGGACGAGTCCCAGGTACTTCATCGTCGACTCGACGCCGATGTGAGCCCCTCCTACCGTTATTTGGGAACCCGACGGTGGCGTGTTCCGAGGACCATGAAAACACATGGCCTCGGACTTGTGCAGGGCCACCTCGAGTCCCAATTGCCGGATCCTCTCGACGATTGTCGCAACCCCGCGTGTTGCTAGTTCGGCCGCCGCCTGGTGCGACCTTCCCTGCGCCAGGACTAGCGTGTCGTCAGCGTAACAAACCACGCTGACGCCGCTGGGGAGGTCGGCGCGCAGCACCCAGTCACGTCAGTGACTGTGTGCTGCGCGAGTGAGCGTCAGTCGCACGACATCTCTTGCCGGTTCCATATGACCGGGGTAGATGACGGCCCTGTCCGACAAATAGGCCTCGACCACACGACAGAGGTAGGTCGGCATCCGGTGATACCGGAGTGCCTCCCTGATGCAACTCCAGGGCAGGGTATTGAAGGCATTGGCGATGTCTAGAGACACCGCCAAGACGACCCCACCCCGGGCCACAGCATCCCCCGTCGTGAGGGCCCGCACGCGCATGATGGCGTCCACCGTAGAGCGCCCCCTGCGGAAGCCAAACTGGCTCTCCGCCAAATCCGGCCCCACCCGCACCAGCCGCAACACCCCTGCGTTTAATTAATAATCAGTTATTTAAAAAAAAAAATCTGTTCCATACATTTTGACCGCGGAGGTAGGTATTGCACTTTTATATGAAACAGCAGATTTTTGTTTTCAGTTTGCGCGTAGATATCCCTGCCACCCTGTATAGTCAGAGCTAAATATCGCTCTATTTCATTCAAAGACACTACAAAATAGTAAAGTCAGGGAAATTAACTCTTTATCAAATTGACTGAACTTAAACTGTCCGTACTAACCGTATCCCTAATCCGCTCACTTGTTCCGGCTGTCATTTCTAGATCTCGGACAGTTGTTACGAGTAGTCGGAATCCCAAACGTATGACAACCACTCTTATCCAACCGAGCTGATCCATGCGTCATGTTCGTGAACGGGCGCCGTCAGTTGGGACTGGTCCTCTTTAGCTGCCACGGCTTATTTTAATTATTTTATTTATGGATTTTTTTGTTTAAATCTCTATTTGTTGTACTCTGGACACTCAACGTGTACGTCTTATCTACATCGTTCTCACATATAATTATATATTCAACATTAATGATGTAATTAATATTTGTGTAAAATATAATTTAAAAGAGTCTCCATGGAGTTTCTTGCCCGTTCTTCTCCGACCACTTGACAATTCAAAAGTCCGGTAAATGGTTTAATTAAAATAAATGCTTTGAGTTTGAGTTTATCAAGGGGTAGGTATCGTATTACCCAGTAAATTGGTTGTGGAGGTCAGATACGCAGTCACTCCATGTAAATAAACTGATATTCAGTTGCTTCCGGTTAGACTGGTAGCGACCCCAACATGGCCAACATGGTTGGGAAAGGGCTAGACAGATTATAACATCACTGTCACTTATGTTTCATTTGTTTTTTCAATTATCATACGTATGAATCTCCATTTTAGGTACCTTATTACGGTTGTAGGCAGAAGGTACACGTACACACAAAAGTATTTTCCTCGAACGGTCCATCGGCGATAATTATTATGCAATGTAAGTGACCTGTGCACGCGTATACCTTTTATTGCACAGATTTTAATTAGATTATAAAGTTTATTTTCACACCCCAAGGTCTATTTTTGTGTGTCAGTATGAGATAAATACAAAATCCCTGTCGCAATCAAAGATATCGTAAATCTGTAGATCTTCAATGACTGCATTCCTAGTGGTGCACTGTTTATAAAGTGTAATTCTATTTACTTACCGGTTTATTAGTTAGTTCAAAGGCATTTCGGTGGAACATTCGCCTGAGGTGAATGAGTCAGCAGATTACATATAATTGTATATTTTACATGTACTTAGGTAAATAATGTACCTAATATTAGACAATTTGGGCAGAACTAACTAGTCCAAGATCTTTTGTAAGACTTACAGGGGTTTTAAATATGCTTGTTTTTTTATTTTATTATAATTCCAGTCGATGTCATAAATTGATCGCGTTCAAAGTGTACTAGAAATAATCTTGTAGTATTTTGTTAGAAATTAATTCGTTAAGTAAATTAACTAAAAGTTAAATTTTCCGGATGTTGAAATCACAACATCGTCATTCTTTGTCAGTTGTATGAAATGACTTTAAAACGGCAAATTAACGTAGTGTCAATTTGCTTAATGATTAATTTCCCTGACAGTGCAACTCAATATTGAGGTGACAAACAATCATGGAATAGTTGGGTCGGAATTGTTCCCAACTACAGCTGTTCTATTGGTACACACTGGTACAGACTTTTTCACCAAAAAATTGCTCGCAGTCAGGAAATAATCACTGAATCATTTCTCATAAAAAATCGAGAATGAAGGCCATAATTTAAAATTATACCTTAACTATAATGAGTTTCCTGCTAATGACTCAGAACTGGCAACATTCCGGCGAAATTTCCTTGTTCTTTTTAAGTTATAGGTATTCTTTGGGTTGCCAGGTTAGTGCAATCGAGATTAGACGTGTCCCTACAAGGTAGATCACAAAGCTGTATGTTTTAAATGTTACAATGACGAATCGGGCTTTACGAAAATTTTGTGAATAATTGATGGGACAACCCTCATACCAAATGGATCGATGACCTGAAGAAGGTATCGAACAAAGGTAACTAGGTTAGAACGGAAGTGAAACGCCAGCTGGGTATAACAATTGAATTAATGACCTCAGCTACGAGCAGAATACTTTTTTTATACATCTTGGCCCCTTTTTTTTTTGTGGGTTTGAAATCATCAAATAACTTCTCCCGCTCTGGGCAGAGCAGGAGGGCGTGTCAGACTCTTACTGACTAAAACCCACCCGTGTTCCTTCAGTTGCCTGTGCCAGGGGCCACGGTAACCATCTCGGACTTTTCCGCAACCCTAGCAGGCATCGGTCCTAGCAAACCCCGTCATTGGTGCTGACATCTCTTTGAGGCGCGCGTGGAACACAACGCGCCGTCGACCCGGGCCTGGTCCTTATCGAACGGCGAGCTGCCCATTGCTCGCCGTTCGCAAGCCCGCGCCTACGATGGCCGGGAATCGGCCTGCGATTCCCGACGCCCAGGGCGTCTCCTGCGGCGGCTAGGGGCGTGAGGGCGCAAATTTTGCCTCTCCCTCACGCGTTCCGCCTCCTCCTTCGCGAACATTACTGCTTCGCAGAAGGAGTTGACGGCTTCCCAAGCCAATCTTGGCCCAACATTATGATCTCAGATAACTCAAACTCAAAACTGTTTATTGCATTAATGTGTACATTTAGTTGGTACAATATTAGGTAAGTTCCAACATGATCCCGGTTAGGGCACAGCAACATAATAATAATTTTAATATAATAATAACAATAATAAGCTTCGCGAGTCGCTTGCCTAAGCGGACGTGTATTTTGTTTTGCCTAGAATGTGTTATAATTAAATAATTATTACTAAATTGTAATTGGAATTACATGCAGTGTAAGCATTAAAACTAAAGAGTGTCGCGAGTTGATACAAACACTGACCTACGTTTTCATTGCATGCAATGAACTAAATGCTATAGACTACTGTTACTGTGGTGGATATGGCTAGCTCAGGATCTAGCCCGTTTGGCCGTAGCCAATTGCTCCCGCGAAGTCCTCCGCCGTCACCATATGAACAAGACAAGCCCAGAGCCCCAACTCCACCAGCACCCACGGTACATATGTTACCCGCTGAAGTTATACCCACATCGGAAGTTCAGAAATGGATGAGCACAATAGAGTCCATCTTGAGCGAAGTATGCAGTATAGTAGCGGAGGGCAAAATGAACGCTGACCAGAAGATCCGTGTGACCAATTTATGCCGTAAAGTAATAATAGGTTAGTAAAGTATCTTGAGGACAACAAATTACTTTCAGATAGTCAATTTGGTTTTAGACCAAAAAGATCAACCTGCCAAGCAGTACACAAATTGACCAATTATGTTACTACCAATCTGGATAATGGCTTGCATTGCATGGGAATTTTCCTGGATCTTGCCAAGGCTTTCGACACTATTTCTTGCTCTAAACTATTGCACAAGCTTGAAACACTTGGGATAAGAGGAACACAACTCCTACTTTTTTCTGATTACCTTAGAAATCGTCATCAGTGTGTAAAACTCGGTCAGTATAAAAGTTCAGAACTTAAAAACAGCTGCTACGGCATTCCACAAGGAAGTATTTTGGGACCTACGTTGTTTTTAATTTACATAAATGAACTGTGCAACCTGAAATTGGCAGATGGTATCATAATGTCATATGCAGATGACACAGCCCTATTGTTTTCGGCTAAATCACGAGAGGAGGTCTATAAATATGCTCAGAGTGGCTTTAACATTGTATCAAATTGGCTTCGTATGAATCTACTAACATTAAATGCAGATAAAACCAAGTACATTCTATTTAGAATGAGAAACACTAATATATCACTTACTAACCTTACCATTTATGCTCATAACTGTACGACAGACGCTGACGCTGCTTATTCGTGTCCTACTCTAGCTAAAGCCGATCACATGAAATATTTAGGTGTCACAATTGACACAAATCTAAATTTCCGTAAACACATTGATTTGCAATGTGCTCGAGTTCGTAAACTCATATATATCTTTAAGAAATTACGCCACATTGCTGACTTTAAATTAATTAAACAGGTATATTTAGCTTTGTGCCAATCTGTACTTACATACTGCATAACTTCATGGGGTGGCGCTGCAAAGTCTATTTTACTCCCTCTAGAACGTGCTCAAAGAGCAATTCTAAAGGTAGCCACATTTAGGCCTTTCAGATTTCCTACACACCAGCTTTATATTGCATGTGAGGTGCTAACAGTACGCCAATTATTTATACTGCACATCATATTAGAGCAGCACGCTGAACTCGCTTACAAGCCAGTACCTTCTGACAAGAGAAGGAAAGATTTGGTCTGCATAAAGCCTCAAACTAGACATGCCTTTGTAAACCGATTCTATGTCTATTTAGGACCCGATTTATATAATAAGCTCAATAGAATACTTAATATTTACAGTGCCGGTTACAAACATTGTAGTCTGAAGATACGCGAATATTTGGGTAAACTTGATTACACAGACACAGAAAGACTTCTAGAAGTACTTCAATAATGATGTAGTTGTTAAATTGGCAACTTTTATTTGTATTTAGTACCTAGTTTATTAAGGATAGTATTATTGTATATCGCTTAGTATGGAGATGGCCTGAAACACAGGTTTTTATTAACCTAGCTCAGGCAGGTCGCCACAAGATAGAATGTCAGTACCAACGCACCTCTCATATGTAATTAAAAACGAGTAAAACTAGCTTTTATCTAAGTATTTAAGCCAATCTGTTAAGAACTTGGTACTACCTACTAAGTATTTAAGTGTTTAGATGTATTACTTTGTAAAAGGACCTAAATAAAAGTTATTAAAAAAAAAAAAAATTATTAAATAAATAAGGGTAAATAGTAGGGTATGTGTTTACATGCCTATAATATAATATGTCATTATTTATCTAGCTATGTTTTGTTCTAGGTATTCTGCGCCCGAGTAGAAGCATTTTTGTGTTAGATATTCTATTCAATTTATTGAATTTGGTTTCATTTTTTATTTGTTCCGGTTATTTATTGAACATTTTTACTGCCATGTAATATGGGCTATTGTAATTTGCTGCATTTTGATTCGAGAATTCGTAACGTAAATATATGAATTTCGAATATGGGGTCCCTTTTGGGGGGCCAACTAGAAAATTAAAAACAAAAGTTTTGCAAACTATACCGTGTGACATATCAAATGAAATGGGCCATGGAGTCTCAAATATATGTATGTTTTGTATGATTTTAAAATAAACAGTTTTGAAGTTTGTGAAGAAAATATATGAAAATTGACCATTCCCCCCATTATCTCTGGAAATACTGAGCCTAAACTTTTGAAAAAAAAAAATAGAAATCGTTTATTTACTGCAGATAACAGGAAAACCTATAAGAAGTCTATGTTCTTAAAATAACATGGTAAATCTTTCAATATTGTGCGTACAAACTTAAAATTGCAGTTGGAATGTATGAAAGAACGTGTTTTTCAACTACAATGTTAAGTTGGTTCTTGGGATCGGGGGGCACGGAAGTACGACGACCATTACCTACCTTTTCCCGAAGCGTTTCGTCGTATGTCCATACCCTCAGCTTCGACCTAGATAATGCTAAGGAGCTCTAATTCTCAGAATAAAATGTAATTAGCAGACTTATAAAACACACCAAGTTTCATGTGTCTGGAATACACTAGTACCTAAATTACGTCGATTTCGTCACTGACTGACTCACTTACTCGCTCATCTAAACCTCTAGCGCACTTCCCGAAGTCCTAGAAAGCGGAAATTTTGGTATGCAGCAAAAAAAAAATTAGAAGAACAAGAAAAACAACAAAAAAATATAGAAATTTGTAACTTTCACCCTCCAACTCCCTTAAAAGGAGATGTTAGTATGTATTTCTTACGGATAATCGGTATACCTACTTATTTTTGTTAAGAAAGCTAGATTAGCATGTACACAAACCACAAAGAAGAAACTCCTTTTCGTTTGCTATGAAGATAGTAACTGCTGGCGTGCCAGAAATACCTTTTTTACCCTTACTTTTCTAAGGGTTATGATTTCAACATGTCTGTGTAGATCAGTACAATATCACCGCTAAAATAAAAAGAAATAGAGCACCCTGCAAAAGAAATGAAATCCCACCAAAACCATTTCATGTAAACTAGGTTGCTAAGACGGGAGTGATACGTACATCGCTTTCACTGTTAAAAGTTATCAGAACGAATGTAGAGCCCAGTCCCTATCTCACTGCGTTAATATTCTTCTCTCTTTAATATTTTTTGTCAAAGCCTCACTGTAAAGAAAATATTTAAGAAATGAAGGAATACTCTTATTAAACCTTTATGTGAAAAAGTGTCATTATAAAAAATAAAAATAAATGTGTTAATATGTACAAAAATGGGAGCTACATCTGCCAACAAACGTTCTTGTAGTTTGGCAGAGGTAATATGTCTTTTAAAAAATGATGTCTGTTAATAAACACTTTTTCATTTATTTTATTTTTTTCATATGAATCAATCCAGGATAAATAAATAAGATGCAATAAATAATTAGTCATTTATCGCTTTAAAGTACCATAAAAGGGAAAAAAGGAAAATTGAAGTGCTACCGCACACACTGATAACATTTAGGGAGGTAGAGAGGGGCTAGTAGCTAAGTAATAGCAGCCGCGCAGGTCGATAGATCAGGTTAAGCTTTGTCTGCCACGGTTGGTCCGTGGATGGGTGGCCATCTTTACCAAGATCCACCCCGTGCCTCGGAAAGCACTTTAAGCCGTTGTTGGTCCCGGCTATCATTCCTGAATCTGTGACGGTCGTTACATACAGGTCGTCAGACCCTCGAAAGTCTGCCAACCAGTCTTACCAAGGGGTATCGTATTACCCAGTAACTATGTTGAGGTTAGATAGGCAGTCGCTCCATGTAAAATACTGGTATTCAGATGCATCCAAGGTTGCCTGCTTGTCGGTCTTCTACAGATTGTACTTCGGTGAGTTTGCCCAAGAACTCCACGACCTTATTCCACCGGCCCCCTTCTTCCATCGGTCATCTAGACGCACTGCAAGTTACCATCCTTACCTAGTTGCTATGCCACCAATTCGCACTAAACGTTTCCAAATGTCTTTTGTAATGCGCACAGCAAAATAATGGAACTCTCTACCTGCGTCTGTGTTTACGAACGCATACAACCCTAATCTCGTCACAGTGAGAGTGAACATGCTTCTTCTGGGTAAGCTCACTCCATCGTCAACTCTGTCTCTGTCACCACTGACATAGACTAGAGAAAAAAGCAAACACATCTTTAAAAAAAAACAAAATCGGTTAGACTGGAAGCCGACCCCAAAATAGTTGGAAAAGGCTAGGCAGGTGATGACCGCACATACTGATAACTTCCATGCGCGTGCGCATAACGCGCTTCAACGATTAACGCCTTACTCACACTACGTTAACAATATAGTCACGTGACGCGACTTCAGATAATTTGCGGTTTTTCAATAGTCTTAATAAATAATAATAAATAAATTCATTTATTCCAGAACTAGTTTTTACGCACACATGTGAAATTATTAGATAAACATTACAAAAGTCGTCAATAAAAACATTATAAATTACAATTTTACAATAACGAAAATATTAAAATACACTAATAAATGTTTTATCTTAGTCTAAATTTAGGTTTGGATCCGGAATGCTCATTATGCAGCCTGGTCCAGTACCGCATTATTGGGCAATCCAGTATGTCGATTCTGTAAAAATGTGATCGTGAAGTGAACACTTAGGTGAAGTGAGCGTGGAATGAGCTGTCAATGTCATCCCACAGATGCTAGCACAATTCTTCATAATTACAAGACTTGTCTGTTTTTATATTCAGGAGAGCAAATACTGCTGTAGTACGACTTAGGCGCTGGTACGTCTAACGCAAGCTTACCCTACTAAGTATCAGCTAAACTATGCCTGCGTCTGCCAACAGTATCCCCTTATTCAATTTCTCATTATTCACGCCCCTACTGACATAAGTCATACTGTGGCCATACTAAAAAAATCGCTCGCGTTCGTATCGATTTATTACAAATATTTACTATCTCCTGTACTCAGCGCCTTCTTCTTAAGCTCACCATAAAGGTATAGCTGAAAACTGTGATTGATTTGTCTTGTAAACATGAGTCATGTCGGCGTAGCGCAGTGGCGACTGTACTGTAGTATTTCTCACGAAATACTATTGTGGTAATTTAATGAAAGTCTTTGTAAAATACTATTGTGGTAATTTAATAAAAGTCTTTGTAAAATACTATTGTGGTAATTTAATGAAAGTCTTTGTAAAATACGCACGCCCCTGCTCCGCACGGTTTTTACGAATTGACAAAATATATATGTAATATATAATATAAATATCGAGATATGTTTAATATACAATATGTAAAATAATAATGCAAGACCTCATTACACCCCAATTAGAGTATTGAGTTAAAAGCATAATACAATGACCAAAACAATTTTTTTTAAAGCTAACTATTAAGAGAATCGTGTTGACCCTAGCATTACTTTATGCATTTAAACCTGAGTCTTAAGATTTATTTTTCTTTGCCTCAATCGGCGGTCTGTACCTATTGCAAAATACATTTCTTTTTAATACCTGTAATAATAGTGACTAAAATCGATTCAGCAGTCAAATTATCAGCAGACTAGTTTCAGGACTTGCGTTTATTCTGTTACACCTTATTTTTTTTTATTTTTTTTTGTGGTTTGTAAATCATCAAATAACTTCTGCCGCTCTGGGCAGAGTGGGAGGGCGTGACTTCGTGGGAGGGCGTCTTACTGACTAAAACCCACCCGTGTTCCTTCAGTTGCCTGTTCAGTTGCCAGGGGCCACGGTATCCCTCTCTGATTTTCCGCAACCCTAGCAGGCATCGGTCCTAGCAGACCCCGTCATTGGTGCTGACATCTCTTTGAGGCGCGTGTGGAACACAACGCGCCGTCGACCCGGGCCTCGTCCTTTTCGAACGGCGAACTGCCCATTGCTCGCCGTTCGCAAGCCCGCGCCTACGCTGGCCGGGAATCGGCCTGCGATTCCCGACGCCCAGGGCGTCTTCTGCGGTGGCTAGGGGCGTGAGGGCGCGCATTTTGCATCTCCCTCACGCGTTCCGCCTCCTCCTTCGCGAACATTACTGCTTCGCAGAAGGAGGTGACGGCTTCCCAAGCCCTCTCGCTCCGTACCATGGCCTGGACCAGGGCCGGACGCGAGAGATCGCCACCGCCAATCGCCTCCACGAGGACACGGCGGTGCTCCGCCCAAGCTGGGCAGACCTCCACCGTATGCTCCAGCGTGTCCTCCGGGCGATCCACACAATGGTGACACCCGGGCGTTTCCTCCCGCCTTATCCGGAACAAGAACCTCCCGAAACAACCGTGTCCGGTGAGGACCTTCGTTAGGCGGAAGGTGAGGACGCCATGGCGCCTCTCTAGCCACTCCTCAAAGAGGGGACTTATCGCCACAATTGTGGCGTGCCCAGCACTGGGTTGCGACAATCGCACTCTCCATGCCGCCCTCAGATCCCGCCGGAGCTCAGTCCGCTGTACCGTGATTTCTCGCGGCAGCGGAGCTACGCCCCGGCGTTTCGCCTCCTCGCGATTCTGGTACACCTTGTAGATGTAGGTTTAATATCAATGTTTTATACTCAGATCATATAAACACAGGTTTTATAGTTGCAAACCTTCCGGTATAAATTCGCTAGATGATGATGAAATCGCATCAAAATCTGTTGCGCAATTTAGAAGAACGTCGCGGTCACACAGGCAGACACGAAAAGCGACATTAATTTATAATATGTAGATTGGCACTGCAACTTAATTATTTTTTCAGGATTTTTTTAAAAAGCTACCTACAACTTCCTCCAATTTATGTAAAGTGTTTAGTGCAACGGTAACTTTTTTATCACAAATTAATACCTAATGTGTGCCAACGTAAAACAAATATTTTATTAATCTGTTGTATTGTAAAAAAGAAACTACCTACGGGACTGACAGACATATCTAATTAAACTTTGTAAAATAAAAGGCTAAAAATACAAATAAACGATAGCTTATTTTAATAGCTTGCTATCTATATAGAAACAGTGATATAACAATTTTGGAATAATATTCTAAGATCGAATTTTCTGCCGTGGAAAACTATGAGCTTTTCACGCAAGCGGAAGTGCATTCGACGATAAAATAAACCGTAATACAAACTCAAGGGCAGCCTTGCTTCACTGTACCCAGAATTATCGTGCAGTAAGTACACCTGTTTAATTTCGTACACTTTATGGCTTTAATACCAAAGAAACGGAAATATCCCACTTCCTAGTATCGCGGAAAAGTTTGGCTTAAAACTTCCATCGACTACAAGACTCAAATGATTCATAAATATAATTTCTCGTAAGTCTATAATCTAGATTCTAGATGGAAATTATACGTGGTTGCCGCGTTTTTTTCTAAGACTGTTGAAGCAAACGATTATAAATAAAAATGGAAATTTTATTTCCACAATTATCTATCTTGGATCGAGGAAAAACCTGTCTGTGTGACGATAAAGAGCAAACATTGGTTCCAGAGAACATTTTATTCCGTGCATTCAGAGGTATGAAGATCTAACACGACAAAAAGAGAAGGCGGAGCGCGTTAAAAGGAGTGGGAGGGCGGAAGACCAGGATTTTCTTTCCAGTAGAAAATACGAGGTCTATCTTTCACGCCTTTCGATGAGAGACTGACACCTGTCAGTTATATTCAGTCCTTTGACAGTAATTTAACATCTGACAGCAACCTTATAAACGACAATAAAGATCACTGGAGTGCAAAATCAAAAATAAAATTACTGTGAAATACTGGCTACAAACGCTAAGTACAATCGAATAGGTGTTTTACGAAATTAAACTTTATTAGCTCATAATCGTGTCATACTGACAGGTGTCAGTAACGCATTCACATTGTGTCTTCTATTCGTTTTTCAAAAATTGTGATTATGGTCAGCACCTCAGAACAATAACTAAAGCAGTCAGCACCATTCATTAGGGGTCTATGAAAATGTTCAAGTTGATAACGATGACAAACCCAGATTAGTTGGCTTTGGACAAAACGTTATCAACAGCCAGCATTAATTTACAGGAAATTGAAATAGGTACCGGTACGCACACAAATGAAGCCCAAACATAGAACACAGCAATGAAATGCTGGAGAGATAATTATAATATGTATAATACCTAATGCAATTTGTGCTCCTTAAGTTCTGAGTTGAGCGGCAAGATTACTGACAAATGCGTGCACTGACTGAACAGGTCCGCTCATTCTGTATGGTTTTTCCTCAAAAGACCGTTTCAGACACCAATCTACATGGTCTTCGCATGATCTGACCAAGATTATGTCTGGACTTTAAAAGAGACTGTGACCTCTGAGTTTAGTTCGGCCTTTCTTCTCAGAGTAGTCAGATAGGAACACTGACCTCTATTGGTCAGTGGATAGGAAACACCGACCTCATCTAGTTTTTAAAATATGATTGACGTGTAAAAGTGTTTGTACAAACCTACTTACAGAAATAAAATCATTTATCGTCTACTCGTCACGGGATTCCCGTAATTGACGTCAGATTACTTATGTAACATTTGACAATGACAATAATTGTTTTCGTACGCTAGATGATAAACGGGAAGAAAATGTTATGTTATTTTAGACGTCATAGAATGTACAGCCAGAGGATATACTCCATATTTGGCTTGACTCATTTGTTTGTGGTCACGCATAAGTTCACGCCTTCCATATACCTACTTAGAGAAAGATGAGCCACAATAATAACAGTACCTCTTTCACAACATATTGTTCCCTGCAGTTAAACCGAGCAATACTATTATCAATATTTTTGTCAACAAGTCAAACTGTGTTGAGACCACGGCGATGAAAGCCTTTTTTTTTTTTTTTTTTTGGGTGGGAAATCATCAAATAACTTCTCCCGCTCTGGGCAGAGCCTGGAAAAGTAACAGCCGCTTTGCAAGCACTTAGTATTTCAGCAATAATAGTTTTTACTTTCAACGGGATTGACATACACTTTTCGGTAGCTTCTGTCAGTCCCATACATTTTTGACTTTCCATCATTATCGCTGATAGAATGTCACTTTGACTAGGCCCTCTGTTGTTGTTGTCTGTTGATAAGTTAGGCTATTATAAACTTCATTATTGATTTCATCTCAATACGAAACTTCGATCATCGAACTGCCCGCCGCGCTGTATGGTGATTTGGCAAATTTTGCAGTTGTTTTGAGGCGAAAGGTCAAACTTTAATTTCGTTCGTACGTAAATCAATAGGTAGAAAAAGAAAAAGTATTAGCACGGAAGTCTTGCGGTACCTACCTACATTTGACGTCATATTCTGCGGTATGCACCATGCTGCGTAGGTTTCCTACTTCTGTTATAGCGAAACCTAGAGCTTTAATAACACTATGACGTAGTTGGATCAATGCTGATTTGTTTAAGGGTTTGCTGATTTAAAGGACTTGACGAAAGCCACGTGTTTTCTGGAGGAATAATCAAAGCAAATAGGCTAGCTGCCTTATATTACAGAGGTTGGAAAGCAGGCGTCTTAAACAAAACAGTTATATGCAGTATGCACCATGCAAAACACGGTGCATGTAATGTTGTTTATACAATACTCAATGAATGACGTTCCTCTCTGGCTGCGGTTTTTTTAAAGCTATTAATTTTAAACCAGTACTATAAGACTGGTTCAAGAAAGGCGTTTCAAACGAATATTATAATCACACTAAGTCTATTGGATAAGTAAATTATGGGAGATCATCAGATACAATAAAATAAGCACCCAGACTTATATAATAGGTAGGTACCACAAAAATTAGCACATTTTTGAATGATTTGAATTATCAATACAAAATATTGATATATCATGCATTTATTAGGATAAAGCAGCAAATAATAGTAATGATAAATTTAAACATACTGATTTGATTATAATAAACTTTGTCATTTTTATGTGTTACGTGTTGTATGTGTTACGTGTGTTTACATGTGAAGTAAAAGCGATTATAGATCTAACTACTAAAGATCTTACAAACATAATCAAGTTTAATAACATTAATCCATCGTATTTAGCGTTATTGATGTACCAATCAATATTTAAAAAAAAAACTCTCGAACAAGAGATGCTGCATAAAGAATTCATGTCTTTTGAAACGGAATCATGATTCATTAGGGGCTCTAAAATATTGCTAACAGGGATGATTCGTAAAACAGTCTCGATATATATTTATGAATGATGATAAGATGAAATTTCTTAAATGTTAAAACGATGACTCAACATCATCGGTACCATTATTTACCTTGTATTTATCTCGTTGTATAAGGCGAAATAAATTGTACTTGTGTATTTGTATGATTTCAATGTAAATATAAGATGCCAGATATATTGTTATATTGTACTCTAAACCTAACAAGTTAGGTAACCTCTCTGTCATCGTTTTATTTATTTTCTTTACCAATTTTTGTAGTTATATGTACTCTTAATTTATCATTCACGCATTCCTTTCCTAGCTAAAGCTGTAACTTCTAGATACTCGTGTTGCTAGACAACGATTACCACTTCCTACAGACAGTTTTAACAAAAACAAACGTCTTCTAAATATCCTATATAGATACAGTTATTAAATAAAGTCCCAAAAATTTCCATAGTTCAAAGACTCTTTCCGGAAATCTAAAACTATTATAATTGTGTAACAAAATTAATGTGTTACACATTCTTATCAGATAAAAATAACCGGGTCCGTGTTTCCTTGTTTTATTTCGAACCTATACCTACATGACTAGGGTAATAATGACGTTTTTAATCGATTTACCTCCTTCAGGTGATTTATTGATAACGCTAAATAACACTCGATAGATTAATATGCATCCCTTTTATCATAGGATCAAGGATTACTTAATAACTGTCAGGATTATGATAAAAAATCGTTTGCAAAGAACAACAACATTGTGGTCGACATTGAGAGGCCTAGGATAGTTCCCTGTGGTGGTCTCTGAAATAACCAATATTTAACTGTCAATAATATTTTGTTAAATGGTGAATTAAAGTGATTTCTCTTTTTACTGACTGAAGTAATGACTACTGACTATTAATAAACATTTTCAAGAATTTATAATAAATCAACACCAAAGGCTTATCAAAGGTCTATTAATAAAACTGAATAAAAAAACGAGATAAATGACGAAGATAAAAGTACAAGAGTAATTTCATTGAAGTGAGTACGAAAATATGATCAAGCTTCTTCACAAGCAAAATTAATTCAATTCATCACTTTAATATCTCCCCAAGTTTGATCAGGGGAGTGGCAAAATGCAAGATGTAGATAAAATCCATCCTCTTGCATTATCAAGAAAATATACTTCAAACATGATCTCCAGAATACAACAATATCATTCATTGATATTATCTGCTATAATCTAGATTCTAGATTGACACTGACAGCTGGTCGCCTAACAATGATTGATACGTGGTACTGTCAAGGCTCTAGCGCCGCGGCGGCTTTATATTATCGTATATATATTTATTGCAAGGCAGATTCAGGTAACAGTTATAGTTGCACCGCATAAGGCTTAAAATCGCTTAGCACTACACACGACTTGCTTTTATTAACCGACTTCAAAAAAAGGAGGAGGTTTCCAACTCAGCTGTATTTTAATTTTTTTATGTCTGTTACCTCAGAATTCCGTCATTTATAAACCGATTTAAAGAAATCTTCTTTTGTTTGAAAGAATATAGTTCCTATTGGTCCCATATTTTGGTCAAGTTCTGGTGAGTGGTCTTTTTAGCTTCAATAATACGTATTTTATCCAGTTAGATTATAATTATGTTGATGACGTTGTAATAAGTTCCAGTCACTGTTATTTACATTGCAAGTAGTGGTATAAGACTTTGTTTGGGGTAAGTACCACCACTAAAAATAAAAACTTAATCACTAAAAACAACCACAGACTTCCAAAAAAAAACACTACAAAGTGAAAAATAACTTTAATTTCGGAAGTCGTTGTTATTTGTTGGCCTGCTATAAGAGTGCAAGATAACCCCCTGCTCAAAGTGTCATGGCTTCAGAGGTAGATATATCTCAATGAAGTTGTTCATAATATGCCACTGCATGAATAACTCTGTGACCATTTTACAGTAAGATTGCCACTTTTCATACAGTTTTCTGTGGACACTAGGCCCATTGAAGTGACCGTCCCAACGATAAAAACATCTCACGACCCATTGGAACCACTCGAAACATACTAATGTCAGAAATCATAAAAGCAGTCTGTGAAATGTAGGTTTAAGATAGTGCACCTCCGCTTTCAACAGTCGACATGGTAATGTGTTTATACTAAAGCATCATTTCTCAGATTCGGTGAATGTTGGCTGAGCTGAATACATAAATAGCTGCATTCAATGGTCGTTTGGTCCACCTTTAGTGATGTCGTGAAATAATATTTGGTCATTCTACCTTTCTGAAGGAATACGAAACATTTGCTAGAGCATGAATATGTTCATTTGTTAATCTTTCAAAAGTTAAGAATAATTTGACCTGAAGCTGCTTTGAAACACCAAGATACGGTACCGTTTTCAGGTCTACAGACGTTAATTAAGTAAAAGTAAAACTAATTAGTCCAGTAGACATGAAATGACGTGTTGATGACCCTGTTTGCTTCCGTGATACCGTCATGGTCAGGCCTGTTCGCCGTTCAAAGTCACGGTCGACGCTTCTTAATGATTCACTAACCAGACAAGCCAAAATTATTATATTTTGCGGTTTTCGGTGAGTATCTATATTTTCTAACGAGTTTTTTATTTAATACATGTTCGTATATTAGGGTAATGGGTGTATGGGCTTCTGACTAATCCGGTGTTGTATTTCCTATTTGTGTTGGATCTGTTTAATATTTTTCGGTATTTCCGACTCGGTTTTGTTTTTTGAAACTAGTATATGCTTGAACTTATCCGTATTCATCACCATCGTCTTTGGCATCGTACAAATGATTGGTCCGTGCGAAAATAGACTTCAATTGTAGTGCAGCAACTTTAGTATTTTTTTTGTACCCTGCTGAATAACAAACGAGGCTCTGGAAACCGACAAATGGCGTTGTAACCATTTCTAAATAAAACTTCGCAAATAAAAAGCAGACTAGCGACGGGCAGCAGCGTCACTAGTGCGAGAAGCGATGATCTGCGATCGCCAACCCGCATGCCCAACGTGGTGATTATGGACATACCTTCCAATGACAAGCCGAAATCAACCACGGCCCCCTGTTCTCGGCCGCCTTGCTATTCTGATTTTGGCGGAGGTCACGGTAACGGCAAGGTTTGGGGGTGTGAAGAATCCCCTGGTTACGAATGGCCGCCAAACCTAACTGATATTGGCGATGTATAACGTTACGGCTCGACAAAGACCTAGTGCAGCTAGAAAAAGAGCAGGGTAGGTAGTATAATATAACATTTTCTTCTTCTTCAATGATGATTTCTTTACCTTAAACCGACGTAACTTTCCCTTTATTTACTTTTAAAAAATTGTCACATGTGTTTACGTCATATAACAACACCTACATAATCTACGTGACGATATCCTTATCTGATAAGAGTCCAAATCTTGTTTATTAAACATACGTATTTTGGAAGTTTGTGTGCCGATTCCGTATGTAGTTGAGAACTAAGAATAAAATCAACTATTAATATACTGTGATTAATAATCTGTTAGGTATGTTGAAAATGACGTTTATAGGAATGTTCCTTCTTTGGTCGGTCCATGTTGAAAATCAAACGAAAATATTTTATTTCACATAAACCTACATGGGCACTTATGAAACGTCAGAAGCTAGGTGCACGGTTCCAATTGGTCGTTTCCTATGGAGATGAGGCGGCAATAAATTCCACGGTTACTCTTTTAAAAATAATTGACTTTTACAATATTTTATTTTATACACGTGATATTAGGTTTGAGAGGACAGCACAAGCCTGTGAACAAGTTCATAAATTGACTCTTTTGAAGAAAAGAGCAATGATCTAAAAGATGACAGAACTCTGTATCTAAAACTTTGATAGATAATTAGATATATTGCTAATCATGAAGTACTTGAAACTTAATTTACAAGAGCTAAAGATGATTCGTTTATCATTAGTAATTCGGCGACGTGTTAAGATTTGGGTTTTCCTGTTGATCTTAGCATGATTTTCATGCTTGTCACTTCTCAATGTATGACCTCGTGGCCATTTCTCTAGAGTGTAGAGCTCTATTCTATAAAATGTCCTCTGTGTCCCTATCGAAACATAGGTGAGTGCCGTTGTTAATGTACCTACTTACTTACACTACTAAGATACTGTGTGTTTTAAAATGAATGTCAAGTGAAGAGACCATAGAGCTGTGGCCCAGTGGTAACGGCCGCGACATACGAGTTGTAGGTCGGAGGTTCGAACCCAGACAGGCGCTTCACTTTGTGTAAATTATTTCTTCACCACTGCTCTCACAGCGGTGAAGGAAATCATCGTGAGTAAAGATCCAAAAATTGGACGACATAATATGACATCTACCAAACCGCACTAGGCCCGCGTGGTGGATTACGGCCCACTCCCTCTCATCCTGTGTCCCAGCAGTGGGAACATTATAGGCTGGTTATGAAGAGACCAGCACCCTAATTGCGTAACACACTTCAATCTGAATCACTTTGAAGGATATTGCTAATCCATTGCTCCATATGTTCGAAACATTTGTCTGATCAACAACGTAAATAACGCAATGAATGTTGTTTAACTGTCAAATTGAAAGGTATTCCTACTGATAGTGTGTCACGCAATTGCCCGCTGAGTGTGAGATTGGTTTATAGAATAAACCCTCATATTGATAAACGACGAGTAAAGTTGTGTTAAACTTAAAGCTTGAAAAATGTATGGTTATTCTCAAGATATCACTGGTTGTAATTTTACTCCGCATTTATTAATAAGGGGATTAGAGTTTAATGTCAAAGTCAAAATATTTATATTTCAAATAGGCACATAAAAGGCACTTTTGAACGTCATCATTTACATTAAAATAGAATTGATTCTAGTCGCCCCTTCCAAAAGGTAGTTTCGTATGGAGAAGAATGGCCAAGAAACTCCATCGTTACTCTTTTAAAATGTGATACAATATTTTGTATACATATTTTTTTTTTATATGTGAGGACGGGTGCGCACCCATAATAAAATTACCCTATCACAATAGGTAAAAAGAATTTAAAAATGTAGCAATGAAAAATAAGTTAATTATGTGATAGATGGTGCTCAAATTTACAAGCATTGTAAAAGTATACGATTTCCCAAATTATGTAGGTAAACAAGTAATATATGTCAGCAGAATGTAAATCAATGTCATAAAAATAATAAACTAATACAATTAAAGTAGCAAAAAGTTTGATTTTGTTTAGATTATATTTATATATAATTCCATTCTTAAGCTTTGTTACTTGCAAAGTTGAAAGAAGTCTTCTAAGAATCACGTCATCGTTCAGTGGCGCCACTAAGCAATATCTGTAAAGATAGGTACTCGTAGAGTGTCTGTATTTTCTTTTATCGCTACCAATCTATCTACATCTTGAGCTATACGCGCCTAAGTAATCGGTTTTCCATTTGACTGATAAGTACTGATACTTTAAGTGATCCGCTACAGATAGTTTTATTTTGCTCTCTTATCGTGACAGTTGTTTTTACTTATATTTTGCCAAATCACACCCATATTTCATTAGTATATGGTTTAAATTAAAAGGAGGAGATACCATTAACACCATTAATTTCCCAGGATGTTATAAAACGGTATCAAGGCTACAGACAGGCGCGTAATAAAAGTAACTACTTAAATATAACGAAAAACTAACTTGTGATTTGAAAATACTGAAACTAAATTTGGCTGATAACTAAGGTAAGGTAAACAATTACAATAAAAAAGGCACTTATATTTAATTGAACCTCAAATTATTCTTACTTTGGCGTTCTCAAAATACTAAATATCCAATAAACTGCGATCAACTTGGATGTAGCGCTCGCCGATCGCTGCCGCGGCACAGTTTAGGTGGTCACAGTTCTAACCTCACCCATTTGGTCGGGATGCTCTAGCTTATTATTATAGCTTATTACTGCGACCAACTGTTAGAAAACGCCAGAAAGTCAAAAGGGGCTTATTTATTTTAAAAAAAGGTGCATCATTGGAAGCCCTCAAAGTTTTTAGAGGTTCAAAGCTCGTGCAAATGGCGCGGTGCGACAGCGCGACACAAAGAGTCGTGCCTTTGCGTCGCGCTGTCGCGTCGCACCTGTTTGCGGGAACTTTCATTAATTTAAAAAGCGAACATCATTAGAAGATCAATAAGTTTTTAGAGGATTAGTTATAGATTTCCCAAAAAAAAGCAACATTATTTTTTCTTATAACACAGCACTGTTGTGCCCTACCGCTGGAATAGTTCCGAAGGGTTATCTTCCCATTACCCTGAAAAAAAACCTAAAGATAGTACTCAACATAAATACAAAATTACTTTGACACTGTACGACCTCCGTGCATGACTGTGCATAGGAGATTATGGTGTGTACGTCCAAGGCTGTGTTATCGGTTCCGAGAAAATTCACATAATAATCTCTGTCTGTCGATTAATCTAATCATCGCCTTTGATCTTTGCCCACCTTTTGCAAAAATCGAGCTATTTCAAGAGGGATTCTTCTCTTTCCTGTAGTGGATTGGACCAAGGGGACAACAGGTGGATTTAAAACCTCTGCTTTTCATAACGTCGCCTTAGAGTGAAAACCTTTGCTCAAATATTTTTATTACTTTTTTATTAAAGATGGGTTTGCTCTTGACTCTAGTCTAGGTCAGTGGTGACAGAGACAGAGTCGACGATGGAGTGAGATTGATTTTTAAGATTGCGTTTCTAGGAAGAAAACTTCGCAACGCACTCGCAATCTTATAGTATCGAACTGTTCTGGATATAAAAGTGGGTTACATTTCCATATTAATTAATAAAAAAAAAACATAAAAGACGCCGTACAAACATTTTGCAGCACGCAGTTTGGTTTCCTCCTGAAAAGTTACTTCTTTTACGCTTACGAGGTTTTCACTCTATGGCGTCAATAAGGAAATATTTAGACGACGACGCGCGACGTGTAGATTAGTTATATATTTCATAAAATGTTCATCCGTCGTTGGTCCTTATTTTTAAAGCTGTTGCATAAAATCGTTTTCTCTCTATAATACTATCTTCGTATATTATAATAAAAATAGTACCTGCCTATTACTGTCCCACTGCAGACCAAAAGATCGTCTCATACAGAGATGCCGTGATCATTAATCACCACGCTTGCTCAAGGCAAGTTGGCGATTACAGACTTAATTTGTTAAAATATATTCCTTCATTTTTATACCGTGGGATTACGTAGTAGTAGAAATTGGGCTTGTCTCTAGTCTCTACGTCATTTAGCATTAAAAAAAACTAAAGCGTGGTTCTCTGGTTAGATCTACCTAAGTTTTTGCGGAACCAGTGCTCAACGTTTTAAGTCCGACGGGTTAAGGTGACCGCCGCCGCCGCCCGCAGCCCGCGCCGCGCCGCGCCGCTCGGTTTTGTTCAGATTCAGACATAGCTATTGACGTCACAGTGGGTACTTTCGTTTAATTGTCTGAGAATGCAGACGCTTAGTGCATCATCTTACTTAATTATGAACAATAACTAGCTTTTGTTCGTGGCTCCGCTTGTAAATGAGGAAGCAAGGTCTGAATATATATTGGTGATTTTGACTGCAATAGTGCATAGACTCAATTGTTTGGTAGCGCAGTGTTAAATTAAATACGTATCGACCATAAATATACCTAGAAATAAGACGACAGTAATTATTTTTAAAGCTGTTAATTTAATTTTTAGATTTTAATTATCATTATTTTATAACTGGTCAACAGTCAAATTAGTTTGTTTATTTAAATATTAACTCCTACTCGTTAAAACACAAAATTAATTGCAAGCGTCTCATGCATCGTTATTATTCAAATTAACATTTTTCCCAAGACTACAAAAAATCACAACAAATTAATTAACCAAAACCACACAAACAAACACACACAGACGCGGCCCACAATACAAGTATATTCGTTAAACAATAGGACGCGATGTACTCGCGTATTTCAGAGACACATAACACACACAGCTTGGACGTTAGTTTAGTCGCTTACTGCCGGGAGCATCAGAAAGACGTTAGTGATCTTGCTACTGTGTGGATTTGCCGAATAAACGTTTTGTTATAACACTTGGGTAAGTCCTTTTTAAAGTTTTACTCTTAAAATTAGTCAGTCTATGGTTTTATTTTTGTTTTGTGCCGGACACTGGTCAATAGTGTGACGATTTAATTTCTGATTGGATTTTTTTGTCGTGCATCGAGAGGATTTTAATTCTAAATTGATGTGGTTGGATATGAACTTTTGTAGTGTTGATTTTGGGTGTGTGTATAATTAAAATGGTTAAAACTAGATGTGTTAATTGGGATTAGTTTAGAGTTCTAGTAACTTTGGCGTCGGAAAAAAATGAGCAAAGTTTTAGATATCTATAACTAGGATATCCAGGCGCATTTCTTTAAATTGTAGATGAAGAAACATAAATTTAACATAATCGAAATCTTATTGCCAATTGCAAATTAAAAAACTAAATCGCTCAATAGCGCAAACGCGAAGCTCTTCTCTTCCACAAACCAACCCTACCACCGCCTAGTGCTACGAATCCAAATAAATTGCCAAAATCTATCGGTTGTGTGAGCCCTAAAGGCTTTCGTGTGACGTAGCGACGGGCTCGTCGTCTCGACCAATCACAGCGTTGACTGATCCATAAAAACGTCAAGCGTGAAGCGGAAAGGCCAAACGCGAAACGTACGTGAGGCAGAACGCACGCCGGTATCAAACGGGACGCGCTACATTCGTTCGCTCAATAAAATTTACGCTCGCTTACGGTCTGTGTAGTGTTGTTCGCATTTCGGAATAAAAAAAGTGAGTAAAAAAGAAAAAAAAATCTTTCTGCAATTTTTTTTCGTTTGGTCTCTCGTGGCTGTCCAGTCGGAACCTGTGTGTATTTGGATGCTGGATTGGTTCAAGTGATATTAACTTAGTACCAAGTAAGCTGTCAGTTTTTCATATCAATTTTCTAAGTTGTTTGCAAACAACATTTTCGATTTGGTTCCAAGTGGACATTCATAGTTGGTGATGGTGTTAATCATAAGTCGCAATACGTGGATTTTTCTTTTACGGATAATGTTTGCATTAAAGTTAGTGAGTGCTGGAGGTGTGTTTGCAGTGTTGCTCAACATTGGATTTGTAACTTTTAAAGTTTAATACATTGTTTCACAGTTTTTAGGCCCTAACTTGAGACACTGCTCCAGGGCTTAAAGTTATAAACATTAAGAGTTTAAGTTGATAAGTCATGCTCGAGTATCGTTAATAACTATTTCTCATACTTACAAAATATCTATAACTCCTATATCTATCGTAAGATCAGTCATCATTACTCATCGTTGATGAAATGGCTTATCTTTATCTCTTACATAAATGTTATCGGAAGATTGAACTTTATCTGATTGTTAATCTACATAATAATCTTATTGGATGTTGAGTTTTACTTCTAATGCTAGAAAGGGATCTACATTCCAGACTTTGAACATGCATCTTAGATGTTTATCTTTCCATCTTCTTTGAAATTCTACAGAATCTTTCAAAAGCCCACCAACACACGATTCAAAATCTCCTGCAAATAACAAAAGGACTCTTTACACATAAACGACAAGCGAATAAAATTAATCTACCTATTGTTGCAATTGATAAAATTGTGTCATTCTTATCTTTTACGTGCAAAAAGTAAATATCATTCTTGATACCACTTATGGGATAATCAGAGATATGTACTACGGTTTAGTCATGCAAGAGGCTGAGCTCACGTGAACACATACCAAACTTGAGTAAATAAAAAACGAAAGTCGGTATTTAGTTACCTTAAGTCTTTAAACCTCAAATATGCTTATAGTTGGTGAAGTAGGGAATGCATTCTGAATCATGTGTGCTACTAAAAGAATTTCAGATTTAGATGATGGTATATCCCTGATCCTGAACACTGTTTTAGTACCTTCAGTTGCACAAATACACTTATCTAAACACCACGCAGCGTTACAGCTAAGAGAAAGAGTGTTTTCGATGAACTCTGGCACCCAAAGTAACATTTAACTTATGTTTAGGGTGGCAGCGTCCTCGCCTATAATTTGAACATGTATCAGTACTTTGTAGGACGAGCACAGTATATTATTATTTAGATAACTACTTACTAGTAAATGTATTTTGTCGCCTATTAAAGTACCTTTGTGGGAGTGTGTATGTATTGTACTATTGTATAGTGCACTTCGTAATCCTATGTAAATCTAATTAGGACTTATAGATAGGATACACGATGTCTTGATAATGATAATGACATGATAAGGAAGCGGAAACCACATGTAAATTAGCTAAATACAATGCGAGATTGTGAATCAACATTGCATGAAGGAATCAAATCTAATCCAATCCATCATCGTCTAGGCGTAGCACAAATATTGAGACAAATATTAATTAACTTTACAAAAACGCATCTTATTATGTTTCTGCCATTGATAAATTCTCCAAAACGCTATTATGGATATATCCTAAGCATAATCTCAATACACTTCGATGTTTGTGGCATCTAAAATCTCACTATCCCATGATGTTTCCTCTGTGAATCCCAATGTTATCACAGTCAAGGATACTGTTTTCATCCTTCGTGGATACATTTGTATTATCAGCTACTGCATTTGTTGTACATATATTCAATCCTCTAATATATTTGTATAATTCGGTAATACCTGTATTATTATGGAGTGCATCAGAGGGATCTATATTGTCATGATCGTGTGTTGACACCTTTCTCTGTGTGACGTCATCGGATGACGCAATAACTGTTACTGTTTCGCTAAGATGCATACCTGTCCTTTCTAATGCTTTTGTAATTTCTTCGGAAATGTTACCTTTTTAGTCTTAATTTCATCTATTGTATGCGATAGGCCAGTTTTGGCAGATATATTTTAAGTACAGGTCAAAACGGTTTACTCCTAACAATCAATTGTTCGTTCGTTTCTTCCTTTATCCCAGCGTGGTGCACTTCTGTAAGTGACGTAGGTACTCACAATACCTAAAACTAAAACTGCATGTGATTTTTGTTTGTTTTATGTTCTAGTAAGTTGTTTATATTTTATCCTAGATTGTTGCTACTGCACAATAATATCATGACTTTTACCTCTACGATACACTTATCTCAGTATTAATACTCTGTTTCTATTTGTTGTCTAGTTTAAACATTATGAAAATGGCAGCTTCTGTGAGTGTCCATTTCAATCTAAATATTTTATAAACATTATAATTGATTTGGTTAAGTCGTTAGATGTAATATCTTTTAAAACATACCTTGAGTAAATGATAAATATACCTTACTGTAATGAGGCACATAAGCCTAGCGCGGCAAAGCTCCCTGACATATTATAACATGAAGAATTTACCCACACACGTTTGATTCCACGTCTAGTATTACTTACGCCATAAGTAAATAGTAAAATAACGAACAAAACCTATTATATCCAATAAAACAAGAGCTTTAAGTTCGACTAATTTAATACTTTGCCTACGCATGGCGACCTGATGAACTGATGGAATGGAGCAACAATGACGGGGTCCGCTAGGGCCGATGCCTGCCAGGGTTGCGGGAAAGTCCGAAAGGGTTACTGTGGCCCCCGGCACAGGCAACTGAAGGAACACGGGTGGGTTTTATTCAGTCTGACACGTCCTCCCGCTCCGCCTAGAGCGGGAGAAGTTATGTGATGATTTCCCAAATTAAAAAAGGGGCAGGGAAAATAAAATAAATAATAATAAACTATAAAATATTAGAGACTAAAAAAGAGCCTTCGACCTATAGTGGGATAATAACAAGAATACTAAATCCAGTTTTGGAATACGTGGCTTACGATAAAGACAAGTAAACTAAGAAAATTTAATATATTCTGAAATTGCCAGCAAGCAGGAAACGGTCAAAGTAACGTCTTTTGTTAAAGAGTCCACTAGTAGTGTAGTAGGTAATGTATTCACTACCCGGTAAAAACCTACCTACATGAGGTCTTCTTGTCATGGGTCCTATGAGAACCTTCCCTAGATGACTTGCATAGCTATTCACAACCATGCGACAGGCTTCTGAATTGAAAATTATCCATTTTCGGCTCCCTGATTTGCCTAGTCCCGACAACAATTAGCCGTCGGAAGAGTAGCGGTCGTCTATTTGTTTTTAACTGACAACATTTACGGGTTTTGGATTTGTAAACAGCGTTTAGAGGACTCCTTCAATAACATTGATTGCTGTTTGATTCGGCGCAGAAGTGTATTTAATAGTTGTGACTAGCTATGCTGTAGACTTATGACGGCATTCCTGTAAAAACCGTTCGCCTATCAATCGTAAAGCTTAAAAACAAAGTAGCTGTAAGAACAATAAAATAAACGAGACTCAAATGTCTGACCATTTGAGCCTCGTTTCACACATACTTCAGAATCTATAAACGCATTTAAACTCAAAGCTATATCAAGTAATACATTTCCAGTATAAGTTGACCTCGTATCGTAGAGGGTTTCCGTACAATGAGTGGGCAGATTATACTGGTAGCGTTTAGCGGGTTATATCGTTGTGCGTACATAAATATGACGTACATTACGACTGTGCCGTACGGGGCTAAAGGAGTCAAAGATTTATAGCCCTTCAAACCAACAGTTGGTGTGACTAAGATGCAGGAATTTATAAACGGCTATAGCTCAATGGTTTCAAGTAATGGCGAGGGTCGTGAGTTTGAAGCAGGCCCCGGCTAATAAAAGTCTTTTTGATTTAATTTCAGATCACTAAAAACCATTAGATACATTTAACAATACGATATCGCTTCATATTAACATCGGAAAGAAAGTGCGATTTTCGTCACACAACAAAGCTCATTTATTTATTTTTTCGTAATTATTTGCAATACGCAGATATTAAAAAAAAAAACATAATTATATCATACAAAAAGTTAACCAAAATTAACAAACAAATCCATCATCAAACCAAAACAACGTATCCACCTCAAAAAATAAGTGCAAATAGTATAATATTTAGTGTTCTTATAAAAGACATCAACGCACTCGGACCCCACACACGTTCGCCCGATCCTTGGTCTCAGTCCTTCCGGGAATACCTTCACTTATCGAACGATGGTGACCCCTAGCCGGCCCGCCCGTGTAAACAAACATACTACCTTAGATTATCTACCTGTCTGCACCTGGATATTGTACATTGTGTACCTTTTTCTGTGAAGTATACCAGCTACATTCTGTAAGGTAAATTAAATTTAAAATATTGTTGTCCTTTTCTTTTTATTCGAGTTAGACAGAGATAAAACATGTTTAGACCTTTTAAATTAAGTACCTAAACCATTGATAAATGTCGTTAAACATCATGCTGAAGTTCTAAGTTTGAATTTGACAGCTTTTTTTTCAGTTAGTATTAAAAGCCAGAAATATTTTAATTATATTTCAGTTCTGTAAGCTAACCACGATTATGTATTTAATAAATAAACTTTTACAAAGAGTCCAGTTTGATGATTGGGTATTGAGTATTAAGTATCGGTAAATCGGTAGGTACCGCGAATAAGTGGAGGGGTTCCATTGACTTGTTACTACTTTAATTGTATAGTTTATTATTTTTATGACATTGATTCACATTCTGTGATTACTTTAACTCACACACTGACATATTACTTGTTTACATAATTTGGGAAATCGTATACTTTTACAATGTTTGTAAATATGTGAACAGCATGTATCTATCACATAATTAACTTATTTATCATTGCTACATTTATTAAATTCTTTTTACCTATTGTGGTAGGGTAATTTTTATTAAAGGTGCATCGCATCGTCTTCACATATAATTATATAATTAATGTAGGTATACAAAATATTGTAACACATTTCAAAAGAGTAACGGTGGAGTTTCTTGCCCATTCTTCTCCATACGAAATCATCAAATCGAATCAATTCTATTTAAATGTAAATGTTGATGCTTCAAAAGTGCCTTTTAGGTGCCTATTTGAAATAAATGTTTTGACTTTGACTGTAGTTAGTCGATATTAATGTATTTAATATAGTAATATTAAATAAATTAATTTTACGATGTGATACTCTTATGCTCTTATTTAAATTCAATTTAATGGTTTGCAATAGTTTGCTTCCGTGAAATGAGCAAACTTTACAAAATTAAAACGTTTACAGTAAGTGAAAAGTTTTAACACCGAAAACAGTCATACTTCTACACAAAACACCTTTATAAAGTATACTTAATTATTGTCATTTAGTGTATATATTATAATAAATTCTTAAGTTTTTTTTTTTGTCCCTGTACTTAATTATATTTTTTTATACATTTATATTTTCTCTATAACTATTATTTTACCTACACGGGTTACATTTATGTACTTGCTGTTATAAAAAAAAACATAATGTGATCATTAATCTATTTTTTTTAATGTGTGGTTTTTGCTCGTGGCAGTCATTAATAAGTTTATAATGATAATTGATTTCAAACTGTGGGGTTTTTTAATTAGTGCCAAGACATTAACTTGCCTATTAAATATTAGTATTAAGAAAATCTTTAATTAATGTAAATATAATATTAAAAAATCTTAACAAATGCAATATCATATTTCAACTAATAATCAAAACTCTTAAGCCAACATAACTACTTTTTTAATGACTTACATAGAATAAAAAACATTTATATAGATTATGCACAGGTGTAGTCCTAATTAATAAAAATAATAAACAATTTACATAATAGCTCAATAAGTAATATTATGTTAGATGAATTGTATAAAAATAAAAGACGGTTAAAACTACTAGGGGCCGCATAGATTTAAAACCTTTTCGGAAAAATACTCCTTAAAACGACATAATATTTCAAATATAGAATACTTGGTACTGAAACAAAATGCAAACGTAAGTTGCTAATACATTATGCAGCCATGTTTTTGTTGGTCTCCTATTACGCAAATACATTGTATTTGCCAACAAAGGTCAAGTAGTCCATTTGTGCTAACCTGGGTTCACGCTGTTGTTCATCACGCCACGCACTGTGACATGCAAAGAAAACTAAATAACAAATTCCATACATTTTGAAGGCTGTTGTCCGCTGTTTAACTTGAGTCCCAGAGGAACGTCTTCGTGTTACTGAACCTGAAGTATACAACTTATAGTGTAAGATAAACAAATATGGTTGGTAATAAGGCAAGTGGAGTTTCTTTCTTGCGCATTCTTCGCCATACGAAACTACTTTATACAAGGGCCAGATATAATCAATTCTATTTTCTTATTAATTTTGACAAATAAATGAATTGACTTGGACTTTGCAAGTTATATGTCAAATGAGGGAGACTGTACAATCTTACGATCTATTGACTAACAAAATTAATATTATAGAAATATTGTCCCATGAGGATGAAACCAGTGCTTGCATCACATAAGTACAATCACCAATACTATAACCAAGCGTGGTGGTTATAACAATATTTCCATCACCATCACAGTCATTATCATCATATTCCTGCCCTTGTCCCATGTTACTTGTGGTCGGTACAACACGTTTTCTTCTTCCATCTGGGGTGTCAACGTCACGCTATCATTCACACCCTTCTCTGTCATATCATTCCTCACACAATCCATCATATTTTCTTTGACCTTTCTTTATAACAATATTAGGATCACTACTTCTATTATAGCGGAGATAGAAAATTCATATTTTAAAGTACATATGAGAACTAATGACGTGACAATGGCTACAAAGTCCAATGAATTATGACCCCATAGTGATAGGTTGCTGAACTCAATGAATGTCATTTTAATATGTCACTTATAACATATTGAGATAGAGTATGGACTATGAACTCGACTAAATACGTGGAGAATATAACCATGATGGAATGACTGCTGATCGGTATATAGTCATATAAAGGTCGAATATCATCATTCTCCTCCCTTATACCAATTTATTACTGGTCGGCGGCGGCGCAACATGTCTTTTGCTCCAGACTTCTCTATTAGTTGTCATCTCGGTAGTCACTCCCTTTCTAGCCATATCATGTTACACACAGTCCTTCCATTGTTTCTTTGGTCTTCGGTTTTTCCCCTCCTCGTATAACCATCGACATTGCCAAGAGTTAAATCCCTAATGATGGTAAATTCGAGTTCAAATAGTTATTTTTCTATTATGTACATAGTCTAAATCTCAACTACCATTTAGCTGTTACCCGCAGACTTCTTTTTTGAACCAGTGAACATTCAAAATCAAACTATATAGAACTTGAGAGCATATTCTACCAAACTCGTTTAAAAATCAACGGAACCCACAACTACATGATATTAAAATACCCATTCAAATTGAAATAAGCGATTCGATAATTAATATGATGTTAAACATTATTTATATTATTGTTTCAATATTTGACTACGGCCGAACACCTGTGTGCAACCCGATACGGCCGTCGGCGCCGACTGACCATAAATTGACTATTAATATGACCATAAACATTGACTTTTTTTCGAATATCGAATATCTTTTGGGTTGGTTCTTCAGGTAGAGTTCGAAGTAGGTTTCATTGATGATTCATTTGGATTTATTGGAATCAAGCCTTTAAATCTTCTCAAGTTTAATTTCAAGCTAATTTTAGTTTATGATTTAGAACGTCAATCAGCATATTCTCGGGATTGGCTTACACTTGTTCAAACTTATCTCTGCTTTTAAACTGCTTATAGTTGACAGCTCTTAATTTAAACCCGTTCCAACAGACCAACTCATCAGATTCTATAACCAAACCAGTACAGACTATAAACACCTCTAAAAGTACCATATAGTACCGGTCCATTCAATAAACTAAGAGTACTCGGACACAGTCGGTATTATGCTTCGCACGCTAGCAGTAAGCTAACACCACGGCTATAAGATTACGCGGAAGCGTCTGGTATGTCGGCAGACGTTAACATTGACACTTGACCCATCCAGCGTGCGGTTTACTATCGTTAATCAATGGGAATTGTTGGGTTGTCGCATCTAGTAAACCTTCTGTATCTTCTTTACCATAGGCTAGATTAATTGAGTTGATCTGAATTTGAAGATCTTATCATTTGAGTGGAATCTTTGTCGTTAACTTGAACAACTTTATGATAACGCTGTACGTTTCTGTTTTTGTCATTGTTAACTTATTATTTTGATTCATTGACTAATTATCCACTTATTATATATATTCAGAATAACTTAAAATCTTTTGACATCTACGTGTAACCAACCGCCATCTTTTAACTAACTGACTTTCTCAAACTCCTCATCCAGACGTAAATTTAAACCAGAAACCCGTTGATAGCCGCGCTTTTCATCTTCTTAACCCTCGGACCGGCTCGGGTATGCTCGGGCACACTCGGGCGTATTCGGAACCAGCGCAAGAGTCGCCGTCCAGTCTCGTTCAACTCGCTACTTATGTTACAAACCAGATCTTGTTAAGTTACATTTTATTTTGTAATGTTATTTTCTTTTAGTGTGATATTTCTATTAGGACCATAATAATATGTTAATGCGTTTTTTCTTTTGGTCTATTTTTGTACTACCTATTTGTTTATTTATGGATTTGAATGATCTAAAAAAAAAGCTAATGAATATCTTGGAAGACACAAGTCACTTTGAATAATTTAATAGAATCTTCCCAAGCGTGTATTTTCTCATGTCTGTCAAACTAAATGAAACATCTCCTCTTATCTTCAAACTCTATAAACTTACGTGTCTCATCTCCCAAATCATCGAGCCCGTTAATATACCAAGAATTATAATCCATGAAAATAGAATTATCAAAGTGAGTTGACACTAACTTTCTCATCGCGTTCATTGCCAACTTTCATGTGATATTTTACTGATCTCAATGTTGAGGCGACTCCAAACGAATGTACTTATAAACGAGGTTACTGTACATATAATATTAGTTCAAAAGAAAAGTACGTTCATATAATATAAGGTGAGTTAATTTATAAACCGACTTATTCTGAGATCAAAATGAAATAATCAACACTGGCAATTTAACACTTAGACGTGAAAGAAACGGAGTTTTAAATGTTGAATATGAGACCGCTGTAGCGAATATTTTAATAGTGAAGAAGAATAGAGAATTATTACTAATTTGGTCATGAATGGTCATGACTTACAATGTTAGTTTGAAAGGTGAAATGTTCTTCTAAGAATTGAAGAGAGAACTGATCTTTGTAGTCCAGTTGAAGCGCTGTGGACATGGTTACTAACATAAACTTTGTAACGATTAGTCTCAGAGTAGCATTAGTATCAAACAAAGCAACCGCACCTGTAAAGACGGCTCGGTCAAATATACGGGCTTGATATTATTATGACGAATCTGGTAAGCTAAGTCTAAGTCATGCCGACATCATGCTTCTGCATGTTTCGAGTCATAATATTAAACACATCAGCATTTCTGCTTCTTTTGACAGCGGTTTTCAAGATAGCTTTTGAAGAGTCCTGAAAGCTGCCAGTCAACACTAACCTGTATGAAACACGTAAATTAAACATAAAGCAACTACGGAAGTACCAACCCGATACTAGAACATTACACAAATAGTTACCCATATATTCACGCATAATCTTAAGAGGACTAAGCAGATAAAGAATCTCGTTGATTGCCAGTAATTATCACGAAGGCTTAGTGAAAGGTGGTACATATCTGTAATTAGATCTCCAATGTTGTTTTCCTTGAGAACTTGGACCGATTAATGCGCCGTCAAAAGGCAATCTGATCTCAGTGAGTTATGAATATGTTCACGTAGACTGGGATATCGGTAGAGAAGTGGTAGGTGATAATGTTGATGAAGTATGTGAAGTGAAATTAATAGGAGAGTTTGTAGTAAGGGAAATGGGAACGTCAGAACAACAGATAAGCTTTGGCTAGTCGTTAAATAGAATATTAGGAGTGATGAAAGATTACTATTGGATCCCACGCATTCTCACAGAAAAATTCTATTAAACATTTTAAAAAAAACTTGAGAATTCCAATGAAATTCAAGCAAAGAAGAAAGTAATATAGACCTAGCGTACTCACCAATCACAAACACAGTTTAAATAAGCAGGACATTGCGGTATTCGTTCTCACTTGCGGAGCTGTGGTCCAAGAGACACACAACAAAGTGTCGTACAGCCATAAGTACCAGTATCATTACTTACTAACCCACTACAATACTCCGAAGTTAAGTTGTCGAACAACACGTCTTACTTACAAACGATTTGAAAGTAAAGTCGTTTATTTCGAGAGTAACACTAAAATATGTTGTTATTTCTCAAACTTATTGTCATTTCAAGCATTTATGTGCTAGACCTCGATTTAGCCGAGCCTCTTGTTCAGCTGGTTGCACATGTCCAGATAGAATAAGAAATATTCGCAAACTAGGCTGATTCAAAATTATGTTGCCTGTCGGAGGAGTTCTAGAGGGAAATGAACTTATGGAGCTCCGTTTATACTACATATATGTTGCTCTATCGAAATTATACATTACAACTGGCAGTATTAATAGTACCAAACTTTGGTTAGCACTTACAATTCATCGCCTTTCGACCTGGACTATAAGAGGTCTCCCAAAATGCGTTCAGTTCTAAGTCCAGAAAACAAAGTTTGCTTTCAGCTTTGATACTTTATGAAAGCTAAAAGCAAAGCCGACTGAGTATCTTATTTAAAGCCTAGAAACAACGTCTAAATTGAATCTTCATCGTCTCTCTTTACTCATACACATACATAGTTCACTCATAGTTACTAAGTGCAGCAAATGTCAAGCATAATCAAAGTTGACGAAGCTCTTTAGGAATAAACTTGACAGTTGGATCTTTAGCCATCGTTAAAGTGTGACTAAGCAAGATTTGTTAGTCAATTGTCTCCTAACTGTATGACTGTTTTCACATACTATTATTAGACATAGCTACATTTGTATATTCATGCGAATGCTGTGCTATTAATACTGGTAAACTCAATGTATTACTTGCGAGTCTTATTTTATATAGAAATACATTGGCACTGGGTTAGATTTGTGAAAGCAATTTTATATCTGCTTATATTTAATATACAAACGCTTAGATTTTGAAATTAAGCCCCAGAGTAATAAATTCTGCAGATTCACCCTTTCTAACTTCAACCTATACTAAAACTGTAGGTAACTGTTTTTGTGTCTTTACTATTCGAAGTTCATATCTCTCTATATCTATAAATTCTTTTAGGATAATCAAACCAACACTTACCTACACTCGTAACTAGCGATGGACGGCTTACTACAACTGACATTGTAGCATTGCTATAGCTATTTGGAATTTGTGTATAATATTTGATGCCTCATTTGATTCTCAGAAGCTGGTTCTCAGCTTAATTTTTAAAGACTAAGTTTATATTTCATTTTAGTTTTCCAATTAGGCAATTATCAACTTCCCTCACATCAAAACATATCCTCCTCTTTTATCAGCTCCCACAAGATCAGGGGACCATTTTCGAAGTCACAACATGCAGTAAGGTTTAGTTGCAACACGTCGTGTCGTGGCTCCGACGCAGTTACGATGTAGATTGGATTGCGCGCATGTGCCGTAGATGGCGTCAAGTTGTCTCCGTGTGTCCTCGGCTTAGCGTTGTCAACGCACACTTGGCAAGTCAGTTGGGACTCGATATGCTGGACCTTAGAAATATTCTGGAAAAAATGGACTTTAAAAAGGTTTTAATATGGCTTTCAGACAAATATAGTTAGTGATCAACCAATGCAACGATAAACAACAAAGTGTAACCACTGTGATCTGTTAAAGTAGTTTTGTACTGCGTCATGCCAAGCAACTTTTAATTTTTTTCAGTAGATAAAATTTAAAATTCTAGGACACCGAGAAAACTATCGTAGAACTTTGAAATAAGATATATTATCTATTGGTCCGAAGGAGAAAAAACGATTTTAATCCAGTATCTTCAGCACCGACACACAACCGTACTGACTGAATAAAACAAACAGAGTTCTGCATTTGTGTCAAAAACAGGTGCAAATTCCAAATCCTGCACTATATAATATTTATGTGATCAGAGTCTATTTCCATCATACATAGGAATGTTTGCGAATCGTTTCAATAGGTATAACAGTTTGTCTAATGTCAACTTCAGTTATGTCTGTGCAAATGATGGCAAACGGATCATATTATGTGGCTGTGTGACCAGACTGTGTAAAGTAGACTTTACGAGCTTTGCTTAAGCTTACAATAAATTGTGTTTGTAATTCGTAATCGTAAATAGGTCGCAAGAATGTTTTTGTAAACTTAAATGATTTGCGTAATTACTAGTTAGGTAACGTTTTTCTTTTAGGTTTTTGGTTTATGTATATTGGCTAAGTATACTGTGATCTATTCTCCTGGCATACTTACCATGTCATTCTTCGATGACCCCAAAGATACTGGGAAATCTTCAGACGGTACTTATCTATCTACAAAAAAAGCCTACATTATTCATTACTTTAAATCAAGAAGGGAACTCCGCAGACGATATCTAAACATGGTAATATTTTTTTAAATCACAAGATGAGATTGTTTTTGGGGTCAACGACCGTAGTATGGTTTAGTGACCCCAAAAATAATATCGTATTTTTTTTTGTTTTTCATGTTTGGATATCGATAGGTACCTATCACGTGTGCAGAGTTTTGCTAACTAATTTAATGTGACCCTATATATTTATTATTCTACATTACACTACCTATTCACTGCCATCTAATCAAAACTAGCTACCACTCCACCAGTCTGATCGAGCCCTTAGCTGCGCAAGCGCGCGTTGCCATCGAGTCTGCCGCAGTCACTCACTCAGGCGCACGTACTCGCGTGTGAAACCCGATACACACACACAGACACACAAACCCGCAGGGAAAATCAACGAATCGCACCGAACAACTTGCTTTACAAAATGTTATACCTTGACTTTGCTTAACTTATATATATATTATCAGATTTTATAACCTATATTCCTAAGTGTTTGCCTGGTCTCAGTTTAATTTGGTTGAGCATTAGTATTTTTGACAGTCGGGTCATTAATTTGTGATTACCAGTCCGTATAAGGGTGCGGTTTGGGGGTTCTATCTATATAAATTGACTTGACGTTCGAAGCCTAATTTGGATAAATTTGTTTAATTAATTAGCATTCGATGCTAATAGCCTGTATCATTAACAGATACAAATACATAATATATAACAGCCGCACGGCTCGACCGAAGGTTAAGCTACGCCTGCCGCGGTCGGTTCGTTGATGGGTGACCATTACATATCGAGACCCCTCTGTGCCTAAAAAAAACACGTTAGGCTATTGGTACCGGCTGTCATTCGTAGATCTTTGACCGTTGTTACGTCATTACCATTAGTCAGAAGCCGAAAAGTCTGACAACCAGAATAACCAAGGAATATCGTGTTCATTACGCAGTAACTGAGTTGTGGAAGTCGGATAGGCAGTAGCTCCATGTAAAATGCTGGTATTCAGTCATTCATCTGGTTAGACTGGAAGCCGACCGACGTCTTACCTACTAGAATTCCGTGCAAATATGCTACTATCTGTCCTGCTCAACACAAGTATTCGTATTTCAATTTATTTCGTCAACTTATAAACTGTATTACGTCTGAATTCAATATTGTGGTGTCTGATTCAATTATTATTATTTTTAAAGGTTTTTCCTCCTGTTTTGTAAACGGCTGGTATTTTAAGGCCGGTGGCTTTCGATTAAGTAAAGTCGTTACTAGTTCTTCGTAAAAGTTCTTTGCACAATCATTTCTTACTTGCCGTCTAGAGAGAAAGTCATCGAAATACGGAATTTAAAAAAAGGGTTTGAGTTTTCCTAAAAAGGGCTGCTCTACATCTTACGCATTATTTTCTCTGAAACAATCACCTTCGTCATCATCATCATTGGCAGCCTTGTGCCACTCACAGCTGAGTATAGGCCTCCTGTCTTTGTGCCATATGCTTCCCTGTTCTGTGCGAGTCTCATCCTGGACGTCCATCTGACACAATAAATGCAGTTTATATTTAAACCCAGTCCATTTAGTTTGGTTTTACCGAAAGCATACCTACGCAATATAGAAAATTACCTGTGGATATTTATAGGTGCGTCAAAGTAGAGTAATGATCTTAAGGCCGCGACACACGAGCGTGTTTCTGTCGCACGTCTATTGACGCAATTTTTGTTTCTAATACGTACGTCACAATGATTCAAGATTATTTTTTCTATAATTACTCAATACTCAATTATGTTTTATTACACGTCCGTTAAGTTGAATTTGACATGTTTTTCATTTGTTATATAAATGTATCAAAGTAAGAAACAGAAATCAACAGGTCTGCAGATTCAAACAAAGGATAAATACGTTATAATTATTAACAGAAGTGCTTACAAGTCACGGAGCTTCCCAACTACTAAATAAATGAAGTACTATTTATAATAATTCTACCATTTATTGATATAAACTGTCAGTTACTGATAGTAATTTAGTATAGAATAGTATTGTCCTTCCTCTAATAAGAACATTTTTAAATAAATCACAGGATGTGTGACAATGAAGTGGTTTTGCCTACCTAGACATTTTTGGCGGCTTTACTTAGAAATTATTTGAATGGGTTCTTTTTAGCATAATTTCCATGATAATAATTATACCTATCCCATTACATTATTGAACATCCATTTTCAGCTTCTCCTGTGCATTTATTAACAAATTTCATACGATTTTTGAGTTTAGCCTTCCGATCAGAACTTCCATCTTTCATAGATGCATCAACTTTACCATCGCTCATAAACATATTTTAAATCCAACATTGAAGCGAAAACAAATTCAGCAAAGTAGCGGTGATTTACAAAGCTTGCTACTACAAGTTATGCATATTCAAATAAATCAACTGATCTATTCACTAGCACTTAACCTCTCATAACTCTATACGCCTTTATGACGTAGTATATTTCAACCTGTCAATACTTATTCACAATCGTGGTCGTTAAGTCAACACGTTATGCACCACGTGTTTCTTGGAGCCAACGCACCTATAAAACGATTCTACTCTGTTTTATTCTTAATATTTTCAATGAAATTGAACGTGGGTTTAGATGTTTACCACGATGTTGTCATTGTTCTCGAAATAGATTTTATTGTCTTTGGATAATATTGACGGATGCAGTTTTTAATTTGCATTTTTTGTGGCAACGATATGTCTTTATCCCTTTTTGCGTACTTATAATCCTTGGAAATTACACCCGGTTCAGTTATTTTAATTGCCTATATTACAAGCCAATCTCAAAAGGACAGGTAGACCATTTTAGAAAGTTCCAACCAAAGAGTTTCACTTAAGTATCCTCTTCAATACTGTTTGTTTTAAAGGGAAGAAAAATCGCACTTAGTTTTCCTCAAGCACTCACACTTGGTACTAAAAATACCCAATGCTTATTATGTATTAGTCACTTTCATCGTGGAGGCGCTAATTTTGTTGCAATTCATAACTTTACAAACTTGCTTACGCATTAGTAATTCAATTCAAATCGCATTACAATCTTCATGGCTGCATTTGTTTATAAATACTCCATCAAAGCTGTAACTAATCGTTCAATGTATACAAACATAGTCTACTAATTCACAGTGCCTATTCATTTCACGTTTATACTTACTCATACTTGATATAGTGTACCTATTTATACATAAATTACTACGTCAGTCACCGCTATGATGTTAATTATTGTAATATGTAGGTATTTAACACCATGACCCCAATAGGCGGTCATAGGATTTTCCTTTTATATTTGAACTTATTTAAAGTCCTCTAGTATCCTTATAGTTTTCCGGTCCAGCTGGTCGATTCTGTAAAAATCTCACCGTGAAGTGAACACTTAGGTGAAGTGAGCGTGGAGTGAGCTGCCAGTGTCATCCCATTCTTACTGAATTACTGTTTTGCTGTTTTATTAAAAAAAAACCCGGAAACAGTAATGTTTAGCCACTTAAATACTAGCTTTGAAACTTAGGTGGTAACTATATAATTTATATCATTATGGACCCTGTAGGGCACAGCAAAAGGGTAGGAAATATCATTGGTCAGATCAGATACTTACCCTATCTTCTTAATGAATCTGCTCAGACGCAAGAGGTGGCGTGTCCGAGAGCCACACGACAAAACACGTGACGACGAACACAATCTTAAAGATAACATATTTTAATGATCAAAGAATTGGCTATAAAAACTTGCACAGCGACCCGTGACCTCTAAATGTACAGAATATAAAATTAAATGCGGTATTAATGAAATATCTTGTGTCATATACTTAAGTTGACCCAAATAAGGAGATCATGTTACGCGGCGACGACGCGTCTGCTGACGCTCGTCTACCAGAAACTTTAAATGTATGTTGAGATAATATTGTGTCTATACGATATTTCAAAATTGATAGATTTTCAATAAGATGTAGGACAATAGCAGAAATATTGGAAGCAATCGACCATCTTCTGTTTAAAACTTTCATTTCTAAAGTAATGAAAAAATCTTAGAGAAAAACAAGCATCAATGATATTTACGTAGAAGAACTGAATAATTGCTATTTCTAACGTCAAGCATTCATGCAAACTTAAATGTAGGAGGAAAATATTAATAAACTATCTTAAGATGCAGCTAATAATAAAACAGTTATAAGCGTTGATTCAAAATACCCATAAAACCTAATGGAAAACCAACTGAGTAGACAACCAAAAAACGATTTGTAGTGAAAGTCTAAATATTTAGCCAAATATTTTGTAGGCAGGTAATTTGAATATCTAGACTAAATGATGGTTTAACACAGTCCAAATATGAATTTAAATGTCCCAAAACTTGGCTCCTACTTTTGACCTCACCAACATCTAATGGTCCTTTAAGACACTGTCAGCTATCATTTTATATAGCAGTTGATTTGTAGGTCACAAATGAATTCCCTCGGTGGTTGTAGCTAGTAACTCGACACTGGCAGCTAAATATAGTGGCACATTTGCATCGATTACCGTCGTATCGATATTTTAGTCGGTTCATATATAATTTGGGAAAGATGTTTTTGGATACATAATATTAGTGGTATACATAGACAATATCATCGTCGATTGTTTCTAAAAGATCAACAGCTCCAAAATTATTACAACTTAATCGTATTTCATGTATCTAGGTAAAAACATTTGAGAGCACGTCCATTGAGATGAATAAATTGTCTAACTAAAGCTTTCATCAGTTGGATAACGATGTCCTTTTTGTTTGTTTGTAAAGCGATCACATATAATCCATCTTATAAATAAAAAATCGATTGAGAGGGAGGAGATGATACAAAATATTATAATTTTACTTTTAAAACCATCCAGAGAAGCCAAACTGAAACTCAAAGAGAGTAACATCGGGTGTGTCCTCAAAATAAACCGAATTTACAGTTAAAGCCGCCGTCTGGACACCAATAAGACATATTTACAACGCTATAATGAAATAAATAAAATTAAACAAGCCCGCTCAGGAGCTAAAGTTAGCTTTTGTCTCTTGCCAATTGTTGGCCGGTTTAAGAATTGCGTTTTGTCTATCTGACTGGGAACGGTCATGCTGATCTTATTCTATAAGAAGTTCTGATTCTATATTTGGATATATTGGAAAACTTGGTTGAAAAAATCTGACTGAAACTACTTTAGCACCAAATCTATCATCCACCTCTTCAACTGCCTTTGCAGTATCTCTCCCAATAAATCAACTGAAGAATTTTTTATCTTCACCGTTTCAACACATCTGGTCCTTGCAGCTGTAGCTGGAGTCATCATTTACTGTGTCTGTCCTTGATTTTCTCTCAACGTTGCACTGAACCTATAAACTAAAACTCAAAGCAATCCGCTTTTAAACGCACTCAGCGTTTCCAAATACGTCATTTCCTCTCGTTATACCTTCTGTCTTACATTGCATTTAATATCATTGCGTATTTTAATATTTATAATGTCGGAGTCTGCCAAGTCTCTCTCAATTACTTTTCTTGAAGAAGTCATTGAAGATGAAAGCGTATTTTTCCACGGCGGGCACACACGATATCTTTGACAGTTTTATATCAATCGGAAACCGCACGGTTCACCTTCCTCCCGGTTGGTCGTGACGCCTGCGCTGCGCGCTGCGGTCGCGCCGACACGAAACACACGCGCTTACGCGGTACGTGCAGGGATGCACTCAGGAGCAGTGCTAGGGTGCATGATGGCGGAAATTAAACTAAATTGTGGGGCGTTTTGGTCATTTTCTAATGATTTCGTAGCGTTACAGAAAATATGACTTCTAATTCTTCAAATTTTTTGAAAATTTGAAGGATTAGAACCAAAAGATATGTCAAAGTCCTTTTTCGTTTCTGCGAAATATCATGTTCTCCACTTTCATTCGTACTTTCTAAGTCAATGTGAAAAAGCAGCCTCCCTAATTCGTGTGCCGACCCACCATACCACTGGCCATACCCCTGGTAGTATGGTGGGTCTAAAACTATACCACTTAGAAAATTACTTGGTGAATCATGTGGGTCCACAATATTTTTTTTTTCTCAGTGGTATAGTTTTAGATCCACCATATCACCAGGGGTATGGCCAGTGGTATGCTGGGCCCGCAATGCTTAATTTGAAAGCTCACCGTTTGCACCCGGTAGCGTTGCACCCTTGCTCGTCTTGCTCCTTCCCTGTAAAAGATGACCGTCTTCGAACCCGCGCCTCGAGAGCCAGATCCATATCACGCAATTTACAACCACTATATTTAAACGTAGGTATCTTCATTAAAACTGGGTGGTATTTCTCCCGCAGAAAAAAAATAACTACCTAATAAAAATGTTTTCTGTTTAACACTATCTTTTGATCGGCGAAAGTAATTTATTGGAGCTATAAAATCGCGCTTGAAAGAATGTAGAGCAAACTTTACAAGTTAGTGTCATAATATATTATTGCACTTTTGAAATGTCAATTTTTTTTTTTTTTTTTTGTAAATCTGTCTGAATCATATGACCAAAACATTGAAAAACTAAAAAATATATTTTTATGTGTATTTAACTCATTAACAAACTTAAAATAGCACGTTACCCGACACCTTTATGAAGTAACGACCATGAACAAAACAAATAACAATACTTTGTTAGTACAACAAAACAACTATAGAACCTTTTAACAATTCTAAATTACATACCTAACACGACATAACATCAAGCCTCGAAGGGCAGAAGTGTACCTATAGTACACATTTCGCCAGTTATGTGGTCCCATGAAACAGGGGGCGAGCCTATTGCCATCAACCGGGCACAAATCCCAAATAATAAAAAAATACGAATTCTAAATTAATAATTCGTAATTCCGTTTTACTCCAAAACTATCATCATCACCATAATTTCAGCCGAAAGACGTCCACTCCTGCACATAGGCCTGCAAACATCGCCATTTCGACCAGTTCCGTTAAAAAAATATACACTAACAAAATTTACATGACCAAATATTGAAACGATTATGTTATAGAATATTTATTTTGTAAACCGCTATGAATGGCCACCCACGCTCCCGAAGCGTGAATGGAGCTGAATTATAATATCCTCAAAATGATAAGCAGATTTGGAAGACGGCCAAGTTTAAAGACGACATTACATTTGGGAAGACTTAATAAATATACTTAATGTATACTGTCCAGACACGGGTGACACTTTTACTAAACACGTTTGATAAAAAGAGGAGAATAAAACTAATGAGTTTGTGTTTTTATTGCTTGAAACTGTTTGACATTTTCTGTTCTGTAATATGATCTATCTGTAGTATTAAATTATTTATGGTTTGTGTGAAAGGTTAATGGACTTAAATTAAATTAAATAGATTTTGATTCTACGTCGTAGTAACGCGGTAAACAAATTATCAGAAACTGAAAAGTCCGATCAAGTAGATAGAATTGATCTTGCTTCAAAAAATGGTATTGGGTTCATTCATTTAAATAAACACATTACTAACAATATGTAAACTGACCCGTTTTTTTCAGCATTAGGTATCTATAGGTACAATTGATTACAAAAATTCTCACGCTTTTGCTGAACTCGCCACCTGATGAGGGCTATTGTTTATTTAATTAAATCATTCACGTCATTATTATCTTATCCAGATTAAGCTAATGTGTGAAAAAATACTTATCGATCTATTCAAAAATTTGATCAAAGTAGACCAAAAAAAATGATGCCACTATTTCTAAACCAGTCTTCATAAACATGATTACCTATATAACTTAATGATCAAATTACGGAATTATTTAAATAGGTGTTTGTTGAACTCCTTAATAACTGGTCATCGTCTGCCTAGCCTTTCGCTAACTGTCTTGGGGTCTGCTTCCAGTCTAACCGGATGCAGCTGAATACCAGTATTTTACATGGAGCGGCTGCCTATCTGACCTCCACAACTCAGTTACTAGGTAATACGATACCCCTTGGTAAGACTGTTTGTCAGACTTTCGGGCTTCTGACGACTTGTAACGACTGTCAAAGATCCACGAATGACAGCCGGGACCAACCGCTTACCGTCTTGGTATTATGTAAATATGGTCACACATCCACTGACCAACCGTGGCAAGCGTAGCTTAACCTGATCGATCGATCCGTGCAGCAGTTATTATATTACTCAGCCACAAGCCATAATAACTAATATAAATAAGAATGAACACAAATGATTAGTAGTAGTGTCTGATCTTTAGGTAAAAGGTCACACATTCTAGAGGTTGTGTTAGTATTGTTCACACCGTAGTGCAAAACCTACAGACGCAGTGAGTCATTTTAATAGTTTAATTTACGAACTAGAATAACTTTAAAATAGTATCACCACATTATAAGTGCAATGAAAAAGAAACCACAAGTCGTGTTATTATAGTAACGCATGTTATTCATTTAGTCATTTATTATACAATGACGTAATAATGAAGCGTCTCTCTGGAATCTTGTAAGCTAAGTAGAATTGTAGAAGAAAAATATTGTTAATGAAAAATGTAGGTACTTAGGGTGAATCTCATCTCAACGATGAAACTAAACTCTATACCGACAGCTCTTGAAAGCGGTTTAGTTGTGTTGATTGCGTTCAATTTCATTGGTGAAATTCGCCCTTAGTAGCTTTTACAAAAGTATCTTTAGCCAAGCCCTAAACAACGTGGAAACGTCTATCCCAACTAATATTATAAATGGGAAAGTGAGTTTGTTTGTTACGCTTTCACGCTAAAACGGCTGCACGGCTTTGGATGAAATTTGGCACATGGTAAAAAGTATCCTATGTTCTAACCCTGGTCATGGTCTACACCAAACCAGGATACATAGGGTACATTTTATCATTTTATGGCTAGAGAGGCGTCACGGCGTCCTCACCTACCGCCTGACGCAGGTCCTCACCGGACACGGATGTTTCGGGAGGTTCCTGCACATGTTCATGCTGCATCAGGCGGGAGGAAACGCCCGGGTGTCACCACTGCGATGATCGCCCCGAGGACACGGTGGAGCATACGGTGGGGGCCTGCCCTGCATGGGCGGAGCACCGGCGTGTCCTCGTAGAGGCGATCGGCAGCGGCGGCGACCTCTCACGCCCGGCCCTGGTTCAAGCCATGGTCCGGGGCGAGGGGGAGTGGGAGGCAGTCACCTCCTTCTGCGAAGCAGTCATGCTAGCGAAGGAGGTGGCGGGACGGGAGAGGGAGAGAGTCTCCCGTCCAATCCGCCGCGGTGGACGCTCCGGGCGTCGGGAGCCGCGTGACGAGTCCCGGCCACCGTAGGCGCGGGTCTGCGGGCGGTGAGTAATGGGTAGCTCACCGTCCGATCAGGACCAGGCCCGTGCAGGACGGCTCGTACGTGTTCCACGCGCGCCTCAAAGAGATGTCAGCATCGAAGAGGGGGCCCACTAGGGCCCAAGCCTGCCGGGAAAGCGGGATCATCCGAAAGGGGTACCGCTGACCCGGAACATAAAGGGCCAAGGAAGGAACACGGGTGGGTTTTAGTCAGTAAGAGTCTGACACTCCCTTCCGCTCCACCCAGAGCGGGAGGAGTCATTTGATGATTTCCCATCCTCAAAAAAAAAAAAAAAAAGGATACATTTTATCCCGTTAGTACGTTCTCATGGGATAATTACCAACCTCCATGCGGACGAAGCCGCGGGGAAAAGCTAGTACGACAAGAAATGAAAACACTGGCATACTAATGCCTATGAGTATTTTGGAACTATCAAATAAATACTAACATTAAATGAAAAAAAAGATTATTTTGGTTGTGACGATCAACCTCATATCCGTGATCAACTGTCTACCTTACTTAGTAACTAAACTATTGGATATAATTATGTGATTGAATTTTCGTATGCAAACTGGGGCCGGCATTAGATATAGGTACGCAGTTTTTAAAGTCGTATTGTCGTCTCGACCTTGTTTAAGTAAGCCAAGAAGTTGAGGCATTCTCTATAGTAGGTATAGCCTCAAAGAAAATTTTCTAAATTATTCATGTAGTTTCGGGGATACCGATAAAACTGCGCGCGCGCCGGCGCCGTCTGGGCATCCTGTTGCCAATGTATGATTGGTTAATTTTGGCCGCAGACGACCGTTGACATGACTGGTTTATATGCGCCAGACGGGTGTCCTCTAAACTTTGTTTATTTTGCTTTTTTCATCGATGGCTATGTTTCATTTTATTTTATTCATCTCATAAATATTCTGGAGTTGGCAGATTTTCTTTGATGTGGTTGCTATGTTCTTAAAATTGAATGTGTAGTCTCTTGCGCAGTTACATAAACACAACCTCGAATAATCATCACGAAGTTCGAAAAACATTATGCGTCTGTAAATTTACAAGATATTCATTTGAGCATCTACAATTAAGTATATTATATTCAAGATTGTTTTGATACATTGAAGTATTGCTTGTTTTCAGTAACCAACCGTTTTGCGAACACGGCTACCCCCCTCTATTTCAACAAGAAAAAGAAATTCTGACGAATTGAGAACCTCCTCCTTATATAAGTCTGCTAACAACTATAAGTAGGTACCGAGGTATCTATTTATAAAATAATTAGGTATTTTATGTAGCTACCTAATGATGCCAAAAAATATTACTTACCTACTTATTTATTTATAAATAGGAGAACCAACAGCTGTAACAGATGTATAACAATTGCATATGTGAAACAAAGCCAATTACAGGTTCTCACGAGTAGTAAAAACAGAAAAAGTTATAGAAATCTTAAGATCACTAAAAAGCACTGTAACAAAAAATTGTAAAAAGAATTAAAATAAGGTACAATAGCACTCACTGTAAACACTCTGACACCAGGTTAGGCACTAACTAATCATATCATAATCATAATATACATCACTTACGTAGAATACGTAACCGCAATGATTCCATTTTTATTAATAAATCCGTGAGCTAATTGCGTAACAGACTAACAGTAGATGGCTTTCATTTTGACAGTTCAACAACAATCATTGCGTTGTTTACGTTGATGAGCGGACAAATTTTTCGAACATATGAAGCAATGCATTAGCAATATCTTTCAAAATGATTCAGATTTTGATTGGTAGTGTGTTACGCGATTAGGGTGCTGGTCCAGTTGTTTACATCAATGTAAAATAATGAGCGTTACGTAGCATTTATAAGAGCATGCTAAAAGGTATCTACTAACTTTTGAAATTTGTTTCTGAAAATACAAAATGTTAATTTGGTTAAAGTACGATCTGAGCGTTTATACAAACACACAGTTTTCTAAAAACTGTCGTTGTTAAAGTCGGGGAAATGAATTGTTAAGCGCGCGTTTGTTGTATCTGTGACAAATTAGCCTACTTATTTTTCTAATTTTCTTTCAAATTTACAACCAATCTAAATGGTCCGCATATTCAAAAAACAATTGTTACTCTTTGACAGTTGTATGAATTGGCTTTAACACGGCAAATTGAAGAAGGGTGTCAATTTGCATTATTTCAATCGCAAACACTGAAAAACATTGCTGGTGTATGGATCTGGAAGCCATCTTTAGGCAAAAACAGGAATAGGATCCCTTTTATCATGATGAACCATATACAGACAAGTGATAACACCTTTCGGGGAATACATAAGTATTTTATAGGAATTATTAAGTATATGAATTATGATAAAGGCGGTTTTATTTATACTGCAATAACATGTAATAGGTACCTATATGTAATTAGCAATTACATGACACAGGCGGAACACGTTTCAGTCAGGAAGCGGACATAAACATAGATCACACTAGACTTGGTAATTGTCTATGACACCTAGAGAATTAATACCTATATTGTTTTTTTTTTCTTTGACAGTAAGTAAACTTCCATGTTGTACCTATAATTTTCTGTCGATCAGATTAGCTATTTTTTTATAAATTCTTACCAGTGGTCTAGATACGCCCTAAGGATGCGCCAATAAATTCTTATATACTCACGTCTGACTTTCGGACAAATTTTTCCTCAAAATTTTGCGCGCAATCGTAGATTTCTGTAGAGGTTTTGACGCAAGAAAACTTCGTCAGTCGGGTTACGAAGTGCGTAATCTATTAGGAAAGAAAAGTCCTAGAATTTCTCCGCGTATTCTTTCACTTCCAGTAAAGCTTATACATAAAAATCGACTTTATTCTCATTGGAAAAAAAACTCATGGAAAAAAGAGGTTACACAATTTTGCTACGCAGCTAACGCAGCGCAGAATAATCGTATGACGATCGGTCATTACCATAATATGAATGCCTTGATGATAATGATAATATATGTACGGTTTTTGATACTCATCGAGGAAAACCGTACCCGTACCTACGTAGGCACGGGTTTGTTCTTAGAGCATTTTTGTTACACAACTTGTTAAATTACCTGAACATTGTCCTTTTTTAATTCAGGCTGATACACTGTTAAGCTATCAGATAATTCTACATTTAATTAAAAAAATATTTCTACAACCTTTCAGAAGAACACCAATTTTTTCCGAGGAATAGTGTTGTACAGTTAAAAAACCGTAACTATCCCATGTTTCCCTCGCCACCCGACTCTCGGTTTCTGTCGGGACGTCGCACGTCAATCGGCTCTGTATTATTATGCTGTATTAAATTTATCTCTAGTAATTCAAGGACCACCTGTGCAGTTCATCGGCACTAGACCGAACCAGTCAGTCTGGTTAACACAACCGCGTCATTTACACCTATCAAATGTTATTTTAAACGATATTCAACTTTATTACATGTATAAAAGCGGCAAACTGGATGAACGATCTGAAACAAGTTTTGCCGCCAAAGCGCCGTTTGTGTATATATTTATTTATTCTTTTTTAATCTGTATCTCGGTCTGGCCGCTCGCGATTAATGCTTGTGCTCGCGAATGGTGCTTCTTTTTTTAATCTTCCACGGTGGGCCAAATAATCATTTCATGATTGATAATGTAAAATTGATGGTTCGTGGGTCAGTGGTTGAACACAGTTTGCATTTTACTTAATATTTGACGGTTCTTTCATAATTCTAAATTCTATTACATTTCTAATCCCTATTTAGGTATATCTCACCGCTTATCATTGAAATTATACTAAAATTAATAATAATTCTTATTATACAAACATAGATTCTAATGATTTATAACACCATTATTTAATTTACACTCAGTTCACGACTCAAACCAAAATTAATTACCGTTTCATAATCCGCAGCCTCCGCCCATGACGTGTCGTTGTCAAAAAACCGTCTCTGACCAAAAACCGGTATCTTGTACCCGTTTGAAAAAAAGAACACGAGACGTCTGCAATAAATTTTCGCATACGTTATTATCTGTACAGTAATCAGCTGTATGATGACGTCATCCTGGAGCCAGCCACTTTCTTTTCTTACACTAATTGACAAAGGAAGCTTGCGTGGGTTGCATTCTTCCTATGTAAGTATTTGTAAATAGGACTAACTCGACTATACAGGTAATGTCAGTCGAATTTTAGGAAAGAAATGAAAAAAAAAGCCTAGTAATTTTCGCTGCTTTACGTGAGGTTTCCGGTGACTGGGACCGCAATAACTAGGACCACGGTCCCGGTCGCCGGATCCGTAAAAAATAAATATTTTTCTTCCGGCAACTGGGACCACTCATAAATGATAACTGAAATCAAAAAATGTACCTACAGTCAAACGAAAAATTTTTTGATGTAATAATTGAAGAAAAATCCTTTTTGATTTATTATTATCATTTATTGATATAAAAAAACAGCCTTTGACTACAGTTCTGTTATTACGTATTAGCTTGTTTTGTTTATAAATAAGTTAATAAAAATTGTTTTACATACCTGAAGAGTATTAAATGAAGTCACTACACCACCACTTACATCACACAATAAAACACAACATGCAACAAATATTCAGCGCAGTATCTTACAATGATCTAATATGACACTGTCTGATGCAAAACTTGACTTTCTTAAACTGATAAGCTTCTTGTTCGTGATTGGCCGAGCCAGTCATCGGGCGATGCAAAATTTTTCGTTCATAACAAAAGGGCTACCTGACCTTGAAATCGACAGGCAAAACGGACTCGAGTTAGAGAGGGATAGTATTATACAATGCTATGCCCTTTGTGTGTGTTTTATCTGCATGTGTGAATTAAGATAAAATCATGTCTAGAACGTGTCAATGATATTCATTTATATAATTTAGAATTTTTTTCGTTTGACTGTACCGATTTTGGCTTGAATTATAGATTTTTTTAAGTTATCTATGAGTGGTCCCAGTTGCCGGAAGAAAAATATTTATTTTTTACGGATCCGGCGACCGGGACCGTGGTCCTAGTTATTGCGGTCCCAGTCGCCGGAAACCTCCTTTACGTAAGTAGGTATACAATTGTAACTTCAAACGCTAGGAGAATCCATGATTTGACTTTTATTTTATAACATTTTGTGGCAAAAGATGTCTACTCAGACGCAAACCCAATGGATTGTGAAACATTAAAACACTATAAACGCCTACTAATTATTTAAAAGCATCCACTCTCATCCAGTACACTCCATTTATTTCAAACAACATTTAAACTTAAAGTTTTAGTTACCTCGTAAATATAAAACCGAGCGATATAACATGTGATCGGCCGAAGTCGCGCGGTCGACTTGTTACGTTCAAACAGGCTAGCTTCTCGAATGTTCCGACTTTCCTGCCCAAGCCGTTTTGCGCGACAATTTTCCAATACGTGTTTTTTTAGTTGCGTGACTAGGGATCTAGTTTTACATAAATAAACTTGATCTAGTCTAGTTATGTAGCATAATGATGGGACTATAGGGAGCGGAGCGATAATTAGTAGCTATGCTTCGTTCTTAAATGACGGATGAATTATGTAGACGATAAGACGTATTCTCGTGGTAAAGTTGTTATGGGCGGGTTAAACCCTTTCTGAGAATACCGCACACGAACAAACAAAAATAACTTCATTTGAAATTGGAATCGGAACTCGGTTTTTAATTGGCTAATGATTTTTTTATAACCATAGCTTTCAAATTTGACAGAGGTCAAATTCCAAACACTATTTTTCCGAATCGATTTTTATTAAATTATCAACTACCTTATTTAAGAGCGTTTATACCTTATGAGGGGCAACGTCGCAATTTAGTGTCATATTTCGTGGTTTTCAATTTTTATCATTTAATCTGTTCTGTGATCGGAGCTATATTTTAAAAATCTGTTTAATTAACTTTTTAGAATTACGTGAAAGTGTTTAAAAAGTAAGTAACCGTAATGCTTACAGTTATTTTACAATGAAAATAACGCCCTGCAAGTTTCCAATGTATTATTTGCTTAAAAATAGAACTGTAAACGCAACGATTTCTTACCTTTTACACAGTTTTCACATAATTCTAAAAAGTTAATTAAACAGATTTTTTAAATATAGCTCCGATTAAATGATAAAAATTGAAAACCACGAAATATGACACTAAATTGCGACGTTGCCACTCATAAGGTATAAACGCTCTTAAGTTCTGGATGAATTTCAACAATTTCTTCAAAGAGACACGCATATTTATCGCGTTAGTCATGTGATTGTAATATTTATAATGTTTACGCATGTCAGATGTATGCCTACTGATATTAAGCTCGCCTATGCGACTCACGCGCTGTGCATTGTTGCACTAACACAATATATTTGAGTCCTCGTCAATGTATGTTGATGCTCATTTGTCAGGCGTAGTATTTGCGTAGGCCTTCGCGTGAAGTGGGATGTCAAGTCTTGTTAAAATGAAAACGATATCCCTTCGTGTAACGTGACTCAGGGTATCATTTACTTTTGAATGTTAAACACGCGTGTTTTGGTCATTACTTTGTTAAAATAAGAACTTACTAATTATTGACTTCTTCAACGAATTTCTGTAGTTCTACTATGTTCCACATTTTTTCAGTAACTCTTGATACCTACTATTGTTAGTCGGAAAACAAAAAAACGTGCAAGGCGAAAAAAGATTTTTTTGCTCTTTACTACGCATTCAAATTACGTGCTTACTTGATATATTGATTATTCCAAGAAATCTCAAGACTAAAAGTCTACCTTTACCATTGCCTAGTCACCTATTTCGCCAAGTTCCGGTGTTGCAAGTATTTAATAGTTCAAGCTAAGAAAACATTAAAGTAGGGTTAAGCTCCAGCCGATAATATAGCTAAATGAATTCTTATGAAATGGCTCGTAAGTGCAGCACATGATAAATTTATACGTTTAACTAAAAGTCAATTATAATCAGCAAATGATTACATCCTATCTGCTAGCGAACGTACGCCTATTAAGTGGCCAACGATTGCGAAAAAGGAAAATTCATGTAATTTCCACTACGAAGTGGATAGGGTTGCCTGTTTAAAATAAAATAGTCAAATATTTTGATCTACTTTTGGCCATTAGAGGCCTGCCAAACATCATCTTAATTAAACCCGCTTTTCTTTCACTTTTTAACCCAATAACGAAGAGTTTGATCAGCTGTTTTCTTACAAAACTCCTCAACTAACTTATTATTTAAAATAATTGAAAGCTTGACCCATCTTACCGTCAAAAATATTTTCCATTTTACTCAAACTCACTGAGTTTGAGTTTGTTAAACAAATTCAACCAATTACAGACACCTTTAAATTTTCAAGATATTTTCACCCAGTACCTACTTAAAAAAAAAGTCGTCAATTCGTCAGCCCTACCTATCGTACGCATGTAGAGACGCACTGCCTGCGTGTGCGTGTAACCGGCCGCTGATTCTCGCTGCAGACAGCGAGGCGCGATCGCAAACGCAGGCGCACGATGTACCCGCGATGAATACATTCAACATTGCCAACTAGTGCCAACCGACTCCCATGCATTAACTAGACAGAACTGAACTTGTATCGAGTTCGGTGACTCTAAAGATGTAACGAAAAATGAATGTGGAATCAATTTAGTCTGGGCAGGTCGAATTATTTGATTGCAACAAAGGCTTTTGGCAATTTTAACTGTCATTATTTTACTAAGGTCACTCATCTATTTATTGAACTCTTTCGGCCATTGACTCGTTAGTTAAAAGAAAGGACACTGAAATAAAAATGCATTTTCAGTTTTTCACTATTTCTCTTTACGCTACTTGTAACTACAAAGTAAAAAAAAATATACACCTGTTAGTAACGTTACCGTGTAAACTTTATAATAAAGATTTTAAAAACTACTCCGCTCAGTGAAGCTTAAAAGATTTGTTTTTATTAGCTGACAAACGAAAAAAAATTATTAAAAAAAACGAATGACGCGTGATTTTAACATTAATCCTCTTTAGATACAGACTACACTTTTTATGACGCGCTGTGTCAAACGGTATCTATCATAACGGTATTTGAATAGTTTACTATAGAAATCACTCAGTCTTCCTCGTTGGTCTAGTGGCTGAGCATGAAGCCCTGGGTTTGATTATCCGGATCAGCAAAAGTGTTAATGGGAGTTTTGATGAGTAATATCTTTCCTCTCGCTTTCCTGCAATCTGTGGAAGTGATTTCGTGAAATGCGACGGAAGTGTGTAACAGGAAGCCGCGGAAGCGCGCGCTATTTGATTTGACCAATGAGCGCCCGCGGTGGTAGAGTTAGCCGTCAGATGGTACCAACCTATTTTCCGAGAGGTTGGTACTGTCAACCAACAGTTTTAAAAAGAATTATATTTTGTTATGAAAAATCATTTTAAATAATACCTGAATATTTTTTTTAGGATATAATGCTTATTACCAAGGTGAGATGTCAGATGTTACACATCATATGCGACTACTGTAAGGCTCGCACGTTTTTTTGCGCCAGGAATTTCGCAGTAGCAGCTCGCAGTCTGGATTTGTGCCCGGTTGATGGCAATAGGCTCGCCCCCTATTACATGGGACTTAACATAAATGGCGAAATGCAAGTGTACTATAGCTGCGGAACCCTTCGCGGAATACCTACAGGCGTTATGTTATGTTTAAAAACCGTGACGTAAGAAGTTATTACTTCTTTGGCGTAACAGAACAAAAATAGCTAAAGATTTCATCCCGTAGGTATGCCCTCAGACTAAGGAAAAGAAAGGACTCGGCATAACGAACAGTATACAGCATAATCTCACTGCGGCCGGTCGCCATGTTTTGTCACAGCCAACAAGTACATCAGTTGTCATAGCAACTTGTTTCTTTCAGTGTTTTGAAGAAAATTTTGATATTATAATGCGCGCAGCTCTACCGCAAGCCGCCATCTTTGTGCCAGACTCACATTTTAGGTATGCACGTTTTTTTCGTAGGTATGTCATGTCTATTCTTCTTTTCCTTAGTCTGAGCGTATGCCACAACACTTTGTTCATAAAAGGAATGATAAATTAATAAAATAATAATTTATAATATAAACAAATAAAAATAATACATAGGTACCGACAATTAACCTCAAATCTATAAATCACGAATTTTTACAATGGCTGATCATTCACCACCATTATAATTTAAAATCTACTTATAGTATATTTATGAATAAATATATATTTTTATATAGGTACCGAAATAGGTACTCGATACAGAAATAGCTTCTCTTAATAAATTGGCATCAACCAATTGATGACGACAGTTTCTTACAATGACACTAGCACAGACTCAAAACTGTCTGGATGTGGCTAAGGCCGCACTTCTACATCACTTCTAAGTTTTATGTCATCGTAAAACAAAGATTCTTGTGTTAGTTCGGGATAATCTTGAGTACATGGATTTGAATAGAGATATGGGAGTTGTTCATCGGAGATAGTGGTGTGCTGTGCATTATACAGCCTAGTTTTGTCAATCCAGCTGCTTTTCTAAAACAGAAGTTCGTCAAAATACTTGGCCAGGAATTAATTAAACGCAGGGATGGAAAAAGCTTTACATTCTAGCTTTTAGTGACAGCTATTATAGACCTGTCCAAAATTGTTTCAAGCAGAGGCATCAGGAACATCTTTCAGTTGTATTATGAGACATTGACACTTTTCTCTCATGAGATACCTAATTATGTTCTTCTGCGCCATTATTAATTCCAACTTCTATCAGGTTCTGCCCACGGATTGGTTCTGCCTTTATTCCTATAAAATCTTACTTGTCACCAGAGCTTTTCCCCATTGTGAAATCATAATATTTTGCAACGTTGCACCACGCCACCACCATATCTTTACAATCCGGATTACTAGGGACACATAATCTCGCCGGCACCATATTCTCTAATTCCGCGTTGACCTACATAGCAGCGCACGCGGCTAATTGTCGCTCATTGGTGTGAGTGAGGCATCACGCGACGTCGACCTAGCCTGCTAATTGTCCTACGAGATACACAATCGTTTAGCGAGCTTACATAAAGAAACTGTGATGTTTGTCAGTTGTTGGATGTGTACACGTGCATTTGCATGATTTTGATCGAAAGCTTGCAAGTTTATCGTTGGTGGAAAGTTCTGCTGCATCTTTACTCGGCTAATCAGGTAGCTATTGTTCTCTGGTTATAACGTCAAAGTACTACTTCATAATTTTAATATTGGACCTTCTAAAAGAGCCTCGTAGTGGTGGACACTCTTTGATGCAGGGACCCAATACAGCGCAGCCTAAGCTATGATTTTCTTCGCTTTTCATCAAAAGCCTCAGTTAAGCAGGCAGGGAACATCCGACTTATAGTAAAACTATTTTTTCATAGAACCTGTTTTTTATCTCAAAACAAGTGACAGTCACACGACTCGTTTGAAAGAATCGTCGCTTGTTTAAACAAAGAGATTAATTACTCGACCTTGTACAGTGATCGCAAAGATTCTCCCGATTGATTACATTCTAGGAGATTCCATTGCAAGCATTGTGATGAGGAGTTTCTGGGAAAACCGAATACTTGTTGGCGTATGGACTTAATTTGAATGCAATGCTATTGATCCTTGCGACTCGGGAGCAAGGATTGTAGACTTCTTCTAAGTGTGTTGACTTCTGGTAGTCAAATATCTTACTGCCTGGATCGTTGGATGCACTATGCTTCTTTGCTTACATATAAATTATTAGTAGGGGGCAATAACCTTAAAAATCTTGAAGTAATGAGAGAAAATCTTTTGTATCCACTTTAATTCTAAGTCGGAACTGTTGTATTTCTATTTAACCATCAGAGAACACCCTCACAATCTATGTTTAGATTCAAGACGACAGAAGCTTCTTTTAAATTATTGATTGTATTGTCTCCATCTTGAAACGAAATCCCTGAAGAAGATTTTGATTATGAGACTCCTGAGTCGATATTTTTGCAAGACGTTCCTTTTTTCTTGCCGTCGAGCCCCAATCTCGTTCAGCGCCAAGTCAGTCCTCTCTTTCCAGTGAATCTAGGAAGTGAGAGCATCCGAATTGGTCTGCTAAGGCCGTAGTGAGGCCCGAAGGTTGCGTCCGCGCAGACACAATGGCGGACGATGCGCTCTATTCTAACACGCTATTGGTGCCGATTCTGTTGTACACCGAACTAAACTAACTAAACTATCACTAAAATTCCTTACTTTTGGCTATGAGAATCTTAACGCTATTCTGCAAAATAAAATCTCTAAATTTAAAAATAATTTTGACACATCTAAAATCAAATTTGACAATTATTGCGACTCCACGTGGTACTTGTTTGCCGTACCACGTGATCTTTTTTTAGAGCCGTAGGCGCGCATTATGTGTGGCCTCGACTTGTATTGTATGGAATTTTTTACTTTTTGTATGGAAAATATAAAAAAATATTACCAACACGTTGAGTTTAATAGGTTTATGAGTTACAAAGGGGGTCGAAATTTTCATTATTTTTGCGATACGACACACCGTTTTCGAGATATAAGCAAAAGAAAAGAAAAAAAATGATACAGTACCGTTTTTGCATCTGAAGTCGAGGTGTTGGTGTGAATTTTAGTTCGTGACAACTAATTTTATTCCACACCTTTTTAATCGCGATTAAAAATAGTCGGATTTAGTTAAGACAATCAAAATTTTTGGTGAAAAACGTAAAATTCAGAATAGCAAAATTGCCATTTTCACTAAATTATAATCTCAGTGCCATCTTAGTGCTGTCAAACTAAAATATAGTTAAGTTGTGTCACTTTAGTCAATTTCAGAATGGGAAATCGTCGTTTGACAGGAATAAACTAAATTTTGGTGATTTTTAGTCTAGTTTAGAGAATTTTGTGACAAGAGAATCGGCACCATTGTTTCTACTCGTGAATTAATTTAACGGATCGCGGGTCAGATTTTTGTGTGATGATAGTGGTTTTACTATGACAAAAGTTACCATAAATTTCCTCTAGTCCTATTAAACAACCATCATCTGGCTTGCCTTTTCCCAGCTATGCAGAGGTCAGCTTCCAGGCTAACCAGGCAGCTGAATTTAATATTATTATTATTTTACATAGAGTCATAAACGATCATTAATTCATTAGGTATGAAAACGTAGGGCTCTATTTGGCATTACAAAGCTGTCTTCATAATATTCTCTAGTGAAGTTTTGTTACTTTGTTTGATGTCAAGTTGTTGGTCTATTATTTCACTATTATTATACCCAGCGTAACGCATAAAACGCTACAGTTAACAGTGGGCCATAATATAGCCATAAAAACCTCGCTAAGCAAAGTTGCAGTGTGACGTCATCGTCCCCAGGTAGACTGCTCACCATTTCTTATGTCAACAAACGTGCCTTTGTTTACATTAAAGCCACCACGTAAGAATATGAATAATAATAAATATTACCCACTTATCGTTCAGGTCGTTTGTGGGCGTCTGTGATCAAAATACTCGTAAAAGCCAGCGGAGCCATACCGTCTATAAGACATCCAGTTTAGTAAGACCTCTTGTTCATAATAAACTTGGTACGGAAGAGGTCTTGTTAAGATGGTGAATTCGTTAATTTTGTAAACAGTATAAAATTGTAGAGTTTATATGCGATTTGAGGACATATCTAAATTCAGTTGTCTGACCCTAGTTTCTACTTGTCTACTGATTCTTTGGTTGGTTGAAATATCCAGGTTTTTTCATTAATAAGCAGTCTTCAGGACTGATTCATTTTCCCTTCTTGGCTAAACTTATCCTTATCGTAATTCTCAAGCGTTTGGACTCTTCTTACTGTAGGATAAGCCTCCGTCCCTTTACGCCATTATTTTTACACGTATCTAGATTAAACCAGTCCGCAAAACTAATTTGACTTCGCAGTTATAAACTCGTTACACTATTTTAGTATCTAAAGCAGTTTCTCGCCCACCTTGTTTACGCACACGAAGCCAATCTACATCGCAGTTTTTCTCAAACACAAAGTTGCGCTTACGCCGCGCATAACAAGCAGGATTGCAGGCGCATTGGGTGGCTGCCGAGCAGTCTAGCTAGTCCAGTGGTCGCCGTAATTGCCATGCAGAGGGCGTGCCGAGCGGTGCGTGTGCGGCGAATCGACGCACACTCTCACAGGATTTGCGTAACTCCGTATCTGTTTATCTCACCCCGGACTCGGTCCAACTTCTGAGGACTTATTTCTGTGCATATTATATACAAAGTTGAAGCTGATGTATTAGTTTTAGTTGCTCGTTGTGCAAAATGGCACTTGGAACCTTATACTTTTACCTGACACCCAAATGTTAAGTCCAATTCAAGCACCCAAAACAGATCGAACCACGTAGGAGCTAAACTCTCACTCTCTCTTCTCTAGGCCAAAATCTACCCTAAATCTCGTGTTTAGCTAAACGTTTAGCTTTCCACTTTCAAAGTATTGTTTTATACAACAAAGTCCAAGCATCTTACTGTACCTAATGAGTGCACCAATCAAGATAACGACATTATGGCTACTCTTAAAAATCCTACAATGTAGCCATAGGCACACCGATGTGCTGCATAGCTACGTAGATACGTAGGCATGTATCCCACACCAGCCAAGCCGGCTCGTTGGGCGGTAGCCGTGCAGTCTGCTATCTGTAATTCCTATGCACCCTTTGCGTGAGTGCGTGGATTGTAAGCCTGCGTATACACTAGCCGGTAACTGTTGGGCAACTGTCGCACTTAGTTGCTGGCTTAGCGGCTGGCGTGGCTGCTAGTGTAATGACTACTAATCTACTGAGTGTAATGTAGTTGGAAGTTAATACCTACTGGTTGTGAACTTGTGAAGTCAACAAATTAAGCGAAAGCTCACTATAGTGCATTTAAGTCCCATAATAATTTAGTTTATTAAATCTTTGCTAGTGAAATTTATGAGATTTGCTGAAAAATTATCAAAGTAGGTAGTAGGTACCTATTTATATAATTAGATCTGGACAATCATTACGTCCTGTGCTAGTAGATCCTGTTGTGCAAATCGACAATTCAGCCACATGTGATGTTTAGCGATTCGGGCAACAGTTGCCCAAGACTCGGGCAACATTTGACCAACGTTAGTCGGCCAATGCGGTGTGCATTGGCCGACAAATGTTCTTCGTTCTACTTCAGCCGCACACTTGCGTAAGAAATGACAGTTTGTGCCCGCTGTTACATTATTTATGTCCTCGTTAAGATATGTGTGAAACGTAGTTAATCCCATGCCAGAAGAAAGTTAAGTTTTCAATGAATTTGATGCACCGTTAATGAATATGTAGTGCAGGGTAAATTCCTTTTGAATGGAATCCGTTCTGCAATTTGTAATGGCGGCTTTGGCGAATGAAGATGATTTAGCAAAGGAAAATTAAAATAAGAAGTGCTTTCATTGTAAAGTCTAAGTCTTAAGTCTTACATTTATATTACCTAAGTGAACCCATTCAAAATTCAGGCAACCAGTAAGAATTTTCATACTGAAAACTTGACTCGCCTTCTTAAATTCATCATTTGCACTTACCTACGTCTTAGAATCGAACCAACATTCTAGTTCTAAAATGCAGTAGGTACTGGTTATAACTAGTTCGATAATGTTCTCATGTATTATTCTATGTCTGTACAGCCTACATTCACCAACCGCTAGTTACAAGCCTAGTTTTACTAAACGATATCTTTTTCAGTTCAATCGACTAAGTACCTATCATAATTTCTATCCAAAGATTTTCTAAAAACATATTTGGCCTGAAACGAAATACCGTCTGCCAATTGGCAGAAAGTCCGCATATTTAGAATCTATAAACGAAATGGTTTTAACAGTGACATTCCGACATCAAAAAGTTGTAAACTAATTTCCCAAAATCATTTCGAGGGATTTAAAGTTCATTACAACCTGTATTACCTACTGTCATAGATAGTATCTTCGTATCTATGCACTTCTTTTCACAGTTGCTGCATTGTTGCTTTGAGAAAGCTGAGTGCATTGCACAATGCACGTCTGTTCTGAATGATTTTTTGATCGGCATTGTATTGCGGCAGTGAAAGGGTTGCTTCTGAAAGTTTAAGGTTATATTCGACTTTGGTATTTAATAATTAAATGTCCATTGAGATTGGTAAGGCGAAAAAGACTAATGCTACAATCTAGGTGTTGAGCATTCGATAAATTCACAAAAAAATTGGTCCTTTTAGGCGAATCACTGATAAATCCTTCAATCAGTACCTACCTATAAAAACTATGCAGTTCCCTAAAAATTTGGCTTAGGCACCTAAATAAAATGACTGTCACATTTATTTACGAGGAAGCTCCCAGTGATTCGATTGTCATAACTTAAAATCGACTGAACAAGTGCAAGTAACCTACCTATAGCATAAGCTAGGTACAGTATAGGCAGGTACTCCAGTCTGTACCTACTTATTACAAATATACACGTTGACAACTTGCAACGACCGGACCACTGAACGGACCACCATTGAACGAGCCCACCATGGCATAATAACTTTATAAAATCGTCCATGAATCACCATTGCCTGGGGGCGTCCCTCGTTACTGAATCGTTAAAGCGATGCCGACTGCCGGCGCATCGACACGAAAAATATGTTGAAGAAGGCTTAGTTGTGGTATAATGTATAGAGAAACGTTACACGAAAGAAAATTGACCGTTTCACGGTGTTTCCTCACATTTGTGACTTGCAGAAATCTACTGATTTTACGAAATCCGCAGCGCGTTGCGGTCTTTTTGTCCTAAAATTCAATACGCCCCATTTTGAAGCGTAAAACTTCTGTTCCACATTTTCGATGGACTGTCGGCTCACTTTATACCGATACCAAAGTCAGAACCGGTTCACTTGGCCCAATCAGGAAACGTTACGTATATATTATGTTTGTTTATTGAGATGGATAACACTTTATTTAAGTGCGCTCGCGGCGGAGGGTTAAGTAGTGACAAGTTTTGGGTTTTATTGTTGAGAAACAATGGGAAAATTGTTTCAAACCTTTGGTATTTTGATTCGGAGATGAGTTTTTTTTGCAGTGGTTTCATTCAGTGCACTGCCTTTTATACCATCATCTGCCATCAGCCTTTTCCAACTATGTTGGGGTCGGCTTCCAGTCTAACCGGATGCAGCTGAATACCAGTATTTTACATGGAGTGACTGCCTATCTGACCTCCACAACTCAGTTACTGGGTAATACGATACTCCTTGGTAAGACTGGTTGTCAGACTTGACCCGTAACGACTGCACTTTATATCACAATATAAAAACTTAAATGTCTTGTCATTTAGGTGTAAGGTAAGGTACTCAATGACCTTAGAAAGTGAAATAAGTTTCACTCTTCATTCGCAAAAATGATCTAGAATCATTAAGGTCTGTATACTTTCGCACATAAAATTGCAAAAATAAGGTTAACACCACTTATTACCATAGTTAAGGACCTCACATGAGCCATCCAAAGTAGGCTTGAGATTAAAGAACACGAAATAAATGTTGTTTTGATTCTCCATTAAAAAATGTGCCTTTCGCCTTTCATGAGGTGATAATTATAGTGTAATTATTTAATTGACACCTGCGGTTTTTCTACAAAGATTACCTACGCTACATCGCTCATTTAATCGATGTAATTAAATAGATAATAATGGTAAAGAACTAGAAGTACGAGTAGAATTCGCAGAAGTTTTCAATAAGAAGACAAAAAAAGTGATGAGTAATCGCATTAAAATTTTTAATGAGTTGTCTTGGTAAAATTACTTAAGGCTTATGAGAAGAACCTGCATGTAGGTAATCGACTTATGAATCGAGTTGACAAACTCCACGTATACCATATCAATAAACATGAGTTATCGTTAATGTTCAATATAGAAATTGCACAAGTTCTTAATATCCGTACTGATTGGAAAGCTAGGGAAAGGAGCGTGGAATATGTTGTAAGTTGTGATAATTTCCTGTTTCATGTATTAGTAAAAGTCGGTCTACAGTGGTGTTAGGTGGCACAGAAACGTCTATCCTTCGTAGCTATCCTTCATTACTATAGATTAATAATAATAAATAAAATTCATACAATTGACATTTGAATAAGCACACAATTGACGGTGAAGTGTTGCTAGATATCAAAGGAAAGGATAATTCAACGACTGTGCAGCTTAAAATAAATAAAAATATTATACATAGATTAATCACATAATAGTTGCTAGACGTTAAAGGATATTTCATCAACTATGCAGCTATAAATAAATAAAAAATAAACACAAAGTACCTACCTATAATTTAACTAGACATAATTATGACTCCGGGGCCTTAATCAAAGTTGTAATTGCCAGTCTATTGCCATTTATTTTCAACTGGCAATTATGTGACTCGAATGGCCCTAGGCTTGGCTAATTGAAACATAACTATTTTTTATTTTAAACTCTAATCGAACAAGTTTACGTAATACAATTTAGAAGGCAAAATCTATCGGTTAAGCGCTCTAAAGTTACAAGGAGATTGCGGTGCTCTGTAATAGTTTGATAATCTATACATACTTACATGGTCTTATTTACACTAAGGTAAGCGTGTTGGCCTCAAATACTTGAAGGCACACATCTGCTTGTAGTTGTAACTGATCTAGGTACTGCACAACAAAGGCCTCTTTTCATACGAGCATTCATCCACAAGCTTGCTCACTTTTTATTTATCAGTTATAACTTCAGCTCGCGACTTCGTTTAAGCACATCCTATGATATTTGTCAAAGCTGTAGCTTCCCATTAGTGAAAGAATTGATGGAATTGGAACAGTAATTGGGAAGATTACCCCCTACGTAGAAACTCACAAATTGCATCTCTCTATGATTATTAGTAGGTATAGATATCAGATCAGTTTTCTAAAGATGTTTTCCTTCACTATCAGTCAGTATCTACTGGATTTACTTACTAAGAAAATGCATGTGTAACTCAAACTGAAAGCATTTATTTCAAATAAACCAAATACAGGCACTTTTGAACTGTCAAGGGGTCGGTCAGTCAGAAAGATAAAGCTAGTTGCCCATTCCAAAGCGTAGTAGTACCTATGGAGAAGAACGGGCAAGAAACTCCTTAGACACTCTTTTAAATCAAAATATTGTAACAAAAAAGTGGTTACATCATTAATATTGAAATTATACATGTGAGAACGATGTAGAAAGACGTGCACGTTAAAAGCGTCCGTAATAAAAAGATAAAAACAATCCAGGAATCATACCTAATAAGCCGTGGCAGCTAAGAAATGACCAGTGCCTACTGACGGCGCCCGTTCACGAATATGATGTATCGATCAGCAGCATTCAGCTCAACCATTTTGAAGGGAACTCAATGGTCCAATACACACGCCACCACCAGCGACACATTTGAGTGAGCATGACATACTCTCAGCCGCCAGGGCACATTCAAGTCTATGAATGAAATTGAAAAGATCCTTCAAAGCTGCCGTTTCTCTTTAATGATCCGCAGGCAAAAGCCGCAAATATGTAAAAGAACCAACAGTTTTAGTTTACGCTAATACTGGCCACCGTGTACTTACAGAGCCCACTTTAGGATAATCACCCGTTCACTTTACGCTTTACCTAATCTATCGTTGTTAAGGCGTAATACAAAACTGAAGCTTGCCCGTGGCTGAAGGACCAAGTTTTTTAGTCCTTCGGTACTTACCCTTTTATCACATAACTTAAAAAAATCGACTGTTGGTACTGTTTTATTATAAGATAACACACGCGACAGGAATCAATTGGAAATAGTTTCTCAAATTCTTATTGGAAAACCGTCTGCATCCAGAACGAGAAAATACCTACTTAATTATAGCCTTTTTATTGTTACGTACCTACCTATACTTTAACAGTTTATAGGTACCGAGATAGTACGTTTTAACCTAAGTTTACATGTGGTTTAATTAAATACTGGCTATAATACACGTATTTCCCTTAACCGCATGAGAACACGCGCTGCCCAGGGGCCCTAAACTCAAAGTCCATCGACGAAGATACGGGCCCATCCGAAAGTAGTTCGATACATCGGAATGAACCCTACTCCCGATTAATTAACTTTTTTGGACGGGTTAATAGACATTGGGAGAAAGGACACCTGTCAAATCATGTTGTCATCCGTTCTTAGTTCGGGCCCCGAAGTTATCTTATGTCCGTAGGTGATAATTGTTTGATCTGTGGTGATACGCAGTAGGAAACGACTGTAACTTCAGCCGAAACTACGGATTTCATGCTTTGAGAGTAGACCCGCAGGCGCAGACGCCGCGTACTATTGCGCCATGGCTGCGCACTCCTTTGATCCTCCTCGCCGTTACTAAATAACGGCCTTTTACGTATTGATAATGTTTATTTTAATAACTGTAAAACTTATACATGTATACGAAGGCCAGGTTAATTATAATACCTTATTGCTGGTGTGAATAATTTTATCTACAACGGTAACCATCTATTTATACCTAGGCGTTTTGTGGCAACTTATAACCTAAGTAGGGTAAACTTGCCTAATTCGTACCCCTTAAGAAAAAACCATCATATTTTGAAAATTAGGAAAGATAAATTAGTTTTAATTAAAAGTAATTTTTGTTTGCTAAATGCTTTATTGTTTCTATAATCAAATTTAACATAAACCTTATAAACTTCTAAAAAATTAACAATTTAAAAAAAAACTAAAAAAGTACGATTTAAGACCAATCATCCCAAATCGTACTGCTATATCCTTAATTCGTACTTTGAGATCTATTCATTGGTATACAGTATTGAGAATCAGCATCATAATCAACAATGTGTTATTAAAACAAGTAGTAATTCTTAACAAATTCGACGGATGGTCTTCGCCAATTCTCGGCAATCATCGCAGTTATATTCTTTGGTTTTGTTATTGGTTCGTTGTACGTGTTCGTGGTACGTTTTAAGAATTTAACTCGAGTACGAAATAGGAGCAAGAGCCAAACAAATTTTAAATTTACCGCCAAATAAATTGACAACAGTTACGAGTCACGTTACACGTCAGATGAAATCGCGAAGATACACATGAATACGTGTCAAATCGTAAAATAGGTTATACACGACCTTATTTGAATAAAACTCTTACGAAATGTGTAAAAATATTACAACAATAGTTGAAAAAAACTTACTTTTGCAATATTTTTGTCGAGAGCAGCGTCACAGGTGTTATCTCTCAGATGGTGAAATGGCCGACTATTATTTCTATTTTTTGACACTAGAGGCGCTGATAGTTGTTACCAAAGCCGAGTTTTAAGTGGAGTACGAATTTGGCGTAAGTACGAATTAGGCAAGTTTCCCCTATAGGTGTTTGACGTATAATCATGATTCATACCTACAAGTTTGAATCATTATAAAGACCTAGACCTTATTTATGTGGGAAATCCTTTTTCCATAAACAATAGCGGAAATACGAAGCAATATGGAACACAATATAATATGGATCAGCGATCCACTGTTGACCACAACTCGAGTTTCTTATCCAGCGTAAAACACTTGCAATGGCAATGTATTTCATTTGAAAACTTCAACAGTAGAGCAGACGAATTTTCCAAATAGACATGTGACGACATGGATTATTTTTTTAATTCTTCAGATTGTGAACCAGACCTTTCAATGCGTCAAAATTATTAAGCAAGGCAAGTGATGCGATTGGCTGTAGATAATAAAATTCAGTCAACCATTCACAGCAGTTTACGCGCGCTTAACAATTGTTTAGCTACTATTTGTGTTGATTTTCGTTTCAGAAACCGGGCATGTAAGAGTGTTATGCAATTGGGCTGCTGTTTTTTTTTAACTTTATTAACGTTTTACTTTTTCTTGTTTCCAGATGCATCTAAGTTCGATTCAGTTGGCGTGCGCGGCAGTGGTGGCGGTGGCCTTGGGCGCAGCGGCGCCGCCCTCGTCGTCGCACCACGTCGCGCGGCGCTCCTTCTTCACCCTCGAGTGCAAAGGAGTCTATGACGCGTCCATCTTTGCCCGCCTCGACAGGATCTGCGACGACTGCTACAACCTCTTCAGAGAACCACAGCTCTTTACCTTATGCAGGTTCGTTGCGTTTTGTCTATGATTCCTTTTTCAAATGTGACGTTTTACAGTTTTTTTGTCGAATCTGAGCCAGTTTATGGCGGGAATTTCGACAATTGGTTTGGGATCCTGAATTAGTTTAAGACTATATTGTGATTTTTATCTGGTTTTAAAGATAAGCGTGACTAGACAAGATTACAATGATAAATCACATTACATTGTAAAAAATACTTAGCATAATAACGATGACACTACTAATTCACAATTCAAAACCATAATTACTCAATTCCAACCTTAAAGAACATGTATTAAATTGCATTATTCCTTGTTGGGGCACAGGAAAGACTGTTTCACGACAGATTACTTCAAAGGCTGCGTGGAGGTGCTTCAAGAAACTGACCAGTTAGAACAGTTCAAGGACTATATAAGAATATTACACGGGGCTGTCCCCCCGGCTGGGAATTAGGTACAAACCGAAATTATTTTGCCTCTCCTTCTTACAATTTATATTTCCTATAACTATCTCTTTCTAATGCTTTGAGCATTCCTTCAGCTTTGGGGTATTAACAGCACGCTATATATATCGCACTCTTGTATTATACATTTTAACACTGCTATGCACAAGCAAACATAATTATAATAATAAAAACATACTTAAACCAAGGAACGTAAGTATAAACTTCAGGTAAAAAGGTTCTAATCTTCTTCTTTTCACAGCATTTTTTTTATATCTTCTAGCATTTTAGAAGTTGACATAACAGCATGCCATCTCGCCTTCTTTTCGGCACTATTATAATAGTTTACCTACCTATAACTTTATTAAATCACTATTGTAATAATTTCCAACTTTTTAAAGCTCTATTTTAATAGTTTACCTACTTATAAGAACTTTAATTTAAGCAGTAAGTATTGCAATATTTTTTAACTTTTTAAAGCACTGATAAAATAGTTTAGCTACCTATAACTTTATTAAAGCACTACCTATTGCAATAATTTCCAACTTTATAAAGCACTATTATAATAGTTTACCTAACCTACCTATAACTTCATTTTAGCAATACTTATTGCAATTATTTCTGACTTTTTAAAGCACTATTATAAAAGTTTACCTACCTATAACTTTATTTAAGTACTATTGCAATAATTTCTAACTTCTCAAAGCACTATTATAATAATTAGGGCAGATAATACACTAGATCAACTTAGTCCACTTTTATTTTTAAAAGATGACTTAGACATCATCGTGTGTACATGTGTGCACAAATAAACGTACTTATTTGATTTGATCATCATGTAAAATTCAGAAGCCTGTATCTCAAGTGACTTATCTGCCTTTAAAGGTATAACATAAAATGTATTTTATTGATTGGCCTATTTATTTATTTTCCTACTAATAATGCTGAATTTAAGCCAGTTAATTAACTTTGCCTTTTGCAGTCCACTCTTGGACACGCCCATTTGAATATTAGTAGATACATTAATTGATTTTATTTTAAAAAAATGTATAAGTTTGTAAAGTTTTAATTTGCCTGCAATTTACTTTGATTTAGTAAATATTTTTCAGTCTTATTTTTTACAAACTCTCTGCTATTGCCTACCCCTTCTAATAATCCCCTCATACAAGCAACTAATTTCCATTTTCTTACTTTCCAGGGAGAAATGCTTCACATCGCCCTATTTCAAGGGATGCATGGAGTCGTTATACCTATACGACGAAAAGGAACAAATTGATCAGATGATCGACTTCGTCGGTAAACGCTAACTACAAACATTCGCGACCAAATCGTTCCGACGCATGCGCATCTTACCGTGTAAAATAAACTACGCAGTTTTGTACCAACTTCCAACGCAACGGTTACGCAACGACCGCTTTGCCATAAGCAGACCATAGACAATGATACTGGTGAATCTGCTTTCTTCCTCAACATATTCTAGTCCTAAGCGACATAAATAGTTTTATGTTCGCAACTAAATGTAATGTTATTGTAATTTGTATTAAGTAATAACTAAGGACATTTATTATTATCTATTGTATGGTTTATATGTTATTAAATGTTGTAAGCTTCTTATGTAGGGAAGTGTAAAGTACATTGAATCACCTCCTAGTATTGAAATTCGAAAATTTGAGGCAGCCTTTGGTGTCGATGCTGGTCATCTGTTCTGTCTCGTGAGATCCGACTGAGATTTACGATTTTATTGTCTAGGTGTTGTTCTGAGATGGCGACGGAGGTACGGGGGGTAAACTGGTTGGTTACACCGCTTCCTACCAGCCGATAGCTTCGCCCGATAGTTATCTCGTTCTCCCTCGAATGTCTCAAAACGACAACTGATTTGCGACGCATTCCAATCACAGTATTTAAAAAGTATATCTACGCTTTTTTTTTCAATCTACAATTCATTTTATCACATTTTTGTATTATCTTTTGAATTACGTTTACAAAGGCCTCACTACCTATAGTTCTTACACGATACTAGGTATTTGGTTTTATAAGATAGGTTCTGAACCAATATCACTTATTTGCTATACGAATTTGAACTTAATTACCAAGAATCGTAACTTTGATTTTAGTTTTATTTAAATTTTGTATTTTCAATCTGTTGCTAGTTAGTTTATTAAAATGTAAATCACGCATGTGGCTTAAACATCACATAGATTTATCGCTACAAAACTCAGGGAGTTTATTGTTTTAATTTCATTCGTGTTTATTTATTTATTACTCATGTTCATAAAGGGCTAGTTTCACTAATTGATTAATACAAAACTTTCCAAATTTAAAATAATAGATTTGAATAAATAATTATAAGTTCATATCCCATGTTACCTTGGTTAGTAAAACTGGCCCTTATAAAGGTAGGTTTTCATTTGTAAAGATCGGCCCTTTGCGTCATTTAGATATTATTTGAATCCGTTTGTGCAAATGATACTCGAACCGCACACAGGATTACCGAAATTGTGCTCACTTCGCTTTAAAGATTTCGATTGCCAAGCGAGTTTTAATGATTATTTTTATTAGTTAATTTCACTAGTTAGTAAGTATTTAAAAAAAGATTTATTTTTATATACTTCCGACCTATTTATTACCTATTGTTACTTTGTATTTATATTTTTTTTTATAATAAGTACCTATGAATAGAAACATTTTCGTGCAGCGATAGAGTGTACCAGTGTGAAAAAATATTTAACTGTACTCATATTATATTCCTGATATTTTTTATTATATTTAAGTTGCGGTTTATACTTATTTAAAAGTTTTCTTTTTGTAAATTCCGCTGTAACTCTTGTCTGTGTTCGAATCTCATCTTTGATTAGTTTACTAGCGTTTCTTATATTTCATTGACAAACTTGTAATGAATATCGACACAGGGAGTGACGTAATAGTTTCGACACATGAGTCTGTCCTGTGACGTAGATAAAATGGTGCCAATTATTGTCAGCAAGACACTAGGTTAAAAAATTAGCTAATGGTATATAAACAATTTATAGGACGCGTTTGTTAAAATGAATTAGTAAATTATTATAAATAATTGTATAAATTTTATAAAAACAGCTAAGAAACGCTACGGGTTCCATGAAATATATTTGATTTGAAAATCACACCTGCATTTTATTTATCCCTTGTGTTTTTATCTTAGGTACCGCATATTAAGTCCTACTAAAACATTAGGATTTCATATGAAATTGCGTCTGTATATACTCAGACTTCAGAATTTACTTACCTAATAACATTATTATTATTATTTATTTATTTAGCGAAAAGAAGAAATACAATGCATGTTACGTTATTAGGATATTACATTTGTGCTCAATTTTTGTGACTATTGACCTCGATGCTAGGATAATCCTGTGTTATATGGGCATTATCTCAAAGGACTAAAATAACACATGAAATCATATAAGCACGAAAATGCTGCTCGATTTTAAACTTAAACACGAATAAAATACGACACAATTTTGCATACATCAGGGAAACAGTAGGTATCGGTAAAACGGAGTTAATAGGGACGCAGGAGTGAATCGGGACGAAACTTTAAAACGGATGTTAACATTGAAAAATATCATTTGCTGCCAAAAAGGACTCAAATGTGTTTACTGTATTTTAAATTAACGATTAAGTGCCCTTGTCGGCAACCAACTATATTATTTCAACGTTAAAATCCATTTTAAAGTTTCGTCCCGAATCATCCCTGCAACCCTATAAGCCCCGTTTTACGGTACTAGTAATACAACATTGCCTAATGTATTAATATATTTTAAAATAACAAATCTTTGACATTAGATATGACAACGTAGTTCAGGGGATCACAGTACACAAGTATACACAATTACATTATTATTCAATTCCTTACACTATTTCATTAATTATAGGTAATGACCTATAATTAATTTTACATAAAATTTCATGTAAATCTTTAGCACGCGAGATTTATATAATTTTTAAATGGGGCTACATTAGAATAATGAAAACAAAAGAAAAAAGTATTTTACGAACTTGGGGTCTTTTTATTTCGCACGTTGACTAGGTAAATTGTAATATTCTTAGTATGCCCCATTTAATTATACAAAAAAAAAACAAGGGTAAATAATCATTCAAAATAATGAATCAATGAAAAAAGTCATGACCGTTGCAGACTTATCGTGGTCCGATGACTGTATTTGCGTTAACAATTACTTTGTATGGTCAACACTTGAACTACGAAAACCACCCTTATGGCTACGTAATAAAGGTGCTGTCAACGTCAAACTGCTATCATAGACAAGCGGCACAGTACATCGTCCTCGTCCCCAACGGGATTTAATTAAAGTAAATAAAAGGAATTAATATTTACACAAAATAACATTTTCCTATACTAATAGAAATGTCAAAAAAATCAGCAATGTATTCATTTGAAAGTAATATTATGAATATTTTCGAAAATCAATGATCAAATAAATCAATAGGCGGCTAAAAGGAACAAACACTAAAACTAAATTTAGAATTTTCTAAATATACGTAAATACATTCCAGTCTCATATCAATAACTCATTCAAAAAATAGTTCGATCCTTAGAGGTTATACAAATGGCAATGAGTCTGAAATTCAGGAAAAAATGGCCTTTTTAATAATTTGGAAATAATAAATAATTTGGAAATTTCAACGCTCGATTCAGCGATTAAAGTTGAAAATCCAACGGCGGGATTTTACTTACGCAATAATTTAGGTGTCGTCTAGTGTTAGTGAAAACGGATATTATTTTCTTTGCGTGAAATAATTAAATTGACCATTTTCAGTGGCTCAGATCTACCATTTGGATAACCTTTTAGAACCTTTAAACAGAAGACAGGATGTTGATATTTTTCAATCACTATTCTGTGAATGAGCACTATCTGTCTTCTATGGATCTTAAACTCTCTCTACACTATCCCAATTTAGTGCACAAATTTAAATTGTAGCAGTCAGTGTAGACTACACCTATTTGGGCAGCTATTCTTTTTATTACCTACGCCAAGGGCCATGGCACTCCATACTACTTATATAATTTAAAAATAAAGATGAAATATTTTAAAAATATTAAAAAATTTAAGGAAATCTTTAGTATTTGTTTTACTATAAACCTTTTTTACAATAATAAGTAATGCCAAAATGTACAACAACGCTACAAGGTCATTCTGGCGCGCTGCCAAATGTACAACAACGCTACAAGGTCATTCTGGCGCGCTGACAAATGTACAACAACGCTACAAGGTCATTCTGGCACACTGCCAAAATGTACAACAACGCTACAAGGTGATTTGGGCGCGCTGCCAAAATGTACAACAACGCTACAAGGTCATTCTGGCGCGCTGCCAAATGTACAACAACGCTACAAGGTTATTCTGGCGCGCTGCCAAATGTACAACAACGCTACAAGGTCATTCTGGCACACTGCCAAAATGTACAACAACGCTACAAGGTTATTTTGACGCGCGGCCAAAATCGGAACTAACGCCGCCATGTTGTTTGTCAACAAAATTACCGTGACAATTTCACTCTGATGTCAAGAGATCCTTGCAGCACTGTAGCGATGCTATATTTAATTAGATTGAATACAATTGTCACTATGATATTTTATGTCTAATACTATTGAATCAGCTTGGCCAATTAATTACCTAGAGTTTGCTGCTAATTGCTTAAAGCCACGGACAGAATTGCGGGCGGCATTATACTGAAAAATATACTGTTTTTTGGAAGACTTTGTTTAGGCAAATAACGCACAGTAGACAGGCTGTATAAATAAACAGCATATATTTTAATCGTTCCCCAAATAATTCTCATTTTGATCTACTAACAATCCTTCTCGATTAGCACTGACAGTCTTTTCGAAGCTACAGTTAGTTTTTAAAAACACCAGAAAGAAAAAGACACGTTTCGTTAAAAGGCGAACATTGTTAGAAGATCAAAAAGTTTTTTAGAGGACCTTCACTTTCTTCCTAGTTATTTATATTGTAATTTCAATAAATCAATCTCAATAAATTGTATTTTTATTTGCGTAGAACTTGGAAAGAGCTTGCATTTATGCTACTGGCTTCACGTCACTGTGAAAAGAGTACCCATTGATAGCGTCACTGACTGCTTAGGATGGGCTTAAAGTACTTGCAAAGCTCTAGCTAATGGCTTAGAACTATGCAGTGTCCAAACCGAAAGCCACTGCCGCACGAGCTCGCGATCGTCGCGCTCGTTTATATGAATATTAGCGATCCGCCCCCGCTTCGCAGTTTTTACGACTTGATATAACAACGAGATTTCTTTATCATACAGGGTGTGGCGTAAATAATGGATAAACCTGAAACTGTCGATCGGCTAGATTATTATCTATAATTTACCCCGTTTATATCGCCATATGTCTATAAATGACCAAATTATTAATATTTTAAATAAAAATCGCACTTACTCTTACAAAATCAGCTGCTATTTCTACAATTGGTGACTTGTTCTCGTTTTGTTTTTTTGTTATGTTACTCCTCAATATTTGTATTATCAGACCAGTATCAAGATTTTATATTACAAACTAAGATAACAAATGCAAAAAATACTTTTTCTTAAATTTTAACATTTTTTCTACGGAATTAAGCAATTTAGGGACCCTATATCGAAAAAAAAATGTACGCGTATGTAGGCGATATAAATGGGGTAAATGATAGATGAGAATGTGGCCAATCGACAGTTTCAGGGTTATCCATTATTTATGCCACACCCTGTATGTAAGTTTAATATTAATGTACCTATTATTCACATAAAACTTTCGGAATAAATTCTTTAAATGATGGTGAAAACTGGATAAAAATCCGTTACGTAGTTTAGAAGAACATCGCGGTCACACAGACACACGAAAAGCGACTTTAATTTATAATATGTATAGATGACTTACTCGCGTGATTAAACAATTCACGTTTGTACGTCATAATTCATGGAAACGAACGCTTAATCGCGTTTTCGCGCAACTGGCTTTCGATTCGAACACAGGGTACGGCTACCTACCCACCTTGTTCATTTTTACTATATTATTCAGCAACTTCATTGTTCTTCAGGTTCTAGCATATCGACGATGAACTATTTTTTTAGTTTTTAATGTCAATCGACGTAAAATTCTATTTCGCGTATACTGGCTAAACCTTCTAACGCGATATTTGACTATTTATCCCATTAAACACTAATAGAAATATCTTCTAAATTATGACACGTTAATTTTGCTGCCAATACCTCCTAGCTTTAAGTAGAAATAACGACTATGTTATCGAGTTGAAATTTTCTAAAAATAGATATAAGATATTGGTACCGTCAAACGGGGTGAATAGGGACGCAGGGGTGAATAGAGACGAAACTTTAGAAGGGATTTTAACCTTGAAATAATATAGTTTATTGCCAAAAAGGACTCTTAATGTGTTTATTGTAATATAATTAACGATTAAGTGCTCTTGTTGGGGTCAAACTAAATTATTTCAAGGTTAAAATCCCCTTTAAAGTTTCGTTTCTATTCACCCCTGCATGCCTATTCACCCCGTTTGACTGTAGTTCGTCGTCGATATAGCTTTGTCTTGAAGAAAATCTTCTCGAATGTCATTGCTTAGTACTAAAGTAATGAGTTTTTTTTAATGTACAGTTGGTTTATACTAAACAGGCAGAACATGGATATTAGTATGACAACCTTTATACATTTTATCTAGCAAAACTTTTTCTTAGTAAAGAAAGATTTGTGCAAAAATATGTCTATAGTAGTACTATTAGACGTTATTTGGTCACAGATAAATATGTGCACTTTTTGTTGGCATTTACAATTAAATTTATTGGGTCGGTCAAAATTGAACCCTAATTCTTTGTGTTTAATATGGTTTTGAGTGTACAGTCAGTGCTCTGCGTAACTCGACCCCTCTTCCCTTCTTCTTCTTTGTAAGAGGGGTCAGATAATGCAGAGCAGTCGCCGTACTATAATATAACATTTTTTGGACTCAAGGACGAAAACATTACCCTTCTTTTTGACCAAAACATTACCCTTCTTTTTGACCAAAACATTACCCTTCTTTATTAATCTAATTGGTGGAAAGTGCAACGGAAGTTCATATTTCATCGTGCTCCAAATGAAAGTAGCTGAGAACCAAATAATTCTATGGAAATTATAAAAATATATCATCTATATTTCTAATTAATAATCAGTTTACGCTATAATAATTATAATTTCATAATAACAATCTAATATTACAGTAAGGAATAGTCACCGAAATTATAATATTTAAATTACAGGATGAAACACCCAGTTATCGACCTTTAGTTAAGCTATAAATTGTAATATTCAATTAAATAAGGCACTGGACTCATTATTTTTTACAGAGAAACCCAAAATAAACGAATTCATTCTCAGATGAGTTTAAAGAATGTTGCTGCAAAATAATATAATCCATTTCAAAATGAACATTTTAACTCGTCAAAAACCATTTTGTTTCTGAGCTCGACAACTAAGCGTTCCACCTACAGTAAGACTAGTCCATATAATGATACTACCATTAGAAGTCGTCCAGGCAGAAATCGAAGTGATCCTCCATCACTTTGTACTGGTCGCATGAAAACCTCATGCATTTTGGGCATGTGAAGACCTGGAAAATTAAAAAAAAAAGTATTAAAAAATTATTCACGTAATTTTCATTTGGACACATCCATGCGATTTCAGTAAGTATCCTTGCATAAAGCATCGGGTTTTCGGGCCCGTCTACCAGTGCAGATCGGGGCAGGTTAATCGGTTATATGTTTTTGCAGCTTCTTTGTGTGTTAGCGCACAAGTTAACACGGGACTATGTCACCCGCAACGATCGGAACCAACTTGTTATTACCGGGAACCCGCTTATGGAAGTAGCCTTATGCAAATACAACTACATACATGCATTAAAAATCCATGATTATTGCAGTACACATGATGTTATGTTAATGGCCAATGTTCGTGGCAGGCGCGGTCATAAAAAGTGAGAGCGAGACGACACAAGACTCAGTATTCAATTTATTTAATCTTTATTGCAATCCATAATGTACTCATACATGTGGTGATTATGAATAAATAGAAACAATTATGGACCCTGTCGCGCATCGCAATTTTTGAAATTGTGTTTATTCGTTTAAATACTTTGTATTGCAGTTGGTGTATTTAATATTATAGTTATACAACGTGTAACATAATTAACGCAAGACCTCATACAGTCATACACCCCAATTAGAGTATTGAGTTAAAAGCATTATACAATGACTAAAACATTTTTTTTAAAGCTAACTATTATTATTAAGAAAATCGTGTGGACCCTAGCGTTACTTTGTGCATTTCAAATTGAGTATTATTGCATTGAAATAAGATATAATTTTTTTTGGCTCAATCGGCGGTCAGTATTGCAAAATACATAATTTTTGAAAAAAGTGCCCATGTTAATAGTTACTGAAATTGATTCAGTAGTCAATTATGAGCAAACCACTTTCAGGAGTTGCGTTAATTCTGTTACACGTTGTATATTTAAATGAATACTTAATGTGTTTATATATTTAGTACAGTAGAGTATTTATAAATTTTGTACTACATATTCATAGTAGCTACTACTCGTATATTTCATGAACGACTTCAGAGTCTTTGTGTTTAGTTAAATAATTAGCTTTTTTATGGTTAGTGTGTAGTAGGTATTTGAAAATCAATCAGTAGATAACAAATTCGTTAAAACTCATCACGCACAAACATCAAGGGGTTAGACAACACCTAAAAAATCTAGATCATTAATTAACAGAAGAAAAGTTACAAAAATAAATTATTATTAATACACTTAAAACAATACACACAACAACACTCCAATTGAACACAGTCTCACCTAATTATAGGAACCGTAGATATGATAGTAAATAACTAAACAATAGTATTAAATATGTATAATTATTACATAATCTATTACAAAAATTGTATGATTATAAAAATAAATGCACTAGGTTAGTAATAATAATAACAAATATAGAAACAACTAGCTGTTGCCCGTGACTTGGTCTGCGATCCAGGGTAAAAAGTATCCTATGTCCAGGTCATGGTTTGCCCATATGCCAAATTTCATCCAAATACGTTCATCCGTTTTAGCGTGTAAGCCTAATAAACAAACTCACTTTCGCATTTATAATGTAAGTTAGGATTAAACGGATAACCGACAGGTTGGCTGCGAAATTATTCTCACACCAACATTTCCAGGTGAAGTAAAATGTTTTAAAATAAAATTAATAATAATAACCTATTAAAGAATTAAAAAAGTTTAAAAAAGTAAATGGCTACGGATAATATGTAAAGAAGCGTATTTCAAATATTTCAATTTCAAAAACTGTCCTACACAAAAGTGTACTGGCGTAAAAGTCGACGTCTTGAACGACGCCCTATGACCTCGACTCGGGTAACTATGTACGATAACCACTAGCTATTTTGATTGAGCAAGATGGCGTCAACAACTGACGTGCGCAGTGTATGTAAGAACATAATTACATCAACTCGATTATAACTTAGTTGTTAATAGCGCGTTGATCAAATCTCAGGCCATGGCATGCTAAGACAGACCCCAGAGGTCTAATTGTGTGCTTTGTTTACATGTGTAAGGAACTTGTAATTAATAAAATAAATAAATAATACAACTCGACTTGCAGTAACTGTTCAATGTGCAAACCAGTTTCGGACAACAACTAGCGCTATTAACTTTCAAGTACACATCACATTGTGCAAAAGAAGATCCATTTTTCGTCTCTCTAAATGCTTATTTTCAATTGAATACGTTTTCTGATAAATTGTTCTATTAAAACCATATAGCTTTTAGGTGTTAAATAAATCGCGCACGAATCGGTTGCCAATATAACAGGTAACCATGGTAACTGACGCCCGCAGACGAGAAGGTCGCTGGGCCAAACTGGATGCGGAAGGCAGAGGACAGTGTGTTGTGGCGCAGCCTGGATGTACCCCATGTCCAGTGGATTGCGATAGGCTGATATGATTGATGTAGCTGAGCCCGCGTGAAAATGTATAATTTTCTGCTGACTTGTAAGAAAATCTAATCGGTATTTAGCCATTAAAACTTACATGTTGTGTTTAAATCGGTGAGGGGTTCTCGACTTAGGGGCCTACGAAACACCGATGAATTTATAAAGTTGGTGAGGAGTTTTGGGGCTTGCAGTGAAAGCGCAGACCTTCGTTTAAAAGTTATGAATTCGCAACCCCTTATTCACTCATGAATACTTCATTTATAAACGCAAATAACTAAAGGACCAATATTACAGATATTTTTGACAAAGTTTCTCAATAAATGCGTAAAATACGTATAGACTGAATCAATCCGCATACAAAACTCTTCCTCAATTTTCAAGCTATCAAGATAAGATAAATACATCATAAAGGTAATGGCCCATTTAGTGTGAAAAATATACCCACGGCGTACAGAAATAAAATATGGCGGGAATCAAAGACAAATGATTATACTTTTCAATGATAAGTGGCGCATTGCTGTGGCTCATGGGGATCATGAAAGAATAATAATAAAAAAATGTAATCTACCTAGTATGAAAACATCGAAAACCGATCGAAAAAAAAAAAAAACCGATCGGTTACACGTTACACAGCTATTAAGTCTTTCCATGTCAACAAAATCCAAATCGAGAAGCAAACAATCACTCAAGTAAACACGCCAAAGTAGTTAATTGTATCGGAATAATATAGAAACACGGAGAAAGCACAGATCACAACGACGAATGACGAAGGACTGCGAAGGGCGAGGTCAGGGAGGCGCCGCCGATGTTTTATTACCTGCTGTGGATGTGTGCATTATATTATTGCGTGAGCGCAACAAAGCTGGTTATCAACTCGGGTAAGACAGAGACAGCAATATACGTGTATTATATTACCTGACCGAACGAGTTTGCTTTATGTGTGATGATATTTTTATTTAACAAAACAATGGCAAAATAAGTTTGTTTGTTTCATTTTCAAGTCTAAACCACTGAACCGATTTTGATTAAATTGCCGTGTATATATATATTTTTTGATTTGGAGTCGGACATAGTATACTTTTTACCCAAGTGACATGTTTCCATGGATAAAATAATTTACAGACAGGCGAAACCGCTAATTATTATCCAATTTTTATTGGTCTGCTGCAAGATTTCTCCAACGAATTATTTTTTTCTTTTTACATATAATGAAAAGTGGGATATGCTTGCATTATTTACCACCATTTTCGTTTTTGTACAAAAACATTTTTGAACCGGGTCGGATTATGGGCCATGACCTTTCTTTTTAAAACAAATAGATACAATTTCCAGCTATCATTAAAACTATCCTAAAGTCAGCCTAGACAGTGATCAACGTGTTGTTGCAACAGTATGAGCGATTTGTAAGGCTGGTCGCACACGGGACAGTCGAACCGCAGCGGTGGCGGGGTGGTCTCCTTTGGCGCAGTCGCGCCTTCCTCCGACTTGTCTGATAGTTTCTTCTTTTTGTGAACCTTTTTGTAGGATTGTTTGTTTAGAATAAGAGAAGACAGAGTTCTGATGGTATATAGATTAAAGTACGGACAAAAAAAAACGAGCTTACAGTAGTCGCATATGATGTGTAACATCTGACATCTCACCTTGGTAATAAGCAAAACATTAACATTCTATGCTAAAAAAATGATTCAGGTATTATTTGAAATGATTATTTGAGGTTAAGCGCACAGCTGATGCGTTCACCTTCTCTATTTCCCTTTCTCGTCACACACACGCAACTGTTGGCTGACAGTACCAACCTCTCGAAAAATGGGTTGGTACCATCTGACGGCCAAATCTACCACCGCGCGCGCTCATTGGTCAACTCATATTATTATAGCGCGCGCTTCCCCGGTTTCCTGTTTCACACTTCCGTCACATTTCACGAAATCACTCCCACAGATTGCAGGAAAGCGAGATGAAAGATATTACACATAAAAAAAAATCATAGCACGCGAAATAATTGTTGCACGGGATGCCATCTCATTGCGCAACGTGTCGCAGACATAAGATCAACTTTACCATAATAATATTGTTTGTCGTGCGTGAAATATTAAAGCCCGTCTGGAAACGTCGAGCACTTTCATACAATATTGCTAGATGTCAGTCAACGACAGCGGCATCGTAACTTCACAAGGGTAAAGGTATCCTTAGGCCCTTTGTACACGGCGCCGTTTCTTTACGGTACGGCATAAAAGTAACCGTAAAAAACGTGCGTCAACAAGCTTCCATAGTGATTCATACAACACTGACGACCGTGCCTAACACGGCGAATAAGCCGTAGTTTTTCACGGAAATAAAAACATTTGTGTATAAAGGGCCTTAGTCGCTTATATTTCGTCCCCAGTCTACGACACGTCTAGTTAGCCGAACCCTTAAAACAAAATGCCAGAACATCCAGCCACTGTTCTGGGCTTTGCGACCTTATGCAGGTGCTCATTAGATTGTTAATTTGTAAATATTCAGTGGCGAGTGACGAGTTATTTGCGTGAAAAGTAATTGTACTGACCATGTTCCCAGTCGTACTGGCAGGCTGCGCAGGCGCAGATCGGGTAGGAGCAGTTCTTGCGGGGGAGGCTGGAGTGGCCCGTGCGCCTGCGCTACTGCGGGATGTACTCGTGGCGCTGCGGTATACTGTCGGGTTTATTTTACGGACTTCTTCCAACTGCGGAGGAAATAATATTTTTATTAGTATACCTACTGTTGTAGTGACTCAGAAATTTTGATCAGTATTGACTTCTTACAGCGTAAACATAATAATATCAATTTGGTGTAAAAGCAAACGATGATTGAACTTCAATTATCTATACTCCACGTTGATCCATACTATCGATCAATGTCAACGATTTACGACAGCAACAACGACCACGTACCCCATAGACGCCTAATAACAGGCGACCGATGTCTGTCAACACATCAGACTTATAGATCGTATATAGGTCGCCGCTTACCAATATCTATTCAGTTTCGACCACTACTGTGAGCCGCAAACACTTCCGTGTTAATCCATAGAAATTGGTGAAAAAAAATATTATAATGGCCCCTTGCACTATATGTTGCTTCGACTTCCGGAAAGATGCCATAACATTTCATCGGTAATTTAATAGTTACATATTTATAATCATAATTAGATTTATTTTCTGATATTATTTATCGGAGTTCATCTTATACTGGTCACACTTGTAGGTGAAAAAAGGTGCAAGGACTCTCGTTGATGTCTTTTATGTTTGCGTCCCTTTCGTCGTAAAGTATAATAATAATAAATAAATATCGTCTGACATTGCACACAGCACCATCTAGTTCCAAGTTAAGCACTTAAACACTTAAGGCTTGTGTTATGGATACCAGATGGTTGATACACTACTTAAATACATTTTTTTTTGTAAATACATACATATTATAAATATACATCCATGACTCGGGTACAAATGTCCATATTCATCATACAAACATTTGCCCCTACCGGGATTCGAACCCAGGACCATTTGGTTTCGCTGACTACACTTAGCCACTGTAGCCACTACACCAAACGTGTCGTCTTTTTTTAGCTATCTCTTTTCCTCTATTATTTGGTAAACATGACTAGAGATGAACCAAATCATGACCAAAGTATCGATAAAGCAAAAACCTATCGGTACTATTTATATGAAATTTGAAGATCTTTTTTACCCACGATGAAAGTAACCCGATTTTACCCGTAGCATTTCAAAAAGTATTAATGATTTTTAAAATACACCAAATCATAATATGATTATAATGGTATTTATAATTGTGAAATAATTAGCTGTTTTTTCAAACCACACAGAAAATTTCCCTCTCACGGAGAGGAGGCGTCGTTCCCAGCAGTGGGAACATTATAGGCCATTATTGTATTGCAAAAATAATTATTTGACTTTCAGAATTTAGTTTTATGTTATTAATTACATTTTTTTTAACTAGGTATTACAATACATTGTGAACCAGTCACAGAGAAAAGTACGTTTTCTTTTTAAATAAATACGGAAAGAATTTTGATATTTTGTTTTTATTTTTTACATTTTAAGTATATTAATTACATTATGTAAATGTTAAATAATATTAAGAAACAAGAAGTTAAATGTTATTAGGTACAATTATTAAAAACAAAAATCGATACCTTCGTGTTTTATTTAAACCTGTCACATCCCTAAAGTCTGTCTTTTAATCTCGTAGACTAAATTGACACATGCAAATGTCAAATTTACAAATAATGTTGCCAGCTCTTTTGTGCAGTGTTGTACCTACGATACCGGTTTGTTGAATCGTAACTTTTTATCTTTATTAGACGAATTTTATTTTCATTCAAAGTTTTATATTTAAAATTCTCGTACGTACACACGGCCGCACGACGTGCTACAAACTGCCAGGGAAATCTGACCACGCAACGCCATGCGTAATCCGACCATGTTTCGATGCCTTAAAATTAAACAAAAAAAAAAAAGATAGATGACATCAGTGTTGTTCCCGTACGCGTTAAAACGGCAATCTTAACCCTTTTCTCTTACGAAACGGCAGAACTTAAAAAATACGGCAATTATGGAACTTGACACCATACAAACAACTGCAATTTTTAAAATAATTATGATAATACGATAGTTTTAAAAATTTTAGATTTTGAATACGGCAATATGACCAGAAAACGCCGCAGTGTATTAATTGACCGCGATGACATAACTTTATGGCGGCATCGTTATTTCCAAAAAATAAAACAGTATCGTAGGGAAGATCGCTCTATATATTATTATCAAGATGAAACGTGGATTAATGAAGGTTGGTACTAACATTAGCATTTAATTTTTCTTGTTTCTCGGGACTGTCGTTTTTATTATATTATAAGTTATTTATGTTTTTTATTATTTTGTTCACACACATACTAATAATCATTTTAGGCCATACTGAGAATAAGCACTGGGTGGACACCAGTGTGAAATCATCACGTCAGGCTTTCTTAGAAGGGTTAACCACAGGGTTAAAAGGGCCTTCAGGCAAGGGGAGACGACTTGTAGTGTCCCATATTGGAAGCGAAGAGGGTTTCGTGGATGATGGTCTATTAATATTCGAAGCGAAAAATGGGCTAGATGATTACCACAAGGAGATGACTTCTGAGGGGCAATTCTCGTACTTAAAAACGTTCAAATTCAAGTCGCAATCGCATCTCAGCGACAATCAATGTCAAAAACTTGACAAAAACGTATGGAAATTGATTGTATTTTTGACAGATTGAGACTGAGATCAGACTGTGAACGTGCTTAAAATTACGGGAATTACTCCTCTGATATATACGAAAACTGGTTAAAAAATATTTTTCCGAAATTAAAAGAAAACGCAGTACTTGTAATAGATAATGCTCCATATCACACCAGGAAACTGGAATCGTTACCTACTTCTAGTTGGCGACAAGGGCAAATCCAAGATTGGCTAAAATCAAAAAATATTTCATATGACGAGACAATGTAGTTTGAGTTTGTTAGAGGGGAGTTTGTTCCGCCACTTCTTCTTCCCAGCTAAAGCACTAGGAAGTGGTGAAGGTTGGGCGTTTTGGGGGGACTGTCTTATGTGATTTTGACGTTCAAAAAGTGCTGATTCTCAGCCTAATTTGAATAAATGACTTTTGATTTTGATTTTGAATGTTAAAGCCCGAATTAAATGAAATTGCCCGAAAGCACAAAAAAGCCCATGAAAGGTATGTCGTCGACGAGATGGCTGCTGGACGGGGTGTCACTATTTTGCGACTGCCCCCTTACCACTGCGAGCTAAACCCGATTGAGTTGGTCTGGGCTCAAGTAAAGGGGCATGTCGCTAAAAATAATAAAATATTCAAAATGAATGAAGTACGAAGCCTTTTTGAAGAAGGGCTTCGTGAAGTGACCCCGCAGCTGTGGAAAGACTGTGTAGGCCATGTAATTAAAATTGAAGATGAAATGTGTCATTTGGGCCATATAACCGACGACATTACTGATAGGTTTATCATAAAAGTAGGTGGCGATTCTGATGATTCAGAATATTCCTCAGATATGGAGTCATTATCTGAATCAGAGTAACGAATACCTGTAATTAATTAAGTAATTAAAAATATATGTTTTACATGATTAATTTTGTATTATTACGTTTTAAATAAGTACCTACACATTATTACAGGATAACTTATTATAAAAAAACGATACTTGATTTTATTAACGCTAAGTTTCGGTTGTGCCACATCACTATTTAAGAATTGCAATAAACTGACAACACTCGTAATGTCAGTTTAGTCTACGAGATTAAAAAACAGACTTTAGTGATACGTAATGACCTTGGCAGGGCCAATCAGAACGCAGTACGTGGCAGTACCCCGCTTCCTCATACTTCAGCTAGTTGACAGAATAGTTTTGATGCGAGAAATCAAGCATTAGGCGTCTATAGGCTATATGGTCGTTGGACAGCAATAACACTCCACGTGTACCTCATTCGTTTTAATTCAATTAGGTGAAGAAAATCCTGAATCTGATTTAGCGATTTGAATGAACATATCGCACCCCTATACCATAGAAATTGATCCACACCTATCACGTTTATTGTAGATAGTTCAACGTTATCCGTCATTTGCTATTCATTACAATAGGTATTGAATTACCTATCCCACTTATTTGGTTTTATTTGGTTTTTCTATCTGGAAATTCTCAGCAGCAGCTCGGAGTCTGGACTTGTGCCCGGTTGATGGCAATAGGCTCGCCCCCTATTACATGGGACTTATGAGGGTGTACTATAGGTGCACCTCTGCACAACCCTTCGCGGAAACAATGCGTAATGTCATGATGATCCTTATCTATAAAAATCAATGCCACTTTTCGTTGTAATTTTATAACTCAAGAACGGATGGACCGATTTCGCTAATTCTTTTTTTAGAATATTCCTTGAAGTACGAGGATGGTTCATACGGAGAGAAAAAAAAATGTTAGGCGGTACGAAGTTCGCGGGGTCAGCTTGTAGTTAATAAAATTATGATCCAAAGACAACTGCAATTATGTAAATAATCATTATCTTGCTACTATTTCAAATTTATTTGTGTTGGCGCAGCATGTGGTCTAGTCGTCAGCCCAATAGTCACCCTCTTTCTAACTAAAATACAGTTAAAAATAGTTTCTAATGTACCTATGTAATGTCACAGATCAAAGAATACAAGTACAGATACCCAATCTCATAGAGCAAAAGCGTGCCGTCAATTAGGCAATATTAAATTTTATTAATGTAGGCAATTCTGTAGACAATTTTATTGTAGTCCCGTATTTACACCAATAAATGCAGTATCTGAGCTACCACGGATCAGACGCTGTCAGCCTACCATTGGTTTAGTAATATATTGAAATATCACCAGATGGCATTGACTTCCCGGGCAACAAATAGACGCGCGACGCTCAGGAACTTTTTATTTTTAATATAAAGTAGTATTTTTGAGACAATATTACGCATCACACAAGAATATACAAAAACGAAACACTTGGAGCCCGTGGTGCCATAGAACTTGCATGATCCGTGATGGCGCCATCTAGTGACAGTACCGTAGCAAGCTTGAAAGTTATGTGTTTGATGGAGTTAGTATCAATTTTATTGCATTTATTGAACTTATAAAATATACCCTTATTTTATGTAGAGAAGGATGTTTTTGATATAATTAAGATACGTTGAATTTATTAAGGTGTAATAATCATTAAATTTATTTATTATTTATTTATTTATTACTTTTCGCACAAAAGGTACAAAGGCTCACTTAATGCCTTAGGCATTCTCTACCAGTCAACCAAGGGTGGTGAAGAGATAAGATGGCAGGTGCTTTAATTGAAAGAAAAGGAAAGGATTGATGTTGAGCGAAGTTTAACAATGATAAAAAAATAAACTATCAAAACAACGTACACAAATACATAAAATAAATCCTATACACATACATACTATTTACTATACTATATACTTACATAAATATATATATATATACAAATTCAAGGAAGAGAGATGTTGAGATGACTCTACTCTATTTGTTACGAAAATAACTCTGCAATTTCCGCTTAAATGCATACCGACTGGTAGCCGTCCTGATATCAAGAGGAAGCGCATTCCAAAGAAGAATGGACTGAATATGAAAGGAAGAATGAACAAAGTCAGAAGTATGAGAAGGACAGAGTAGAAGAAGATTGTTAGAAGAACGCAGATTCTTAGCGTGAGAAGAACATAGGTATTGGAAGTGAGACACGAGATAAGAAGGAGGAGTGGGAGAGTTGAGAAGGGAAAAAAGCGTGGTCAAAGCACGCCAACTTCTTCTTTGGCGAATGGACATCCATTTGAGCTCAGACCTATAGCTCGACACATGGTCATATTTTCTGAGGTTCGCTTCGCGATTACTGGTTCGAATGTTTCGCTCGATACCTGTGACGCCATTTATGAGTTTTTTTTTGTAATAATTATACCTTGTTCGAGTCGGGAGGCCTATGTGTATGTACTATGTAATGTACGTAGTAACAAAATTTTACCATACTTACTATTTTTAACTAATGGTTGAGTTAACTACGGATAAAAAAACCGGCCCTTAAACATAACTAGCGAAAAGTGAGTGTATTTTAGGTACACTTCTGCGCAACCCTTCTTGGATTACAGGCGTGATGTTATGTGTGATAATATCAGAGAAAAAATAATAACGCACCTGTTGCGTCAGTTCTTGGTTACGTTTCTTCGTCGTCCTGAGATCTGTGAGTACGTTCTCCTTCTCACTTGCCATCTTCTCGCGAGATTCTCTCTCCGCTTCGAAGTCACTCCTGGAAATAGAGACCATATTTAGTGACCAGGCATGGAGCAAATATTAGTCGTAGTCTTCCTAAAATAGAACTCCATAAAAGTAAAAACAAATTCAGTGCAGCAGAAACACAGTGTTTTTATTCAAAAAGGTGGGTCCTTTTTTAGAAGTTTGAAGCGCCATCGAAACAAACAGTACAAAATTATGTTTTTTATGACTGCTAAATACGTATCTGAATGTATACTTAGTTCTATTGATGATACCTCATGTTGATGCAAAGTATGACTTTTTTTGCACCGTCATAAGGTTCAAACTCGCGTCATTGAAGAAACTTCAATCAGAATATTGTGTCATTTGGTACATGAACCGCCGGCGTCGAATTATAGACCGTATTTCGTATTAACAACTGACAAAGCATTCGTGCAAACGTCTATTTAGAGGCGGCCTTGTTCATATTAGCATAACATTTAATCTATACCAATACTAGCCGCGCCCCGGGGTTTCAACCGCATAAGTCTCGATCCCGTGGGATTATCGGGATAAAAAGTATCCTATGTCCTAATCCAGCGGAGGAACTGCGTAATACACTAAGGGCTGGTTTTTCAATAGACAGATAACTTTTACCTGAAGAATAAATATGACAGTTTGACATATTTTCTATACAAAAGCTGCCAAACCGCCATATTTATTCCTCAGATAAAAGTTATCTGACTATTGAAAAATCAGCCCTAACAGTAGCTATGGCTTTCATTTTGACAGCTCAACAACATTCATTGCGTTGTTTACGTTGTTGAGCGGACAAATTTTTCGATCATACGAAGCAATGGAATATCAATGTCCTTCAAAGTGATTCAGATTCTAATTGATACTTAGTGTGTTAAGACATTTAAGGTGCTGATCATGGTTTACCCATGTGCCAAATTTAATCTAAATCCGTACAGCCGTTTTAGCGTGAAAGTGTAACAAACAAACTTACTTTTGCATTTAAAATATTCGTTATGATTTTGTAGCGGTATCTACATCGCCACCTGCGAGCTGCGCGTCATACTGACGTCACGGAAATCCTGCATCGCGCAAGCAGAGTCTACCGCGCGACTAGCATATATACAACTTCCCGAAATCAATCGTTAGGCAGTTACCCACCAGACACGACACCCATCTGGTCGGAGCCATCCTCCCTTTTCTATGGAGGTATGAGTGAACTTTACACCCTGTTCCTCGTACAGTCAGCGTCACGGTGTGAGTAGGTGAGTACCCCCCTTCAAAGTTAATTTGAATACAACTGGGGTACCCAATTGATGCAGCCCACCGTACCTCTATAATTTTAAAGAGGTAAAATTTGTTTGTAAGTATGCATGTAGAGGGTAATCTCTCCCATTTGATAGCCCAATTCTTGAGGACGGCTATAGGTAATTTCACATCACACTTAGGAGCCGAGTAACAAGAAAAAAGTCGGAAAGAACGCTAAGCGACAACGAAGTAAAAGCGCGGGCAGGCGATGCGATACGATGCGACGCGGTGGGGCGGGGGAACAAGAAATTTCACGAGGACGAAGTCGCGTGAAAGTTAGTAATATTTTTATTTAGTAATTGAAAATTAAAAACCGGCTAAATGCGAATCGGACTCGCGCACTTAGGGCCGGAGCAGATCTGACGAAGTGCAGCGCAGCGTGGTTTTCACAGCCGAACAAATATGAACATTGTAATCCTTAAAATAAAGTTGAAATTAAATAATCTTCCTCAAGCCCGCGAGAGCATGAAGCGAACAGACAAACAGTTTATTGTTCGACTTTATTTTGAGAGTAACAAGGTTGATAATTGTTTGACTGTGAAAACCGCGCTGCGCTTCGCTTCTCCAGGTCTGGGTCGGCCCTTAGGGCGCAACTTACTTTCCTTTATTACTCTTTCTTTAGTGTCTCGATAGTGGCCATAGTAAAACATATTCTATGACAATTTCAACTCGCTACCTACCTCTGTGGCATACAAAAGACAGACAGCGAGTGGTTAGTAATAGAGTTCCGTTGCCACATTTTGGGTATGTTACCCTAGAAAACTGTAAAAATGGACGCCGTTTATATATGAATAAATAGACTAGAAATCAGTTCAAACTCACTTATATAAATCCATTTGCGCCTTAAGCAGTTCAGTATCATCCTTCTCGCCCTTCAACTTGTTAAGTTCAGCTTGTAACATAGTGAGTTCCTGTCCCCTCGCGACTAGGGCTGCGGTCAGGGCTTCCACGTTGCCCGAGCGCTCCACTCGGGGCTTCGCCACTGATTTCTTTAAGACTTCGCTGTAATCCTTGAAGATGCCTTCGAATATTGACAGGGTGCCTCGTACTTGGCCGCTGAAAAGCAAATTATTGATGAGTTTAGGATAATCCTACCGAGTTCGCCGTTTTTCTTCATTCGAAACGCGGGTTAGAAAATCGAGTTCGCTACTAAGAGCTGATTTTATCAAAATCTTTTATTCGTTGAGCAAAATTGATGTCAGACAGTATTTTTTTTTAAACTGTCATTAAAATTACAAGTCAAAGACTTACAGTTATAAAAATTGGTCAGATTAACTTTAAATATAAAAAGCATGTATTTACCAATAAACTTTTTTCATTTATGTTTTAAGTAAAAGATGCCTTTATTTTAAGACACTGAGAAAGTACTGATATAGAACAGTCATTGTTTCTTTAAACACAGTTGCCTACCGTTTACAACCGAAAAAAAATCGTTTTCACAGATAATTTGTACAGTTATTAAAGAAACCGATTGAGACCGGTTAGACGAAAAACCTTAATCAAAACCAGTTTGACGCTATACTGAGAACTTCTAGCTTTATAAGTTACTTACATGTTATTAAGCGCCGTACTGTGTTGTGTCTCCATTTGCTGCTTGACCTCTGCCAGGCCGGTCTTGAACTGATCTGCTGTCATCTTTTCAAGCTTGTAGTCGTGAAGGCTCGTTATAATACCGAAGGTTTCGACTAGACTGTCCGACATGCTGGAAAACAATACATTCAAGATCACTTGATTTATTTATAACGGATGCAAAAAGACAATTAACGAAGCCAAAAGTGACTTGTATTCCCCGTCAATGTTTTAGTTTTTTTGTACCGGACCATTCCTTGGAACCTTCTGGTTACTGAGACATTGAAAGTCAATATTCCAACTTTTACTGACGTTTTTTACGAAAACTAGTTTTTAATGCTATACTTTAGAGGTATGAGGAACAGGGTGTAAAGTTCACTCATACCCGTAGTAAAGGGAGGATCCTCCGACCAGACGGGTGTCGTGTCTGGTGGGCAACTTCCCGACGATTGATGTCGGGAAGTTGTATATTATGCTAATTGAGGCCTAACTTGCAGTTAGGCCTACAACGTTATCACACTCATAAAATACAAAGAATCTATATTATACAATATTTATAATATAATTAACGCAAGACCTCATATACCCCAATTAGAGTATTTAGTTTAAAAGCATAATACAATGACCAAAAATGTATTTTTCTTAAACTAACTATTATTATTAAGAAAATCGTGTTGACCCTAGCATTATTTTATGCGTGTAAATTTGAGTCTTATTGCCTTGAAATAAGACTTAATTTTCTTTGGCTCGATCTGCGGTCAGTATTGCATAATACACAAAATTTGAAAAATATTTTTATATTAATAGTTACTGAAATGGATTCAGTACTCAATAATGAGCAAACTACTTTCAGGACTTGCGTTTATTCTGTTACACCTTGTATAAGGTAAAAAAAAAGCTTATTTAAGCCAAATGACATGATTGCCATTACTAACTATAACAAATCTACATTATGTCAAATAAAACGGTAAACACTGTCGATTCATGTCGGCATTTATGCTGAACTGGGCCTATTTGGCACAGCCGTGAGGCACACAATACTATTTTAAGTACTTTCTGTTTGTCAGTTTTTGTGTGAATATCGTGTGCTTTAACCCGAGTCAAATAAATTTATTTTCTTTCTTTTTATGTTGATATCATTTTCTATGGACCGATGATAACGGTCGACGTCTGTCGAGTGGGTGGACCACATAATTTCAGTTATCAAGTTCGAACTCGCAACCTGTTTCAGCTCCTGCTCGCTTAGCTTCCAGACCACATAAGAAAATAGTAAACTTAGCACAGTTCCATTCTACGCTTTTATAATTTCTAACGTGACGGTATTATCGTGGACGTCCACGTCCACGACACGGCATCACGATTACACAGGGAAGTAAAATGTATGGAAATATATGAATCCGCTTTTAAACTGTCCTCGATAACGGTACAACGTGCAAGTATACCATACATTTATGGACGTCCACGATAATATCGTCGCGTTAAAAATTATAAAAGCGCACAATGGCGATTAAAAGTTATAATTGGGGTGGAAGATAAACTATCATTCACTATCCAGCGTAAAAACTAAATGTTATTTATCACAGAAACTCACCCATGTGTCATTAGATTGAGTAGCTCCGCCAAATGTTTGAGCGTCTTGTCGTACAACTTGACGTTTGACGTGAGGCTGGCGAACTCTGACGACGAGGACTCCGGCTCCGAACTGATCGAGAAACGAACTGGTTGGAACACCTGGGGATGAGATACGAGATTGGTTGATAAGCTTTTTTAAAAAAAATATGAATTTAAATACGCGAATGGATCATCAACTGCATAGCCTTTTCCCAACTATGTACGTTGAGGTCGGCTCCCAGTCTAACCAGATACAGCTGAATACTGACGACCACAACCTCAGACTAAGGAAAAGAAAGGACTCGGCATAACGAACAGTAGTTATAGGAATGTGATGTATTTCGACGGCATAGTTACTGACATATCGGCATCTCTTTTTAACTTATGAGGGTAATCATATGTAAAAAAAGGACAACAGTAGTCTTATCATTACCAAAAATTGCAACATTATCTACAAAATATCTCACTGCGGCCGGTCGCCATGTTTTGTCACAGCCAACAAGTACATCAGTTGTCATACTCGTAGCAACTTGTTTCAGTGTTTTGAAGAAAATTTTGATATTATAATGCGCGCAGCTCTACCGCAAGCCGCCATCTTTGTGCCAGACTCACATTTTAGGTATGCACGTTTTTTTCGTAGGTATGTCATGTCTATTATTCTTTTCCTTAGTTTGAGATCACAGGTAACACGATACCTCTTGGTAAAACTGGTTGTCAGACTGTCGGGCTTCTGACGACCTGCTTCGACAGCCGGGACCAACGGCTCAACGTACTTGCCGAGGCACGCAGGGGTCTCAGTATGTAATGATAGTCCATACCCATCCACGGGCCAACCGCGGCAAGCGTAGCTTAACCTGATCGATCGACCCGTGCGGATGTTATTACTTAGCCACGAGCCCCTCTAAATACGCGAGTGGATAGCATATAAAAATGAGTATAAAAGAGGAAGTCTGACAGTGGCAATGGCCGTAGGAATCAGAACCCACCACTACAACTTTCGGAAGTCAGTGTTTTTGGTATTGTATTTACGTTTTTTGCCACCGACTTCCGAAATCAAAGTTATTATTCACTTAGTAGTGTTTTTTTTTTTTGTAAATAAGTTTTTATTTTCACTTTTCATTGGTTGTACCGACCCCACAGAAATTCGTATACCACTACTTGCTATATAAATAATTTGTGACAGGAAGATATTATAATATCATCAATATAATAATATACTATGTGGAAAAAATACGTATAATTGAAGCTAACTGAAAAACTACCCAAGCAAAGTTAATAAAATTTATACGGGACCACCCCTAAAGCATATCCTATATAAGAATTTTCGAAATCTATCCACAATTGCCAGAGATATCACCTAACATATATACAAACGTATTATGTATTAGGTACCTATGTCGAAGCTGTTTGTACTCCGCGTCACTTGCCCCCAAAGTTTCATTAGAAAACCAGCGTCAGACAGCATCTGTCTGGCATTAATGCCGACATGAACCTTTTTAGCGCAGCCGTGAGGCACACACTATTGTTGTTAAAACATTATTTTCACTTTTTTATTTGTTATTTGTATTTTATGTTTCACGAACTGTGTCCAAATAAAGGTTATACTTTCTTTCTTTCTTAAAAAAAAAGGGGTGAATACCGTAAGGACGGCTGACAGTATGGAAAAAGATGACGTGCCGTAACGATCACAAATACATTGGGGCGAAGAAATTAGGATAATGTTGATGATGAGAGGTAAATAAAATCGATAAAGAAATGTTTTACTTACAGTAGTAGACGCCTCCTTTAGCCTGATGTGGAGATCCTGTATTTGGTCCTTGTATATCTTGACAGTCTCCGATACGCCAGACTTGTGTTTACTAAATTCCAACTGAAAAAAGAAAGAAAAATCATACAGTAGGTGGATGGGAAAGGTACTGACACGGATAACTTCTTCGACAGCTCAGTTGCTTGGTTCTTAAAGTAACAGTTTATTTTATATTAGTTCTACTTGATAAAGAAAACTGCGTGAAGTTTTCTCTCTTTTCAACGCCTTGACTGTCTTTTTGACTTGCTCAAGTTGTCCTGTACCTACTGTCTGCGCCATTTATTCTAAATAAGCATTTTCTATTAAAAACAATGAAGCCATTTTACACATTGCAACACTCAACATAACTCACTCGTTCGAAGGCCGTTCTTTCCTCGTTCCTTTAACTCATTCCAATAATCTTTCACTCAAACTCCTCTCTACCGCGAGTGGACACGCCGACTAGGTGGTACCATAAAAACTCTCAAAAATGTGCCAATAAGTGAATACCGGTGTGGTGATTACATAAATTGACTTGATGTGGGAAGTCACAAATTAATCAAGAAAGGTCCCTTGGCAAAAAAAGTATTTAAGCTTACCTTAACACTCTCGAGGTCCAGTATTTTTAGCTGCGCGGTCTTGAGTTCAGACTGTAGTGTGGCCACCCTGCCTTCTAGCTGACGTATCAACTGGTCGCGTTTGGCCACCTCTTCCGATGATATACTTGTCTGAGCATAAAGAAAAAACTTCATAAACGACCAGCAGCCGACGGAAAATTTGCCTACAAAGTTATTGAACTTACTTGAGAATGTCGAATTGATTTCTTTTTAGAGTTTAGCACCTCATAGAATGGGGAAACGAAACCTTCAAAAGGTCGCATTTGCCTGTCTGCATGTCAAGGCTCTTTTATAGAAATATAAAATGACGACCTACAACTTATAAGTACTGACAACATTGAAAATCATTGTCGCCTTTCATTGTTTTTCTTTCAAATAATGTAACATTTTAAATAGTTAGATACCCCATTTTCTAACAAAGCAATAGAACGAAGATTATTATATTAATAATACATCAGTGCATATGAGCAGTGCCACCACGGTTTCCACTGGGCCACCCCAGTGGAAACCGCCTCGACTTACGAGTCATAGGTCGTGGGTTCGAACCACTGACCTCTATTAAAATACGCTGGACTGGCTATCGCTATCAATTTCATGTGCCTATTTGAAAATCGCCATTTTGGCGCTGACGGCAGCAGTGTGGGGGAATGGAACTAATACTAGTGATGGATATAACAAAAGGTTTGTTATCGATAAAAACTTTTCTGATATCGACCACAATGATAGAAATATTACCAACGCTATTGTTACAGATTTCCTATAAATTAAATTGGTTTAGGTAATTATTAACATGTACCATTCGTGTTGTTTTTTATACGTAATATGTTTTTAAAAACGTGAAATACGTTTTTAAAAACGTGAAATACGTTTTATAACATATGTTAAGATTTACTAAAATTGTAGATAATTGATTTAAACAATATAGGCATATATTTTGTTAAATGTTACTAAAACACAGATAAAAAGACATGTCTGCACTAGTTGAGTACTTAACTAAACTAATGAACTATAGATAGTCGTAATAAGCAGATATTTTACGTAGAAAACATAACTTGAAATAGCAGTATCTAGTACTGTTTATGGACTGTAATAATAAGTATCACATGTCCGGTTGACCCCTTCCTTCCTTGTTCTCCTTAATCGGATAACAGTTCACTATAGGATCAATAAATAATAAAATTCTGTAAAATAGTAAATTACTAAGATAGAAATAGTAATTAATAAGATAATCTCTTCCTATAAAGAGTGCACAATAAGATATTATTACTAGTCAGATACCGCATGTTGCCATGTGATATGAGACACAATAACTTTCTATTAGGTCTGTAATTACGGTAATTAACTTGTAACAACTTAATTACCGCAGGGGAGGGGGACAGGGAAATAAAAAAAGCATTCTCAAATCACATATTTTATTAAATTAAAAATTACTGTCGAGCCATTTTTTCAACGTAGTCCGTGACTGATGTTTTAAGAAACAGGCTTCCGTGAAGTGTTTAGAACACAGATAATGATACATTGTCGGAGTCCAGTTGACCACCTTCATATTTTTTAACCAAAGTTTGAGAGTGTAATCGGAGGGGAACCTGTAATTAAAGGAAACATTATAGTAGGTATGGGTAAAAAATTATAAATTATATACATATATCTATAATTATATAGAACACTTAATGAGAATTTTGAATCACAAGTGTTAAATTATTTGTTATTGACTCTAATAATAATAAACCTTGAAGTGTTTGCTATTATTAGAGATCATTATAATGTGCGTATCATTATTTTAACAATGATGAGCATGACTTTTGTTTTACATCATAATATTACGAAAGTATCGATATGAATTTTGACATCCCTAACAAAAGTTATTGATTATAAAAATGTTCGTAAAATCCCGTAAACTCGAATAGTTTACGTTTATTATTGTAAGAATACACTGTTTTAAGCGGTTTTCTAATAAGTATTTATGTTTTAGATTCACTTACTTGTGAAAACTGACACCACTGCCCTTTTCGTATCGTGTTTTACAATATACGCACGATTTCATGTTGGACGAACAATACAAGCTATGATACAATCACTGTCACTATTATAACACTTTAATTTATATCACAATCACAGTAAACACTTTAGAAAACTTTTTATTCCGCAGAGACACTTAGCGTAAAATCAACAAACAACGGCCATTTGCAATCTTATTAGTTCTCAGAACTCTCACGTCTGTCACTGGGGGCGCTTTGAATCGGCACAGCAAATAGCTGTCATTTTGTATGGGATAGCCAGTCCAGCGTACTCTAATAGAGGTCAGTGGTTCGAACCCAACCAGGCGCTTTGCTTTATGTAAATCATTTCATCATTGAGAGCAGTGGTGATGAAATGATTTACATAAAGTAAAGCGCCTGGCACAGTGGCACCGTTTTGAGAGCAGTGGAACGGTGAAGGAAAACATCACGAGGAAACCGGCATGTCCAAGAACCACACAATTCGAAGACACGTGACATCTACCAACCCGCACTGGGCCCGCGTGGTGGATTACAGCCCACTTCCTCTCGAAATGAGGAGGCCTGTGTCCTAACAGTGGGAACATTATAGGCTGGTTATATACAGGGTGTGGCGTAAGTAGTGGTCCACCGTTCTGGATTCGATGAACCAGAGAACTATAACAATTAAAACATTTAACCATTTTTAGTAGTAAGTTTTTTTTACAAAAATCGCTCTTGAACTTGATGGTGTGTTAAAAATTAGGGTTAAAATTAGAGAAGAACCAACTTTTTCTTCAAAAGAGCTGACTATACATAAAAAAATCATAATTTATCATGATGGCTCTAGTATTCAGCAGTAATTAACAGTAATCAAAATGAAAAAATAATGGTTTTTGTTGAAACTACAAACAACTTTGTAATAAAAGGTAGAAATTTCGTAAATAAAAGACAAAAAGGAAATATTTTCGGAACCTTGGGTAAAAATGATTAAAATTTTCAATTGTTATATAGTTAATTCTGGTTAATCTGGTTTATGGAATCCTGAACGGTGGACCACTACTTACGCCACACCCTGTATACATTATATAATACAAGTAGACTTACAAAGTTACTGGCAGACTGTAACTGTGCTTGTAAGTCCTGGATGGTAAACCTCAGGTTGTTTAATTCTGTCGCGTGCTCCGTGTCCTTAGTCGATAGTAGAAGCTGTAAATAACAAGAAATTACATCATTTAATTACGAAAATACAAATAAAATATAAGGTCCTTGTTTTAATATAAGGTATTTGGTTGCAGCGGAATTTGAACTTTGTCATGTATGGTCAACACATGATAATTATCTGACCTTCTGAATTGAATAGAAGTTACGTTTGTGAACACCTTGTACTGCTTAGTGCTTAAACGAACTATGAATTTTTAATATGAGGGGGAGGGGGTCTGGGGGTGAAACTAAAATAAAGTTGTTTGAATGAATTCATTGATTTAAAAATAGGGGTAAGACTTATCATAACCAGGAAACTGTTGACCTGCAAAATACTTCGACTGCATTTTTGAGCTACGATTAATTAATAAATAATGTTAAACTACTTGAATAACACTTACTTCAGCATTCTTGAGTTTCTCTTTGAGGTCATCTCTCTCTTTGGAGGTAGCATCAACAATGTGCTCCAACGATTCCTTTTGCCAGGTCAAGTTCTCGTTATCTACTATCACCTGTAACAAAATAAATAAAATATGTTTATCATATGTTTTTCGATAACAAATGAAACTCAACTTTAGTACCTTTAACAAAAGGTTGAAGTTAGCATAACGAAAATGAATGCAAAATTCTGAATGATGTTAAGTGACTTTAATATAACTAGTTCATTTATTGGTGTACACTCATTTAATTGAGTGTATGTTTAAAACCTCATGCCATAAGGCCTTTTGGCAATATCCTGATAGGCATAATATACCAGATAAACAGAATGATAAATGATTTTATTTCTGTAAGTAGGTTTGTACAAACACTTTTACACGTCAATCATATTTTAAAAACTAGATGAGGTCGGCGTTTCCTATCTGACTACTCTGAGAAGAAAGGCTTAACAAACTCAGAGGTGTCTCTTTTAAAGTCCAGACAAAATCATGGTCAGATCATGTGACGGCTATGTAGATCGGTGTCTGAAATGGTCTTTTGAGGAAAGAACCACACAGATTGAGCGGACCTGTCCAGTCAGTGCATGCATGTGTCAGTAATCGTGCAGCTCAACTCAGAACTTAAGGAGCACAACGATTCGACGAACAATACCAAAGAAAGGACATTTGGGTAGAATAAAATACCTTTCAGACAAGTTAGCAGTAGCCGTGAACTGGTGAAACAAGCAAAGTCTATGGTGATTTTGAAGAAGTAAAGTTTCTTTTTATTTACCTGCCTCCTCTGCTTTTCAACTAACTCCAACTGGGCCGTCAGCTTATTAATAGTATCATCATCAGGTGACGTCACGAACTCCAGCGCAGACGAAGGGCCCGATGGCCCCGACTGAGCCGAATATACCGACTGTGTTAACTGTGCCGACTGTGCCGAATGTTCCGACTGTGCCGACTTGTTTGACCGCACCGACTCGCCCGTCTCGGTGCTAACGTGTGAATGTGCGTCGGAGTCGGCGAGTCGAGCTATGTCTGTCTTAAGTTTTTTGTTTTCATGGCGTAGCTGAGGAAAAAGGCACATTATTTAGACATTTTAATTTGTCAAATGACACATCTTTTAAGTCCTAAAAGTGCCCTTAATAACTAAAGGGTGACCATTTATACACTTTGCAACCACAAATCATGTTCTTTGTGTTTACATTTTTAGTACCAACCGAATATCTACGATTAACCCACAACCCAGACCGTGAGAATTCCTGGACGCCGTTCTGGGCTCCAGGAATTCTCACTGTCTGGGTTTCTTGCCATTAACCGAGCCTTCATTCAGATTCCAAGCTAATACTGAGAACTCCCCAATGAAAAACCCATCAACAAAAGCACAGCTGTTTCTCCTACAGGTCGCCTCACAACAATCAATGAAATTTATCACATGTGTAGATCATGACATAGGAAACATTTTATCCCGTTATTCCAACGGGATCGATACTATTGCGGGTAAACCACGGGGCGCAGCTAGTTAAAAATACAATTAAACATACCCTCTCAACCAACCCCTTCGTCTCATCAAACTTCTCCTTATGCAGTACATGCGTCTTCATCATATCCTCCTGACAGGACGCTATCAGTAGGAACTGCTCCTTCATGGACTCATTGTTCTGTTTCAACGTTTCCTTGAGGATGACATTCTCGTCTAGGAGTTCACCGAAACGTTTCTGGAGTTCCTCTGTGCTTCTGTCATCGGTTATTATGGTACTGGCTACCATCATGCTACCTGGGGATGGCTGAAAATAAATAGAAAAAATATAAATAATAAAAAAGTTGACACTGTGTTTTTTCTGTTGCTTTGAACTAAGTCGATTTGTGTTTCGCTGTTTTAGGATTATACAAAATATTTAGGAAATCAAAGTCCCAAAAAATCCCAACAATATTTTGGAACACCAAAATGAAATAATGGCAAATTTGCCGTCTATTTAAAAATGTTCCCAGGATCATACAAATACAGTCTAATTATTATTTTCAGTAACAAATGAAAATTTAATCCATAATCCTTAGAATTTAATTTAAAAAAACCGAACCTCTAAGTTAAGTAGTTATTTTCAGTTTAACACAACAAATTTCGAGAAATAAAATCAACAAACTACTTTCTAACCGACCTCCGACAATGCCATACACTGAATGCTGGCTGTTAACAAGGAACGACATCTACCAAGGCACTTCACCGCGACCTAACAACACGGATCCGCCATAACAAAATAATATTATCTAAGGTAAATCCCCTGTAGAAAATACACGTGCCTAACTTAAAGGTGTGAACACATTTGTACACAAAAACATCAGAAATTAGTAATTATTGACCTATATAGGTAAATAATTGAGGGGCTCCTGGCTAAGTAATAACAGTCGCACAGGTCGATCGATCAGGTTAAGCTACGCTTGCCGCGGTCGGTCCGTGGATGGGGGACCATCTTTATACATCGAGACGCCGCTGTGCCTCGGAACGTACGTTAAGCAGTCCGTCCCGGCTGTCATTCGTGGATCTTTGACAGTCGTTAAGGGTCCAAGTGACCAAGTTGTATCGTATTACCCAGTTACTGGGTTGTGGAGGTCAGATCTGCATCCAGTTAGGCTGGAAGCCGACCCTAAAAATATTTGGGAAAGGCTAGACAGTCGATGATGTCGGCAAATATCTTTGCGACGGCGAAAGGTGCGATGAATAAATTGTGTGAGAGATGATATCGTGACTAGACTAGAAAAGGGTTAAAAATGTAAGAGGAAGAAAAATATTGCACGTACCCCAAATAAATTATGATACGGGCAGGAGGTTGATGACGATGTGGGCAAAAAAGGTTGTTATAGTTGTCGCGTTTTAGCATGGCAACAGCGGTCATTGCCCTTTCTCTAATATATTTTCTTTTTTTAATATATTTTCATTTTTTTTTTTTTTTTTTGTTTTTGCCACGTTTGGTGTAGTGGCTACAGTGGCTAAGTGTAGTCAGCGAAACCAAATGGTCCTGGGTTCGAATCCCGGTAGGGGCAAATATTTGTATGATGAATATGGACATTTGACTGACCGGTTGGCGCAGTTGGTAGCGACCCTGCCTTCTGAGCCGCTGGTCCCGGGTTCGATCCCCGGACAAGTCAAACATTTGTGTGCATGAACATGTCTGTTTGACCTGTGTCTGGGTGTGTATATGTATTTAAGTATGTATATCAGTTATCAGGTTACCGTAGTACAGGCCTCTGCCTAGTTCGGGACCTGATGACCTTGTGTGGATGTTGTCTCATGTCTCATATATTTGTACCCGAGTCATGGATGTATATTTATAATATGTATGTATTTACGAAAAAAAAAATGTATTTAAGTAGTGTATCAACCATCTGGTATCCATAACACAAGCCTATAATAGTGCTTAACTTGGAACTAGATGGTGAGATGGTGCTGTGTGCAATGTCAGACGATATTTTTTTTTTTTTTTATTTCCGTAGGAACCCAAACAATAAACTATGTATGGTCTATCGTTATTGTTGAAGATCACGATAGATATTGATTCTAGTCGTTAACGGACTTTGTTTCAGTTTTCGACATAAAAAAACTAGAAAATTTAGGTGGGTCAATGACCGCTATTGCCATGCTAAAACGCGACAACTATATTCATAAATGGTTGTGCCGGTAAATTCTAAAAAATATTATAAAGGGGAGGGGGGGTTTATTTTCCAAAGTGGGGTTGGGTTTAAAAGGTGGTCTTAGATTTGGACCTCTTTCACAGTAACAACAGTCACACTTTTCAAAATTAGAAACGATTTCCATAACATAAATACACGTACCTAGTTAAAATGAAATTGTGATACCCAAATTTAGATTAACTAAATCAAGCAAGTCATTTCTTATAAACAGTATCCGCTTTTATAACAAGTTGCCAAAGTCGGTTACAGAACTTATCGATGGGAAGTTCAAAACCCACATCAAACGTGTCCTTATCAAAAAAGCATAATAAAAGATTAAAGACTACGTTGAAGACAAGGAAGTCTGGCAATAATTCCTTCTGCACATGTGGCTTCCCTGGTACAGTCAGCGTCACTATGTGGGTACCCCCCTTCAAAGTTAACTTTAATACAACTGGGGTACCCAATTGATGCAACCCACCGTACCTCATTAACGGCGTCATTATATAAATGTCTATTAACTGCTCCCATATTACGTTTTTATTTTTTATTTTAATTACATACTTCTTTGACATAACCCAGATTTGGTATAGTTGTATTTTTTTTATTTACCTCATACCTATAGTATAGATTCTTTGTATTTTGTGAATGTGAGAACGTTGTAGGCCTAACAAGACGTGTAGACCATTTTCCATCTTGTTAAGTACCTGTTGACAGTCGTACACACGGCTACACATCAAGCTATAAATTTCCAGTTTACACTGACCTATCATTGTAAGGAAATCCTATACACTGCGAGATCAGGTTATACTGGAAATGTATAGCTTGATCTGTAGCCGTGCGTACACTGTCCTCCCATACCTATAAACACTGTAATTTGAAAACATTGTAAAAGCCAATTTATTTTTAAAAGAGTACCTAATCGTGGAGTTTTGAAACAAAATATTTTGATTTCATTTGATTTGAAGTATACAGAGAATGAGTATACTATGAGACGCCTCATAAATAAATATATCTGTTTTGTTTTTTTTTTATTCGAGGTAACTTATCATTTAAACCAATTTTTCTTCCTTTCCTTAAAAAATAAAACCATTGTTATCATCTCCTGTAAAGTACTCACGAATAGCGCTACGACAATGTGTTCACGCCCTTACAAAGTTTATGTTATTGATTTTATGTAGATTCAACGAATAACATTTTTATCACCTGCAGTGACATAACATGATCTGATTTATTGATAGGGGGATAGATACAATTATGATAACGTTAAAAAATCCCTATATCTAATAAGATAAAGGGATATTTTTTACCATTCATTGTTAATAAAAATTGATTGAATGGGTTAGTGACGTCATAAAAGTAAAATCATTAGATTGTCAATAAATCAATATGCTTAGCCTTTTCCCAACTATGATTGGATCAGCTTCCAGTCTAACCGGATGAATACCAGTTTAATTTTTGTTGTTATGTTTTTTGTGGTGTACAATAAAGAATATATAAATAAATAAATACCAGTATTTTACAAGGAGCGACTGCCTATCTGACCTCCACAACGCAGTAAATAAATAAATACCAGTATTTTACAAGGAGCGACTGCCTATCTGACCTCCACAACGCAGTAAATAAATAAATACCAGTATTTTACAAGGAGCGACTGCCTATCTGACCTCCACAACGCAGTAAATAAATAAATACCAGTATTTTACAAGGAGCGACTGCCTATCTGACCTCCACAACGCAGTAAATAAATAAATACCAGTATTTTACAAGGAGCGACTGCCTATCTGACCTCCACAACGCAGTAAATAAATAAATACCAGTATTTTACAAGGAGCGACTGCCTATCTGACCTCCACAACGCAGTAAATAAATAAATACCAGTATTTTACAAGGAGCGACTGCCTATCTGACCTCCACAACGCAGTAAATGGGTAATACGATACCACTTGGTAAGACTGTCAAAGATCCAAGAAAGACAGCCGGGACCAACGGTTTAACGTACTTTCCGAGACACGGAGGGGTCTCGGTATGTAAAGATGGCCACCCATCCACGAACCGACCGCGGCAAACCCAGCTTAACCTGATCGATCGACCCGTGCAGCTGTTACTACTAGATTGTATGCGGTATTACAAACAAACCTTATCTTGAATCGGTGTGCTTATAATATGACGGTAGTACATTTCATATTGATTACGTAATGATTAATGATAAATAAATTGTGAGTCAGGAGGTTGACAGTCATAGATGGGGATTGAGACTAATAGATGGACAAGCGGTTGCTTATGCAGTAGGAGTATCTAAGATAAGAGACAGGCTGTCTAAAATGTAAAATAGAGCCATCACATAGCCATCAACTACGCATTCTGTACATTAAACTAAGTAATATTGCACAAAAATGTGTAATTTCTGGGAAACGACTTTGATTTTCGGTGTAAAAAATTTGCTGTTTGCGGTAGTGCGCAATGTAACGCACGCAAAACATTGTGCTTATGGGTGCATGCAACGGTACAGGGGTCGTGGGGGTATTTAAAGTTCATTAAAACTTGTTTTCGTAAAAAAAACATCAGTAATAATGGGAATTTTGACCTTCAATACTCCGTAGGTAACCAGAAGGTTCCCAGGTATGAGTACAAGTGACTCGACTTCATTTAGTGTCTTTTTAAACCCGTTACAGGAATAGTACATTGTTCACCGAGAGGAGAAAGTGACCGATTACCGTCGAGGGTGTCGTTTGAAGCCCGAGCCGTAGGCGAGGGCTTTAAAACACCCGAGATCGGGAATCGCACTTTCTCTCGAGTGATACATAGTGCTTTATACTACACCTACGAGGAAAATAAAAAACTAAATCTTTACTAATTGAAATGGCGCCAATGGCGTCTGCAATTTTCACATGTTCTTTTTTCAAATTGTTTATCCTGCCGCCGCAGGGTCGCACTGCCAGCCCGACACCATCCAACACACAGCTAGTGGCCATTGTCATTTTGCGAACTTGGAGATAAAAACTCACTGTAAAAACTTTTTGGCTTTTGATATTTAGGTTACCGGCGCATAGTCTTACCCAAAATTAAAAAAGAAAAACCACGTAAGAAATGGATTTTCATACACTTTTCTCTCCAGCTCAGATGCGTTTTCTCCCCGCATATTTGTTCGATATGCAATGACGTACTTTCTACCGTAATTATTTAATAAAGTATCAAGGTACTTTTCAAGCAGGTGTAGTATAAAGGTATTTAACTACCCAAACTAATAAATGATGACTATGACAGTTTTGTTTATTCACTAAAATACTATTTTGGATGTGACACGGCAACATGGTAGGAGCAGTGGCTAAGGAATCGGATTCTGCGCTGCAGATTGCGGATTTGATTGCTTACGGATATTACTTACCTAAATAAAGATCCGGAAAAAAATGTCGTCATTTCAGACACAAATCTACATGGTCCTCAAAGATTATTATAATATTATTCTAATTATTGTGAATGTGAGAACTATGTCGGTCATTGATTTTTTTATATTTATTTTTGTATTTTTCTCAGCGTAATCATGATCTGGCAGTTTGAGTAATTTATGCGGCCTACTCAAATGTCCTTTCTTTGGTATTGTTCGTCGAATCGTTGAGCTCCTTGTTGGCTCCTTGAGTCTAAGTTGAGCTGCACGATTACTGACAATTGCGTGCACTGACTGGACAGGTCCACTCAATCTGTGTGGTTCTTTCCTCAAAAGACCATTGCAGACACATATAGACACACATAGATCTACATAGCCTTCACATGATCTGACCAAGATTTTGTCTGGACTTTAAAAGAGACTGTGACCTCTGAGTTTGTTTAGGCCTTTCTTCTCAGAGTAGTCAAATAGGAAACGCCGACCTCATCTAGTTTAAAAAAAAAATATGATTGACGTGTAAAAGTGTTTGTTCAAACCTACTTACAGAAATAAAATCATTTATCATTAATAATATAAATGTTATCCAAAAACACAGAAATGAACTTGTAAACACATGTTAATCACAATTGATTTGATCGTAACAAAACATTATTAAACAATTTTGGCTGCTATGTATACTGATCTTTGTGTAACAGAAATAAGGTATATTTTTCCAAAGCATTAAACATTTTATATTTCAAGTGAGTAAATGCACGTTGAAGTTTTATGAGTTTGTGTATTACATACAAAGTAAAGTCCCTGCTAAAGGGTTTGTTACATAAGTGCAAGGCTGAAATTATATTATTACCTTATGCAGCGTGATTCAAACTGCGCTTGCGTCGGATTCCAATAGCAAGTCTATTTGATTTTTTTAAAGTTAGGTCAGTAGAGGAAAATAATTTAGAAAAATATCATTTGTCAACCAAAATTAATTTGAGGAACTACATTGCTGCGGCAAAATGTTGAATTTGTGGCCATATTTGAGGGAAAATTCTGCAGATAAATTCGAAGGATCCTAGATGTCATACAAACCGATGCTTCTGATATTTTGTTTCACAGACTTCCTTGTATTTTAATGGAAAACGGAGGTCAGATGTCACGGCAGTTGCTATACTACTTAATTCAAACTAATCAGATAAGTTTCAAAGCCCGAAAAAGTTATGAAAGTCTAGTATACAGAGTTGATGTGACAGAGGGGCATTAAATTACACTACGTATACTATACGTGTTTAGTAATAATTCGATACGGTATAAAAATAAAATACACCAAAAATTAGTTTTTTTTTCAAACAAACTAAGTAGCTTACAAATCAGAGTAAAACGCAACCACCCTTTGTAAATAAATTTAACTGACCTTCGCTACCTAGGTAACAAAGCGGCAACGTCACGAGCGCGCCGGAGTGCGGCGAGTGTTGCCTCGTGTCTAAGCGGGCGGCCGACGGGGGCGCGGGCGGCGGTTTAGGCCTCCGCTCGCGCTGGCATTTATGTTAGGTAAGGTTTTGAAGTACGCGCATAACAACAAAACACTACATTTTTTAATTCTCGATGTGTCCTCCATTCATATTAATGCACAAATTATACCGACGGAGAATATTGTTATTTATTTTTCTAATTAAATCACTGTCCGTTGCTAAGCACTTTAATTTGTGAAATGCTAAAATAATCCAATTTTTTAGTTCAACAATTGTATTTACCTCTGAGGCATACACTTCACCCTTAATGTCAAAAAGAAATCCATGGGAGTAAGGTCTTAAACTTATTTAGGGTCCTATCACAATAACAAAACAAAATCACAATTTATTGTCAGCGCGGAGCTCGACAAAACAAAAGCGACGCAAGAGCTTCCGTAACATACGTTCCAAAAGAATACCGGCCGTCGGCGCACCGAGGCGCGAGGCCCCACTTACCGATCGCAAGGATCTAGGATGCAATAGCAACACACTGTCCTATTTCTATTTCTTTTACGCGCGGGATGTTCTGCTATGATTGTCACGCTCGTAATGAAAGTGCAAGTGTGTGTCTATTTATTGCTTCCTTGTTTGCCATCTTTTTAGCGAAAATATTTGGTTGTACTTGTGACTTGCGTCAGAGCGGCAACAACGCATCGTAGGTTATACTCAGATTTATCGTTTTAAGGTGCATGACCTATGCGTATACACATAATCAGCTGTTAAGAAAGATACATCGTGTTCAGACGGGACAAAAACTTAAAAAACCATTTGCGACTAAACTACTGCTCCTATTTAATTGATTTTTGGTACAGAGCTTGAAAATGGTACCTTGTATAGGCAGTTTAAAGGAAAGCCCCTCTGTCGTATCAACTCTGTATACTGATGACTAAACAAAAACCATATAAAAAAATCTGTAATTCCCTAATCAAAACAAACCACCGACTTCTAAAAAAACGCTACAAAGTGAAAAATAACTAATTTCGGAAATCAGTCTTTGGTTTTTGTATTTTACGTTTTTGCCACCGACTTCCGAATTAAAGTTATTTTTCACTTTGTAGTATTCTTTTTTGGAAGTCGGTGGTTTTTTTGTGAAACTGTTTTTATTTTCCCTATAGGGTCGGTTCACATCTGACGGAAGATGCGTCGGGCGTAACTTCGATAACATCCAATTAGTACGCTCGACGCACCAACGCATCATCGGTTAAGTGTGAAAGGTTGAATGTTTTCTAATATAATTGTCTGTTTATTATTATTATTAATGTTGTTGCAAATGACCCCCCCTACATCCCTTTAATGGTTTGCCGACGTTTTACCAATAACCTTGTATCTGACGCTCGTGACTGTACACTAATATAAATCTCCTTAGGTATGTATCTTTCTTTCTTCAGTTCATCAGTTGTTTGTCTGTGTACTCGCATATTCTAAACTAAGTACTTGGTGGAACGGTTTTGAATGATGGGAAAAAACAAAGGCAATTACATTGTGTTATTTTTGTTACATTACAAAAAAATACTCGTTGGTGCAGTAGTTTAAAACTAAGTTAACAATATTTTGATTTAAAAGGGTGTCCATGTAGTTTTTTGCCCGTTCTTCTTTACGGGGGGACATCTTTCTGAACGACTGACACCTTGACAGTTCAAAAGTGCTTGTAATTGGTTTAATTGAAATAAATGCATTGAGTTTGAATAAATAAAAAATAAAGTTTATATTTTATTTTATAGTCACATTTTGATTTGACATTTTTCAATATTAATTTATGTAAGTATAAATGTAATAATTCTGACTGTGACATTTTAATTTGTAATTTTAGTTCTGGATAGCTTCTTAACAATTTTTACAATTTTTGCGTGCGTATTTCCAGGCAGAATGTACAGACGCCAGCACATCAAGCTACTACAATCTGTCAAATTTCTTTAATAGATTTTCAACTTTATCGCTAAAGCATTAAGGTTCAAGGTTGATTGGGAAAATTTGACAGTTTCGGGTAGCTTGACCTGCTGGCGTCTGTACATGGCTCACTTCTATCCACTCCACCTGTATTGTAACCTACATTCGTTGCAAATAAATGATTGATTGAGTTTAACATGAAATTCTAGTAAACTCGGGATGGTTTCCAGTCTAACCGGAAGCAACTGAATACAAGTATTTTACATGGAGCGACTGCCTATCTAACCTCTACAACCCAGTTACTGGGTAACACGATACTCTTTGGTAAGACTGGTTGTCAAACTTGAGCTTCTGAATGCCCGTAAAGACTGAAAACAATAAAATAAGAAATGCATTCTAGTAAACTACGCACTGATAATTAAGAGCGTTTATACCTTATGAGTGGCAACGTCGCAATTTAGTGTCATATTTCGTGGTTTTCAATTTTTATCATTTAATATAAATAAATAAAAAAACTGTTTAATTAACTTTTTAGAATTACGTTAAAGTGTTTAAAAAGTAAGTAACCGTAATGCTTACAGTTATTTTACAATGAAAATAACGCCCTGCAAGTTTCCAATGCATTTGCATATAAATAGAACTGTAAACGCAACGATTTCTTACCTTTTACAAAGATTTCACATAATTCTAAAAAGTTAATTAAACTGATTTTTAAAATATAGCTCCGATTAAATGATAAAAATTTAAAACCACGAAATATGACACTAAATTGCGACGTTGCCACTCATAAGGTATAAACGCTCTTAAAAGAGATTGAAAGTAATCTTAATCGTTTGACGTCCTACATTTGTAGTCCGATGACTCTTGCAATATGCAAATAATGTTTACAAAATATCTCGTTACTCATAATAAACTGTACAAGGTGCCATTATTGATAAGTTTAATAAATACTAGACAGACGCAGGTTTCAATAACATCGTCGTTTTAACAGACTTCAAAATGGTGGAGGTTGTCAATTCGGATGTTTATAAATTATTTTTTTATGTATCTATTTTCGGCATAACTCCGTCTTATGTATTATGTATAGACGGAATTGCAAAATTATTTTTTTGTTCGAAAGAGGTTTATTCCGAAATGGTCCCATTTAAATTCCATATAGATCTGATGATGAGTTTCGGAGACAGACAACGGAACTCTTATCAACCGCGATTACTGCTATCGCATGAGTATGCATTGTTTATGCAATCACACAACATCACGCCTGTACACTCGAAAGGGTTACGCAGATGTATTCAGTGTATCAGGATACACCCACATTTTCTGTCAAAGTTAGTAGTAGTTGCATATTTTTTCACGTCTGGAAGCTAGTTGTAGCACATGGTATCCAAGCTTGATTTAAACACAATTACATAGCAAGTACTGGTACATACGATTTTTTTTGGGATAGGTACCCCGCAACTAAAAAATAAAACTTCTTTTGTAAAATAAAACAACCGACTTCCAAAAAAAACACTAAGTACAAAGTGAATCATAACTTTTTCGGAAGTCGGTATCTTTGGTTTTGTATTTTCGTTTTATGTCACCGACTTCCGAAATGTAAGATTATTTTCACTTTGTAATGTTTTTTGGAAGTCGATTGTTTTTTTTTTACAAAAAAAGTTTTTATTTTTTACTTGCGGTACCTATCCCACAAAAAAAAATGGGCCAGTTGGTGCTTACTGCTGTAGTCAGGCTTTCCATTGCGTTGATGAGGAAATTGCTAATAACCGTGCTGGGAAAAAGGGATCATAAGGATTATAATCCCTGTCCTTCGTGGATACGTAGGACTAAAGACTAAAAGAAGGATTTCTTTTAGCTAAAAGAAATAGGTTTTAATTTTAGCTAAAAAAAGGACACACCGCTGCTCAACCAAGCATTTTATTTGGATTGAATCTCTTAGGGTGCAAGCAGACTACGACCGTGTCGCCTCAAAATAAATATTTCTAAAGACGTCATTTGTTTTAATACTATTATTGGTGTATAGTATGGAAGCGACTTCTATAACAAAAATCATTTGAATAAAAAACCTAGGTATTTCAATTCTAAATATATGTAATCCGTTATCTTGACGTTGTTTGCTATGGCAGTTTGGTATCTACCTACCTATTTTACAATATTACGTAGGTAGATATGCATCCGATTCTATAGTCAGAAAAAAACACTAATTTGTCATTTCGGAATCGCAGGATCTTCACGATCGATACAAATGTGCATTTCATATAGACCAACATTTGAAAGTAAGTAAATATACATCCGATTCTATAATCAGAGTCTACATTTGTTGATCCCGGAACCACGGGGTTTTTTCGATACAAAAGCGTATCCGAATATCCGATCACTATAAGTTTTGCCTGTTAGCTATTAGTGATTAGAAGATGGGTGCAAAGCTTTAAGGCGAAGATAGTACAGACAATTTAGAACCATTTAAGCCATGAAGTTTTACCAATTTTTACCTAATATTTTTTTTTTTTTTCGAAATTTCCTTATATCTTAACTAAACTGCTTGTATAAGGCCAAATTGAATGATAAATGAATTAATATTTATTTTATTTAATTAAAGTAATGTGACTAATGTGTAAGCAATCTAGCAAAATGTGTTTTAGGCATATGTGTCATTGAGCACGACACAATAATTGCGGCGATAAGTCCCCTTTTTGAGGAGTGGCTAGAGAGGCGCCACGGCGTCCTCACCTTCCGCCTGACGCAGGTCCTCACCGGACACGGTTGTTTCGGGAGGTTCCTGTTCCGGATAAGGCGGGAGGAAACGCCCAGGTGTCACCATTGTGTGGATAGCCCAGAGGACACGGTGGAGCATACGGTGGACCTTGGTCCAGGCCATGGTACGGAGCGAGAGGGCTTGGGAAGCCGTCACCTCCTTCTGCGAAGCAGTAATGTTCGCGAAGGAGGAGGCGGAACGCGTGAGGGAGAGGCAAAATTTGCGCCCTCACGCCTCTAGCCGCCGCAGGAGACGCCCTGGGCGTCGGGAATCGCAGGCCGATTCCCGGCCACCGTAGGCGTGGGCTTGTGAACGGCGAGCAATGGGCAGCTCGCCGTTCGATAAGGACCAGGCCCGGGTCGACGGCGCGTTGTGTTCCACGCGCGCCTCAAAGAGATGTCAGCACCAATGACGGGGTTTGCTAGGACCGATGCCTGCTAGGGTTGCGGAAAAGTCCGAGAGGGATACCGTGGCCCCTGACACAGGTAACTGAAGGAACACGGGTGGGTTTTAGTCAGTAAGAGTCTGACACGCCCTCCTGCTCTGCCCAGAACGGGAGAACTTATTTGATAATTTCCCACCCACAAAAAAAAAAAGGCATATGTGTCATTTTTGACAGACATTTAAAGTATATAAAAACTTAAAAGAAATTAATACACGTTATTTAAACATAATTTAAAAAACAGAGGGTGCTTTTTTGTTCAAACCATTTTGAAAACATACTTAATAATCGTTCTTTCTTTTGAGGTATCATTTAAGTACGCAGATATCTTACAAATTATTGAAATTAGGACCTAAAACCAATTTGAGCAAGAAATTTAAAATTTTAGTCAGGCTAATTAAAACAAACAGCCAATGGTGCCGATTCCCTTGTTTACAAACTAAACCAAATTTAAGTTCAATGCATCTTTTTCTTTCTATTTCATTAAGAAAAGGACAGAAGATAAATTTTAGTTTAGTCCTGTCAAATTAATCAGCGCCAGTGTTTACAGAATCCCTTCAATTTGGTTCGTGCTGTGCAAAAATTCTTAGAATTGAACGTTATCATTTCGAACACAAAGTAATTTTATAAGCAAACATTTTGTTATAATAATTAATCTGCCTAAAATTTAATATTTCTACCTCAAATTGGTCCTAATTTCAATAATTTGTAAGATATCCGCTTAATGATACTTACCTCAAAAGAAAGAGCAATTATCACGCATGTTTTAAAAAGGTTTGAACAAAAAAAGAACACACCTTTTTTTAAATAAGGTTTAAAAAAGAATTAGGTAGGTGTACCTACCTGTTTTTAATTTATTTATGAACTTTAAATGTCTGTAAAAAAAATGTCAAATGAATGACACAGAGGCCTAAAACATGTGTTGCTGGATTTCTTACACATTACTTTAATTAATTAAGTGAAATTAAAATGAATTCATTTATCATTCAATTTGACCATAAAAATAAGCAGTTACGTCAAAAAAAAAATGGAGAATTTTCGATAAAAAAAACAAACTTTGCACCCATCTTTTAATCAGCCAGGGGCCGTACTATGACCTGTTAACGCCATCATGATTCCGTTGAGAAAAAGAGATAGTGCTATCGGTCATGTATAGCTCCGTCTCTCTTCCACGCTGGAACAATGATGGAATTAACACGTCATAGTACGGCCCCTGTATACCTAATTAGTTCCTACTTTCTTTAATGGTTTGAAATTATGCACCTATTACTCCGTGACCTATTCATATTGTATTATATTAAATTGCCCGACAGGGTCCTTGTGAACTTGGTAATTAAAATTATTATTAAGACCTTGTAAAACACATCATCTGTCTAGCCATTTTCCAGCTATGTTGGGGTCGGCTTCCAGTCTAACCCGATGCAACTGAATATCAGTATTTCACATGGAGCGACTGCGTATCTGACCTCCACACCCCAGAAAATGGGGAATACGGTACCCCTTGGTAAGACTGGTTTGTCAGAGTCTCAGGCTTCTTGATTATCTGTAACGACTACTGTCATAGATCTACGAAGAATGACAACCGGGACCAACGGTTTAACGTGCTTTCCGAGGCACGGGGGGGTCTAGGTAGGAAAGGGATGGTCACCCATCCACGGATCGAACTGTGCGGCTATTATTTTGCCACGAGCCCCTCACAACACAACTTGTTAAACACATGTGATATGCAAAAACAAATGCATTGTAATATTATGTAAACTCATATGTCGTCGTCATCACGTCTCAAAATATAGTCACAATGTCGTCGATCGACCACAGTCAGCACCCTAATTGCGTAACACACTATCACTCAGAATCTGAATCATTTTGAACGATAGATATTGCTAATCCACTGATTCATATGTTCGATAAATTTGTCTGCTCAACAACGTCAATAACGCAATGAATGTTGTTGAACTGTCTAAATAAAAGCCTCTGCTACTGTTATGTTAGTGTATTACGCAATCACCCCGATGATTGCACCCTTAGTCGAATTTTACGACAGCTTCATCTTGGGAGTATGTAAGGATCGTAGCAGGGGGCGTTTTGTAGTATCTGCCTACCCCCATGGGAAGAAGGCATGAGTTTATGTATAATATGTTCATCTTGCCTTCACCGGATAGAACCCTCAACAACCCTTTATTTCTTTTTAAAACGGGTCAAGTGCGAGTTTTCCGCTCTTTAAATAACTCGAAAACTCAATTTATAAAAGCCTATACAATTTAGTCTATTATCTTTTATGTCAAGTCAAGTGATCTCTCAAACGCTTCCTTGGATCGTGTTTTCGACACCATTTTGGTACTCAGAACGCGTGATAATGTAAAACTTAGACTAGATCAAAAAAGCAAGTTATGCAACGTTTTAAAACTTCAGAAGTAGTATGTAGGTAGATACTTTCAAAGAGATTGTCTGACATCGACGTTGAAAGCAAGCACTTCGAAAGTTTTTTTTTTCCGTAAATTTATGTAAGTACCAATTGCATAACTAATAAGTACTGACCGATAGATTTTTTGTACCTTTTCTCATACATCTTTCATCATCATCCCATACAATTTTAACACACGTTGGCCCGATTTAACTATCTACTATCCCACTGCTGGGGCCGTACCATGACGTGTTAACAACATCATGATTCCGTTGCGAAAAAGAGATAGTGCTATCGGTCATGTATAGCTCCTTCTCTCTTTCACGCTGGAACAATGATGGAATTAATACGTCATAGTACGGCCCCTGGTCTAATTTCTCCCCCCATGCCATTCCATCTCTTTATCATAAGCTTGATGTGGCCACTCTTCAAGAAAAGTGTGTAAATAAACGTCTCGCTATAGTATAGTTAAAATCTCGCTGCAGACTTGGTCATAAGTCATAACTCATAAATCATAATCGGAGTAGGGATGTGCGCTAGTTGCGCGCGCTCAAGGCCATTATCGATAACACAAGAATTTTAATTTTCTATTTTTAGTTTTATATATACGTTCTTTTGTTTATATATTTAATATGCTTTGTAGTAAATTTAGTAATAAAAAAAAAATGTATTTATTTCTATCACCCATTTATAAATATATAAAACTATCGATATCACTCATCGACTGCAGTAATACACAGGACTACGTGTGGGCGTGGCCTGCCCATAAGGCCCGTGAGTGGGAAAGAGAGCGAAACACTCGAATGACTTCTGACCGAGTCTGCAGCGAGATTTTAACTATACTTTAGCATTTTTTCGATGAAACCCAGCGACGCTTTCCGTCCGCCATCTGATACAACATGACGCCACGTAAAAAATTGATACTAGGTACACGTGTTTAGCACATGCCTCGAATACTACATGTAAGGGAGTGAACTTCTAAGGCGAATGAGCATTTTATCTAGATTAATTAGTGAATCATACATACACTATCATCAGTATTTACAATATTTCCCAAAAAGGCGTAAAGTAAAGCAAAAAATAGAATTATGATGTTCCATCAAAATCTATACCTATAATCTTCCTATGATAAAACGTGTCTGATGTTGATGTATTAAAAAGATAAGTCATTAATCTCTTATTGATTTTTGCATACGCATACGCACAAGGTTAATATCAAAATCATGAGCAGTATGTAAGTAATACTGAAATCCAATCATATATATTTTCAGAGTACGCCATCAAATCGGGGGTGTCCCATGCTACGCGGACAAGACTGGAAGCAGAATGCGGGAACCTGGATGTTGTTGCAACTTGGGAGCAGCCTATGTCCAGCAATGGACTGTGTTGGAATGAGCTGATTGCTTTACTTACCATTTCATTTATATTATATACATCGTTGCGTAGCATATAAAGCATTCGTAATAAGACACTTAATAATGACACAAAAGGAACTAGCTGATGATACTTTCAAAATTTTTCAGAAGGTGTCGTGTCGGAAACTATACCCGACACTTAACATAATCAGGACATTGTCAGGAAACCACATTATTCAGTTATGCACTCAAAAGTTTAGAAGTATACAATCCTTTGTCAAAAGCAAGCAACAGGTACTTATCCTTAAAACTGTGCTAAACAACCTAAACCAAGAAATGTTTTGACCAAAAGAGTAGATGGGACGAAATCTTACTAAAGAGGAGGCATGTTTCCACCAGAGTGATATAGGAAAAGGGCAATGTGCCTAGCCTTTTCCCAACTATTTTAGGGTCAGCTTCCAGTCTAACCCGATGCAGCTGAATACCAGTATTTTACATGGAGCGACTGCCAAGGAAAAGGGCTAAATATGAAGTTTAAATCACTTACACAATCTCCAAGTTTAAAATGCGCCTTGAAGGCCATGTTAGCTTCAACGGAGAGGTCCTTCATTGCTTCTTCCATCTGCTCCTTATCTACAGATAAGTCCCCTCCATTCTCTATGCCGTTGCACTTTATATCCAGGCTTGTCCCAGGAGAAGTTCCCAGGATAATGAACGAGTCCTCGTCCCCGATTTGCAGGCTTGTCGTCATGTTCTCACATCAATCTGTAAAGAAGAACTTGTTCTCAAATTGTGTGACGATAATAGAACAGTGTGACGATAATAGAAGAGTGGGAAGTAGGACAAACTTGTTTAGGAAGTCTGTAAATCAGGGTCAAATTAAATTAGCTAGCGAAACTGCGCAGACGTGATGGATATCTTTAAGGCTGCTTTTCGGACGACCGATCAGTTCCTCAAATCTAGCTCCCCTACGTCCGGTCTGCGGTCCTAGTCATTCGAATGAAGCGTTTTTAAAATGAGTTAACTAGAAGGAATAGGTGAGTGTGCCACTTTCAAGCAATTGGGTAAAGGCCTGTTAAAATATGGTTATATTAACGAGTGACACCATGTCGCAGTCAGTTCAATGATTGTGTACAAATAGCTTTGGGATCTTCATGAGTCATCATCATCATTTCAGCCGATAGACGTCCACTGGACACATGCCTCTCCTAAGCGTCGCTACACTGACCGGTCTTCATGAGAACAGTTAGGTACTAAACAAAATTCTAGTTTATCAGTCTTTATGTTACCAATAACCCGAATATAAATGATTCCATAATTGATTCCAATTGATACTATAAAAGGAAATCTGTAGGCCAATAGGCCAATTCTCGTACATAAAAAACGTTCAAATTCAAGTCGCAATCTCATCTCAGCGACAATCAATGTCAAAAACCTGTCAAAAATGTATGTAAATTGATTGTGATTTTGACAGATTGAGACAGATAAGAATGCGAACGGTCTTAAAAATACGGGAATTGCCCCTCTGTTTGGTTTTCCATATCGTGTTTACATAATATTTAACACGTGACAATAGTAGATTGTTATTGTTTTCATTACAAACGTAAAGTAACAAAAAAAAACATGCTGATTTGTATAACACTCTAACGAGTAATGAACTAATGATACAATAGTGTTTCATTGCCCTAGAAGCATATTAAGCAACTTGAATAGTGAATACCTAAGTTGTAGCAGAATTATTTAAATGAATAAACCTAGCATTACAACCAGGTTTTTTTTCCTTTTTTTCCGACGGAAAGTCCCAAAAGGAGGATCATGTTTTTTTATACGGTCATTGGAGGGAGTCAGAGAAAAAAAAATGTAACCAATGTTAATTCCACTTAATGGTATTTTATTAATCAGAAATTAATCGTTTTCTTTGGCAATGTCATACATCAAGGTAATGAACCTTCTTTGCTTGTTGTTTGATGTTTTTTTTTGTCTGTTCTTGTTTATGTATATGAGTACGTATAGAGCGACATTGTCGATCTACGACAAAGCTCTTTAAATAAAGATAAAAAAAAAAAGGTAATGAACATTGGGTGCATTAATTCGGAAAGGACCACCTAAGGTTTTCAAATGACCTCAATCTCGTTATTAATTTGTAGGCGTTTATGATAGTCTTATTTAATATACAAAGGTGTATCTAATTAAAATAATGTAACTCAAAACCCGAAAAATGGTCATTGAACTCATCATGAACTGAACTTTTACAATGTGACCAACACTGATATGGGAAAAAAATCTGCCTTTCCATACAATTTGTCAAACTTAGTGAACTTAGATGTATGGAGCAGCAGATTTTTTGTTTGAAGTTAAAAATAACACGGCATTTCGACTCTGTGTCAGTGTGTGCATTGAGCCTAAGGCGTTAGGCGTTTGGAAAGTTGGTTACATAACTGTTCAACTGTGGAGCTAAAACTAATAGGTAGAAAGAATGTTCAATAATGAGCAATTAAACGTTCCACATAAAAGATGGCTGACAAGCTTCCAATGACAATTCATTGAACACAAAAAAAATACCAGTTTATTATTATTTCCAGAATAAATGTATATTAACAGGAAACGTTTCTGTCGATGCCCTTTAGCTTCAGAGTACTAATGGCATAAAATAAATACATTATATGGGTAACCCAAACTCAAAGCTTTTATTTTAATTAAACCATTTACAGGTTTAGAGTCACGAAGAACAGGGTGCAAAGTTCACTCATACCTCCATAGAAAAGGGAGGATCCTCCGACCAGACGAGTGTCGTGTCTGGAGGTTCCTATTTCTAGTATTATAATTATGTATTTCACCTCTTTTACTATAAATATGTAAAAAATGTTTTAATAGATATATTGACAAGGTACCGTCATGATGTTTCATTCCTTAATTATTATTATGAAGTATTTTTATTTATTCGGCAAAATAAACAGTTACCTATACATTCAAATCTTACACTAAGTTATAAATATACAAGGTTTATAAATGTATAACCTACGACATTTTCCAAAACATATTAAAAGTTATTATCTAACAGTGCGCTATTCTAAGATTTTAAAGCAGAAAAGTAGTTAAAAGTGAACTTAAACATAGACAGGCATGCAAACAACAGAGAAAGAGAGAGAGAATGAGCAAATATTAAAGTAACTAACTAAACTAACTGTTACATTCTAAAATTATTTTGTTGGAATGATTTCTACATTTTTGAGCAGAGACGAAGAAGAAGTCGTTGTCTTCAAATATCTTATTGTACCGGTTGGTAAGGTGGCGTAGGGGTGCTCGCAAGCCCGCGTTTGTGCGACAGGAACTTACTGCAAATAGAGGCCTTACGCGCACACCACGGCATATCGTTGTTCTGGGTACTACGTAGCTGATAGCAGTTTCTTTAGAGAATCGCGCCTGCGGTGATTATATATGGCTCAGATGGCTCTTTTCTACAGAATGAAAATAGACTCGACGTCTGCAGCCCGTCCCCAAAGTAAAATACCGTAAGACATGATACTCTGAAAGTAACTCAAATAGACTAGCCTCGCGGTATCTATATCAGTACATTGACAGATTTTTCTGACAGCATATGCTGCTGAACTTGGCCGTTCCGCCAGAGATGTTAAATGAGGACCCCATTGTATCCTCGTGGCGAGCGTGATCTCCAGGAAAACAGTTTGATCGACGAATTCTAGTTTATCTAGATTCAATACTATCTCACAATCACTACTTTTGACATTTGGTAAAGAAAATCCTATGCACTTCCTTTTTTTTTCATTGAATACTAAATTATTAGCAGTGAACCAATTTTGGACCTGCAGTAGGGTGTTATTTTCGTCGTCAAAATTTCTAGCATGTCTATCTACCTTATAAATTAAGAAAGTGTCATCAGCAAATAACACCATTTGAGGTTGATTTTTTTATAAATGGAGTAGATTATTAATATACACTAAAAAGAGGAAAGTACCCTCATCAAGCCTTGTGGAACACCCAGTTTTACTTTTAAACCGAGTGAATTGACACCATATATTTGAACTTGCTACTGTCTATCATTTAAATAAGATTTTACTAAACTGAGCGCAAGTTTTCCAAGTATGTAATGCTAAAGTTTCAAGAGCAAGGTTTCATGATCTATGCAATCAAATGCCTCGGAGAGGTCACAAAAGATTCCTATACCGTCCTGGGCCTCTTCCCACGCCATAAATATTTGTTTTAATAAGGTGACACTGGCATCAGTCCTATACCTACATTAATGTTGACTGTTATTTGATTCCCGCTACTTAAACCGCATATTTATTTCTGAGTTTATCTTTAACAGGTAGATAACCCAAGCAGGAGTCAAATGTTATATCAATTTATTTAAACAAAATATGGACAAACCCACTGTGTAAACAGAAACACGTAATTTATATTCAAAATTAATTATGAAACATGAAAAATTAGGAAACAGCTGCACAAATGAAAATGATATTGCTAATTACTTTAATACAGTATTTCTATTTGTAAAACAAAAGTATTCTTACTAAGCAGTTTTTAAACGCTGGTGTGATGACTTAGAGGCTTTATGAGAGATTGGTTGGAAAGAGCAACCCACAGGGAAGAGTGGAAAGCTATGGGTAAACCATTTCCCAGCGGTGGGACAATACAGGTTGATAAATCAAAGAGCAAAAAGCATTTTTTACCAAATTACTTTTTAGTATTAAAACTGGTAAACTGTTCCTCCAAATAAAATTAATATTCCGCACATAATGGAACACTTAACACTGCATCCTGTATGCCAGGATATCTGCATGTAACATTATGGATGCTGCTGACAGTACAATACTCTCTGGGCCAACACAATTTAGATTGCCTTGCAGATTTACCTACATCCATTTTTTTTATTAATTTTATCTATCAGCCAAACGTTTTCCCAACAATGTTGAGGTCAGCTTCCAGTGGAACCGGATGCTGCAGCTGAATACCAGTATTGTACATGGAGCAACTGCCTATCTGACCTCCACAACCCAGTTGCTGGGTAACATGATACCCCTTGGTAAGACTGGTTGTGATTTTTTTGAATAAGTACTTAGTAACAAAAAGATTAAATGCAAGCAATCAGCTTCAATGCAGCTAAAGTGCATGAAAAGGCAACTAATAGTTTACGTAATCAATACAAAATAAATACCTTAGTAATTAAAATGCTTAATGTTTATTGTTTATATTATAACTTTTCCTCTCTTTCTTTAATGAGTATTCACACAGTTGAATGATAATAACATCCTGCTGTCCTTGATAAGGCACATTGCATGACATACATTATGGCTAGTTGTTTATGGTAGTGTTTTAGAGCAGTTTTTAATCCATGAAGCAGTAGGTATGGAGAAAAAAAAGTTAATATTTTGTTGGCTTATTTTGGTACCTAAGGGATGGAATGCAGAGCAATGAGTGGCATGAGGCTCTAAGAGTAGGGGAAAATCAAATTACCAATTTGGAAAAAAAAAAAACAATGGTTGAATTGTGTAAAAATGATAAGGCTAGGAAGGAGGTAAAAACTAAGAAGATAGCTAATTAAGTTGTTTTTAAGCATATAACACTGTGCTAACTCAAATAAAGTGATTGTTTGAAATATAAGTAAGTTGTCCAATTCAATGTAGTAAGTTTTAAATTGCTTACTGATAACCTGGCTCTACAAATAAGCTCTGTAGATGTAAACAATTCAATTTAAAGCACTTTGTATCTCTGTTATGACTCAGAGATATCACAACTCAATTTACTCAATACCCATTTGAAAGTACTCATTCATTCACCTAATTTTAAAATTAGCAAGTCAGCGGGACATAAATCATGTATTGCGATAGAAAAAGAAAAGTTCTAACCTTTGCAGCAAGTTATTCTCCCACAGGGAAGTCCCCCAATACAATGAAAGATGATACGCACTTAGTAACTATGCCGAAAACGCGACTATCCAATAAATTATTAAGAAATTAAATATTACTTAGTAAAAGCACCACCAATCTTTGATTAGCCTCAATACTTGTGTGCCCGATCCACTTGACGCCGTAACTAAAAATAAATTATGAAACTTGTCATATTTTCGCGTGTAGGTAGAAAAATAACACTTACCGGATAATTCGAAGCGATGACAAAATACAGTTGTTATGTTCATACAAGTTTGTATTACATGATAATGCAAATTGCACCACTAATTATTTGTTATCATAGGCACTTTAACTATCTGAAGCGGAAAGTAAATATTTTTTGATAGCGGAGGACGACGAACGAAACGAAATTCATGTGCAAGACCTTGGGATACTTTGACACTGACAGTTCGAATTAGTGATGCGACTCGAGTCCAATTTGACTCGAGTGACTCGAGTGACAGCGGAAAAAATCGTACTCGAGTGAAAAAACTGTTGACTCGAGTCCACTCGGACTCGAGTTCACTCGGTTTTTCACTCAGACTCGAGTCACTCGCTCATAACTCAACTAGACAAACAGGTTTCAACCTGCACGCGGCTCCGCCGCGGCGTACGTAACGACAAGTTGAGGTAAAGAGTGCGTGTTTGTTATTATTTGTGTTGGTGTCTAACTCTAATTCTATTACCGGCGGTGTTTATAAACATACTTATTTGTAAAGAAAGACGTAGTCTCGTGTTATCTACAATGAGTGACGATCAAAACTCGGTTACGAAAAAATCTCTAGTGTAGAACTATTTTGAAAGAAAAAGAATAGAATACTCTTTATTATGTAGGTACACCAAAAATTACAGATATAAATGTAGAAATTTTACATAGGGTGATATAAAGGGCGGTCTAATCGCTAAAGGCGATCTTTTACAGACAACAAATTAATCAAAACAGGTAGAGCTACTTTTTGATTTCTAAATTTATGTATGTGCATTCTTCAACTAATGTTATTCATCACGAGACTGCCTATCCATAAAGTTAGGTTAATACTATAGGTATTTATTGCAACATTACTGAGTTTGTTGTACCTACCTAATTCCTGATAGAATATTCTATTTAAATTTCCATTATTTGAATAATATTATTATTATTTATGCTGATTTCGAAAAAAGGACCAGTAGGCCAATTCTCGTACTTAAAAAAACGTTCAAATTCAAGTCGCAATCTCATCTCAGCGACAATCAATGTCAAAAACCTGTCAAAAATGTATGTAAATTGATTGTAATTTTGACAGATTGAGACTGAGATTAGAATGCGAACGGTCTTAAAAATACGGGAATTGCCCCTCAGTTGTGCAATACTTGCAATAAACCTCTCATTTATTAATCAACCTTGTACTTTTATTTTGCCTTAACTAAATGTGAACCACTCAAGTGACTCGAATCATCCGAGTGGTATGCGAGTGAAATAACCACTCGAGTGACTCGACTACTCGAGTGGTATTCGAGTGAGATTGTAAAATGACTCGAATGACTCGAGTGGTAAAATTTGACTCGAGTCGCATCACTAGTTCGAATTTGGGCTGAATTCTGCATTCCGAATTAGACCATGATCGCTCAGAGCGATCACATCGATATTTTGCGTTCCGTATTTGATATCATGATTATGACAGCTAAGAACTGTCATCAATTCGGAACGCTCGTGAACGCGCTCACAGTGTGGTTGCTTCGTCAACCTCAAACTTTGCACATAAAAGACCGATTTGATATTCTTCTGCAAATGGAAGTTCAACGTATTGGCACTTATAGTTTGTTGGTTGACTCTATCGACTCCGATAAGTCAGATTTTGAGTTTGAGAACGACGATTCGTCCAGGGATGAAACGGATGACGAAGTGCTTTAGCGTATTTACATGCTCCCGGCAAAGATTTACTCCGAAGAAAAATACCATGTTCATATTCATTTATTTATTGTTTGTCACAGGTGAAAAGACAGTTCTTACACTTAACATTATTGTATCACTGTAACATACCCATGGGTGTACAATATTTATACCTATGTATGTCAATTTTATTGGCTATTTTAAATATAATTTCAAAAATACAATTACACTCTTAATTGTTTCCAAGAATTACAAATAACTTAAATGCAACAATTTTTAAACATAATGTGCATGAGTTTATAACTCTTTTCAGGTATTCTATTACGTCGTGGTTTTTACAGCACAATTTTGAAAATGCCGCTTTAGTTATGATTTAGTTTAGATATGATGCGACTCGAAACAAAACGCTCAACTGTGGTTTCTGATAGCGCTCACGGTGATATTAATTTAGGGCATGGTCGGCGTTATCGCAAGATGGTGCATGTCATGACGTCATATATGACGATTCACGGAACATCATTATCGCGCTCACGCTAATTCGGTACGGGTGTTAGCGCGCTCAAATCGATGACAGCGCAACTCGGAACGCTCCCTTGATTTTAATGAAAGATGACACTCATCACATGATTTGCCCTAGCAATAATAAAACGTAGTAGGTAGTTTATGATTCCAACCAAAATAATATTTACATAATAATATAACTTTACAAAATATTATTACAAAACAGGAAGGGAAAGAATCATAAAATTCATCCGCATCACTGTCAACAGAAAAAAGTGCCAAAAAGCTGGCAGCATTACCACTTAGTTTAAGGCCCTCGTTCACTTAGAGCATGCTCTAAGCTCGTTCACGTCAAAAGTCGACCAAGCGCTTGGTCCAGACTGACAGACCACATAGCCTTCGCTTGGTGATGTTTAGAAAAACCAAGTGGGCACTCTTAGTTTCTCTGTCTACGCTCGGATCTCATGGCATTATTGTTTCAACCCCAATCGGCTCGAATATACAAACGGCGAAAATATTCGAATCTTATTGGGAGTTATAATAAAATTGTAACTCCCATGTGTATCAAAAAGTTTCATTTGAAAAGTTGAACAGTTTATAAAATAAAAATATATTTAGGTATTTTGATTTGATCATTACGGTTCTAGAAAAAACCAGAATCCAGTCCAGAATCCAGTGTATATCGTGTGTCTTACGCATTGAGCTAGAAGTCAATGGTCTTGCCTCCAGACCTCCAGACGACAGTTAGAGAAAACAAGAAAACTGTCAACGTCAAATTTGTCAATGTCACTTGTCTTGTCTGTCTGTCACTGTCACTCAGTCACTCTGTCAGTGTCAGTCTCACTCAGTTCGCGAGTTGTATCGTTTGTGCAGTGCACCTCAAAATTATTTTTCATTATTTTGAGAGAAATGTCGAATGAAAACGTTTTGGATTTACACCATGTCCACCAAAGCTTTCAAAGAAGTCTCAAAGAGGAAGACGACGTTGTCATTGAAGCATACATAGACGGTTACAACGAATTAGTAAAGTAAGCTATTTACATTGTTTCCATAAGGATTTTAAAATTCTTAGTGCTTAGATAAGATTGGATAACAGGTTTGCGAGGTCATGTAGCATAAATTAGCAAGAAATTGTAGAACAGAATAAGATTTCGCTGTTGATGCATGTTTTTGAATTAAACAATGAAGACCACCAGTCTTACCAAGGGGTATCGTATCACCCAGTAACTGGGTTGTGCAGCCACAGCCGCTCCATGTGAAATAAGTACTGGTATTCAGCTGCATCCGGTTTGACTGGAAGCCAACCCCAACATATTTGTTAAAAAGCTAGGGAGATGGATTGAATAAAGACAGTACATTTTCTATAGAGTAGTAAGTGTGTAGTCCACTTTCGTCTGTGAAAGGAAGTCTGATACATTATTTGGTATATAGAAAACTGGATGTTATTACCTCAAATTACATGTACCTATGTCTAATCAGTTAAATAATATTTTATATTTAACATCCCTCTTAAATTCCGTCTATGGTACAATACTAGCTAACCATGATTCATGTATAATTGCTACTTGAGATAATTAATTACTTCTAAAGAACTTGCATTAGGTGCTTACTTAGTTACTTACTGAGTACTTAGAATAATGTATTAATACAACAAAACGTGATAAGCAATTTGCCTACCAAGTTTAGCAGTTATGGTCACGATTTAAGATCTCTGTGTACATTATAGGACTATTTAATTATGTACGTCTGCTTGTTGTTTTTAAACCATATTATTTATAAAACAGTTAAAAAAATATAAAATCCAGTTTCACCCATGCCATACTACATAATACCTGCATTTTTGGTGCATGTTTTGCTTTCAGAATCTCTTTATAAACTTTTTAACTGCACTTTTTCAGTACATTTATTTGTTCTAACTGTAACATCAATGAAAGCCAATTAGCTCAATACTCATTCACTTCCTTTGGTATTTTTGTTTTTTATTTCTCCATGACTTTTTATCATTGCAAATAAATTGTTCACTTCATCTTATAATTTTCACATAATAATAAATCCTCCCTACCAATTTTCGTTTCGGCGGCCAATTTCAGCGGAGATTAGCCAGATATGCAGGAGTACCCAGGTATGTGTGCAAACACAGGTGCACCCTCTGCTAATAACTCTCAGTCTGTTGCAACAAATTGACTTCACAAAGTAACCAATCTCAACCATTTCAGATTCCTCAATCTAATAGGATCAGTATTCTCATTTGTAAGCAGTGATGTTAAAAGTAAAATAAAAATAATGGAGAAACACAGGGAAGGAGAAGACACAGTACATTACGATTCTTTTAAGAAAATGATGAAGTATGAAAAAGAAACAAGCTTGTCGGAGAAGATTGGGTTTGTGTCTGGCTCGAGAACAATGCTACGTTTGCATCGCGGATTGGGTATGTTCTTTTCATTATTGTTTTTAATGAATGAGTATTGTAAATTGTAATGAGTGTATTGTAACGCTTGATTGAGTGAATTATCCTTTTTTTAATACATAGAACTAGTTCAATGTTTGGTATATAATTCAAGGAAGCTTCTAAGGTAAAGCAGGAATAAAATTACCTGAATTTGTCATTAGATAATATAATAGCGTCCACATTACACATTACGACATAATATTCTTCATTATATGATTTGCGAGAGATTTATATTTAATTCATTGATTTTTTGGATTATTATTATTGTTATTTTTTTTTGTTTTCCTCTGATCTGTAACTACATATAAAATTTGGCTAATAATAATCGCATCGATAGCTGTATATATAGTACTATTTAATTCAAACCAAATATGTTTCACGACACGTTTGGTGTAGTGGCTACAGTGGCTAAGTGTAGTCAGCGAAACCAAATGGTCCTGGGTTCGAATCCCGGTAGGGGCAAATGTTTGTATGATGAATATGGACATTTGTACCCGAGTCATGGATGTATATTTATAATATGTATGTATTTACGAAAAAAAAAATTGTATTTAAGTAGTGTATCAACCATCTGGTATCCATAACACAAGCCTTAAGTGCTTAACTTGGAACTAGATGGTGCTGTGTGCAATGTCAGACGATATTTATTTATTTATTTATTTTATTTATGTTGCATGCCGTAAGGTAAAATGTATTGGGACACTTAACAAACTTATTTGTATTATAATGTCTTACATTAAATAATATTATGTAAGATGCTAAATCTTACTATAAAAAATGTACCATGTAATATATAGGCTCTCCCTTATTACATGGAACTTGCACATAACTGGCGAAATGTGTGTACTAAAGGTACAGCTCTGCTGAACCCCTCGGGGTAAAACGGCGTCATATTATGTGTTTGTTGTTATGTTAATAATAGTCTAATACATATTACATAGTGATTGATAATAGTAGGCCAGCTGATGACCCAGATATTAAGTGACACAATAAATGAATTGTAATTGAACCGCTGTTTGTTATGTTATAATTCATTACTTTCAATCACAGCAGGGGATTGGATATTTAACAATGTAAATTAACATAAGTTCAAAAAATGTTATTAGGGTATAATTGAGTTGGGCACGCCACATTAGCGGCGATAAGTCCTCACCGGACACGGTTGCTTGGGGTGGTTCCTGTTCCGGATAAGACGGGAGTAAACGCCCCGAGGACACGGTGGAGGTCTGCCTGGCATGGGCAGAGCACCGCCCGCCGTGTTCTCGTGGAGGCGATTGGCGGTGGCGATCTCTCGCGTCCGGCCCTGCCGGTCGATTCTGTAACAATCTCACCGTGATAGCTTAGGTGAAGTGAGCTATCACTCCACTTGATGCTAGGGATTGATACTATCGACAACTCACTTCAACCTCACTTCACCTAAATTATCACGGTGAGATTGTTACAGAATAGCTCGGCTGGTCCAGGCCATGGTACGGAGCGAGAGGGCATGGGAAGCCGTTACCTCCTTTTGCGAAGCAGTAAAGCTTGCGAAGATGGAGGCGGAACGCCTGAGGGAGAGGCAAAATTCGCGCCCTCACGCCCCTAGTCGCCGCAGGAGACGCCCTGGGCGTCGGGAATCCCAGGCCGATTCCCGACCACCGTAGGCGCAGGCTTGCGGACGGCGAGCAATGGGTAGCTCGCCGTCCGATAAGGACCAGGCCCGGGTCGACGGCGCGTTGTGTTCCACGCCCGCCTCAAAGAGATGTCAGCACCAACGACGGCGTCCGCTAGGGCCGATGCCTGCCAGGTATGTGGGAAAGTCCGGAAGGATTACCATGTCCCTTGGCACAGGCAACTGAAGGAACACGGATGGGTTCTAGTCAGTAAGAGTCAGACACGCCCTCCCGCTCCGCCCAGAGCGGGAGAAGTTAATTGATGACTTCCCACCCTAAAAAAAAGTGTTCAAATGGTAAAAATTATGTGGATTGAGAGGCAGAAATTCCCCATTTTGTTTTCTTTATTAATGCTATCAATTGCTATTAATTCTTTATTAAATTAGCTTCTTAGGTCATAACTCATCCAGGGTTGCGGGAAAGTCCGAGCGGGATACCGAGACCCTTGGCACAGGCAACTGAAGGAACACGTGTGGGTTTTAGTCAGTAAGAGTCTGACACGCCCTTCCGCTCCGCTCAGAGCGGGAGAAGTTATTTGATGATTTCCCAGGCTGAAAAAAAAAGGTCATAACTGATAATCATAAGTGTAATCGTTAGCGCGAGTTAGTTAAGTTTAGTTAAGTTAAACCTTATGCTGATGTTCATAAAAGTCACATTACACACTCGTTATTCGCACCAATCATTCTGTGTTCATGTTTCAAATAACTTACTGTTTTGCATAAACCATTATAGTGATACAAATCGCGCAAACTACATCATTCATTTAATTAAGTAAAGTGGGCTAAAATTCGTGGTTTCAATATCCTTAATTGTAAGGTCGGGCTTAGACATAAATGGCATAATAAATTAATTTGCAAATTATATTATTTTAGAAGTCGTCACGCACTTAGGTACTATTGCTGGAGATGTTGATGCAAAATGTTAATTTAAAGACTCTCTAACTTGTTATTAAAGGTCGGTTTAAATGATAAATGATTTTATTTATGTAAGTAGGTTTGTACATAAAATTTTATACGTCAATCATATTTTAAAGACAAGATGAGGTCGGCGTTTCCTATCTGACTACTCTGTGAAGCAAGGCCGAAACAAACTCAGAGGTCAGTCTCTTTTAAAGTCCATGCATAATCTTGGGGAGATCATGTGAATTATGACCAGTGATCGGAGTAGGTAGATTGATTTTTGGTACTTGTATCATAAATGCACACAGAAAGAATAACATGGATAAGCCATTTTCCCGGAAAGTAATTCCGGTATTTCCGGATTCAATTAAATATTGTTAATGTTGGTAGTGATATTATTCCTACTCAATTCGAAATTTAAAGGAAGGTATCAAAACTAAATTAATTCATTATTTATCTGTTGAATAATAAAAACAATCGAATTCCGATCGAAGCTTTAATTTTTATTTACATAAATTGTTGCACTTAAATTTAAATATTTTCATAGTGGTCATGGTAATTTGCATTAAGGGTAGAATAAATGACGGGGCCCCATAGAGGGCCAATGCCTGCTGGGGTCGTGAGACTGTTCTAAGGATGCACCACGACTCTGAAACGTAAAGGGCATACGAAGGAACAGGTTGATTTTAGTCAGATTTTAGGACCAAAAAAAAAGGGGTAGAATAAAGAAAAAAGATAAAAATCAACATTGTTTATTGTTAAATATGTACATTTTACATTTATTCACATTTTTAATCTTCATCGATTACAATGTCAAGTAACGTTTTCACAACACAGTAACAAACAAAGATGCGCACTCTACGAACCGAAGTAAACGAGTGAGCTACCTGGCATGTCGTCGGCGGGCGTACGCATTGTTCTGACAACCGGTTATTGTACTACCCATGATCCTTTGTTCTGATTGGTCGTTGGGTTTTGTCAAATCGTGACTGTGTGCCGTTAAAAAAAATATGAAGAATAATAAAGAATAATATTGCTCATTTTATTACAATTCCTACCTTTTTTTTGAGGATGGCAAATCATCAAATGACTCCTTCCACTCTGGCAGAATAAAATTCCTACATAAGTTCCGGTTTTTTTTTAATAATCCACCAATTCCGGAGGAATGTCCATATTAATATATACGTTTCGGATCAATGACCCCATTTCAATCTACCTACTCCGATCATTGATTATGACTATGTAGAATGGTGTCTGAAATGGTACTTTGAGGAAAAACCACACAGATTGAGTGGAGCTGTCCAGTCAGTGCACGCATGTGCCAGTAACCGTGAAGCTCAATTCAGAACTTACGGAGCTCAACATATTGCTCCGGACAGCTAGAGCCCTGCGCTCCCTCTCAATGTCTACATCGTCCCTGAGGTCAGCGGCAAGACAATGCCCTAGGTATTTAATAGTTGCATAAGTTGCAGTAATGCATTTGGATTTTTTTTCATTAAGAAGTAAATTATTAACATTGAACCAGTAAACTGTCTTTGAGATCTCGCTATTTACATCGTCAGTAACCAGCTGCTGACGTTTAAGTTGAAACAGAAGTGATGTGTCGTCCACAAACAACACTATATCATGAATATCCTTTATGAGGTAAGGCAGGTCATAAATATAAATAAGAAACAAGAAAGGGCCAAGAATTGAGCCCAGTGGGACTCCCATTATTACTATAGATCTGGGAGATCTTTTTCCATTAACGTCAACGCTCTGAATCCTATTACATAAGTATGAAGTAATAAGATCGGTGAGACCAGAGCGGTGTTCCGGATCCCGTAGTGGCGGAGTTTAGATTTTAGACTAAACGAGGGAATGCGCATTCGATTTCCATGCTGTTGATTGGAATCAACAGAAGTTTTTGAAGAACTTAAAAAAGTCTTCTCATGGTCACGTCCATCAGAGCTTGTAATTTTATTTTTGCTGAGTTTTCTGTAACTCAGATCTTCTCTTAAAATATTTTGTATATGAATACATACACCTTATATATAAATCACAAATCCATAAAATTCACTACACCATTAAAATAAAATATATTACAATTCATTAGATCATTAAAATAAAATTAAAAACTATAAGTAATTTAAATAATTAAATTAAAATAAATCAATTAAATCTACAGATTGTACTTCGGTGAGTGTGCCCAAGAACTCCACGACCTCATACCACCGGCCCCCTTCTTCCATCGGTCATCTAGACGTACTGCAACTTATCATGCTTACCTAGTTGCTATTCCACCAATCCGCACTAAGCGTTTCCAAATGTATTTTGTTATGCGCACAGCAAAAGAGTGGAATTCTCTACCTGCGTCTGTGTTTCCGAACGCTTACAACCCTAATCTCTTCAAAGTGAGAGTAAACAGGCTTCTTCTGGGTAAGCTCACTCCACCGTCGACTCTGTCTCTGTCACTACTGACCTAGACTAGAGTCAAGGGCAAACCCAAATTTAATAAAAAAAAATATTAAAACTGGATAGACACTAATAGTAGATTATTAACCAAGGGGATAAAGCAGTGTCTTCTGTCGCGGGTGACGATTTAAATCGCGAGCGTAATGAAGGACTCGAGGTTTACTCCCGAGCGTAGCGAGGGTGTTAAAAACTTAAATCACGAGCGAAGCGAGGGATTTAAGACGAGTTCTGAGTGTAGCGAGGGATTTAAGCTCACCCAAGACTAAGACAGCTTTATCACCGAGGAAAATACTCTACTTTTCGTACCATTTACGAAAAAATTAACACAATAATAATATGAGATAAGCATTTATTAAAAATAATGACAATTAAACGTATTTTTAGAACATTATCTTATTTATAAAAATTAATTAAAATAAACTTAACGTTTATGTATTTGAAGAAAACAAAAACGCGGCAAATTCCTAGACTAATATTTTTTTGTCGGAAAAGCAAAGGCATCAAGCTCATACGGCCTCGTCGGTTTTCGATCGTATCTTCATAATCATAACTGCATAATAAATGCGTATTCCTTTTTCAAAAAGATGTATAATGCTTTATATACAAACTCAATGGTGTAAACACAGATGTAGTTCAGTATAAATTTCGGTAAGCATTCCAAATTTAAATCACATTCTCCCCCTAGAGGATGAATGAAATTCAGTACAATTTTCTTTCCCTGTTTTTAACAGATTAAAAATGACTATTGTTATGTTCGCTTTTTGTGGCATAGAATGTCACTTTTTTGAGCAAGTGGTACGAAAAATAATTTATTCGTTTATTAGTTTATCGTAGTGTTGAAATTATTTGGTCTCATTTCTCGGTTATTCTGTAGTTAAAAAAATTTGCCGACTTTTTTTTTTTTTGAGTGCGGGAAATCATCAAATAACTTCTCCAGCTCTGGGCGGAGCGGGAGGGCGTATCAGACTTACTGACTAAAACCCACCCGTGTTCCTTCAGTTGCCTGTGCCAGGGGCACGGTATCCCTCTCGGACTTTCCCGCAACCCTGGCAGGCATCGGCCCTAGCGAACCCCGTCATTGATGCTGACATTTCTTTGAGGCGCGCGTGGAACACAACGTGCCGTCGAATTGGGCCTGGTCCTTATCGAACGGCGAGCTGCCTATTGCTCGCCGTTCACAAGCCCGCGCCTACGGTGGCCGGGAATCGCAGGCGATTCCCGACGCCCAGGGCGTCTCCTGCGGCGGCTAGGGGCGTGAGGGCGTGAATTTTGCCTCTCCCTCACGCGTTCCGCCTCCTCCTTCGCGAACATTACTGCTTCGCAGAAGGAGGTGACGGCTACCCAAGCCCTCTCACTCCGTACCATGGCCTGGACCAGGGCCGGACGTGAGAGATCGCCACCGCCAATCGCCTCCACGAGGACACGGCGGTGCTACGCCCAAGCCGGGCAGACCTCCACCGTATGCTCCACCGTATCCTCCGGGCGATCCACACAATGGTGACACCCGGGCGTTTCCTCCCGCCTTATCCGGAACAGAAACCTCCCGAAACAACCGTGCCCGGTGAGGACCTGCGTCAGGCGGAAGTTGAGGACGCCATGGAGCCTCTCTAGCCTCTCCTCAAAGAGGGGACTTATCGCCGCAATTGTGGCGTGCCCGTAGTTTTTTTAATATTTTTTTATAGAATAAACGTTGCCCCACACTAGGAATTTCTCCTGTATCGTGGGTGCGTTTACAAACATTTAAACTCACATACACAAACAGTCAGACCCGGAACAACTACTAGCAGGTCATACAAATATTTGTTCCGTGCGGGGATCGAACCCGCGACACGTAACGCAGCAGTCAATCGCTTAACCACTGCGCCAACCGTGTCGTCGTTGTTTCGTTTCTGAGTGTTTATTTTTATTTATTGTTTATAAACGCATGAAGCGGACGAAATTCCTGGTTTAGTTACCATATTTATTTATTTACTCATTAATTACCGAAACATTCAACACCTGTAGAAGTTTAAATACTCCGTCCGTCTCTTCGTTACCGATGCCATTAACTTCCATCTACACACAAACCACCTTCGTAGGTAACGCAAGCATTTGTTTTTCAGACTTCATACGGTTGTTCCTGAAGCGTCTGAGCGAAGCTGAAGAGACCATGAACACTTGTACCACATGCCAGGGCTCCTACAACGAGACCCTGGCGAACTTCCACCCCTGGTATATTAGAAAAGCCGCCACTCTAGCCATGCATGCGTTGCCGTCGAGACCTGATCTGTTGAAAAAGGTAACTATTGGTGTTCATTTTTGACTGCTTTGTTTTCTAGTGGTGGTCTCAAGTGTGACTGGGTCATTCGAGCCTCGGTTTGGGGTTATTATGTTTTTTTACTAGGCAATCATTACCAGCCCTGGAGTCTGAATTTGTACCTAATAATCAAAATACAGTCATTTATTTAAACTAGGCTGAGAATCAGCCATTTTGGAAAGTCAAAATTATATAAGACAGTCCCACAAAACGCCCGCCCTTCGCCACTTCCTAGTGCTTTAGCTGGGAAGAAGAAGTGGCGCAACTAACTCCCCTGCAATGCAACACAGTTGTCTGTTCAGTTAGAAGAATTGTATTCAAATTAATTGTCATAAGCTCTTAACTTCGGGACCTGTACCCTCAAATGTCCTTTTTTTGGTATTGTTCGTCGAATCAATGAGCTCCTTAAGTTCTGAGTTGGCGTGCACTGACTGGACTGATCCACTCAAACTGTGTGGTTCTTTCCTCAAAAGACCATTTTAGATACCGATCTACATAGCCTTCACATGATCTGACCAAGATTTTGTCTGGACTTTAAAAGAGACTGTGACCTCTGAGTTTGTGTCTGTCTTTCTTCTCAGAGTAGTCAGACAGGAAACGCCGGCCTCATCTAGTTTAAAAAAAATATATGTTTGACGTGTAAAAGTGTTTGTACAAACCTACTTACAGAAATAAAATCATTTATCATATCTGAATAAGTATAAGTAGTGTGTAGTAACTTAGTTGGTAAGTAATATTATAAAACTTGAAATACGTAAGTGCGTAAGTGCTGTGCACACCTAAGTCACAAATTCACTCTAGATTTTAAGTTTAATTGTTACAGTACCGTATTAGTGAAGAAGTCGTTGGAGTGCCATAAATAAATAACGGCCAAAATGTCGGTGCACTATTCACTTCTACCTTACCTATGGTCTATTTGACAAGATGTCGGTAAATCGGGGCTTAGAACCAGTACCAAAAGTACAGGTTCCATACCGGTACTTAGCGGTTCTTGCCATTTCGGTACCTGGATACCACCGGTTCCAGACGGTTCTGGTACCCGCCGCGTACCACTAATCTCATATTTGCACCTTGAAGTTATTATTCTTATGCCTAATAACTATCCTTTTTACCAACTATGTCGGTTTTCTTACTCCTAACTTACGGAAATATTTGTTTGGTACCGGTACATTACCAATAGTACCGGTACCAATAGCAGTGGTACTACTTTGGTACCGGTATCACTCCAAAGCCAATGGTACCGGTTCACAAAAATACTGGTATTTCAAGCCCTGCATTCAATTCATCATTTACTCATCAAATTATTATTTCTGCCGCCAAAGAATGTAGTGTTTCAGGTATAAATAAACGGAAAATTACAATCGCATAAGTAGGTAGGTACAAGAGTTTTAACCTGTAATTCCTTCGTTGTTGAAAAACAAATTCAAGGCATTCATTAGTTCAATGTAATGCGGGTTGCAGACCAAGTGCTAAGCTATGTCACTTTAGCTTAGCTCGCGAAGCTGAGGTAAGTTTTCACACTTGTGTGCAGACCGCAAACTTTGAAAACAAGTGTGAAAATTTACTTCAGCTACGCGAGCTAAGCTACACCGACTCAGCTTAGCTCTTGGTCTGCCACCCGCATAAAACTCACAATAGTCTTATTTCTGCTTGACTTCAATCAAGAAGGTCGTCGAAATAAATCCTTGACAATCAATATAGTTACAGTATAATAAAGTAACAGTATTAAGTCTTGGAAGTGACCTTGATATAATTACCTACGGCGGCCGCTCGGTAGATAAATACGCATTAGGGCTGCCCACTGACCGGCTTTTGGGTGACGTAGGTATATGATAATGCTATATTAAACTGTCATATTATTATCCTTTGAATAGTTCTTTTTTTTGTTTTTTTTAATGGTTTTTTGTTAAAATATATTACTGCACCTATTGTAAGTTTTAATTTTTCCCGACTAGGTACGGCATAGCCACAGGAGGGTTATGATTTTGACAGGCTATCTATGTATGTATGTATGTTCATGTGTTCCCTCATAACCCCTAAACTACTCGTCGTATTTTGAAATGCTTGTTGAGAAACTATTCAGAATGGCCAGCTGCAGCGGACAAACGCGCGCTGAGTTTTGAAACATGTAAGAGACTAAACTGCATTATATCCCGATTTTACCCCCATACCCGGTTTTGGACTAATTTCCCCTATATTTTGTTCCCGATCGCATGGAAAAAGAGAAATACTTACCTACATATCTGCCAAGGACGTTATGCTTGCTATGCTTCAATAAATCTACAACTACCTACATAATAGAAATAAATAAAAACTAAAACGATTGTTATTTTTATAAAGCCTATAAAAATAACATCAACATATCCTTTAACAACTTATCCTTGCCGACTGAGTTGGTAATTTAAAAAACGATATTTCTGGTTTTGATATTGATGAATTCAAACATCCATACACTGAACAATGCAGTCGATTTCTTCGTTCCATATTTCACGTAAATAAATGTCGCACTGCGTCCGTGCGTAACTGCCGTGCATTCGAGACTGCTGCGGACTGGTATACACTGAGATTTCGAAGCGCGTGGTTTCCGCTGTTTTGTATGAAGATGTAATACTGTTATTTTATTATACTGTGACACAGTGTAACAATTGTGAGGATTGTGAAGCCAATCAATATAATTGTAGGGATCACTGGCATTACTGTGATAAGTGTGATAACTGATCGTTAATAATGCAGACCACTCCTCGCCCGGGCGTTCATATTTAATAGGAAGAAAGGGAGCCCTTGCTTGGTACTTTTTGTACAAGCATTTTATCCCAATACTTTTTTTTGGGATGTATTAAAATACCCTGTAAAAATGATGAAACTGAAAGGTTTCTGAAACGTATTTTCTATGCTAAATAAGAGTATTAAGATATTCTCTCGTTACGGCTTGAACTACATAAAGTGTACCTAGCTTATGCCGTGGTAGAACTGCCCAAGGTGGGGTAGATGTAGGTACCTATATTTCAATCTTGGAGGTCATTGTAATGCACCCTTCTTCATTGATACCGAAAGTGAGAACCATCGCTACAAAATGGCGATGATTGTAGTCAGGCCACTTATAGCATGTAATTGTACGATTTCGATTTGTATCTTATCATAATTGAAGTGATATGTTATGAGTTTATGACGTTCGGTTCTGCCGCCATTCGTCTTTTGTATTTTTTTTTTTAACTGATCCGATAACAGAGGCTTAGTTCATTGTTCATAATATGCGTCCATAGTCTGCATTGTAATATTTGTTGTAATTTGTATCAGGTGGATTTGGAAGGAGTTTAGGCAACTTTTTTCGTTTAAAATCTTTTAGTTTTGAAATTCCATTTTCCCAGATTTCAGATCTACACCACATATCATATTACTGCAATGAATATTACACTTTGATACCTATTGCATCAAACTAGATTTTCTATTATTTTGTACGTACTGCAACTACAAAACTTGCTTGTTTGTTTGTAAGTTTGTATGTAGGAGGTAATCTCTGGAACTACCAGTCGGATTGCAAACATTCTTTTTGCATTTGATAGCCCAATTATTGAGGGAGGCTATAGGCTCTTTAACATCACGCTAGGACCATTAGAGGCTGAGCAGAAAGAAAAAATCTGAAAGAACGCTAAGCGAAAACAAACTAATCGCGCGGGCTGGTGATGCGCTTCGACGAGGTGGGTCGCGGGAACTAGAAATTTCACGCGGGCAGAAGTTACTAATAGATAAGTAGATATGCACTATGCGGGCAATGTGTTTTGACGGGATCGCATCAATGCCTGCTATAATGTGAGTTAGCACGTTTAGCTACAGTAATCATGATAACTGCCTACGTCATTGCATTGTTATCCTTTGTTGCTTATGTACTTTTGGCTGCCATGCGGAGAACCGAACAACCGAACTTAGGGCCGGTCTTCACCAAAGTGATGAGGAGAAATATAGCTCGAGCAACCAACGTTTGCGTTATTCGTACTTCTCTCCGTTTAGTTTCAACGCAATACAATAGACATTACCTATTTGTGGTTTATGATAGATCTCTCGTCTTTGCTTTGGTTGATTTAGCTCCCTTCAAAATGTTGAGCTGAATGGTGCTGATCCATGCGTCATGTTCGTGAACGGGCGCCGTCAGTTGGGACTGGTCCTCACTTAGCTGCCACGGCTTATTTTATTTATAGATTGTTTTGTTTAAATTTATGTTTGCTGTACTCTGCACACTCACCGTGTACGTCTTATTTACATCGTTCTCACATATATTCAACATTAATGATGTAACTAATATTTATGTAACAATATCATTAAAAAAAGTGTCCATGGAGGTTCTTGCCCGTTCTTCTCCATAGGTACCTACTACGCTTTGGAATGGGCAACTAGCTTCATACATTTCTGACTGACCGACCACTTGACAATTCAAAAGTGCTTGTAAATGGTTTAATTGAAATAAATGCTTTGAGTTTGAGTTGAAATTAGATACCGGTATTTATTGGTTCTGCAAGTCATACGCAAGTAAGGCAAGCCCTGTAGTTATTGACTGAATGAGCTCCTTCAAATTAGCCGAAATATGTATGTATTTACAGAATTATAATCATAAAAATCATCAATACAACCCTCTAACTTCATATAATATGAAATCAATGGGATTATATTGTTATGAACTTAGAGGGTTGTATTGATGATCTTAATGATTATAATTCTGTAAAAACTTACTTTTTACGGTCGCGAATCATATTTTGTTTAACATACAACCTGAAACTGACCTGCAAATTGCAAATAAAATGTAAGAAAATTTTAATTTCGCGGGTTGCCCTTGCGGTTCCCCATTAATTTGAATTCAAATGCATGAGCACCGCGGCACAACGCTGCAGAGTGCTGACAAGCTGCTCTCGCGCGATTTATTGTTATCTTGAAGGCGCCCGTAGAATCATTGTTTTTTACTTTTTGTATGTTGGCACCTTGTTTTTATATTTATGTCATTTGCTATAATTTACTTGTGCTTTTGTGTGTTGTGCTATGTCTTTTGTGTGCACTGAATTAATGGTTTAACTATCTATCTATCTATTATGCACGGTATTTTTATCTTACGAAGCGACACGCGCTTTACTTGTGGTAACTAAGTGTACAAACACGCTGTAAATGTGTGCGTAAAGACGAGTAGGTTGTCACAGACGAAACAGAGAGCACCTGCACTTACACACACATTCACAGCGTGTCTGTACACTCGGTAAACACAAGTACAGCGCGCGTCACTTTGTGAGATAAAAATATAAGTCTTTGCAAGTTTACCCGTCTCATAAAATACTCCCAGCTATAAACAAACGAATAATAGGTTCGATCACTTTCATAAATGTCTATTTCCACATTGTTCCAGATCTTCGGCTCAGACGAAAGCCTAACAGCAGCATTAGCCGTCTTACCACAAACGTTATCATCCTGCGACGAAGTCTACAAGCGTGTAGAACAGCTATACACCGACTTCGATTTCCACGGACTTCCCTAACGTGTCGTAAGACTTTTAATTAAATAGAAAATTGTTACAGCTGTCTATGATGGCGGATGACTGAGTCAGTCTCGCAGCGCTCATGAATTTTCTAAAAACGGTAATGCTTTGTGATACGGCTTTAAGGCACCCGGAGAAGCGATCGTACTATATTGCAATAATAGGCCATCCGTAAATTACGTCACACGTTTTTCATCATTTCTGAAGTCGGGCCTCCCCGTCTTTGTCTCAGGTGGTTATAATTTTGCGGCTCCCCCTGTCCTGGCGTGACGGACGTCACAAACTCTGCAATTTTAAATAAAATCACATACTTAATAATATTGAAAGTTAGTAATATTAATACTTTAGATTTATACATGTGACGTCACTAAGTTTATTACTTGCCACCCTCCTTGTCACACGATGTCACACTGTGGCCCGCCCTCTCCCTACCTTGTGACGTAATTTATGATGGCCTCGTAAGCAGCTGCAATCAAAAATGCTTATTTGCGTTCTAACTTCTAAACGCGCTGCTGTTGCTCGAAATTGAATCGAGAATAAGCTTTCTGGTTTTCAATAATTTAAAATGCTGTGTTCAAGTCCTATATCGACTATAAAATATCTGACTATATCTGTAAACGATTTAATCAATTTAAAAATTTATATCGATAAGCCCTTATCTCTCTTATATTGTTTGGATCTAGACCAAATTATTTTTATGCATAGCGTGCTAGTCCGGTGTTTTCCTGTTCGTTTGGCTAAATAAGTATAAGCTGAAACAGATTTCGTAATTAAATTAAAAATCGACCTCTGATAATGGTCCTCATATTCTTTGTTAATTTTATAATTATTTGCGTGACAACATCTATGTGACATGTTAAATGGTTATTTAAGAGTTAAGGGCATAGCCTACCTTTAACAAAAGTTTCAAATTCAAATTATCGATTAATTTCGATCGGAAACAAGACGTGTAAAAGTAGTTTTTGGATGTGCTATGCAAATGACCATTAAATAAACATATTATAAAAATAGGTGCTTAGCTATAAAACATTGTATTTAAGCGTAAAGTGATAATAATTTCACAGACGAGGCCATATTGTTAACTAACTAATAATTGTGTTAAAATATGATCTCAGACATAACGAGTACTAAAATGCGCATAATATGTTTTAGTTAGTAAAGTATGGGGCTGATTCTCTTGTTCAACAACTAAACGCAATAAAGTGTTGCTATATTTGGCTCTTCTCTCGATCTGCGAGCCTGCTTGAATGTAAACGCACCCTTACAGACCCAGATTTGGCCGGCCGCACCGCATTGCAAAAATCCTCGTACACACAGCAGCAGGTCAAGTTACCACAAACTGTCAAATTTTCTCATTCGATTTTGAACTTAGCCTTCAACATTTTAAGGTTTAAAATCAATTAGAAATTTGACAGTTTCGTATAACCTGATGTGCTGGCGACTGTACATCACTTTCGTCCATTTTGTATGAACCAGCGCACACTACTGGCTGCCGACATGGCAGTTAGTTGTATTGAAATGCGGTGCGCTGCCGCGATGCGACTGTAATGTGCGCTTAGCTTTATGCCGCATTATGCTAACTGGGTCGTGGCCGTGGCCGCATCAGTGCGCGTCTAACCTTAGGCACATTTTCTGTCTTTACGCAGTCATCATACTATACTTAATTTGGAATAAAATTAGAAATTTAAATAAACCTGTTTTTACAGTCCGTTCAACCGATTTTGACTTATATTGCGTTGGTGGCATGACAAATGGCAGCTGCAGTAAACTGGTGGTATTGCTATCGCGTTTTTGCTTTGAATGTCATTCTTATGCCTACGGAATAAAAGTCAGAATCGGTTGAACGCACACTAAAGAAGGTTTATTTAAATTTCTAATCTTATTTTAAACATAGTGTATAGATATTGTTGATTCTTTTATCAAAAAGAGGTAGCGGGTTAGACAAAACTTAAATAATTCATTTATTTCATATCATTCTTATTTTAGGTACCTGTAAAAAACAAAGACAGCGATAGCCTCAGTTACACTGTCTACAAATATATTTTGGTAGGTAGACAATTTGTTAGGTATGTGAAAGGTGTTGTAAGAACAAGATGGCGGTGTTAGTTTCGAGCGTCAAAAACTCCTTGGTTGACAAGTTTCATCGCCAATGTATTGGAAATAATGTAAATAAATCAATTCATTTAAATAGAAGTGCAGAGGAAACTAACCCTAGTTCAATGCTAATTAGTTATTAACGCTAGTGCTTCAAAATATATAAAATTAAGCCTGATTTACACGGCGCCATTTTGTCTGTGTCATATAATAAGTTGAACCAACAGTAACAATTTAAATAAAATTATATTTATTACTGAAAGTAGATCTTTTAAGACCTTTTTATACGTCAATTGCACCGTCGAAACAGTGTTTAGACGATGCAAGTCATTTTAACGGTCGATAAAAAGGAGGAGGTGCTCAAATCGACGCATATATTTTTATAGAGTAGTCTTTTGATGATACTTTTTTATTTTTTAAAGGCGCAATGTAAAATAATGGCACCGACTCACAATTAGTACCTAATTAACATTCATTTAGGAGTTTAGTTGGACTAAAATGTTTTTTTTATTTTTGCGTTTTTATTGTATGACACATGCAAGAAACTTGCATCGTGTAAATGGTGCTCTATAGGTACTATTTTATAGTGTACTTAAAATGAAAGGTACTGTTTTACATAGTGGCTATCATTTCAAGTAAAATATTAATGAATATCTGTTAGAAACGGCTCCTGCTGTGCCCTACTATTAATGTACAGAAATGTAATTGTCGCTAAGAAAAACTTATTTATTTCAGTATTTTAGTACGTAGTTAGGAAATTAAAAAGAGATCCACATAGGTAATGTTTACCTACAATTTTTTTTTAAACTGTTATTCTAATGGTTTTTATATCTACTGACGAAACAAATCCGTAAAATATTTAAATATTTTTAGTGTGATGTAGTTTAAACATAGCTTAAGTTTGAAAATAATGCCGTTTATCATACAAGCTAGCAACGAAAGTACTATGTATTGGCTTAATTTTAAAAACATAATTATTTGAGTACCATATTTAATATTTTTAGTTTATTATTTTTATAAAGTAGAAGGTAGGTAGTGCAATATTATAAAAATAGTAAGTAAATAATAGATTATGCTAGTGACCATTACAAACGACATTGGAGATTTTTTAGAAAGTATTAAGACACTGGCCTTCAAAAGTTAGTAGGTACCACACTTTTAAAATTGCAATTTTTGCTCAACTAAAGAAGTCAGAGCTTTGAAATAAAAAAAAAACGTTTTAAAGCAAATTTCATCGACTTTCTTTGAAATTGTAGTTTATCATACATTAGTAAACTTTTAAAAGATAAAAACAAATAAATAGCCATTTTTTTAACTTACTGGGAAAAAACTCAAACAACATTTATAAGTATGTTTTACGCCTTATTTACATTTTTATAACCGGTATTGCCTCCTCGGTCTCTGATAACAGCTTCGAGCCGGTTTGGCATACTGAAGATGAGGTTTTGGAGGCGATGTTGGGGAATATTTTCCCATTTCTCCACCAGGGCTTGTTTTAGGGCCCTGAGGGTGATAGGAGGTGGTCTGCGGCTTCTGACCAGCATCCTGAGCTCATCCCAGGCGTGCTCGATCGGGTTGAGATAAGGACTTCTTGATGGCCAAGCCATACCAACCTCCTGAATGTGCTCTTGTACGACCCGAGCGGTGTGTGGCCGGGCGTTATCCTGCATCAGTATCGATCCATCATCCATATTTACTAAAAATGGCCAGCATGGAGCATATCTTTACCTAGTCAGGGTGCCATTGTCTATGGTCACTAACTCTGTGAGACCTTCTCAAGAGATGCCAGCCCATACGTGTACAGAGCCTCCACCGTTTTAGACTCTTTCTGTGAAGCAGGCTTGAATATATCGCTCACCAGGTCGCCTGTACACTCTTCGCCTTCCATCGGAAGTGGATAGTGAGAATCGAGACTCATCAGTGAACAAAACTCTTGCCCATTCTTCTTCACTCCACTGTATGTGTTCACGGGCGTAACGCAGTCTTGCTACTCGATGCCCTCGCTCGAGTTTGGGGCCACTTGCTGGACTTTGGAGCTTCAGGTTTGCTTCAGCAAGTCTTCTTCTCACTGTACTGTCACTAATGTAGTCTCTTCGGGTCTGAAGAAGCTGTTGCTGGACTTCAACTGCACTGAGGTGACGATTTCTCAATACAGTGGAGACATTATGGCGGTCTTCTCGGGTACTAGGTTTCCAGTTTCCTCTTACCTTCATTTCACCTGCCGGACCGTTCTTAATGTTACACTCACCATTCTTGCAGTACGACGCATACTGATGCCTAGTTCCAGGAAAGCCATGATTCTTGCACATTCTTCAGGTGAATGAAGCATGATAAGTAAAGTTTTCGTGCAGTAGATACCTTGGCTTTTGAATCAAAATTCATCAATCAAGAAATAAATTTGAAAAAAGAAACAAAAAAGTCAAAAGTATGAAAGAAATTTCAAAAGGAGTATTTTTGTTTATAAAGTTTTTTCAATCATTCCTTAAAAGAAGGTTATCGACTATCAAGTTTATATATAAAAAAATCAATTCTTTTTGTAATCCTTTTTATTTCTGAAATATATATTGAGTACCTACTTTAAAAGTTATTGCAATATTAATGATAAATGATAAATGATTTTATTTCTGTAAGTAGGTTTGAACAAACACTTTTACACGTCAATCATATTTTTTTTTAAACTAGATGGGGTCGGCGTTTCCTATCTGACTACTCTGAGAAGAAAGGCCGAAACAAACTCAGAGGTCACAGTCTCTTTTAAAGTCCAGACAAAATCTTGGTCAGGTCATGTGAAAGCTATGTAGATCGGTGTCTGCAATGGTCTTTTGAGGAAAGAACCACACAGATTGAGTGGACCTGTCCAGTCAGTGCACGCAATTGTCAGTAATCGTGCAGCTCAACTTAGACTCAAGGAGCTCAACGATTCGACGAACAATACCAAAGAAAGGACATTTGAGTAGGCCGCATAAATTACTCAAACTGCCAGATCATGATTACGTTGAGAAAAATACAAAAATAAATATAAATAAATCAATGACCGACATAGTTCTCACATTCACAATAATTAGAATAATATTATAATAATCTTTGAGGACCATGTAGCTTTGTGTCTGAAATGGTCTTTTGAGGAAAGAACCACACAGATTGAGTGGACCTGTCCAGTCAGTGCACGCATTTGTCAGTAACCGTGCAGCTCAACTCAGAACTTAAGGAGCTCAACGATTCGACGAACAATACCAAAGAAAGGACATTTGGGTAGGCCGCATCAGCTACTCAAACTGCCAGAACATGATTAAAACTGCAACAAAAACACACATAGTCCTCACATTCACAATAATTTAAAATAATATAATACTTTAAATAGTAAATATTAGTTTCATTGTATATGTAAATAAGTATAGATACTTATAGCAAAGATTATAAGTAGAAATAGTTAGCGAAATAAAATAAATTAACATTGCCTGTGCTTTATTGGAGCAACTCAATCCCAAGCCTTTTTGTCCTCAATATAGTCTTTGACAGTATAATAGGCATTCTGGCATAATTTCCTTTTTATAAAAGATTTGAATTTATTAAGGCTTAGTGCTTGAATGTGGCTAGGAAGTTTATTATAAAAACGTATACATTGGCATCTAAACGAGCCACCTATTTTCTTGAGCCTGGTAGTAGGAACAACAAATTTGTGCTTGTTCCTAGTATTTAAATTATGGATATCACTGTACTTTTTAAACAGATTAATATTTTTATGTGCATACAAAAGATTTTCATAAATATACTGAGAAGGCACAGTCATTATATTAATCCCTTTAAATTTGTCTCTGAGGGAGTGTCTGGGACTTAATTTATAAATTGAACGAATTGCCCTTTTTTGTAAAACAAAAATCGTCTGAATATCGGCGGCATTTCCCCACAACAGAATACCGTACGACATTACACTATGAAAATAACTAAAGTATACTAAACGGGCTGTCTCTAAATCAGTTAGACCACGAATTTTCCTAACGGCGTATGCTGCAGAGCTAAGCTTCTTTGACAATTTATCTATATGGGGGCCCCATTGAAGCTTGGCATCCAAAGTTATGCCTAAGAATACTGTGGTATTTTCGGGTTTCAACTCTTCACCCTTTATGAGAATACTTGTTTCTACTTGTCTAACATGAGGTATCGTAAACTTAATACATTTCGTTTTTTTCTCGTTAAGAAGAAGGTTATTAACATTAAACCAGTTAACTACTTTTGCGAGGGCACTATTTACATTGTCAGTAACCAGCTGCTGACGTTTGAGTTTAAATAAAAGTGAAGTGTCGTCTGCAAACAGCACTATATCATGTTCATCCTTTATGAGGTAAGGCAAGTCATTTATATAAATAAGAAATAAAAATGGACCTAGAATTGAGCCTTGAGGGACCCCCATTCTTACTACTGATCCGGGAGATCTTTTCCCGTTAACATCAACTCTCTGAATCCTATCACTTAAATAAGAAGTAAGAAGATCCAGAGAGGCGTTCCGGATTCCGTAGTGGTGCAGTTTCCTGATTAAGTGTGTGGTACTAAGTTTTCAAGGTCAGTGTAGTTATTAGCACTGCCAGCGGCGCTAGTACGTATCTATATCATCTATACAAATTATAAATTAGTCACTTTTTGTGTCTGTCTGTGGGACTGAGATTTACTTCTAAATTTCGCAACGGATTATGATGCGGTTTTCACCAACATTTAGAGAATTTATTCCGGAAGGTTGATGTTTATAATTCATTCGTTTTAAAATTACTTATACAACGTGTCGTTTTGTATCCTCGTCAAATTTCAGGAGGCTGTTTTGAAAGACATCAGTAATCAAATAAAATTACGATACGTGCTCAATAATTAATACCTACCTGTTTTTTTTTATATTTAAGTTTGACGGTATTTCAGAATACACCTCTTTCGAAGAACAGAATCGCCCCGTTGCGTATGCGGTAGGCAGTGTTGTACGACTATGTCACTGTGTACGTGCGATACAGTTACAGCGCAGTTATAGGGCAGTATCACACGGGCCCTATTCTTTTAAATAATTTTCAGATAATTATAAAAAAATAAAAATAAAACCTCATTCTATTATTGATTTGTGTCGAGAATCATTAGCATAGTTATGTCCTCGAATTTGATGAGGATGCAAAAGGACACCTTGTAATAAAGAAATCTTGATGTTTTGTCTGTTTTGGGGTTGCTAGTGAAATACTAAATTAATCCGTTATGTAATACTACCTAAATACTCCAATGCGAAAAACGCGTGAGTTTATATGTAAAGTTATACATGGTGTAACATAATAAACGCAAGTCCTGAAAGTAGTTTGTTCATAATTGACTACTGAATCGATTTCAGTAACTATTAATATAGGTATTTTTTTTAAATTATGTATTTTGCTATACTGACCGCCGATTGAGCAAAAGAAAATTAAATCTTATTGCAAGGCAATATGACTTAATTTTAAATGCATAAAGTAATGCTAGGATCAACACGATATTCTTAATAATAATAGTAAGCTTTAAAAAAAATTGTTTTGGTCATTGTATTATGCTTTTAACTCAATACTCTAATTGGGGTGTATGAGGTCTTGCGTTAATTATGTTACACGTTGTATACAGTACGCAGCCGTGAAAATGGCGCATCGAGTTTCAGAAAACCCTTTTTAGAGCGTCATCCTTGTCTATGACTGCCTCGTTGGGGTAGTGTTTGCAAGCACTGCTGCTAAGCATGAGGTCCTGCGTTCGATTCCCGAGTCGGGCAAAGTGTTATTGGGTTTTTCAAACTGGAATTTCTCAGTAGCAGCCTGGAGTCTACATTTGTGCCCGGCTTTTTTTATTAAAGATGGGTTTGCTCTCGACTCTAGTCTAGGTCAGTGGTGACAGAGACAGAGTCGACGATGGAGTGAGCTTACCCAGAAGAAGCCTGTACAATCTCACTTTGAAGAGATTAGGGTTGTATGCGTTCGGAAACACAGATGATGATGGCAATACATTCGCCCCTTGTTACAAGGGACTTAAACATTTCTACAGTCTATTGGCGTTAAAAAAATAGTGACTCATCAGTGCAACTGCAAAGTAAATGTGTATTCACACTGGGGTCAAATTAAATCATTAATATTAAAGCAAACTTTTTATTAAACAGCTTTTTCAAATATTAATATTAAGTAATTATTTTAAAATTGAATCACAGTCGTCAGAATTTTCATCAACATTTACAATAAAAGAATTCTGTTCCGCGTGTTCCATAACATTGTCTAAGAACCACATGTTTTTTTAAAGTACTTAAAAACATTATAAATCTCTCGTATTTCTCCGCTAAGCATTAGATCCACTTTTATTTTTACGAATAGCTGAGATATTCATTTTTAAAATTGACAAATACGCGTCCGTACCTACTCGGTACAACATAAACAACGGCACTTACCTTTCAGTAAAGGGTCCGTTTCCCATTGCTGGCTATAGTTTTGTTTATATATTTAGCGGTTTTAGGCGGCATCTTTCCTAGATAAAACTTCTTTTGTAATGTTTCGGTCTCTAAACAAAACAAGACAACACAAACAAAACACGACGACGCAAGCAATGCAAAGAAAGATGGTGGCCAGGTCTGTGGTGGCATGCTAAATAAACCGGTTTCTCTCTCTCCGCACACGATATCTCTCTTCCGCGTACAAAAACCTTCGAGTGTGAAAGAGAAAAATAGATTCTTGTCTATTGCTAGCGGAAGAGAACGGTACATCGTCACAACAAGTTAGGGACGTTCGGAACGACGTATTCAATCAATGACCAATTTGCTTGCAAGGAGTTTTAAACATTCTGTAAAAAATCCATACTTATATATTTATTTTACCCTAAAAATACCCCAAACGCGTAAAAATGCCCTAAATTTAGGATAAAATACCCTAAGGTGCGGACACTGCCGTACCTACTGTCTGAAGGACTTACTTCAACTAGTCATAGTGATCACGGCTTTCTAATTTATCTAATTAGTCAAGGGGCGTGACTAAGCTGAGTGACAACGATGAGTCACAATTTTCTTAACGCGAATAGAATGTAGCGAAATTTGGGTGTACTATAGGTACACCTCTGCCTATCCCTTCAGGGATACAGGCGTGATGGTATGTATTATGTCTCAGTCACTCATACATACCTCTCTTTCTAAAGCTCGATGTGTCTGTGTGTGTACTGTTATTTTTATACGCGTGCAAATGAGCTCAATTGTAACGATTGCTCATTCAACAATACTTTTAGCTTTTGATAACCGTTGTAATGGAGTTAAAATGTATTTCGACGTAATTATACTCGGCAACGAAATATTAAAAAAAAAAAAAATAATGTTTTTTTTTTGCAATCATGCAACGTAGGTATTTATTTCATAATTACCTATAGGTACATTATAATGCTTATAATATATACAATATTTAACACAAATAACTATTTACACTAGGTACTAAATCAAATACATGCTTGTGAAGTTGCAAGTTGCCATTAAAATAAATATATCGTAATTAGAAGCGTGTATGCTCCTCTTGGACCAACTGTATATTTACTATATGTATATTTGTTGACCATTTATATTGCAGCTTCTTAAACAATATAATACATTAAATCACTATTTTATGAGCTCATGTAAACTTTATATAAAAAATAATGTAGTAAACTATATAATCATGTTTTCGTCTTTCCATTTAACACTCAATAAAACTATGGAAAATCATGTAATTCCTATCACTGGAATATGGTTTTATAGTAAACCCAAAGTTCGATTTTACCATTTACCTTTCTTATTATCCGCTGGAGTGGATGAGGTGACCAAAGTCGCCGCATAGAAAGTGGCGCCGCACGCTAGCGTCCACTCGCGTAACCTTTTAATTAATCGAAATCCGATAAACTTTATTCAATTTTTCATTAATGTTCCCACTGCTGGGACTCAGGCCACTGCGAGAGGGAGTGGGATTAATCCACCACGCGGGGCCAGTGCGGCTTGGTGGATGTCACATGTCTTCGAATTCTTGGTTCTAGGACATGCCGGTTTCCTCACGATGTTTTCTTTCACCGTTTTGAGAGCAGTGGTGATGCAATAAATACACAAAGTAAAGCGCCTGTCTGGGTTCGAACTCTCGACGTTACAACTTGTAAGTCGGGGCCGATACCACTGGGCCAGCACCGCTCCTCCTCCATTGTCCGTTCATTTCATAAAAACATAGTCCTGTTTTTTCTCCCTGTGTAATGAAACTAGAGTTAATATTTTTTCTATATCTACCACGGCCATTACTGATTTATTTTTCAATATTTTAAAATTTTTATTAGTTTGGGTACCTACGCCAAAACAAATCATTGGGACATGGCAGTAGTAGAAGATATACATATTAATATCGTTAAAAAAAATATTTGAACCAAGGAGAAATCAGAGGGAATACTTTTTTAGGGAATGAACACCATTGACTACGTGACCGCGTTTCCTCTTGATAGACTTTAGGTATTGAAAAATTATAAAATAAAATGTAATTGTTAGAATTTATTGTGAAATTGTATCTTCATAATCATGCTGTTATCTATTTATGTGTATAATAAAATATTATTGTAATTTGAACCTTATGCCAATGTGAATAAGCGCTCATGATTTGCAACAAGGTACTTCTAAATCAGAATTTATTCTAACAAATGCGCCTATACTTTTGACCTTAAGTGTACCTTATGCTTCATACATTCCCAGTTTAGGAAAGAGTTTTATATTTTTTTGTAACAACGTTTTGATGAATAAAATGTTTTGCAAAGCGTTTTGTATTTTTTATTGCAAGAATTTTGCTCCCTGACCTGAGTGAGTACTTACCTACCAGCCAATAGGAGAGGAGGGTAGGAATCGTTTACTTTAAAACTGTACCAGGCCTCCTTCACTCGGCCGTAACTACAGCGATAAATGCCTACACTTTCGCGTGGTGCCGTCGCCACTCCGCCAGTCGGTTGTCACCGCTCGCGCGTGCTTAATATTAAATAAGTTTCGAATAGTGAACAACAAGAATGGCTGGTTTAAAGCATTGCTCGCTCATTTGACGGACGTGTGTCGAAACAAGGAAGGAGACGAGACAGTGTAATTTTTTTCATTACCTGCAGATGAGGAAAGGTAAGTTCAAATTCATTTAAACAAGTAGGTACAGTCTTATAGAACCCTAGTTTTAACGTTCAATGTTTGATAAGATAGCTTTAAAAAAAATACGCGTTTTATATAATTAACGAGACCAACTGGAAAATGTGTTTTTTTTATTGTTGAGATATCTTAACGTATCTCATTTTATCCGTTTGTACCATGTAAATCGATCCACGCGTTTAGGAGATAATTAAGAAATAAGGAATGTTAAACAAAGAGGTATTTAAGTAAAGGTAGGGTAAGGTTAGGTATGTAGGTGTTTGTGTGTTTAGATGTGTTTGTTTTCAATTGTTAAATACAAATGAAGGACTTTAACATTCATGGTCTATCTACCTAATTGACCGTGTAATCATACGCACCAAACATAAGATATATTACGTGGCTAAGTAGGTAGATAGACGATGAATATTATAGTAGCAGCGGCAAGCCAACAACCCTAGCGCCACAGCTAGCGCATCACTCCGCGCCAGACAGCGACAGAGTTACGCGTTAGATGAGAGCGTCAACGTTTAGGTGAATATCGCGTTAGGCACTGAGCGCTTATGCGAGCTGAATTGCACTTTGTTGCTTAGTAGCAAGAGTCGCTATTTCTATTAATTGTTGCGCGAAGTGCCTCTTCTGTACTAGTACTATTTATTCTGTGACTGTACGCCTCTCCACTAAAATGTCTATACAAATATTTGAAAAATGTATGCAACAAGCAGTGGCGGGGAAGTAATCGATCTTTATTTGACTAATATCAAAATATATTTATTTAAAAGATCTTACTAGAAATACTAAATCAATTAGTTATTGTACATTGAAGATCTTGTTGGGTTTACAGTTCATGTCACGTGAGCTTGCCGCTCGGCCATACTATGACGTGTTAATTTCATCATTGTTCCAGCGTGAAAGAGAGACGGAGCTATACATGACCGATAGCACTATCTCTTTTTCGCAACGGAATCATGATGGTATTAACAAGCCATAGTACGGCTCCTGTAATGCCGATGGGTTTGGCAGATGTCATTTTTTTTAACAAAGGTCACCGTAATGTCAATTAAATGTCACACGAATCAGTAAACTAATATCCCGGGGAGTGGTATTACAAGGCGGGAGATCATAAGTTCATTATTTTTGACCTAGGACGTCCAGTTTTTTAAATATTTGCGAAAATCTCAAAAAGGTGATTCTGAGTAAAAAAAAAAACAAACCTCTGCCTATCGCTTCGGCGAAATACAGGGACGATATGTTGCTATAAAACATCCAGTCAAATACCCTATTTTACACATGTCATGTTCCAGAAGAATTGTCATTATACACGAAACTCAAACTCAAAGCAATTATTTCAAATAAACCAATTACAGGCACTTTTGAATTATCAAGGGGTCGGTCAGTCAGAAAGATGAAGCTAGTTGCCCATTCCAAAGCGTAGTAGGTACCTATGGAGAAGAACGGACAAGAAACTCCATGGACACTCTTTTAAATCAAAATATTGTTACAAAAAAGCGGTTACATCATTCATGTTGTAATTATACATGTTAGAACGATGTAGAAAGACGTGCACGTTAAAAGCGTCCGTAATAAAAAGATAAAAACAAATATGGAATTAAAATAACAACAACAATAAATATAAATATATATATTTATATTTATTGTTGCTGAGCCGTCAGTAGGCACTGGTCATTTCTTAGCTGCCACGGCTTATTTTAATTCCATATTTGTTTTTATCTTTTTATTACGGACGCTTTTAACGTGCACGTCTTTCTACATCGTTCTAACATGTATAATTACAACATGAATGATGTAACCGCTTTTCTTTCTTCTTCTTTGTTGGCTCAGCAACAATCAACTCAGCCTTCCGCATCCAGTCTGTTCTCAGCCACCCTTTTTAAGTTGGTCGTTCGGTCCAACTAGCTGGGGGGCAGGTGCAATAATTATAAAAGAAATAACAATATTAGTATTATAAATATCATTTTATTCGCTGCACTCTTATTTGTTCATACAACGCAAAACAACAATAAGTAGAGAACAACAATCTAACATTACATGTTACATTAACTTATTTATTCACATTTCGGACACCTTTCTGTAAAGGTAATTTTCGACTCCGGGTGGGCGTTTTTATAATTTCTAACGTGATGCGTTTATCGTGGACGTCCACGGCACATAACACAGGAAAGTAAAATGTAAAGAAATATTATATAAATATATATATTTTAAGACGTTGCCCCACACTTGGAATTTCTCCTGTATTGTGGGCGAGTTTACAAACATTTAAACTCACACACACAAACAGCCAGACCCGGAACAACTATCTGCAGGTCATACAAATATTTTTCCGTGCGGGAATAAAAATACTAATATACTAATACTAGTAGCAGTTGTAGTACTAGTAGTAGTAGTGTAGTAGTATTAGTATATATATATATATATACTAATATTATGAAGACGCTTGTAATTACCGGTTTTTCGGTCTAAAATAACGTTATAACGTGCACGTATTTTCATACATTTTATGAATGTGGACGTCCACGATAATATCGTGACGTTAGAAATGACAAAAACGCACATTAGTGGCTTAAAATTAAGGAAGAAATTACATACTTATTTTACTTTAGTAAGAATCCCTTAATCGTAAAAAAATACGCTGTGTTTGAGATGGACCAGTATCATATGTTGTAACAATAACAGGCGCTGAAATAACCAATTTTATAGCATTAGGCTAAGCGCAAACTAAAAAAAGTGCAAAGTAGATAGTTTTGTGATATGCAATAGAAAACTTTATTGTGAGTTTTATAAAGACCAAACTTGTACAAAAATCAACTCACACAAATAACGGCTTCACTGGGCATCCAAGAGCCCGCCCGCTCATGCGATTTTGTTTGCTGTTCGACACATTGGTGCCGATTCCCTTGTTTAAAAACTAAACCAAATTTAACTTCAGTGCATCTTTTTCTTTCTATTTCATTACGAAAAGAACGGCAGATACATTTTAGTTTAGTCCTGTCAAATTAATCAGCGCCTGACACTACTCCATACAATTTTAGACGTGATTAAAAAATTGACTAGGTACTAAATTTACATTAAATTACGTCAGGTGCTGACTAATTTGACAGAACTAAACTAATATTTATCGTCTGTCCTTTTCATAATGAAATAGAAAGAAAAAGATGCCCTCAACTTAAATTTAGTTTAGTTTGTTAACAAGGGAATCGGCACCATTATAAAGTTAAATATTCAATATCGTCAGAAAATATTCTACTCTGCGCTCTTCTCGGAGCTTTACAAACACTTTTTAAGCTTCGCAACAAATTAGCGCTACAAATAAAATAAAAAAATCCAAATACCTACTTAATAATTTTACTAAAAATATTTTTTCGTTACAATCATAATAATATAATACATGGAACGCAATGAAAGCTATAACAATAAACAATGTTGGTAATACCAACTGTTTTGGTCGACTAAGGGCGAATTTCACCAAACTTTTATACCTAGAAAAATTTATCCTGAGAATAACTTTTGAATTTTTGACAGTTTTGCCATACTAGAACTGTCAAACGTCCATTTTATTCCACAGATAAAAGATATCTGACTTCGGTAAAATCAGTCACTAATAAATATGTGTAAATCGCCTAAATTTAAATATTTAAAATATTAGTCTACTTAGTGCTAAGGTTTGGTATTCAACCGGACATAGACCGCCCTATGGACTTAGGTCAGGATTTAGACGAAGAGTAGTTTAATCCTCCCTTTTTTGAGCAATCTGTGTATCCTGAGGTCTTGATGGTCTCTGACGATTCATATGTGCCCATGTAGGTTTATGTGAAATAAAATATTTTGATTTTTGATAATGTGTATGCTTATGACCACAACGATAGAAGATAAAAGTAACGACTGGAGCCGAGTATACCCGATTCAACGTCACCGACCCGAGCGTGGCGGTTCAGTTTCGGTCACTGTTTTGAACAAGCGCAAAGTGAGCCAAAAGAAGTTTTTCACTTCAACAACGAACTATTTAGGTATAAAAAGAGTCTCGTTTTTGTATTAGATTTTTCTTTAGGCTATGTGGTTACCTTCAGTTCTAAGTCGAATCTCCACATTTCCGATTGGATCACACAAGAAAACGGTGGCGATAAAATGATGACAAACCATCCCATTACAAAACACGATCTAATTTTAGGCAGAGCCTAAACCTTCGAGACAGTTTTTGTATTTCAAACTTTATCGGACTTTAGTTAAGTTCTAAATACAAAATTGACAACCTAAGACCGGACTAAGTTGTCAGTTTTGTAAAAGGAACCGGATTTCGATTTCTTTTTTTTGGTTCCTATTTCAAAAAACAGGCTCGATGGTTTAAACCACGTCTAAGGAAAAACCTTGTTTTATAATAAGACCGAATTGAGTTTTGTTTCTATGGTCCGAAAAATTTTAATTAAAATAATAATCCTGTCTAAATCCACTGGCGGTCGTTGACAAATACACCCGGTTCTCAATATCACAACGTTGCAATATATTTTTAACATATTATGTTCTCTAAAATTTGTATTAATCAAGCTAAGCATATACTATAAATACAGGGTGGCATCGAGGCGCCAACTGTAACCATGAATTCAGCACATGATTCTAATCTAATAACTTCTCCCGCTCTGGGCGGAGCGGGAGGGCGTGTCAGACTCTTACTGACTAAAACCCACCCGTGTTCCTTCAGTTGCCTGTGCCAGGGGGCACTGTAACCCACTCGGACTTTCCCGCAACCCTGGCAGGCATCGGCCCTAGCGGACCCCGTCATTGGTGCTGACATCTTTTTAAGACGCGCGTGGAACACAACGCGCCGTCGACCCGGGCCTGGTCCTTATCGGACGGCGAGCTGCCCATACTAGACCCCTTAGCGTAGACATTTTGTAACAAGTTGCGCGTTGTCCCTGCCACCCTGTCTGTTACAAACTCTTAACATTACTAATGAAAAACTGAGAAACGTCTAGCAAATATTCTAAAACTATGTATATTTGGAAACAGCAAAACTCTATTTATTATTCATTTAATATAATATTGCTTTTCAAAACAGGTCACTAACGAAAAATGGGGCTTTAAACCCCATATATTAGAACTCAAAATTGCTAAAATTCTCTAGAATTTACTGTTTGCAGATCCAATTTTGAAATTGAACAAGGCACAATATTATGGAAAATGTCTTCGCATAACAAAATATACAATAATTTCGTAGATATTAATTTCTTGATTTTAGGTTTTCATCCTGAATTTTAAACATAGTATTAATCATACATTAGGTCGCACGTCAGTGGTTACTAAACTAGTATAAGCTGACCTTTTATTTCTATTAAAACTCAATACTACTCCAGGTCAGCGTTTCCGACGTGCGGTCGACAGTACATAGTCAAAATCATTTCTTCTGTCATCTTATAAAATTATTAAATATGTGTGTCGTTATATACTTTCGAGGTTAGACGATATTTCATAAAAAAGCTATAATTTCAAGATAGTATATTGTACACAGATTATGTTATGACGCTCACAATGATATATAGAAACACACGATTGAATACAAAATTTGGACTTGGAATTAATTATTATAATTATTAAAAGACAAGTTGTATTGACAGATCATGCAACTTTATCTTGCACCCAATGTGCTTAAAAAAATGAAATAATATGCGTCAGGGAGAATATTATTAAAAGCTTCTTTTTTATCAATAACTATTATTTTTGCCTAATTATCTATTGCACTTTAAAAAAAGTAATATAAATATTAATCAATAATAATAGAAGTCAATATAATTAGAAAACTGTTTTTATGGCAATAAAATAAAACGGTAAAATAAAGCCTAAAATGCGATGGGCAGTGTAAATTAAAATTTGATACTGTGATTTATGCTATACAAGAAAAAGTAGCACCATCGTCCAACATCTACTTGAAACTATGAGCATAATAAAGTCCCTAATTTTATATCTTAGATAATTGAAACAACGTCAACATTGAGCTCTCTCTCCTGAACACAATGGAACATGACAACATTATTGAATAGCATTCATTCATCACCATTCCTTACACAATAATGTCAGACATGAAAGTATGCATTGCTTGTGTAAGTTTGTATGCCTGATAAAAGGATTTCCAGCAGTGTGTTTATGACCTAAAATTGCAATTTTATTAGGAAGGCCAGAATGGAAATTGGAAGTATGAGCATTCTCTTATTCCATTAAGTACAGGAGATTTAATTACATAATACCTATATTGGACAGAATAGATTTACGCAGCTAATGAGCTAAATCGAATGAATTAAACGGTGCATAATTCTTATTTTATTTGAGAATCTACCATTTTGGTATTTTTACGCAAATAAAGGTTTTTTTTCGACAATATTGCCAGGGTTCATTTTGCTTTTACTTCCTAGTGTGATGAAATACAGACATCAGAAATTCTTTCATAAATAATGTAAAAGTAATAATACTTTATACTTAAGCCTCTGCTTCGTTTGTTGTATGGCAAGTATCAACTGACCCTTACAATAATTATTTTATTATTTCAATATAGATAATCTATGGAGCTGATAAAATCAAATAATTTCACAAAATTATATTTGTGTACCTACCTACTTTTTGATACTTATTATTTTATTTTTTGAAGTCACGAAGATAAAATTGAGTAAAACGGTTCAAACGGTTACAAATCTCAAACGGTGCTTAATAAATACAAGAATAAAAGACAAAACTGTGCTAAAAGAGACATCAATGTAGTCCGACGTATATTAAAAAAATATCCATTACTCCACCCACAAATATTATTTGAAATAAATATAATTCACAAGATTGTGTCAAGTTGCCATCGACTGATCGAATTGGCCGACAAAAAAAAATGTCAGTTTGGACGATTTTTCATACTTGTAGATTAAAAATAAAATAAACAACATAATCATCATACATAACATTCACCTTAATTCACGACATTACTCCCAACTTCCTACTAGTCGTACGACTAATCGAGCGACTAGTCGTGCTGCGATTAGTAGGGTCGTGTAGCAAGCGCGTGCCTACATGATGTGTCAAGCCTGTGGGGGTTCGTCGAGTGGATTGGCTCGCGGTAACTCGTCGTTGTGCGATTCTTCGCGCGGCTCCGGGAATGTGGCGGAGGAGGATCCGCTGCGACTTGTCGACGTTGAAGTAGCGGTGGAGGAGTCGCCCGCTTGAGGACTGTTTGAGTCCCTAGAAATGTTAAGGGGATATAAGAATGGGCTAACAGCTACGAGAGCAGACTTGAAAAAAAAATCAAACCAGAATACTACCAAACTTAAACCTTGAAAAAAATGAATACTGGTTTTTGGACCCTCTTATTAAAGTTAAACCAGTATGTACCCACATATCCCAAGCTGGCATACTAAGACTCGGGACCAGAGCCACTATTGTTCATAACAACGCCATCTTGTAAGCGACACCGGAAAGTATAAGGCGGTCCTACCTACTTAGGGCCGTAGTGAAGCGCAGTGGTTTTATCGATAACTTATATCTATCTAAAGCATACTAACTTATGAAATCCATTGGTCTGGCACGTGTTGTAGGCGCCGCAGTGCTGGCACTTCAGTCCTACTACGTGGAACTTCACCGTCGACAGCTGAAACAAAATAATTATTGCATTTACATAATAAGCCTTCATTGTTCCCACTGCTGAGACACAGGCATACTCTCTATGAGAGGCAGCGGGTTGTAATCTAACACGCGGGCACGGTGCGGATTGGTGGATGTCACATGTCTTCTTTTCTGGTTCTAAGACTGTTTATGACGATGCTGGTCCTTATAGGTTTTAGAGAGCCTGCATTTGAACCTACGACTAGAGGAAGCCACCTTAGGCCACCGCTTTTTGCAAAGAACAGTTAAATGAAGTAAAAATTTGTGCTATATTACCTTATGACAGTCCTTGCAGAGTATAGTGGCCTTGTAGTCTGCGTATTCCGGCGGCATCGGTGTCGCCGCCACCTCAGAGTCCAAATAGCTCCACAACTGTAGAGAGACACAGAATAAACAAAAGCTTATATAAATTCGACAAAAGAACGGACTACTAACTATTCATATCCTACTAGAAAAACTACTAGAAATTTTAAAATAAAATCTATCTACCTGCTCTAATATAAGTCTCTTCCTTTACCTAATTAATAATTGTCTCCACTTTATCTACGTTAATATTATTCTTTAATTTATTTAAACATAATATAACTTACAAGCCTTGTTTAAAAAAAAAAAAAAAACTTGAAAATATTATACTTTCTTTTTCAATTTAGCTTCTTATACATTTATTGTTGTCTTCTCTTTAAATGTTGGATGTAAATTGATGGCCTGAAACACAGGTTTTTCATAAACCTAGATCAGGCAGGTCTACATTACAGTTAGAATTTAACTTTCCTTGATTGTAATTAATGTAAATCATATTTTTGCTGTACTTTATACTTGAATAAAATTTTATTTAAGTATTTATTTATTATATCAAATCAGCTTGTTCCTCTTTTGTTATACCAACGAGATAAGATTATTTTACCTCTTCGATTTTAGATCACTGTCAAATCACCGTGATCTTTACTCACGTTACAATAAGGTTGCTATTGGGATGCTGCTGTCAGAGTTTAAAAAAAAAACTGTGACAGGACTGTAAGTACGAACATCAACGATGTAAGTTCATGGAGAGATTTTAAATGTGTAAAACCTCCTTTGTTTACATTCACAATTGTGTTTTCCTTTTTGGAATAGATCGACTATAGTGTCAATCATATGTTTAATGGGGTGAACGACATTGGTCAAGTCTGATATTAGTCAAATCGGCAATTCGTCAAATTTGATATCGGTCAAACATATAGTTCGTCAAATCGTCTGTTTGTCCATTTATGTAATTTGCCAAATACGCTTGGTCAAGTAAAATAAGTAATGTAAATACTTCATGATATTTTTTTATTAAATCATTTATTCAATTCATATTTATCAAAAGAAGATAATAAAAATGATTAGGTTAGGTTAAAACTGACCCTACGCACGAGCCGAGCGAGCGACGCGAGCGGTGCTGCGGCAGCGGCCGGTGAGTGCCAGAAACGACTTACCGTCATGATCACTTTGTGACTGGTTTAGGAAATACTAAATATAAAACAATCTTATTAGTTTTTTATGGTTTAGTATATCAACACGCATGTTTTCATCGACTGTACAAGGACTTGACCAATAGCGTATTTGGCAAATTTCGTAATCGGACAAAAAGACGAATTGATGAACTACAGCTTTGACCAATATCAAATTTGACGTATTGCCGATTTGACGAATATCAGGCTAGACCAATGTCGTTCAACCCTGTTTAATCACACTGGAGAGTGGCTCAATTTTATTGAGTACTGGAAAATAAAAATTAAAACACATTTTCTTCACCACACACAGGGTGGCAGGGATCAACCCGCAAACTGTAATCATGAATTTAGCACATGATTCTAGAGCGTAGAAATTTTTCATTGGTAACCAAAAAAAAACTGCCGTTTCATAGAAAAGTGCAATACCTATGCGATCAAAATACAAGGTGTTGTTTTGCATCCTCGTCAAATTCGAGGAGGTAACTATGCTAATGATTCTCGACACGAATCAATAATAAAATAAGTAGATATTTATTTTAATTTTTTGTATTTTTCGGAAATCGGCATGTGTAGGGCCCGTGTGATACCGCCCTGTAACTGCGCTGTAACTGTAACGCATGCACACAGCGACATAGTCGTACGACACTGCCTACCGCATACGCAACGGGGCGATTTTGTTCTTTGAAAGTGGAGTATTCTGAAATACTGTCAAACTTAAATACCTAAAAAAACAAGTATGTATTAATTATTGAGCAGGATCGTAATTTTATTTGATTATTTATGTCTTTCATAATAGCCTCCTGAAATTTGACGAGGATGCAAAACAACACGTTGTATATGGAACAGCAAATTGTATTTTTAATAACTGTTGAATTTTTTTAATAATATAAGTAATAAAAACTTCTACACAGAGGTGTTCAGAATAATGTACTGAGTCCATGTATTATTATACGTCTCGTAGCGACACTATCAAAGTACCTGGAAGTTCAAACTCACGTTAGTCATATCAATCATGCTAGTCTGGCACGTGGGACAGGCGTAGTGTCCGGAATGCAGCAGCTGTTCGAAGCAGGGCCGGTGCAGCAGGTGTCCGCAGTCCGGGATGTGGCACGGGATGCGGGACGTGTGAATGTCCTCCAGACACACGGGACAGTTCGAACGGGATACGTTTTCTACGCACTGGGGATGGGAAAATATAAATATTACATAGTATAACATCATCATCTGATGATGCGAGGTAAGGTCCAGCAATGGACTGCTGTATACTGATGTATACAGCAGTCCATTGCTGGACCTTACCTCGATTCTCGGCAACTCTCATCCAGCTGCTACCAGCCACCCTGCGAAGATCGTCGCTCCACCTAGCCTGAGGGCGTCCTACCTTATGTTTGCCGATTCGCGGCGTCTACCCCAAAGGTCATCGGTTCTACGGCAAATATGGCCGCCCATTGCCACTTCAGCTAGCTTATTCCGTGAGCATGTCGATAACTTTGGATCTCCGCCGGATCACCTAATTCCGGATTATTTCCCTCAAAGAGACTCCAAACATAGCTCGTTCCATAGCTCGCTGAGCGACCTCGATTTTATGGACCAGCCGTACCGTGAGTGTCCACGTTTCGGCTCCGTAAGTTATCAGACAGGACGCACTGATTGAAGACTTTAGTCTTTAGGCTCTGCGGAATACGCGATGAGAAGACTCGACAAAGCTTAACATCGCGCGCGCATCGCCTAACATCGCACCTGAATTCTCTGGACGTATAGGTAGAGGTATCTAGTACACTCACATGTCACCAGTTATGTTTAAGTGTCATTTAGTGGGGGCGAGCCTGTGGCGGCATCTACATCGCCACATGCGAACTGCGCATCATAAGGATGTCACGCAAAATCCTGCATCGCGCAAGCAGAGTTTACCGCGCAACTAGCATAATTATATACAACGCCCCGACATCAGTCGTCGGGCAGTTGCCCACCAGACACGACACGTCGGAGGATCCTCCCTTGTCTATAGAGGATGAGTGAACTTTACACCCTGTTGCTCATACCTCTTAACCTCTATAAGCCTATTGCCGTCAACTGAGCTGCTACTGAGAAATTTCTAATGGCAACCCCCAATAATAGTTTGCCCAACCTGGATCGATGAATGGCCCTCGCAGGGACTATGGACCACGCACTTAGCAGCGCACCTGCTGAGTGCGTTGCGACCACTAGATCAATACTATAATATTGGTTTATAAATAATGGCTTGTCATTGTTGGAAAAAACAGGGATCGACGAACAGAAATATCTTTGATAGACCGCGTCAAGCACAGTTCAAAATTTAAGTCTAGTACGTTTAGATTGCGTTTTGACATAACTTAGCCAAATTTATCTATTTGTAGCATTAGAGTGATAGTACAATGCGTTTAATATCAGTTCTGAGTCTCCGTGTGCCCTTTTTTTTTTTTTTTGCAAAGACCTCCGCAAGCCTCTTCCAAAACCAAGGCAATAATGCCTGAATATTCACCCTGTGTCCGACTTGCTGCAGTTGCACTGGCAGGCACATGTTGCAGCGCTCGCAGTGGAAGAACCGGTCCCTGCCACCGACGCGGCAGATGCCACAGCCGTCGCAGTGGTACTGCCGTTTGTCATCATCGTCGAACAAGTTGCAGATTAGGCACGTGTACTGCGGAAATTAAGATACTAATTATTTATTATATATTAATTAAGATAGCACGATTGATTATGGAAATTGGCTGAAAACACAAAAAGAAAGTAGATTGTTACAGTAAGATGAGGTTGTTGTGACAACACCTTCTTGTAGTGTCCCTAAAACCTGTTTAAATATTACTTAATTATTACTCTTTAACACCACTACAATTCAGAAACTGGTGTAGACGGCGCCAATGTTGTCACGTGACGAAACAGGAATCGAATTATTGTTTAGCAACGCCGCCGCCGCCGTATTGAAATGAACATTTTGATTTTGAGAATGAACGTTTGGTTATAGTAAACGTCGAAAATCCGTTAAAATCCAGTGAACACGCATACCGTGCCGTACAAATTAATTAGGGTGCGAGGGTACCCCTTATTTAATGTGCGGTAAATAAGTACAAATCTTGATAAAATATATGCAGATTTAATATTTAAGTGAATCATCAAAGATATCACAACCAAATGTAATGGAAGTATGCATATAAGTTGTTAAGTGTTATATACACTCAACTCTCTATACAATCAACCCTCCCCTGCCTATACATTCTAGAAATATGCAAATTCGTTCGCAATTACCAACAGTTTTACACGACAAGAGAAAATATACAGTCTAATAGTAGATTATTAACCAAGGGGATAAAGCAGTGTCTTCTGTCGCGGGTGACGATTTAAATCGCGAGCGTAATGAACGACTCGAGGTTTACTCCCGAGCGTAGCGAGGGGGTTAAAAACTTAAATCACGAGCGAAGCGAGGGATTTAAGACGAGTCCTGAGTGTAGCGAGGGATTTAAGTTCACCCAAGACTAAGACAGCTTTATCACTGAGGAAAATACTCTACTTTTCGTACCATTTGCGAAAAAATTAACACAATAATAATATGAGATAAGCATTTATTAGAAATAATGACAATTAAACGTATTTTTAGAACATTAACTTATTTATAAAAATAAATTAAAATAAACTTAACGTTTATGTATTTGAAGAAAACAAAAACGCGGCAAATTCCTAGACTAATATTTTTTTGTCGGAAAAGCAAAGGTATCAAGCTCATACGGCCTCGTCGGTTTTCGTAATTTTATTTAATCATAACTGCATAATAAATGCGTAAGTATTCCTTTTTCAAAAAGATGTATGCTTTATATACAAACTCAATGGTGTAAACACAGATGTAGTTCAGTATAAATTTCGGTAAGTATTCCAAATATAAATCACATTCTCCCCCTAGAGGATGAATGAAATTCAGTACAATTTTCTTTCCCTGTTTTTAACAGATTAAAAATGACTATTGTTATGTTCGCTTTTTGTGGCATAGAATGTCACTTTTTTGAGCAAGTGGTACGAAAATATACATTACGCCACAAAAATAGGTTAAACATACCAAGCTCTAAGCTAAAAATGCACTCAACGAGTACACTAGTCATGTCAATTATAATATATAATAAATTACCAGAAAAAATTAAAGAAGAACAAACATTTAATACATTCACAAATAAATAAAACAATTTCGAATATCTATCAATGAATATTTAAATGACAAATTTTAAATTACATGTTTCATAAAATAATTACAACCTAAGTATACTTAATTATATTAACTAAGTTGTCAAATAAAAGCCCTCTTCCTCTCTCCTACTTTTGCTGCGCCCGACAGGGTCCACAATTATCATTTTTGTAAACCTACCACCGAAGTACACATGTGGAAGCAATAAATATATTTAGTATTGAGTAGGTAACTTTTAAATTAAAAAAAAAATGAAAATAAAAAACAGGGCGTGTTTATAACCACACGATAGAAGCGAAAACTTACACGACTGGAGCCGAGTATATCCGATTCAGCATCACCGACCCGAGCGGGACGGTTCAGATGGCCTACTCTCTAAGTCCGTCAACAAACTTTCGGGCCCGTCCGAAAGTAGTTCGATACATCCGAACGTACCCTGCTCCCGATTAATTATCTTTTTCGGACGAACAAAAACACATCGTGAATTCGTGACTACTGTCAAATCTTGTTGTCATTCATTCATAGTTCGGGCCCCGAAGTAATCTTATGTCCGTAGGTGATACGGAGTACAAGTAAATTCGGCCGAAACTAAGGATTTCGTGCTTGACAGTAGCCCCCAGTTTCGTTCACTGTTCAGAAAGAGCAAAATGTGCTTCTAAGTTCTAACGAAGTTATTACTTCAAAATTGTGTTGAGCTACTCGTTTTGAATAAATGTGTCATGCGAGATCACATCATGAGTTCCACTGTGTCTTCGTAACTTAGACAGAAAAAGTTTTAAAAACTAGCACAATTCATGGCCAAACATTAGAGCTAAAAACTAGACTTGCTTCAAAGGATAAAAGTTTGGTATCAATAATCTTGGGTTTTTTAAGCCATTAAAGTATAAATTTAACATTTGTCATACTTTCATGATAATGGCATTAAAAAACAGTGACCAGAAAAGATAACATACTTATTACAGTTTACAGCATTTGCTGTTTTTAGAAGTATTTTGACTGGCAAAACTAAGAACATTTTCTTGATTATGTGTCATGCATGAACTCATGGTTATTTTTTAAATAATATAAATGTGTACAAAATACATAAACGTAATCAACATTTTCAAGAATATTGCAGAGTTTTAATGGTACCTTGTCTAGTTTGCACATTTATTTGAATTATTAATATTATAAATAATGATCAACTGACGATGTAATAAGACTTATAAATATGAGGAGTTGCTATTTATCAACAAAATTACACATCATAGAAAAAACTTCTATATTTGGTGGTTTATCACAGTACAAAAAATTTAGTCTTCTGTACAAAAACGCAATTCAAGATTTCTTTTTGTTATCCTGACAATAGGGTAGCTCGCCGTTCAATAAGGACCAGACCCTCACAGAGATGTCAGTACCAATGTCAGGGTCCACTAGGGCCGATGCCTGCCAGGGTTGCGGGAAATTCCGAAAGGGTTACCGTGGGGCCTGGCACAGGCAACTGAAGGAACATGGGTGGGATTTAGTCAGTAAGAGTCTGTCACGCCCTCCCGCTCCGCTCAGAGCGGGAGAAGTTATTTGATGATTTCCCAAACACAAAAAAAATAAAAAATAGTCCAACCCACCTGTGCTTGTGGCACCTTGGAACCTTATAACTGCATCAAAGAGCACAATTTTGGGTCGAACATAATATTGTAACTTTTTGCCATACATATAATAAACTGTATAAAAGTTTAAGTTTTAAGCTCACCTTTCCAAACCGGACACCGCAGCTCTCGCACTCTTCTTGCACTTTCTGTCTCTTGTCACATTCTGTACATATGAGCTCCGTAACTGACTTCCGGTTGAAATAGTGCTGTTCATTTTCATCATGGCAGTATCGGCAGAGGTAAACTTTGTTGCAGCATGGTGTCTGAAAATTATATTTAATTTGTTTTTAAAGTTTAATTATGTGTTTAGAAATAGAAAATTACAAATTTATTTTTTGCTTGTAATGAAGGTAAATATACAGTTAGGATAGAATGTTTATAATAATAGTACTGAAAAAAAAGGTTTAAATGAAAGACTTTGAAATTGTTTTTGTAAGTAGGTATCTATTTGTTAAATAATTTAATGTGGAATGTAGTGACTCACTATCCATTCCATTGGCATTTTAAAAAGCATGCTGATAATGATCTATGGCTATTTCTTTATTTGTGCAAAAAATGTAACTGGGTAGGGCAGTCAATTTTCTTCCCTTATGAGCTCATAATCAGCCTATAATGTTCCCACTGCTGGGACACAGGCTGCCTCTCTGTGAGAGGGAATGGTCTATAATCTACCATGCGGGCCTAGTGCGAGTTGGTAGATGTTCCATGTCTTCGAATTTTTGGCTCTAGGACGTGCCGGTTTCCTCACAATGTTTTCCTTCACAGTTTTTTGAGCAGTGGTGAGTAAATTATTAACACAAAGTAAAGTGCCTGCCTGGGTTTGAACCCACAACCTACAACTCGTAAGTCGGGGCCATTACCACTGGACCACCATTACTATCTACTGGGGGACCACTGCTGTCTACTGGGCCACCACTACTGTCTTCATAATATGTAGTGACTCATATTTATTATTATTATTTTCCAATATTACAATGATCTTCTTTGACTTGCGTGCTATAAGGAACAAAGGACGCTCCATCGAAGTTCTAAATATAAATTCATGTAAGTACCAAACTGCAATATCAAACCTTTGAACTCTTAGATGGTGCTTAAAGGAGGTCAATGGCTACCAATAAGTGATAGCTATCATGCATAAACAATGCCATATCATGTGAGAATTTATTAGGAAAAAGTTAAGGATTGCCGCAATAATAAAGCATGATGCGCGCCTTCCAGTTCGTTGACTTTATCTTTGTTTCTGAAATCCGCATGTCACTATCCCAAGACTTCTACGATGTTATGTTTATATATAGACCGCGTCTGTTTCGTTTCTGGCTATCGCCTAAAAACCATAATGATCAATTTATGTCGATTAATTAACATCTGTCTAAGATATACTTCTTACCACGAACTTTGCGCGACGTTTGTAATGAGCGCAGCCGATCCGTTTTTCTTTACTCGGCTCTACGTTCACTACACCATTGTTAATCACAGTTTCTTCGTTTTCCGTTGACATTTTTTCGATTAATACACCGATGCACTTCCCGATAACAACACACCAAGGTCTCAGGACGTCATTCAATAGATTCTTTCAATTAATTGAAATAATGAACAACATTTTATTTGCGTGACATCTGGCTGAATTGCGTGATTTTTTACGCATCTAAATTAGTTATTGCGCATAGTTCAAGCGTGACGGAGACAGTATAGGAAAATCAAAATCAACTTCAGTGGAACAGAGACGGACAAAACCTTGATGCCAAAGAGATCAATTTATTTTGAGCTGTTGAGCACGGAATGAAACTTAGTTTGACGTTTAACACGTTTAGTTATTCCGCCGTGCTAACGTGCCAATTAAGATAATAATATGTATGTATTTCTCTAAACTTTCACTTTTATGCTTCTTTACTAACACAACAACATTCAACTAAAGATATAATACGTAGACAGAGAAAACTACTGTCTACGATATAATACGTTGCTGTTTTGTGTCTGTAAATAAATTATTCTTAGTTGAGCCAGAAAAACGCTATTTTGAATTTTATCTCACGAGTTGGCATCTTCTTGAAAGTGGAGCAGGATCGCACCGAGCTGGCCTGTAAGAGATAAACTCGCCACGAAGATCTTCTTCGTTGTATTGAGGGTTTCAGAACAAATTACATCGAATTATCTTCAACAGGAACTCAGTTACAAAATCAGCATTAGCAGTGGCTTGGTGCAGGTGGTATTGCCAGGGCGGACCAAGCCTGTAGAGGGCCTGGGGCAACAAAACTAAATGGGGCCCCACCGTTCAGGAATGAACGTCAAAATATTTAGCACGCCACCGAAATAATCTAAAACGTCAGGTCAAGTGTTCTTTTAATTGATGCAGAAATAGGAGATAAGTACTTTCTCGACAACAGAAAAGCTAGAGAGTCAGACGAATAGAGGATGGTAGAGCGAGCAAAGTGAGCTCGAAAAAATTTGCACCCTGACTAGTTTATTTTGAACATCTATACAGAAACATGAATAGGGTACATTCTGTTTTTTTTTTAAACATTGTAACCTTACAGAAGTTTGAAAATATGGGATGCAAGAGCGAGCGGAGCGAGCTCGAAAGTTTAAGTAGCCCATCCCGTAAAGGTAAGGTTTTCTTTTGACTATTCGTACTTACATAAATAGGAGTTACTTTGTCGACTTCCACAGAGAAGTCTGAGAAAATAAAACCATGTAAGCTGCAAGAGCCAGCGAAGTGAGCTCGAAAATTTTAGCACCCCATGTTGATATTTAGCAAGCGTATGGGGCCCCCAACTACAAACTGCCTTTTACTTACGGAAATAGGAACATATTTTGGTCTTGTTTGTGATTTGATTTAAAAGTATTTCCCGAGTTTTGGGGGTCGCCCAGAACCGAGGGCCCGGGGCGGACCGCACCTGCCGTCTCCCCCTTAGTGGGTATTGCACAAAGAGCCAGGAAGTGCGGCAGCGTTTGTGTTATGAGACCATAGTCGCATTACTCGCACTGAATCTTATAGGAGCACTCACAACCGACTTAACTGCAGCAGCCTACCTTACATTCGACATTAATCTCATAATAATTTTTGTTCATAGGAGCAAGGTGAGCCATACAATAATAGCACTATCACTAACTCCGTGGCTATCACCTATCATCGCAATGTCACAGAAATGTAATGTCAGAAAAGACAAGACAATGGCAAAATTTTAGTTAGTAAGCATAGAATGTGAAAAAGTCAATAAAAATTGTAAAAATACAAAATCCCTTCGAAACAACATGTCAAAATTTTCCGCAATTCTAGTTCTTTTGCTCTTATATCAGGCGGTAGCGCTGATACCTCCGAAATTCCAATGGAAGTTCATAGACTTTGCATGGACCTGCGATGACTGCTGCAAGGAAAGAGAATCGTCTTTAGCCAATAAGACGTATATACCCACTAATAACATGCCAACTGGAATAGCGAGGTGGAAGGACAAATTGTTCATCACCATACCTCGGTGGAAAAAAGGCTAGATCTTCATTTTTATTTTGTTTAAAAAAAAAAGTAGTATACTAGCCCCCCCCGCCCCCCATAGGATCATTCAACTGATTTACGTAAATGAAGAAATGTTCTGCTCGACCCTTTCACCAACAGCATACCACATGCACATTCCTTGCCTATGAAATACCTCGTTGGCGTAGAGTATCGCTGAACGTTGTGTCCTGGATTCAATCTTCGGGTTATTGCAGGTTTTTCCTTCATCTCAGTGGCATCTCGTGACTAGATTTATACCGGTATATGGAATAATACTCTGCCCCTATTACATTGCACTTAAAACAAACCTAACGAGTGTAGGTAGACCAAATATATACACTTTTTTCTTTCCCGCCGTTATTGAATACAGACGGTGGCTTGTTATTCTCCAATAGTTTCCTACAGCATAGATTTAACCTCAGAAGTATTTCTGTTATCAGGTATCCCTTCTTCCCTGAACTTCGTCTATCTGAACGATACACAAGATGCACCACTGTATCCGTACCCGAACTGGAGTGAGGGATGTCTCAGCCACGAGGGCAAAGCGACCTCCAACAGAACTGTCGTGTCCACCTTCAGGATTCACGTTGACAAGTGCAATCGTCTCTGGGTCGTAGATAACGGAGTATCCGATATGGCTGGTAAGTGCTTTTCATACACATACAGCGTTTGTCTACCGCCACATCAACTGGACGTCAACGAGAAACGAGATTATTCGACGTCGTGTAGACGGACGTACAGTGGACACGCGGCCCGAGCAAAAGTATGTCTATGTATCGCTACTTCGCTTCGGTGCCGTCATCTCGTTCTCGTTGACGTCCCGTTGACATGGCGGTGGACAAACGGCCATACACACATACACATAGGTCGCCATTATTTTAGGCAAAATCGGCCACGAATTCTTTACTTGCTTTTTTGCTCCAACGTGATGAGCGGAAGCTCTGGAATGCATACCACAGCTGGTATTGCAGGTACATACGAATGACTCTTCATCTTTGACTTGGGTGCATACACATGTACACATGTCTGATATACATCTACATGGTATATACACCATGTGTACAGGGTATACATCTGTACGCGTAGCATGACTACCATAGAAACGGATTTTGTCGACGGAAGAATAGACAAAATGACAGATTGTTGACAGAATTATAAAAAAGTTTTTCTACAATCTGTCATTTTGTCTATTCTTCCGTCGATAAAACCAGTTTCTATGGTGGTCATGCTACACGTGCAGGTCATAACATAACTGTTACCCGATATATTACTTTCCTCTATGACTGTTACCTACCTACCTAGGTAGGTAGGGAGGGAACAGTTAAGTGAAACGTAAATGAAGGAGGAGTATGTAAGGATTGCAGCAGGTAGCGTTCTGTAGTTGGTGCCTACCCTCTTGGGAGGAAGGCGTGAGTTTATATACAGGCTCAAATTAAATTAGCTAGCGAAACTCCACAGACTATCGTTATCTATGGAAAATCTTTTGAAAAATCTTTTGTATGCACATAAAAATATTAATCTGTTTAAAAAATACAGTGATATCCATAGTATAAATACTAGGAACAAACACAAATTTGTTGTTCCTACAACCAGGCTCAAGAAAATAGGTGGCTCGTTTAGATGTCAATGTATACATTTTTATAATAAACTTCCTAGCCACATTCAAGAACTAAGATCTTTTATAAATAGGAAACTGTGCCAGAAAGCCTATTATGCTGTCAAATACTTTATTGAGGACAAAAAGGCTTGGGAGTGAGCTGTTCCAATAAACTTACACAGGGAACGTTGATTTATTTTTTTTGCTAACTATTGTACTTTATACTTTGCTATAACTATCTATAACGTTTTACATATACAATGACATGAATATTTACTGTATAAAGTATTATATTATTTTAATTGTTGTGAATGGGAGGACTATGTGGGTCATTGTTCCAGTTTGAATCATGTTCTGGCAGTTTGAGTAGTTTATATGGCCTACCCAAATGTCCTTTCTTTGGTATTGTTCGTCGAATCGTTGAGCTCCCTAAGTTCTGAGTCGAGCTGCACGGTTACTGACAAATGCGTGCACTGTCTGGACAGGTCCACTCAATCTGTGTGGTTCTTTTCTCAAAAGTCCATTTCAGACACCAATCTGCATGGTCCTCAATGATTATGTCCGGATTTTATATACACAATGACATTAATGAATTTTATATACATATACTATGACAAGAGTATTTACTTTGTAAAGTATTATGCTATTATTTTAACTATTGTGAATGTGAGAACTATGTTGGTCATTGCTTTCTTTTTGTATTTTTACTCTTAGTGTAATCATGATCTGGCAGTTTGAGTAACTTGTGCGGCCTACTCAAATGTCCTTTCTTTGGTATTGTTCGTCGAATCGTTGAGCTCCTTAAGTTCTGAGTTGAGCTGCACGATTGCTGACAATTGCGTGCACTGACTGGACAGGTCCACTCAATCTGTGTGGTTCTTTCCTCAAAATACCATTTCAGACACCGATCTACATAGCCTTCACATGATCTGACCAAGATTCTGTCTGGACTTTAAAAGAGACTGTGACCTCTGAGTTTGTTTCGGCCTTTCTTCTCAGAGTAGTCAGATAGGAAACGCCGACCTCATCTAGTTTAAAAAAAAAATATGATTGACGTGTAAAAGTATTTGTAAAAACCTACTTACAGAAATAAAGTCATTTATCATTTATCATTTATGATGAATATCGTTATCTAAAATCTAAACACGATAAATAAACATATTAATGTATTTTTTAGGGGAAAAAAACATTTTATCGTGTTCTGCTTCAGATATCGATACCCATCACGTCGGCGGAGGTTCTCTAGCTAATTTTTAATTTGACCATAAATAAAATCACATTTTTTAATGTCATTATGTTTTTCATGTCGATTCTGTGGTGCAAGTACGTAGGACTCAATTCGATAAAGGAGAAAGAGCAAAATGGTCTATGAGCGGCCAACAACGAAATAGGTATTAAATGAAAGTACTATTACTAAGGACTAACTTTTACTATGAACGTAACATTGCAGCTCATTTAGAAAAAAAAATACATATAGGTAAAATACTTAGATAATAAGTGCAAGAAAATGTGCAAACCCATTTTATAAAATACTTATTAACATTAGTTTATGTCTTCAAAAGTATTTCAAAACGTTGTCAGCATACCGTTTACAAGACTCAGCTCAACAATGGGTTTACTACATGGACTACCTGAGTTCGAACGGCCCAATCAGCTTCGAGTGCAAACAAAAGAGCCGAGGTGTGGGGTGCGTGTGCGTCACTCGGCGCAGTCTTTCGCTTACCCTTGTGACGTTGTGTACTGTGCGCTCATCTACGGATTATTTTTCAAACGTTTTGACCCTGGCTACCCTCTGGACTGTGTTTCTTCCTAACCTGATAACCTGGCTATTAACTCTGAACTTCTGTACGTTTGTGCTTGTGTACTTGGACTCTGGACTTGTGTACGCCAACGGAACATTATTGAAAAATGGCAGAAAATCGACCTATATGTGTTTTGTGCAATCGATCAGTGGTTAATAGAAGAAGGTTAGAAATAACCCATGCTCTTTTTGAGGAAAATGCTGCCAATGCTCAATATATTATTGAAGCTATAGCTCCACAGCAAGTAAGTATTTTTAGACTATTTTTTGGTTGTTTTTACCCGTATGTACGCACCCTATAGCGGTGATGGCCTCATAATATTGTGTCACGATGTGCATATGCGACACATCGTTGGGTGAAGTGTGGGCTCTTTATTGAAAGTCCACGTTACAGTTTTGATTGTATTTTTATGTACGTCCTTTTAGTGAATTATGTTATTTCCTTAAGCGTATGGTTCTTTTCTAACAATACTTAAGTTATAGTCAAAACAGATCTTCTCTCTCTTTTACACACATGGTGCATATGGAAACAGAGCCAACGTTATCTAGCTTCGAAATATAATAGAGGCCAACCACTCATTAACAATGCGTATGAGCATGACTCATTCGTCACGTTGAAAAAGAGCTCGGCATGTTCTACTATACAACACATGATTTAACTGAAACTGCTGTGAGTTTTAAATACTATGTTATAAACTATTTTCCTTTTCAGGTTGAATACAACGGCCGAGAATACGTTTGTCGACCCTGTTGGCAACGAGCTCAACGGGCTGTGCAGCCAAACAATAACCCTGCCCCGCACGAATGTGTTCTTCAAGTGGAAGAATATTCACGAGTGCCTAGCACCTCGGCAAACTGTATGTTTGACAGATGCCGTAGTGTTTCACGTCGTCGAATGCCTGAGAATGTAAGGATTACTCTTATGTTACATTCTAACTTATTCATACCAGACAGTGCCAGAATATGTGATGCACATTTAACATCAAATGATTGGGAAGAGCTCATTGATAGTCCAAATCTCAGACATGATTTTAACAGCTCTCATTTTGTGCAAATACTAGAGCTTTTTAAAAAAGCTGTTTTAAATAAAAATATTCTGGACTTTGAAGATATTGCAAATATGGATCCTAATGAGATTCATATTCGATTGGGCGTTAGCAGAGATCAATTCAATACAATCTTGGAACAAACGCCTTCTTTGTCTGAGTCAAACGCCAAAACAAAACTAGCCATTTATTTAATGAAGTTGCGAACTGGTGATAGCAACGAGAGATTAGCCACGCTCTTTAACATAAGTAGAAGGACTCTAGAAAGGCATTTAAAAACCGCGCGTGATGCTATATCTCTGGATTTTAAGCCACGACACCTGGGACTCGACCATTTAAATAGAAGAATGGTCGCTGACCGTAATCTTATTGTACCAAACGCGTTATTTGGAAATCCCGAGTCTTCTCCAGAAGAAAGGAAGGCAGTAACAATCATGGATGGAACATATATTTATATACAGAAGAGCTCCAACTTTTCGTTCCAGCGACAGACCTACAGTCTACACAAATACGAAAATCTATTAAAACCGTTCTTAATGGTGTGTTCCGATGGGCATATAATTGATGTTTGCGGGCCCCTGAATTATAAATGACGAAGAAGGCACATTTCACTGGTTTTACCGGGCTGGCGACATATTCATTTTAGATCGTGGGTTTAGAGACGTCTGTGGCGATTTGGAGCGATGCAACTACAGTGCCTATATGCCAGAAACCAAAGACCGCGGTGCAGACCAGCTTACTACTGAACAGGCCAATAGAACTAGGCTGGTAACTCTATGCCGCTGGGTAGTGGAAGTTATAAATGGCAGGTTCAAGCGAGATTTCAAATTGTTTAGGCAAGAATATTTTAATCGCGCCTTAAGTCACATGTTTGAGGACTTTCAAAACGCAGCGGCACTCATCAATGCGTTCCAAACACCAATACAAGATAGTATTCATGCATCATCGTTCGTAAATATAATTAATGAACGTTTTGAAATACCGAACCTCTTAGCGGACTATGTTATCCGTCATAACATAAATAGACAGAGGGCATCATTTGAAAGACTCAGCAGCGACCAACCTATTTTTGAAGACTTTCCGGTTTTTTCTGAAGAAGACCTAATTCTGTTTGCACTTGGCACATACCAAATCAAGTTGGCTCGCAGCTACTACGCTGAACACTTAATTGAAGGCTTATACAATATCGAAGTATACCGGGAGCGACAAATAAGTCAGCTCAGAGATTTTATTGAAGAAGAAGATATTTGGTTATTACGTGTGCGAATACAATCTAGACATGTAAGGTCCAGAATATATTATTCTTATATTGTAATTAACCGACAAAGACAAAATAGAGAAGCAATTGCTCATTATTATTGCAGTTGTTTGAGTGGAAGGCGCACAATCGGTTGTTGCGCACACGTTATGTGTGTAGTGTGGTATCTGGCATGGGCTAGACATCAAGACGAGGATATTTTATTACCGGCATCAGAACTCAGTGCTATTATTGTACATTAAATGTATGAATGTGGACGAGGCAAAAGGAGTATGTAAGGATCGTAGCAAGTGGCGTTCTGTGGTTTCTGCCTACCCCCATGGGAAAAGGGCGTGAGTTTATGTATGTAAATGTATGTAAAATAAATGTATTGAAGTAAACAAGTCATTTTATTTTATTTCCTTATTTTTAAGACTAAATCTTAGTAATTAATACGCTAAATCACAGGCTTACATATCTAAAATAAAAATGTATTTAGTTCCATTAATAATGACACTACAGATATAAAACTTCTTGAACCCGTTATTGTAGGGTGATATTAAACCAAAAAAAAATAAAATGTTCCTGGCCGCTGATAGACCAAGTGCCGTACGATTTTGCCCATTCTCCTTTGACAGATAAACTCGATAAAATGAGTTTTTATCGAATCGAATCGATGTCGCAAGTACGTAACTTCTACTTTACCGATCGGTAGATAAACTCTAAAATTTTAACGAATTTATCGTAAATGCAAGTACGAAACGATATTTTGATTTGATTATGACATTTGACATTTCAAATCTTATCGTCGCGTGTTACGTACTTCCAAATTCGATAACAAGATCGATAAAAATGCGAACCTTAGCGATCTCGATGTCATATCGATGCAAAGTCCGTACTTGCACTACTGTTTCTAAGTATATAACTTAACACCCATAAACTCAAACTCAAACTCAAAGCATTTCAATTAAACCATTTACAGGCACTTTTGAATTGTCAAGTGGTCGGTCAGTCAGAAATATGAAGCTAGTTGCAGTTATTAAGTTAGGTACCCACTATACATACATAGTACAGACGCCAGCAGGTCAAGCTACCCGAAACTGTCAAATTTTCCCAATCAACCTTGAACCTTAATGCTTTAGCGATAAAGTTGAAAATCTATTAAAGAAATTTGACAGATTGTAGTAGCTTGATGTGCTGGCGTCTGTACATACCTACTGTCTAAACCTATTATGTTATACAGTAAGATAGTAGGTACCTACACAACTTCTTACTTCTACTAGCTGTTCTTCCTTTTAATTCTTATTACCTACAAGTATTGTTTTAATTAATTCCACAGGGGATGTGATACAAGTATCAGATCCAGCCGTGCTTGTATTCGACTTGACGACAGACGAGCTGATAAAGAAGTACATCCTCAAGGGAGATGTTTTAAGAGACTCGTCCGTGCTGACGAGCATTGTAAGTACCTAGGTCAAGTAGTGTTCTTAGTAGGTTTCGTAAGCTCGTACAGTTTTGATGCAGTTTTTTATTATTATTGCGAAATGAGCCTGTTCTTGAACTCGATCTGGCCTGATGGAAAGCGATGGATCGAACGAGTAGGCCCAGAAGATGCCTGTTCACTCTTGCTTTAAAGGCTGACGGGTTATACCATTGGCTTATAATAGGTTATATACCAATGTAGAAGGGAACACGGACCCTGGCACTTTGGCCTTGCGCATAGCAAATGTAGAGTTAGGGAGTATTAATGTTTACTGCCAAAATAACCCTATCTCAAATGGGCATGCATTGAAATACAAGAGCAGACCACCTGGAATCACTTAACTACTGGATTACTACTTTTAAGTTAGGTATTTTCTTTTCTGAATTAAAACGTTGCGAACTGGCGACGATCCTAGCTCCCTCCTCCTATGCTACTAAACACATCATACTTGGTCTTTTCTTCAAATAATGTGTGTACTATTACCTAGGGTAGCTATGAGCTCCACTGTCGCTAATGAGATACAATTACTTTTCTATTGTTACAAAACTTAATCAGTTCGATCGACAGATGGGGGCTGCAGGTAAGCTTTTCACAGAGCAATAATGTGGTCACTGTTAAGTGTTACTAATGTGACAGAAGAACTACCTCCATGATAGTGAATGTTAAGTCTGATCTCCAACAGTAGCAGCTCAGAATGCGGTTTTTTTTCAGACTGTAGAGACTTTAGGCAAGGATTGCAGCGCCAGCTACGCATATATCACGGATATGGGGTCAAATGCCCTCATAGTGTACAGCATTAATGACGACGAGGCGTGGCGGGTGGAGAACCATTACTTCCACTTTGACCCACACGCTGGGGTCTACAAAGTTGGCGGTATTGACTTCTATTGGAGTGACGGAGTATCTTCCTCGACTTTATCGCAACCAAAGAAGGATGGGTGAGCTGGTTTTTGGATTTGCTGGATTTTTTTTAATCCTTATCTTGTTCATGTTTATTTTCATGTGTTAGTTCTCAATCAAATGCAGAGTAGTCGATGATCAGGTTAAGTGGATGCACTTGGAGATGCCTACCTACGTTCATCAAATGATTACTGCTGGTGATGATCAACTCAGCCTATCGGTCCTTTCCTAGGCTTCACCACAACGCTTTGTCCTCCGCCTTCCACAACCAGTCTGTCGAAGCCACCTTTTTAAGGTCGTCGGTCCATCTAGCTGGGGGACATTCTACACTACGCTTGCCGATACGCGGTCTCCATTCCAGGGCTCATCTGGCTCATCATCTCATCTCATCTCTTATCCTTCAACAAACATGGCCAGCCCACTGCCACGTCAGCTTGCTTACTTTGCAAGCTATGTCGATAACACCGGTTCTATTCCGGATAACTTAATTTGTGATTTTAACCTTCAAAGAATCTCCGTGCATAGCCTACTCCATAGCTCGCTGAGCGACTTCGAATTTGTGAACCAGCCCGACTGTTAGTGTCCACGTTTCGGCACCATATGTCATAATGGGCAGGACGCACTGGTTGAAGATCTTCAAACATTGCGGTATATGCGACGAGAAGACTTGATGATGATGATGGACTCCCAATCTTCTAAAATTCAACTTTCAGTTTCTGCGATTTGTATCTTCATCCGACGTCCAGCACTAAACTGTTCAAGATGTCAACTAAACTGTTAAGGGATAAGAAAGCGCCGCAAGAAGACATATTCAATGGAGTTGAGGTTTGTGTGAGGACAGTTACGTAAGTATGTAATTTAAGTAAGAACCTGCCTACATCATCCTCATATTATGTAGAGAGCTTTTTTGACGTCGTAATGTCAAACCCAAACCGTCATTTTGCGTCCGCTTTTATGATGGCACCGTTTTCTTAGGAAAACATAGCTACACTCTGCTCAGCGTGGTCATCATTTGCGCCGTTATTTTATATGGCAGTCACTTTTCATAGTTTCTTCTTTTTTCCAGATAATTGGTGACAGAGGGCCCAAATCACAAGCTACAGCCTGCGATATAGATCCATCTACTAACGTTTTGTTTTATACCCAGGTAATTTAATGCATCCTGTAAACCTTAATCATGATGCTAGTGGTTCGCTTTAAGTTACGTGCTTTTCAACAGGTATGCAAAAATGGCTTAGGATGTTGGAACATGGACAAAGAATTTAACCGCGATAACACTCCCTTGATTCTCAGCGACTGTAATATAATGGAATTTCCGAATGACGTGAAGGTATGTATTTTGCTCTTTTATTACCGAAAATGTTCTTAAGTTAAAAATGGTAAACCCTGCTTATTGGTGCCCGAGATACAGGGTTGCCTGGTTTGGGATTGCACACCACTAAATATTAGGTCGGGGAAAAAGTCCTTTGTATTTTATGTACAAATTCAAGACTAATGTGACTAAGAGCTCGTGTAGCACACAAATATCGAACTTTTTTGTATACCCAGACTTTTTCAAATGAGCCAAAACTGTTTTGTGGTCAACCCCTAACTCTTCAGCTATGTCGTAGTACAAATAGGTACAGCCCGTTTCAAACTTTATGGCGGCTCTGAAGTGCGCTACTCGCTGCGCAGTCCCCCAGCCCTCACCCCCGCTGACACGTTAATTTGTTAGGTACTGCGCAGCGACTCGCGCCATGTTCCGAGCCGCCATAAAGTTTGAATCGGACTATATACGGATCTTCCTCCACTTCTTCAAGAATTGCATCAACTTTATCCGTAACAGGGCGACCGGAGCGAGCTACATCTTTGACATAAAAATCAAAATCGCTTGAACCAACTTTGTGCTACTCTTACTGACACTTGCGTTCATTCCAAAAACGTCACATATTTTTTTCGCGGCTTGTGTAGCATTTTTCCCGTTTCGGTAATAAAACTTCAAAATGTATCGAATTTCTTCGTTAGATTCACTCGTTTTGGCGGACAGAAAAACAATTGAAGAACGGCGGCAAATCGTTTTACTTTTTTTTAATTTCATGTACTTATATGGTATCTATTTAAACCAGCCAGATACAAACAGTACAACCAAAGATATTTTATTACAACTTTATACCTATAAAATAAGAATAAACTTTTTCCTCGACCTAATATTTAGTGGTGTGCAATTCCAAACCAGGCAACTCAATAACATAATGGGTTGTTTGACAGTCATTGGGCCCATATTCAGGAGGAGCATGAATAGGGTACCTCTACCTACCTATTTGCCACAGTAAAAATAATTGTTTAAATATCTAAAAAAATGTCGACGTTGTAAATACGTCTCAAAGTCAACGACTCAGCTACGTCATACAACGTCATAGACTGAGCTAGCACTGCTGCGATCTGACGTCACATCACAGGAACGCCATAGTAACTTCACGCTATCAGTACAATGACCGGTTTGCGTGACAAGGATAGAAGAATAATTTCAAAAGCGTGCAACTTCTCCGCTTTTCCAATTTTTTTTTCACAATGGCATGTCGTCTATTTTAGTAACATCTTTAAAATAAGTATTAATTCATCTAAAAGTATTTTTGATAGAAGTCAAATACCCTATTGGCCACAGATGACAATTCATAGGAAAACGCTAGGGAGGCTTTTGGGAACCCCTTACCGATAATTCCTTGTAAATCCAGGCAGACCGAGAAGGCAACCTCTGGATCCTAAGTGACAGACAGTCGCGGTTCCTGTACGAATCCATGGACTTCGATGAAGTCAACTTCAGGGTCCTGACTGCACCTACTGCTACCCTGGTAAAGGGCACGCCGTGCGAGAAGAAGTCTTTCTTTGGTAGGTATATTACAAATGTATAGTGCCTCAAAAAGATGTATACCTATATCGACAAGAATTCATTTATTTGTCTACAATCCCTTGAATACAAGAGCCATCCGTAAACAAAGTTTGGAGTATGAATGTGGATAGATAGAAGAGTAAGAATCGATGGATGGACTGTGAACGATGATATGGCTAGAAAGGGACGACCGAGATGACGACAGTAAAAAGTATGGTAGACAAAGACATGTTGTGCCGATCACAAATCAATTGGGATAAAGGTAGGGGAATGATGATGCCTACAATCCCTGTTATTAAATACTGTATCAATATGTTGCCACAAAACATATTACACATTGGGTAGGTACTTATAATTAGCTAGGTACACAATCAAATCAGCCCATCGCCGTCCACTGCTGAACATAGGCCTCTCCCAGGCTATAAATGATAAATAGATAGATAGATAGATAAACCATTTATTTGGTGCACACAAAAAACAGCACAACACACAAAAATACAATCAGAAGATAAATATACTTAATAACTATAAAAAAAAAAAACAAGTCATCAGTCGTCATTTCTGTAAGTAAGTAGGTTTGTACAAACACTTTTACACGTCCATCGTATTTTAAAAACTAGATGAGGTCGGCATTTCCTATCTGACTACTCTAGAAGAAAGGCCGAAACAAACTCAGAGGTCACAGTCTCTTTTAAAGTCCAGACAAAATCTTAGTCAGATTTTAAAATAATAATAATTAATATTAAATAATTAATTGGCTATGTAGATCGGTGTCTGCAATGGTCTTTTGAATAAAGAACCACACAGATTGAGTGGACCTGTCCAGTCGGTGCACGCAATTGTCAGTAACCGTGCAGCTCAACTTAGACTTAAGGAGCTCAACGATTCGACGAACAATACCAAAGAAAGGACATTTGAGTAGGCCGCATATATTACTCAAACTGCCAGATCATGATTAAACTGAGAAAAATACAAAAATAAATAATAAAAAAAACCAATGACCGACATAGTTCTCACATTCGCAATAATTAGAATAATATTATAATAATCTTTGAGGACCATGTAGATTTGTGTCTGAAATGGTTGCGCCACAACACACTGTCCTCCGCCTTCCGCATCCAGTCTGTCCCAGACACTTTCTTGAGGTCGTCGGTCCACCTAGCTGGGGGGCGTCCCATGCTACGCTTGCCGATACGCGGTCTCCACTCCAAGACTCGTCTGCTCCACCGGCCATCGGTCCTTCAACAAACATGGCCAACCCACTGCCACATCAGCTTGCTTACTCTGCAAGCTATGTCGATAACACCGGTTCTATTCCGAATAACTTAATTTGTGATTTTATCCTTCAAATAACTCCCGAGTATAGCCCACTCCATAGCTAGGTACACATTGATACAGTATTAGGGAATGCAAATAGTAGACAGTCAAATGAATTCTGGTTTGTTTATCTGGTGCATCTTTTTGAGGCTGACTGTACCTACCGCTTGAAAATGTATGAAACAGCTGTTCTTTCGAATAAAGAAAGAAAAATAAAAAAGTATTTAATGGGACTCTCAAAGAGAGTTACAACAGTAAGTACTTATATGAAAGAACAAGTCCTGAAATGACTGAAGATTATACTTATTTCAGGATCGAGAAAATAAAATTTGGGAAGAAGATATAATTATCAAGATCGACTCAGCGATTTTAATCCAGAACTCTAAATTATGTGCAATATTATAAATCTTTTCTTCTTTTCTTTTGTCAAAAATGTTTTCTTGGTCGATTTTTATCACACTACGAATTAAATTCAACTGAAAATAATTTGTTTTTGTTTTATTTCCTATATTGAGGCAAGATACTTGTTTTCCAACAAAACTTATACTCAAAAAAACTTTTTGCAATCTGTGGTACCAGGTCAGAAGTGATAATACTACGAAAACCGCCCTTACAGCTATGCGATAAAGTCGCTGTCTTAAGTTGTTACCAAAGACGTGAGTTTGAAGGTCCCTAAGGAAATATGTAAACACTATACTAGTCCTACCTACTTAATAATAGGGGGAATAAAAAATAGAGTAAAAACGAAACACATAAAATAATTTAATATTTTATTTAAATATACAACATGGTAGTTATAACTATGTAATTAAATAAGTCTATGTGATTGAATAATTCATAATTAATCATAATTTTGCACGTGACCGTCGATTCCGTTTGATTTCGTTCACATTGTCAGTCTTTTAGCTAATTATTACAATTGAACCGACGTACAGTGGACTTAGAAATGTGAGCACCTACTGACTAACGTTAGGTGAAGTTTAGAGTCCCGTGGACATCGCAAAAACGGATGGACAAGGATGCTTGAAGACATGAGAGTGTTAAAGTAAAAATATTTAGTAATATCCCGAAAAACCGCGTTGATAAAACTACCCAGAAGGGTAGTTATGTTTAGGAGGGCTTATGTCTAGCTATAGGACTTCTTTTTTTTTTTTTAATTACTGCCACCACCTATGTTTAGCTGTACAAGGATTCTTTTGGCAAACTAACTCCGCCATCTTGTTTTTTGTTCAATATATTTCACAAAACGATATTGAACAAATGTTTTCCAACAACGGTCCCCTGTTAATATCATTTGAGTGCCAAAAGATCCCTGTAGCACTCTTTTTCTTATTTTCACCATGGTCGTCACACATTGTTCACTGTGTGACACGGAGTAATAAGCAAATGGAATGAGCGAGTGTACGATCGACACAAATACTTCTACTTTTAGTTGCTAATCACTAATGAGGATGTTTCGTCCCGCCAGCGTACAAGCATTCCATTTACTTCATACTCTAGGGGTAATAAGTACCTATATAAATCTAGTATATATCGGGATATTACTAGCAATAATATAATTATTTGCACTACATACGAACTAGGTACAGTTGCATTTAAAAAGTATGGAATCTAAATGGACTTTAGAATATCATTGTATAAAAAGTTTCGCATGTAATTACTACTAAGGCCCACTTGGATCGCCAATCACTAAACAAGTTTAGCGCTAAACCAGTTTTAAACATCATTCTGTCTCTGTCATCTTCAAAAATTTGACACAAACAGAGTTATGTTTTAAGCTCGTTTAGCGCTAAGCATGTTTAGTGATTGGCGGTACAAGCGGGGCCTTATTTGATATCACGCGGCCTGTTCTAAAAGACTTGCTTCAATCTAAATATTGTTCTTTTCGGCTGATATTCTGAACATCAAAAACTTTTTCATAGAATGTTCCACAAATGAATTCTACGGCGATTAAAATCATGACGTCTTATCGATTGCATTAAAACATGAATACAGATGTATTGCTTGTGTTTACGCAAAAGTTCAATGGTGACCGAAGACTATTTTCAATTAAAATTTTCTTATTTGAAAACTTGTAATATTTTACAAATTTGTTTAACCATACCTTTCTCACAACGCTACAGCTGCCGACTAAAACCAACTATTCACTATAATAACACGTCTTTCATAATACTCATTAAATTCGCGACTTTTACAATACCCGACCGTACTTCGACCAAAACGTATCTATTTTTATTTTATTTCTAAGTCCATGCGTGGCTCATACGGTGCCCATCGCGTGTCCGAATCGAACAGAATTTACATAAGCGTTGCAATTTGAAATATAACATTATTTACAAGTATTATTGCTGAATCATCTATCATAGGCCATAATAAGATTGAGAATTTACAAGAAAACATGAATTATAAAACGAAACTTATAAAATAGTGTCGCGCATGCTGATAGGATTATTTGAAAATGTATCGACTAAATCGATATTCGATATTTATGACTCCTCTACCGTAAAAAAGCATGATGTGCTCGATTCCTAGGCTGAACAAACGCGGCTCAATATCAGTAGTTTAGTAGATTATCACGACTATTCTCCGATATTTAATTGACAATGATTACTGATTAGTGCATATTTTTGTTCTTGTGCAGAAACGATAGGAAAACGACAACTAAATCAGTTAAAAATAGTTCATAAGTGTTCATTCACGTCTCGTTTTTTAGGCAAATCAATCGATTATCGTTTAGTCGATACATTTTCAGCTGGATTGGGGAAATACGACCACACAATTTTTTTTAATGTTTTATCATTAAGTATTCTTTTAGACATGCACAATACTTTGCCATGATTTTAGGTCTTAGCATAACCAGCCTAAAATGTTCCCACTGCTGGGACACAGGCCTCCTCTCTGTCAGAGGGAGTGGACCGTAATCCACCACGCAGGCCTAGTGCAGGCTGGCGGATATCACATGTCTTCGAATATTTTGTTCCTAGGACATGTCGGTTTCTTCACGATGTTTTCCTTCACCGTTTTAGATCTTATTCACGTATATATCTGAACAATCAACTCAGCATATCACATTTTACTAAGCTGACCATTAATTGAGCAGCAGTTAGGAGCAATGGTGGCCCAGTGGTAACGGCCGCAACTTACGAGTTGTAGGTCGTAGCTGTGAACCCAGACAGGCGCTTTACTTTGTGTAAATTATTTCATCACCACTACTCTTAAAACGGCGAAGGGAAACATCGATAGGAAACCGGCATGTCCTAGAACCAAAAATTCGAAAGACATATATTATGTGACATCTACATGGGCCCGCGTGGTGGATTTACGGCCCACTCCCTCTCACCGAGAGAAGGCCTGTGACCCAGCAGTGGGAACGTGATAGGCTGATGATGATGACCATTAATTTCACTATTGAGTAACAAAACTACACAGCCTTTCGCATCTAGTTCAAAATCAGCTACCGTCTTTCAAATAATGTAAAATAAAAGAAAAGATGACAGGACTAACGCTAGTGCGATATGCCATAAACTTTTCGTCCACAATATCACACGCATTTGTGTATTCATTATCAAACGTTTTGAGCACAACAAGGATCAACATTTTCTCTGCAACAAGGTGTTGCGTGTTGCTACCGTGTTGCGCGTCAATGGTTGCTTAGTGAATACATGAAACTACGAATCGGAGCATAGCTATGTGAATATTCACATTCAATATCTATGTTAGGTGGCCGTAAAGTCGAAAAATATGTATTTTACGAAATAATTTCTAAACGTTGTAAATTATAGGAAACTTAACAATAAGTTTCAAAATAAATGGGTAAGCAGTGCCTGTAGTCAACTACAACTTTTAAATATTGTCTTTCTGAGATTGCTTTTACATTAAACCCTAATATTTTTATTAAAAAAAAATGCATTGCGTGACTCTCATAGTACAAGGCTTTCACAGTGAAGAAACCTTTCTTGGTTTCAATTCAAAGGAAACAATTATAAAAAATATATCAATAAATAAATAAACTAATTCGAGATGCATGCGCGACATCCAAAACCGTAAAATTATGGCAAAAGTGACTTTCTCGATTTCTAAAACATACGACACCACACTTCGCCTATCATTCGGCATTATTAGAAAACGACAACGAGATACTGTTGTCGCTTCCGACCGAAGATTCCCGAACATAGCCGAAGTGTGGCGCCATTAGAACAGTGCATCACTGTGAACATTGTCCTACCCTACAAGGTCCGTTTTGCTGTGACTAAGGAATTTCTACCTTATTTCAATAATCCAAGGTTTTTTGCTGAGTAGATTATCTAGTGTTTTCAGCGGTTTCTCCGTTTTTATGTTGGGGCGTTGTCTTGGCGGTTGTTGGGGTGAGGCGCTTTCTGAGGGGTGTCGTGTACTCCCATCCGTCCTCGCCTTTAGGGTTGAACAGCTGTAACGAAAATGACGTTCGATTAAATCTGTTGATTTATTTTATTTTATAAATCGATTTCGATGTTATATTTCTAGCTAGAGGAAGCCCAGAATTATGTAGCTTTTACAATTTTCACTTGTATGGTGTAAATGGTGTTTATTTATTTATTTATTAGGGATCACCAACAAAGGATACATTTTACGGGTGCTCCTTCAATTACAGGAGACCACAGCATGCATGCATGCATGTTATAAATATTTGACTTTAATTTTTGCGTAGTCTTTCGTGAGTATAGTTAGTATGATTCGATATTTGATTCAAACAGCCTCCACGAGTGGAGTGAGGAGTGATACTTAAATTACGTTGAGTTCTACCAGGTCAGGCCGACTACCACCTAGTCGACTGACAAAAGTTTCAACCACTACATGAGCCATACTCATAGTTCGTGCGGATTAAAGAAGTAGAAATGGAAATAACCGACCACGGCATGAACTGTTCTCGTACTAGTTCGAGCGGATACGGGAAAAGAAGTCTGGTCCCCTTCATATGACTTACCAGCGTGGCCCACTTGTCCGCGCTGGCCTCCCTCGCCTTCACGGCGTCCCTCTGCGCCTGCTCCACGGCTCCTACATATGACTTACCAGCGTGGCCCACTTGTCCGCGCTGGCCTCCCTCGCCTTCACGGCGTCCCTCTGCGCCTGCTCCACGGCTCCTACATATGACTTACCAGCGTGGCCCACTTGTCCCCGCTGGCCTCCCTCGCCTTCACGGCGTCCCTCTGCGCCTGCTCCACGGCTCCTACATATGACTTACCAGCGTGGCCCACTTGTCCCCGCTGGCCTCCCTCGCCTTCACGGCGTCCCTCTGCGCCTGCTCCACGGCTCCTACATATGACTTACCAGCGTGGCCCACTTGTCCCCGCTGGCCTCCCTCGCCTTCACGGCGTCCCTCTGCGCCTGCTCCACGGCTCCTACATATGACTTACCAGCGTGGCCCACTTGTCCCCGCTGGCCTCCCTCGCCTTCACGGCGTCCCTCTGCGCCTGCTCCACGGCTCCTACATATGACTTACCAGCGTGGCCCACTTGTCCCCGCTGGCCTCCCTCGCCTTCACGGCGTCCCTCTGCGCCTGCTCCACGGCTCCTACATATGACTTACCAGCGTGGCCCACTTGTCCCCGCTGGCCTCCCTCGCCTTCACGGCGTCCCTCTGCGCCTGCTCCACGGCTCCTACATATGACTTACCAGCGTGGCCCACTTGTCCCCGCTGGCCTCCCTCGCCTTCACGGCGTCCCTCTGCGCCTGCTCCACGGCTCCTACATATGACTTACCAGCGTGGCCCACTTGTCCCCGCTGGCCTCCCTCGCCTTCACGGCGTCCCTCTGCGCCTGCTCCACGGCTCCTACATATGACTTACCAGCGTGGCCCACTTGTCCCCGCTGGCCTCCCTCGCCTTCACGGCGTCCCTCTGCGCCTGCTCCACGGCTCCTACATATGACTTACCAGCGTGGCCCACTTGTCCCCGCTGGCCTCCCTCGCCTTCACGGCGTCCCTCTGCGCCTGCTCCACGGCTCCTACATATGACTTACCAGCGTGGCCCACTTGTCCCCGCTGGCCTCCCTCGCCTTCACGGCGTCCCTCTGCGCCTGCTCCACGGCTCCTACATATGACTTACCAGCGTGGCCCACTTGTCCCCGCTGGCCTCCCTCGCCTTCACGGCGTCCCTCTGCGCCTGCTCCACGGCTCCTACATATGACTTACCAGCGTGGCCCACTTGTCCCCGCTGGCCTCCCTCGCCTTCACGGCGTCCCTCTGCGCCTGCTCCACGGCTCCTACATATGACTTACCAGCGTGGCCCACTTGTCCCCGCTGGCCTCCCTCGCCTTCACGGCGTCCCTCTGCGCCTGCTCCACGGCTCCTACATATGACTTACCAGCGTGGCCCACTTGTCCCCGCTGGCCTCCCTCGCCTTCACGGCGTCCCTCTGCGCCTGCTCCACGGCTCCTACATATGACTTACCAGCGTGGCCCACTTGTCCCCGCTGGCCTCCCTCGCCTTCACGGCGTCCCTCTGCGCCTGCTCCACGGCTCCTACATATGACTTACCAGCGTGGCCCACTTGTCCCCGCTGGCCTCCCTCGCCTTCACGGCGTCCCTCTGCGCCTGCTCCACGGCTCCTACATATGACTTACCAGCGTGGCCCACTTGTCCCCGCTGGCCTCCCTCGCCTTCACGGCGTCCCTCTGCGCCTGCTCCACGGCTCCTACATATGACTTACCAGCGTGGCCCACTTGTCCCCGCTGGCCTCCCTCGCCTTCACGGCGTCCCTCTGCGCCTGCTCCACGGCCCGCTTGGCGCCGGTGGCGGCGTCGCAGTCGGCGGCGCGCAGTGCGCACGTGACGTGGCGCCACACGCGCCGCGACTCGTGCGGCTGCTGGCGGGACACCGGCGCCACGCGCTTGCGGCGCGGCTTCATGTTTGATACTTCGAATAGGACTTCTGAACGCTGTAATAAAAGAAACGGATAATTAAGATTTGATGTGTTTTTTTCTTTATAGGCAGAATATTCATTATAGCAAACTTTTACAAATTATAAATAAAACAGAGTATAAAGTAAAAAAAAAACTGTCTTGTTGATCTAGTGGTCGCAAACTGCCGAGCAAGGGGGCCTGTGTTCGATATATTTGTATCAGAGAGGCTAGCACGGCCTCTGTGATAGGCTCGAGTCAAGCATTTTATTATTATTTTTTGAATAAATTATTATTATTACGGTTTTTTCTCCCAAACTGTGATAAAAATGTACGACACAAGCCTATCACAGTGGGCCGTGCTCGCCCCGCAGGAGTGTCTCAATCTGGCCGGGGTCTGCATTTGTGAACAGTTGGTTGCGTTGTAGGTGTAAGGTCTGTGCCAAAAGTATCTGATGAAAGTATACTCAAACCCAATTCAGGTTAAATTCATACGCTATAACTTACTAAAGAGTTTCAACATTATATCTCACCACTTTTTCCAACAATTGTTATTTGAATAATATTATAGAATTGTAATAAATTGTATTTATAATCATCAACGAAAATGAGGTTATTAAATTAAACTCAATTGGGAACCTTACTGCCCACTAGAGGGCACTGTTACACTACGAAAAGGTTATGACAATGACCCAAATTTTGACGTCCCTAAGCACGCAACTCACACAATCTAAAGATTGATTTTACTGTAGGTATTATTATGTGAGTATTTCTTGCAACCTCTGCAATCTTATAACTTATGTATGTACTTATGTATTTTTTATATTTCTGTTTATATAGTTGTTACCACAATTTTTTTATGCATTTCCTTTTTACCAGGCTATCACTGTATTTGAGAATGTTGGTTCACCTATTATTGGCAACTGTATAAGCCCTTAACTATTATCTACTGATAATTGATATTTTGTATACAGAAGCTGTTGGTGTACCTTTATTAATAAATAATTAAAATAAATAAATAACAAAATGGTTTTTAAAATTTAAATACATTATATTTATATTTTAAGAGAATGTACTATCGCATTAGGTAATTAAACCGGTATTGATATTTTTATGGGGGTTCAAATAAATAACGTAAACAGAAAAACATGCTATTAGGGTTATTAACACGCTTTTAAGTTCACTCTTGTAACTAACGATGTAATAAAATCTTGAAGTCAATTTTAACCTACTCTTGACTGTCGTATCGCAACGAAACTTTGTTTGTATAGTATTTCGGATGACAATACTAGAGTTTGGTATCTTGGAACTGATCTGATGGTGGAGCCAGGAGATGGATAGTGAAACTCTTCAGTGGCTACTAGTAAACCCTTCGAGTTTGGGGTCATATGATTCGTTGTAACGAGTCCAAATATAGAATGGGCTATGTAACGAGGTTCTGTTGATGGAACCAGGCGGTATATACTTAAAAAAAAAACAGCGAGCGTTACAGTAGTGGCATTATGATGTGTAACCTCTGACATCTCACCTTGGTAATAAACAAAACATAAACATTATATCCTAAAAATAATGATTCAGGTATTATTTGAAATGATTATTTGAGGTTAAGCGCACAGCTGATGCGTTCACCTTCTCTATTTCCCTTTCTCGTCACACACACGCAACTGTTGGCTGACAGTACCAACCTCTCGGAAAATGGGTTGGTACCATCTGACGGCCACCGCGCGCGCTCATTGGTCAAATCCAATAGCGCGCGCTTCGCCGGCTTCCTGTTACACACTTCTGTCGCATTTCATGAAATCACTCCCACAGATTGCAGGAAAGCGAGAGATAAGATATTACACAAAAAAAAAACTACTGTACACACGGCTACACATCAAGCTATAAAAAAACCAGTTTACGCTGGTCTCGCATCGTACGGAAATCCTATACAATGTGAGATCAGCTTATACTGGAAATGTATAGCTTGATGTGTAGCCGTGTGTACCAACTGACTGTAAAGTAAAATAATGAACGACTTTTGCCTTTTTTTTATGTATGGCATCTCGCAGTTGGCCTTGAGAGGCCGTGACTGCTTAACCGGTCAATCCTGTGGTGCCTTCGAGCTAACCTAAAGCCTCCAGCCAGGGGCGTAATATTAATTATAAACTAAGCGACCATCACCTAAGGGCACCCCCTGTGGGGTACGAACCTCGGCTTAGGGCGTCGCTGGGGGGGGGGGGGGGGGGGGGGGGGGGCAGCAATTTGGGGACAGGCTGGATCTGAATGGATTCATTATTATTAGGGGGGTTTAAAACTACTGGCTCAGCTACGCCACCAGCTGGCTCTGCGGATCCGATCAAGGGAGGGGAAAGGGAATTTATCGGGGAGGAACGCGGACGCGGACGCGAAGGACCTCGGCGGCGAGGTCGGAACTTCGATTTGTGTCTGTGTGTGCTGTATACTGTACTGGTGGCCCTACTGCTTTTCTGGAGGAGGGTGGTGGGGTCGTCGGGGTCGGTCAGTGCGTGCCTTGGACGGCGGATTCTACTGATTCTAGAGGGGACATAACTGGCGGCCTTCACAACCTGAGGGTTGCGATGGCACGACTTTTGCTCAGCTTGTCACTTCTTTTATACCTCCTGTCACGACAGGCCGTGGGAACCGTCGCATCCTTTGAGGCCCACGGTGGCCTGTCGTCGCCCGTCCAATCCGTCGGGAGTCGGTACGTTCAAAGGCGCGGCCTAACAGCCTGTACAGGCCCGTTTATATTTGCTTTGTTTATCAAATGTTGACCTCTGAATAAAATCACAGCGGTGCGAATGCTCGGCACGGGCCGCGAAAGGCCTCGACAGGCATAGCAGAGCCTGGCGCAGCCTGTCAGTCAACGGCCCATGGGACCACGGCATTATCATGGTCTTATTTATTTATTTATTTAAAATTATGCAAATAACACCTTAACAGCTATAACGCCAATGCGATGTTACTACCAAGATACACATACCTATAACTCACTTACAAAAATACAATTAGGAAAAAGAACAATTAACATACATTGAAAAAATAAATAAAAAAAACCCACAATTTACAATCATGGTCTCTAAAGATTCTCAATGCACCTTAGTGCTACTACTGTGAACCTCATCAGGCTGCAGTGAAATATATCTACCTCATCTGAAATAATAGGTATTTAACAGTCTTATGGCGCGTGACAAGGGGGCAAACTTGTTCAGGTTAGTCCTAGAGGATGGCTCCTGCAGCGTAGGCGTGGGGCGACGCGCACCCCCGCCACCGGGTGGCGCGCGCATCCCCAGCTCTGCTAACAGATCGGGGTGGTGCAGCCAGCCGCGCAGCACCCGAAACACGAAGCTACACAGAGCGACGTCCCTCCGCACCGCCAGCCTGCTGTACCCTACCATCCCTATTACAACCGGGTGGCGCGCGCATCCCCAGCTCTGCTAACAGATCGGGGTGGTGCAGCCAGCCGCGCAGCACCCGAAACACGAAGCTACACAGAGCGACGTCCCTCCGCACCGCCAGCCTGCTGTACCCTACCATCCCTATTACAACCGGGTGGCGCGCGCATCCCCAGCTCTGCTAACAGATCGGGGTGGTGCAGCCAGCCGCGCAGCACCCGAAACACGAAGCTACACAGAGCGACGTCCCTCCGCACCGCCAGCCTGCTGTACCCTACCATCCCTATTACAACCGGGTGGCGCGCGCATCCCCAGCTCTGCTAACAGATCGGGGTGGTGCAGCCAGCCGCGCAGCACCCGAAACACGAAGCTACACAGAGCGACGTCCCTCCGCACCGCCAGCCTGCTGTACCCTACCATCCCTATTACAACCGGGTGGCGCGCGCATCCCCAGCTCTGCTAACAGATCGGGGTGGTGCAGCCAGCCGCGCAGCACCCGAAACACGAAGCTACACAGAGCGACGTCCCTCCGCACCGCCAGCCTGCTGTACCCTACCATCCCTATTACAACCGGGTGGCGCGCGCATCCCCAGCTCTGCTAACAGATCGGGGTGGTGCAGCCAGCCGCGCAGCACCCGAAACACGAAGCTACACAGAGCGACGTCCCTCCGCACCGCCAGCCTGCTGTACCCTACCATCCCTATTACAACCGGGTGGCGCGCGCATCCCCAGCTCTGCTAACAGATCGGGGTGGTGCAGCCAGCCGCGCAGCACCCGAAACACGAAGCTACACAGAGCGACGTCCCTCCGCACCGCCAGCCTGCTGTACCCTACCATCCCTATTACAACCGGGTGGCGCGCGCATCCCCAGCTCTGCTAACAGATCGGGGTGGTGCAGCCAGCCGCGCAGCACCCGAAACACGAAGCTACACAGAGCGACGTCCCTCCGCACCGCCAGCCTGCTGTACCCTACCATCCCTATTACAACCGGGTGGCGCGCGCATCCCCAGCTCTGCTAACAGATCGGGGTGGTGCAGCCAGCCGCGCAGCACCCGAAACACGAAGCTACACAGAGCGACGTCCCTCCGCACCGCCAGCCTGCTGTACCCTACCATCCCTATTACAACCGGGTGGCGCGCGCATCCCCAGCTCTGCTAACAGATCGGGGTGGTGCAGCCAGCCGCGCAGCACCCGAAACACGAAGCTACACAGAGCGACGTCCCTCCGCACCGCCAGCCTGCTGTACCCTACCATCCCTATTACAAAGAGACTCGGGTACATGAGCGGGAAGAAGGGATAGACGCCGAACTGCTTAAAAAATAAAACCGAGTGAATTTGTTTTGGATTCTTTCCACCATTAGACTATATTTGGCCTCATGGGGGTTCCACACGATCGCACTCGTTTCAAGACGGCTCCGTACCAGCGCATTGTACATTATTCTAACCACTGCCGTATTATGAAAGTCTTTGCACTGCCTAAGTATGAATCCAAGATTTCGGCAGGACTTGCCGCATATGTCCAAGATGTGCTCTCGAAACATTAATGCTGGTACCATCTCCACCCCCAGGTCCCGCACATGCGGGACTCGTGTCATGACTGCGGGTTTCATCTCATACTGATGTAGCAGTGGTTCACGCGCGCGAGCGTAGCTCATTATACAGCATTTGGAAACGTTAAAACTCAGGATCACGCTTTAAGAGAGCTGTTGTAAACTTTTAATCAAAATACAGGCAGAAAAACTATGAAATTATCAATATAATATTGCTGTGATTTCTATTTTTTCTGTGTATCCTTTGTTGGAGATCCCAAATAAATAAATACATTTGCGTGCTAGAAAATCGATCCACTCCGTTCTCTTCGATTTGAAACAACATATTTCAATAAATTTAATTAACAATAACCTAATATTTTGTATACCAAAATCTTTCTGAATGTATGTAGATTAAGTCTGTGAAAAATGTGCAAAACAGATTCATTAGTTTTTGAGAAAATCGCGAACTTAAAAACATACGGGTCGAATAAAAAAACATTTTTTTTTATAAATTTAAGTTACATGTTCAATATTCGATAAACAAAATTAAGTGTTTGTCAACTTCACTGACCAAAAAAATTAAGTTTTTCCAAGCATTATTAAGCGATGAGGATATCTGAAAAATTGAGTCGCTATTATCAAAGTATTAGGGTATATGTATAAAACTTTATCTTAGTTACCTGTACACAATATCAATTAATTAAAATATACATTAACATTTTTGAGAGATCGTCTCTCAAATAGGAGAACAGTGGGCCAGTTTTTTTGCACGCAAGTAGAAGCATTTTCTTAATTAAAACAAGTTTTAAGATACATATCTTAAAACTTGTTTTAATTAAGAAAATGCTTCTGTGTAAACGATGCCGATGTGAGACTGGTTTCTTGCCCCTCGAAAGAATTCTTACATACAATTGCCCGTGTGAAAAGCAACCCATTCACTGAGATCTACCGCTGGATAACTAGTGGTTAATCCAATATTTGAAATGTTGAACTACTGATTTACGGCATCGGCGCCCTCGAAAACTATGAAATGAAATGTTTATTTCGGTAAGTAGATCTTTTAAGACACTTTTACACGTCAATGTTTAAAAAACTTCTTCTTTCACGATTCAAATGACGAAATTTGCTCAACGCCATCTATCGATTACAGTGTTTAACTCGGAACTCTGCATACAATAAACTTTTTTATGGCCTCACACAGGTCTTTTATTGTATTGTTTCTTGTCTAATGTTGTTTTAAATGTTATTTTAAAATGCTCCTTTATTTTTTGACTGTTTATATTGCCTGTGCGTGTCTCAAATAAAATAATTCTCTTACATTATCACCACTTTTTATTTGAAATTCTTTTGGCGCCACTAATTAACCACCAATGGAAAGCGATTTTTATAACAATATAATCACTATCATTACTTGTTGAAATAGACAGACACAGTTACCTTTATGAGGTATTATTAACATAATGGCTGGTTTTATAGTCACGCGGCTAGACGCGCCGTTGGGCAGCGCGCTGTTGAACAGCGCGCGTTTGCGTTCACCGAACGGCGCTGCTCAAGCGCGCGAATTTGAAACGCTACTACTACCCCAATACATATCCGAGCGCGCGCGCTCCGACGGCGCTGCTGAAACGCGTGACTATAAAATCAGCCAATTTATTACGATTATTACATATATCCGTTAGTACCAGTTGGCGTCAATAGATGTCGTTACGTATAGGTACGTACATTACGAACTGAAAAGTTCTTCTTGAACACTTTAAATTCATAATTATATCTTTTGATAGAGTGCAGCGATTGCGATAAAACAAAAACTAATTATTATTCCGAATTATACACTTTTTACTTTTTATTATATTTGAGTATACAAGTTAACCATATTGGTTTTGTACTTACTATTTACAACATACAACTTTTCGTGTTCAACCAAAAATCTCTCAGATCCAAGTAGACAAAGAGACAAACATTCTAATAAATATAGAAACGGCATCTGTTGGTTATCCCAAACACCCAAACAATTATTTTTTTTTGAAAATATTCACAATGTACAGAAAAAATTCATATAAAAAAATTATAGATGGGGATCGACAGATGTATTACTTATATTTATTTATCAAAAACAACAACTTAAACATGAGTTAAGTAAATTTAAGTATTCTAATAATCAAATCAAAGCACTAAATTTGTAAGTGGCACTACAAATTGGCATCCACAGGTATGTTTGATATGATTTGTTTGTTTTTTCATTGGATTATTTTGGTTATACACCTCCGTTTATCTCTTTGGGTTTACGATCGTGATGTTATTTTACTTACCCCAGAATCAGTCCATCTTCCATCCATTCTAGAATTCCACTCTCCCTGGGCAGTGTAGTACGGTTTCTTGTCCACTGCGGCGAATATTTCACACGTGACCCGATGTTTCTTGCCGCCATAGAACGGTTTCGTGAGGAACTCCACGTTCGCTTTGTGGCCCGTTTGGACGCACTCTATGCACACTGAGCCGCCCAGTTCTATCCAGGGGACTGTTAGTATTGATCTGTGGATTGAGAAAAAGAGGACTTTAACATCTACTGAATAAAAATCTTAAATTCATTAATTCTTTGGCAGACAACGCATGCCTAAATCACTGGGTTAATCAGCATTAAAGTTTGCAGAAGAGGTCCATACAATATGTAACATAATTAACGCAAGACCTCACACACCCCAATTAGAGTATTGAGTTAAAAGCATAATACAACCATACAATTTTTTTTAAAGCTAACTATTTTTATTTTAAAGTCGTGTTGAACCTAGCATTACTTAATGCATTTAAAATTGAGTCTTACTGCCTTGAAATAAGATTTAATTTTCTTTGGCTCAATCGGCGGTCAATATTGCAAAATACATAATTTCTAAATACAAAAAAAAACCTACATTAATAGTTACTCAAATGTATTCAGTAGTTAATTATCAGCAAACTACTTTCAGGACTTGCGTTCTGTTTACACCTTGTATAACGAAAGTGAAAGTTTGTATGATTGTTCGTAATTTTTGCCGATGGGAAATACCACCAGACATACGGTTTGTAATAAATAATTTGAACATAAGATAAGATAATAATAATGGGCCTGTTGCACAGTATCCGGATAGGCACTATGCACCAGATGAATTTATTATTGTTTTTAAATGTATACGTCCACAATACGTTTACGTGTTCTAAGCGAGAATTACCATAATTTAAGTAATATTCGTAAATACGTAAGACTAAAGTCGTTGCGTTGTTTGACCTACTTACCCACATTTATCGAACCTAAATCTAATAATGCTTATGGAGCGCGGTCGTGGGAATGCATGCTACCATCGTATATGAATGATTTACCTATGGAAATCTGCAATATAATAAATGCTCAAAGGTGTTAAAAAGATACTTTCTAGATTGACGTACGACATAGAAAAAAAAAAGCTTTGTGTACAATAATTAAGATGTAGTTGCCGTGTTTGGCCATACCGCTGATAAACCCGCGATGATTTGTGTGGTATGTTTAATGGTTAAACAAATGCATGTAAACTATTTTTTTGAATAACAAACAAAAAAAAAACAAAATTGGTTGCCAGATATATTATGTTAACTATGACGGGGTCCGCTAGGGCCGATGCCTGCTAGGGTTGCGGGAAAGTCCGAGAGGGTTACCGTGGCCCCTGGCACAGGCAACTGAAGGAACACGGGTGGGTTTTAGTCAGTAAGAGTCTGACCCGCCCTCCCACTCTGCGCAGAGCGGGAGAACCTTCAAAAACAGCTTTTATACAGTTATGTAACCTCACAATTCGGAGGTCGTGAAACAGGATTTAAATAAATTTAACTAAGCGAAGGTATTATAAAAGTATAATATTTTTGATATAGGTATTATTAGAATTCATTACCACACACCTACCTACATAATTATTTAATTGGTTTGCTATACACGCAACTATAACTTAATAAAGAAGAGCTTCAGAGCGATCTCGAAGTGTGAATACTTCCACGTGCTTTTACATGTGAGATCATTAACCTAAATAAGTATCATTATTTGATTAACGTTTTCATCATGCTTAGGATTAGATTTTATAAAAGTGGTTTTGGTATTTTTTTTTTAAGTTAGAAAAATATTTTACTTTCCCTTCTTTATTAACATGCGGGCTTACCACGAACGCTTTCAATATTAATTATTTTGAATTTAAAATACCTGTTTCGCACACATTCAAAACTTTATTTGTATCCAAGTGTAATTGTGTTTTTGCTAAAGGATCATAACCAAAATGCAATAGGATTGTTGTATTTTCGATAAAAAAATCTTGCGAATTATCTTTACGTTTACGTAGATTATATCTGAATAAAAAGTAACTCACCTGCCATATCCATTAGGGAATGTAAACGTATATTCTTCTCCAGTATCTAACAACGTGACGGTTCCCTTGCCGATATTATGCACCCCGATGGACAGGCCTAAGAACTTGCTCTTAGTCCACACCCAGGCCTCGAACTGGATCCGTTTGTTCAGATGTTCGGCGTAGAAGGCTGATATTGGGGGGTGGTGGGACACTTGTTCGGCTACAAAGGATAGCTGGTCTGGTGTGCACCAAGGGACAGGGCCGTCGCCAACTTCTTGCTGTGAAACGAAGAAAGTGATTTTTTAATACCCCACCATAATCAATATCGGGGTAGGTTGATGGGACAGGTCGAGGTGTCAGTTAAATCGCACATGGTTCAAAATTGCATGACACAAAATATTAACCTGCTATATGAGAGTAAGGTAACCTCATAGGCTGGTTTCTAATAGGCAGCATGAGATAGAAAAATATTTTGGTCGGTTGAAAAATGAATGGTCGTGGGTTAAGGCACAGTATAAAAAAGATACAGTAGGACCACGCCTTTGATCTCGTGGTTAATGCCGACAACGTCTAGGCATTGTCGCGACAGCTAGGGTTGTCTCAAGAAAACAATATTAATTTATTTATTTGAGATCAACATCGTTATCACGAAAACATTTATGAATTTTATGATATTGGTAACATCAGGACCGTTATTTTAATTTTTAACTTTGATACTATTAAACATATGCTGAGACATGTCTAGCAATTCTTCTTGAACAGCAGTACCCGATAAATTATATAGATTACTATAAAATATAATAAGCATATATAATTAAAATATAGTTAATACTATAAATATAATTTAATTATATATATAGAATTACATATATACTATTAAAACTTAAGAAATATGTCGTATCTCTATAAGCACCATTTTAATTATTTATTATGCATAAATTAAAACAATAATAAAATCAACACTGAAAAGTCGAAATCGTCAACCCTGAAAGTTGTGTCCCGAACTACTAACACAGTGGCAGTATGCAGTTCGGGCTCGCACCTCCCGCGTCTCGCCCCTCACACCCCGCACGATTGCCCTGTCTAGACGTCTTCGTCGGACGACTGTATGATGTATAGACTGTGGTTTCGGTGTGCAAGTGCAGGCATACACAGGGAGGCTCTTGACATGTAGGTACCGGTAAAACGGGGTGAATAGGGATGCAGGGGTGAATCGGGACGAAACTTTAAAATGGACTTGAAATTGGACGTTGAAATAATATAGTTTGTCGCCAACAAGGGCACATAATCGTTAATTAAAAACGTTTAGCGCTTAACGAATTTTAAACATTGTTCTGTATCTGGCAATAGTTTAAAGATAACAAGAGACAGAAAGATGTTATAAGGGGAAAGCGCCAGGGTACCAGCGAAATTCAAATTTTCTTACGTGTTTTGCAATTTGCAGGTCAGTGTCAGGTTGTATAACCCTATTGATTGATATTTCAAGGAAATAGTCATTCAATAGGGTTATATGAGCTTAAGGGTTGTATTATAGAGGTACGAGGAACAGGGTGTAAAGTTCACTCATACCTCCATAGAATAGGGAGGATCCTCCGACCAGACGGGTGTTGTGTCTAGTGGGCAACTGTCCGAGGTTTGATGTCGGGAAGTTGTATATATGCTAGTCGCGCGGTAAACTCTGCTTGCGCGATGCAGGGTTTTGCGTGACGTCAGTAGGACGCGCAGCTCGCATGTGGCGATGTAGATACCGCTACAGTATTCATGATTTTAATCATTATAATTCTCTAAATACATATTATACTTGTTACGGTCGCGAATCATATTTTGTTCAACAAACAACCTGACACTGACCTGAAAATTGCAGAAAACATAAGAAAATTTGTATTTCGCGGGCTACCTGGCGCTTCCCCATTAAATATTTTTAGCGCAAAATAATTTTTTACCTTACCTTCTCAACATTGGAGTTAATACTCTCAGCGGGCGCTCCGTCCATGTCCCAGTGGCACCTGAACACCTCTCCCAGGATGGGGTTGTACGGTTTCTTGGCGACCTGTGACTTGCGGCCCGCGTGATATGAACTCAGGTACCAGCGCACTACTTGCACCATGCGGTCGCGAGGTGTTGGTTGGTCTACTATCCTGGGAAGATAGAGAGATGAATGTTTTGTAGTTATTGTTTAAGAAATCCTATGTGATTTTAGAGTAATAGCGGTTTTAGAACTGGAAATGGCTTAGACAGCCAAAAATCCCTTATGTACAGGTTGGCAGGGACATCGACGCACACCACCTGTTACTATCGATTCAGTACATGATTCTTGACCCCTGTGTTGAAATTTACCGTCGGTTATTTAAAAACAAAATTGCTGTTCCACACACTTTGACTGCGTAGGTATTACACTTTTGTATGAAACAGAAAATTTAAAAAGTCCAGAATTATGTACTGAATCTTTGGTAACAGGTTGTGCTTCGATGCCACCCTGTATACTATAATAACAGTAATAAAATTTATATTTCAGACACTCATAGGGATAGTTACGATTCGTTAATTTGCGAGATGCTTGACATAATTCAAATAGAGCCATTTAGAAAGAAAGAAGAAAGAAAAAGTGTTTATTGTGACTCGTACAGGAAGTGCACAAACTAAATTATAAAATAAAAAACTAAACTATATAAAAACAAAAAATAACAAAAGAAAAAGGAAACAGAAATTCCTATACGAGGCCAAAAGGCTCCTATCTCAGCATGATGCTGCGACATTTAAAAAATAAATAAATGCCGCAACGCTGGTATTCTGATATGGCCCGCTGTGAAGTCACGGGCATTTAACAGTAATAAATAAATAATGAAATACATATATGTAAAATAATAATAAATAAAACATTATAATATTCGCATTTCTATTTTTTCTATTTCTGGGTATGATGATTTCTGGGTATGATGATTTAAAAGTAGCGGTAAGAGCGCGGCGAGCATAAAGTCACAACCTCTTTAGCTCTCTCATTTTAGGCTTAGCGTAATGTCGTTTTAGTAGCAAAAACAATAAAATTTGCCACGTTCCCCTGTATACATAACTCAAAATTGTAGATTTTTTAGTTATGTCACCCTTCTTGCCAATGAGCGAATTTACTTAATATCGTTAGTGTGTTGTATTCAACGTTCCTTTAAATTAGTTGAAACTTTGGGACCACGCATGGACCCATCACGTCATCCGACATTTTAACCATTAGGGTCAGCTCACACCGAGACGCGACGCGACGCGACGCGACGCGACGTGACCAGTGATTTCGCGCTGCGCCGCGCGGCGCAGCGCAACGTCGCGAGGCGCATCTTGAAATCGTTGGCAACACGACGCCTCGCTGCGCCGCGCGGCGTCTCGCTGCGCAGCGAGACGCCGCGCGGCGCAGCGGAACGTGTAGCTGCATTCGCCACGATCACCCGCCCCGCCCGTCCACCCGCACTCTACCATTTGCATGTAATAATCATAAAAATTTTCTGGATAATTGGCAAGGTGGTCATAAGCCAAGCTTAGAGCATTAAACCAAAGCCAAGGTATGAAATTCACCATGAATTATTCTATTTCTCCACAAATTATGCACCCAAATACTCCTGTGTGATGTCTTCTTTTTAATTTTATTTTTGTTTTCTTCTTCCTCTTCCTCTTCTGCGAGAAGTCCGATTATAACAAGATCCCAGTCTATCATTATAATTTCACTCGAGCACTCGACCGAACTGCATCAATTCTACACGAAGTCTGGACGAAAATAGTTCGCCACGGTGACCTCGGCTGCGCCTCGCGGCGTCGCGCTGCGCCACGAGGCGCAGCGCCGCTCCTGCACGCCGCGCGCACCGGCTGCGTCGCTCTACGCCGCGAGGCGCAGCGCGGCGCAGCGCTGCGCCGCGCTGCGCCGCGCAATTCTCACAATGACATGTGTATCTTTTCGTGTAGAAAATAAAGTTGTATTTTGAGTCGCTCTTTTAAAATGTGCGCGCAGCGTCGCGTCGCGTCGCGTCTCGGTGTGAGCTGACCCTTATAATATTCGCAAATGTATTGTTACACACTGGAAATTCGTAAAAAGTAAAGTACCTACCGTACCGAGTACCTACAGTATACCACTGCAGTACCGCAGCCGTTGGATGGCCTACGTAGATCTTCAATGGTTGATAGGTATACAAAGTGAATAATAACTCACTTTACAAACTGGTCCGGATGTGCGAAGGAGTCTGCGTACATCTCTAGAAGCGATCGCCTCTCCAAGATGAATGTCGGTAGCACAACCTGTAACAGATGAATGTGTCACTTCAATACTCAATACTCAATACTCAATTCTTTATTGCATTCCACAATGTAGTCTTAGGTGGTAAACATTTTTAGTAACAATCGTGGACCCTGTCGGGCACAGCAAAAGTAAGACATTTGGAGAGGACCTATCAAGAATCTTAAATCATTAAATAATTTATTTCTTTGCAAATATGGGTATACAAATTGGTGCATTAATGTTGATAAGGAAGTTAGTTCTCCATTGTTCTGCCGTTACATGAGCATGCAAATCATTGTCAATTAATATTAGTTTAAATAACAATTAAAATATTACTAAAATTCATGTCAAATAATTAAAATCACAATAAATATAAAAATGTCATAATATTACATCAAAATGTCGCTGGGAATATTATGTAGGTATGTCAATGGATAAAATACAATACAAGTCTGTTAAAATTAGTAATAAAATTAGAAAAGGAACAGTTAATATTATCAAAAAGTCCAATTTCATTTTAATTATTATTGCAAAGTGCACCGTGCATGTCAGGAATAATGCACTAAAAACAAGATTCCTATAATTTAACTTATTCTAATAACATGGACATTGGTGCCGAGCATTAATTTTCTAGTCTCAAGGATTTATCATGTAAATATTCGTTGACGCTGTAGTAACACTTTCTCAATAATAACTTTTTTAACTTATTTGTAAATAGATGGAGTTTTTTTTCTTTTCTTATTGATTCGGGTAACATATTGTATATTTTTATTGACATAACCAGAGGACTTGTTGAGTGTATTTTTAAGCGGGATAATGGTAGGTTGAGTCGTGTTTTGTGTCGGAGTGTGTATCTTGTTTGTATGTCTTCTCGTTTGGTGTAAAAGTCTTGGTGTTTGTGCGCGAATTTGCATATTTCAAGTATATATATACAAGGCAGAGTTAAAATATTTAGTTCTATAAAATGGGGTTTGCAACTATCTATCTGTTGTATATTTACTAGTATACGGATACATTTCTTTTGAACGGTGAACAGTGTTAGTGCATCTGTACTGAATCCCCACATTATAATGCCGTAGCTAAGCCAGGCATAAGCATAGGCGTAGTATGTAACCAGGGCAGTCTGTAAATTTGTGGTCTTTTTGACTTCACGAAAAGCGTATAAAAATTTTGAAAGTTTTGATTTTATGTTTTGTATGTGTGACTTCCAATTAATATTTTTGTCTATGGTTATGCCTAATAAGTTGAATTCATTGACTGATTCTATAATATGATTATTAAAAGAAAATAATACATTTAGAGGATTTTTTTGGTGGGGATGGAAAGTTATGAGTTTAGTCTTTGAAAAGTTGATTTCAAGGTTGTGTTCGTTCATCCAGGTTGTTATTTTGCTGAGAATTTCATTAAGGGTAGTGTTTAGGTTTATGTTGTCATGACATTGGGTGAGAATAGAGATGTCGTCCGCGAATAAAACGCAAGGTCCGGTTTCTGCTATACATTTTGGGAGATCATTGATGTATATGAGAAACAACAGACATCCAATAACACTTCCTTGTGGTATTGATGCGCTAATCGCCTTTCTGTCCGACCGGAACTTTTGAAGTTCGTTTATAGTGCTATTGAAGTATTCTATTTCTACTAGCTGTGCTCTATTTTCCAGATAAGATTTGAACCATTCATAAGCTTTACCTCGGATTCCTAATCTATATAATTTTTTTAATAAAATATCATATTGCACTTTATCATAGGCTTTGGTCATGTCAAGCATTAACCCTACTGCGTATTTTTTATTATTTATTATGCTTAGAGCTTCCTGTATAAATTTATAGACTGCTAATGCTGTTGATCGATTTTTCCGAAAGCCGTTTTGGCTTTCATCAAATATTTTGTATTTTTCGCAGAAAGTGTACACGCGATTGCACATCGCTTTCTCGAAAATCTTTGAAGCTGTAGGCAGTAAAGCTATGGGACGGTAATTACTAGACTCTGTTTTGTCATTTTTCTTATGTAAAGGTTTCACTAATGCTATTTTCAGCTGATCAGGGAATACGCCCTCTTCAAAAGATTGGTTTAGCAATTTATAAAATGGTAGTGTAAGCTCATCAGCGCATTGTCTGAGTAGACAGGGTGGAAGCTCGTCTATGCCGTGACTTTTTTTATTTTTTAGTGTTTTTATCATAATATTTATTTCGTAAGGGTCTGGGGAAGTGAGGAACATTGTATTTTCGGTATGTGGAAGCACTGGTATTCAGTTCGGCTTATCATTTGTACGTACTGGACTTCCTTCACCGATGGATGCAAAAAAGTTGTTAAACATATTGGCTACTTCCTTAGGCTCCGAGGTTATTTTATTGTTATTTGTTTGTAGTTTTATGTTAAATTTGTCTTTTCTTATTGTTTTGTTGGTTCGCTCGTTTATTATATTCCACATTGCTTTGACTTTGTTATTGGATTTTTTTATTTTGTCAATATATTGTAGTTTTTTTGCTGTTGTTACTGATTTTTTTAATATTTTTTATAGTGTTGTGATAGTATTGGGTTATTTGTTTTAAGTGTTAAGTGTTTTAAGTTTACTTCATCGTTCTATTGCACAGTCCGCTTGCTGTAATGTAGCTAATCGCTAAGAACAGGTTTTGCTGAAACAGTTTAAGTTGTTTTGTTTTTGTAATTATCTTTGATTTCTAATTTGTTTATATGTATAACGATTAGGTATGAAGAAACTGTTTGTACTCCCCGTCACTTGTCCCATTTATTTATTATTAGAAAACCAGCGTCAGACAGCATCTTTAGGCGGAGGCGTAGGTAAGGCACACACCATAATTTTCACTTTTTTATTTGTTATTTGAATGTTGTGTTTCACGAACTGTGTCCAAATAAACGTTATTCTTTCTGTCTTTCACAAACTGCCCTCTTTTTGGAATGGATGCTGAATCGAAATTCTCTAAAAATCACATCCAAAATTCGAAAGGTGTCGTGTGCAAATACGTGATGATTTGCTTAGGTAAGTAATAAAATGAGTATTTTGATCACTTTAGTGGAGGCCAAAGACTTCAGAATAGGACCACAATTAGGTATAGGTAGCTACATATTATGTAGGTATATTTTATGCATGAATTACGATAAGGGTCAGTCACTGAAGTGAATGCGTAGCCCGGAAAGTGTATAATCTGAACACTTCGGAAATCCCTTTTTATGTCTGGCATTTGAAATTCTATATAGGTACCTAAGTGAATGATCCCCGGTTTTTGAAGGCTAGTAAAATGTAGTATGTATCAGGAAATCGGCCGTCGAATCTCGTTTTACTCATTGTAATTAACTCGTAACAACTGATGGGCAATTCCCGTATTTTAAAGAACGTTCATCAGTGGTTCGCCTTCTAATATCAGTCTGAATCTGTCAAAAAACCCTCTCATTTACCTACATTTTTGACTAGTTATTGACATTAATGTCAGTGAGATTTTATTGATTTAATGTCAGTGATTGCTACATGAATTTGAACGTCTTTTAAGTACGTAGGTAATTGGCCCTTTGTAGGCCTGGCACGAACGCGCGAAAAAAACGTAACGTAATATTTTTTTTAATGTTAAACACTCGTTTCGCACATAATATTTACTTAGTTCTAAGATTTTATTCATATCTATGGATCATACTAATTGTGTTTGTCGCAAACATTTGAACCAAAATGCCATAGCATAATAAATTGTAATTTCGATTCTAAAATCGTTAGAATTTACATTACACTCGTGCGGACTTTGATCAATCTTATAAGTTAACATGACCTTGACATGAAGATAAGTTGGCTTTCAGAAACAGGGGCTACGAAACTACCTACGTTAACTGATGTGCTACTATCAAGTTTATATCCTCATTAAAGTTGAACACTTGTTTTGGAAGCAAACTCATTGCGGATTGACATCTTACCAACTTCCGAGTTTCGATGTGCTGTTTTTTAGGGAACCACATTCAAAAGGGAGTAAGTATTATAGCAAGCATTTGTTTACCTTAGTGAGATCCATTCCGATTTTGACCTGCGACAGGAGGTGGGTGACCACGGAGCCGTGGTTCTCCATCGAACCAAGGTCGCTGTCCGATTCATCTTCATACAAAGCTGCAAAAGAAATAGTTTATTAGGCATATAACTTATGACGTTCATCAGTTTCATTGTGAAACGAAAGCTCGTGTACTGCTTAGCGAAGTTATATTTTCTGGTTTCTTCGACCTGATATTTATATAATAATGAGAAAAGTTTTTGAGCCTATTTGGTAAAGTCTGAAACTATTGTTTGGATCAAACGTCAGACATTTATATCTATGTCGAAAAATCACAAACATTAACCCTGGCCTCATGTAGCCAGGGACATTTAGGATGAACCTTCATATACTACATACATTTATAAACTCACACAGAAATTTCAGAACGCTACCTGCTACGATCCTTACATACTTATTTTGCTTAGTATAGTCGTGGTAAAAGGAGCTGATCAGTAGTTCCCTACATTTATCCGGTAACAGCTCAAGTTTGTACCACTGTTATTACGGCCCCTGTCAGTCGTCAGAGTCATGCATCTCTGTTAAGGATTTTACAGAAAAAAAAAATAGCTTTGTCCCTCTACCATAATCTAATCTACATACTCGTAGTTTGGATGTAGGATCTCTGGAAGCTTCTACTGATACGATTTCGAAAATACTTTCACTGGCAGGAAGCTACACTATAATTGTCGAGTGTCATATTGTAACAACTATATGTGCACATGAATGCAATAAACAGTTTTGAGTATTTTTTTTTTTTAAACTTCACCCCATTCTACGCATTTCTCCTGTATCGTGGGTGCGTTTACAAACATTTAAACTCACATACACAAACAGCCAGACCCGGAACAACACAACTACTTGCAGGTCATAGTTACAAATATTTGTTCCGTGCGGGGATCGAACCCGCGGTACGTAACGCAGCAGTCAATCGCTTAACCACTGCGCCAACCGCGTCGTCGTTTGAGTTTGTCATAAGGTTATGTTTATTTATTTTATTTTATTCTATTAGGGAAACTTACAGCTATATTATACAGTGTCCATAAATAAATAATCCTGCAGACTTGATAGACTGGAGTACTAGACTAATCAACCTAGCCTTCATAAATGACTAGACCAGTATGATTTTCGGCTGACATAAAAGTATGTCGAGTCCTTCAGCACACCCGCCTCTGTCATAGTTGGAGCTGTGCCAGGGAGACTGGGAGAGGCTTCGCCGCTCGGATCGAATTTTATTGGGATTCATCGAATAACTGTCAGTGTTTGTATGTAGGTTTGTACTGTTTATTTAAAGGCACTATACCCATAGGGACTATACTGCCTCAAGAGATGTAGTGACGGTTATGGTAACTCTCATGGCCTTATTAAACTAAGGCTTGCCAGAGTCAATACAGATTATTTTCGATTAGCAGTACGCAGTGGTCCCATGAAGGTATTAAGATGTGAGCTTATTACTATTTAGAGGCAACAATTCCGAACTCTAAAATTATATTTTTCCCCACAGAACAAAGTCAGAACCTTATATTTGGTAGGCAGCCAACGGAAACAGTAATAGAAAGGTGCTAATATAGATCGGTATGTGTATGTAAACTGTACTTTTGCCTATATCGACTTCGTCGTCTTTAAATCGTACTAAATAAACATAGCGAGTCCCTTTTCATTTGAAACATATCCCCTGCGGGGCGAGCACGGCCTACTGTGATAGGCTTGAGTCACACATTTTTATCACAGTTTGGGAGCAAAAACCGTGACAAAACGAGTGACTCAAGCCTATCACAGAGGCCGTGCTCGCCCCGCTGAGGCGAAATTAAATGGCCGTTTTGTTGATTTGAATTTATAACTGGTTACTTTTTATTAGTTTCGTGTACAACGGGCCTAAGACTTAATTAACTGGACATTTAAGGGCTGTTACATACGCACGACAATATCGCAAATAAGCCCCGTTTTGCACATTGTATGCTAATCTCAGGAAGGCCTACGAACTCACTGTAGGTACAAGCGTGTGTCAAATGATATTCCTTGTACAACAATCGTGAGGGGAATAATGTAGTGTCATATTGTTTTCATTGAAAGTGTTTGAAGTACGTGCGTATGGGCACGAGCCATAACAGGACTGATATGACGTCTGTTATTAGTTTGAGTTCAGAGAGACACAACAAACGAATAAAATTGCTTGTCTAAACTAAATATTAAAAAGAGAAAAGATTTGATTTTTTGTATGTTTGTTTGTTACGCTTTCAAGCTAAAACGGTTGCACAGATTTGGATGAAATTTGGCTCATAGGTAAACCAGAACCTGGATTAGGACATAGGATACTTTTTATTGAGATATTCCCACGCGATGCAGATTTATGCGGGTGAGACCGCTGGGCAGTTAGTACAGCTATATTAACCAGTCCGCAGGGTGGAATTAGGCTGCTATTAGGCCTACCCAGGGTACACTGGGCGTAGGTAATGAAACCAAGAAAACTTAAAAGACGACATAACAAAAAGCGACGTAGAGGAACTAAGGCCCCTTGTACACACACGTTTTTATTGCCGTGAAAAAAAAACTGTTTCTTCGCCGTGTGTGGGCATGGTCGTCAGTTTTGAATGGATCACTATGGATCAGTTTGTTGACGACAAAGCTGTACTACAGCACAGCGCCGCCGTCGCCGTATACCATAGAACCGTGTCATATACCAGGTCACACAATTTTTCTATGGCGCGGTTAACCGGCCGTACCGTGAAGAAACCGTGTCGTGTACAAAGGGCCTAATTCACATTTATGTATTGTATCGTCGCTAGTGGAAACTATTTGAGTGTCTTTTTCCTTCGGCATGTAATATACTAAAATAGGTCATGATATTATTGTGATAAAATATTTTCCAGTAAGGTGGAAGTGAGACTGACTTCTGAAGGTACACCGGACTACTGCTTAAGCATCTTCACTCCTGGAGGCTATTTTTAAGTCAAACACATCTTCACAAGCAGCGTGTACAGGAAAATTAAATTTCCTCGTCCCCAGAAGCAATGAAAATATAGTTTTATTTAAATGTGCGACGATTCAGGGGGCCTACTCTCAAAGTCCATCAAAAAAGATACGGGCCCGTCCGAAAGTAGTTCGGTACTTAGAAGTGAACCCTACTCCCGATTAATTAATGTTTCTACTTTCTGGACGGGCAAAAACACATCCGGAGTAAGGACAACTCTCAAATCGTTTAGTCATTAATTCGATATTCGAATTTTTTATTTCGTCATTTGATTCGTTTTTTTTTGTCCGGGCTCCGGACTAATCTTATGTCCGTAAGTGACGCGGAGTAGGAAACGTCCGTAAATTCAGCCGAATCTACGGACTTCGTGCTTAGGGAGAAGGCTCCCAGAATCGTAGTTTTTGCCTCTTATTTCCGATGTATAGTTTATTTTATTTACTTCTTAATATTTTATTCATTAGCGAACTGGACCGTCGTTTCCCTAATTCAAGGGGCCCCAATGCGACTCTCTTCCCGTAACTAAAGCAAAAGCTTGTTTATTTTTATTTTCATAACCATTTCGAGAGGTCACAGAGGAATGGCCAATCTATGACGTTGACTATATTATTTTCGTCGTGTGTGGTGTATTGCTTACCATCATAGTCGATCTCTCCATCACGAGTTCGGGGCAGGTCGACGGGCTGGGACGAGTCTTGCTCCGCCGCGCCCTCTGCCTGGCAAGTGCGACTGGCGCTGTAACAATACAGAACATATTTAGTGATATGGTAATTTATATGGTAAAAGAAAGAAAAAATAATAATTTGTCACAGAAACACGTGCATATAAAAATAGTCAACTTGAATGCCTAAATAGTCATTAAAATAAAACAAATATATTATAAAAAAAAGCATTCGGCAGCTGCACGTGTCGTGAGTGTGACAAAAGGACAAAGGCCTTCCGCAATCCGCAACAAAAGAATTCCGCGGGTTCTAGCAATCTTCGAGAAGAAGAAGGTACGATATTGTTTATCTAAGTTCAGACAATGCATTGAACATGCATTGTCTGGTTTATTAGAACATAATATCGTGTTGTTATGTTTTTTCGTAGTCAGCAGTCAGCTTAACGAATATCCCTCAAGCCGAGGTGAAAAGATTAGTGTGTTAGGTCCAGGATATGCTAGCCGACTATCGTCAATCTTGTATTGCATACAACTAAAACGCCTACAGGAAAAATCTACTGTTTCATACAAAATTGTAATAGATACACAGTTAAAAATTATGGAACAGCTATTCATTTTTGAATCATCATCATTAGCCTATAATGTTCCTACTGCTGGGACACAGGCCTCCTCTCGGTAAGAGGGAGTGGGCCGTATACCACCACGCGGGTCCAGTGCGGGTTGGTAGATGTCACTAGTCTTTCGAATTTTTGGTTCTAGGACATGCCGGTTTCCTCTCGATGTTTTCCTTCGCCGTTTTAACATAACCTAACCTAAATGATTCACCAACAATAGAGGGGATCTGGCGCTTGGCGGCCGCTGCCGCGGCACGCTCACTTCGCTCGCTCGCCTTCGCGCGTTAATGGTCACTGTTCTAACATAACCTAACCTAAATGATTCACCAACAATAGAGGGGGAGAGCAGTGGCGATGAAATAATTTACACAAAATAAAGCGCCTGACTGGGTTCGAACCTACGACCTACAACTCGTAAGTCGCGACCGATACCACTGCTCTCGCTGCTCTGCTTTATTTAATGACCGACGATAAATTTCAATGCTGGTGGGTCTCCTCTCTAGCTAGAGTTATGTACTGAGTTCATGGTAACAGTTTGTGCTTCGGTGTCCATTACATACATACATTATACACACAGCGACTCGTGGAACAACGTACAAAGAAAAATTTCAAAAGCCTCTCCCAAGGCTTCCTGAAGTACCCAAATGTATGTTCATCGATTCGTGTCTGCTGAACATACATGGGCGTGTTTCGGGAAGCCCTTGGTGAGAGACTTCTAACATTTTTCTTTCGATGTTTAAATCTCAAACTCAAAGCATTTATTTCAAATAAACCAATTACAAGCACTTTTGAATTGTCAATGGGTCGGTCAGTCAAAAGATGAAGCTTGTTGCCCATTCCAAAGCGTAGTAGGTACCTATGGAGAAGAACAGGCAAGAAACTTCATGGACACTCTTTTAAATCAAAAAATTGTTACAAAAAAGTGGTTACATCATTCATGTTGAAATTATACATGTGAGAACGATGTAGAAAGAAGCGTCCGTATAAAAAGATAAAAATAATTCAGGAATTAAAATAAGTCATGGTGACCAGTGCCTACTGACGGCGCCCGTTCACGAACATGACATATGGATCAGCAGCATTCAGCTCAACCATTTTGAAGAGAACTCAATGATCCAATACAAACGCCACCACCAGCGAAACAATTGAGTGAGCATGACGTTTCACGGGCCACCCTGATACCCCTTGACGTAACATCAGTTTACGTGACAGGGTAACTTCCGTGACAGTGTTCCTGTTCATCCGATATTAATCACACTTATGAGACAGTACGAACTCAATTTTGTAAACGAAATTGCCTTCATACACGGTGTGAAGACGACAGAGCCGACTATTAAGGAAAATAAAAAATGTAATAAGCCGCCTAGTTAAAAGAAATTTCCGTTCACAAAGAATTGATAGCTCTAGGGAGAAAAATTATTGGTCGATGCGAATCACGTATTACGTAGGGCTAAGGTATTTTAGAATCTAATGTATGTCTATGTAAGCTGCTTAAAGTTTGGGCCGAAGTTGTTGAAGTCTCTCAGTATTGTTCTTCAAGAGAGTTTAATCAAATTCTTCCACCGTTTTTGTAAAAGGCTTTGGGCATATGGAAAGAAACGAAAGAAAGAAAATACATTTATTTAGTACAGACTAAAAGGCACACAACAAATGCTGCAAATAAACGAAATCAAATATAAAGTGTAAAGGATAGGTAGGAGTGTCTGGTCATGACTAAAATGTGTCTAAATAACATTAAAATAAAACAAAACATTTAAAAAAAAAAACAAAAAAAAAGCTTTTACTTTAATACAAAATATATTATTGTCACGAGAACCAAACACGTATGCCAAATTTCAGCCCGATAGCTTCAGTGGAAGGGGATGAAATATTGATTGCAATATTCCAGGACGTACATACAATTCAAGTTAAATATAACCATTTAATAATTAAAAGCAACGCAATTAATCCTTAATTCAGGCCATCAGATTATAATAAATTAGTAACTTTACCACTTTATTTCATATTTTGATGAGAATGAATCGCGTATCCTACATGAGTAATATCGAAAGTGTGTTGCAAAAATATTGAGACCACGAGCATAATAATTACCGGCTTACATGCTATTAAAATTTGCACGAACGTTAACTAACTTGAAACCACGGAGTTATGGAACAGTATACTGCAAGTAGGTATAGGTTTATGGCATTTTTAGAACATTTTATAGATGGATAGGTATTGTTTTAAGAAAGGTCAGGAATAGAAGCGTAATGAATCACAGAATGACACATTGGGATCGCATACCTACAAACCTATGCAAGAGTCGAACAGAAAAACTATCGACGCTACAGGTACCTACTCACTCGAGAGGAGGTCTGTGTCTCAGGCTCCCAGCCGTCGGAACGATAAATGATTTTATTTCTGTAAGTAGGTTTGTACAAACACTTATACGTCAATCCATATTATATTGTCCCATATTATATTATTATTATTAATCCTATTTTTTTAACTAGATAAGGTTTCCTATCTGACTACTCTGGGAAGAAAGACCGAAATAAACTCAGAGGTCACAGTCTCTTTTAAAGTCCAGACAAAATCTTGGTCAGATCATGTGAAGACTATGTAGATCGGGGTCTGAAATGGTGTTTTTAGGAAAGAACCACACTGATTGATTGTCAGTAATCGTGCAGCTCAACTCAGAACTCGAGATATCTCGATTATAAGGCACACCAAGTATCCATAGATTACAGTCACCATTGCAAGAGGTACCTTTTTCTGCCATTGGATCGAAGGCGACTCATTAATGATGTGTTTTATGATTAAAATAGCGAATAGCTCGATTGACTGCCCTGAACTATTGGTAAAGTGAGCATTTCGAACCAACACTATTGGATTACGTAAAAGGCCGCTTCTAGGTGTGCCTTCTGCCTTTACTGATTATAGGCGTAATGCTTTTCTTATAAGAAGCGCTCGGAGCTTCAATGATGTATCTTCTGAGCATGATGTTGACTTATTGTGCACTAAGATAAGCACAGCAAGGACGCTCTTAGCCAAATCATTTTTTGTGACCGATGCGCCGGCTAGTGGTCTTAAACATATGTAGCAACTTAAACAAATAAATAAAACCTAGCTAACCTACTTACTTATGTACACAATGTACTTTAATTGTACGGCTTTATGTAATCGATATGCTATACAATCTGTGGAGGCTTGTTATTAGCAACTTGATGATATGTTGTTGTTACCTATTTATTTGTAATTAGTCTGTAAGCCTTCTTAAAAATAATAAATAAAATAAATAAATTAAGGAGCTCAACGATTCGATGAACAATAACAAAGGAAGGACATTTGGGTAGGTCGCATAAAGTACTCAAACTGCCGAATGTTATGGGGTAATTATGCTTATGTACACACTCATTACAAGTAAGTATCCTATGGTAATGTCGTTGCAAAAGTATCGATAAATATATAGGTATCGAGCCTTTTCGAAGATATATTCGAGTAGAAATCTTTAGCGTCAATGTCAAAATATTTTTACGAATATATAAACACATTAAATTGAAATGAGATGTCCACAGATTTCTTAGTACATTGATAATCGACAGGCTGTCTGTCGAAGCCTTTAAAAAGGTCTGTTATGTATTAGCTTATGTGAAGATAACTAGAACTATAAATATTGCCTCGTGTGGCTGGCGAAACGCCTCGATCGATGCTCAAAGATGTGTCAAAATATTACCATTTCAGACTTGCCACAGAACTCATAGACAATATTACCATTTCAGACTTACCACAGAACTCACAGACAATGTTACCATTTCAGACTTGCCACAGAACTCACAGACAACGCTTTTTACCTGACTGTGCAGACATGGTTATGTTTTTAGTACAACATTAACCAGTCCTCAAAAGGGATAAAGTGACGAAATGCTCGTCAAACCCTCGACACATAACGTTTTGTGTAACAGAATAAAGCGTATTTTGAGCCGTGTGTCGTACATAACGACGGTTCCCGTTACTTATCGCTCCCTGGAGAATAACCCGAATTTATTATTGAAAGGAGCCTCTGTAACGTCTGTTTGCGGTTCAGGCGTGTGGTTTTAGTTGTTTTGTTGAAACATATTTTTTGAAGAATTGTTTCAGGCTAATGATTCCTATATTTAGGGACCTAGGTACCGCCGTATTAATGATATGGGTCCCCCGTGCTACAGGGCTCCACCGAATAGGTATCTACTTATTTAGTTCATGCGTCTTTGTATATTGCGCAAAAAACAAAAATCCTCCTTTTCGGATTCACCGCAGTTGCCTCCGATTTATTTTTATATGTGGCCCATTTAGGACTAGCTACCCTGCCTGTACTACTTAACCCTCTTTTAGTTTGATGTTTATATGTTGGTTTGTGTAAAAGCACAACTAAAAGCTCTTTACGTTACCCATTGACAAGACTGTATCGATATCGAATAACTAAGTTTCAGTTTCTCCAAGTTCTATACTAACTATGCTTGATGACATGTTGTATGCTTATTCATCATCATCACCAGCCTAGCCTTTTTCCAACGACGTTGGGGTCGGCTTCCAGTTTCACCGGATGCAGCTGAATACCAGTATTTTACATGGAGCGACTGCCTATCTGATCTCCACGACCCAGTCACTGGGTAGTACGATGCCCCTTGGTAAGACTGGTTGTCACACTTTCGGGCTTCTGACGACCCGTCACGACTGTCAAAGATCCACGAATGAAAGACAGCCGGGGCCAGTGTTGTATGCTTATTATCATCTCAAAATGAACAGAGTTAAACAGGAGATCTTTTACAAGATTTTTCCGAAGATATAAACTAAAAATATTTTATTTAGCTCTTCAACAATGAGTACTCAACTTATTTATATTTATAATACTTGACAACATTTAATTTTATAGGCATATTATTATATTATTTGTACCCGTTTGAAGGCAACAGGCTCGCCCTCTATTACAAGCAACTTAAACATAACTGGCGAAATGTGGGTGTACTATAGGTACACCTCTGTCCAACCTTTTGGGGCAAATAGGCGTGATGTTAATATTTCCCTAAGTAAATACTCATAAGTTAATTGTTGTTACACCTAAATACTTATATTTATATTTAGCCTTGAGAACATAATTAGGTTACTTTTATTACGTTACAATGAGGTTAACAGCTGCCTAAAAGTGAGGTTAAGTCGAGTTACGAACGAAAGTAACGAAAATACAAAAGCACGCTACTAAGTCCACCTCAAGATTATTTGGTCCAATTTCCTACTAACCCATGCATAAAATATTATAGGTGATGTCGGGTAAGACATTGCTATTATGTCTTCCATTAGCTCCTCTATATCGTCGTTACACTCTGCCCCCATTGCTAAACCATTTAGTCCCTACTACCTTAATCAAACAACATAATTATCGTCGTCGTTCAGTGAAAACCTCGTAAAGATAAACTCATTGATTTTCTCCGAAAACTCCGTATTGCATATTTAGAATAAACGTGCACAGCTCTAAGATGCTTATAATGCCTTATATTAACGATAGGGAGACCCTCCGGAAACTTCAATGACGGTCATTTCTCAGTGTTTATCATCACCTGTAAAAACAGTTAATAAGAAACACGACGTTTTCACTGCAGGGCGACAATATGTGTAATATGTATGACTATTCAGCAGCTATGTTCACTGGAAAAGCATCGCCAAAAATGCCAAGCTCTGCTTGCTCAGGGCAGGACATAAACACAGACCCCATAAAGTCATAATGACCAGAGTGATAAAGGTGGGCTGTATCGTTAGTAGATGAGAAGATTTCACTAAATATTATTTCTTTAAACTCACACAAGCACCAATAGCTGTTAGAGAACAAACAACACAACACCAAACAACTACACATAATATCATGATTAGCAGATGAAAATATGAAAGAGCAGTAGAAGACACAGAAGATACTAATGGACCGAGAAATCCTGGCTTTCGGTAGGTACCTATATTAAAGCAGAGATCAGTTTACATTCCACAAATCATAACATACCGACTATTCGGTGTAACATGCAAATGCTATTGTCCAACATAACAGATTTAGTGGGTAGTTGTAAATAATACTTTTTGGCATATAATGTATAAATATAAAGGTCAGACCTCGGCCTTGTGACCAATACGTAACATTTGGGAACATTATTCGCCAAGCTACGCGTAGTCAAATCTAAGCTTATGACTTGGTAGGGGTGTCACCTTTCGGGCGAACTAAAGGAATTTGCAACCACAATGCCAAATTATTCTCTGTGTAACAATCCGATAATGTGTGAACTTGGTATGAGATAATATCAAATAGCTCTCGTGCAAACACATAAAAAGAGGAAGGTGGTCTTTTTTTTTTTTTTTTGTGGGTGGGAAATCATCAAATAACTTCTCCCGCTCTGGGCAGAGCAGGAGGGCGTGTCAGACTCTTACTGACTAAAACCCACCCGTGTTCCTTCAGTTACCTGTGCCAGGGGCCACGGTATCCCTCTCGGACTTTTCCGCAACCCTAGCAGGCATCGGTCCTAGCAAACCCCGTCATTGGTGCTGACATCTCTTTGAGGCGCGCGTGGAACACAACGCGCCGTCGACCCGGGCCTGGTCCTTATCGAACGGCGAGCTGCCTATTGCTCGCCGTTCACAAGCCCAGGAAGGTGGTCCTAGCGATACAGGTTAAAAATCTACCATTGACGAAACATTGGAATGGGTATAAAGAAAATAACCATAGAGTCAGAAGACGATGGTTACCTATTTACGAAAAACCTTCAAATTATCCAGTCATTTTAGAGTGCAACTGGTAGCCCTAAATGTGAGGGTATTTTATATTTTTGGATATTACGACCTGATTACATATTCTGTAAATAAAAGGGAAGCTGTGGGTGTATTGTGATACTAATCTGTCAAATTAATATGCTCTTTTGTGGTCAGGAATTGAATGCCTTTGTGTTCTCGCTCTGTCGGAACTAATAGGATTATACTGTGGTATTAAATTTCTTGTTCATCTAATAATAATTTATCTATGCGTCAGTCAATCTTTTTTTTTATTTATGTTGGTTTGCTCTTGACTCTAGTCTAGGTCAGTGGTGACAGAGACAGAGTCAACGATGGAGTGAGTTTACCCAGAAGAAGCCTGTTCACTCTCACTTTGAAGAGATTAGGGTTGTATGCGCTCGGAAAAATCTTATCATAAGGATCACGGGAAAGTGCTAAATGGGAAGTTATCATCAGTCACGAATGGAAGCATAAATTACACAATGACGTTCATCATGTATCTATGACTAATAAAGAAATATGACACTCTGATGAGCTATGACAGTCTTATGTGTATTCTGTCTGAACAAAGAAAGTAAAAGTACAAGCCGACTACAGGCAGCAGTAGCAGGCAAACGTGTCGCCGCGACACTAGTGGTTTCTATGTATTTCTATGAAATACCTTTCGTAGTTAACGACACGTCGTTTTCATAGAAATACATAGATACCAGTAGTGTCGCGACGTCACGTCGCCTCCTGCTGCTGCCTGCAGTCAGCTACGGACTTTTACCTTAACACATTTTGTAATGTTTTTTTCAAGTTACAACTTGGTCACGTTATTCGTGAATTGTCCTAGCGAATTAGATCTCCCTGAAAAATCTACCTTTCACGAAACGAAGCGAGGAAACATGAGTTCCGGGACCTTTCAAGGTAATTCAGTAATATCAAATCGAATTATCGTAACGTTGAAGGTACGGTGGGCAACAAAGTCGTTAGCACAGGTACTTTAACCTGCATTATTTAGTTTTTGAAGAGAAAACGTACGGATCTTTTCAGCAGACATGTTAGATCAGTAAGTTGCGGATCCTATATGAAACTATACTGCTGAGACCGTTTTAATTTAGCATATATTCATATATTATACAACATACCTAAGCCCCTACCGTGTTTAAAAGAACAGCCAGTCAGATTGATACCGGAATCGAAATCATCAAATAACTTCTCCCGCTCTGGGCAGAGCAGGAGGGCGTGTCAGACTCTTACTGACTAAAACCCACCCGTGTTCCTTCAGTTGCCTGTGCAACAACTCAACTGCCTGGGGTGCACTCGACGTTTTTTTGTATGTACACTCGTGGAGTCTTCTTTTAGCATTTCATCATCGGGATTATACAAGTTCGAACAGTTTTCATCGCTGAAGAGACTATCCATGACAAAGCAAGCAAGCACCAAAGGTGAGATGCAAGTTCTGGCATGAACAGCACCCTCCACTACTTAGCTGATTTTGTCAAACCCCAGGAACACTTGCCAGTCGGATGTGACCTGCAGTGGAAAGCACTCAATCGATTGCTGATGATGCGAGTAACTGTCCACGTTCTGGGCAGAAGTAATTTGACAAGACGTACCATCGATACGAAAAAAGAAGAAGATAGAGATTACAACTTACAAGTCACCACCACCACACAAACTCACTATTTTATTTTGCTTAATTTATTATTTTATTTTGATAGTTTGGTACGCTTATTTAATTAAGTATTCTGTCCATTATCAGACATGCCGAAATAAAATTCAAGTTAACGCAAACATGTCTCGAATTAAAAATTGAGATAACGCAACTCAGCCCCCCCCCCCCCCCCCCCCCCCCGCCCTCCGCCAAGATTCCTCACCGGACACGGTTACTTCGCTTCGGGAGGTTCCTGTTCCGGATAAGGCGGGGGGAAACGCCCGGGCGTCACCATTGTGGGGATCGCCCGGAGGACACGGTGGAGGTCTGCCCTGCTTGGGCGGAGCACCGCTGTCTTCGTGGAGGCGATTGGCGGTGGCGATCTCTCGCGTCCGGCCCTGGTCCAGGCCATGGTACGGAGCGAGAGGGCATGGGAAGCCGCCACCTCCTTCTGCAAAGCAGTAATGCTGGCGAAGGAGGCGAAACGCGTGAGGCAGGGGCAAAATTCGCGCCCTCACGCCCCTACCCGCCACAGGAGACGCCCTGGGCATCGGGAATCCCAAGCCGACTCCCAGCCACCGTAGGCGTGGGCTTGCAGACGGCGAGCTATAGGCAGCTCGCCGTCCGATAAGGACCAGGCCCGGGTCGACGGCGAGTTGTGTTCCACGCGCGCCTCAAAGAGATGTCATCACCAATGATGGGGTCCGCTAGGGCCGATGCCTGACAGGGTTGCGGGAAAGTCCGAAATGATAACCGTGGCCTCTAGCATAGGCAACTGAAGGAACACGGGTGGGTTGAGTGGGAGTGAGTAAGAACGCTCTCTGGGAGAAGTTATTTGACGATTTCCCACCAACGAATTAAAAAAAAAGAGGCCCTTTAAGATACAGGCGTGCCTAGTTTGGGGACCGCTGTATGTAGTAAAATTAAGCATACTTAAATTATAAATAATTTATTTTGTAACAATGGACTAATAAATTTTTCTTATTCTTATATATATTTATAAGAAAAGTAGATAAGTACGCAAATACTACGAGACAGTGAAGACTTCTGTAGCCGACCGTACATCACGCCAGTACTAATTTCCGCGCCCCACTTTCTTATTACCCCCACTACGCTACTATAACAGTTATATATTACATAACACAGCCTTCAAGGTAACTTCAGTCACGATTTCAGGAATCATGTTTGTTCATATAGTTTTACAGCATAATGTGTACTTAATTGTTCGAGAAAGTTCGATGAGTTTAATTCAGGCGTGTTTTTGTTTCAGGAAAATAAGCGAAGCGTGGTCTTTATCGTTTTAATGTTTTTGTAAGATTGTTAATTGTTTTATCGGAGTTCTGGCTGCGAAAACCTATCCGCTTTTCATAGAAATATTCACATAAACCACTTATGTTTGGCTATCTATGTGAAGAGTAGAAGCAGTTTAGGATAACCAAGCAAAAAAAATTGCAAATTTTCTGGGATTTTCAGGAGACTGTTCGCTTCTGTAAATCCAAAGCTGGCGTGCGCTCACCGCTACACCGCTTAGTCGACTCGTACATTAAGCGGTTTAGTGAAATCGACACACTACATCTTAACCGTAATACTTAAAAAAATAACATAGTTAAACTTCTGAGGGATCAGCAGTAGATTCTGTATGCTGAAGCAAATTATTATTATTATCATAGGAACAAAACTTTTGTTTGTGTATTGCAACCAACGGGCGTTGCAATACACAAACATAAGTTTTGTTTTGTTATTTTTAGTTTCTTTTGTACATTTCATTGATTTTGCCGTGACTACAGTTACGTTTGTCATCAGTTTGTAAATATCTAAGTTTTAATCTGTGGAAAATGTAGTGGGTAGTATATTTGTTAAGGTAAATGTAAAGTTATTAGCGTTTATTTTTTAAATACTACTGTTTGATTTGCCTTAAGAAATAAAATAAGTACTTTCTATTCAATCAACATCTGCGTAGCCTTTCTTCAACTAGTTTGGGGTGGCCTTCCAGGCTAACAGGATGCAGTTGCTTATCTAACCTCTAACACCCAGTTAGTGAGTAACACGATACCCCTCGGTAAGACTGAGTGACAGACTTCCGGACGCCTGATTACTCGTAACGAAGCAAATGTCTGTAAACTAAGTACTTTCTACTCAACTTCTTCTATAATTTGAAGTAAAGTTAAATAGTTATGGAAGAATATTTCCAAGTACTTAAGAGCGTTTATACCTTATGAGTGGCAACGTCGCAATTTAGTGTCATATTTCGTGGTTTTCAATTTTTATCATTTAATCGGAACTATATTTAAAAAATCTGTTTAATAAACTATTTAGAATTACGTGAAAGTGTTTAAAAAGTAAGTAACCGTAATGCTTATAGTTATTTTACAATGAAAATAACGCCCTGCAAGTTTCTAATGTATTATTTGCATATAAATAGAACTGTAAACGCAACGATTTCTTACCTTTTACACAGTTTTCACATAATTCTAAAAAGTTAATTAAACAGATTTTTAAAATATAGCTCCGATTAAATGATAAAAATTGAAAACCACGAAATATGACACTAAATTGCGACGTTGCCACTCATAAGGTATAAACGCTCTTAAACATGATTAATTATTCCTAGTACCTACTTACCTGCCTACTGTCAAGTAGAACTAATTGATGGCTGTGTAAACACTCTACCGTAACTTTTGAGCTTAAAACAATTCAAACCTTTGAAATATAATTCGGTACGACAGACTAATTATGTAACATAACTTTATCTGTTATCCCTGAAGGGTTTGGCAGAGATGTAAGTACCTAGAGTACACCCACATTTTGCTAGGTATGTTTCAGTCCCATCCGTGTAATAGGGGGCGAGCCTATTGCCATCAGCCGGTCACAAACCCAGACATCAGAATGAGAACGGTCACGCGCAAATAGCACGTACAGTTCCCAGGTGTAAATATGGCACATCGAGCTTTAGAAAAAGACTGTCACATGTATGAGTGACAGAGATGAAGCTCTACAAAGTTGAACCTTTGCTAAAACTTACATAATCCTCGAAGGGTTCGGCAGAGGTGTACTTTGAGTACACCTACATTTCGCCAATGTCGAGCCTATTGCCATCACCCGGGCACAAATCTGGACTCCGGGCTGGTACTGAGAATATCCAGATTAAAAAAAAACCATTTACACTTTCCCCGACCTGGGAATCGAACCCAAGACCATATACTCAGAAGTAGCGCTTGCGACGACCACTAGAACTATGGAGGGTAGAGACAAGGAGAACTATCTCTAATGGGGAGAAAGTTGAAAAGTGTCCAACTTAAAATAGTAAACGATAGTTCAAAAACCCTCCGAAATGGCGCTAGCGTAGGCAAATAGTGTGGTATGAATGTAACAGTTGATTATAACGGATCGAAGTATGCCGAGTTAGAAAATTAACGGATTGAAGTATGCCGAGTCAGAAAATTTAATATTTTTAGTGACTAGAGTAGTTAGTGATAATCCAATATACCATACCTACCCCAACAATTATCGTAGTCCAACATTATTTTGTAAATATAACATAAAATTATTGCTTTTAAAATTTACCCGGTGGCTACTGTAGCGCCACCCTTATGTAGCACATTTTGACAGACACTTCTCATACACAGAGATAGTTCTCCTTGTCTCTACCCTCCATAACCAGAACAAATAAAAAGACATGTTGCGCCGACACCAAATATATTGGGGTATGGGCAGAAGAATGAAATGACGATGAAAACATTTTAAACCTTTGAAATATAATTCGGTACGTCAGACTAATTATTGAAATGAAATGTTTATTTCTGTAAGTAGATCTTCTAAGACACTTTTACACGTCAATATTTTAAAACTAAATGGCGCCGGCATTTCCTAGCTGACTGATCCCTGCGAAGAAATGCCGAAACAAACTCAGAGGTCATTGTCTGTTTTAAAGTCCAATCATTGTATTATTAGGATTTTATATGAGTCTAATCTAACAATGCAGGGCCATGTCTGGAAGGGCCTTTTGAAGAAAGAGCCATTGCAGCTTTGAGTTGTCCTGTCCCAACAGACGGCATGCATGCATCAGTCATCGTGTAGCTCAACCATATTTTACGCAGCTAATTAAAATTCAGCTTATTCAAATTCGCCTTTTAAAACAGTTAGTAATAATCACAAAGAGAGTGTCCATTAACGACTGTCACATTAATTGCCAAAATGATACTTTAAAAAGCCATTTTCTTTTATCGCTTTAATACAGGTTTGGAAATGAGTAAAACAGCTTTTTAATGAAGCTTTGAAGGCAGAAAGCGGAGTTTTGCAAAGTCGACAACAAACGTGGAACTATCTACCTGCGTCTGTGTTTCCGAACGCATACAACCCTAATCTCGTCAAAGTGAGAGTGAACAGGCTTCTTCTGGGTAAGGTCACTCCATCGTCGAGTCTCTCTGTCACCACTGACCTAGACTAGAGTCAAGAGCAAACCCATCTTGAACAAAGAAAAAAGAAAAAAAAAGCGCTTGAGTATTTGTTTAGAAATGTGGTTAACTAATGTTATGTTTGTTAACATCATGAAGAGCTTTGTTTGAACATGAATATGAAGTTAACTAAAGATTTTCTACTAATAGCATTGAAAAAGAGCTTTGTTTGAACATGAATATGAAGTTAACTAAAGATTTTCTACTAATAGCATTGAAAAAGAGCTTTGTTTGAACATGAATATGAAGTTAACTAAAGATTTTCTACTAATAGCATTGAAAAAGAGCTTTGTTTGAACATGAATATGAAGTTAACTAAAGATTTTCTACTAATAGCATTGAAAAAGAGCTTTGTTTGAACATGAATATGAAGTTAACTAAAGATTTTCTACTAATAGCATTGAAAAAGAGCTTTGTTTGAACATGAATATGAAGTTAACTAAAGATTTTCTACTAATAGCATTGAAAAAGAGCTTTGTTTGAACATGAATATGAAGTTAACTAAAGATTTTCTACTAATAGCATTAAAAAGGTTTCATTATTAAATTAATTTCTATGGCTAGTTTTCATGAAACGAAAGCCTGTGCGGTTGGGGAACCCCCGTCAGGAACGAAGTTGCTTACGCGATACGCGCAAGCACACACACTCGTACATAATAGAAAGAGACAGAGACACAGAGAAAGTCGCATGGAAGGGGCTAATGCTTTTTCCTTACATGATGATTTTTACCTGTCAACTCCTACCGCAAGCCGCGTTAAGGATCTTCATTCCAAAAACATTGAGAACGTTTCAGTATCTATTAACGTTTTTAATTATACAGGGTTATTGGTAATATGTCGGGGGCTGTTAAGGAGATGTAGGGGAGGTCATTTGCAACCAAATTACCCCTTATGACCCTTATGCAAATGTCAATAATTTCCGAGTGATTTGACATTCTACCTTTTTTTGGCGATATGCAAGTTTGAAAATTTATTGAAAAAAAAAAACATTGCATGATTTTTTTTAAATTATAATTACCTGCTTCTATTTCAATACATTATAATGAACCATAAAATGACAACTATCTTTAATTGTTTTTTTCAGAGCACATCATTTTGAGCGGGTTATTTGACTAAAATGGTTGATTACTGCCAAAAAACATGGATATACTTTATCGTCAGAACATTCCAAAAATATGTACAGCTTCTCAGCTATCCAACGAGATGCAATGAGATACCAGAACTATTTAAGAAAATATAAAAAGTCAATTTACTTGAAAGTGGTTGACTTTTGCATAGGGGGTCATTTGGTTACAAATTACCTCCCCTACACCCCCTTAATGGATTGCCGTCGTGTTATAAATAACCCTGTAATTATTATTTATATGAATTATTAGTGTTAATAGTATTGAAGTCTCTATCCATCTGAATAATTGTATTACATTGTATACGTAGGTATATATCGTGTATGTGTGGATTTTTTTACTACCAAAAAGAGTAAGTATCGACAATGCATCCACCCTGCAACGTCAGGTAAAGGAAACATTATAGTAAGTATATTTATTTATTGTACACCACAAAATACATAACATACTTACAAATAATTTGAACACTAAAAAATATACAATGGGCGGCCTTTGCGCTTTCTGCGATCTCTTTCCAGGCATTGGTATATTATGGTTATTACGAGTAATCACAACATTGGAACTTTAACGTTCAAGGGTTTTTAACATGTAAGATTCAAATAGCCATCGCCAAAGAGAAACGTCTATAATTCCAAGAAAACCAAAAACAATTAATATGCAAAATGCATGACAAACGATGAAAAGATTACAAACCAAGCAACATAAAAACCGAATGACTATTCCCATCTACAATGACATCTATTGTTTCAACTTCGAAGCACCTTCGACCTCGTCCTTGGACTTGACCTGGAAAGCCATTTGACCTCAGCCACCGCCTTAGCTCCCGTTCACGGCCTCCAGCGATGCGACTTGCGTCAAGCGACACGCGCGCGCTTCACACGTATGTCCGTCCCAGCACCGCCCCGCGATTAACGAGAAGCGAGTCGAGCGAGCAACTGAAAACGACTGCGAGCATTGACTGCGCAGCGACGAGCGATTAGTCGCTGGTATGCGTATGTACCAACCGTGAGTCTCTCAGCGAATGTTTCGACTGGCTGCCAATCGAGGATCGCTGAGCGAAAACTCTATTTGAAAGCTCTTGTAATTGCGACAAACGAGTACGACAAGTCGGGCGATGTGAACAGTCAGCGATCAACTATTAATATAAGTACTCGTATCTCTTTACAATATTATACACGTTTCTTGAGCGAGAAAATCGTCCTCGTCCGACGCGGTGGGACGGGTGCCTAAACAAGTTCTTTCATATTATTATGTTTTCACCGCTAACGCTGTCGCGAGACGAGCGTCGCTTGAGCGTGTAGCTTGTGGCCACGGCCTTAGAGCGTCAGTAATGGCGGCAAATCCTAATGTTACCCGAATAATCGACGCCAGTGGGTCTGCCGATCAATAGTGACCAGTAAACGCCGTCAACCGACTGATTCAACTGTGAACGTGATTGTAATGGTTGAATAATAATAATAATATCATTACGCTTGTACCTATACTGAAGGGCTAGGCAGTTTGGTGGTAAATCATTGTTATAAGCCGGACACAAATCTAGACTAGATACTCTTCTAGAGTTTTGTGATTGAAAACTTCACAACCCTTTGCCCCGACCTGGCAATAGAAATCAAGACCGGTAGCTCTGCAGTCGCGTTTACTCTTTTAACCTGTGATAATTCAGCTAATTTAAAAAGGCATGTATTTAATGCGGCAACTAAGTAAAATGAATATAGGTTTTAAAAAAAAATTGAGTGGGTACCATATATACCGGTAGCTCTGCAGTCGCGTTTACTCTTTTAACCTGTGATAATTCAGCTAATTTAAAAAGGCATGTATTTAATGCGGCAACTAAGTAAAATGAATAAAGGTTTTCAAAAAAAATAGAGTGGGTACCATATATAATGGGTTGGCAGCTAATAAGGAGTATCGTAATAAGTAATAGGTAGCATATTAATATATCAGTAATAAAATAAGCTCCGTTTTAATTTAAACTAGCATCAAGTTTTTCTTTTGGGAACAGAATTAATATCTAAGCGGAAACTTAATGGCGAAAACAAAATAGAAAATGGGCATTCATAAATAATATAAATCAGATTCTATTTAAAGTAATTTCACATCGATTAAAACACGAACAGAATCACGCTCCTCTCCTCGCACGAAAAATTCAAAGACGAATGTGGTTAGTTGTAGTTGTAGTATTTATCGTATTAATACACGAACGGGATCCGAATTAATACACGATCTAGCCGAACTGCCGCTGCTGGCACACTTTCTTTCGCGACCTACGCATTACGTAACGTTCATTTTGTATGATGTTCATGTTTGTCATAATTGTCACAGTTCTAACCAAACCTTAATTAAAATATTCTATGCATGGTCGATGGCAGGGCTTGGTCGACGGAGCCCCGCTTCGCGGGGCTCCTACATCTGGGTGGTTTATAAAAAAAATAACCATTCTTCTTCTAACCTAACCTGTCCGAGTCGGGGTGCCCTAAAGACCAGATTGCATCCAGTTTCTCCTGGTAACAATAGTTGAGGGTGGCAGGTGTATAGGGTATTATGAAGTCATTATTTATAGCTCCTCGCCTAATATTTTATTTGACTGGTATAGTTTATTTGCTACCTAAACGCAGCTGCTAGTTTTTAGTTTTTATAACACCTTTAATTTTGAACCTTACATAATATAATAGTCGCGAAAATATTTAATCGCTGGCAAGTTATTTTATTTGTTGCAAACATTTAGTCGACTTTTAAGTTATTAGTCACTCGGAAAATAATAAGCTAGGTATTTAAAAATAGGTCCATAAGAACCTACTTCAAAAAACACCATCTATTGACGAAAACTACAATGGAAGCCGTTTTGCTCTTTTTGGGATAAACTTTCACAAAAAAAACGCAATCTATACATAGGTATAAAGTCGGTGGGCCTCGCACGCCGCGTCGCGAGGCCTACCGACTATATACTTATTTTCTGAAAACTTTGTCCATCACCAAGAATTCCTTCTATCGTGCTTTACAGACCCAATTCTTGCATAAACCCAGACCCATATATCTGTTCCTGGCTGTGTGAAGGGGTTTAGATTAGAGCTTATTTATGTAAAGTTGCGGTTGCCGCTCTATGAGCCTCGTTGATTGATTACACTAGTTGTGTAGATAAAGCGTAATCTGTGTGCTTAATATTGTAGTGCCTAGGGCCTGTGTTTGACCTTGTAGTTCATAGTAGTTAAGCTTTTTATATTGTAGGCAATCTTGCATTACGGAAGTCGCTAAAAGCGGGTCGTCAAAATCATAAGATAAATCAAATTTACCGGAATTTAGTGGTAGAACAATAATATTCTATATAATTTGCCAGAAGTTGTAAATACCTATGCCAATAAAAGTGGCACTTTGCAGGCCCGGGCTTATATCTGGAATGCTTCATAATTTTTCTAGTGGGCAATTCTCAATTCATGAAAACAATTTGAAACACTTGGGGTGTTTCGAAGCAAAGATATTCCAAAAATTTCGTGATATAATTCCCACTTAGCCTTGAACGCCAAGGCTACTTCATTACTGCAGTGGCCTCAAATGCCAAGTAGTGGTAATTCTACGCAATATATTGGTGCGAGCGTACAGGGATCAATGCTAATGTGTTTCTAAATGCTTCGGCTTTAGAGAGCTGATGAGCTGGAAGGAGCTACCATTTCCTGATACTTTTATATAAATATATGCGGCTTACTCAAATGTCCTTTCTTTGGTATTGTTCGTCGAATCGTTGAGCTCCTTAAGTTCTAGAGTTGAGCTGCACGATTGCTGACAATTGTGTGCACTGACTGGACAGGTCCACTCAATCTGTGTGGTTCTTTCCTCAAAAGACCATTTCAGACACCGATCTACGTAGCTTTCACACGATCTGACCAAGATTCTGGCTGGACTTTAAGAGACTGTGACCTCAGAGTTTGTTTCGGTCTTTCTTCTCAGACTAGTCAGATAGGAAACGCCGACCTCATCTAGTGTAAAAGTGTTTGTACAAACCTACTTACAGAAATAAAATAATTTATAATTTAAAGCAGCAAATATAAAGGTTAAAGAAGGAAAATCGAAACCACAAGAATCTAAATAAAATACAAGTTCAAAGATAAAAACAAACAGTCAGAGTATAACAAGAACAAAAGAAAACCGAGAGCCTGTAGTTGTAGTAACTTTCGTTGCCAACGACACAACAAAGCCTAAAAGAGAAAAACATTTCAATATGTATCCATGTCTCGAGGTTGTGCCAACATGACATGTCTGTCCCATACAAGTAAAAAAACCGAACAAGTTCCAATTAAACTCATGTATTTGGAGATTACACGACCACTAATAAAGAGAACAAAGGTCATCCCAATTTCACCTGGAAACCGAAATATTCGCTAACATTTCCCACCCACGGCACGTATCGACGATAAACGACGAAGTATGGCTGAAACAGTAACAATTGATAGTGACATCCCCCTTTTAATTATGACGTGGTTCAGACGAGCGACGTGGGAATTTGCCAGCTGTACCACCAGGGTCATTGTCAACTTACATATTGTATTGGTGTGTATTGATTGCACTCGTGCACTTCAGAGTTGGGTAGAGTACAAAAAATTTCATATTTTTTTTGTTAATAAACAAAAAACAGTTTACATGCATTTTTTTAACCATTAAACATACCACTGCAACCATCGCTGGTTTAACAGCGGTATGGCCAGACACGGCAACTCGGTGCCACTACATCTTAATTATTAGGTACACAGAACTTTTTTTTTTCTATATCGCACGTCAATCTCGAAAGTATCTTGTTATTACCTTATTATTTCGATTTAAAAGTGTGTCGTTACTTGCCCGTTCTTAAGGATCCTATTACACTTTGAAATGGGCAACTAGCTTCATCTTGCCGACTCCATAACTATTAAAAAGTGCCTGTAAATTGTTTAATTGAAATAAACGCTTCGAGTTTTACGGGCTAAAGAAGCCAGCTGTGTTAGATTAGATGTGAAATTGCTACGTGATGCAGTGGAGCAACTTGGATGAGTTTCTAGTCTAGTGACGAAGTTAAGTTCTAGATTGAGGTGTGCAAAACAAAAGGCAATCGGGTCACCTACAATTAAACTGGGTTCAATTAAATGGCAAAAGAGTCATTTTAAGTGGTGGTTAAATTTTGCCAAAATGTGTTGATTTGATCAACACATTTTGGCAAGATGTAACCATTAGTTAAGTACTAGTTTTAACTAATGGTCGAGTTAACTACGGATTAAAAATCCGGCCCTACGTCATTCGTGATTTCATCAAACTAATTTAATTAATCAATACGACATATTTGTCAAAAAAAAAATACATAATATCACGATAACTATAATATAGCAAAAAAACAATGAAAAAATAACTTGGAATATCGTCTGAATGTCACCTGTCGGTTTTATTAAATAAGCCCCTGGTTATACCTCCTATCGTACTAGTTTTAAATGGCGAGACTACTTTTTCTTGCTTTAGGGAAAACATCACCTGTGATTTTAATACCAGTGTAAACTATTATGAAAACTGATGGGAGTTTCCCACGCTAGACACGTATACATTTTATTGCTAAACAGTAACAGTATATGAACCACGTGGGAGTGAGCAGTTGTCAGACATGGTCACTGTCGACTTACATTATAGATGAATATCGATTGAACTTGACTCGTCCCCCAATCGTTCACGTTCAATGTTGCCACCTTGCCACTGATGGAAGTTGAGTCGTGTTGGATTCAAGGTTTATTTATTTTAAAACTAATTTTCTATCTGTTGTCCAGTTAGTTTTCGATTAAGGCGAAAGGATAGCCCAACGTCCTTGAGCATTGAACGTGAAACAAGCGGCCAGCGCGCTGACCGCCCCGCGCGCCCGCTCATCCCCCGACCGTCAAAGAGTATCACCGGACGCAGATGCGTTCGAAGAATTTTTGTCGCTACAATACTACCTTTTATCATCATAAATCGATTGAATGTAGGCAGACTCGGAACATTTGCAATGCTTGTTTTGAGAACAAAATATTCTTTAGCGAGTACAGTTATTGTAGTTAGAGTGAATCAAAATACATAAAATTTCAATTTGTTTTTGTGAAAAGAAATAATAACGCTTTTTATTAATGTGCTTAGACTAATAAAAAACTGTCCAAGTGCGAGTCGGACTCCCCCATGAAGGGTTCCGTAGTAGCAACCAAAGTTTTGCTTTTAACTTTGTTTTCCATAGTGTTTGTATGAATGACAAATTTATATTTGCGTATTTTGAACATGTGTTATATCTCGAAAACTTAAGCCCAGTTTCCATCGCGAGCGGAACGGACCCATTAATGACTTCGTTAAACTTCCACCAACAAAGGAAATACAAGTATGCAGTTTGCGTTTGCGATTTTAACGAAGTCAATAATGGGTCCGTTCCGCTCGCGGTGGAAACCGGGCTGTAAGACTACATCTCGTTCAAACCAATTTTCATTGAAATTTTTCATTGAGATCTACCAGCACATATTTTATTTTACACTTATTTTAAAAATTAGAGGGGCGCACATTTGACCACTCTGGAAGTGTCTATATTTCAAATGACTTGACTTGGAGAAAAATGGTTTATGTCATTTGGCTACGAAACAAACGAAAATATCAAAATAATATTTACTTAACATTTTATTTGGACCATTTAAAAAATTGTTATTAACCAATCAAAACTAGTTAAATTGCATTTCCCTAACAAACGTAGATTGTAAATACATAGTTTCATCTGTATTGCTTTTTTGAGTTTGACTTTAATATAATATCTTCATTTCTTTTTTCTTCTGTACTTATTGCTATCATTATAATTTAATTTCCATGTATTTTCTTTTTCTTCTGTATTACTTTCGTTGGATCTTGATTTCACTTCTTCATTTTCTTTTTCTATAGTTCTTTGTTTTTTTTTTTTTGTGGCTGGCTAGATTTTTCTTCGTTTTCAATACTCATAAATTTTCGCTTTTCTTTGATAGTGTTTTCTTCGATCAATAAATAGAAAATGAATAGCTTAACCGTACTACTGTACCAAACGTACTATCTGCACTGTTTACTCTTTCAACTAAAGTTTATAGAGCGGAGCGCGCTAACATGCGACACAGCCTCCCCGTGCAAACGCTAGGGTGAGACTGGCCCTCGCGTCTGAGTGAGCGCCAGCGCCGGTATTATGATATTATTGATTTAACGGCACCTATAAGTAATAATTTTGTACAATTTGAACTTAAATTTAATAAAGCAATAAATTGTCTATGATAGTGTGAAAAAAATATTTAAATCGCTTCAGTTCTTTGAAAGCAGTAAGCAAATTATTGCAGATTTAAAGAGGATATATTCGATTTTTTTCCGACAAAAGTATGAACAATAATAAAAAAATTAAACTTAAAATTTAAAGTCAAATATGTTATGCGAATTAGGTATTTTTTTTTATATATTTGGTCCATCCGTCTAGTAGTAGTAGTCCTTCAAAGAGAGGTCTATTTTGTAGTTTGGCCTATCCTTTCGCCTTAAGTCTCAAGGTATTTTTTTGAACGAATGAATATGGCTACGCTGAATTTTGGTCTCTAAGAAAAAAATTTTTTGGAGTTCTTTGTCCACAAACTGTAAATATGTACCTAGCAATTTTTCAACCTCCACATGGGCCTAAATATTGAACTTAATCACAGTAAAGCCCGATTTACACCATGCAAGTTTCTAGCTACAGGCTTACAATAAAATTGAAGCAACCAATGACTTGAATCGTTTCTGCAATGTTTAGACGGTGCAACTTTTAATGTTACTTAAAGTTATAACAAAAATAATAAATTATTTATTTTGTTTACAAAAAGTGTAGATTCAGCCAAACAGTAGTAAATATCCTATACACTTATCTTTTTATATTTCACATCTTTTTTATACAATTATCTTTACATTTTTCCTATATACAGGCTGGTAAAAAAAATCTGCTGGTCCCTACATTTATGTTTCCTCCAGAACTTGTCAAAATGTAGGGACCAGCAGATATTTTTTTCGCGATTTCAATATTGATCCCAAATAAAAGTTGTTCATAATGATGAGTACCTACAATGATCCCTTAAGAGATTGATGGTGTTTTACCAATAACCCTGTATAATTATGGTATGCCAAAGACAATTAAATCGCACCGTGCAAATCAGGCTAAACGTCTTGAACGCTATCTTGCCAATGGAATATTTAGGTACATTACTAATAGGATAAAACTAAATTTCAAAACAATGTCATGCGCAATAAGAGAAGCGATCCGAAGGAGAAACGTGAAAGCGGGTTCCATATTACATAAGGGGATCATAACATATCTTTACTCAGACCGCATACACATTGAGACGAAGATATTTATTATTTACAACCTACGCATTCTCTTAGATCTACATATTTTATGCTTATGTAGTATGTGGAATACATAGTTACGGATTTATGCAAATGATCTTTGAAAGGTAGATATAGCTGCACCACATCAGACAGAGAGGATCGAGCTCAGCGGCATTCAATAGGTGACGCCAATATTCAGCAACGGACACTCATAGGCTGATTATAACGTTGAAGTAATAAAGATATTCAACCAACGAGATTTTTTCCATAAGCTGTTTCTGAACATGAAGTGTAAAAAGTGGAGATAGGAAGCGACGAAAGCGCCACTATGTGGGGCTGAACTGCTGAAGTTATGAAACGAGAGAGACTGACGGAAATTAAAAGGAAATGCCTTCTATCCATAATAATGAAATGTTTCCAATAAACAATTTTGGATAGAACACTATGGTTTCCGGTTTCCCACAAGCCGTCTACTACAAAACACACATCTAGCTGATATATTACAGACTATAGGTACTTTCCAATGCCCCAATAAGTAAATAACAGATAAACAATTCAAATGCAGTAGCTGCACACCTACTATTTATTTACTCGCTCATGCCAAGAACATACGCACTCAGCTAGACAATAACGTCTGCTGTGCCAAATGTAATGCTATAAATTTTGTACGAATTGTCTGTGCAGAAGACGTCATCAGATACAAATTATTGTATGCCTGTTTTTTCGGAAGTAAAAGGCCGAGTGTTATTTTCTCCGAAATCTTTAAAAGCTTGGTGCAAGTATCTATTTTATAAAGAAAAAAAAAAAGTATCTATTTTGAAGACGATCAGATACTGATAAACATAAATAAATACAAATAACAAAATAGATAAACATATTAACAATAATCATCTAAGCAAATAGTTACTTTGCTTATGGAAATATGTAGAGGTATGAGGAAGAGGGTGTACAGTTTACTCATCCTCCATACAAAAGATAGGATTCTCCGACCAGACGGGTGATGTGTTTGGTGGGCTACTGCCCAACGATTAACAGGCAACAAAATTTATAGGCAGTTTTGAACTGTCAAGGAGTCAATCAATCAGAAATATGAAGCTAGTTGCCCATTCCAAAGCGTAGTAGGTACCTATGGAGAAGAACGAACTAACTAACTATAACTAAATTTATATCTTAATTTTTTGCTGCAATTGAAAGGTTTTCTCTATTCACCAAATTATGTAGTTCAGTGTATTTCCCAATCATCATATCCTATACCAATTCATGCAGGGCCGGCACAGCATGACTTCATCTTTCTTTCTTCTCTATTGCTATCAGCTTTTCAGTGCAGTTCCCAGAAGGCAATACACGATCATCATAATTAACTTTTATATTATTGATGAAACCACAATTTTCCGAACTTTTTATATGATGTTTTCAAACAGACGTCATTGACTAGTTTATATGTAATATCACAATGGGCGCCTTAAAAGCGAGTTATTCATTAAGGTCTATAAATAACACTATGGTTTATTAATAAGTTCGTGGCGTGAGTAATTTTTCTTTTTATACTCCCATGGTGGAAACTTAGTTACGTTCTTTGTAGGACTCTTAAATCTGAAAGGAAACTTAACTTTAATAGGTTCTTTAAAGTATTACTTCGCTATAATACCTAGTGACAAGAACGGCATAACACTTAACAATGACTTAAAAGTGAATTACGTTTAAGAATTTGCTCGAAGACTCAAGAGAAAAACGATCAACGAAATGGTCCACAAGTTTTCCTCTGACTGTGCCAAATCTAAAAGTTGTTCTGAGTGAGTACCTACTGTAGCAAGTTTTTAGATATATCTAGGAGTACTGAACTAATAACATCACTACCTCTAGCTTGCAGTCACTGAAACGAAACGACCTCTACTAGTAGCTGTGCTCCTATTACTCTCTTAGCTACTGATTACTGTGCTACGTGCCCACGTTCAACAACAGACTAAGTAACTAAGTCACATCTATTTAGAACCTACAACAATGGTGTACAAGCATTGAACAATCTTCTCAGCTAGCAAACGTTCACAGCTGTTAATACTGTCTTGGTACAAAGTCTTTTTTACTTTGACCTGGGATAAGTCCTTTACTATCCTACGCCATTCCTGTTTCCAAGCAGGGCTCTTGTGTTTCATGTTAATAAACTAAATATTGGTGATATTACAGACTTATCAGAGTTTCCACTTCATCTCATTCATCGGCAATCTCCTAGGCTTACGGCCAGTTTACCAAAATACAAAATAAAGGAGGTGATTTGTGGCGGCATCTACAACGCCACATGCGATCTACGCAACACACTGACGTCACACAAAATCCTGCATCGCGCAGGCAAAGTTATCGCGCGACTAGCATAATATACAACGTCTTGACATCAAATTTGAGATAGAAGCTTGTAAGACTATTTTTGCATTGTATAAACTCGATCTTCTTTTATATAATGATATATTTTATTAAAAAAAAAAAAAATATATATATATATTACATAGGACAGCTGGTGTAAGTACTATGTACTATTTATTAAGGAACCATTTACCGGGTAATATGTTTTTCACTGGTTTAAATGTGTCCTGGTGGCTGATAGATGTCATACTCACTGAATTATGATTTAATGAAATGCGTGTGTTGGATCATTTAGCTCCCTTCAAAATGATTGAGCTGAATGGTGCTGATCTATGCGTCATGTTCGTGAACGGGCGCCGTCACTGGTCATCTCTTAGCTGCCACGAATTGTTTTAATTATTTTATTTTTGTATTGTTTCTAGTTGCTGTACTCTGGACTGTATTAACGTGTACCTACGTATTTTTTAAAGCCCCTAATATTTTGGTAAGAATATAATTTAAAAGAGTGTCTATAGAGTTATTATATTATATTCACCTGTATACAGATACAGAAAGACAATACAATACATACAAACGTAAACACAGATGTTGCACAACTGCGCCATTTAGGTAGTTTGGTTATTTTGACTCAGTTAAGTCGAAAAAAAAATGCGGAAATTTGATTACAATGTAGATGCAATAGACTTTCCATCGCTTACAAATACGCTGTATAGGAATAAAATATTCATACAACACGACACAAATCGAAATAATGAACCAAACCACATGTCTATTGGAAGTAATGTTGACGTTCAAAAATGCCTTTTATGTGCCTATTTGAAATAAATGCTTTGACTTTGACTTTGAGTGCATCTCACTAATGGCTGGGCACATACCTAAATCTGTAGTACTTACCCTATCATAAAGTGTATAGGCTAATGCTAACGATAACGACACAGGCACAATAATAGGTAAAAAGGAGAATAACGAGGACAAAAACGAGATACAGGAGGTTACCTTAATTAGGAGACAAGATCGTCTTTGATAACAGCTCTATTGGATATTACGTGAACAACAAAGAATGTAAAAATAATGGTATTGCTCCAACGATAAGGGACAATTCCGACCTTCAAGTGCGTACCCGCTACGATTCCAATAACTTTATATTGCCAAGGTTTGTAAACATTTATTTTCATGTCGACTTATGACGTGGGGTATCTAAGTGTATAACCTACCAGTTAACTAGTGAGAGACGATTATCCAGTTGAGTTACCTACTTGCCGACAATTGGCTATACCCGTCAACACACGTATAAGTAGAGTATGATCTAACGCACTAGGAGCCTTTTCGACCTAGCACAAGTCTTTTTTTTTGTTTTCATTATTTTATTAGTATTAAATGTTCCTTTCTTATTGTTTGTATTTCCTGTGCATGTCCCAAATAACATATTTTTCTTTCCCTCTCTACACATATATTGCAGTTTCTCCGTAGACGATTTATTATTTTGATTGCCTACTAAATAAATAATAGACAAAGGAACTTTTGGTTGAGATGAGATAGACTTGCTACTGTCAAGGGATTCCTAAAAGTGTTAGTTACATCTACAATATGAGTGTACATAGACGATATGTGTCATTTTACAATAACATCTTGATAGGGAAGCTTTGGGTTCTTCAGAAGCCATTTTCACATTGAGATCTTCAAGCTAACCATTACAAATAAACAAAGCCTGCCAATGTTTAAGTAAGCATGGGCTTGATTTGCAAGCACCATCTGAGTGCTTCGATGACTGTCTCTTGTAGCTTTTGACTTGTAACTTCTAAAAGAGATGATTCTCGGCTCGTTTTCACCATGTATCGCTAAATATATTAAGCGTTTAACATATATTATTTAAAACATAATTTTGTCCCCGTCATCAACAAACCACTAACAGAAATAAAACGAAGTTACACACACTAATATACACATACTGTTCTACACAAAGTTTTTCATTTCTCTAGTACATAAACTTACTTATCTTTGACAATATTCAAACTTGTATGCTCACATAAATCGCTCAACCTTAATGTTATGCGAAGACACTGCCGCCCAAGACACAGGATTTTCCTAGTTTGGGGGGCAGGGTACCTATTCTTATTGGACTTTCGACCTCACTACCTTTGTACCTAATCTTTATAAGTTTATTTACCATTCTGTATACTTATTTGTCATAGTTTATGTTTTTGTGAATAAAAAAATATTTATTATTAGTCTTTTCAGCGTTTAATGTATTTATTGATTTATGGTGCAAGCAGGACTTAGTCGACTTCGAATTAATAATTGTGAATTATTTTGACCGATGATAAACAACTTCAGTTATTACAGGTTCATTGCAAGCTTACTTTGTCACAATAGGCCTCGTTTTCTTCCAATTTTCTTTCTACTCTATCGTCAATCAAGCATGTCGTATCCGTGTCGAGTCCGTGACGAGCGCGTTCCTCGAACGGTTGGACGCACTGTTCAAGATCAGCTACCGTGAAGCGACTCCGTTATGTTGACCGATCCGAGTGCTGCACTGTTAAATTGTAACAATTACGAGATTGTGTGTTGAGGAAATGTCCGCTGATTGTGAATGGAGGAAGTTCTACAGGCTGCCGAGCTGTAGGCGGCACGCGGCGTAGTAGGTATATGTGTAACCAGGTGGTTTGTGTGGAAAGGCACTTGGTTACTTTGAAAAACCACGATGTCGGTAATGTCACCACATCTGCACCGCCAGCTTCCAAACTCCGGGCTGTTACTAAGAAATTCCTAATGGAAAAGCCCAATAACACTTGCCCGACCTGGATATTGAACCAGGGAACCAAACCCACGCTCAGCAGTCGCGCTTGCAACCACGAGACCAACGGGGCGGGGTATATACGACGCTATTGACGATTTCGTAGTCTTGTCAATTTGCTCACAAAATCATTTATAGGCATTTTACTGCCATTTGGTGCAGTAATTAGCAGGAAAATAATATTATTTTCAATTTTCAAATCTTATCACCACCTCAGAACGAACGTGAAAAAATTTTTCATAATCATCTGTCAAAATGTGACATTTGTGACAAAATGGGTGCGCCCATATTAACAAAAAAGACATCAACTAAACGTCAAGAAGTTATGTGACATGTCAAGAAATTATCTCACGTCGCGTCGCCGCGCTAGCATTCAAGACAAAACGGTTTTATCGCCCAAACTCTGTGGTAAAATGTGTGACTCAAGCCATGTCACAGTAGGCTGTGCTCGCCCCGCTGCCTATTGACAGGAAGCTTAGTGCTGCGACGTTTAAAAAATGACTGACTGTGTGCATTGGATGTGCAACTTACATCGCCGACCGTGCCAAATGGCTCTTAAATGAGAGTGCCAGCTTTGTTTACCAGGCCACAGTAACAAAACCATGCAAATGTGTACATGTTACAAAGAAAAATTAAGGTAAAGAGGTGTTCTAGAAAAGCCACAACTGTTACGCAAAATTGACCCTGAACTGGGATAAGGGGTTGAGAAAAATGCGTCAAAACAAAAACACTCTTACGTAAATGTTTTATATCGGTTGAAAGATTAAGAAAGGTCCTAAGGGAGGGTTATGACGTAAGCGACCACTTGGAAACAGTATCCCCTGGGCGCGAACCTTTTACAGGCTTCTCGTATTTACGTGACTTTACAATGAAATGTAAAATTTTATAGAATTCAAGATAAACATTCTACGTATGTAGAGGCTTTGAATTAACTTCTGGTTCAACCATTGTAAACAACTGTGTTAGTTTAGGATTAGGCAAATGTAGTTTAAAGTAGGGTTACAGTTCAAATTCTGCTAATGAATTGAAAGCCTCTTAGATCTTGTAAGTAGGGTACAGACGTGAACAAATAAAAAGGTTTCTGCTCAGACCTGAATTAACATTCAACCAAAAATAGAATAGGTATACAATCTTTAGGTTAGGTACTTTAATTAGGTAGCTACCGTCAACCGCTCCAGTGGTTATAATTTGATATTGACAGCTTGACGTCATAGCAGTAAGGATGATTTTCGTTGTGCAAGTGTTACCACTGATGTGTTACCAAAACATATTCATAAACACAAGGACGTATGAAAATGGTCACAGCCCTTAAAAGAAAAACTTGGTTCTAACATTTATCAACAAGCTCTGTCTTATCTACATACAACTTCATAAAGGAACATGACAACTCGACATCATGAAACAAAAGACAGCTTCTGAAGCCGAGTATGGTCCAGCGATTGTCAAGCCAAAGGTCTCTTGACAAAGGGAAACGGGCGGAACCGTACAACACTCCAGACTCACCTTTGGCATTAAAACTTGTAAAAAATAATGAGGCTCTAGAACGCTGAAGGTACGGAGGAGGATACTCTTAAAAGATAGAACGTCAAGTTTATGCACGAATATTTCCAGATGGATTTTGCGAAACACAAGTATTTTCAAGACACTGTAATTACGTAAGTTGGTTGCGTCTCGCGAGCCTTTGGGGTACTTACTTAATTAATTCTCTTGGAAAGACATGGTAATTTTGTGAAGGGATTCATGAACTATTTAATTTTTCAGTCCTTTTATAGCTATAGGAGACCGTACACAGCTTGTCTACTAATGCAAATTTCAAAGGACTGTGGGCGGTTTTGGCTCTGTATTAAAAGTCGCTGCGCACTACTTTTGAGACGAAATAATATAGCTATGGGAACCCAGCTCTGAAATACAATTATACAAGGTGATTGGAAGATGGGTGCAAAGCTTTAAGGCGAAGATAGTACAGACAGTTTAGAACAATTTAAGCCATGGTTGTCTTAGACGAAGTCTTAACATTTTTTTTTAACCAAATTTTTAAGATTTTTTTCGAAAATTGCCAAAATTTTAACTAAACTGGTTATTTATAGCTAAATTGAATGATAAATGAATTCATTTTTATTTTATTTAATTTAAGTTATGTGTAAGCAATCTAGCGAAACATGTGTTAGGCCTCTGTGTCGTTAGACATTTTTTTTACAGACATTTAAAGTTCATATAAATTAAAAAAAATCATAAATCATTTTTGAAAACCTTATTTAAAAAAAAAACGAAGGATGCTTTTTTTGTTCAAATATTTTTCAATAATTATTTATTGTTCATGTTCAAAATGTCTGCCATGATTCCTAATACAAGCACGGCTACGTCTTTTCACTTCTGTTGTTGTTATTTTCAACATCATCTCCAGTTTCATCGTTTCAAACGCTGAATTAATTCTCTCCATCAATTCTTCTCTCGTGTTTATTTCAACATTCGTATACACCAGTTCCTTGGCCCGGCCCCACACGAAAAAGTCCAGCGGGGTCATATCTGGTGAGCGAGCGGGCCAAGGGATGAGTCCATCTCTGCCGATCCAGCTGTCAGGGAAACAATAATTTAGATTCACATGTTGTTTTAATTACTCCGCCGAAAATTTAAAATTTCTCCCTCAAATTGGTTTGTAGATCCTAATTTCAATAATTTGTAAAATATCCTCGTAAATGATACCTCAAAGGAAAGAGCGATTATCACGCATGTTTTCAAAAATATTTGAACAAAAAAAGCACACTTCGTTTTTTTTTAAATAAGGTTTTCAAATATGATTTATGATTTTTTTTTAAATTTATATGAACTTTAAATGTCTGTAAAAAAAATGTCTAACGACACAGAGGCCTAAAACATGTTTTGCTAGATTGCTTACACATTACTTTAATTAAATAAAAAAAAAATGAATTCATTTATCATTCAATTTAGCTATAAATAACTTGTTTAGTTAAAATTTTGGCAATTTTCGAAAAAAATCTTAAAAATTAGGTTAAAAAAAATGGTAAGACTTCGTCTAAGACAACCATGGCTTAAATTGTCTAAACTGTCTGTACTATCTTCGCCTTAAAGCTTTGCACCCATCTTCCAATCACCTTGTATAATCTACTCCAATGTACAAACAACAAATCATTAAATATGTTTTAATAAGTAGTGTTTTAGAATTAATAGGTAATGTCATTTTTATTGATTTACGTGACATAAGTTATGATATTTTTGATGACATTAAAAGAGAACACTGACTGTGTATGTGAGTACCACGCAGGCCTGGTTGAATACATGACTTTATAATTGTCTGGCAGTTTTGAGTATTTTATATATGGTCTACGTAAATATCCTGCAGATTTGGTAGCGTCGTGTGATGGGTCGTTAAGCTACACGATGACTGATGCATACATGCCGTCTGTTGGGTCAGGTCAACTCAAAGCTGCAATGACTCGTTCTTCAAAAGGCCCTTCCAGACATGGCCCTGCATTGTTAGACTCACAAAAAATTCTAATAATATAGTGTTTGGACTTCAAAAAAGACCATGACCTCTGAGTTTGTTCCGGCATTTCTTCTCAGGTATCAGTCAGCTAAGAAATGCCGGCGCCATCTACATTTATTATTATATTTATAAAGTGACTAACAAAATATTGACGTGTCCTAAAAGATCTACTTACAGAAATAAACATTTCATTTCATTACAGCCGTTTTGAGATAAAGCTGAAGGCAATGTTGCAATATTTACGTATAATAACGACTGTATGTTTTTCTCTGTTTTGACACGGTTTCATTACTACGCAGAGAATATTAAAAATACCTCAACCTCTACGATTTCAACACTGCCCTTTGATTTCAGAATCATAGATGTGCTAGATAATCATGTGGCATGTTTACGGGAACTGAGGCATACGAATGGTACATTATTAAAGGTTTCTGTAATTAAAACAAAAACCATCAACAGTAAGGTGTTATTATGAATAAATAAGCTTTAAAACTCCTCCCTAAAGCAATATTTAGATTAGAATATAATTTTCAGGTAAAATTAGATAGTTAGTATTCATAGTTCTCGGTTCTCCTAGCCAAAACCTCCGCGGCGTTATAAAATAAACTTTGTAAAAACACAAGTCTAGTTAATGGCTAAACTTTGTTGAAATTAAAAATAGCGTAGCATGCCGCTAGGTATCAGAACGGTTCATGAAATTTTAGCAGAAAACAAAGTAACCCTCGGAGGTTAAAGTAAGGGAGAGGTGAAATAAGTTTTGTAGAGCGATAAACGAGATGAATACTAATTAGATGAAGGCACGGTTCGTTTTCTTTTAGGTCTTAGACAGATTGAAAACTGGAAACAACACAGAGGTAAACACAAGAAAAGAGCAAACCCATCTTAAATTAAAAAAAAAAAACACGCACACACAGAATACTCAATACTCAATTCTTTATTGCGTTCCACAATGTAGTCTTAGGTGGTAAACATTTTTAGTAACAATCATGGACCCTGTCGGGCACAGCAAAAGTAAGATATTTGGAGAGGACCTATCAAGAATCTTAAATCATTAAATAATTTATTTCTTTGCAAATATGGGTATACAAATTGGTGCATTGATGTTGATAAGGAAGTTAGTTCTCCATTGTTCTGCCGTCAAACCATTCCATCAAAATCAAACCATTATGCAAATAGGTTCTCTAGAGAACACCAAAAAGAGTTTAAAGAGTTGTAAATGTTTATGGAAGCAAGTCATGTATCGGATATGCACAAAAAAGGCAAGTTTATTATAGCTTATTTTTTCTGATCAAAAATTTATTACTTACTACATTTTTTTACCGAACTACTAAGCGGTTTTAGCTACTGCAATAATTCCATTAGCATTATCTGAATAAAGCCACCACAACTTTAATAATGTTTTATACATTTTGGCAAAGCCTATTTAATCCGATGAATTTTGGGCGGAACGGGATTATGCGAATAGGGACGACCTCGAGTAATATCGAAAGAACTATACATAATATGGAATTGTTTTTTTTTTCTTATTTATTGGATCAGATAAGCGCGTACCTATAACAAATTGAGTTTACGTCAGTATATTAGTGAGAAGGAAGCATGTATAAATATGCCGCTGTCTGTCCGTGCATATTGTGAAAGTAAAATTAAATAATATTGCATGAGTGTAACCAGTAGCGTGGGCTCTATGGACAATTCAAATGTTTAGTGTAACGTTCACTAGAGCCATCTATGATGATCAGCTTATAGACCATTCCAAAATATGAATGATAACAGTAATTACCAACTGTGTGAAGCAGGTAAGTAGCTATAAAGCCACGTAGTTATTTGCAACTTCGCGGGTGGCCATTACTACTCGTAACAACAGGCCATCAAACATTCTCCTGTGGGTGTCGTAAAATGCGGCCAGACATAAAAATTGGCACTTACAACATCATATTTTCACAGCGCCGAGCTGTCTGCTAAACGTAGTTGTTACACCAGAATCATTTATTTTAACCGTCCTTGGGAAAGTTGAAAACAGAGAGGAATTGACGGCACTGGAGACCTCACTTAAAGAATATCTCGTTCTGATAATATATAATTATCGATGTTAATACTGAAACTGGTTTTACGCTTGATAACAATCTCAATTCTTATACTTCGTTTAGGGGCGCAGAGCTATCTCTGCGTAATATGGAACAAGAAAATGTTAAACGCGACGAAGATAACGTGTTTTCTTTATCTGAGGCAAACTATGTTTTGGACATCTAAATAAGAGGTATATATTATTATTATATTATCTTTATCTGAGGTCATCGGAAAACTTAAGACTAGAGATGCCGATGCATTCCACCAGTATTATTTATTTATTTATTTAAATAACATGGGAGACTGGAGACAGTACATTAGTCTGAAAGCCAATTACAGGTCTCCACTTATAAAATACAGAGAAGAAAAAATAAATTCTAAGGACATTCACATTTGACAAGTCTTTTACAGTTCAAGCAGTACGGTTATGGAATGTCTTGTCTGTGTCGATAAGGCGTGCTCAATCTTTGTCCACTTTTAAAATTATAGTTAAAAAACACTTCCTCTCTCCTTAAAAATCATCATTACATATCGTTTCCTTGCTCTTGTATCATGTTTATTATTGTGTATATATATATATGTGTAGATAAGTATATGTTTTATGTATTTATTGTATATGTAAATGGTACTCTACTACCTGCACCTGCAGTATTATCTCTCCTTCTCCCTTTAATCCATCCAAAGGTTGTCTGTAAAAGATCGCTTTTAGCGATAAGACCGCGCATTGTGTCACCCTATGTAAAATTTCTACATTTATATCTGTATTTTTTTGGTGTACATAATTAAGAGTGTTCTATTATATGAGCAAAGGCGTCTACAATTAGGATGTTGCAGAGATGGCTGTAAACGAAAAAGGCGATGAAATCAATATAAAGTACTTTACATTTGAAATAAATAAATAAATAGATTTAGTATAATAAACCTCACCTGCCACTGTCACGTCGCAACGACCACCTCCTAGAAGTCAACGCACGAAACATCGTACTCGGTTCAATACACTACAGTCAACATCACCGTATCTAGTGAAACTTAACAATCATAGTATAAATGCACTTTTCTCACTTTCTGTTACACTGCTTTTATTACATTTGGAAAGTTTTACATTATCACACTTCCGAGGCACTGAGTTTTGGTTTCAAGTAATTGTATTGCAAGAATAGATTTAGGAATGACCTAAGGAACAAATACTTTATTTGGATGTATTTAAAGAAAAGTTAAATCTACAGGGTGAAATGAAATGAAGTGCCAAAACTTCACAGCCTTTGGATTGATTTGTTTTATCATGATTTGATATCGATACAATACCAGTCATATCTGTAAGTTTCGCCAGCTAGTTTTATTTGACCTTGTATGGCGCAGGAGAAGTATGATTTTCTACAAGACGCTGAAATTACTACTTCAATTCAAAGTATTTCTAATAATTATGAATATTGCTTCGACGCAGGCATGCACCTCAATATAAGCACAGATACATTTATTTTTAGTACTATTTTCAACAATCTTTGTCAGAGTATTGGGTAGACTATGTGCAAGTTTCAAACTATTAGCAAATTGGAATTCAGTTTTTTCTGGTGCAAATTATATTGGTTTGAGTTTTATAATTTCACGAATAATAATATTATGTGGTATTGCTGTCATAGTGTTGCCTATATCCTGTCTTATGTTAAATCCAGCAGCGTCTTTGAAGTTCCTAATATTATGAGGCATCTGGCTTGTCCTAACAAAAACAATTATGTTTAGTTTATAGTATAAAAGCGTCACTAATTCGCTATAATTTATAATATGTATTTTGTTAACTTTTACTTTTTCATGGAAACACTAAAACGTAGCAAAATTTGTTGAAATTAGTTTATTGGTACTTAATATGAAAACAGTTTTTATGATTTTCAGCATGTGCCTAAATTTGCAACATACCCAAAAATACAGCAATACTTACTTGAATATTTTAATTTAAGAATACAGGTTAAAGTAGCTGAACTGCTGAAGATGACTTCATTGCAGACACTAATCGATAAAGTATAGATTGATTAGAACATGATTTTCTTGCACGTGTGACGTAATATTAGAGCCTGCATCGGTGAAATCGTCTAAATAATAAATCATTCTTCGTAATGATACTGAATAGCATCGTGCATCATAGCCGAGGAATAGGCGACCGTGCGAAAGTACACGCGAAGACAATGGTCGATGAAATGACGTCGCAGCATAGAAATATTAGAGTAAACGTTAAGAAAAGAGCGTTGGGTTTTCTGGTAAATAACTCAAAGTATTCCATTTTATTAGGATTTGGTATTTATAAATAAAGAGTCAGATGAATTTGTCCACTATCGTGAACTTGGAGGATTAAAAGACAATTATAAGAATCAACACGATCACTGATATAGACGACAATTTTAAAATTAATATTAAGGAGAGTGACGGCCGAAAAGCGAATGTTGCAAAAACTGATAAAAGAGCTTAAGTAGTTGAAGATTTCGAAGTTGAAAATGAAAATGAAGAAATAATGGACCAGACGGTTTAACTTTAACTTGTATAAGTTTTGAAAGGAGAGATACGATGAATAAATATTCAGCGACGATAAATCATCGAACTATTCATAAAACTTGACATAGCCCAACAAATCTTATCAGAGCTCATGAACAATTTCTTTTATAAGGAAAATAAGAACAAGGATAAACATTTTTGTGACCATTAAATAATAAACGTATTATAAAACTGTAATTATTGCGTTATATTGTATGTTACCAACGATTGCTGGTACGAGTAACGACTAGAGGAGTTCATGCGTCATCAAAATTGGCTACTCTATCAGATGGAAAATAATGCCATCAGTGAACATAACGAACATAAAATAATACTGCAATAAGAGGTTGTGGTTGGCCCCAAAGCCCATTCTCCTAATTAATAACGTTCAAAATCTAGTCGCAATCTCATCTCAGCCACAATCAATGTCAAAAACTTGTCAAAAATTTAGGGAAAATAGAGGTATGTTTGACAGCTTGAGACTGTGAAAATTACGTTTAAAATACGGGAATCGCCCGTCTGTTTTTATAAATTCCAAGCATTATACAATCTTCATCATAGCTTCAGTTTCCCCAATAAAGTTATACCTTCCACCCCAAGCTGTAGGTACTAATACAAATTGCTTTATCGTCATTTAAACTTCGTCCCATCGCTATCGCCGTTTTTAATCCCTCGCGGGATAGCTGGCAGTTTTATCGATATCTATACCTCGACAAGTTTATCGATACCTGTAATTCGGTTTACCTCGAATAGTTTTTTTTTTATATTTAATTAAACTTGATGAAGACTGATTCAGAGTTACCGATCATTGTTGCTACATTCTTTCGCAATTGAAGGTTCTTGTTGCTTAGAACGTTTAAGTTTTCTTTAAGGAATTCCAATTACTTACAGGAAGCCTATTTGAAAAACAATTAGAGACTTGATATACAGAGGAAAATATTAGATATCTGATCAAATACTTACTATTTATTTCTAAGAATTTTTCTAATATTCCACTAATTTAATTCTTCCTATCACGGGACACAGATCGGGGACGTTTTCCTTTTGTTCACAAGCATAATACAGAGAGTTGTACTGGGGAGTTATTTTTTTTCAGGACGATATAAAATATCTTGTAAAAAACCATAAAATAGATCTTATTCTTTAGAGAATGGCAAAGCAAAAATTATGACTAGCTGTTTATTGAGGTAAATTCAAATGAATACGTAGGTAACAAAGAACCAGTTGTATCAAATCCTTTCAATTACTAACAAAAAGTGTCAAGGGCAGTCAAAATATTCGTTAAAATTAATTAAAATTCTTTTTAGTCATTTAAAATGTAGGAGCTTCACGTGCCGAGCTCCGTTCACATGCAGCAGGTTAAGAACGTACCACGAGTGACACGGTGACATGCTTCAGCCTGTGGTCGATATAGAAGGGTCTGGACTAAATCTGTCTTGCTTTGGTAGGCTTCTCGGGAGCAGGATTCGTACTAGATGTTGCTAAACTTGTATAAAGCATAGGGCAATAGAGGTATCAGAATCATGGTGGAAAGTTCTACATCCTCCATAGAAAATGGAGGATCCTCCAACCAGAAAGGTGTTGCGTCTGGTGGGCTACTGCCTGTTGTTGTCTGGTTTCTGTAATATACTGGACTGGTTTTCAAAGACCAGCCAAATTTAAGGGTGTGGTACAGACCATCAAACCGAACAACTTTCTCAATGGGACCAATATCGTAATCGCGAAAACACAAAAACTTTGCATACTTGCTTGCGACTTTTCATAACAAAATATAAAAACTGCAATCACCACAATTCAAAGCAGGGTTGAAAACTGCAGAAATATATATCATAATATCCGATTTAATAATGAGCAGGACAGTCCAATGACGTAGATACCTGAGTTTTTAGTAAACAGCCCAATTATAATAAGAATCATTTATATCTATGATGAAATAATTAAAGAAGTGACGGAAGAAAGAGTTGAAGAAGACTACCGAACAGTTTAGTTTGGACAATGGCGTCATGACACTCAAATAAAAAATCAATTTAGCAGAGCTAATTGTATCGCAGAATTGAAGCCTTATATCCGTGCTTATATCTAATCAGACAAACTGGTGTTTGACCAAAAATCGATCGTGTGTAAACGCTTAAGCCGGGATTACGACCATTATTTTTACTGTCGAAGACACAATGGGGCCCATCTCTCCATCGGAAACGACCAATTAGAACCGTTCACCTAAATTCTTGCTTTCATATGTGCCTGTTCAAGTTGATATTCATTGATCACCTAGTTATCTCTATAACCTTTCCTATTTAAATGAGTATCTATTTTAATTTGTATACCGGAAAGGATCAAGATAAAAAAATTGTCGTTTTCATGTCGTTACACAATTTCGGGATTCGGGAGGAATTCTAAATGTATGTTCTCTTCCTTTATTCAGTTTATTACATCCGATTTTGTGGTTGTTGTAGCTAATATTTTAATGTTTTTTTTCAGGTTCGTAGTATTCTTAAAATAAGGTTTCCGAACCATTGTTGAGGATCACGACCTCTAAATTGAATAGTATAACAAGTATTTCATTGTGATATTTGCAGCTACTGAATGTGCGTTATTGCTGTATCAATCTCATAAATAAGATTTATCAGACACACTATAATAACGCTAGGTACTTTAAAATGTATACAGCAAGCGTGGTGATCAATGCTCGTGCGATCTCTGTATGAGAATAGGGCTTTGCCCTGCAGGGGGACGATTAAAGGCTGGTATTATTATAACTATATTTTAATTCAGGGTGGTTAGTGTCACCTAGTTATATGTATGAAAACATTGACATAACGTGACCAATTAAAAACTGATTGAATTACAGAAATAGGTTATATCACGTTGTGGTTGCTCTAATATTTGTCCCGTATCACCTGACCGATATATTTCTTCAATATTATTATATACTGCAGCATTGTATTTTTTAATAAGTAAATGTGGTCCATTTCTTGAATATCGCAATAAGTCCTAAACAGGACGGTTTTTTTTTTGATCAACCATTTTCTCCCTTATCCGTTTCCTTACCCTTTTAAACAGAGCCCTAAACATGTTGAATGTAACCACCCCTCGAGCGAAGGGTTTATTGACCTTACTCGGACCTCTGCCTTTTCCAGAAAATCTTTAAAGGCCTCCCCGTGGACCATAAAACGTTATTAAATCCCTATCAAGTTACAATTTTGTAAGATAATAGCTCACAGACATACCAATCTACCTAACGTAATATTGTTGTAATAAAATTGTCAATTTGTACAGTAAACACGCTTTTCAGGACGTTTTCAGTAGTATACGGATAAAGGTTTACTTAGGAAGGGTTTCAATAATATTGACGGAAAGGGTTTGAAATGATAAGGACTGTACTTATGTTTGTCACAAAAGATACAGGGTAGGGTGCGTGTCTAGAATAATTTATGTTTCCCTGAATGTGATGTAAGAGTGCTTGGAAATTGTTCAGTACGAGTTGTAAGTAGGAATATATTGTTGACTAGATTAAGTTCACAGTTCATGGTCTTTAAAACTAAACAGCACAATATGAACTGATTAGACAAAAAATATCTCCACTTATAAACCTGACATTTGGATGCTGAAAACGAAGCAGTTTCCTCACTAATGAGCCCGGTATAACTACCATCATCCCCAAACCAACCTTACCTAACAAAGAACAAAATCGAATATCCTCCAAAACATCCACAACCGAATCGGAAGTCGCGAAACTAAATCTAAACACGGTTTACGTTCCCAAAATTTACAATAGAACAATTTTGAACAGTTTGAGCGTTAACCTTTAGAAGAAGAACACCACAGCACACACAAACACAGAACATGCAGTCCAAATGAGTGATGAGGTGAAAACTCGCGGTTCCATATAATTGTGCGACGTACGAAATTTTGCCGTTTATTGCGACTAGCGGTAGGACAGCCGCGTACTGTTGTCGTGTAGCGTGTGTTGAGCGTATCGATCGCTTGTCGCGGCGGAGCCGAGTTGCAGAGGTGTGCCGCCCGGCACGTACCGTCGGCCACTGACTGAAGTGCGAGCGCTCGAGATGAACGTAGACCAAAATAGAACAGAGGGGCAACCGGAATCATGGATTCTGGCTTGTTTGTTTCGGAAGTCTTTTGACTGAGGAAAGGCTGTTCTATCAATAGGCAAAGAAATGGGACGTCGTCGTCAGATAGAAGTTCAAGTTTGTATAGAGTTTACAGTTGACGAGGTCTACAGGCATCGATGAATATACAGATTTTCTAAGTCTGCAACATTGTTTACCACAGTGGTCGAATTAACTGTACACCTGGAGTTGATGACGTCATTTCAACGCTTTGTTTGCGACGTGGCGAGCGCGGGGTGGTGAGTGGTGTTGCGGGGGAGAAATGGCATTCCAGCGAGGTGTACAGTTAATTCGACCAAGTAGTATTTACTTCACTCATAAAATTATTTTACCGATTACGGAAAAGCAAATATCATCCAATTGTTAATAGGCGAATATACAAAATAAGGTAAATAGACGGCAATGATATCCAGATGACACAAATAACTTTTGACCATTACTATGATATATTATTGAAATAACAATTGACTTTCCTGTTCATGGTTTAATTGAAATAAATGCTTTGAGTTTGAGTTTGATTGGATTCGTCACAAGTTATTATGAATTATGTAATTTTCCTCATAGCGTGATGTTAATCATGTTCAAAGGCGCCTAATTTGGTAATAAACGAGTTTAATACAAGTGAATTTAATTAACAAAATTGGCATGAAATCAGGTTTAATAATGATGTCCAACTTGGTTTCCTGTTGTCTTTATTTCGCTCGACGATTTTCTTACAGCCAAATACTTCCGTTTTTTTTTAACACTACCTAATTCTGTATTGAGTATTGTACCTACAGCTAACGGACACAGTCTACTTGACATACTCTTTGTCCGCTGACCGTACCGCGGCGGCGCATCGCTGCGTCGATCGACGGCAACGCACGGACGCATCCTAATTGTTTATAAATAAACAGCAATGTGCGTTCGAATTTATAACACAACACTTGCTTCCTCGACTGTACTGATTGAGATATTTAAAACGCTCATGAAATTTAACTTTATTGCTTGCTGCGGGTGGTAAATACGACTAAAATGAAAGTCTTCTATGAATTGTTTGTTCTATTGCTCTATTTTATCTAGCACAGAGAACAGCATCAGCTGCTGCTTTGGACATGACTTTGGTCACTGGCAAATAGACGGACAGGTAACTACTAACTAGGCAAGCCAGAGTGAATCGTCTCCGCGGTCATTTACCCGATTAATCAGGAGTACCTACGTACGCAAGTGTTGCCACTTTTTGGGACATGGCTACATGCTGTATACGGGAGATCGATGCGCAACCTGTCACCGTTGATTCAGTACATGATTTTGAACCCCCCTGTGGGTCTAGAATCATTTGCTGAATTCAGTTACACTTTACGCGTCGATGTCCCTGCCACCCTGTATAGGCTTCTGATAATAATAAAAATTGATTTCATAAATGTCGACTAAATGACGTATTAAGACTTATTTTATCCTTAACAAGCCGTGTGCCCGATGCTATAAACTCCTACTTTATACAGGCTGGTGATTTAGTCACCTGCATCATAACCTCAAATAATACCTGAATATTTTTTTTAGGATATATTGTTAATGTTTTGCTTATTACCAAGGTGAGATGTCAGATGTTACACATCATATGCGACTACTGTAAGGCTCGCTCGGTTTTTTTACTGTAAAAATGACGTGTAGAAATCATCCCTTGGACGGATGCAGGTGACTAAATCGCCATGGTAAATGGCCAACGGTTCATGCTTTATAGACTCAGCGGCTTAGGATCTGCGTTGTCTGCCAGCGATATTAAGATTTTTATTAAGTAGAGATACTTTTTGACTCTCGGTTCACTGAGAACATTTTCTTTAAATTTCCAATTCGTAAAATTAAACGAAGCAAACAAAGCGACAGTGAAAGCAGTCTTTTGGCTCGCTTAATGTGAATCAAAGTTGATTAATGTGCTGTCAGGTAGAATGGTATTTCCTTAGTTGCTAATGGAGGATTACATTTAATGTTGCGTGACTGAAATTAATGTGTTTCAGTAGGAGTACCTACCAGGTTTAACAGACAGGTAAATGATACTTCAGGAGGTAAAATCACAAGAGGAAAAATAAAACTATATATGTAGCCACTCACCTACATATAGGTACTTATTTTGATCGAATGTTAGCAATATTGATAAAGTTAAACCTATTTTTGAGAAAAATCGTAGGTAAATACTTAATCCAGATGTATAGAATACAAGAAACAGCTGCTGTTTTTCAAGAAGACGTAACTCTTTCATTCGGTACTAAAAGATCATATTCACGAGTCCCTCCCCTTTCATCAATCTTCCTTCAACCGCATTGTTTAATAAATTACAAGAGTCATTACAAAGGCAACAATTAAATTAATGTTTTGTAGCTACTTTGATGTTCTCGTAACGCCTGCAAGTAAACGTTTTACGGGTAATTGGTGTTAAATTATTATAGCTACTAAACGGATAACTCAATTCACAACGTTACATGTTCTGTAGCTCATAAAGGCTAAAATACACAAGCATGCCTTTCAATACACGCTTGTTAGCTAGTAAGTAGCAATGCTCTTCGTGTGTGTAAAATAATTATGCTCTTTTCGTATACTGGCGTTTGGCTTTTATTGGGGTAAATGATAAATGATTTTATTTCTGTAAGTAGGTTTGTACCAACACTTTTACACGTCAATCATATTTTAAAAACTAGATGAAGTCGGCGTTTCCTATCTGACTACTCTGAGAAGAAAGGCCGAAACAAACTCTCTTGGTCAGATCATGTGAAGACCATGAAGATTGGTGTCTGAAACGGTCTTTTGAGGAAAAACCATACAGATTGTCAGTAATCTTGCCGCTCAACTCAGAACTTAAGGAGCACAACGATTCGACGAACAATACCAAAGAAAGGACATTTGGGTAGGCCGCATAAATTACTCAAGCTGCCAGATCGTGAAACTAACTAAGAAATAAAAATAAAAAAAAGTAATAAACCACATAATCTTCACATTCACAATAATTAAAATAATATAATACTTTACAAAGTAAATACTCATGTCATTGTATGTATAAAATTCATCAATGTCAATGTGTATATAAAAGTTCGAACATAATCTTTGAGGACCATGTAGATTAGTATTTGAAGTGGTCTTCTGAGGAAAGAACCACGCAGATTAAGAGGACCTGTCCAGTCAGTGCACGCATTTGTCAGTAACCGTGCAGCTCAACTAAGACCTTCACTGGCTTTTAATTCATAGGTACCTACTAATATTATAAATGCGAAAGTAAGTCCACCTGTCTGTTGCCTGTCACGTCTTAATGTCTCAACGAAAAAAAAAAAACTATGAACTTTGTGCGCACAGGTCTTAACTTGCGGAGGGTAACCCTGAGTAAGAATGAAATTGTAAAAGCTGTGTACCGTGTCGTCCATCTTGCAAGAGAGGCGAAAGACTTTTATTATTTATATTTTGTATTTTAATATTCTATCTGTGTTATTATGTTGATGCCTATGGTATTTAAGAGTATGTGTCTGTATGGTATAAGGTTTAATAATTGCCCGAAATAAACGATATTTAATTTAATTGCGTAACGCACTGACAGAAGTTATGGTTTTCATTTTGACAGTTCAACAACATTCATTGCATTATTCCCGTTGTTGAGTAGACAATTTTTTCGAACATATAAAGCAATGGATTAGCAATATCCTTCCAAATTATTCAAATTATGATTGATAGTGTGTTACGTAATTAGGGAACAGGTTTAGGACATAGGATACTTTTTATCCCGCTAGTACTATGGTATGGTACGGCGGTATGGCTAGTACTAATGGGCAACTAGCTTCATCTTTCTGACTGACCGACCCCTTGACAATTTAAAAGTGCCTGTAATTGGTTTATTTGAAATAAATGCTTTGAGTTTGAGTACGATTATGTAGGATAATTTCCGAGCTAAAAGCGGGGAAAACCGCGGGAAAAAGCTGGTAATTAATCATTTTCGTTTACTCATGCTAATCGTGTGCTATTAGCTCACTAGCTATCTGCTCGAAATTAGCAAGCTTTTGTCTTACTACTTAGCATGTTTATTCCAGGCTCAACAGTTTATCGTTGTAAGAACTCTAAAACAAACAGTTTTGAGGAAACATTACCATAATTGGCTTGTCAAACAGATTCATCAGAAATGCTATAGAACTTGGCAAAGTTGAGCTATGTCCACCAAAGAGCCAATATATTACTGAATGAATGAGCCTTCAAGAATTGACAAAGTTGATGTATATCAAGCGCGACCTAAAGGAGTTCTGGGAAGTGAGCCTGCTACCAACCTTGTTGGCTGGCTTATCTTATCATATATGGGCATGGTATAGTCTCGTGTTGTTTCTGACAGAGGAGCTACACAAGACAAGTCCCGGCGGACAATGTATTAGGGTGTATAACATTGTTGGTTATCTTCATGACAATAATCTAAAGGAATATTGAAAGAGTGTCCATGGAGTTTCCTGTCCGTTTATCTTCGAAGGTACCTACAGGTAACCGCGAGTCGGTGGTAACAATTTTACTTTGAGCTGGCTTAACTTTGGACGGAGTTTCAGTAGAATAATAACAAGCTAGCATATACTGGTTTTGTTACCACTATCGTGCGGCCTACTGTACATTGGTATTACCGCTTTGGAACGGGCAAAGAGCTAGAACTTTCTGACTGACCGACTCTTTGACAATGTAGAAGTTCATGGTGAAGTAAATGGTTAATTTAAAATAAATGGTTTGAGTTTGAATATTGGGCCAGCTTTCGAAACAAAACACACGTTTTGTTGATATAATGTAAAGCGAAACTTCGGTAGAAATTGAATGTTATAACAAACTTTACAATGATTAAAAATTACAATGTATAGTTTCACTAAAACAGCTCCAAAAATAGAACTCACCTAAATTAATTTTGCAAGACTTAGCAACGAATGTATGTAGGATTTTGGCAGATAGGAAGACAACAAGCTGAATTATATTGACGTAGCTAAGTAATCATAGCTCGCGACCACGAAAGCGTGATAAACATATTCGCGACACAAATAGACTATGATACAGTGAATGTCTAGCCCGTACGTGTCTGAGAATTAGATAAGTGCCTAGTGAAATATCTTCTTATATACAGGGTTATTGGTAATACGTCGGCAATCCATTAAGGGGATGTAGGGGACGTCATTTGCAATCTTTACTCATTATGACCCCTATGCAAATGTCAACCATTTCCGAGTACTTATTTTGTTTTTTTTTGCGGTAGGTACTTATGCAAGTTTGAAAACTTATTTAAAAAAACAAAGCATGATTTTTTGTAATTATTATTATCTGCTTCTACTTCAATACATACCTAATAAATAATCAGTCATAAAATGACAATTATGTCTAATATTTTTTAAATGAGAGCACACCATTTTCATCATTTTGAGCAGGTTATTTGACTAAACATTATCGACAGAACATTTCAAAAATATGTACAGCTTCTCAGCTATCCAACGAAATACAATAAGATACCAGATCTCTTAAAAAATATAAAACGTCATTTTACTTGAAAATGTTTGATATTTGCATAGGGGTCACAATGCATTGCCCTGTATTATGGTAAATGGCTGACGGAAAGACAACACACAACCTAAATCACTGAATATATATATAATCATGGTATTTGGTATCAGCATATTCCATAGGGTGTCGAGTTGCTCAGCAGGTGTAAAGGTTTTTAAAGTGATCAAGTTAATTTTTCCTTATAGACAAATAACGCTACTAAAAAGACATAAAATCGTCTAAGCACTGGATATCTGTGAACTGACTGTGCGCTCAGGATAGTCGCTGCAGATCCAGTCTGGCCAGCTGGGGTATCATAAACCCATCCCAAAGACAATGTGAGTGTGGGGGCTGGTCGCAGGATATGCCGCATCTTCTCTCTTGCTAATCGTGAACAACCATCTGCACCCTTCAGGACTTAAATGAGGCAAACAGGTTGCGAAGTGCTGATGGATAAGATATGAGTTACCAACACGAGAAGATTAAGCATTGGGAAGTTCGATGTCAGTCGTCGTACCCAAACTAAAACTCACCTTTCAGGCACTATAACATAATAAAGCAAACCAATAATACTACACTCACACTTCAGTAGAAGAGCATTGGTCTTTAGATAATAACCTTTTCGACGTAAACACAAATACTGAAAGTGCGTCAGTCTGACCAAACAAAGCATTTCTTTTACGGGTACAATAACGGCCCTACCCACTAGCTAGCCGACAAGAATGGGCCCAAAAAGCCTGCAATATAAAGTTCAATGAACGGATAACTTCAAGACATTTAAAGACCTGAAATGAACATACATTTTCCAGTATAATCATTTCTGTATTTCAATTCATGCACACATACATACAAACCTGGTATATTGACCAATTATTAAATTAGGTACTCAACATAATATCAATACATACTTCTTGAAGACCACCTTTTAACTTCGAAGCTTAAAGACAACTCACCTAGAAACTAGGCGATGCTTTGAAGCATCGCCTAGTTTAAATAAATTATTAAATATATGATGTTTGAACATCATATTTAATAAAATTACTTAGATTAAAAAAAAATAAAAAAAACATCATACTACCATTCCGTTTCGTTATGAAATCAGTACTTTTTTGGTAAGTTCTGCCGAATGAGATACTTTTGAACTTCATGACTACACTAATACAAAAATCATTTGAGGCAAATCACACACTTTCAATTTTATATTTAGTGTTTAAAATCACTACACAAGTCTTATTAATATTTGGAAATCATGACAGACCTAATACAATAATATAGTCTAGAGTGATATGTAGAAAAACCTGGATATTAAAGAAACACTACATAAACCGAAATATCATTTTGTAAAAAGGAATGGTAAGCCTACAAAACAACGCGTGAGGGAGAGGCAAAATTCGCGCCCTCATGCCCGTAGCCGCCGCAGGAGACGCCCAGGGTGGCGGGAATCACAAGCTGATTCCCGGCCTACGTAGGCGCGGGCTTGCGGACGGCGAGCAATGGGCAGCTCGCCGTCCGATAAGGACCAGGCCCGGGTCGACGGCGCGTTGTGTTCCACGCGCGCCTCAAAGACATGTCAGCACCAATGACGGGGTCCGCTAGGGCCGATGCCCGCTGGGGTTGCGGGAAAGTCCGAAAGGGTTACCGTGGCCCCTGGCATAGGCAACTGCAGGAACACGGGTGGGTTTTAGTCAGTAAGAGTCTGACACGCCCTCACGCTCAGAGCGGGAGAAGTTATTTCATGATTTCCCACCCCAAAACAAAAAAAAAAGCCTACATAACGAAATCACTAAATCAATGAAAACGCTCTAGGTAAGTAAGTACCTACACTAATTCCTATAGGAATTTAAACTAGGCTTAAAAAACCGGCCAAGTGCATGTCGGACCACGCACAATAAGAGTTCCGTAGTTGAGCTGACATTTTCCCAAAAAAAAACTTAACATTGTAGTAGGAAAACATGTTCTCCCATACATCGATATACGTCACGGGCAATTCTCCAACTGCAAAAATATGTTTGTAATCGGAAAAAAAAAACCTGCGATGAAAGTACAAATTAACGATTTTTGAAATTTTACCTTTACTTGTGCTGTGAGACCTTTTTCTTGACAAATTTCATGATTCTAGGTCAAGGGGAAGTACCCTACAGGTTTTGATTCCCTTGCAAGTGTCAAAATATACGGCAATATTCGGCATAAACGGCCGTAGCTTTTGATTGCGTTAACTTAGAAGTTCGATTTTTTCACAGCTCCAAGCGACCGTAGACCTACGTATTTGATTTCACGCATTCCTGAGAAAAAGGGTCTTGACAGGACGGACGGACAACGAAGTGATCCTATAGGGTTTCTGTTTTTCCTTTTGAGGTACGGAACCCTAATTTTTTTTACTAAAATGTTATCACAACTTGATGTACCTAATGTAATCGGTTCACTAAAGTTTCACCAAAACTTCATTGACAAATTTTAATTTTACAACCAACATTTCGTATACTATTTATTTCGAAAACAACTTATTCCGCAAATGTTTTATTTCATAAACAATCGTTTTACAAACAATTCTTTTTGCACATGCATCAGATGATATTTAATCATTTATATACATTTTTCATTTCTCATTTAGATTCATTAGGATAAATCACGTTTCAACTAAATTTCATTTCCTCATTGGTTTAAAGAAACCTAACCGAACCTAACTCCCCGTGACGTCGACCGTCTAGGGTTAGCGTTTCCGTCAGCAGGTCGACGGAGCCCCGGGCTGGGCTCCTATTTCTGTCTGCAGGGTTTAAAGGTACACTACTACGCTCGTAATTGTGCTAATGTGATTTTAATTTGTTTTTAATTACGTCAATTTCAATCACAATTAAATTGTAATTTTTTTTTTTTTGTAATGTCTTTATTCCAAACGTTGTATAAGAAATAAAATGAAAAAACAATGAATTATTTGTCAAATAATACGTTATTTAATAAAAGTTTATCGGATAATTATTTTGTTAAGTGAAATATTTGGTAAACTTGTTGTTGTAGAATGATGAAATGACAAATAATGTTTTTGCCAATCGTTGCTTGTCAAGTAAAAGTTTTTGAATTAATGTTTGGTGAACTGACTGGTCACCAATGTAATCGCTAACAGGACGGTAATAATGTTAAAATACACAAAGTCACCGGACTCATAGACATTATTTGATCAATTAGTCTGCAGTTCTAGAATTCGGCCTTTATAGAGAACGCTTTTAGACCAATCAATACGGCGACATTGGTCGACCAAAATAGATAATATTTGGAAGAGCATTTTGCTAATAATGTAGACGAGACGTTAATATTTAATATTAGTGGTAAGTATTTATAAAACGTGAATACGAATATTGCCTTTATCACCAGATTTCTGGGTAGACGGTATGATATGAAAGATGATAGCTGGAAATGGGGGTGTTTACTGACATGACAGCAAATAAAAGTTTGAAAGAATAACTTCTGCGCTGACCCCAAATAAATTGTAATAAGAGCAGAAGAATTAATGATGGCAGAATAGTGACCATGTTGTTGTTTTTAACAGATATGGAGCCGCTGACATCTTTCTGTCCTATTCCACAGTTGTTTTTCAGGTGACAGAACAACGAAGGGATACATTTGTCTGTCCCGGTAACCACATGGTGGAGATAAATGAACTACTAATAACTACTAATAGACAAAATAAAACTATTTTGAGATTCTGGGGTGAATCCAGGCATTTAAGTACCAAGATTTAGCCCAGAATTTCAAAATAATAATAATAATATGATGCAACATCCACACAAGGCCTTCAGGTCCCGAACTAGGTAGAGCCTGTACTACGGTAACCTGATGAGTGATGACTGATATACATTACTTATATACATATACACACCCAGACACAGGTCAAACAGACTTGTTCATGCACACAAATGTTTGACTTGTCCGGGGATCGAATCCGGGACCAGCGGCTCAGAAGGCAAGGTCGCTACCAACTGCACCAACCGGTCAGTCAGTCATCCGGACCAATGAACAACGATTATTTTATTACCTTACGCATGTTAATTCTGTACTGTATGTATATTGTGAGTAAGAATAACCACTAGGTACTACTAAATATTTATACTAGTACAAATATTTCACTTCTATTGTAGTTAACAATAGACGCTGACCCGACAGACGGCGTCCTGACCGAACACAATAATTCATAAAAAATCTCATAGAAATGAAATGAATGCCAAATCAGTCCGGCCATTCTCGAATGACGCGCTTACCGACGAACAGCATTTCATTTTTATTTATATAAAATACTAGCTTTTTCCCGCGGCTTCGCCCGCGTCATGGTCGGAAATTATCCTACGGGTGCGTATCACAGGGATGAAAAGTATCCTGTCTTAATCCTTAGGTTATAAACTATCTGCATGCCAAATTTCATCAAAATCCGTTCGGCCGTTTTAGTATGAAAGCGTCACTCACAACCAAAAAAGCGAAAAATCTCACTTTTGCATTTATAATATTAGTTTAAGTATCTTGCTTATAAGCACATATAATGCAGTGCAAGTATATTGTGAGTAATAATTGTTGAAAGAGTCTTAGCACTAGGTGACGAGACAACGTTAGCGATGTTTATGTTGGTGATTCATATGCAAGATATTTGAGGGATTCTATGCAACTATTTGTGTGGATATCTTCACACACTGTAAAGCAAAAAATACTTTCACATTGCTGGCAATGCTAAGTGGGGGCGAATTAATGCTAGCATACTTCCCATGGATGTATGCAACGGAGGAGGTCTATGTATTTTCAATGACCAGCCAAATTTTATTAACTGTCGTGTCATTGACATGAAGAAGAAGGACCAGATAGTGGCTATTCAGTCTAAATAAATGTGGTATTAACCATTTTCTTAAAAGACATGTCCTAAGCATTATTATGAGCGAACATTCTTTCTTTTCACGCCGCGTTAAAGTTGGGAAATAGTTGGAAATACTTAAAATTGCAATTCAGCAATAAAGTGTACGCGAGAATTCTAAAACAGGATCATTAGTACGAAACCTTCGAAACGTTTTGTTATATTGTTGATGTCGTTTGGTGTAGTGGCTACAGTGGCTAAGTGTAGTCAGCGAAACCAAATGGTCTTGGGTTCGAATCCCGGTAGGGGCAAATGTTTGTATGATGAATATGGACATTTGTACCCGAGTCATGGATGTATATTTATAATATGTATGTATTTACGAAAAAAAAAAATGTATTTAAGTAGTGTATCAACCATCTGGTATCCATAACACAAGCCTTAAGTGTTAAGTGCTTAACTTGGAACTAGATGGTGCTGTGTGCAATGTCAGACGATATTTATATTTATATTTATTTATACACTTTCTAGATTTTTTCGGCAACGACACGAATGTCACTGGTCAGGCATTCAGGTGTAAATTCGAGCGGTCACGCGATATCCAGTGTTGATTCAACCTAGCCCAAAACTTATAAGCTCTATAGGGGCGTAAATATTGTAAGTACTTAAGTTTTAGTTCAAATGTCTCGTTGGTTTAGTGGTCACAAGCGCTCTACTGCTGAACATGAGGTACTGGGTTCGATAACCAGGTCGGGCAAAGTGTTATTGGGGTTTTCCATTAGGAAACTCCCGGAGTCCAGATTTGTGCTCGGTTTATGGCAATAGGCTCGAACCCTTCGAGAATTATGTATGTTTTAGCAAAGGTTCAACTTTGTAGAGCTTCATCTCTGTCACTCATACCTGTGACAGTCTCTTTCTAAAGCTCGATGTGCCATAATTACACCTGGGAACTGTACGTGCTATTTGCGCGTGACCGTTCTCATTCTGGCTAAATATTCAGCTAAATCTAGCCATAAATCAACTCAGTTTAGAATGGGGCTAGATTTCATTTATAGATAACTGAATATGAGTAGTTATGAAGTCTGTGTCGACAAATGGACTGCGATAAGCAGACTTGATTGATTAGCGAATAGGCGAAGCAATTTAGGTTTAGTTGAACGCTTAGGGAGTGAGCACATTTATCGACGTTGCTTGAGCCGATCACATAATTATCACCACACTAAGCGTGATCGAGACGCGTCTTCACAACCGAAACAAGGAGAATTATGTCTTATTCGCTTTTATTGCATGGACATAAGGACTCTTTTTATTGACACCAGGAATCCGCTGTATGCGAGAAGCACAAAACCAGTCGAAGTGGCGGTGTTTGGGGGAGGCTTATGTCCAGCAGTGGACATATTTTGGCTGAAGCGATGATGATGATGATAAGGACTTTTTTTAACCGACTCAGTGGGAGTAAACCACACTTATCGACATGGAGTCGCCGCGCCGTGTCGACTAGTATGGTTCACTGCCTTAAGATCAGTTGAGTGAGTATTTTGTATATACGGTCAAATATCGTGATACAACGTCAACGTATCGTAATACGTATATCTATAACGCACCTGCCATCTAATCTCTTCACCACCCTTGGTTGACTGGTAGAGAATGCCTAAGGCATTAAGTCCGCCTTTGTACCTTTTGTGCGAAAAGTAATAAATAAATAAATATAATACAAGCAATTTTGTGGTGGGGCTTGTGGCTAAGTTATAAATACCGCACGGGCAGATCGATCAGGTTAAGCTACGCTTGCCGCGGTTGTGCCGTGAACGGGTGACCATCTTTACATACCAAGACTCCTCCGTGCCTCGGAATACACGTTAAGCCGTTGGTCCCGGCTGCCATTCGTGGATCTTTGACAGTCGATACAGGTCGTCAGAAGCCCGAAAGTCGCAACATACTGGTATTCAGCTGCATCCGGTTAAACTGGAAGCCGACCCCAACATGTTTGGGAAAAGGTTAGGCGGATGAGATAATGACAAGGCTTAGGTACTGCTTGCAATGACTCTTCTAAACTTCTTGTACTTACAGAAGACACAGTTTTGTACTTGCAGATCTAAAAATCAATGAACAGCAAACTTCGTAACGGCTGAAAGCTGCATTCAGCTGAAACCATATCACAATCACAAAGAACCTTGAAAGAAAGTAGGTTTCTTTTAACGCTACCTACTAGATTGCGAAAAATGAAGTCACAAAAAGGTATAAAAAGTCAATTCTTTGTTCTCAGCACCGACAGCTTTTCGCGCATTGTGACTGAAAATCACTTAACCAGACAAAGGAAACATTACCTTTCACATGTCTACTATGTACAGTCAACCTTATTAGTAAGGATATAAGGGTGAAATTCAGTCAACTTTGTTGAGGGTACACTTCAATATTTAGCAGTTTACTAATGTTGGATCATCATCATCAAGCCTGCTTCAGTTTACTGCTGGACACCGGCACCGATCGCTCTCAAGGCACCCTATTCATGTTGAAACGCCTGATCAATATCACATAGCAGCAATACGTCTAACTAGCTTTAATTGTACTTATTAATTGTTATAATTATGTGTCCGTCCCTTTGACACTTCACTTGCCCTTGAAACCTCATGTTGTTGACACCAGTTTAAAATTAAAATTTGCTTGTATTGAGTATCCAGTTTATTCTTCCGGCGTATCCCCAATTCCCGTTCAACTAATAAATAGAAAGACTGATTTCTTGGTTTGGTTGCAAGCTATTGTTGAGCGTGAGGTCCAGAATTCGGTCAGGCAAACAGTTTTACCCAGTAAGAAGTTTTAGATAACAGCTTTCAGTCTGAACTTCTGCCTGGTTCGTGACAATAGGCTCGCCCCAATATCCTTAACTTATAGTCATAATATTATTGGGAAAAAGACACCTCTGCTCTCCCCTTTGGGGATACAGGCGTTATGTCATGTTCAACAGTATATTCCTGCTTATTTCCTTTGTAAAACAATTGAATAAGGTGAGAATTACTGTTCCGTGTAATTGGATATTTTGTACCGTGTGTTTGTAGGATAAGACGAAAATTGTCTTTCTCGCGAGTGCTGTGGAGGCGGCTAATGCAGGTTACACAACTCAGGGTAATACCGTTTTGTCTAAAGTGTGGAGGCGGTGTTACACCCACATCCTTTTAGTTGTTAACGACCATACTGAGGTTACAGAATTGTTGATAGCTTTGTGTGTCAAGAAGTGGTTCAAAGCACAGTTTCTTACGACGAAATAGAGTAAAAATACTATTTAGAGACACGAACGTTTTTGCTCCGCTTTTTTTGTTTGTTTGGTTTTAAACGAAGAAGAGAGAAGAAGAAGTTTTAGACGAAGAGGAAGAGTTTCCAAGTCAAAAACGATTAACGTTTTAAAAGTCGTTTTTGACTTGGAAGCTCTTCTCTACTAACATTTCAAGAATCTGATCAATAACGGAATTTTGTCCTATAATCTAACATCATTCTTGTGCTTGTGGCTTATTAATAACAGCCGCACGGGTTGATCGACCAGGTTAAGCTACGCTTGCCGCGGTTGGTCCATAGATGGGTGACCATCCTTACACACCAAGACACCTCCGTGCCTCGGAAAGCACATTAAGCCATTGGTCCTCGCTGTCATTCGTAGATCTTTGACAGTCGTTACGGGTCGTCAGAAGCCCGAAAGTCCGACAACCAGTCTTACCAAGGGGTACCGTATTACCCAGTAACTGGGTTGTGGTGGTCAGATAGGCAGTCGCTCCATGTAAAATACGGGTATTCAGCTGCATCCTGTTAGACTGGAAGCCGACCCCATCATAGTTGGGGGAAGGCTAGGCATATGATGATGATGATGATGAATCTAACAGAAACATACTCTTACTACTAAATAACAAAGCGAGATAACCACAATTTTCGATATACCTAAACTATACAGGGCGTCCCACGGATATGTCACATGGAGGGAAAGTACCTTGAATATTGTAGATGGAACATTTTACTGAAAGAAGACATTATTTGAATTTAAAAAACAATTTAAACTGCATTCATAGATATTTAAATAATTACATGGTTGAACCGGAAATCGAACCCGTTACATGAGAAAAATAATCAGCCTGTAGTTTTATCATACGATCGAAAGGCTTCATCATAAGGATAATTTTTTGCTGAATAACATAGTGTTTTTAATACAAAATTAATCAATTTATCAAATGCTCAAAATAAGTCCCTTCCTGTTGAATACAAAGTCGCACTCTTTTGATTATTTCGATTTGTTGCATACAACCAGGTACCTACTAATTACGTATCTCTTTATCATTTTATCATACACTTAAATTATAATAGGGAAATGATGCGTACTTCTCATGTGGGTACATTTATTAGTAATAGGTACTTATGATAATGTCAGTTGTATGTCCTTACGGCAATGTCAGCTTTTAATTTTTTCTTCCTCTTATTTTTTTTATCTCACACTTTATTTAGCAAAAAAATATCCTTATGATGAAGCCTTTCGATCGGTATGATAAAGCTAAAGGGTGATTATTTTTCTCATGTAACGAGTTCGATTTGCGGTTCAACCATGTAATTATTGAAATATCTATGAATGCAGTTTAAATTGTTTTTTAAATTCAAATAATGTCTTCTTTCAGTAAAATGTTCCATCTACAATATTCAAGGTACTTTCCCTGCATGTGGCATATCCGTGGGACGCCCTGTATAGTATACTCGCGAATTATTCAAAGGGTCTGCCCTAAAGTCTGTATGACTATATATCACAGAGGACCGTGAGAGGAATAGTAATCAGATGTATCTTTCAGATGTTAAGCCAATTAATAGTTATGAAGCGTGTGGTAATGCTTTGTGATTATAAGATCAGTGTTATTCACGTTGTTGAAGAAGCAAGATCTTTTGGCGAAAAGCTGATTTTAAAGAAGGTGGAAAAAGGGGGTGGGCCGTGACGGGATTTGTGGTAAAGAGGGGTTTCCACTGACCTCTCATTGTAAAGAAATCCTATACAATGCGAGATTAGCTTATACTGGAAATGTATAGCTTGATCTGTGGCCGTGCGTACAACCACGAGCATAAATTATACCTTATACGGACGCAAAATGCGAAAGTAAAATAACGATTTCATCTTTAAGAAAATACTTTTTTCATAATACTTAGTATGGTTTCGAAAATAGAACATTCGTGACACCTGAGACCCAATTTCTATCAATAATTTAGGAGAAAATCCTTTTTGAATCTTGCGCAAGCGTAACGTATGTATGCTGGAGACTATGGGTCTAAGCATCCTGTAAATCAGCTACCTATAGAACCTTTTGAAATCATATATCGCAAGCTTCTTGTTTCGCATCGACAGGAGCTGTGATTAAAATTGCCGTGATAAATCCCTAAATATATAGGTACAATTCCCAATCCATACGGGTGGGACCTATAATAACATAAAACTAGGTCCACGTATCGATTACAATAACGCTTCCATGCGAAACGACCGCAAAACGATTCAGTAGTTCATTGACCGATTATTTTAGCAGTAGCCGCTGTCAATTGACCTGAAAAGGGCAATGCATGTCTAGCTTACCCCGTAACCCAAATACGGGTAATGGAGTGGTCGGATTTAGTTGGGATATAGGAATAGTTTTGTTGTGTAATGTATTCCACCATGTACTCGTATCTACAGATCTATACAAATAAATTAAATTCGAGTGTCTAAGTATTTGTAATGTCAAAATAACAGCTTTTTACAAAATGCATATGAATGTTTATACGGTACCTATACCTACATAATAACAAAAAATCAAAAATAATTTTTTGTCTGTTTTTTCCGGCTAATTTCCGAAACGACTGGACCGACTTTGATGAAATTGAGTATGGGGATACTTTGAATCCCCGGGAAGGACATAGGCTACTTTTTATCGATATTCAGCACGGGCGAAGCCGCGTAGGCTAATTGTAAATAAAATGTATGATACAAAGATATTAACGATAGATGGACGGTGTGAAAGATGGTATGGCTAGAAAGGTTGTGACTACCGAGATGACAACTAATAGAGAAGTATGGGTTGTTTATAATCTCTTCAAAGTGAGAGTGAACAGGCTTCTTCTGGGTAAGCTCACTGCACCGTCGACTCTGTCTCTGTCAACACAGACCTAGACTAGAGTCAAGAGCAAACCCATTTTAAATTTAAAAAAAGTATGGAATAAAAAGACGTGTTGCGGCCGACCACTAATAAATTGGGATAAGGGCAGCAGAAAGATGATGTCAAAGTTTAGGAGCTGAGTATAAACCGATATTCGAAAGTTGGTAATAGTAAGCAGATTATACGAGGTCAAGATGAGCATGACATCAAGGCGAAAATATGGAGAAAAGACCACAACAGTTCCTTTGCATGTTTTTAAGACACATTGTACTTAAATCGATAGCAATGATCGGATGATTGTTTGAAATATTTTCAGTCGAACGATAAGTAGCATATATTATTTAATTTGCGATTGCCTAAAGTCTGTTAGCATAATTACTTAAGCAGTAGATATTATTCCAGCTAATTTGTTCAATCCGTTTAAGAAACTTGCCAATATTTATTGGATAATAGTAGGCATAGTATAATGGGCTGGTGTGCGCAACTCCACGTCCAAGCGCGCATTTTACATCCGTATTTCGTTTTTTTTAATTCTGTTATAACATACAGGCTGGCAGGACATTTTCTTTTTTTTTTGACCTCGACGCGCAACTTGTTGCCATGGATTCAGTACATGATTCTGAAAGCAATGCGTTGAAATTTTTCGTCGGTTATTTAAAAAGAAGTTAGACAGACAGACAGAGACAGAGTTACTTTCAAATTTAATATAATATATGAGACAACATCCACACAAGGTCTTCAGGTCCCGAACTAGGCAGAGCCTGTACTACGGTAACCTGATGACTGATATACATACTTATATACATATACACACCCAGACACAGGTCAAACAGACATGTTCATGCACACAAATGTTTGACTTGTCCGGGGATCGAACCCGGGACCAGCGGCTCAGAAGGCAGGGTCGCTACCAACTGCGCCAACCGGTCAGTCTATGTTGGCCGAAACATCCCAGCGCTGAGTTGCTGCATTCGTTTTCTCCTCTACCGATCGTTTTAATAAATAAATAAATTTAAAAAAATGTTCCATTCATTTTGACCGCGAAGGTCAAATTGCACTTTTCTGTGAAACTGCTGATTTTGTTTTTGATAGCCGACGAAAAATTTCTACGCTAAGGATTTAGAATCATGCGCTGAATTCATAGCTTCCGTTTGCGCGTTGACGTCTCTGCCAAGCTGTATGCACATAGCCATTTAAAATGTCGTCTTTTTCATTTCAAATCGCGATTGACACAGCGATAAGCGAGCCAGTACATCAATATCACCACGCCCATCAACAAAAACCTCGTCACTTAGCACATTAGTATGCATGCAAACTGCATACAATATGCATCTGACTACACAACGGAATTGGGTCGCGGGTCGACGACACAACCACCCTCAGGTCGTGAACTTTGCGTCACTGTGAGTGAAACATGACGTGAATTTATTAAGAACTAGCTTTGGCCCGCGGCTTCACTCGCGTTAATTTAGAATTTGACAATCAATTCGGGTTGTACTCTCCTTGGCCGTTGCACTCATGGGCTCAGTACAGTACTTTTATTCTAGATAGGTTGGCTACTTTTGTCTGTTTCCCTGACCACGTTTATGCAAAATGTCATGATGATCAGTCCAGCCGTTTAGTTCGTGAAAAGGTATCAAGGAAACAAACTTGTTTTCGTATATTATAGTTAGGAGGAAAAACCGATACTTAAATTTAAAAAAAAACTTTACATACCACACTACACACTACACGTGGCGCCATCTATTATCATAAGAACGTTATTGTTGTTTTCCTCGGGACCAGTAGGTACGTTTTTTCGGGAAGAAAGGTACCCATGTCGGTTTCTGAACACCTGACAACGCATATTAGGGACAATTTCAGGATGTTCCGTTTAGTGATTTAGGCGTGAAAAGGTAACAAACAAAATTTTGTTAGGCATTTATAATAATAGTTAGGATTACATTTTGGGTGCGAATTTTGTAGTGAGTTGGAAAGAAAGAAAGAAAATTGCGTTTATTAGCATTACAGCAAAATAAATACACCTTAAAACTATAAAACAGAAAAAAACCTGAAAAACAAAAAAAAATTGAAACCTGGCATGTAGGTGAGAAATGAAGAATCCATTGGTTAAAGTTGAAGTAAAAACTGTATTCTGTTGTGTAGCCACTTGTATTATTCTTCAAAATCAAATCTAAATCCAGTCATTTATTCAAACTGGACTGAGAATCTGCAGTTTTTTAACGTCAAAATTACATGCGACAGTCCCCCAAAACGCCAGCCACTTCCTAGTGCTTTAACTGGGAAGAAGTGGCTTCATACAAGGTCAAACCGTATACAGAATCCAAACTACATCGGACAAGTATCGTCTAAGTCAATTAATTGTATCGTTGCTCATAGAAGGAAGGACGCTCCATTCTGTTCTACATGAGAAGTACCTGTGGTACCTACCACCTTGAATAGGTTCATTGCACGATAAAGCTAAGATTTAAAAACTGAATAATAACGTTACACTGGTGTATGCTGGCTAAGTAATAACAGCCGCACGGTTCAATCGATCAGGTTAAGCTACGCTTGCCGCGGTCGCTCCGTGGATGGGTGACCATCTTTACTTACCAAGAACCACGGAGCAAATACAAAGAGGAGACGGCCTAAGCAACTGTGCACTGTGATTCTCAACTAGGTCCTGACGTCATCATGTAGGCGTGACCTTAGTCAGTGTATTGTTGGCGTTCGTCCTATGCACAGCTCTGTAAACGTTCCGTTTTTACAGCATATTTGCGCTAGAAGAAAAAAAGAATGAAGTGTGGTGTTTTATCTTGTAAAAACTACTCGGATAGACGTTCTGATGCTATGGATGGCATCACATTTCATTTGTAAGTAATTTTATGCGTAATTTATTAAAATAGTTCTTCATTCTGCATGTAGTGACATCTAGTGTGAGATAGTTACATAACTACAAAGTAAAATCAACAGGACGAGCGAATAGTTTTGCTATTGACCAGTAGATGTAAAATAAAGAAGTGGGCGGGATCTGATCACCCCTCACCCCGTAAAGTGTCACCCGTTGTTTCATACAGAAACCTTATTACAACATCTCTTTGTATTTGCTCCGTGCCAAGAACCATCCGTGCCTCGGAAAGCTCGTTTAGCCGTTGGTCCCGGCTGTCGTTCGTGGATCTTTGACAGTCGTTACGGGTCGTCAGAAGCCCGAAACTGACAATCAGTCTTACAAAGGGGTATCGTATTACCTAGTAACAGGGTTGTAGAGGTCAGATAGGCAGTCGCTCCATGTAAAATACTGGTATTCAGCTGCATCTGGTTAGACTGGAAGCCGACCCTATCACAGTTGGGAAAAGGCTAGGCAGAGATGATGACTGGTGTATAATGAAGATCTGTTTAGCCAGTTCAACTTAAAGTCAGTCGTAAATGTCGTAATGGAGCTATTTAAGAGCGTTTAAACCTTATTTTTATTAATTTATTTATTTATAACAGCTTGACTACCATTACAGTTATGAGTGGCAACGTCGCAATTTAGTGTCATATTTCGTGGTTTTCAATTTTTATCATTTAATCGGAGCTATATTTTAAAAATCTGTTTAATTACCTTTTTAGAATTATGTGACAACTGTGTAAAAGGTAAGAAATCGTTGCGTTTACAGTTCTATTTATATGCAAATAATACATTGGAAACTTGCAGGGCGTTATTTTCATTGTAAAATACATAATTGTAAGCATTACGGTTACTTACTTTTTAAACACTTTCACGTAATTCTAAAAAGTTAATTAAATAGATTTTTAAAATATAGCTCCGATTAAATGATAAAAATTGAAAACCACGAAATATGACACTAAATTGCGACGTTGCCACTCATAAGATATAAACGCTCTTAAAACTAATGTAATATAACCAAAGTTATGTCGTTATCAAGTTATCAACTGGTTGCCTGATTGGCTGATGTTGTCGCTGGTTGAGTCACGGAAAAGGGTAGTTACAGAAGAACGGAATATAATGATTTGGTATTACCGTTGTTATTTTGTTTTGTAACTCGAGTTGTCTTTCTGTTCGGTAAATAATTGAATACCAAAGCTATACCGTTCAACCACTAACCGCTATTTAATAGAGTTGACAACCGTGTTTAAATCCAAAACGCTGGTTCAGCTACATGGAACATAGTAGCGACAAACCAATATATTCAGAGAGAGAGCGAATTTTGTGAGTTTGGGTATATCCTGAACTACAGCTCGTATTTGAAAAATTCTTTCACTATTTGAAAGGTTCATTATTCCAGGTGGACATAGGTTATACAGGGTGTAAAAAGACTCATCGCATAGCCGTCAACTACGCACTCTTTACATCAAACTAAGTAACATAGAACAAAAATTATTGCTGGGAAACGAATTTTATTTTTGTTGTGAACAATCGCTAATTACGTAAGTGCACAATGTAACGCACGCAACACATTGTGCTTATGGGTGCATGCAACGATACAGGGGTCGTGGGGGTATTTAAAGTCGTGTTATAATAACATTAAAAACTTACTTTCGTAAAAAAACGTCAGTAAACGTTGGAAATTTGACCTTCAATGGTGCCGATTCTCTTGTCACAAAATTCTCTAAACTAGACTAAAAATCACCAAAATTTAGTTTATTCCTGTCAAACGACGATTTCCCATTCTGAAATTGACTAAAGTGACACAACTTAACTATATTTTAGTTTGACAGCACTAAGATGGCACTGAGATTATAATTTAGTGAAAATGGCAATTTTGCTATTCTGAATTTTACGTTTTTCACCTAAAATTTTGATTGTCTTAACTAAATCTGACTATTTTTAATCGCGATTAAAAAGGTGTGGAATAAAATTAGTTGTCATGAACTAAAATTCACACCAACACCTCGACTTCAGATGCAAAAACAGTACTGTATCTTTTTTTCTTTTCTTTTGCTTATATCTCGAAAACGGTGTGTCGTATCGCAAAAATAATGAAAATTTCGACCCCCTTTGCAACCCGTAAACCTATAAAACCCAACGTGTTGGTAATATTTTTTTATATTTTCCATACAAAAAGTAAAAAATTCCATACAAAACAAGTCGAGGCCGCACATAATGCGCGCCTACGGCTCTAAAAAAAGATCACGTGGTACGGCAAACAAGTACCACGTGGAGTCACAATTAGTAAACGTGACATTGGCTAAATGCACAAACCGTGCGAAGCCATAACGGAAAAAAAAAAAAATTGTCAAATTTGATTTTAGATGTGTCAAAATTATTTTTAAATTTAGAGATTTTATTTTGCAGAATAGCGTTAAGATTCTCATAGCCAAAAGTAAGGAATTTTAGTGATAGTTTAGTTAGTTTAGTTCGGTGTACAACAGAATCGGCACCAATATCTCCGTAACTAGAAGATTCCCAGGTATGGTCCAGTACAAAAAAAAATATTACAACGACGGGGAGTACAAGTGACCTTCGCCTTCGTTATGCGTCTTTTTACATCCGTTATATTATGTAAATATACATATACAAAACGCTAAAAGTTAACAACACCTACTCGGTTCACGTATACCTTTAATTTGATGAAGCAACCTAATTGATTCGTAATAAGAAGTAACAACCTTAAAATTAATCAACTAGCTGTTGCTCGCGACTTCGCCTGTGATCCAGGATAAAAAGCCTATATCCTTCTCCAGGTCATGGTCTACCCATGTGCCAGATTTCATCAAAATCTGATCAGCTGTTTTGACGTGGAAGCGTAACAAACCAACTTACTTTCAGGTTTATAATATTAGTTAGGATTAGGATTACGTTGAACCGTGTAAAATTGCCATTAGCAGACATTGTTATAACCTAAAAACTTACGACCCAGTGGGTCCTGCTTAATGGCAAACGACATCGCGGGAGGCCCAGACGGAGATGACGGGACGAGCTGGACTCCTTTAATAAAGATTGGTCCTTGCTCTTTACAACAACTTCAAACTAAAGACAGTTCATAGTTCAAATTCAACAACGTAAACAAAATTGAGCACGGCGATTTAGTATTACACTGCAAATGTTTAAATACCGAAACACAGATTCATCCATTACAATAGTATAGCATAGTTTAGCAAAAGTCTATAATAGCCGCGCTCGCTCTGCATATTTTAGCCGCGAACTGTGGCCAAACTTAGCTCGGGTCGATAGCGGGCTAAGCCGAGTTAATTTAGTTACAATAGAACTTCTGAGGGTATGCTCATACTTGCGATACATATTGTGATGCTTCCAGATTATTCTTTTTAACACGCTTTTATTATCTTGGTATAAAACGGAATTTTTGAACTCGATTTTCATCCCCTACAAAACGTCGGATTGATTTGAAACTTATCAAGCACACTTGTCAAGGACCGATGACAATGTGCCTTTGTGTCGCGTGCGATTCGCGTTGTTTGAAGGAGCCTTTGAAACTTCGCACACTTATCAAGGACCGATCAATACAATAATTTAAATAGTTTGTCCCATTATCCTTACCAGGATCCTCAAGATTAACGATTTGTCCATCCCTGATACCCGGTATTGTCTTCGTGCCAAGTGCACGTATACAATAAACTTTCCGGAGACCGCCTGAGAAGCGCTTTTTTACAGTAAAATATTTAATCACTCTATTTTCATTTTAAACTTATTGAAAATTATTTTCTACTTTTTAGTTCGGTTAACTACAAAATTGAGTTTTTTTTTTACTATTATTTATTTGGATTAGATTTCAAAGTAATGAAACATTATCGATATGTTATAACCGCGATAAACAACAGTGAAAAAAATCTAAACACACAAACACGCGGAACATGTAGTGTAACACCGATATCACATCGAAAAATGTTGACGAAAACAGTCCAGACACAGACATAGCTGTTACCAGCGTTGGTTAATACTTATTTGGGATATACATAATAAATTAGTATCATCCATCTGGGCTTGCTCTTTACACCATAGACCTCATTTAATACTTTCCACCAGGCGACATCCAAGTCAAGAGCTGGCCCCTTTCGCAATAAAAATATATAGTTTTTAATTTACTTTCGTGTTTACTTCAATGGGTAATTTAAAAAATCACGCTTACCTATATTTACTTTTGAACATAAAGCATAACACGCCGCTTCGCAATACACGACTCTGCTACAATAGGGTAACTTTTAAATAGACGTCACAGTTTCAGCTATGACCTGTTAGCATTTGTTGTTCAAATCCTTCTAGAAAAGAAAGACCATCAAATTTGCATTGAAAACTTTCCCGAATAAATAAACGCGGGCACTCACTTTTGACATGTAATCGTCACAAACAGTACCTAACATACTGTCAAATTTTTTTGGCTAAAGTCTGCCAATCACAGCCGTTAACATAAGTTTGGTTAGCTGGTAATTAGCTTTTGTGCTGACTAGCGTTTTAGAATCACTGTGTTAGTATCGTCAACGAGCAACGAAACGCGAATTTGTCTCTCTTAGGCTTTACGCTAAAGGAGCTTATATAAGGTACCTAATTAATAACTATCACTAACCTGGGTCCCGGCATAGTATTGACAGGCTCGTCGTCCGCATCATAGAAGTCGTCCTCTCCCTCAGACGAGGAGTAGGACGTGTCCGGTACCAGCAGTGACATCGCTTGTCATGTAAACAAATGGCGTTGTCAATTCATGGACGCAAGGAAAATACACACCCACTATTCGTGTACAGTCAGTCTCAAAAATACACACACAATATTCGTGTACAGTCAGTCTCAAAAATACACACACAATATTCGTGTACAATCAGTCTCAAAAATACACACACAATATTCGTGTAGTCAGTCTCAAAAATTGATTATTTATTTATCCAAAATCTGTATTAAACAATAACATATTTAAGCCTACCAAACTGCATAAGTTTGTCAGCAGTTCTCTTCTAGCAATGGCAATAATCGGAACCAAATCTAATAATAGTTTGATAGGCAGTCGCTCCATGTAAAATATTGGTATTCAGATGCATCCGGTTAGACTGGAAGCTGACCCCAACTTAGTTGGGAAAAGGCTAGGCGGATGATGAGTCTGCTTCAAAAAGACGTATACATCGAGAAGAATTAATTTGATAGAATACTCTTTATTATGTACACCAAAAAATTACAGAAATAAGTATAAATTTTACATAGGGTGACACAATGGGCGGTCTTATAGCTAAAAGCGATTTAATTCATTGTCGAGTCTTTTTCTGATAATATTGTATCAATGTACGTATAACCATAAAACATACCTATTACTCGTTGGGTACTTAACTGTAGCTACTTACACATAAATAGTAACACAAATTGGAGACAATCAAGAGTATTCTTGTTAATTAATATATTATATATTTTTGAGGCGTACTGTAGAGTATCTACTACGAAATCTATATTTGCAAAATGTCTATTCTAATATATTTACATAGATTTTAATTATGGCTTTATGGACAACTCTGTGATTTGTGTGGTTGTGGTGTGGTCTGTGATTCTGTTCAAACAGAACTGTCAAATTGTAAACGTCTTGACGTCATTAGAATTCCATACATTTGATAGAAAATAATTATGTCTGAACTTGAGGTTTGTGGTGTGGCGGCTTTTGTGGTGTAGCGGCTTTTGTGGTATGGTGGCTTTTGTGGTGTGGCGGCTTTTGTGGTGTGGCGGCTTTTGTGGTGTGGCGGCTTTTGTGGCGTGGCGGCTTTTGTGCCGTGGTGGCTGTTGTGGTGTGGCGGCTTTTGTGGTGTAGCGGCTTTTGTGGGGTGGTGGCTTTTGTGGCGTGGTGGATTTTGTGGCGTGGTGCTTTTGTGGCGTGGTTGCTTTTCAAATTACCTTGCATATGTATTTTATGAGACGAGACGCAATACACTCAAATAGGGCGTTAAATACTACAATTAAATACGATTAAGTGGGTGAGCCCCAATAATTCTAATATCAGCATTTCTTTGGATTAAAATTTCTCGCTTGCTGACAGTGATATTCCTAAGTAAGGCCCTCACTAGGCGGCACGACGCGGCATGTTACGGAAAATACCGGAAAGGCCCGCCATGCTGAAACAAAACCGCGGCTTACTGCAGCATCCCGCAGTATGCTCAAATCCCCTTGTGCAGTATCAACGAACTGCGAGTGCTAAGAGTATGAAAATAAGTTTTGCGCTAACGAAAATCCTTTGCCATACCAGCCAACCTTTACAACCAGCCGGCCTTTGAAAATACCTATTATGAATGAAGCTTTCATCAAAAATTCAAGATTTGAGGATAGCAACCTTGCTGAATTCCTTTCAATCTAATAGTATATTCGTAGTCGGAGTACTTACTAGGCGCGTCGAGGTGTTCAAGCGACGGTAGCGGGTGCGTGGGCGTGGTGAGCTCGCGACATTCCGCGCCCATCTCCACTCGAGGAGATAGCTCTGCATCTAAGACAGAAATATGGGCTTATAATAACCATTATTCATACTAGCCAGCTGACATGCGTAGTCTATACTAATATTATAAAGGGCAAAAATGTGTGTATGTTTGTTTGTATGTAGGGGGTAATCTCTGGAACTACCGGTCAGATTTGAAAATATATTTTTGCATTTGATAGCCCAATTCTTGAGGAAGGTAATGGGCTATTTAGCATCACTCTATGACCCTTACGAGCCGAGCAAAAAGAAAAAAGTCAGAAAGAACGCTAAGCGAAAACGAAGTGACAGCGCGGGCAGGTAATGCCATGCGACGGGGTGTGTCGGGGGAACCAGAAATTTGACGCGGACGAAGTCGCTGGCAGAAGGTAGTCAGTAATAAGAATAGCGAACTTAGACGCCGTTTATGGTTTTGTTAACCGAAACTGAAATATTGATCATTCCGGCTACGGAATGATCAATAATTCAGTACTGAAACCGTCTAAAAACGAAACAAATTTCCTATTTTCCAGGTGCCACTGCCCCGACTGGCTCGCAAAACCACAAGAGGAAAAGGACTCTTTCTAACTCTTAGGATATTTTGTAAGGAAAATGGGCCATATCAATATTGCAGTGTTTGTCTCTTTTATCAATAACTTATAATGTTTTAATAATAATAATACGAGACAAGACAGAGCGGGAAAATCAACAGAAGACGCTACTCTGAATCTCACAAACACTATAGTCGAACACCTCAATAATAAGCAGAAGCCTCTTGCTGTTTTCCTGGATCTTTCAAAGGCTTTCGACACCGTTTCTGTCCCTAAATTGATTGACAAGATGGAACAAATTGGCATTCGTGGCATTGCCCTCAAAATCTTTCGTAGCTACACTTCAGGGCGAAAACAGGTCGTAAAGATTGGTTCATTTATCAGTAATGAGGAAAATTTGATTTTTGTGGTTCCTCAGGGCAGTGTTCTAGGACCAACCCTCTACCTCATATATGTCAATGAGCTGTGTCAGTTATCTCTCCCGAACACAAAAATTATTACATATGGGGATGATACAGCTCTAATAACCCATGGCAAGGACTGGTCTGAGACTCGTAAGAGGGCAGAATTGGCTCTGAGAATGGTCATGACGTGGTTAGCCTCGAATCTGCTCACACTCAATATCTCTAAGACCAAATTCATCTCTTTTACCCCGAGTATTATTAGTCAACCACCACTGTCATTTAAGATCAGGGCCCATGAGTGTACACTGGCCAACACCTGTAAGTGTGCCCAAATAGAACGGTCTGACAGCATCAAATATCTTGGGGTTATATTGGACAGTCTCTTGTCGTGGAAAAAACAGGTTAACACTGTTCTGGTTCGAGTCAGGAGATTGATTTATTTATTTAAAAAACTTCGAGCGGTTGCTGATTTCCAATCCCTAAAAATGGTTTACTTTGACCTCGCTCAATCAGTTTTCAGTTACTGTATAACTACATGGGGGGGGGGGGGGGTACCCACAAGACAACCATGTTGCGGCTAGAGAGGGCTCAGAGAGCAGTTTTAAAAGTACTGGCGAAAAAACCTAATAGATTTCTGACTTGTGAACTGTACTCACTTTGTGAGGTCCTCACAGTGTGACAGTTATTCGTCCTACAAATAGTTTTTAAGAAACACCTGCTTCTGCCTTACGACCCTCAGCCCCTAACAAAGAAGCGGCGTGTCGATAGAGTTTGTAAGACTGAGTGCTGCAGGTTAGCGTTGGTTAGTCGCCACTTCAATCATATCAGCTCTAAACGTTACCATCACATAAACAAAAGGTTAAATATTTACCCTATGACAAAAACAGCAGACAGACAGACAGCGCGTCGGGGATGTTCGCCGAAGCGCGCGTGGATTGTTTTTATACAACCATGCGCAAGCGGTGCACATCCCTGGTGCGCAGGGTGCGGGGCAGCTCCAACAGTATCCTGAGCGCCTTCGCACAGCGATTCGACTGCCAATACGTGTATCACTGTGACATGGTACATGTACGGGCTCATGTGGAAATATTGTTTTAACTAGGTAATTATTGAAATTGTATTTAATTGTATTTGTATTGAAATTGTATTTAATTGTATTTGTATTTGTTTTATAATTGGTCCGTGTTGGCTTTAATTCAATAAATAATAATAATTTTAGGTAAAAAGTCTACTGAAGAGAAAAATTACTGATTGGCTAAATCCTTGACTTATGAAGAAACTGAGCAACTTATGGTATCATAAACACGGTAGCACACAAACAAACACGCACACACACACACACACATACATACTTCACCCCACCTCCACTCTACACTTATACTACATTGCAACCTCCACCTATAGTATATTCTCTTATTATTATTTTTTTAAATATAATTTCTTTGGGAATTCTGGAATAAGTCTTTGTATATATTTTTGAGTTGGGCGTTGATAGCTGCGCCACAGTTTTTTACTTTTATGGCTATCTTCGTTTTCCTTTGTAAATTTAAGTTGTTCCAAATAAAGCTTTTATTATTATTTATTTTATTATCACAGAGTTCTCAACGTGAAGCAAGTTGGCAACAAGCTGAGCTAGCGGTCTGTTACCTAAATTTGACCGTTCCTACGATAAAAGGGCACCCGACGACGTTGCTAAATCGCTTGACTACGCGCACGTACTTACGTGCATCCCTTTCCTTTCTCTTGGCCGAATGACATGCTCTAAATTTTCTGTAGAAAACGTTGAATTATATATTTTAATTTGGCGCACCTATTCAATTTCACCCTGTATAATAAATAATATAAAACGTTTATACTACACAAGTTATGAATTGAATGCTAAACTTTGACAGTAGTGCTCGAAAAAGGAGCTAACTTTGTGAGAGACTGGTGTCTGAGGTACGTTATAAATATACAAACCTGTGTTACAGGTCACCAAATCAATACTTCTATGATAGTTACTCCTGGGTCAATCCTTGAGACCTGACTAAATCATCAAGCGTGGTAGTGCGCCGCAATTAAGATTAAAATATCTCCTATATGCGGTGGTGGTGGACATGAATTTCAAGGTCATATGACGGAGGGGAATTATATTTGGTCAAGAAAAATTGCTTATTGAGAGTGGCTAAGTTAAGGAGTTTTTCAGGCAACGAAATAGCTTTCAGATGGGTGACAGCATTGAACACTGCGTCCATTTGAGGTTTGATGTGAAATATCTTTCCTCTCGCTTTCCAACAATATGAGGGAGTGATTTCGTGAAATGCGACGGAAGTATGTAACAGGGAGCCGGGGAAGCGCGCGCTATTTGATTTGACCAATGAGCGCGCGCGGTGGTAGAGTTGGCCGGCAGATGGTACCAACCTATTTTCCGAGAGGCTGGTACTGTCAGCCAACAGTTGCGAGTGTGTGACGAGAAAGGGAAATAGAGAAGGTGAACGCATCAGCTGTGCGCTTAACTTCAAATAATACCTGAATGTTTTTTTTAGAATATAATGTTAATGTTTTGCTTATCACCAAGGTGAGATGTCAGATGTTACACATCATATATTATGCGACTACTGTAAGGCTCGTTTTTTTTTTTTTTTTTGTGGACTAAACAAGACAATTTGTTAGACAGGGACAAATTCTTCTCGTAGCGTGGCTGGAAAATTCATAATGATACAATAATCTAAGATGTATGTATGTGTCATTAATATTGCAGTCAGCGTAATGTCTGATTCTAGTAAGAATGTTTTACCATAATATTTCGTGTATGTTTCAAAGGATGGGTTCATGAAATGTTAATACGGAAAGGTTGTCCCGTGATTCACTTATTTTGTGATTATTGAACTTGTGAGTTGTTGTCGTGTGTATTGTACTTGTGACGGCCGCAGGAATCCGGTGGGTGCGGGAAGCACAGAACCGGTCGAAGTCACGGTGCTTGGGGGGGCTATGTCCAGCAGTGGACGGCTGTCGGCTGAAATGATGATTGAACTACTGCTTCTGCTTCATGAACAGTGAAAATGTTATAAATAACTGAAATACCTTGTTTGATATGTGTTTGTGAAGGATTTGTAGGTCCCTGATATACTCCGTTTACTGGATTTACTGTGTTCTGTAAGAAAACAATCATTTATTTAATGTATATAAACTAAAATACAATGCTGTTCGTTGGTAAGCGCATCGCTTGAGAACGGCCGGACGGATCATTTGGCAATGTTTAATATTATTGAAATGTTTGTAATACCTACTCCGAATTAGGTTGATAGGGAAAGAAAAATTGGAAAAGTTTCCAACGTTTAAAACTGAATGTGCTTTTTTCTATGGTATTTTTGTATGAAACAGAACATATTAACATTTTACAGGACAACGTCTGCTGGGTCAGCTACTTAAAAATATGAATATGTGTTGTGTATGTTTCTTTAATTTTCCTGAAGTTTAGAGTACATCAGAATCTTTACCGTGTATGTTAGGTACTGTGATGAATTTTGAATATAATTTTTCTTAATTTATTATGATTTAATTCTACAATACAGGGTGGCAGGGACATCGATGCGCAAACTGAAACCACGAATTCAGCACATGATTCTATAATTTTTTGGGTGGGTACCTAATCATCAAATAACTTCTCCCGCTCTGGGCGGAGCGGGAAGGCGTGTCAGACTCTTACTGACTAAAACCCACTCGTGTTCCTTTCAGTTGCCTGTGCCAGGGGCCACGGTAACCCTTTCGGACTTTCCCGCAACCCTGGCAGGCATGAGCCCTTGCGGACTCCGTCATTGGTGCTGACATCTCATCGACCCGGGCTAAGTCCTTATCGGACGGCGAGCTATTTATACAACGTGTTGTTTTGCATCCTCGTCAAATTTCAGGAGGCTGTTATGAAAGACATAAATAATCAAATAAAATTACGATCCTGCTCAATAATTAATACATACTTGTTTTTTTAGGTATTTCAGTTTGACAGTATTTCAGAATACTCCACTTTCAAAGAACAAAATCGCCCCGTTGCGTATGCGGTAGACAGTGTCGTACGACTATGTCGCTGTGTGCATGCGTTACAGTTACAGCGCAGTTACAGGGCGGTATCACACGGGCCCTACACATGCCGATTTCCGAAAAATACAAAAAATTAAAATAAATACCTACTTATTTTACCTACTTATTCCTCAAATTTGACGAGGATGCAAAACAACACCTTGTATATTATATTTATAATATTATTCTATACACCCTAGCGTAGAAATTTTGTTGTTCCATACATTTTGACCACGTAGCTACAAGGCACTAAAATAAAAAATGCGTGTAGCACTTTTGTATGAAAAGCTGTTTTTTTTTAAATAACGGACGTATTATTTCAGCGCAGGGGTGTTCAGAATCGTGTACTGTATCCATGGTAACGGGTAGTGCCTCGACCGACGTCCCTGCCACCCTGTATATTGTTGACATGTCAGTAGATTATGCTTACCTTAGCTATTTGTAGCAGCACAATGGAGTGTTTGATATGGTCCAACATGACCTGTAAATGAATACAACATGTTAGAAAAGAATTTTACACCACAGAGTATATAGAATATAATACTTTTTATTATGTACAGTCATCTTCACTGTGCGGGTACCCCCTTCAAAGTGAATTGATGCAGTCCCACTTTACATCCAAAAATTACATATATATAAATGTAGAAATTTTACATAGGGTGACACAATGCGCGGTCTTATCGCAGCATCATGCTGAGATAAGAGCCTTTTTGGCCTTGCACGGGTCTTCTCTTTATTCTTTTTTTTATTGTATTTATGATTTTGTTAGATTTAATGTTCTTATTTTTTATTATTATTATTTGTATTTCCTGTGCGTGTGCGTGTCCCAAATAAAATATTTTTCTTTCTTTCTTCTTTCTTTATCGCTAAAAGCGATCTTTTACAGACAACCTTTGGATGGATTAAAGGGAGAAGGAGATATACATATATGTATATGCTGAAGGTCTACTCCCTGGGCACGAAGTACGTAGTTTCGACCGAAGTTACGGGCGTTTCCTGTTCTGTATCACTTACGGACATAAGATTAGTTCGGTTTCCGAACTAAGAATGCAGGACAACACGGTTTGACAGTTGTCGCTATGTCCGGAGTGTTTTCGCCTGTCCGAAAAATTGAATTTGACACTTCTTTCAACTACTCTCGGACGGGCCCGTATCTTCGTTGACGGATTTAAAGAGCCTTGAATTGTGCGGTTAATGAGAAACACGGATTGGCAATTAGGGCTACCTAGCGCCTTACGCTCGAAATTACTATTGTATCAAGCGAATTAGAGGGAATATCCTCAGTTTAATAAATTAATTTTTGAGGAATAGGAAACAGTACGTGGAAGTAACTGACATAAATCCCAAAACTAAATGCCAACGAACCTATAAGTCTAGTTATCGCACAGTTGCTTATGGTGTGCCCCAGGGCAGCGTCTTAGGGCCCCCGTTGTTTATATTATACATAAATGACTTGCCAAAAGTTACAAGTCACCCTATGACACTGTTTGCAGATGACAGCACTGTGACCATTAAGAGCATTGATGATCAAAACCACAACGACGTTGTCATTCAGTCAATAACCTCCATAGTGAAATGGTTAGATAATAATAATCTTAAAATAAATATCGATAAGACGAAACTAATGATGTTTAGCCAATGTGCGAATATCAATATGACAGTATGCTATAACAATAAAACCATAACACAAGTTGATACATCTAAATTCCTAGGTCTAACGATTGACAAAAAATTGGACTGGAAAGCAGACACGGATGAGCTAACTAAACGAATTAGCAAATCAGCCTATGCCCTATTTAAACTGACCCCAGTGATTAACGACGATGCTTTAGTCACAGCATACCATGGTCTGGTGGGTTCAGTATTGAGGTATGGTGTCATTTTCTGGGGTAACTCAACCAACAAGGAATTAGTTTTTAAAGCTAAAAAAAGGTGCATCAGATTAATGTTCGGGCTCCATAGTTTAGATTCTTGTAAATGATAAATGATAAATGATAAATGATTTTATTTCTGTAAGTAGGTTTTTACAAACACTTTTACACGTCAATCATATTTTTTTTTTAAACTAGATGAGGTCGGCGTTTCCTATCTGACTACTCTGAGAAGAAAGGCCGAAACAAACTCAGAGGTCACAGTCTCTTTTAAAGTCCAGACAGAATCTTGGTCAGATCATGTGAAGGCTATGTAGATCGGTGTCTGAAATAGTCTTTTGAGGAAAGAACCCCACAGATTGAGTGGACCTGTCCAGTCAGTGCACGCAATTGTCAGCAATCGTGCAGCTCAACTCAGAACTTAAGGAGCTCAACGATTCGACGAACAATACCAAAGAAAGGACATTTGAGTAGGCCGCACAAGTTACTCAAACTGCCAGATCATGATTACACTAAGAGTAAAAATACAAAAAAAAAAAAAAAGCAATGACCAACATAGTTCTCACATTCACAATAGTTAAAATAATAGCATAATACTTTACAAAGTAAATACTCTTGTCATAGTATATGTATATAAAATTCATTAATGTCAATGTGTATATAAAATCCGGACATAATCATTGAGGACCATGCAGATTGGTGTCTGAAATGGACTTTTGAGAAAAGAACCACACAGATTGAGTGGACCTGTCCAGACAGTGCACGCATTTGTCAGTAACCGTGCAGCTCGACTCAGAACTTAAGGAGCTCAACGATTCGACGAACAATACCAAAGAAAGGACATTTGGGTAGGCCACATAAACTACTCAAACTGCCAGAACATGATTAAAACTGGAATAATGACCCACATAGTCCTCACATTCACAACAATTAAAATAATATAATACTTTATACAGTAAATATTCATGTCATTGTATATGTAAAAAAAATATAGATACTTATAGCAAAGATTAAAAGTACAATAGTTAGCAAAAAAAAACAATAAAATAAATCAACATTCCCTGTGTAAATTTATTGGAACAGCTCACTCCCAAGCCTTTTTGTCCTCAATAAAGTATTTGACAGTATAATAGGCTTTCTGGCATAGTTTCCTTTTTATAAAAGATTTGAATTTATTAAGGCTTAGTTCTTGAATGTGGCTAGGAAGTTTATTATAAAAATGTATACATTGACATCTAAACGAGCCACCTATTTTCTTGAGCCTGGTTGTAGGAACAACAAATTTGTGTTTGTTCCTAGTATTTATACTATGGATATCACTGTATTTTTTAAACAGATTAATATTTTTATGTGCATACAAAAGATTTTCATAAATATACTGAGAAGGCACAGTCATTATATTAATCTCTTTAAATTTTTCTCTGAGGGAGTGTCTGGGACTTAATTTATAAATAGAACGAATTGCCCTTTTTTGTAAAACAAAAATCGTCTGAATATCGGCGGCATTTCCCCACAGCAGAATACCGTACGACATTACACTATGAAAATAACTGAAGTATACTAAACGGGCTGTCTCTAAATCTGTTAAACCACGAATTTTTCTAACAGCGTATGCTGCAGAGCTAAGCTTTTTTGACATTTTATCTATATGGGGGCCCCATTGCAGCTTGGCGTCTAAAGTTATGCCTAAGAATACTGTGGTATTTTCGGGTTTCAACTCTTCCCCCTTTATGAGAACACTTGTTTCTACCTGTCTAACATGTGGTAACGTAAACTTAATACATTTAGTTTTTTTCTCGTTAAGAAGAAGGTTATTAACGTTAAACCAGTTAACTACTTTTGCGAGGGCGCTATTTACATTGTCAGTAACCAGCTGCTGACGTTTGAGTTTAAATAAAAGTGAAGTGTCGTCTGCAAACAGCACTATATCATGTTTATCCTTTATGAGGTAAGGCAAGTCATTTATATAAATAAGAAATAAAAATGGACCTAGAATTGAGCCTTGAGGGACCCCCATTCTTACTACCGATCCGGGAGATCTTTTCCCGTTAACATCAACTCTCTGAATCCTATCACTTAAATAAGAAGTAAGAAGATCCAGAGAGGCGTTCCGGATTCCGTAGTGGTGCAGTTTCCTGATTAATGTTTCATGAAGAACACAATCGAATGCCTTGGACAAATCGCAAAAGATGCCCAACGCATCGCATTTGTCCTCCCATGCATTATATACATGCCCTAGAAGTTCAACTCCGGCATCGGTAGTTGAACGACCCCTTGTAAAACCGAACTGTTTGTTATGCAGTAATTTATGTACGTTGAAAAATCTTTGCATTTGATTTAGAATAAGCTTTTCAAAAATTTTACTAAAGGTAGGTAGCACTGATATAGGTCTATAATTAGTAGGGTCTGATGTACTACCCGATTTAAACAACGGTATTATTTTACTGCTTTTCATAAGATCAGGAAACTCACCACGGTCAATACAATTATTAAAAATAACAGCTAAAGTTGGTGCTACAATGTTTATAATCGACTTAACAACGTCCACAGAATTACCCCATAGATCTGCGGTCTTTTTAACATTTAACGTGTGAAAGGTTTTAATTATATCTTTACACGTGACATATTGGAAATAAAATTCAGAATCACAAACTGGAACGTTTTCTTTAAGTAAAGACTCTGAAGCAGTGGGTGACGAGTTAAGAGATTTAGTAGTCGATACGGGAATCTCTGCAAAGAAATTTTCAAAGGCCGCGGCGACTTGAGAATCTGATTTAATTATATTGTCATCAATAGCTAGGCTGTAGTCACTACATCGGTTGCATGACCTTCCCGTTTCGCTATTAATGATACTCCATGTCATTTTAATTACATTACCACTATTTTTAATTTTTGAACTCAAATAACGTGACTTGGCTATACTACAAACTTTTTTAAATAATTTTGAATAATTCTTGACATATAAATTAAATTCAGCAGTGTTTATACATGCCCGTTCATCATACAATTCATAAAGTCTTTTCCTACTTGTATGTATACCAATGGTGGCCCAGTCACTGAAACTGTAAGCCATTGTTTATCAATGACATTTCCTTGCTTATATATTTTTGAGGTTGCTGTATTTGTAAGACCAATCCAGACCAACAGGTCTGGATTGGTCTTACAAATACAGCAAAAACCTCAAAAAAAAAAAAAAAATTGTCAGCAAATGACATTCTAGTAAACATACTAGAATGTCATTTTATCACAAACGGACTCGACCGCAGAACAATAATCTGTGCGTAAAAAGGTCCCATACAGCATTGATACAAAAAAGTGTTTTTTGTATGGCACCAATCATATTCAACCACGTACCTAGTTCAGTTAAAGAATTAAACATAAACTTATTTAAGAAAAGGCTTAAATTTTTCCTGTTGCTTATAGCATATTACAGCATTTCGGAATTTTTGATAGACAAAATGTAATGACTGTGAATGACAGTTAGTTTAGTAGATTAGTTTGACATTTTTTTGTATTATTTTAATTATTACTTGTGAATGACAGTTAGTTTAGTAGATTAATTTGAAATTTTTGTATTATTTTAATTATTACTTACTTGTTTTTTTTAACATTTTTAATATTGACGTAGTAAACTTATGTTACTTGTATTTTCGTTTTTGTCATTTATAATTTCTTATTTTTATTTTGTTTCTTTTTATGTTTTTGTGAAAATCAATTAGTACTGCGTTAAGTTTACTTTTTGTTTAAACATCCGTGAATATTTGTACGCCTTCTGGTATAACATAGCGCGCTTGTAATTTCTTATAACAACTATTTTATTGTACTTATTATGTTAAAAATAATTAAATGAATTCTTATGAATCAAGTACAATATTGATGTCTTTCATTGCTGCTTGTGATTTGTCCTCTCAAAGATTAATCGGTTGAAGGATACTGAACGAGACACAATAGAAGATTTATTGTTATTACGTCTGGGGGCGGTTAGTGCCCCGCAAAGTGTTACAGATAGGAAACTCATTGCATTGATTGGTTATTGGTAAGCTGTACCAAAAAAATGGTGTAAATTGTGTAACACTCTTACTATCACAATCCGAAGGATTTTAAATATATAATCTATTGCTTCCTAAGTTTGAAAAATTTGTCCGCATTACGTCATCACATGCGCATGCGCATTGTTGAATTGTCAAAATGAAAGGAATTGCCATTAAAAGTTTGTCAAGACCAGGCTCTAATTTAATATTTATTTATCTATAGGCTTACCAACTAAATGTTACTAAATACTAACTACTAATAATGTAACTAAACTGCTTACATTGGAATGGTCTAATATAACTTGTCCTTTGCTCTTTTCGAATGGGTCAGCCAACTCCGACACACGAACGCCCATTTTCTGAAACAATAAATTTAAAATTAAATAAACCCCAACACAAACAAAAATCTCTAAAAACGGTTAAACAATTATTTTTTATCTTTTTTGTGTATCTAAGAACACTCTCGACCAAGTCACCTTTAAAACAAAACAAAAAAAAAATCGGTTCAGCCGTTTGGGAGCTACGATGCCGCAGACCGACACAGATACACACGTTAAACTTATAACACCCCCTTCTTACGTCGAGGGTCAAAAAGAGAGAAAACTGTTGTCTTATGCGGTACCTAATTGTTAACTTCAGTCAACTTCAATAAGCGGCACATAATTCACAATTGCCGACAAGTTGGCGCAGTGGTTAAGCGATAGACTGCTGCGCTGCGTGTCGCGGGTTCGGTTCCCGCACGGAACAAACATTTGTATGACCTACAAGTACTTGTTCCGGGTCTGGCTATTTGTATGTGAGTTTAAATGTTTGTAAACGCACCCACAATACAGGAGAAATTCCTAGTAAGGGGAAAATTTAAACAATAAAAAAATCGCATATCCTGTGGTACCACAGGATATGAAGGTTTTACAGTTATGATTGCCGAATTGATGTTCGGGTGTCGAAACTAGCCTAGCTCTAATAAAGCCGAAACACCGGAGGCTTGTGGAGGATAGTAGAATGAGATCCAAGTCTATACATGACAACTAACGGCATTAGTACCTTGACTGACGACGCTTAAATATAACCACATATTTTCCATCACAATCCGAAGGATTTTGAAGGAAATTCGTAATCCAATGCTTCATTGGTTTGAAAAATTTGTCTCCTCAGCAACGTAAATAACGCAATGAATGTTGTTGAGCTGTCAAAATTAAATGCATTGCAATTGTAAGTGTGTTATGCAATTACCCCAGAGGCTCATTTTGGGTAACGTAAACGGTCCAGACAATAAGCATATAAAATGAAAAGTAGCTATTGGCTATCTATCTTCCGAGGTAAAGCTCCAATACCTCAGGATTGCAACCATCTATCAGATGGTGTTTTCCAGAGCTCGCACAATAAATACTACAAGTAACTTACCGAAACCAGCTCGATCATGATCTGCAGATAGGCGTCAGCCTCAGATATCCTGCGCTCCAGGTCGCCGTGCCTGTGCCGCGGGGCTGGCATGCTGCGCGACCATCGCTCTCGTCTGCCGTGCCGCGATATGGTGTCTTCTAGAGCTCGCACCCAACGTTCTCGTTCGGAGCCGTCTCGTGCCTGGAAATATGGAGAAAATGGTTTTTTAATTGTTCTTTAGTAGTAAAAGTAAGAGCAATCGGTTACTCTCTCCTTGTTTCTGGAGACAAATATGAAATTAGGTTTCCTAGCGAGTTCTTCAATTATATTATAGGGCTCAATTTTCCATGCAAGACCAATATCCTGATGTAAATCTTTACGAATTTAGAAGCCCACAAATGTTAACGTGGGCCCGTGGGCCTACTCATTACACCATCAATGAGAGATCAACGGGTTATTGCCACTATCAGCACGCTTGACAGAAATCTCAGTTACTTATTTGCCAATTTTGTCTATAAACGAAATATTCTGATACCTTTCGAATAAAATAAAACTTAAAACTGATACCCCTTTTATTAATGAAGGATCAAAACAAAAAAAGAAAATGTTACTGATAAAAATCAGTAAAGAAAATTGAAACTTAACATTAAGACATATAGCTTAATTCTGCAAATTACCTGGAAGTGGAACGTCTTATGGTCTACGGTGATGGTGAAGGTGGAGTCGTCTTCATCATCGATGCCTATGACAGCTGCCCTCAGTCGCACGCAGCCTCTTCGAACACCTCGGGTCATTTTCTCCTTTGACTGAAAAGAGAGAAAAGAGAAATACAGTAAAACGAGTAAAATTCAAAATACAACATTACGTCGTGAAGTCTTTCGACCGCCATATTGAATATCCTGCGGCGGTTTAACAGAAGTTATTCTGAATCAAGACACATCCAACAAATCCTGTTAGTGAGTTCATTTTATAAGAGACTAAACGAAACAATGTTCTTTTTTAACCGACTTAAAAAAGGAGGAGGTTCTCAATTCATGTTTTTATTTTTGTTTGTATGTTTGTTAGTTATTCGATATCTTCGGTATTTTTGGATCGATTACGAAAATTATTTTTTTAATTGGGTGGTCCCGCAAAAATTTTATTAACTTTGCTTGAGTAGGTAGTTGTTCGCTTCAATAGTACCTACGTATTTTTCCACTTAGTGTTTATTGATGATGTTTAACTACCTGTCACTGGTTATTTACATAGCATGTACGAATTTGTGGTGTAGGTACCACAACTGAAAAGAGAACAATATTTTTTTTTACCAAATAAAAGCTTGTTAAAATAAACGACTGATTTCTTAAATATCATAGTGAAAAAAAAACTTTAATTTCGGAAGTCGTGGGCAAAACACGAAAATACAATACCAAAGAAACCGACTTCCGAAACTAGTTATTTTTCACTTTACAGTGTTTTTTGGAAGTCTGTTTTTTTTTTTTCTGAAAAAAAGTTTTTTTTAAGATTATTTCGTAAGTATTATATGTGGCGTTTTGTAGTTTCTGGCCCATGTGAAGAAGACGTGAGTTTTTGTATATGTTATGTATTTATTATACAAAAACAATATAAAGAGCCCTTGCTTAATATTTTAAGATTTCAAAAACGAGGTCAACTAATGCGTCACTAAGCAAATAAGATCTGCAGTCTAACGACAATATGAAAAAGAAACCTTTCACCTAATTAAAAAAGTATCCTATTAAATAAACATTACCTAACATACGAAAACAAAGTCCTTGTATTTAACATAGTACTTAATGAATTTAATTAACTTCAACGCAGGTTCAAACTTCTTTACAGTAGTGATTATCACACAGAGTGAAGAGGTGTTGACAAACAGTAATAAAATGGATATAATTCAAAGATCCTACAATATAGTGTTTTACGAAAGAGCAGGTAATCAAATACATATTATTACGTGTTGCATGATGGCATAAAATGTAATGAAATTCATTGCAATGATGTGATGCAAAAAGTTAAGTGCAATGGTCAGTGAGGTAGAAGGTGGAATCCGAGACGAGTTTCGTTATTGGATTCTCTCGCTTGGGTTTTATCGAGCATCTGTCTGTGTTTATAAAGATAATAATATCAGTCTGAAATAGTCCCAATGCTAGGCAATAGATTTTTGATGTGAAACATCTATACCCGCGTCAGCGTGGGGAGTTGCAGTGGCTGATGCGTGGTGATCGCGAAGCGTAATGTTACACAAGCGTTGCAAATTAATGATTTTGTGCATATAATCTATATAATAGTTTCGATGTTTCACATCTGCCAGGCGTCCCGCGACGGCTATTTTTTTTTCATACAGAGAGGTTACGAGCATTGATCATCACGCTACACACTTTGTGTTGGCGATTTCCGACCATTAAGACCAAACAATCCTTACGGTTAGGTAAAATTTAATGTTTCCACGGATTCGTAAAACCAATTCCCGCTTTCCCAAACTGTTCTCAAATTAAACTGACAAGGCGATGGTATTTACAAAATTGCTTGTTCGAAACATTTAAAGCTTAATAACCCTCTTTTCGCGTCGTTATAATCGAGCTATCAAGCGAATATTCCAAAACGCGACATTACAGTAGGGAAAATCTGTCATTTCGCCAAATGACTCGACATTTTTATAAATGTCAGCAATATAAACGTTTTTAAACGACTTCTTAAACTGTCGACCTTCTCTGGCACCCATGTTTGTTTTTGAGGATATGCAAGCACGTTCTTAACCCTTTATAGGGCTGAAACTAAATTTGTACAGCGCCTGTAACCACCCGACTTTGACCAAACAATTACCACTACCAACGAGCTAACGTTAAATATACTAAAAGTGATTTCAGTGACTCAATTAAGAAAGTTTCGGACAGTTTCATGACTTTAACTGCAACAGCCAGTCATAGATAAGACACAGCTCATAATTTGACATTACTCTTTATAAAGCAGAAACAAACTGTCATCTATACTTCTATACTTAATGTGATAAAGCTGAAGAGTTTGTTTGTTTGAACGGGCTAATCTCCAGAACTACCAGTCGGATTTGAAGGCATCTGATAGCGCAATTCTTGAGGAAGGTATTAGGCTATTTAACATCACGCTACAACCCTTTGAAGCCGAGCAAAAAGAAAAAACGCTAAAGTCAGAAAGAACGCTAAGCGAAAACGAAGCGATAGCGCGGGCAGGTGATGCGTTGCGACGGGGTGGGGCGGGGGAACCAGTTAAGGGCAGAAGCTAGTAATTTCATAAACCTTTGACTGGCACAAAACAATTGCCTAGAATCAGCTACCAACAACAAAGACAACTAAAGTTCAATTACCATTACGGTGCCAAGGGGAGCCACCATAACGGGGCATAATAGCTTGAAAACTTTACCGTGTCTACACACAATCATGACAACACGATCATTTATCTGCTGAACATCAGACGATATAGCTTTACCATGAAAACTAACGCAGGAAGGGGCAGAAGACCCGCTTCAAACTTAAATAATGAAAGTTCACATAGGTGCCATTATCGGGAACCTAGACCCAACAAGATCGATAGAAGTACTCTAGTGGTTTTTCGCAAAAACGTTAAGGATCTGTCAGTATAGTTGTATATATTGTAATTGCTTTACCACCCTAAGGCTAAATGTCACTTGCCGTATGCTTGCGCGTCATAAAACGACCAGCCGTGCGATTCTGTAACCATCTCACCGTGAATACTTAGGTGAAGTGAGCGTGGAGTGAGCTGCCAGTGTCATCCCACTGATGCTAGGGATTGACCAAGAATTACATTTACATTCATAATCAAGATTTTCATAATATTTTTCATGCAAATTCTATTGATAATTTGATATTGTTTCAAAGCTAGTCGATAAGACTTTAGATTTTTGGAGATTTTTTTTTAGACTATTCGATAATAGTCTAAAAAAATCTACATTGAGTTTCTGTTTTCCTATAGATAGATAGATAGATAATATTTATTTGCGTAAACATGTGACATACATACAATAAACATGCATGCAAGGTGGTAACATTAACAATTTTTACGTACAGACAATACATGTTTGCCACTTGATGTGACGTGCAAATGTAAAAAAAGAGTATTATTAATTAAAAACATTCTCATAAAATAACAATAAATCAGTCATAAATGAAATAATAATATTGTAATAAATTTAAAATATAAGTTATTAAGACTTTTATACAATAATCATGTCAACAATAAAAAATAGGTAAAAAGATACAAAAATAATTAAACTAAGTCATTGCAAAATTAACAAACACAAAATAAAATAATAATAATCAAATAAGCTACTATGTCAATACAGATGACATTTCATTCATTTCATTTCATTTGATGATGACACTGACAGCTCACTCCACGCAAGTCTTCACGGTGAGATTGTTACAGAATCGACCGGCAGGTATGTTTGTCTATACGACAGTTAGATAGTTGCCAACGTAGAGAAGTTGCAATTTACTGGGAATTGTAATCAACAGCGGTAAAGCAATGGATATTCGGGCTCTATCCTATCAGGGTCAGTAAAATATCGATGTATCTTGTTCAGGCATGTTTTTCATTATTTTTCGTACTCAAACATTGCCTGCCTGACTTGGATTGTTTGGATAGATAGAATTTTAAGCCACCATACACATTGGCTTCATCAAAGTCACGTCTTCTTCTTACCGTGTCTATCTATATAATCGGCACAGAATTTGGCTACGAGCTTGGCACCATCAGTAGCGTCTATCAGCTCCTGTAGTATGAACTGCTCGTTATCACCAGCCTATTGGTTTTGGTCTAAGTAAATATGGAGTAGATCTTCTGTAATCTACTTCGTAGTAGCGTTAAGACTACCGCGTTAGACAAAATTAGTCACGATTTTAAGATAGCAAAATATAGTAAATAGAACATGTGTTGTGTAGCGAGTTGCTGAAACAAGGAAATGTGCAATCATGTGTTGTTCATTGCGATTATTTAGTTACGTTATGTTTTTATTAAATTACAGACGATTAAATGCACGACGAATAGGATCAGCAGATTGGATGCAAGATTACCTATGGGGATGATTCTGCTAAGTACCTACACACATCAAAAGTGTCTAGGGATCAAGCATTTTTATGCGGATTTCTTGAGATTAAGATGTGGCTTTGTAATAAATTTATGATTTTATAAATTTATATGGATCCTTTTTGGTGCATTTCATAATTTGAATCAGGAACTGTGAATCAAATTCGAGTAAAAGATGAAAATCAGCTGTCAATATTTTCCCTATAAAAACATACAACGCATTGAAGACATTATTAGTGCTACTGTTTCCCTACTACTGATTAAAACCAACGTTATTATGGAGCGGCGACGTCATTTAAGCAGGGAAGAAATGCTCAGAGCCGTGGGAATGATAGAAGCTGGTTCCCGGCAACGTACTGTGGCTTTAGCTCTGAATACAAGTCAGAGTGTTATCAGTCGACTTTGGACACGTTACCGAAGCACTGGTACCGTGGCTGAGCGCCATGGAGGACGGTATCGCTGCACCACACGGAGACAAGACCGATACATTCAAATCTTAACTCGAAGAGCTCCAACAATAACCGCCATGATGTTAGCCGTGAGGCTTCATCACTCTTCAGGGAACTTAATTAGCGACCAAACAGTCAGAAACCGCTTGCATGAAGTGAACCTTCATTCCCGAAGACCGCTACGGGTACCACCTATAGCAATGCACAATCGTAGGATTCGATATCAATGGGCTCTTGAACACAGAAATTGGGCAGAAGAACAATGGCGTTTCGTGTGCTTTTCTGATGAGTCTCGTTTTGGTATGAGACCGGATACAAGACGTATACGACACTGGAGAACCCCTGGACGCCAACAGCGATTAAAATCCTGCCAGGAAGTCCATCCTTATAGTGGTGGAACCATCATGGTATGGGCGGGTATTTGGATCGGCGGAAGAACTGAGTTGATTTGGATCAGAGGCAACCTCAACGCTCAAATTTATGCTGAGACGATTGTATCAGACGTCATCGTTCCTCTACAAGTGCAAATCGGTCCCTTATTTCAGTTAATGCATGATAATGCACGACCGCACACCGCAAGAGTTGTAAGACAGACTCTCGCCGCAGCTAACATCAATGTCCTGCCCTGGCCTGCTCAGTCGCCAGACTTGAACCCGATTGAGCATGCATGGGATATGCTACAGAGAAGAGCTCTGCCGAATATGGAGGGTATCCAGTCGCAAGAAGACCTTTTTTTGTTGTTTCAACGAACATGGGCGGCCATTCCACAGCGTGATTTGGATGAACTCATTTTGAGTATGCCAAACCGATGTTCTTGTATTGTTAGTGTTCGCGGTAGAAACACGGATTATTAATTGTTTAAGTTACCCAATAAAATTTTAAAGAAAACTGTTATTTCAGTCTTTTTTTCGAACTTTTGTGTTAGTGGTTCAAATGTCAAAAATCCCTTTATTAGGAAAATGGCAAATTTCTTTATTAATGCAAAGGTGACTTGGTTTATCGTTACTGTGACAAACGAAAACACTTTATTTTATGAATCCTTAAAGAAAATTTTAATTAATATCAATCAGGAGAAAAGTTATTGCAAAAATATATGTTGATCCCTAGACACTTTTGATGTGTGTACTTATGGAATGCTTACAGCTGTTCCGTTCAAGACCTTATTCCATGCAAACCATCCAAGGCGTCGTCGGCGGTCACGTGTGACGTCAGCTCACCATGACTACCACATCGCATTGCCATTCGATCCTAATTACAGCCATACATTACAATCTGACTATTTAATTGGGGCCTCCACCTAGGTGCTTAATATAATTAAATAAAACCTATTAGTTCTGTTTCTAGGTCCCCACAATCACGAAGCAACACAAAACAATATAAAATTAGACCTCAAATCCACTAACAAAAGACAACGCCGAACGGACATATACCTAATATCGTTAGTAGGTATCCTTTCACCCAAGTATAATGTGTTGCAAAATCACGACGAATATGATTTAATATTTCTTTGTTGTGCCTGATGCAACGATAACGGACGGTGGAGATTAATTTATGCCGATACTAATAGTAACCGGAGTAAATCGTGCGTTTGCGCATTGACTGTAACAGAGTTCCGCGGTGTTGGGCAAGAACGGATTGGATTTGACTAAGGAGATTGTATGTGCCTCTAGGGTGTTTTCAGACTTGAAATAAGTGGTATAGATTCGGCTCGTCGCGGTAATATAAAGGGTCAGAGGAATTAATTATCTGGAATGTCGTGGCTATATAGTCATATGGTTGTCCAATCGGTGCAGTGATCATCTATACATACAGGGTGTATCAGAAAGGTTCGGTAAAATTGAAAGTCGGAACGCATACAACCCTAATCTCTTCAAAGTGAGAGTGAACAGGCTTCTTCTGGGTAAGCTCACTCTACCGTCTACTTTGTCTCTGTCACCCCTGACCTAGACTAGAATCAAAAGCAAACCCATCTTAAGTAAAAAATAATGAAAAAGTGTGTGGTACCGACCATCAAACTTAGCAACTTTCTCCATTGGATCAAAATCGTAATCTTGAAAAAAATATCAACTGCCCCATATTAAACTTCAATAGGTACCTACTCGACCCAAAATGTATGGGGCGGCTGATTACTTTTTCGCGATTATGATGTTGGTCTCGCGGAGAAAGTTGTTAAGTTTGATGGTCTGTACCACATCCTTAAATTAGACCACATCTTTCTGATACACCCTGTATAATAAAATAGTAATAAAGTCAAAACTGTACAATTAATATTTTTGAAAAAAGTAATTGATACATGAACGAGTCTGATGCCAAAATTATAGTTTTTAGATTTTTTCCGTTTGTCTGGATCTATGTTCCACATTGGCGCAAAAACGGCTGAACGAATTTGGATGAAATTTGGCACACAGATAGTTGATAACTTAGATCAACACATAGAGCACTTTAAGTCCCGGTAGTACGTTCCCGTGGGATATTTATCGTTATCCGCGCGGGCGAAACCACGGGCAAAAGCTAGTTTTATTATAATAGTGGTATAATAGGTAACGACTTTTCAACGAGAGCTTACAAATGGCTCAAAAATTAGACTAAATAGTTTTTGTTAATTTGAAATGGGTTTGCTCTTGACTCTAGTCTAGGTCAGTGGTGACAGAGACAGAGTCGACGATGGAGTGAGCTTACCCAGAAGAAGCCTGTTCACTCTCACTTTGAAGAGATTAGGGTTGTATACATTCGGAAACACAGACGCAGGTAGAGAGTTTCTGCGTCATTTGAGAGCTCCGTGCAGGCCACGGAATCGGCCCACCGCGCCCTATCCATCGGTTTGAATAATTTTCATCCAGCAATTGTCGAATTGTGATTCGGAAGTGGGCTCTCTTTTGCTGTGCGCATTACAAAAGACATTTGGAAACGTTTAGTGCGAATTTATGGGGTAATCGAAGTAATCCAAGTTAAGGGGGAAGCGCCAGATTACTCGGGAAATATTAATTTTCTTACGTTTTCTTCAACTTGCAGTCCAGTGTAACGTTGTATGTTGAACAAAATATGATTCGCGACCGTAACAACTATATATTTACAGAATTATAATCATAAAAATCATCAATACAACCCTCAAAGTTCATATAATCCTATTGAATGACAATTTTATAAAATAACAATTAATAAGATAATATAGTTAGGATGCTTGTATTGGTGATTTTAATTATCGATACCGGAAATTTAAAGCCAAAAATTAGTTATAAATATATTTGGAAGCAGCATCGCGAGCTCTATCGATTGTTATATTTAAAATAAACCTATCTTTAAAAAAAAGCCCCTTACGACCTGGTTTTTCAACAGCTCTAGCTCGTTTTTTTTTACTATTTGGGATGTATCGTAAAAATGTTTGGCTTCCCTTTACAACAACTGAAATTTCCGGTATCGTTATTATAATTCTGTAAATACATACTCGTTACGGTCGCGAATCATATTGTATTCAACATACTTACAAACTGATACTGATCTGCAAATTGCAAAAACATAAGAAAATTTGAATTTCGTGGAGCTTCCCGCTCAAGGAAAAGATTTAACTAAATAAATCACTCTAATAAACCACGGAACCCTCAGCTGCACTTAGCACTTGATATAATAAAGCTGCAATTTGCAGCATTACGAAATCTAGGTCAGTCAGACTGAAGCCATCTCGTTCGGTTATAAAGTGAAATACTTCTTTATAATGTTGCTGATCAGTTTGTCAGATTAAATTGTTAGTTGTTACGCGTCATCCTTGATGTTACGGGTAATTTAAAGAAGGTAGTTTGGAATGTCGCTTGCTTCAATTGTTGTTCAAGCAAATTACGTATGATTTTCACAGCAAAAGTTTGGTATATAATTTGCTGTATTTGATGTAGATAGTCAGAATAGGAATACACAAAACGCTTGATTGATAATTCAAATACGTTTTGGCAAAATTTCGGAAAATACTTTTGCCAACAGCAAATTTATAAACCATTTTTAACCGACTTCAAAAAAGGAGGAGGTTCTCAATTCGGCGAAATCTTTTTATATATTATGTTCACCGATTACTCGAAGACGCCTGAACCGATTTGGAAAATTCTCGTTCTGTTTCAAAGGGTATCCTTCCCAGGTGGTCCCATATAAATTTGGTCAAGTTCTGATTAGTGGTTTTTGAGTCGGCTTCAATAATACTTTTTTTTTACTTAGTGTATGTTGCTTATGTTGTAATAACTTCCTGTCACTGTTATTTAAATTGCAATAAGTGGTGTAAGCCTTTTTTTGGGGTAGGTAATAATTAAAAACTTTTTCACAAAAAATACACTACAAAGTGAAAAAAAGACTTTGTTTCAACAAAGTTTTTTTTCGATATCTCAAGGACCATCTTCATTTTGACAAACCAAATTCTTAAACCGAAATAAAACAAGACCACACTGATATCAAACGCTATAAGTAATTTAATCATACGAGTTCAGACAAGAGTTTCATTATGTTATCATACCTGGAGCCTGAGAATATATCTAAAGCCTTCGTGGCGCTGTGACAGGAAGCTAAAAATAGATAAGTGAAGACTATTTACAAGCGGTGGGATTTCGTGGGAAACTACTTATAAAACAGTTTATTTTTACCCATAATTTATGGAAATATGTGTTGCTGAATGTTGGTTGGAGTATAATTTACAGATATAATCTATATTCATTAATAAAATACAATACGAAATAATCTATAACTATATTACTGTCAAATTATTGATTAATTAAATAATAAAATAGGCTCATTTATCCATCGCTATTTATTGCAATCAGTTCGTGCGTCGGCCGCAGTCTTGTCTAGGTAGGGCTGTTCCATCGTCGAATGGAATATAATTTATGCAAAATTAAAATAATAATAGTAGGTACCTACCTATCGAAAAATTATTTAAAATTGCTTAAAGAAATACGAGTTTAAAATGTCACATATAGTATACATACATCCTTCTACTATAGTTATTACACCTTACACCTAGCAGAATACTAGTTCAACACGAATGTATATATCTCCTTACCCTCGTATCTATTAAATCAGTCATCCAACAACAACAAATCTTGCAAAAAAGACTCCACTAAATACAAAAATTCTCTACTTCCAGACCAGCGCGTCAAAGATTGGGCTCTGATGACGTCACCGAAGCCACTGGCGGCCATCATAGCCACGTACCTAGTCATCATCAAGCTGGTCCTGCCTTCTTACATGAACGGCAGGAGGCCGTATGAACTGAGAAGCCTCATCAAGTGGTACAACGTGCTACAGATCGTTGCTAATGCAGTTGTGACGTGGGGGGTGAGTTTGTTATATTTTTGTTTCACTACTATTAGTTAACCATTCATTTTAAATCTCATATACAAATTTCCATATCTTCTACTCATAACTATAACCTCTTCTTCAGACAACGAACAGCCTAAACTGCTGGGTCTGGAAGTGTGTTTTTTGATAAGATTTCTTTATTCAAAGAAGCAAAGAGGAAGGTCAGCAAAGAGGAAGGCTTTGTGAAAAAAAATCCCCTGAAGGGGTTAAACAGGGGACGAAAGTTTTAATGTAAGTTCGTCATTTTTTGCGATGGGAAATCCCATCGGGTACACGGCTTGTTTCTTTAGAGCCCTCACAGGCAATATTTTGACACCCTTAACAGAAGCCCAGAAGCACATAGTTATAAGAGAATTTACAGTTACTACTTAAATCTTCGACAACAATTAGATAACGGGTCACGTACAAAATCAAAGCTAAATGTCCGCGTGGAAAAAGTTAGACGACACGGTTGGCGCAGTGGTTAAGCGATTGACTGCTGCGTTACGTGTCGCGGGTTCGATCCCCGCACGGAACAAATATTTGTGTGACCTGCAAGTAGTTGTTCCGGGTCTGGCTGTTTGTGTATGTGAGTTTAAATGTGTGTAAACGCACCCACGATACAGGAGAAATTCTTTAATTTAGCGTTTAACTACAACCATAAATGCACGTAAAAAATAAAGTAGGCCTCGAATCTATGCAGTGCCATCAGACACGATCTTGGGCAGTTGCCAAATAGTTAAGCAGTTAGTGGTTGAAAATTGAGGTGAGGTATTTAATATGCCATTACACTTCCAGTGCAGCGTGAGTTATCAGGTCGTTTTAGCATTATTGTTGCTAATCACAGGCGTAAGCCACGAGAACTGAGTGAGCAGTGGTGGCCCAATGGTATCCAGCCCCGACTTACCGAGTTGTAGGTCGTGTATTTGAATCTTCCGGCATGTCCTAGAACCAAAAAAAACAACTACCAATCCGCGCTGGGCCCGCGTGGTGGATTACAGCCCTCTCCCTCTCCGAGAGGGGAGGCCTGTGTCCCAGCATTAGAGGCTGATTATTCTAAGCTTATATCACAATAACTGTTTAAAGTAGTTCCTTTGTAAATATTATAACAATGCCACAAAACGGACCATGACCAGCCAGCATATACTTCAGTTTCCACATATTTTTATAACTACCATAATACTAATAATAATTGTATATAAGTAGATGAGTATAATGTTTTATGTATGTATGTATTATTGTATATGTAAATGGTACACCACTGACTACCTGCAGTATTGTCTCTCCTTCTCCCTTTAATCCATCCAAAGGTTGTCTGTAAAAGATCTCTTTTAGCGCTAATACCGTTCATCCTATATGTAACATTTATATCTGTAATTTTTATGGTGTACGAGTACATAATAAAGAGTATTCTATTATATTAATAATGCTTATATTTCTCTTGAAATAACTAAGATGAGCACAAATCGAATCGCTGAGCCCTCAACGTCGATTTTACAGCACTAAGAGCATTAACATTGAAACTATGCATAGTTTTGACTTTGATCTCAGTTTCTCTTAAAGAAATCCCCTTCATTTCTCAAGGTATATTTGTAAGAGGAATCTAATGTGACTAATTAAATGGATATATTCAGGGTACATTTTTACTAAAAAGAAACGGTACCTATAACTTAGATGAGGAACATGCTATATTTCTTTTGCAGATGATTAAAATGACATAAACGCATTACATTACGGCTGTTCTCCAGATGGGTTAGGCAGAGGTGTACCTATATAAATGGCACAAAAACGTAAAAAAAACTTTTGTAGATATGGCACTATTTATGTGAATATAGTAAAAGCAAATGTTGACGGTACGGTTGGCGCAGTGGCTGAAAGATTGATTGCCGCATTTCGATTTCCGCATGATTTATGAGAAATTGCTTGTGTGGGTGGGGCAACGTTTAAAATAGCAAGTACAATTCAATATGTAATTTTTTTACCCTCTCTACGGTTTCTCTCAAAATATGACCACTCAAAAACATCACAATTTTATAATTTCCACGTGTGAAAGCGACTAGTAGCTACATAGACAGGGTGGCAGGGAAATCGAATCGCAACCTGTTACGATGGATTCAGTACATGATTCTGAAACTCTTTGCGTTGAAACTTTTTCGTAGCTTATTTAAAAAAAATATTGTCGTTCCATACATTTTGACCGCGTACGTATTGATTGCACTTTTCTATGAACCAGCAGGTTTTTTTTTTATAACCGACGAAAATCCTTTACGCTAGGGGATCTAGAATAATGTACCTAAGTACTGAATTCATGGTTTCGCGTGGGTGTGCGTCGATGTCCCTGCGACTCTGTATACATAAACGATAATTATACATACATCTGTGTGACACCGGATGTTCCCGTGCAGTCCGCGTTACGTGCGGGTCACGCAGTGTCAATCTGATCAAATTCATACCGCCCAGTGCGTGTAGGGTGTCCATATACCGGGTGATACATTGACGTGGGTCAGTAAGGAAACATCTGAAACTGTTCGAGGTCAACAGAATCGTTCTACTGAAAAACTGCGTTCAATTTTTTTTTGAAAAACTTATACCTACTTAAACGACTTGGAGTCGAATGGTGTTTTATTGAAGTAACACCTGAAATAAATCAAAAAAACTTCAACTCAACTTCAACTTTTCTGTTTATCGAAAAAAATAAGCCCAGGTTTTCGAAGATAATCCAGTGCGCGATATTTTTACGCCCGTGGAAACGGTGCCAAAAAGGAAAATAGACGGGATTCTAAGTTGAGTATAAGTTTTCCGAAACGCTTTGGATGCAGTTTTCCCAACAACTAAATCGACTACGTGTTTCCTGACAACTAACTCTACCTCAAATAGTTCCACTTTTTTTCCGCACTGACCCATCTCAACGACAAAGCAATAAGTTCCGCATCCGTGATGACTGATGACCCGTGTAAACGTTTCCAAGCGATTGTATATTTTTCTATTGTTTGTTCACCTCCATTTTCCCAAAGATGAAAAGGGATTCCATTTCATTGTGTCAGTCACGCGGTTAAATATTTGACATCTGTATAATTTGTGTACTTAGAGCTGGGTCAATTTTATTTGCTATTCAAAGCTTTTTATAAATGTTATTTATTTTTATTTGTAAGTGTGTGAAAGTTCGAAGCAAATTGATTGAGTTTTTTTTTTGTGTGATTGATAACATATTGACCCGGATGAAAGAGACATTTATCGAGTGTACTCATACGAAAGCAGCTCTATTTGTTGGTATTATCAACTATCAATGTATCTTGAGATACCCTGTCCCCTGTACCCTGTTCTGTCTAGTTTCACGAAAGCTTCTTATATTTGGTCTTTCAATTGCATAGTACGATTCAATATAAACACCAAAGAACAATTTCGATTTTCTAAGATTAGTGATCTTCTAACTATGTGGGATCGGCTTCCAGTCTTACCAGATGCAGCTGAATACCAGTACTGTACATGGAGTGACTGCCTATTTGACCTCCACAACCCAGTTACTGGGTAACACGAGACTTCTTGGTTCTAAGACTAGTGTCACTAACGAATCCCGCATCTTCAAAATGCATGCTCACACTAACGTGTTGTCAGTACAATCACAATGCAATGATTGATAATGATTGTATAATACAATACGATTACGAGCCCAGACGTTTATCATCGGCGCTAACATGTTTATTCCATTCGTGACATGGCAGAGTGACTGATTGTTCTGTTTTACGTTCTGTATGATCTTGGGTAGGCTGTGGTTGGTTCAGGGCATTTTCTACGCGATACTCGTGTCTTTACAAATAATAATATTGGTTGTTACGAAGTTCAAGCAGATAGGAGAGAACGATAGTACCACAAGGCAACACACACGACGTTCATAAAAAAATTGCATCACACGCTGCGTTGACTTGGCTTTGGCCTGCAAATGTGGTTGAAACCAGCCAAAGAGTTGAGAGAAAAACGTACACACGGAACTAATAATTTTACGCGATGTGACCACAATCAGGCCTATTTATAAGACTTCCGAGAATCTGGCAGTTCAAAACTACTATTTGATGCGAATGGCAACCGTAGTCGGCATAACGTGCTCCACAAACTGTTTTGCAGTTTGGCAAATACTGATGACTACGTTTATATGGTGTATTTTTTGGGAAACAAACAAGCGAGCAGAGGTGGCCCAGTGGAATCGGCTCCGTCTTAGGAGTTGTAGGTCATGATCGAACCCAGGCAGGCATTTTACTTTGTGTATTTAATATCATCACCACTGCTCTCAAAACGGTGAAGGGAGACATCGTGAAGAAGAACCAAAAATTCGAAGACATGTGACATCCGCCATCGTGCACTGGGCCCGTGTGGTATATTATGGCCGACTCCCTCTTATAGAGAGGAGGCTTGTGTCCCAGCAGTGGGAACGTTATAGGCTGATGATTATGTATGTTATGTAAGCAAACAAACATAAGTAGCATCAAGTTGTAATAGCGTCAATGCCCTTGCATTCATATTGCATCATTCAGTGTTTGCTGAGTCACAATGTTTTCAGTTTTCAATTTGGATTCCCGCGGCCCCGCGCGCACGTGCGAGGAGACACCGGGGTGGTTTTAGCCGGTAAGAGTCCGGCACGCCCCTCCGTCTTTTCCCCAGGCGGAGATAGTCCATGAGGATTCCCCCCCCTAAAAAAAAAAGGGATCGAACCGCAAAATTAAGTTTGTTTTTTATTGTATAGGTATATTTTTCCGGGATAAAAAGTATCCCGTGTGGTGCCCAGGATATTAAAGAATAATTATACCAAGTTTCATCGTAATCGAACCAGTAGTTGCGTGATGCCTGAACAAACAGACAGACAGACAAACTTTTTTTTTTATCACATTTTTGTGTTCGGTGTCGGTCTAGTAACACCCCCTGCCATTTTTTTTTTTGATATTTTCAATGTAAGTACAGAATTTTCACTTCTACAGATTTATTATAAGTATAGATGCGAAAGTAACTCTGTCTATGTCTGTCTGTACCTTTTCACGCCTTAAAACGACTCAACGGATTTGGATGAAAGACACACGAATAGACCATGACCTGAACTAGGACATAGTATACTTTTATCCACGTTCCCGAGGGATAATTTCCGACCTCCAAGCGGGCGAAGGCGCGGCTAAAAGTAAGTATAAATAAATAATGATATTTGAAAGAAAAAACTTAAAAATATAGGCACTATAATAAAGTACCGATATTTTTAAGTTTTTTCTGATTTCGATTCTTTTTCTTTTTCTGATTTCTGATTCAATGTACTAGGAACAGGGTCCAAGCTACCGATGGTCAGGGCCCTAGTGAGAGGGACCTCCCTCAGCATGCGTGCCGTATCCAGGGGTACTTACTGCTCTGTATCATGCCCTTAATAATAATTATTATTTATTACTATCAGGTAGGTACATACTACCGTCATTACAATCCTCGGCATGCCCTTAATATCGTATCATACGCATTGTTTATTTTTATCCATTCTGGATTAACCGTAGGTATATATCTACATATTTTAATCGTTTTTAGCACGCAGTGCAATGACTCACTGGTTTTACCGTTGAATATCCACTATGCTTTTTGTAATATTTACTAAATGCAGATATCAGCCGCTTCACTTTTTGTTCATTTAAATGTTTTCTTTTTCACTCAAAGTGAAACGTGCTTATGCTTTTCACCTTTCATTCATTTTGTGTTGAAAAGCATAAGCATAATAAGCCTATAATTTTCCCACTGTTGGGACACAGGCCTTCACTCTTCGAGTGGGCTGTAATCTACCACGCGGGCCCAGTGCGGGTGGGTAGATGTCACATGACTCGAGTGTTTTGCTCTAGAACATGCCGGTTTCCTCACGATGTTTTCCTTTACCGTTTTGAGAGCAGTGGTGGTGAAATTATTTACACCACGTACCAATCCCACGATGTTGGATTTCGGCACTCGATACCTTTCGCTCACCTACCGAAATGAAATGAAAGGAGCGGATGGAAGGTTCATTCCTATGTGATTTTGTCGGCGTCGTGTGAATGTGGAATGAAACACAAAATAAACATTCACTCAAGTTAAGCGTCTGATAACAGCTTTAGATTCTATATTCGGACAGACCATGATAATGTACATTTTTGCTTTGATATCCAGTCCGATTAAGATCAGATCAGCTGTCTATAATTAAAACTTAAGGGGACTACACGACCTAAACGCAAGTTTTATAATGCTTAAAAGTATATGATCTACTGCAGTAAACAAAATCAGAAAAATATATGATATTCTTCAGGATATAATTATGCTAGTTAGATAGTGTGTTGAAAACATAATACCACTAATTAGGTACGATAGAAAAAAGTCACGAAGATACCTCTAAAAATTTATTTTAACGATTAAAAACCATACTAATATACATGCAATCATTCTGGTTTTTTTTTTCAGATTGTTCTTCAAGCAACATGAACATATTAACGTGATAGTGTTTTAAATTTTTTGTCCAATCAATAGATTTTTTTGTAAATAGAGTATTGCTTCATATTTTGCAATAAATTACCAGCTTTGTGTCATCGCGCTTCTCTTTCTTTTATATGCAGTCCGACAGTGACCGTACTTTAGCTGTTGTCAGCCCCTTAATAAATTGCTTTAGTAAACATGAGTAGCCGCACGTGATTGAAACGTTTTTACCTACATACCTACTGAACCCAAATTGATATGTTGTGGCACCTGGAGACAAAGTAAAAGTTTTATTGTTTTTCCGTGCCAATATTATCCCAATATGGAACCGAAAAACTACCAAATTAAGAAAGTCAAAAGCAATTTAATAACACTCCATTTAAATTTTCAGCCTTTCTTTTTCCCTATCAATATCAATGTAGCTTACATCATAACTCCAGTTTTTTTTACTAACGGCACTGAATGATTAGCGAAGCTCATAAATTTTGTTTGCTATATTTTCTAGATACAACAATAAACAAACTATTACAAAACTGTTTACCTACTTTTTTTATAAACTTCTGGCAGGCAAAGAGTGATATACACAACTTTATAAACAAAGTTTTAAATAGATGTACACTGGTACAGTCCATTCACAGTAACAGCAGCAACCCAATAGCAATCTTATAGTAACCAATATAAAGATCATTGTGAATTTGAGAGACTCGTCAATGGCAGCAGAGAAAAAATCTGCATATTTTTAATAAAATAAGTGATAGACATAATTTTAATACAAGAAATAAAGATAAAATAGAGCACATTTTTTTCAGATTAGCTAAAGTACATACTTACATCTTTTATGGGGTACTGTGTTAAATGCTACAACAAAATACCTTGTCATATATTATATTGCCATTAAATGAAAGAAAATTTAAAACTCATATAAAAAGTTCACTGTGTAATCAAGCATATTACAAATTAGAGGATTATATCCAAGATAAGAATGCTTGGAAACATGCTGGTCCAGCTCCATAGGACAATCTAGGGTCTAGACAAAATCGAACTTGTTGCTACTTTAATTGTATAGTTTATTATTTTTACGACATTGATTTACATTCTGTGATTACTTTAACTCGCACACTGACATATTACTTGTTTACATAATTTAAGAAATCGTATACTTTTTGAATGTTCGTAAATATGTGAACACCATGTATTTATCACTTAATTCACTTATTTATCATTGCTACATTTTAAATTCTTTTTACCTATTGTGGTAGAGTAATTTTTATTATAGGTGCATCGTCTTCACATATAATTATATAATTAATGTATACAAAATATTGTAACACATTTTAAAAGAGTAACGGTGGAGTTTTTTGCCCATTCTTCTCTACTACCTTTTGGAAGGGGCGACTAGAATCAATTCTATTTAAATGTAAATGTTGACGTTCAAAAGTGGCTTTTAGTGCCTATTTGAAATAAATGCAACTTACTTTGACAGCAACCTTATTGCAACGATAATAAAGATCACTGTGATGCAAACTCAGAAGTAATATGACTGTGAACGAACTGTACAAGGATCTTTTGGGGCTCGAATGACGTTGACAGTGAGGCGCTGTTGGTATACATTTGGGCTATTATTTTGGAAAACGTATTGAAAAACTTACGACACGGTTGGCGCAGTGGTTAAGCGATTGACTGCTGCGTTACGTGTCGCGGGTTCGATCCCCGCACGGAACAAATATTTGTATGACCTACAAGTAGCTGTTCCGGGTCTGGCCGTTTGTGTATGTGAGTTTAAATGTTTGTAAACGCACCCACGATACAGGAGAAATACTTAGTGTGCGGCAACGTTTCTCAAAAAAAAAAAAGCCAGCGTAGGGTGAGACCCAGCTAGATGGACCGACGACCTTAAAAAGGTGTCTGGGAAAGACTGGATGCGGAGGGCGGAGGCCTATGTCCAGCAGTTGATTGCGAGCTGAGTGATTGTTTGATTGAAAAAACAAGATGGCGTCGTTAGTTGTGATTTTGGCCACGCGCCAAAAAACTTTGTAGCGCTATAATTGTGTAGGTACGAAGGCTATGTATCTGCTACATAGCAGAGATTTTGCCCTGTAATGGGAAAGTTACAAGATTTGAACTTACAGCGGCTTGACCGCCAGTCAATGTTGTATCAAGCCTCTGGCCTCTGTACTTCGTGCATATTGTATTGTATGCTACAAGTTATGAGGGTTCAAAAAACAAAAAGTCCCTCTCGAGTCCTGAGGGACATAGGTACATAGAAAAATTATAGGCATTGGTCCCTTCAACAAGTACTTGCACCCTACTCGTATATTGATTAATGGATTGAATAACAAAGCCGCAAAGGCTCCACGTATGGAAGAATCCGAACAAATAGTGTCCCCATGATGAAGAACAACAAATATTTCACTTGTCCAAACAAACCGTCTACTTTCTTCAGCCAATCACCGGAATACATTAAACGTACCTACAATTAATCGTACTTATTGCCCGTTGAATTTAACATTGCGTGACACTATAAATTCCAAAGAAATTAAAATCTTAGGAGTTACAACTTATGAGACGAAACGTGTTATGGACCTAAGGCCACACCCATACTTTCATTCAACAGAATGTTGGAGGCCACTAAAATGGCGGTGGAGAAAGCGGAGCGAGTTAATTCTAGAAAACGTAGTAAAATGTCATGTCTTCGGTGATGGTCTAATCAGGTGAAATGGTTACACAAATCTTCAACGAATTACCCTTTTTAAGTTCAAGTTGTATTTCTCCTAAATTTTGGTGTGCTGATAACGAAAAAAAAACCATCACGTCAGTATTTTGAGAGACCTATTCGATACAAAACTGACTCCTATAGAACTGGCAGCATAAGTATCTTTAGAGGATGTTATTAAAAACTTCTTAGGAAATCGTAAAGCCTCAACTATGAAATATTCTATTTATCAGTCTAATATTTAAAAAAAAAATTATGTTGCTTTTTGAGTCTCAAAGTTCATTTCCTTTATTCGTATTTGAGCTACTTTCCTGATGACTTAGCAGCATTAAGTGAGGAACAAGTAGAAAATTTTCATCAGGATTTCAATAAAATGGAGCGCAGGTACCAATGAAAGTGGCATATTAGCATGATGGCTGAGTACTGTTGGCTGATGAAGCGTGATGATCCGAACCGGACTCACAAGAGAAAAACGATAAATAAAAGCTTCGCAGAATGAAAATTAAGGTTCCACAAGCCTCTGCAGTATTTCAAAATGTTGATCTCCATATAAACAATCAAATAAATAAAATAAAATACTAACTACTCACAATTTTTATTTCTTCACATTTTTTTACCTGAAGACCCCAATTTTTACGTGGTTTTTTATAAATATGTATTGCAAAAAAACTCTTGACGTGACAGAGAAAAACCGATTTCGGATTAGTGTTTATGAGGTCCCCTACCCTACGAATCCCCTAGGAAACCCTACGAATCAGCACCGAAGGTAAAAAAGGAAAAAATAAGAACTAATTTGTAGGTCTGTGTTATTATTGGTGTCCATGAGTATAAAGGATAAGGTCATCGAAACAGATATTATTTATACATCTTTGCTTTTAAGATACATCCGAAGAATTTGTAGGTTGTTGGGAATATCGCTATCACATGGATTTCTTAGGATGTCAATAATTAACGCTGAATTTTAATTGTATATCTGTATCTGTAACCTACTAACACTAGAAGTTAAGTAAAATTGTTACTCCCCTATGGACTCCGGTCTGAAATAATAGTTTTATATTCTATGAATTCCAAAAAAAAAATCCGTTTACCTTGCCCGAAACAAAATAAATAAATAAATAAATATATTATACTCCGAGATAAATCTCTGGAGGTCAAATTGTTTTATTATTCAGTTTGTCATTTTTTACAGCTTTTTCACGAAAATGAGACAAACTTTAGTTTTTGCAACCTTCTCTTTCAAAAAGCTTTTTGCCAATAATCACAAGAGTACTGTTACTAATATTTTTTACGATATCATTTAAAAGAATGTCCATGGAGTTTCTTGTCCGTTCTTCTCCAAGGGCACCAACTACGGTTTGGAATGGCTAGCTTAATCTTTCTGAATGACTGACTTCTTTGCCTGTAAATGGTTTGTGTTTGAGTACAAAAACCGCTGTTTTCGCAGCCCATAGTCGCGATCGGCGGTCGATAGATTAGTCATTACCGTGAGTCATACAGCAAGTGGTTTTGAAGGCGGATACTGTGCCCATACGTTTATATGGCACCCTTAGTATCCACGTTTATGGTCAAATTGAGCACTCGAGCCATAAACTGGAGAGGTTAAGAAATTAAGGTGAAACTGGAAATGTTTTTGGGTAGGGTTGGATTGTTGAATTTTGACCTTTTAATGAGGTTGATTACAGACAAAAGAAAAACACTTTTGGAGCAGCTAATATGCGCTTTTATAATTTCTAACGTGACGATATTATCGTGAACGTCCACGTCCATATTTATAAAATATATGGAAATACGCGATAAGCACGTTATAACGTAATTATGGACGGAAATTTAAAATCGTCTTCTTATTTTTCCACAAATTTTACTTCCGTGTTAGCGTGATGCCGCGACATCCACGATATATATATACGCCCAACTGTCGCTAATGAGACACAATTTATTTTCTATTGTTACCGAACCTAACAAGTTCGATCGACGTTAGAAATTACTAAAGTGCACAATTGCTAGCTTATTTTGGCGGCATTTAAATACAGGTTTTCTCTGTATGAATTTGTAACCGCATTACTTCTCAGGATCTAAAAGTACGAACAAACATGACCAAAACCAAACGTTTATAGCTTCACCGCAATCGTTTCTAATGAAAGATTTTCGCGCAACAATTCAACGCTTAACTGAAACAAAAGACAGGAACAGCAATTAATTAATCCACCCTACAACTATTCAAAACTTCTCAATGTCTAAACTGCCAAAGTAATTACAAACTGTTCTATCATACTGTTACACAAATACTTTAGGGTGTAAACAGTAGACTAAGTAATTGTTAAACGTAAAGAATCGACAGAGATATATTGCAATTAATTGCAATTATCTAAACGCGAAGACTTGTTATTGGCTTTCTGTCGACTATTGTTTCCTATTTTGATGGTTTTTTTAGCTGTAAGTCTTCCATGCTGTAATAAATAAATAAATGAAAGAAGATTTAAAACTCATATACAAGCATATTACAAATTAGAGGATTATATCCCAAATAAGAATGCTTGGAAACATGCTGGTCCAGCCCCATAGGATAATCTAGAGTCTAGACAAAATCAAACTTGTTGCTACTTTAATTGTATAATTTATTATTTTTATGACATTATTACTTGTTAAAAAAATATTGTGATTCCTTACATGACGATTTCTTCATCATGCTGAGTGGAAGCATTCTTGTCACAGTCTCGACGTGCAGCTGTCGACTATTTCTGTTGTGTGCTCGTGATTAGAGATCTCTTTGTTATTATTACTTTTTTTTTCTTCTATTTGTTAGAGCTAACTATCTTTTATGTATGCACGTGTTTCTGTGACAAATAAACCTATTTTTCTTTCTTTTTACCAGGCAACTCCTACCGCAAACCGTGTTAAGGAGCTTCGTTCCAAAACTGTCGGCTTTGAATGACCTTCCGTGACAGAAGTTGTGTTCTCAACGCACTTTCGGCGCCACGAATTGTATTAGGCCGTCTACAGACGTTGCGCGGCGATTCCGTGCTCTGTGGTCAGGCAGGACTAAACAAATGTCTTTACGCCTGTTCTGTCTCACAGAGGGAAGTTTCTGCGGCTGACTTGAACAAATAGCGAGAGGATCTAATTACGGGTCGTAATGTGGCTTTAAGAAACGATTAGTGGCAGCTACGTAGCCTTTATTTGAGAAATGGAAGTAGGTAATTTTTCTTAACCATTGGCTTGGCTATCTTCGGTTAGAGAAGCATAGTACCTTTATCGATAGAATTTAAAGTAATCGATTTAATCGACTTCATAGCATAGCATAAGCACTGCTGGGACACAGGCCTCCTCTCTGTAAGAGGGACTGGGCCGTAACCCACCACGCGGGCCCAGTGTAGGTTAGTAGATGTTACATGTCTTCGAATTTCCGGTTCTAGGACATGCTGGTTTCCTCACAATGTTGTCCTTCACCGTTTTGAGAGCAGTGGTGATGAAATAAATTACACAAAGTAAAGCGCCTGCATGGGTTCGCACCCACGACCTACAACTCGTAAGTCGGGACCGTTATCTACCACTGGGCCACCACTGCTTTCTAATAGAATTGAATTGAATTCACTGATTAAAAGTACCAGATTCTGACTGAACTTTGAGTATGAAAACGAAGACACCTGTTATTGATCGTAAACTTAGCAATTCACACGTATCCACTTATTTATTCACACAAGCTTTAGTAGGTGCAAAATTTTCGACAACCTGGTTGGTTTTGGTACCCCTTTATTTTGGGCATATTATTCTCTTAGAGCGTCAGTCAAGCAGGGGTCGGTCCCAAAATTGACTCAGCAGAGACCCTCATTAGAGAACCCGCACTTCATGCGTTAAATGTACACGCATTAATCATTCAAGCAGACCCAAAGTTTCCTAAGAAGCTGTTAATAAATTTGAAATTCAAAGGTTTCGTAATTTTCGTCGTATTAGATCGGTATTTATTTTAGTTTCCTTTATACCAAGGCTTATTAAGTTATTAGTCTCGTCGGTTTTAAACCGACAAGATAAACGAAATAAAACCACCGCGGCGATGATCAATCATATCCCTAAAGAATAGATGCTTTAAATCCACGATTTTAGTATAATGAGAAAAAGCGTAATTAATTTCTCCTGTGAGTTAAACTCATGAAGACTAGGAAAAATATTAGAGGCTATTTATTAGTTACTACGCCTAAGAATTTCGTTGCGATCCCCAGAGTCTGGACGAGTTAGAACGATCCTCCGATATTAATTTTGGCTTGTTCATGTATATTTTCGTCACTGTTTGCCCCTTAACTTTTAAAGGCTCTTGTAACTTCCAGATAATGACGTCAGGCTGGACCACAACGTACCACTTCGGCTGCATGCTACCAGACTACTCCATGAACCCAGAAGCATTGAGGATGCTTCAGTTTCTCTGGTGGACCGTGATGTTGAAGCTCCTGGAGCTGTTTGAGACTGCGTTCTTCATATTGAGGAAGAAGGAACGACAGGCTTCGTTTTTACACGTTTACCATCACGTCAGTACGCTGATCATCATGTGGTCTGCTTTGAAATATGTTGGAGGTACGTATTTGTGTGGTTAAGTAGAACTAAGGAACTAGTGTGTAGATTCCCAGTATACGAAATCTGCGGAATAATATGGGCTAATCAACCTGGGATCTCGTTCCTTAACGAAATCCCATCCATATTTTGACGGGACAAAGCGAGAGTTTCTTCTATGCTAATCACCAGTATCCGTTATACCAATACTAGCTCCACGTTGCGTCATTTTTACTACGGGCGATATCCCTATACGAAATGAGGAACGAACACGAAGAAACGAATGAAATGAGGAACTTCAATCTAGACACTGTCGATATCAAATAAGCATAATGCTGTTTATTCCCTGTGATGTCATCAGCATAACAGTTCGTAGCATAATAAAAGCCAACAGACGTCATGCATGATGCATCATAAGTAATTCATAATAGACACATTCGTATTGATTAGCATGTTAGTTGTTTATAGAAATATCTATATAAATAAGAACAACATCAGCTTTGAAACTATCCTCTTTATTTACTAACTTATAATAGTTATAATACAAACAAACGGAACACCGGAGGAAACTCGAATCCTTTCAAGAACATTCACGCAATCAGAGTGTGATTAGTTATCAGGAGCTACCGGATGAAGAAATATGCCTTCAATAAACAAACAGATGCTTGATTCAGCGTTACTGTTAATCTAATGTTCTGCTACAACTGTTAGAATCAAAACATTATTATACTATAGAGATACAAATAAATGGCATCTGCGGTATTCATTGTTTGGTAAAGGTTCGGCCCTCGTCAACCCGAAAGTGTCCACGTTTGAATGTATGCTTCCCAACAACTTCGACAGCAAGAGATTGTTACACAAAAAAAGATGCCTATTCAATGAGACAAGATAGCGAAGAACTTCAAAGATTTGCTGATGAACATTATAAAATTAGAGTAAGGTCGACACTTTTTAAAACCCTTACTTAGCCCGAGCAAAAACACGCCACTAATCCATAACCCCAGAGAATTAACGCTAAACGTGTATGTTACGAAAAAATAAAAACGGATCTTTACATTGCAAATATAAATTATTTAACCGTTTTATTTACTTTTCGCGTGTACGTGGGTCGTTTGACGGCACTGTGCCGGCAAACCAATCCCAACGGGTGATTTTCGCAAATTCCCGCACAATTTGGCGAAAAAAATAACATGCAGTTTATTCTTGCATGAACACGTTTTAGTGAACTTATTGAGGTTAATTTTGTTAGGCTGTTAGTAATTTTTATCATGTCGATTAGCCTATTTGTCTTTAAAGAGGGATTATTGCCAAAGACGTCCGAGTAGGCTCGAGGATTAGGCGCGGTTTTAGAAATTGGCTTCTTACCCTTGTGGCACTAATTACCAGGCTGACATAACTCAGTTGAAGAAATATAGTGGTTTCACCAAGTCCATCAACGGCAGTGCAAGTCAGTTTTGGAAACAACAGTCTGATTTGTCATAAATCGAAAACATTAACATTATTACGAGGCCCAGATAATTAAAGATTCCATTTTTAACAAGTCTATCAAAGAAAACCATAACAAAATACCAATTCCTATTAAGCCATTATGAAATTACAACGAGGCTGTAACAATTGGACTAACGAACCAGTAAATAGGCGATTATGGACCATGAAATAACTGTGTAATGGTTCTTAAGACACCGCATTAGTATCAGCCAGTGGGGTTCCTATTGTTACAGATACTGAAACATTGTGATTCTTATGACAATGCTTTGAAAGATCTTGAGATACTTATGCTTGTGACAATAATTGTAGTCAAATATTTTTTTGATTACCCACATTAATATAAATCAACTGGCGAAATAAGGGTGTATTGATACAGATACTGGAACCTTGTGATTGTTATATGCTTTGAAAGATCTTGAGATATGCCTGTGACAGTTTATTATAGTCAATGTTTTTTGTTTCATCAGCCACATTAATATAAATCAACTGGCGAAATAAGGGTGTATTGATACAGATACTGAAACCTTGTGATTGTTATATGCTTTGAAAGATCTTGAGATATGCTTGTGACAGTTATTTTGGTCAAATATTTTTTTGATTAGCCACATTAATATAAATCAACTGGCGAAATAAGGGTGTATTGATACAGATACTGAAACCTTGCGATTGTTATGACAATGCTTTGAAAGATCTTGAGATATGCTTGTGACAGTTTATTATAGTCAATGTTTTTTGTTTCATTAGCCACTTTAATTTAAATGAACTGGCGAAATAAGGGTGTACTATGGCTACACCTTTGCTATAAGGGTCTTTGTTACTCTTCGGCGAAAACACGCGTGATTTTGTGTTATTTAAACTAATATCATTCTCTCTTCTTATTTTGTAAAATGCAAGCCATTCCAGCTCTCTAACTATACTGGATCCCAAAAGAAGCAACATAAAAAAGCAAAAACAACCTTGTTACAATGAACATGACGAAAATCATAGTACCTTAAATCGCCGTTAAATGTGGAAATGGCATTTTTACGATAAGTTTCATTCGACCATTTTTAATCGCGCCCATAAAGTCAGATGTCGCACCAACCGTATAGTTTAGGGATGGCGAACGGTATAACATGAACTATCAGATTTTTATCTTACTGCAAACCATGAAAAAGGAGAATGAGTAATGATGGGCCCACCTCTCAATAGGAATAAGACACTCATAAATGAATAGGTATGTTTATGCAGAATAAAACTTATTATTACGACTAAGGTCAAAAGTCAGTACTTTCGGAGTTATACTACTTATTATTCTGCCATAAAAGTGATCGTAGTTTACTTCGTTATAAGATAAACTATGGCCAGACTCAAAACGGACGGCACCTATCTGCTTGCTCCTTACCTGCGCCCCCACCCTACCCGCTGCGCCCGCCGTTTGCCCAGGCGCATTTGCAAATGGCGACCAACGGCCAGTGACGCAGCGCTAGTCGTCGCTAGTGTTTTGTGTTTTGCGTTGAACGATCGTTATCTGTTTTATGTACTTTTTGACCCGGCTATTCCTTGGACACTGATTGTTGTGGTTTTTATCGTTGACCCCAGCTTTGTTTAACGGACTACTCAACTGCATATCGATTGGAATTGTGGAAAATGGAACAACATCGTAACTGTGTTGGAAGTTGCGCTCACACTATTTCTTTGATTTGGTACCTAGGAGTTGGGAGACATCAACCATTCGTGGCCCCCGCGGGTTTTTTAAATGATGTAAACGCCTTTGATGTCCAAGACGAATAATAAATCTCTTTTGTTTTAAAGTGTACTTATTATTACTATGTTACCTTATAAGTATCCATAAAGAATATGTTAGACTGACGACTTTAAGACGTCGTATCTCCGAAAGTACTAACATTTGACCATAGTTATATTAGTAACTAATGTTCCACTTAAAAAGCCCTATCCAACGGTATATCAGATGTTACTATTGAAGGGTGGGCCCAGACTCCATACATTCATTTCCCATTGTCCTTTGGCAAGTATTAGTTAATTTCAAGGTTTAACGTTGTTAATTTCTTTAAAATAAACAGACTGAAGCAATTATTAGGTCAAATTGAAATAGACGAATTTATTTCCATTAACACGCAAAGGGACTAAATTTTTTTTGCATCTGTAATCTCCAATCACACCCTGGAAACGTTCAAGATTTCACGGAATCTCACTGCACCCAGAAGACAGCTGTCTTATTGATGTATGATAATTGATAATAAATACATGAAGCAGTGACCGAAGACACTATTATTCTGTGCAAAGGTTGTATTGGGTTTTTCCACTAGGATTTTCTCAGTAGCAGGCCGGATCTGGATTTGTGCCTGCTTGATGGCAATAGGCTCGCGCCGATTACATGATAAATGATTTTATTTCTGGAAGTAGGTTTGTACAAACCCTTTTACACGTCAAAACATATATTTTTTTAAACTAGATGAGGCATGAGACTTTAACGACGAAGTGTGAGTGTACGCCTGCTATAGCTTCACCTCTGCCTAATCCTCCGGGGTAAACAGGCGTGATATTATAATATGTTATGTACAGACAAGTGGCAAAGCTGAAGTATCTCAAGCAGAATTCCAATTAGCATAGAAGAAAGATCTGAATCAAATCTTGGCCAACCCTAGTTAGGGATTTACCATAAAAGATTTTTGCGTTCCAAATGTAGGCCAATAGCTTTTTGGGCAAACGCCGCCGCTCCATTTTGACATGTTTCCATAATAGTAATGAGGTGAACTGTTACGATCACTGATTGAATTCTATTATATCGATAGGATAAGCGTTTTGATTGATACATAAGCATTTGGGTTTAGTTAAGGGAATTTAGGTCGGTTTTGAGTGAATTTGGGGCTAAATGTTACCTAGTGCATAGTGTACCTAGAACAATATTTTACAATAGGAATAAATAAGAATCTGAATCACGATTCGAGTGGCAAAGGACAGACGCTGAGGTGATGGTTATCATTCCAAACAGTGGGTTCTTGAAAGCAGTGTTTTTTTTTTAATACTTTATTAAAAAGAACAGTGTTCTTAGTTATCAATTAAGTACAATCTTGCTGATAAGACTAATAAGCAATTTTAATGTAACTTAAATCTTTACGTGATTTTTTTTAAAATTTAGAATAGTGTTGATTTATACTTTAAACAAGTCCATTCCCCTTTCTTTGAGTCAGATGATATAATTATATAAATACTTTGTTCATGACGTGATTGAGAGCAGTGGACGATGACGCTCACGATATAAAACAAAAACATAAAGAAAAATGAACGAGTCGATGTTTTCTGGGATATATTTGTTTGGATATATAGATAGAGATACAATCTCGAGGTTTTCACGCCTTGCCAACGAAATAACACCTAATAATGACCGACCTGCAGTGAGGTAGGTACGTAACGTTAGTATCCACTGAAGGTACCTATACCTAACAGCTTTGCTAAGTGATTTTCTATTATGAGTCGGCACCTTTCCAAGCCACACGAGGGTCTAGTTAAATACATAACTCAACAAAATATCCCGTATATTTAAGGCCAGGTTGTCTGTCTCTTACATAAGATAACTCCCTGATATACCGGAGTTCGGTTTACTCGACACAGATGACCGACTGCTCGGGATGCGGACATAAAGTTCATTGGAATAGCGCTTCGTAAACTTTCAAGCCGTATAAAAACCGTCCATTCGAACTGAATAACTGCCTTTCATGCTTCTATTTGCGTATATAGGTCAGCTATATTCTTGTCTTTCTGGGCTAAAATGACAGCTTTAGCTATTATAAACAAAAGAAAGGGTAATAATAGGAATAGCTGCGATACTATTTTGGATACAAAGGTATGAAAAGGCTTAAAGCTTCGCCGCAGTGCTGACAAAACCACAACGGCTTTGTAAGTAAAGTACAAAGCGATTCAGTTATCTTGAGCTACAATGCCGCTGATCCGGTCCTTCCGTCCCAGATTTGTCTTTTAATTCCTTTTACGTAATAAGTTTAGTTTAACAGTGGAGTTCTGTGTTGTAATTTCATTTCTACACCATTAGTTTGTTAATCCTCCTATTAATAAAAAAAGTTTTTTTTTACCTTTTACAGCCAGCTTTACAGGTCTTGGACATATTTCGATATCGATAGTGTGGCTCCTATCAATTATTATTTTATAAATATTATTGACCTTTGATGGCAAGGTTGGCACAGTGGTTAAGCGATTGACAGCTGCGCTGCCTTTTTTTTTTTTTGAAGGTTGGAAGTCATCAAATAACTTCTCCCGCTCTGGGCTGCTGCGCTGCCTGTCGCGGGTTCGATTCCCGCACGGAACATATATTTGTATGACCTACAAGTGGTTGTCCCGGGTTTGTGTATGTGAGTTTAAATGTTTGTAAATGCACCGTTTAAAAAAAGAAGTTCAAGATATTTTTTTTATTTTATTTGTTCGGATAACCCAAGCATTGGTCTCGTACACAAAAAAATCAACAATATATTTGCAAAGTAGAATTTACGTACTTATAAGTCCAGTTTCGTTAAGTTTAATAGTTTTTCATTAAGTGAGATCAATGGTGAAATGCTGATAAAACAGAAGACCGCTATCCTCAAAAGAAAGAAATAGAAAATTTCTCTGAATGCCAAGCTCCAAAAACACTTACAAATGTAGATCGGTTACGACCTCTCATTAAAATAACAAAATCAATTTAGTTAGACTTCCAGCACCATACACTTCAACCATGATCTTGTAGTAATTAATGAGAAATGTTGATCATTAAGCCAAACATGTAGTGGTAAGCATAAAACTTGACCTTTGCCTGCGAGCGCGAATACCGTGAATAGGCGAATGCTTAGAGAAATGCAGAGCCCGAAAAAAATCCTACATAACTATGTACCTTCAAATAAATTTTATTTTTTTAATGTTTACAGTGCCTGCTTGTTAGCGAGAACTGGTCAAAACATGTTTTTAAACGTCACTTTAAATTTTCTCTACGTAATTAACTTGGAGCGGTATTTGCCTTCGTAATGGTTCATTTTGTCACAATGGTTCACGATGGTTCAATTTTTTTTGTATTGGTTCTAAGTAAGTTCCTAAATAACGAGCATAGCTTCATTAAATTCAGCCTGTCTCTTGTCAAAGTCTTGAGCTTGACTGACAGGTGAACGCGCCACGTGGATCAAATTAAGGTTTCCGCAGAAAGGCGCGACGCGACGGTGTGACGCGATTCTGGTGGATCAATTTCCATTAAGTTTTCATAGAAATTGTTTTACTAGAGCCGCGCTGTGGCGATACGTCGTGCCTGTCTGCGGGCGCCTTTAAGGTTGACTATCGGGGGAAATGTTGCATGTTCAATCCCTGAATTCAATATTTATATCAATATTTACAAATCTTAGTTTTCGCTTGGGTTAACTACCTGAAGGCTTCTGACAAAGAAACGCTACAACAAACTCAGGTAATGCATTTTATACTCCAGACATTGAGATAGAACGAGATTTTTCTTTTGAGAAAAGAGCAGTTTCTCAAGATACACTCGAAATAGTTTGTTGAATTGCTAAACGCCGTTAAGACCAACCATTACCCAACTTTCTTCAATTTCCCGAGCCGCCCACAAATCTTCCGTACCTACTAGTTTTATTGAATTACCTATAACTGGAAGTGGGTAAGTACTCAACTTCCTATTAGCAATGACTTATTGATACCATACCCTCGTTTCAAGGAACGTTAAATATTGGTCTATTCGATTCCCCAGAACCGATACTGGGTAAACGATGTTTTTTTTTAATTTAATTTTATTGAAAAGAACAACAAACAGCTGCAATATATAAAACAAAAAATACACAAAACTCATAAACAAAATTGCAGCCCACAGCGCTGTTCCAAGATTTAACTATGGGATAAATAACAGTGAAAATAATAATCGCTAGGTTTACAAATTATATTTTTTTAAACTTAACTAATAAATTAATTATCGTGTTTAAGATATAAAATTAGTATATAATACCCACGAAAGAACTGGTACGAAAATGAAAAATATTACAAGACAGCCCTATATATTCAATACCTATATTTATTTGCATTCCACAATGTGAACTTAGGTGGTAGGTACATTATAAAATATACATAATTTTGGATCATTGTGGACCCTGTTTTTTAAATATTGCAACATTAAGCTGAGATAGGAGCCTTTTTGGTATCGCACAGGTCTTTCACTTTTTTTCTTGTTTATTGATGTTTTAATGTTAATTTTGTTAGTTTTAATGCTCATTTATTTTGTTTACAGTTTGTGCGTGTCCCAAATAAAATATTTTCCTTTCTTTCATTCTTTAAATGTATAGTATGTTGGCTGTATAACTGTAGTGCATTAACGTGTTCCGAAGCTAGGAAAGCTTGTAGTGAAGTTTTTAACTGTCTATTATCTATAATGCAGACGAAGGGTGGACTTGATATAGGCCACACGTGGCGTCTATTTATAGTGTTCTGGTCTGAACGCGACATAAGGGATATAAGGCGACAATTCCTTTATAAACAGGAGATAGATATTGAGAGAAACGGAAATAGACTTTCTAGAAACGTCTTTATAAATTCGTATCGTATGAGTAAATAGTAAGCTTGGTGATAATGGCAAAACGGGGGTGAATACTGAGATGACGGCTTATAGAGATGTACGGAAAAAATACACAATTTGTTTTTTATTTTCAAACTAGCTTTTATTAGTTGTTCACAACAAATAATTAAAAAGTTAAAAACTATTTTATTCCAAGTTTTGAAATAAAAGCATGTTCCACCCTCTTTTGTTTCTCTCTTGCATTTAAAATTAAACACGCTTTTATTTGAAAACTCATAAAATTATTTTTAACTTTTTAATTATTTTTTTGAACAACTAATAATAGTTTGACTTTTACTTTTTAGTATTTATGATGTTATATAACTAGTTAAGTAATTTCTATCTAATTAACACCTATTTTTTTTAACCATACTTGTTATATACATTTTTAAATATTTTTATAAAAAAACATTATAAATAACAATTATTTATTATTCAAACTCAACTCAAACTCAAAGCATTTATTTCAAATAAATCAATTACAGGCACTTTTGAATTGTCAAGGGGTCGGTCAGTCAGAAAGATGAAGTTAATTGCCCTTTCCAAAGCATAGTAGGTACCTATGGAGAAGAACGGGCAAGAAACTCCATGGACACTCTTTTAAATCAAAATATTGTTACAATAAAGTGGTTACATCATTCATGTTGTAATTATACATGTGAGAACGATGTAGAAAGACGTGCACGTTAAAAGCGTCCGTAATAAAAAGATAAAAACAATTATGGAATTAAAATAAGCCGTGGCAGCTAAGAAATGACCAGTGCCTACTGACAGCGTATTTAGAAACAGAGTACCTACTTGGCAAGACGAAAATCGTCGTTATATTACAGAGTTCCCATAGCCGCCTCCAAGGGTGCCACCTCCTGGCTCCATCATTAGATCGTGGATATCATATAGGACCAGAGTCCCTGTCAAGACGAATCAAATGAGCCCAAACTAGATGGGGTTGCGTCGTTTTATTACAGAGTTCCCATGACCACCTTCCGGCTCCATCATCAGATCAGCTCCATGTCATAATAATATTGCATTGTCATCCGATTTACATGTGCATACAAAATTGCAGCTCAATCAGAAACCGGAAAGTGGGTCAAATTTTACTTGCTAGATTTAATGACAGACACCGGGTCAGGTGAAACTAAATAAAAGCTTGAAATAAAAAGACATGCTGTGTCGAACTTAAATATGTACATTGAGATTGAACAAGAGGATGATGACGATGATGAATATTTAGTAGACTTGTCAAAACAAGGTAAATGAATGATTAATTATCCCTCTTAATTAACAGCGAGATGAACCCAGGCAAAGATAGCAGCACCAATCAAATCTAGGCCAGTCCCAGCATGTACTATGTACAGTTTTCATTTGTCACGTGTTTGTAGCTAGTGCATCATATGCGGGTTACTGCAATAAAGCCCTTCTAATGGCGCCTGTGTGTAGATAATAATGACCGATGCAAATTGGAGCAGTGGCTAATGGCTTGTCTCATTTGTTATATAAGTCGCAGTTTGTTATATACCTACTCGTGATTTACCACCAAAAAATATTTCAATTTACTATTTTAATTTACTAGTTTAACAAGTTATTTCAATTAATTAATCATAATTAATTGAATAATGATTAATATTAATTAATTTAATAATTATTAATATTAATTTTTAATTATCGTAATAATTGAATTAATTTGTTTCAGAATCTCTAGATTGTATTACGATCTATTCAAAAAATACCAATTTACTTTTGTTTTATTTTGACTTCTGTGACAAATTTTGTTACTGAAAGCCTTTATGAATGTCAGGCCTTTATTCACAATTTGATTTGCTTACGGCCGAAATTAATAACCAATCTAATCCAATATCTCTAGATTTAAGATTGAAAATTCAATCCAGATATGTAGTAAAGTGTAGCTAAAAACGATCCACGGATTGCAATAGCAATCTTTTCAACCAATCGATCTTTGAGAGGACGGATCATAGACTACAGATTGCCCTCTGTTCGAAAATGACAGTTTGAGTGTGTCAATAACCTATCCGTTGAATTTGACGTCTGTTTTGATCGGTGTAAACAATCCAAATCTTAATCTTAGAATTTCGTAGGATATCAGATTAACTTCACAGATTTTATTTGAAATATGGCACTGTCGATATTCTCCAGTGATAGTGACAGTGATATGGAAGTTCTGGCTCAATTATCGGATTGGGATAGTACTGATAGTGACGGTGGTGAAGAAATAAGATATCAACGCGCTTCTTCGCGGAGAGTTAAAAGGGTGAACTACATGCAAAGTCGGGATGATGCGGAGTTTACCTTTAGGTTTAGGCTGTCAAAATTAGCAGTAAATTTACTGTTGACTGAAATTATGCCTCTCGTCCGTGTAACTTCATCAAGGTAAGTTGCAAATAGTACTTTAGAAAAACAGCTAGGTAAGTACTACCTACCTACCTACCAAAGAACTTTGTTTTTAAAGTATGTATAATATTTTTTTCAGAAATCATGGGGTGCCACCGCTTCATCAACTAAAAAAAATGCTTTTAAAAAAAATCTAGTTTCTTTGGCGGCGGCGACTTTTTGCTTTCGCTTGTTTGACATCAAAAAATACCACGCCACAGATAATAAAACGCATCCTAGCCTAGCTTTAGCCGTTTCGTGACATTCCTTTTTAACCAACACGTTTTGAATTTTATCACGTCTTTTTCGTATTATTAGAATTATTACGTCTTCGGTAAATATATGTATTAAAAGTCCTTAAAACAAAATTATAAAGCCTATTTATGCTTAGTTTTTTGATTGTTACAAAAAAAACGAACCATGTCTATTTTTATACATTTTGCTTACAACAGATTGACGAAGAGGGAAAGGATTTCAAAATATCCGCGGATTGAGCGGCCGCAGGATCGTCTTGTTTCGTTATTGGGACGCGGTTTGGAGATCGATCCATAGATTGGTATATATCGACGATCGATTTATATCTTGGATCATGGATTCAATATTAATTTCGGCCATTAGAAGCTGAACAGAAAGAAAAATGCGTTAACAAATGACGCGCGTATTTGTAATACTCCGTCAGCCCTTTGCGACCCAAATATTTGTGAGGCCGTTTATTAGGACGTGGTATATGGATAGCCTCTTCGTCCAGTAATTATTATGATGGAAGCCAGTGCTCATCAATTGATCATACATACTTACTCAAAGGTAAACGTATTACACTAACATTACCATAATGATGAACCTCAATGAGTTTGACACAGAAGCGTGGGGTTTAGCACAAGAGAGAGAGAGACTGAAGCTGATAGCAGACGCTTCACTCTTGTGAATGTTAATTTATTTTCATTCCACGTTTACACGACACCGATAAAATTAGGTAGGGACAAGCTGCACCCCGCGGTTTCATACGCCTAAGTTTCGATCCCGTGGGAATATCGGGATAAAAAGTATCCTATGTTCTAATCCAGACCATGGTCTACTCATGTGCCAAATTTCATTCAAATCCGTTCAGCCATTTTTGCGTGAAAGCGTAACAAACAAACATACCAAAAATCAAATGTTTTCTCTTTATAATATTATTATTAGATTTAGATGAACATTCATCTACTAATTTAATTTTTCGATTATTCGGTAGGCGAGTTAAAGATGCCAATTGTTGAAATCCGACAACATTGGATCAGTTCACTAGTGAATATTGTATATTGTAGTCAATATTGTATTGTATAATTGCATAGCACATGTGTGAGCACTATGTACCCACTATAAAGCTTACTGGGTTCGTCTTTCATTGACTTGAATGTGCCCTGGCGGCTGAGAGTATGTCATGCTCACTCAAATGTGTCGCTGGTGGTGGCGTGTGTATTGGATCATTGAGTTCCCTTTAAAATGGTTGAGCTGAATGGTGCTGATCCATACGTCATGTTCGTGAACGGGCGCTGTCAGTAGGCACAGGTCATTTCTTAGCTGCCACGGCTTATTTTAATTCCATAATTGTTTTTATCTTTTTATTACGGACGCTTTTAACGTGCACGTCTTTCTACATCGTTCTCACATGTATTGACACATGTACAACATGAATGATGTAACCACTCTATTGTAACAATATTTTGATTTAAAAGAGTGTCCATGGAGTTTCTTGCCCGTTCTTCTCCATAGGTACCTACTACGCTTTGGAATGGGCAACTAGCTTCATCTTTCTGACTGACCGACCCCTTGACAATTCAAAAGTGCCTGTACTTAATTGGTTTATTTGAAATAAAGGCTTTGAGTTTGAGTTTTTGAGTTTGAATACATTTTACACTTTTGATTCATTTTATGTTTCACGCCTAGTGAACGATGCCCAATGAATGACAACAATGAAAGAAAAGTAAAGTGCCAGATACCTGCTTTATGCCCAGCCAGTGATATAAAATTAGAATTTCGGCTTTAAGTATTCAAATAACCAAACCAAATCACTCAATTTGTAAGTGGCACTACAAATTGGCATCCACAGGTACGTTCTCTGATCAATTCGTTTACATTTTCATCAGATACCTTTGGAACAGACTAAATCGTGACTTGAAATTGCAATCAAAGTCAGTAATGACTATTAATGTGACAAGTACAGTTGTGCTTAGCCCACACGTTGCTAACCCAATTTTCTATAAATACAGCAATCAATAAACGTTGGCAAAGTCAACAGGCTCGGTTGGGGTAAATTTTTTTTGTATTTAAAAGGGGACAGAAAAAGAGACAAATTGTGACGCCTAGGTTAGACAAGATATGAGTTGGGTAAAAAAATAATGGCAGAACTAAAAACAATATATCAAATGGCTATCAACAATCGATTGAATAAGTGACGTATTTGTATAGCCAGCTAGGCATAATACAAACAAGCTCTCCGGTTTTATTATAACAAAATAGCAGACCCGACAGTCGATGTCAATAGCTCAGTTTTTCCCATTTGTCAAATTTTCCGGGAATCCTTTTCTAATATTTCTTTCCACAAAAACCTAATTCAGACTATTACAAAAACTATTAAAAAAAATTGCCTAATCAGTCCAGCCGTGCTCAAGTGATATGCTTATCAACGAACAGCATTTCATTTTTACTTAAGTATATAGGTAGAAGAGCATTGGTATGAAGCAAGACCTGAACTACATGTCTTTATTATTCAGAAGGGGCGAAAGGAAGACGTAATGACATACCTGAGTTCTTGGCTTCTTGCTAATGAGTAACCAAAATTAAATCTTGAAAACCTGGTCTTCCATATTTTAAAGAAATCTTTCACTTGGTAAATAGGACCGTGGAAAAAGATCCGAAAAAAGCCAAATTGCAGAACACGAAAAATAATAGCAGCAATAAACAGCAAGTTTTTACTGTAACAGTGTGTGCTCATCAGTTTGTACAAGGTAAACAAATACAATTTGATGAAGGTGTAGTCGATACACCGTCGATGTGTACAAAATGAGTTACCGTTGTTGACATAGGGCGTGCGCTGTTTTTGTAACAAGATACACGTGCTGGCTGTTTTCTTTATGTATATACCTACTCTTTTAATGTACTACACTGTAAGGTATTAGCAATAGTGTTTTTGTAACGCAGTGTACCTCATCAGCTTTTAGCACTTCACTCCTAACATAGGACTCCAATTGCACGCCACAGCAATGAGTCCGACAAACTCAAGTCATTTATTCAAATTAGGCTGGGAATCAGCACTTTTTGAATGTAAAAATTACATAAGACAGTATTGTCGCACGCCCTTCGCCACTTCCTAGTGCTTTAGCTGAGAATTAGCGCAACAAACTCCCCAGCAGCACAGCTGTCTGTTAAGTTAGAAGAACTTTACAAAATATTAAATTAAATATTATAGCTAGCACACGCCAACATACCAACAAAAATCCTTAGCCATCCCTTCATTATCAGTCACCGCTGGAAATACAAACTTTTTATAAAACCAAGAAAACTGCAATTCCACTAAAGCTTGGGAGCTTTGGTGGAATTGCAGTTTTCTGGGTTTTACTTACTTAAACTTACCACTATTTCCCAGAATTTAACGGGCAACATACCATTTTATTTGGCGGTTTTATTAATACCCCGGGTGAATACGGGATGGCCTTTTCATTGGCTGTATTATAATACTACCGTACTATAATACTTATCTCAACAGAATATCGTGTCTCAATTGCCTCGTTGTATTCTGACCGTACTATAATACTTATCTCAACAGAATATTGTATCTCGATTGCCCCGTTGTATCCTGACCGTACTATAATACTTATCTCAACAGAATATTGTATCTCGATTGCCTCGTTGTATTCTGACCGTACTATAATACTTATCTCAACAGAATATTGTATCTCGATTGCCTCGTTGTATTCTGACCGTACTATAATACTTATCTCAACAGAATATTGTATCTCGATTGCCCCGTTGTAACCTGACCGTACTATAATACTTATCTCAACAGAATAATATATCTCGATTGCCTTGTTGTATTCTGACCGTACTATAATACTCATCTCAACAGAATATTGTATCTCGATTGCCTCGTTGGTCTAGTGGTCACAAGTGCTACTGCTGAGCATGTGGTCCTGGTTCCGATCCTCAGGTTGGACTAAGAGTTACTGGTTTTTCCATCAGGAATCTCCGTAGCAGCTTGTAGTCTGGATTTGTGCCCGGTTGATGGCAATTGGCTCGCCCCGTATTACATGGGAATTAAAACATAACTGGCGAAATGTGGGTGTACTCGTCATACACCTCTGCTGTACGCTTCGAGGATTATAGGCGTGATGTTATGTTAATATTGTATCTCGGTTAATCTAAAGAAAACAACGCCTTAGGCATCAAATAATCTATCCGCCACAGTGACAGTCGGTGTTAATCAATCACGTCTAGTCTGCGGTGTTACAGGATTATCATCCAAGTACGTCTACCTGTCCAAAACTCAAGTTCTATCATCAATCAGCCTCCTTTATTAACTTAGTAAAACTTTAGGGAAAACGAAATGAAAGCGAAATGATCACGTAATAGTTATAATTTTATTCTGAAAAAGCCTGAAACCAGCGGTCTTAAAGTTCGCATTTTTTGTAAAAATAAGGGTCGCCTCATGCTTTCGAATTCATAACATAATCAGCCTATAACGTTCCCACTGCTGCGACACTGGCCTCCTCTCTGTGAGAGAATGGGCCGTAATCCGCCACGCGGTCCCAATGCGGGTTGGTAGATGTCTCAGTCTTCGAATGTTTGGTTCTAGGACATGCCGTTTTCCTCACTATGTTTTCCTTCACCCACCGTTTTGAGAGCAGTGGTGATGAAATAATACACACAAAGTTAAATGCTTGCCCGGGTTCCAACTTTCTACTCGTAAGTAGCGGTTGTATCCACTGGGCCACCACTGTTCTATAGTTGCTGCAGAATTCAAATATCGAGTAATTTAAAACTACATTTAACTACCATCTCAAACCAGTGCATTGATCGACGTTTACCTTGACTTAAAATCATTTTGTTCCCGATCTAGGACATTCACTCAAAACCGATTGTTTCTGCTCTATTGCAAATCTAGAACACGTAACTAATGTATCTATCATATCATTGTAAAAGAAGCGAACAAACGTTATTACAACCATTTACGACCTATAAAAGGTTATATACCCCACGTTTCTGTTTCATGTCTAAGACATCAAGGTTGATAATATAGGGGTTGCGACATTTTAGTACACAATCACCATAATTTACCATGTAATATTTGAGTCAATATTGGCTATCAAAGATTTGATTGCTTACAGACGCGTTACTAAGTATATAAGGACAACGCCAATCAATTATGGCTGTATAAGGCTAAACAATCCATGAAGCTATTGTCTATAATCACCGTAGTTACAAGAATATTGACCCATTTCCTAAGAAGACTTTCAACTTCCCCTTACTTGGCTCGAAATACATAATTGATGAATCTGACCCTGTACAAAAGCCGTAGTAGATAATTGGCTCCAAGCAGAAAAAATTGGTTGAAACAATTTTGTCCTCCAAAAAATTTACCTGTGTTAAATTTTTAACATCAACATGATCTTAATTACCTACATAAATTAAAAGGTCTTATACGGATGATATCCTCATTACTACCAAGTCATAATTTCGCTGGCCCTTTTTTATTAAGTCATAATTCAATAACCTTTGCGAAAAGTTTTGGAGTACATTCCAAGGGTCCTTTTGAAGATCAGGCATGTTCAGCTGAGTGAATTTAATCTAATGATTAAAGCTGGGTTGGATTGAGGATAGCTTTCAGATTCATATGGTTGGGACACATTAATTGATTGAAAAGTGAATTATGATGGTGATTTTGATGGTTTGGAAGACTTGTGTATGTAAAATATTCTGCATGTTTAGATTCTGTTTACCATCGTCCTGACTGAAATTCTTATTGCTGACGAGCAAATAAATGACGTAGGTATTGTAATACAATTTCCATGAGTTTTTTTTCTTGACTCAACATAGGAAGAACAGCTCAATTTTCCGAAAGGACCAATCCGAAACCAGACTGAAATATACCCTATTCAACACTATAGGTATTACCACTTAGGCTCAGCCCACATAATTGGTGTTCTCGCCACACAGAACCTTGAACGTCAAACTTTGCCGAAACTGTGCCTCCAGCTTGTTCGGAAACTTAATACTTTAATGCTTTTGCGTGGAAATTTGTCGAGAATATTGTAAAACAAAGTGAACACTTCGAATAAGTACGTGATGTTGGAGACATTTTTGTGTGTCTCTTTTTATTATTTGCTTTTATACATTATAAGACCCTACTAATTTGTAAGCCCCTAAAGCGTTTCAATTGACATGGTAGTCTGTCTTACAATTTTGGTCCTTCTTGTTTTTATTTTTCTATCATCGGCTCGTGAACTTACTTTTTCTATTGTGACAGTGTTTCAATATTGATATCTGTAGTTTTCGGATGGATACCAGGATCGCAGTGAAGCTATAAGGTGAGCCATACATAAATCACGCGGCCTCTACGCAATTTTGAGGAACACTTTCGACCAATAATTCCCGCTTCAAGCTACGTTAGACTATAAAGAGCCTCCTATTATTCATAAGTGATAAAAGAGTCAAAAACAACACCTATTACCATACCCCTTTCCAAAGCCTCAATGACCACCATTTATTTCCATCAATCAACATCAAATTCAAATACCATATAGTCGCCAACCGCCATCTTATTTGAAAAGCATTTGAATGTTTTCGCTCAACGGACGACCTCTAAATAAAACATGGAGGTTTTATTTAAAAACATGAAAGCCATGGGCTTTCGTTTGCACCAGTGCTAAATATAGCAGCGGTATTAAGTATTCTTTTTGTTTCTCAAGCGATGTTGTGCATTCGTTTCTTTTTAATGGACTTTGTGGAAGAATCTGGTTTGAATTTGGCTGGACGTTTCAATTAAAGAATTATGGAAATGGAGTAGGTCGTGTGGATGAATTTGTTCGCCCTATAAAAGGCGAAAAAAAAAAAAACATTTAAGAAATCTGACCGGCTGATTTTTTGTACTTATGCATGTGTTTGTGTGACAAATAAACCTATTTTCTTTCTTCTTTATAATATGATGCAGCAATCTTTAAGCCTAGAATAATCAGGTACTTATAATATAAAACAGCCTAGTTCTTGTCTTATTTGTGCTGATCAAAAAAGTTCTTACAATTAGCAACATATTTCGAAGGTTTTTCCTAAGCAGTTCGTACCTCTATCTGAGGTATAAAGACAGATGAGATGGATTTTATTGATTTTATGACCATTAACAACCATTCCAGTCCCTGAACTAAACAAACAAGATTGTTTATTTGAACAGAAGCGATATAAGTAAATGTTTGCACTTAGTTAAATGTTGCCCGTACTTGCTATTAACACTCGAACCAGCTTTTACGTGTATAAAGTGATGTTTGTTCACATGCCCAATAAACATTTACTGGGAAAACGGTTAATTTTCTCCCATCGTTAATTTGTATTTTCACAAACTCGATTTTGTAGCTTTACCTACGGACGAGGGATAAAATAATTAACACAAACTTATCATCACGTGTGCATCTTCGATAGATTAGGCGGAGGTCTATCAAGTATGTTGAAGTCCCATTAAATAGGGGGCGAGCCTAATGCTATCAATCAGACCGAAATCTAAGACTCCAGGCTGCTACTGCGAAATTCCTGATGGAATACCCCAAAACCACTTTGCTCGACCAGGAAATTGTACCCAGGACCTCATACTCAGCCAGCAGTAGTTCTTGCGACCAGTTAAATAAGAAAAGAAAGAAGATAAGTTTATTTGCGGTAAACATGACGCTGAGAACGAACACATACACAAAAAAGAACAAGTTGGAGGAAAATATGCGTCACATCCACCATAAACGGCCATCGCTCAGTTGTCCAACGAGGCAGTCAAATTAAATAATTAATCACATACAATATGCCTGATTATATTGACAGCTTTTTAGCCTCGTGCTATGAGCTCATGTATTGAGTGCAAAACTATAGTTTAATATATTATCATCACTTTATTAAGTGTGGTGTTGTTGCTGTCTACAATAAGCGACCGATCAACTCCACTATGCGTCGATCAGACATCGAGGACATATCTTAACCCTTTTGATATAATAGATTATGCATGTATTTATTTTTAATTTTTAATTCATTGCTTACCTTTATAACATAGTAAAAAAATATAAATACTGTTTAAAAATTTTGACGACACGTTTGGTGTAGTGGCTACAGTGGCTAAGTGTAGTCAGCGAAACCAAATGGTCCTGGGTTCGAATCCCGGTAGGGGCAAATGTTTGTATGATGAATATGGACATTTGTACCCGAGTCATGGATGTTTATTTATAATATGTATGTATTTACGAAAAAAAAAAATGTATTTAAGTAGTGTATCAACCATCTGGTATCCATAACACAAGCCTTAATTAAGTGCTTAACTTGGAACTAGATGGTGCTGTGTGCAATGTCAGACGATATTTATATTTATATTATAAAAATGCTGTAATTAAGTTTAAAAAAATATTTATAATAGAGAATAATTTTGAGCTGTTTAAACGCCGCCATTTTCGCGCGCTCTGTTGATGACGTCAAATACTATGTCCAGTGACAGTCCAGTCCATTGTTTACTACAGGTGTTCTCGTTGTTAACTTATTTCACCATGAAAAAAGCTCAAAAGCCAGTTCATAAGCATTGTATTGTGCCTTAATGTAGACATACTATCGGAAGTGCACCTGTTATAGTGTTTTATCCAATCCTAATGGGTAGTAGTGCACCTGATTGTGTTTTTTCCAGTACCGATACGTGCATAAATACGCAAGGAATGGTGTAAGGTTATCAAAAGAGATGAAATATCTGCAATAACTTCTTTACATTGTTGCGAATCAACAATTATAGGTTATGTTTACTCCTCATCATATTTACGATTGTATTTATGGCTAAAATAATGTACATAATGTGTTATTATTATAGAATAATGACCTAGCAGCTTTCACTCCTTTTACTTCAGCGGACGCAAAATTTGGATTTGAAAGAAAATAAGACGACACCATGAATACATCTATTCTCGGCAGATTATCCGATTGTGCTTTTACAAAACCACTTTCAGCCATTCTCTGAAATGATTTCTAATCTCACTAGTATGCTAATTACACTCGAAACTATAAATGAATTCACAACTCACATGTTATTACTATGTTCGGTAAATAGCGGAGATGACTGTGTCAGGCTACAAAGGGACATTGATAGGGTAGTGAGCTGGAGCAAAGAAAATCTCTTGCAGTTTATTAGCTCGAAGTGTGTGACCATCGTTTTTTCTCGCGCACACAATCCCATCGTACATACCTAGCATATGGACGGGTTACCTATCGCACGGGTCACAGAAGTCAAGCATATGGAAGTAGGTATGGAAGGTATGGAAGTAGCACTGGATTGAATTTTCGTGATCACATCATGCGTAGCTGCAAAAGAGCGTATAGAAATGTAGGTTTCATGCTTCGTACGGTCCGAGGGTTCATGAATGTGAAAGCTATTATAGCGTTATATAATGCATTGGTAAGGAGCCAGTTAGAATGTAATGCAGTCATCTGGGCTCCGCATGAAGCTGAATATCTCAGATCATATTGTGTTTATATATGATCTGAGCTAAATATAGTCTCATGCTGGAGAGGGTACAAAATAAATTTATAAGATATTTATATAGGCGTTATTACGGAGTCTATCCCGTTTACCCGTTAATGTATACAACCTTGTTTATTTTAGGTATGGTTACAATGAGCTAAGGGTTAGAAGGGATCTCGCATTCACCTCATATATATTTAAGTTACTGAGAGGGAAGGTGCATAATGCAGTTATTTTAGCGCAGGTGAGTCTGTGTGATCCGGACAGGTACGTGTGGCGTTGACGGCAGCCGCCACTGCTAGTGGAAACACGCGCTCGGACCAACCTTGTAAGGGAGGCGCACTCCGCACGCTCAACCTCATAGCGATTGAGACGGACATAATCTGTTGTGAATTCACAAGGAATGCATTGTTTGTAATTTGTTATAGGTAGGTACATGACTGTTAGTATTTAGGATTTAAGTTAAGATAAGCGCATTTATCATATTGGGTTACCCTGTAATGGTAGATGAAAGGAGGAAAATAAATAAATGTTCTCTGATCAAAAGCCATACTAAGGTATAAGCAATAACCTACAAATGTAAGCAATACGAACTTGTTGACATAGTATTTGACGTCACTTTTCGTTTTAACCAATGGTGTTGCGTTTTTTAATTTCTCTCGCTTAATTTGCACTTTTATTTATTCATTAATTGAAGTAATTAAAAAGATATTAATTACTACGAGTAACATAATGATTCAGATCATTATCCGGCCAATAAAGATTCGGAATAAAAATATTTGAACCAAATTAAAATAACATGCATATTCCCTATTGTTATATTTTGTACTTATTTCATAATTTTCTGGATAAAAATAGTAGCCATGTCATTCTTTAGGTCCCAGGGTATCCAGGGACCGCAGGAGACGCCCTGGGCGTCGGGAATCGCAGGCCGATTCCCGGCCAACGTAGACGCGGGCTTGCGAACGGCGAGCAATGGGCAGCTCGCCGTTCGATAAGGACCAGGCCCGGGTCGACGGCGCGTTGTGTTCCACGCGCGCCTCAAAGAGATGTCAGCATCAATGACGGGGTCCCATAGGGCCGATGCCTGCCAGGGTTGCGGGAAAGTCCGAGAGGCATAGCGTGGCCCCTGGCACAGGCAACTGAACAAACACGGATGGGTTTTAGTCAGTAAGAGTCTGACACGCCCTACCGCTCCGCCCAGAGCGGGAGAAGTTATTTAATGATTTCCCAACCTCCAAAAAAAAAGGGTATCCAGAGAAGTTTGACAGATGGATAGCCATCTGTCAAATTTCATAAAGATCGGCTCAGTGGTTTAGGCGTGAAAAGGTAACAGACAGACACCAACATAGTAACTATCGCATTTATGGCAATGGGCGTTCCTCAAGGTTCGATATTGGGTCCATTCCTCTTTTTAGTTTATATTAATGATTTGCCCCAATTACTTCAAAATCAACCGAAGATGGTGTTATTTGCAGATGACACATCATTGATATTTAAGATAGACCGACGGTCACAAAATCTTGACGACGTGAATAGCTCTATTCTTCAGGTCCATGATTGGTTTACGGTAAATAATTTGGTACTAAATGGTAAAAAAACCAAATGCATTAAATTTAAATTACCGAATGTAAGAAGTAGCGAGTGTGACATCATGTTGAATGGAGAAAAACTGGAATTAATTAATCACACAGTTTTCCTGGGAATCACGCTAGACGAGAAATTACAATGGGGACCTCATATAACATCTCTTGCGGGGCGGCTAAGCTCAGCCGCTTATGCTGTTAGAAAGATAAGACAATTAACAGATGTAGAAACCGCGCGTTTGGTCTACTTTAGCTACTTCCACAGCATTATGTCGTATGGCATTTTACTGTGGGGTCGGGCTGCTGACATTGAATCCATCTTTATTTTGCAAAAGAGAGCTGTCAGAGCCATATATAATCTACGTCACCGCGAATCTCTAAGGGAACTATTTTAAAGGATTAATATTATGACGGTACCTTGCCAATTCATTTATGAAAATATTATGTACCTACGTAAGAAAAAATCTACATCTTTTTAATAAAATAAGTGATAGACATAATTTTAATACAAGAAATAAAGATAAAATAGATCAACCATTTTTCAGATTAGCTAAAGTACATACATCTTTTATGGGGTACTGTGTTAAATGCTACAACAAAATATCTTGTCATATATTGCAATTAAATGAAAGAAAATTTAAAACCCATACAAAAAGTTCACTGTGTAAACAAGCATATTACAAATTAGAGGATTATATCCAAGATAGGAATGCTTGGAGACGTGCTTGTCCAGCTCCATAGGACAATCTAGGGCCTGGACAAGATTAAACTTGTTGCTACTTTAACTGTATGGTTAATTATTTTTTATGACATTGATTTACATTCTGTGATTACTTTAACTCACACACTGACATATTACTTGTTTACATAATTTGGGAAATCGTATACTTTTACAATGTTTGTAAATATGTGAACACAATGTATCTATCACTTAATTAACTTATTTATCATTGCTACGTTTATTAAATTCTTTTTACCTATTGTGGTAGGGTAATTTTTATTATAGGTGCATCGTCTTCACATATAATTATATAATTAATGTATACAAAATATTGTAACACATTTTAAAAGAGTAACGGTGGAGTTTCGTGCCCATTCTTCTCCATACGAAACTGCCTTTTGGAAGGGGCGACTAGAATCAATTCTATTTAAATGTAAATGTTGACGTTCAAAAGTGCCTTTTATGTGCCTATTTGAAATAAATGCTTTGACTATAATATTAGTATGGATATAATTAGTCTTTGAATTCAACAGTACAAGAAATAATACTTTCCAGAAACAGCAGCAATACCAACGACTTGTTTAAGAAAAAAAAGGTTCAGAAAATTGTATGCGAAGAGTTATGCATAGTCAAGCTCACGTTTTCCCTGTCAAGACGGTGACCCATATACAAGGCACCCATTACCCAGATACCGTACACAGGAATATTTTGCTTGTTTCAAGCCAACGCGACATGATTTTGGGAATAGTTCTTTGACGCGGTGATACGTTTGAGTCGAAAGTAAAGATTGAGGACTCTAAATGCGGTGAATATTTCCAAAGCTTATGGTAAATATCACACAGGTATTAAAATGCCATAAATAAGACACGAACTGACATTTGAGTCTGTTTTATGCGTCTTTGTATGTCTTCGTCATTTACGCAATGTCTGATCGATTCGCCAACGAATGCATAGATTTATCTGTTCTTACACCATCCACAAAAACCCTGTTTTATCTGTAGCTAGGATCAGGCAATACAGCTATGACAACAGTCGGAAATTCGGAAGCATCATAGTGCACTACTTTTACAATGAACGTATATACAATACAATGTTTATTCCAAATAAACAGCTTTCCACCCGTGCTCCGATTGGCGAGTTCTGTAATTCCGACAGACAATTACATCTCGATGTTATCTACGGCCATGCATTCGCTGATAAAACTGACCCTAAACAATGTCTAGTAGTTTATCATTGGACAAGCATTGCGAAGATAGCGATGGCCAGCGAGTGAAAGTGATGGGCTGGGCATTGACCACACAGCCGACAACGAAAAGCAAACTCTATCGGCGAAAAGCGAGAGTATAATTTTGAGTGGTCCTCGTCTCGCGTGAGACCTTTCCGACGGTGATATCATATTAAATGTTATTGTATAACACCTTATAACGTGTGTGCCTTGGATACTCTTCGTGTTTGTCGACTGGCGCTCGTAACTTTTAATTTGCAGTGAAGCCAGCAAGTCAAATGAAAGGTTTCTAACCGCAAAGTCAAGTCCTATTTATAATTGAAGAAACAACTCGACTTGATAACTGTTGAATAGTTTAGAATGGAGCGGATTTAGTGCTTCTTTAGTGGTGAATGTAAATATAAATACAAGATAAGGTTGACGTAACCTGTACAAAAGATAAGTTTGTATGCGACCATCATATTTAGAATAGGTACATAACTAACAAATCACGCAACTCACCATTTCGACCCAATGAGCAACGTTCTGTGATCAGAAGAATTAAGCGAGGAGAAATAGATCACAAGACAAACAATCTTGAGAGGACAAACGCACTTTCTAACAACAAGCCCCCATAATGACGTCATAAGCAGAAGATATAAAAAAGAACTCGGATAATATAGCAGGTGAATGCTGCCCATTTTCCTATAGGAGTGACAGACCAATCTTAGATACGAAGTGCACGGAATTTCGTGAACGCAAAATACCGTCCGGACGTGCCTCGTGCTCTGGTGCATTCCAATGGAGATCCCAGTGTCCACCTTTCATGTGCTGAGGACGGTCATACCTCACCACAAAATTTTTACCCAATAGCAGATACTCAGCATTCTTAGACATTGTCTGTCAAAGCAAAGATAAAAGAGACCTCTAATATTTTCGACATAAAATTTATTTTGTCTATCGTGTGTGAATAACGTTGCTATTGTTGTCCATATGATCAAAATATAAGAAGCGATACCCTTAATATAACCCCTGAAGCAAATTAAGCGACAATGAGGAGTAACAAGTACGATTTAGGACTACATTTCTGAAAAATGGGTCAGCTATCGCCCGACATTGGAAACATGCCCGATAGATATTGATAAGAACACAATCACAATAGAACCAAAATGATGATCTTGGTCCTGATAGCCGAACGGTGTCTACCGAACGAAATGAGGGTCCGATGCTAATGACTCCGGCGCTTAAAAAGACATTCTATGGTGCTGCCGTTAGCGTTTCTGGGATTCTATTTTAGTCACTTTCGAGTTTCCTGCGATTAGAATATAGAAGACAGCTGTACTACTGGAGTTTGCTGCGCCACGTCTTCCCAGTGATAGCACCAGGATCTCTAGGAAGTGGTGAAAGGCGGGCGTTTTGGGGGCTGTCTTATGTAATTCTGGCGTTCAAAAAATGCTGATTCTCAGCCCAGTTTGAGCTATAAAAACAGCCAAAATAAAGCTTACACTACGGAACTTCTCGCTCAAGTCACTTGTCACCGTCTTTTTATTCCTGCAAAACTCGGCCACTCATAGTAGTGCTTTTGTCATTTAACAGCTATCGTGGGAAGTGTTCTGAAGATGTTTCAATCAATCAATTTACTTTCACTGTGAATGTACTCGGCCTTCAGCTACACGACGGTACTTGAGCACCTTGTGCCAAAGTGAGTTGAACTTCTTTTGTGGCTTTGTGTAGAGAGAATAATGATTTTACAGCAATATGCATATCATTCCCATCATTAGTCAGGTTTTAACCCTTCGTTTTTAAGTTCTACGATATATTATCATATCTAATATCTAGGCGTAGGTAATATAATATCTACGAGAGAGCGTTCGTGTTTACAACAACGCGCCTATTTTTTCACAGGTTTTTCAGAACAAAAACCTAAGTAATTCAAATAATTTGAAAGGTCATTCTAAATTCGCTTGACTGTTTGAATAGAACCCGAGTTACTTTATTGCCAGCCTGCAGAACATAAGGTCGACTTTTGCAGACAACCTTAACAGTACTTTTTCTATTGAAACCACGTACTACGCTAGGCCGAATAAAGTGTTACCACCAACGTGTAGTCGACGATACCTGTTTAGTCTAGAAATTGACTAAAGCGATCAACAATATTATTAAGTCAGTCTGCACCTTTGCGAAACTTGAATCGTTTCCTATTTAGCATAATTTATTCGCAAGGCCACAAAGTCTATCACGAAATCTTCTTTATATCTTAGTAAAGTTAATACCAGTTTTCATCGTCCTAGTATTAAATGGTTAATTTACCATCAGTTTTAATTTAACATCCGTTTTGCAAATTATTGTTCAAGGAATTAAAATATCTGTAAACGGCGATGCTTGTTACTGTTTTCAAATATATTTTCTGTACGCTTTTGGGTTAGTTATGGATGTTCCCGGATAGCTGCGAAACCCCGTGATTGGATTTGAGATTTTGCTCGAAAACAGATAACGCAGCCGACACCTAAATTGACACCACAAACCTAATGGAATCGCGATGACAGCATCCATTAGATAAGATTCTCCAAACCTACATGATTTATCTAATGGATCAGTCGCAACAAAATACCTAGTTAAGATATCTGCGTTGATGATCCAAATATGAACCTTATGCATTTCTTTCCCCAGGCGGAATCACGTCCTTCTCTCCTATGATAAACAATTCGGTACATGTTATCATGTACAGCTACTACCTCCTATCGGCCGAAGGTACTCCGAATATGAAGGCAATCCTTATCAAGTATAAGAAATGGCTCACCATTATGCAGATGGTAAGTACCTACCTTTGAAAAGAATTCTTGCAGACTAGTGGTTTTCTGTAGAAAAGGGCCTGAGGAGAGGTTGTAACTAAGGACCAATAATTTTAGGTCTTGGTTCTGAGTTACGAGTCTGTAATCACCGTGTCTGGACTATGCTTCGGCATTTGCAAAGATACGATAGTATCCGGTATTATTATTCTCAGTAACGTTTGATAAAACTATACACAGGCATAACTTGAGCATGAAATTGCCAGTTTCATTTTCTATTTCTAGCAGAAAATGTATCCTACGAAATTAGGGCTGCTATTTGAATTCATACTGATGTATCCGCGGGGATGTCGAGAACCCAATTTCCTGCCAAACGGCTGGCAGAAATAGCAAGGTCAAAGCGTATACGATTGACACTTTTGGAGCACTGGCTTTATCGTACGATTTTTAGTTCGTTTTCGTGTTATGAGTACATACTGGTGCAAAATCTACTGGTTTAGTTTCCATCATTATATGACATTAATTACATTGATTTAATTCGGTGATTTAAAGACCACTTCATTAGTAATCTATGATAAGATGGATACGTGACCAAACTAATAAATCAATTGGTACCTCGGATCGAGCGAGTGACTACGCGTTGCTACGACCTGTGGCATCTTGCTAATAACAACGTAAATGGTTACGTTTTAAGCGTTTACTTGGTCATAAATTACGCCGATTCCTATGGCCTATGGGCTCTATTGAGGCATTGAGGACGTGTCTATTGTCCATTTATATATATTCGCAATAGAGGATGACTGCCAGTTGCGGACAGATTTGTATGTCCTCTGATAAACTCTTAATAACAATTGATTCGACAAAGTTATGTATTATAAGCGAAGTTTTTCTTACGACCAAGTGTTCCAAAACGCATTGCGTCAACATTTTTAAATGTTTAAGTGTATGTATTTTTAATTTAATGACGTATTCAGAGCATGTGTAGGTACTCGATAATGTGCAAGCCGTGGTTACCTGTAATTGAGTGTGCATTATAGGATAATGTAAACCACACAAGTTTTAATATTGTAGACGATAATTGTGTGTTTATCTCTCGTTAGTAATCCTTCTCTTCTCGTTAATAAATAAACTATCGAACAAATATGACGATCGAACAGATAAACTTAGGTTTAAAAAACATCAGAAACAGCATTAGTCATGCAGAATTTAGTGACTACCAAATTGGCCCACAATGATTTAAATGTCTCGTGTCTGGAGGCCTACTCTCTAAGTACATCAACGAGGATATGGGCCCGACCGAAAGTTGATCGATACTTAAAAGTGAACCCTACTCCCGATTAATTAACTTTTCCAGACTGACATAAACACATCGGGAGTAAGGACAGCTGTCTAAACGTTTTGTCACCTTTTAATTTTTAGTTCAGGATAATCATAAGATTAGTCCGGGGGGACTAATCTTATGTCCGGAGTAGGAAATGGCCGTAACTTCGGCCGAAACGACGGACTTCGTGCTTAGAATGTAGAGCCCCAGGATTCGTGCGCGGCCGTCCATCAGTCCGTCCGTCTGTCTGACAGCGGGCTGTATCTCATGAACCGCAAAAGGTAGACAGTAGAAATTTTCACAGAGTGTCTATTTCTGTTACCGCTTTATCAACAAAAATAGAATAAAGTTCGTGGGTCATGCGTTCGATTCCCAAGTCTGGCAAAGTGTTATCGGGTTTTTCCATCAGGAATGTCTCAGTAGCTGGCCGGAGTCTGGATTCGTGCCCAGTTGATGGCAATAGGCTCGCCCCCTATTACATGGGACTTCAACATATCTGGCGAAATGTGGGAGTACTATGGGTACACCTCTGCCCAACCCTTCGGGATACAAGGCGTGATGTTATGATGTTGATTTAAACATAACTAAACATAGTCCTATAATCTCTCTCAAATGACATGGGAGTAGTCGAGATAAATTAACAGTTTCTTCAAGGAACCAAGGTGGTTTGCTTCATTTGCATTTTATTAACAATTCCTTTGAAATAGTTTAACTGAATGTGCTGACGCTTATGCCTCGTTTGCACATTCTGATTGAGACTTATTGAAGTGGTAATTTTAGGGGTAGCTTAATTATGCGGGTGGCTGATAAGTCTTATTTCTGAGGTAGGAAGCGATAATTCAGGGAATTCGTGTTCATTGCAGGCAAGTTATATTTAGGCTCAATTTGTGGTAGAATTATCAACCATAATAATGATGGTTGTTAAATTGACGTTCTGCTAAAAAAAAATCTGAAAGACAATTCAAATTCTAATAATAACCTAATAGAGTTTAGATTTGTTTAGGCAGAATACTTGATAATTTCAAAAAGAAATCGGATTATTTATTAATTACAGGTACATAACAGGAATTGCAAGTCATTGCCATGTTAAAACATGAATATTTTATTATTTTCTAGTAAATGATAGTTTGTTTGTTAAATTAAATATTAATTAATACTTCTCTTTACAGATCCAGTTCACATTCATGTTAATATACTCCTCACAAGTGTTCCTGCCGAGCTGCCCCGCACCGTTAGGCATAACCGTTCTATACTTTCCTAATGTCATATTTGTATACTACATGTTTTACAATTTCTTCAGACAAAACTATGTAAAAGATAAGAAAAAAGTGCTGAGTCACATTGAAAATGGTGGCAATAAAAATGTTTAGGTAGTGTTTTATTACTATAAGAAAGTTTAGATAAGATTTTTTATTGTCTTTGATTTTGAATCTAATTATTTTATGTAATCATACAAATTTCCAATAAATTCACGCCTTCTTTCTTTTTATGGGGGTAGGCAGAAACTACAGAACACCACCTGCAACGGTCCTTCTACTTTTTCTTTGTTTATGTTCATATATCTGGTCACCGGTTTGCAAGCACTATGAATCTGACCTGCATTTAATCAGTTTATGTATAATGTTTCTTCTGCAGTCTCAGGGCTCCTTCGTAAGGAAGTGGACTGTAATCCACCATGAGGCCTAATATAGATTTATAGATACAAAAAAATCCTCAAGTATGTGTTGGGGAAAATGAACAGGAGGGAAAATAGCAATGACGACAATGACAGACCAACAGATTGGTTTTGTCCCTAACATGCAACATTCAATCTAAAATGTTTTTGGTAATAAAGATACTCATATCATCTCAGCATCTTCCTGTCAAATACATATCAGTTATTGCATGAAAGACAATAAAGAATGTTTATTCTAGTTTGATAATATACAAGAAACGGGCAAAGGTTTTATAAGAATTCAAAATACAGTCAAAACCATTTATAATGACTTCACTTAAAACAACGTACCAGATATTACGACAGAATGTAGAAGTCCTATGCGATAAGGACGTATGTACAAATATTTATAACGACTATCGGCTATAACACCAGCATTTAGATGGTCCCTTCAATGTTGTTATAAGCAGTTTACACTGTATTCTTTTATAAGTTTCTCTAACACCTAACAGCGTTTAACTGTGTTATCCACTTATTGTTTGTAATAAAATGTGATGAAATCCCGTCTCATCATTCAGCATTTAAGAGCATGATAAAAAAAGTTGCCTTATCATTAAAAGGGTTTACTTGAAAGTCTATTCTTAGCTTAGCCACGGATACATAAAATTAACAAATAAGAAACATTAACAAATGGTTTGTATTTAACACAAAAGAATTGATTAACTAAAAAAAAAACTAAGTAATTATTAAAAGTTTGATTTACTTGATAAATCATTTAATAGCACCTTATCTTTCGGAGACCTACGGCTATAAAAATGAATGTCATTGTATGCTTTCTATCTTTAATATTGTAATTATTAGGTACTTTTTTCTATCATTTATCAGCAAGAAGTCTTTATGTTGGCCGTATACCCACGGCCTTTGCCTCACCTTGGCATCTATGGTACACATAAACAACAAACTCTAACCTTGACATTGCCAATAAATAGTTTACAACACTACAAATATTTTTATTCTGAATTTGCGATTCTATTAATAATTCTAAGTTGGTATACTAGGTTTCGGTATTGAGCAGAGTCCAATTTAATGTGTATTTTATACATTTCAAGTGTTAGTTCTGTGTGATTATCTCATGAAAAGGTTAAAATTTGAATGAATATTTCGAATATGTTTTGATGAACTTACGCATTTGAGTATTATTTCCAAGGTAAGTCAACATAATGTAAGCAAAAACCGTGTAGAAATCACAGTTTTAGCGACGATTAATTTGATAATACGGTTAGTATGAAACGTCACTTACCGTGTAATAAGAAAGCAGGCCAGCATTCTCGTCTAACACGAACCAGCGGTACTGCCAACCCTTCATCACATTTGTCCATTTACTTAGAGAACCCTCCATCATGATTACAAGTCAAAAATTATAGCAAAATACATGAAAATAAATAAAGACTGGGAATTTTACACTGCGGTGTGAACCTCTTCCACCATAAATAATCCATATGTTTGACAGTTCGAATCCGTGTTGCTAGCTGTGAAAAATTATAATCGCTTGTGCAGGAATCGATTTTATACGAATAAATATCGATGCAACTGAAAAAGCATATAAATATTGTACTCAAATAAAATATTAACTGTGGTCTGTGTGTGATGTGTGTAATTTTAATGGAATTATCCAGATTTAGACACTTGAATGATGGAATCATATATTGGAAAATTTTGTGATTCCATTTTGTTCAATATTTGCTGTTCTTCCTCATTCTAATAAAATATAAATGTAGTACAAAAATCTGAAATCCAAATTATAATCCACATCCACATTATAACTATTCAAGAGATAAGCAGGGACAAAAATGAAAGCAATTATATTAGGCAGTTATTTTATATTGTACAACCATTATCACTTTTGTAAAAAAACAATTACGACTACACGCAACAATCACGTTGAATTTAATTTAGTAATACTAATACTAGACTATTTACAAGGAGCAGACACCATTTGGCATTTTGCATATCAATGTCTTCTAAACGATCTGCCATGTTTCGTTTTACTGTAACCTGATGATATTGATACTTGGTTTGTGTTTTCCTGATCTAAGTTTAAGCCTGATAAGTCTACAAATAATGGCACATTTTCAGAACCTTCAGCAGCTTCGTCGTCGCTTTTAACCTTGTCAAAATTTTCTGGAGTCCCCTCTCCTTCAATTGCCAGTGATTCAATGTCTTTGCTAAGAGAGTTGTTCTCTGCAGCCTCAACGAATGCGTTTGATAGGTCACCATCAAGTTTGTTCACGTTTCCTGAAGCAATGTCGTACATGAAGATTTCTTTTCTATCAGCAGCTTCAGCATCCCTGTAAACAAACATTTTTGGTTAATACATATTATTGCACAGATTGTTTTCGTTAAGAGCTTTATATAAAATAAACACTTTAACTTCTTACCCAGTCACTAGCAAAACAACCGATTGCAGATCAGTGGCGGTCTTCTTCTCAACGTTCAACCACTTCTCAAAATTGTCCTTTGTTGGTCGTTTTAGTACTTCTTGCAAGCTCTCACCAGCGACAAATTTAATTCCTTTTAAGTTTTCTTCGGCTGCTCGTTCTGTCCTCGAATGGGCACCTAAGGCTTCAGTCTCAACGGGAGCCAAAACAACGACTGAAGTAACCTTTCGCCCTTTAAGGACATCCGGTAGCGGAAACTGATTACCACTCACTTTCAATGGCAAATATCTGTTATACCTTTTGTCGTTCAATGCTACGGGATCAACTTGTGTGGCGTTTTCTTTTATGTATTTCTCAGCCAGTTGCTGTCCTTCAGGAGTTTCAGGGTTAAAATGAACAACTTTCATTTCGACAGCTTGACCATTTGGCGGAGGAGCAACGTAGCTGGCAACATTTTCTGAAGCAGCGAATTCCTGGTCATCTTCAATGTCTTCATCAATTCTAGATTGAATAGAATCTCCGTTAGGCTTGACATAGACAGGTCTATTTTCACTAGAAGCAATCTGTTGACCACCACCAGCACTAAAGAAGTTAGCCAGCTGGTCTGGAGGCAGAGAATCCAAAGGTGTTTCTCCTACTTTATCGTAATCCAATACACTGATGTCAGCGTTGTCTAAAATGCCTGAAGACAACAGCTGCTCGCGTAGGTCATCTGGAACTTCATCAGGAAGTTCGAAAGTGGGCTTCTTTTTCTTCTCTTCCTTATTAGTTTTTGGGGCAGAAGTTACCGAATTCTGTGTAGAAGACACGTATTTCGACGTTGTTGGTTTAATTTCCACTGTCCTAGATGTTGATTGATAGTAAGGAGGAGACACTGTGCTTGTGGCAAATGTAGGATGTGGTCGTGACCTCTCTTGGATGTATTGAGATCTTGGCGATGTAGCTTGAACTTGCTGCTGGTAAGTGCTCTGGTATTGTTCTTGTTGTTGCTGTTGCTGATGTTGTGAATGCAATAGTTGAGCTTGCAGACGTTGGATTTCTTCTTGTTGCTTTTGGACGTTATGTGCTAACTGTAACCTAACTTGTTCCTGTTCCGCATCCAATTGTTGCTGCTGCTGTTGATATTGCTGCTGCTGCTGTTGTTGTTGCTGTTGACGATGTTGTTGTTCGTGTTGGTGACGCTGTTGTTGTTCTTGTTGCTGACGCTGCTGTTGCTCTTGTTGTTGCTGTTCTTGTTGCTGGTGACGCTGTTGTTGTTGGTGTTGTTCGTTACGCTGTTGTTGTTCGTGTTGTTCGTTACGCTGTTGTTGTTCCTGTCGCTGTTGTTGTTCCTGTCGCTGTTGCTGTTCGTGTTGGTGACGCTGTTGTTGTTGATTACGCTGTTGTTGCAGTTGATGGTACTGTTGTTGTTGACTAGGTGTTGGTGTAGGTTGACTAGGGCTGGACTCTCCAATACCACTGAATGGTTGAGATGTAGGTCCATTAACAGTAATGTGCTGTTCATATTTAGATATAGCCGGTACCAGTTCACCTCCACCAGGAACTAGGCCGCCAACATTTTTTTGATGTTCAATGTTTGATGGGTGGTTAAAAGGTCTTTCTGAAGGTGAGCCTTGATGGAAAACATCAGGCGTCGGCGAGGGTTGAGGATGGAAATTATACAAAGGAGCAGCAGAAGGTGATGGAACAAACTGATTCTGAGGGGAGGGAGATGGTGAGGGGAATGAGTGATGTTGTTGGAATGAAATCTGAGGCGATGGTCTAGGTAGCCCCTGGGGTCCTTGGTGGAAACTAAATTGTTGTTGGGGTTGAGGCTGCAGGGAATGTTGGTGGAAAGGTGGGCGATTATCTTCAATAAGCGGTGGGGAAGGTTTCAGATTAAAGAATGGGGATGCACTGGGGTTTATTGCGATAGATGGCTTATTGTGGATGGAATCGAATTGCTGAGCTGGTCTCTGCTGAGGAAGTTGTTGGCTAAGCGGAACGATTGGAGGGCGGCGATGCTCTTGGAATTGAACTGGGCTTGGGCTGGGGCTTGGGTGACCGAAAGACTGCAGGTGCCTATTAGGTAGCGGTTGCTGTTTTGGTGGGTCAACTTGTTCAGTAGTGATAGTGTGATAATTCTCTTGCAAGTATTTGGGATCGTCGAAATAATTCTTAGGTTGGGATGGGAAAGGCCTCTGTGGTCCGGAGTGGAAGCTAGTTCTTGGGGGTCCATTGAACTGTGGTCTTGAGGCAAAGGAAGGTGGATTATTTATGCGTGAATGGAAACTGGGTCCATTGTTTGCTCTGGGGAATGAGACTGTAGGGAAAGCAGTAACTGGGCTAGAAGCAGTTGGGCTGCCAAAATGTGTTACAGGACCGATGGGACCATTAGAGAAAGCTGCGTTGAAGGTAGGAGTTGGTCCAAATGGGATACGGGGTGTTTGAGGCTGTTGTTGGGGTCTGAACGGTGACACTGAAGGTCCTTGTCTTGGCAGCTGTTGTTCATTGGGCACAGGTTGAGGCTGGAATTGGATTCGACTTTGAGCTTGCGAGGGTCCAGATCTGAAGAATTGTGACTGCTGCTGATGCTGGTGTTGGTGTTGCAAGAAAGATGGTCTGGTACTGGATTCCACGAACTGTGGCTTTGGCGACGCTGATCGCTCTAATTGCGGATGACTTTGATGAATTTGGACGCTATGGTGGCTCTGTGGAGAGGGTTGCGGAGGTGAATTGGGTAATGCAATAGCCGGCTTTGGTGCTGTCTCTTCGTGGTGTTCAGAGTGGCTGTGGCTTTCACGCCTATCACTATAATGGCGACCTTCGTTGCCGAAGGTAATTTTTACGCTGCTGTCACTGTGGTACTGTTCGGATTCCGGCTTGATAATGGCTCGTAAAGTGGTAGTCTTTGGAGATAAATAAGGCACAGGAGTCACCGTCACATATTCATCTTCATGTTCATGATGTTCATCTTCTTCGTTAGTTGGAGGAGTAATTGCGGGGATTGGTTGCTCATATATGACCTTGTCCTTAGAATGAGGGTCTTTACTGTATTTTACATAGAAAACGTGGACGGGTTCCTTCTTTTTCTTTTGTACAGGTTGTGGGGGAGGTGCCGGCAGCGTCTCATTGGACTCCTTGATAATGATTTCGATAATGGGCTCAGGTTCTTCGTAGTACTGAGGATGGTGACTATACAGAGGAGCGGTTGGCAAAGTGCCGTAAGGTGGCCCATAGCTTTCGGCACTGGACTGGTCTTGTAAATTCAGGATTTTGGACTGAGCGTAGATCTCATTTTTGTTTACAACCGTTTCTTCTAAGTTTTCCTGATTGGGGTCATACAGCGGATCTTTTTGCGAATATTGAACGACTGGCTCCATCTGAACTGCGTATGGCGGCAGTTTTCCTTTCGTTGGGCCATGAGAAATGCGTCGGTTGTTGCCCAGTGCTCTATAATGCTGAACCCTAGAATGTGGGAGAACGAGAGAGTATTGTAAGTTTTCATGCGTTCTTATGTTGTCTAACTGTCGTTTCGGTTTCGTTTTTGCCGTCGAATTCTTTGCCGTTGCTATGCTGAGCACAGCCAAGGCTGTGACCTGAAACAAGAAAAAATATAATGTTAATCGATTTAGTAAACGAATAGTTTATCGATAAGATTTTTTGCATCGGGCAACTTTTTATTATAACAGTGGCTCATTGGGAATAAAGGGTATGAACAGAGATATAATCTACCATTAAAACCCGTGCTTATTCATTGATTTCAACAAGATTGTTAGAATAAAGCAGAATTTTATTGATTTTTAAAACATGGGACAATAATTAAGTTCTTTTAAATATAAATGATCTTACACGTTTCGCCATGGACTGGCATACAAATATTTAAAACGACACATTAAATTGTTACAATAATTATTCTAACATGTCTAATAGTGCTCGTAAAATCTTAACAGTAATATAGGTACCGAATGAAATCTCAGTAAACATTGGTCCCCATCTGTTACTTTTGTATCATTAAATTATTTCATACCTACTATAAAAAACAATTACCAATAACTAAGCCATATAATGTAGTCTGTATTTTAAAGTGTTAAAGAGGGAGTTCCCTTATTTCTTTTTAGTAAGAATAAACTATTCTTAGTTATCATAATGGTAAAGCTCATTCATATGGTTTCACAGAAAGTTTTATTATTTGACTGTCGTAAGCACCAGCGTATGCACTTGTTATGACAACAATGACAAACAAGACCCATTGTTGTCACTGTGGCCGCCTCCGCCTCCCATAAATAGTGATGTACAGACACTATGAATGTTTATACAGTGGATAGAATCGATTTCATGGTGGATCACTTGAGTGAAAAGTCATGTTTTATCATTTGCTTACATCTGCCTCTTAGTAGTTGTTTATCGATATTATTGAATGTTGTTGTTACCTAACATTACTAGGAGTTCCTATTTATGTAAATTTTTAGAAGAAATCGACATTATGTTGAGTAAATTAATATCCTTAGGTATTGACATTTATTACATCCTACTTACTAAATTAAAATATTGATATCCGCTTGTCTATCTTAATTTACTCATAGAAAGTAAAAGTTATTGACAACATTAGAGCGGTTTGAGTAATTAATTATTTAAATTGAGATGGCTGCTTCGGAAGCAGCTGTTTTCTACAAACACACTGGCCGGTGGCCAGCCTAGGTTTGGGAGGATATGTTTATAAGATGGTGTTATCAGTATCTATCTATGGTTAAGTAGGTGTGCTGTTCTCCTTCCCTGAAACGAATGTAGGATAATCGTAGCCCTACACTTTTTGCAATAAAAACAATAATTTCCTACATGCAAAACATACCGAATTTTTTTTTTTCTTTTTTTAAAAACGTTGCTCGACACTAGGAATTTCTCCTGTTTTGTGGGTACGTTTACAAACATTTAAACTCACATACACAAACAGCTAGACCCGCAACAACTACTTGTAGGTCAGGGAAACGAACCTGCGACACGCGAATTAGTCTTTAGATGAGATGATTCTCATCATCCTGCCTTTATCTCTGATTTATCCTCTGCCTAGCATTTTCCAATTAGGTTTGTTGGGGTTGCTAAATACTAGTAGGTACCTACCTATTTTACATGGAGATAGTTATTAGCCGACTTCCACCGCACAGTTACCTACTGGGTAACACGATGCCCTTTTACCTGACTGATGGAATGGAATCCGACGGAAATTAGGTCACTCCCATCATTTTAGCCAGAGTACTGTGATTCTGTCACCCCAGCCAAGATGACAAGAAATAAACAAACCAATGCAATATTCAAACGCGTCATTATTACGAGGAAGATGCGAGTAAACACACACACAAACATACACACACACACGAAGCAACGACGGAGAAAGTGCTTTGATGTGAAAAGGCTCAGGTTTGCCCACTTTGGGATCATCGCCTGCCTGCGCCTGCGCGGATGGTACGCGCGGCAGCGATTTGTGACGTCAACGCACTTTGCACAATAGAAATCTAGTTATGAATAAATGATGATGTGTTTAATGGGTGTATAAAGGCAGGTAGAGTAAAAGGTTGTCTAAATACCTACTTATCATATTTAGACCCGTTGACAAACACGTTTTTTTGCCGTGAATAACTACGGTTGATACGCCAAGTGCAGGCACGGTTGTCAGTGTTGTATGGATCACTATGGAGGTTTGTTGACCGGCACGGTGCCGTGGCCGTTTACAACGGGCCTAACTCAATTTTTTTTAACTAGTTAGTTAAGTCGGTATTTACCATGAGTAGTCTAATTTGGTATGGTCAGCAACGAAAGTCGATTGACACTTCAGTTTTTGAAATCTTAAATTACTAAATTGATCAAAGTATTAAAAACATGGAAGAGGTTTCTGTCAACGCTTGACATTTATTACATCAATGATAACTATTATAACAACAAAAAGTGCTCTGGCTTATAATCACAAAGCTAATGTTCTGTACCAGCTTTAAACAACCGCTCATCGCCTGCTCTTGCGCCGCTAGCCTCAAGGAAATTTGGTAGGCTGTCCAGTTGACCAGTCGGTCGGCATTCCAATAAGATTAAAAGTATACCACGGAAAGCCAGCATCCACTTTTAATTCCGACACTCCCCTCGACTGGACTTCGAAATTTTGATAGTCATTATCATATACTTTTTTGTTTTATTTGAGAGAAGCGTGAAATTAACGTCCCTATAGGTAAGTGACAAATAGTAGTGCATGAATTTTGAGAGCAGTCACGTTATGGCACGTACGTCAGATAGGAAAAGCCGACATCATGTAGTTTAAAAAAAATATGATTGACGTGTAAAAGTGTTTGTTCAAACCTACTTACAGAAATAAAATCATTTATCATTTAGGTAATTAGGTAGGTACGTACTTATGTCAAAACCTAACACCACCCAAAATTCTAAAATTTATACTTTGGTTTATGGCACCCTATGAAAGTTTTGCTCTGAAACAATAGGTTCTACAGTCATAGTTATACCTACACAATTTTATTAAGTGTGATGCGTGGCTTTTACACATACGACTTTTAACTGAACATTGAACCATCACGTACGGTGTCAGAAGTAACCAGCTCTATCTGTTAAGCAGTTTTAAGTTTTATCTACATAGTGCACATTCATAATAGAATGAGAATCGTTTGACTCTAGACCGCCATCGCCAGAAGGAAATTATGTAATAAAATGTAGAAATATTTCAGTCACTCAGTTGCAACGAAAGCAATGAGTCACTTAGCATCCGGAGGTATTCATGAAAAATTCATACATAATGCACATTGCAAAATGAATTCTTTTATCTCGCAACACTGACATTATGCACGGGCAGCACGGTGTTACCAAATTTGAAAAAAAAAAGTAAAAGTTACCGTTTTGGCCGAACCTGCGGCAATCATCCCATAAGTGGAATAATGGGTGTTAATGTTTCTTAGAGCGTGGGCAGTGACAATTCTTGCAAAATGGAGTCAAACAACAGCTGTCAATGTCGGTCATAGGACAATTTGCACCAATTTTTTTTATCAACAGCTACTTTAGAGGTAAAAGATCTGACGGTCTATTCTGTAAAAATCTGACGGTGAAAACGTATGTCATGTGAGCTTAAAGTGAGCTGTTTCTAGCTATTTGACCGTTCTCGGCCTCAATCTCAATCATAATGACAGCTCACTTCACCTAAGTTCTTAGTGTAAGACTTTTACAGAATAGCACTACAGATAACAAGTTATCAATCATTTCTAGTTGCAATAGAGGCGCTGCTCACACACAACATCTTTTGACAACCAGTTCCGACAATTAGCAGTTGGGCAAATAAATATTTGTACAGTTTGTATGTGACTGTCATTATTTATTTTTATGAAAAAGTCTAAGTTACTGAAGCCATTTGGTGCTCAGTATTTTAAGGCTCCAAAGTCTTCAGAAACTGACGCCTTTGAAACACATGAATTTATGTGATTTAAAGGCGTCCGAAGAAGAAGACTTCCTACCCATTCATGAAGACAAAATTAAAAGCTCTTTATTATTTTGTACAGGACTGAAATTCACAAAACATTAGAATATTATTTGAAAAAACTGTACCAGTGTCTTATTTTTACACAGTACCTGTCTACATGAATTCTTATTACAAACACGACCTAAGAAAGTACGTTTCACTGTTTCTTTGTGTATAATTGCTGTGTTTAACCTTTTCGTCTGTGACTGCGTTTGCGCAATAAACCTGACCACTCTCTTGATCTTTGCATCATTTTGCTGTATTATTTTAATGTTTTCCCATAGTGTTCTGTTATTTTGCGCCTTGGGAACTGTTTGTAACATCTTACAAAACTTAGCTTGAACTTAATAGAGTGAGAACTGAGAACGTGACTATGGTTGGTTCCTGTTCCTGAAAATTTCCCTTTTCTTACCGTAACTGTACCTCACTACCATACCTTTAGGTAATATTTTTGATGTGAAACATCTATAGCCGCACGTAAAACCGATTGCTGGCGTGGCGACGCATCGCCACACTATTACCGAAGTCACTGGTTAAAAGAATTGAGTTGTCACACACAATTTGAAAAATAAAAATGGAATTTTTAATTTTTGTATTTAATGAAAATAAATGTTTACTAAATAAACAATCATTATTTTCTGGAAAAAAAACGTAACAATTAATTTTTACATTATGCCACATTAGTTCCTGTCGTAATCTGTTCTTTTATGCATTATCAACACTTTTACAAAATAATTTCGATGTTTCACATCTGCCAGGCGTCCCGTAACGGTTCACAAATTTTTTTAACACACTGTGGACCTTTCAGACGCGTCTAGTGATTGTAATGATTTCTACTTATCATCATTCTCCTGTCCTTATCCCAATTAATTTATGGTCAGCCCAACATGTATTTTTCTCCTACCTACCTACCTACTTCTATTAGTCGTCATGTCGGAAATATATATATATATATGAGACAACATCCACACAAGGTCTTCAGGTCCCGAACTAGGCAGAGCCTGTACTACGGTAACCTGATGACTGATATACATACTTATATATTTACATATACACACCCAGACACAGGTCAAACAGATATGTTCATGCACACAAATTTTTGACTTGTCCGGGGATCGAACCCGGGACCAGCGGCTCAGAAGGCAGGGTCGCTACCAACTGCACCAACCGGTCAGTCAAAGTGTTGTGCCCGGTTGATGGCAAGAGGCTCGCCCCCTATTACGTGAGACTTAAACTTTACTGGATAAATGTGGCTTAAGTATAGGTACACCTCTGTCTATCCCTTCGGGAAATATAGGGGTAATGTTATGTTATGTATAAGAATTTAGAGTGCATCATTCCGATTTGCAACTACGACGTAGTTGGATTTGCATTTGCAACTACGAGGTAGTTGGATTTGCATTTGCAACTACGAGGTAGTTGGATTTGCATTTGCAACTACGAGGTAGTTGGATTGGCATTTGCAACTACGAGGTAGTTGGAGTTGCATTTGCAACTACGAGGTACTTGGATTTGCATTTGCAACTACGAGGTTGTTGGATTTGCATTTGCAACTACGAGGTAGTTGGATTTGCATTTGCAACTACGAGGTAGTTGGATTGGCATTTGCAACTACGAGGTAGTTGGAGTTGCATTTGCAACTACGAGGTACTTGGATTTGCATTTGCAACTACGAGGTAGTTGGATTTGCATTTGCAACTACGAGGTAGTTGGATTTGCATTTGCAACTACGAGGTAGTTGGATTTGCATTTGCAACTACGAGGTAGTTGGATTTGCAACTACGAGGTTGTTGGATTTGCATTTGCAACTACGAGGTAGTTGGATTTGCATTTGCAACTACGAGGTAGTTGGATTGGCATTTGCAACTACGAGGTAGTTGGAGTTGCATTTGCAACTACGAGGTACTTGGATTTGCATTTGCAACTACGAGGTAGTTGGATTTGCATTTGCAACTACGAGGTAGTTGGATTTGCATTTGCAACTACGAGGTTGTTGGATTTGCATTTGCAACTACGACGTAGTTGGATTTGCATTTGCACCAACCATGTGTCCTACTCAGTCTGATTACCCAATTTATTTTAATCACTGGTTAAAAGCAGTAGGCATTTGTGAGTAGTAATGGAAGTCGAAGGATGTTGCAAGAGTACTCGACCTACATTTGTAAGCTTTGCATCTTCAGTTTGTGAGATTAGTTGAAGATAATCCGTTTCACTACGTTTTGAAGATTTATCGTTACCCGTATAAAGCTCCTAACCGTTTAAATAGAAACTCTGTTTTCAAAAGTGTTAATAATTTAACAATGTTAAACCAAAACAATGTTAAATGTCAAATCTTCAATAGTAAACATCGTTTTATTTTTAATTTTGTTGAGTCACATGCCAGTACAATAGTAACAATAAGTTAAGCGCGGATCGAAAGACCAAAAACATGAATTGTATTCTCGTGTTTCCCTTAATTAGTAACGAAGTCATAGCTGTTTTCCTTCGCTGGTGGAAAGTCAGAGATTCGCTAAACGCCCACAGACTCAAAATAACACATTAAAAAAATCACTAAGCACGCCAAAACATGAAACCAACTGCTCTTTTTATAGAAACACCTCAATCGCGTAACATCATTACGTGAATTGCGTCCGCGCATCGCATCTACTTCATATTAGACAGTCATTAGGTTACACACGTAATAACAACTGCCCCATATTGCAGTGCTCAGCAAAATGACGGGGCAATTTAGAGTGTGGTTATTTTTAGGGTCACCATTTGACATCTATATATATTGCAGGTAATACTTTGAAGATACATTTGAGACAGCTACGGAAAAGTTTATCTATATCTATATAAATCAATGCCACTTTTCGTTGTAATTTTATAACTCAAGACAAGAAGAACGGATGGACCGATTTTGCTAATTCTTTTTTTAGAATATTCCTTGAAGTACGAGGATGGTTCATACGGAGAGAAAAATTAAAAAAAAAATGTTAGGCGGTACCTACGAAGTTCGCGAGGTCAACTAGTACTACTTTTAATAAATTTACTAACAAACTAATAAAATGAAAATATAATAACATAATCTAACTAAAACTATCAACAAATTAAATTAAGGCCAAAAGGGCTGACTTTTACCTTAGCCAGAGGATAAGCATTGCCATACAACGTGCAATACCGCAAGTCTCTTGGGTAGCCCTAAAGTCAATTTAGTCATTACTGCCTCTATTCCTTGATTTACCAAAGAAGTCGGTATATCTCTGTTCTCAAATACTTAGTTGCGTCAAAACCCTAGCGGCGCCCGCGCCATTCAGAATTCATCTATATATGAGGTCATTTAGATTCATCTACCGATTAGTTACGCTCCGGTTGATTCGCAACGAATGTTTGTCAGTTTGTCACGGTTACTCAGGTTAAATTTTAATGAATTATTATCAAATTCTCGATTTAGAATGAGTAGACTCTGTTCTGGTTAAAGTTGCTTTGATACGGAAGAAATTCGGGCTATATCCAGTGCTGGTCATGGGCCTTCCACAAGGATCTGCCAGGGTTGCGGGAAAGTCCGAGAGGGTTACTGCCGTTATTGCCACTTGTCTAGGATGTCGGTCAACGCTTTAAATGTAACTAAACATTTTTAATTCTAAACCCAAATGTTATCCACTACATCCATTTCATGACCTCGTTCATTCCTCGCTCATCTACAGAAGCTGAGCATCATCGCAAATATCACACTGCGCGTGAGCATTGCATAACGTCATGTAGGTATTTGTGTGAACTCTTGAAATTGAAAGCCGCCCGCCATTTAACGTGCCGTCACTTGCAAGTGACGAAACTTTGTATTTCAGTTACTTTTACGGTAAATGTAACTGCAAATAATATTCTGTACCTTTCTCAACGCTTATGATAGTTTTGCAATGTGTCATAATTCATTTTATTTAATGTTTAATTAAAGGCACCTAGGTGGCAATTTTGCAATTAAGATTGCTTTGCAAAATGCGCTTGTATAAAATATTATTTACTTAAATAGGTTTATATTATAGGTTTATTTCACAACGACCATTCAACACCTCTCCAGAACATTACAGAATAAATATTAGAATTATCTATAACTAGTTAATGACCTATCTACATTTACTTTAGTAGATATAAACTTTAGAAGAGGTACCTACCTCAGGTAGGAAGAGATCGTCTAATTTAAAATTACACGCCCCTTCACTGCTTGGTGCATACTCATTTCAGATGTTTCTATAGAAATTTTAGTGGAGGGGGGTTTTAAATTAGACGATCTCTACCTCTTCTAAAGCTGGGACCAAATTCAATGGAGAAAAAAAAAATCCTTCAGTTGTACAAAAACACTTATCTAATCACCATGCAGCGTTACAACTAAGGGAAAGAGTGTTTTCGATTAACTCTGGCACCCAAAGTAAGATTTAACTTGTGTTTAGGGTGCCAAAAACTTAGGTTTTAAGGAGCAAAATCTAAGGACTTAGCTTGTAAGGACCAACATCTAAAGACTTAAATAAGTGGCCCACCAAATAGTGATTAAAACGTGGTCAAACTAAACATTGGATCAAATACAGATCCCCCTACTTTATTTCCTCAATAACCTGTCAGTTTACTCCAATAAATCAGATCTTTCTACTTTCCTTAACATCATCATAACGTAACCATCATTTTAGCGAAATGACTTCCTAGTCGACCACTAATCGTAGTTTGTACTGTTCATAGTACTAGGGCCCGTACACACTCGCGTGCAAGATTTGCGTGCTGTTGTTAATTTACGACACGCATTTTTAGACACGCAAGTTGCTTGTGACTCTTCTTACCTACATATGTATTACAGTACCAACATTATCGTATTGGCTTCGACCAGACTTAGCTTCGTATATTTACGAAGGTAAATTGAACAACATACAATGGTAATTACGTAATCTAATTAAAACATGTACAGGTATGGGTTAACACCTTAGTTTTAGGTGTGAAGCGCCAGGTTTCAATCGATATTCAAATATTATTACTTTCTATTGCAATTTGCAGGTCCGTTGCCAGGTTGTATATTGTTTATTGTTGGTTGTTAAAATATGATTCGTGACCGTAACAAGTATGTATTCGAAACAACCCTCTAAGTTCATAAAATAATCCTATTGAATGACAGTTTCATAAAATATCATTGAACTCGCGCATTTGCCAATATGCAATGCCCCTTACATTGACTTGAAGTCTGACATTTGTGGCAAATTAGCCAGGTCGTGGGAATGGGAGGGACGGGAAAAATGTGGCGAACATAATACATGGGTTTAGAGGGAAGCGGGTTAATACAACACTGTTTACTAGTACATAACCTATAGTTAGTTGATACTGAGTGCGGATCGTTGGGAAGTAGTCTCGTCTGTTTAGTTTCATTTTGTAAAAGCTGCCGCTCTTGTTTGGCTGGTTTGCCTCCAATCCAGTGTTTTTATTATAGATGGCAATGGAAATATCATGTTTTCGTTTGATCATGTTTTTCAATGTCAAAAAAGAAAGGTAAAAATACATGACATACTAAACCTCTCCATGTTCTTGTCGTCCTGTCCATACAATGACATACTGACTGAGACTGAAAATTATACTAAAATTAAATATAAGTATAAAAAAATAACCGTTTTTGTTTACTTTTACTTAGGCTAAGCGCTAATTATATCACTGTCGCACAACTGTCAATCTTTTTTTTTTTTTTTTTTTTTTTGTCAACTGTCAACCTACAAGTGCAAGATAGAGACGAGAACGTGTCTAGGCACGAGCTAAGAAAAGTTTATAGATCTCGGCCTTAGCAGTTCAGAAAAGATACAAAATAGGGGTAAATTGCAGAGAAAGAATCAAACCTGTCTACATTGTAATAACCTGACAAAATTAAAAGCATATTACGTGACTCAAAATACAAAAACCTGTCAGCAAAAATGATTAATTGTTCAAATCTGATTAAGATTATTATCAGACTGTGAGACAGTTTAACTAAAAAACCCCATAAAAACTGCTTCTATCGGCCACAACGACACAATGACTTCTTCACTAGGAAGGAACTGATTAACACTTGCATCAATTCATTGTTTTAAGCGTTGGTTACTTCCTTTCTTCTTGTGAATTTTGATGTCTATTTAGTTACTAAAAATGTTGTTCCGTTTGTTATTTTAAGTTTAGATTTCCGTTGATAATCATTTACATCTGCTTTCCGGTCGTGACTGTTATTCATCCATCTATTATCATTGAATGTTCCACAAAATGTCCTTGGTGGGCGGAATGTTTAACCGTATAGAGAATAACATCTGAAAAAACTGTGATCGTAATCAAACTTGTTAAAAATATGTTTATTTACTCGTCACTAGATGGCGTTTTACTATTTCGATTGATTTGTACATCGCGTTGTCAAGATTCTCCGCCGATAGTATAAGGTCTTAGGTAGGATCAGAACAGATTCTCCGGAGCCACCTGCAATAGGCCCATATTAAAATAAAATCAATAATAATGCATGTTAATGTTAACCAACCAGGGTATATAATATTATGTTCTGTGATGTTAACCACTTTCTATTCTAAACTAAAGTGTAATCACTACATTTGTGAATAAATCAGACTTGAGGTAAAGTGTCGGGATTACTGGTCCGCACTCCCTAGGAAAGAACAACAATTCTTTCAATCAACCCCCAGTTTACTAACCCCACAAAGTCGAGGATTATTCAAGCATGTTCACTAAAACTCTAAGTTCTTGACTACATAATCAGCCTATTACGTTCCCACTGCTGGGACACAGGCCTCCTCTCTGTGAGAGGGAGCGGGCCTTAATACACCGCGCGGGCCCCGTGCCGGTTGATGGATGTCACATGTCTTCGAATTTTTGGTTCTAGGACATGCCGATTAGGACCTATAAGTTGCAGGCCGGGGCACCAGTGTTCCGTGTCCACAATTAATGTTATATTTTTTAGTTACCCCCTGGAGGCACATGGGCAGCTATAGATTACATTGCTACAATCGCAGTTCAAATGCCAAATGAGAATAGTAGAGATCTATTCATAGATACAAAAATATTAATTCCACCAACGCTATTTCTTTCACAAACACGCGACCTTTCCAAATTAATTCCAGATCTGTATGACATTTAGTCTGCCTGTCCTAACATCAAAGGATACAAAAGGCAAGCTACTCAGCTGACCGGTGTCAATGCACCGCGACGTACAATGGTTGCCTCGAACATATTTCCGGCGTCTTTGACCACGGTCACGGTAATTTTCACGCCCGTCTACCTAAGATCGGGTGTGGATATGTGGTGAGCGGATAGCGGATGTTATAATTTCCTTTTTATTACAGATACAGAAGAATCAGAGATGACACGTTTTGCTCCACTGCAAATACATTGGAATTGGGCGGGAAGATGATGATGATGACGACAAATAGAAAGCTTGTTCAAGTTCTAAAGTAAAGTAAATAATTTAGTTCAACATCCATTATTACAACATGGAGGTATCGTTGGTCCCAAACTAGCCATAGCCTGTATCTTGGGCACCATTGAATAGGTACAGTCGACAACACATCAGGTTATACGAAACTGTAAAATTTCTCCAAATGATTATAAACCTTAAAATGTTACAGGTTAAGTTTAAAATCGAATGAGAAAATTTTACAGTTTGTAGTAACTTGACCTGCTGCTGTGTGTACAACATTTTGATATTTATTTTATTTTAATTATTAAATATACACAGTAAAATGGAATAAAAGTTGAAATATGCTACATTTAAGCTAGTTAGCCTCATCTAAACTATATAACTAAATATACAAACAAACTAACTAATTACGAGGACACTAAAATCAATTCTTATAATAAAATTTAAGTATAAAACTAGACCGTGAAGACCGTGTTCTATTTGGGTCAGTTTTGCAATTCGTTTTGATATAGAAGATTTTAAGTAGTCCAAAATATTTGTGGACCTACTCGCCAGCAAAAGACAACGGCTAAATTCGGCTATGTATGCAGCTTCCTGTGAACGGTTTCAAAAAATGTGAACCTTGTATTGGAAGGGTTAGTTACATAACCTTTAGACTCGACCTGTTACATTCATGTTGCTTTGAGTGACTTTGATAAAGGCAGCTTGCATACAGATTGATATCAATCAGAATTCTAATTATGTTAAATCTGAAGCTGCACACGAAATAATAATGAAAGAAGATACTGAGATAACGGCTGATAGAGATGAATGAAATAAATAATCATGCGACGCCAAACCCGAAATATATTAGAACGTGGACAGAAAAAGATAATAATGGTGAGGCGAAATGATAATGATTACGTGAAAGAACGAAGTTTTAGGTTCATAGGACGCAAAGGAAGAAACTGCCATCAGATAATAATGTAGGTAGGTACTACCCGCTATTTCTTACAATTTAACAGCACAAAACAGTAATGCCCATCACATTAATTCCATTACATTATCTCTATCGCATAATCTTCTGAACGCTTTTAAAGCGAATGATAATCAAATCATAAGTCACGAAAATGAAAGTAAAGTTTATACTCTTAATACTGATGGTGTTATGTTTAGTGTAGTTGAAAGTGATGAGCGGTGTGATGGGAAAGGTTGATGGTGTGACAAGAGAAAGAATAACATGATGGATATAGATGAATGATAAGTGTTTCATGATGAAATTAAGTGCAACGTAGAGCACGGAGATGATAGTGAGGATGCTACTAAAAAGATACAGTTGTGGAAGATCCTGCTTAGTAACAGAAAATTAACTTATCTTGCTTAAAGTAATTGAGTTCAAGGGAGTAAATATCTAAATCAGTTGACTGATGGATGAATACACGAAGAGCTCAGTACAATACTGTTATAAGGATCAAAGGACCAATTTTTGCGCACAATAAGGTCCAGTGCAGAATAAAAACTTAGATAATTCAGGATGTTTCAAGGGAACTATAGCTAACTACAGTTTTAATCTTATGAAATATCAACAACAGAGAATGTTATAGGTATATCAGTAAGAATCCATAAGGTATCTAATAATTATTATTTAATAACGTAGGTATCAATAAACCCACGCTGCGTTCTTAATTCACACAATCATTCAATATTCCTACATCTAAACAATTGACTTTCTTATCTCACAATGGACGGACCAAAAGATTTGATAGACTAGTGCATAAATCGATGGATGTTTGATTGACGGCTCGACGTGATAATCACACGTTTTGAAGTGACCGTGACGTTTGACGTAATAACTATTACGCCACTAGGAGGAAAGTGTGGTAATTATTTTAATTACTTTCTTTTATTCGTACTCACGTGTGGGATGTGGTAAACGAAGCGTGGGTGTTAGGAATAAAAGTTAATTGTAATAATATTATTGTTATAATTGAGGTAAATTGTCGCTGTAGGGGTCGCTTTATCAGTACCTATATGGTAGGGATGGGCCGAATATTCGTTTTATATTCGGTATTCGGCATATTCGGCAGGTATAACGAATATTCTTATTCGGCCGAATATTCGGCTAAATCACCGAATGTTCGGCAAAGTAGTACTCAAAGTTTTTACTATATTGAGCTGTGTATGATTGGTCATGAGTCGAGTGTTAAATGTGTTATTTTTATGAGGTTAAGTAATTTACAGTGCAGGTTTATGTTTTTGTTGACACTGTAGCTTTATTTCTAATAACGGTTAAACAAAAGATGGATATTAAAAACAATATACACCCAGCTGTTTTTGGATTAAGCTACAGTGAACTCTTTATAATAAAATAATATACTAGAACCAGGCCTTTATTGTAAGAAATTAAGCAAGTTTTTTTTGTTTTTATCAATATTTATTGTAAGAGTTTCATGAGTATCAACGTTTCAGCAGATTATGAATCATATTTCTAGTTTCTTTCTACTTAGTGACCTGTATTATTTACGTAAGGGAATCAAAAATGCCGAATATTCTGCCGAATATTCGGTTCGGTAAAATGCTTACCAAACATTCGGCCGAATGTTCATAATCGGTGAAACCCATGTTCGGCCCATCCCTACTATATGGTTTTGTTTTTTAGCAATGATATTAGTTTAATTTCGGATATAAAATGAATTTAATGCCGCTTTAAATTAGGTGGTTTAGATTCTAGCTATCTACTAGGCCTAGACCAAAAGCGACGAATAAAAGAAAATACCAAAATAGATCCACAATTGATGAAAATATCGATCAAAATACATTTAATAAGATACAAACAGAACCTTCTCTTTTTTTGAAGTAGAACACAAAATAATATGGCTGCCTCATTTTGAACTCAGAAAAGTTAGATCAACGATTGCAAATGTCATTAATGTTTCTAAGGCTTAACTAACACAAACACAAATTAAATTGCACAGTAATTATTAGTCTACTAAATTATCAGGCTCTTTCACTTTCATCTTATTACTGCAATTATTTATAATCTTTGACATCAACCATTATTGTTCTTACAACAACTAACGAAGTCTCATTGTCTAGAAAACGTCGTGTTATTTTATGTTCATCTCTGTCTTAATTCGAATAAAATTATGCACCTTCAGAACAAAAAACGCAATGTAAATTAAACACAATGTTATCATCTGACAATATCTTAAGAATAATGACATCATGTAAGTATGTAGTTACGGCACTTTGCGATTACATAGATGCATTTGCATACGTTGCCAGAGCAAAAAAAAACTGAAGTTAAAATCGATGTTGCCAACAATAAACGATCGATCTTCATCGTGAGAGTAAAAAATAAACAATAGATCCGATTACCTCATTTTTAGAGATACACTTTCATTTAAATCTGTGTTCTTTATGCTAATGGAATACGGTTGGAATTGGCAAATAGGTGATGTGATGGGATATTCTAATGAGAATATTATGGTAAATACATTTCACGTATAGGTGTTATGCAAATTTACAGGCCTTTTATTCGTATCGTGTTACGCTTGAACATTAACGTTACGTAAAGTGGCTAAATGGACAATTAATAAATAGAAACTATAGTTTTTATTGGCTAATGTTGTGCTGTATATCTTGAGGGCACAAGAGTCTCCTATTAATTAATTAAATACTAATGTCTAACTAACTAACTAAACGGTCTTTCACTTCTTTCTTAAGTCACTGCCCAAGGCAGCCCAAAATACGCTTAAATTCGTATCTCGTTCCAATAGAATATTTTTTACACAGCTTTGGATTCTCTACTTTATTTAACTAAAGAATCCGACCTACTTTTGTGTACATTTGACTTTTTCACACCATGTCCTTTGTGAATGTGTGCCCTCGTTTTACTGCCAATATGCATCTGAGTTGTCACATTTCGCTCATTTGCAAAAAATGCGACATAACTAAAACAATATAAAAATACAACAACTGTATATTTTACTCAAAATTGCAGATCTTTCAGTCATGCAGAACGCAGCAAAAAATATTATTTTTGCTCTAAAAACGACATTAAACTAAAGCCTCAAGATGAGGGAGCTAGAAAGATGTGACTATATGCTTCGTCGTACTCTTACTGCTCCTCTTTTAATTGTATTATGTCAAGCTTTTCGCAATTGTACGAGTTATGCTTAATTCTACTTATGATAATAATAATAATATGATAATAATATGAGACAACATCCACACAAGGTCTTCAGGTCCCGAACTAGGCAGAGCCTGTACTACGGTAACCTGATGACTGATATACATACTTATATACATATACACACCCAGACACAGGTCAAACAGACATGTTCATGCACGCAAATGTTTGACTTGTCCGGGGATCGAACCCGAGACCAGCGGCTCAGAAGGCAGGGTCGCTACCAACTGCGCCAACCGGTCAGTCAACTATGATAACTTCAACTAGACAATACGTTTTAAGTGCACTGCTCCTACTAAACAATTTTCGTATTCAAGTGCCAACAAACTGTCCTTCTGTTAGTAGGCACTATTTAACCTAGTAGGCACTATCAATATAAGCCAGCACATTAGGTCTACGTGACTGCAGCCACTAACACTGTAGGTGTGGCGGTTTGCATAGCAATAATGGCCCACTATAGGTGATAGACCATCGTTTACATGTATGGCCACCACAATTTCGCCCATCTCTCTTTGACTTTCTCGTCAGTTCATTTGGTTTTCCCTGGTTTTCCAAAAGATGGAATTCAACGAGAATGTTAAACAACGATTTTCACGGGAAAATACATCATTATTCTATACAGCACTAGAAGCCTTCTTTAATTTGATGAGCTCTGCAAGTCAATTCATGATCATAACAGGTATGTTTTGAATATGTCTGAATAACAGCCTGGCAACTACTGGCAACCGTCTGGCAGTAAGATCTTACATTAAAGAATCAGGCAAGTTTAAACGGCATGAGAATTTACATTTACAATTCATGTACACACAGCAGCAAGTTGCCATAAACTGTCAAATGTTCTCATTCGATTTTGAACTTAAACTTTTAAGGTTACAACATTTTAAGGTTTAAAATCATTTGGAGAAATTTGACAGTTTCGTATAACCTGTTGTGCAGGCGACTTTACATTATAGGATTAAAAAAAAACGAAACTTCTTTCAGCAGAAAGTCCTCCACAACGCGTTGCGGTCTCTTTGAATAATCTACAAAGCGATAGTTTTGTTCCGGCACTTGTAAAAACCACAAGACCACAAAGCGGAATTCGCATTGTCAAAAATGTGTCAACTCGTCAATTGTTTCTAAGTGTTTAATGTTGCTAAAACAGCCTTAACAAAACCCATTCACGTTTGCAGTAGCCTCTATCTACCGAAACTATACGAAGATCAAGTTCACGACACTTTCTCTGCTGGTATGGGAGGCACCATGTTTTATTTATCAATACGGACATACGAGTTTAATGAGCTCCTACGCATTCACTGTGCGAGCTGCGAGTACATCCGCGACAGGACTAGGTTTTATTGATAGCGGAGAGAGGTATAATTTGGCTGGTGTTAAATATTTTGTGGTTGACACTGACACATAAGAACATTTGTGGTGGAGAAAACTTGGAAATTAGACTGTGCTCAAGTGCTTATTCTAATCTAAGTCTAAGTCTAGAATTGGGCAAACGTTTAAAGGATTCGCACTTGCGCTTGATCGTGTTATTTCGTATAATGTTAAAGATTTGGGAAGAGTCAAAAGTCTGATGATAAGGTTATCTCTCATTTGACAAAATTTCTAGTTTAGAAGGCTAGTCCATCGCGTTTTAATACTGATTTACTTTAAATGCCTTTCAATAATGCGTGATATAAGCCAGAAGGAGAGCACGATAGTCGGAGTTGTTTGATTAATCGTGTAAGTATCATCAGTACAAGTAGGTAGTGAGTGTGTCTATTATAACATAATATCTTGGGTTATTTTAACTCTTTCCGCTTGCAGTATAACCTCGTCTCTATATAGCGATTGTTCAGATCAGGTTTAGTGAAGATAAATGATTGTTTAGACTCACTCTCGTTAGCGTAACATTTGACAGTTCAATTTTACTCTCTACTGCACTACTAGACGGGCAGCGAAATGGTATTTCCGAGTCTGAATATTAAGTAGATTCACATAACTTTACGAGCGGCCGTAAGTATAGAGAAACCAATGAAGATAAGTCTGGTTTTTGTTCGTCATTGTTTTGTTCTTTTGAATTTCCCTGCAAAGGTATAGTTAGATAATCCGCGGGAGAACCTGCATTTCTGAATCTTAAAGTCGGGTAAAATACAGATCACGGACGTGATTACTGATTAATTAGTGCCCGTAATAAGTTGAAAGAACATTGTGTGAGGTTTAAGTCGATAAGTAATAACTCTATCTGACGGACACATCCGGGAATGTAGTTGTATTATTTTATTTTATTTAATAATTTAAGTCAGACACAGTGATCCCTACCTATTTATGTTAGTATACTTAACAATCACGCACACAATAATACTATTATAATAAAATAAAATAACTGAAGTACACAAATCAAATTGTAAAATAAAGTCATAAGCTAGATCTTAAAATCCATTAAAATTAAGAAACTCATTAAGATCATAAAACAAATAAATAAGACTATAAATCAATTAACTGTTATTATCAACTTGAATTTGCACACAATGCCACAACATTGTACAGTAGATTTTGCTAGCGTTGTGGCGGCTGGCAAAATCGATTATCACTAATCATGCCGTTGCCACTGCCGCGGGCACGACTAAGCAATAATGCCGCCCCCTTTCTGAGGATGGCATGAAAGCCATCAATGCGTGCGTGGGCAAACATGCCCGACGCGCTGCAGTAGGTACCTCGGCAGCCGGTACGCGCATGGCGTTTATTGTCTTCTGCGTATATTTGACCCATAGACTGCACATATAAAAAGATTGGCAAAACGCCAGAGACAATGTTACTTTTACTGCCTTACTGCAGCGGCAGCGTGCAAATCTACGAGCCAGCTTATTGCATCGGACAGCCAACGCCCGGCGCTCCCTCTCAATATCCGCGTATTATACGTAGTTACGATTACCTAATAAAAAAATCGACCATATTAATTTAGGTCCAGGATTCCACAGATCTTTGTCAAAATGATGGTCGAAAATATACTAGGTTTTACGTAATGAGTAGAAGCTCTCTAGAAACACTATGACGATGTAACTGGATTTCTTTAGTGAAGTAGTTTGGACGTAATACATTGCGGAAACGAATATTTACAACGAAGAAGTTAGAAAGTTTAAGATAATCTGTTACTATGTGCAATTTATCTTATTTATTAAATAAATTATTTATATCTTAGAAATTATTGAAATTAAATTCTGCAGTAGATCTTTGTTAAGATGGTATCTATATTTAATTTTCTCCCTGAGGGCCTAGACACGTGGCAATCGTTTTCAAAACGTTTAGTATTTCTACAACAACTTTCAACAGGCTTGACGTAAGATTTTCGGTAGATTATGTCAGTCCAATGACTAAAGACTAATCTTTAGTCATTGTGTCAGTCCCATACATTTTTGACATTTCCATTATAGTTGTCGCTAATAATGTCACTTCGTCTCGGCCCTCAGGTCTATCAGCTCCCATAACCCTTGCAATCTCTGATCATGCGCTTGTGGAAAGAGACTTGAAAGAAATGGCTTTAATTAAACGAACTTTTTTACAAAACAGATTCCTAAAGGAATAGATGGTGTTTTATAAGAGCACGCTATAAAAAATCCAATCTTAAAGCATTTTCGCCAAATCTGTTAACACAATTTTCTTGATACTAGATAGAATACAACAAATTACTTCCAAAATAATTAAAAAACAAAACAACCATGCTTGACGTGACAAAGCTTTCAAGCTCAAGGCCACAACATAGCTTATAGAGCAGTAGGTCAATGCATTGTAGCGTTAGTTATCGTCACGTCATCATCTTTGAATTTACTTCCTCAATTGTCATCACCTTTTTCATAATATTACAAAATTAAATTTTAAAGTAAAAATAATGTATATTTCCATTGTCGTATGTAAGTCTGGGTCAAATAAATTGTGTCATAAATAAAACAAAAAATGTAAACTATTTAGTTTACATTTTTTATTTATTTATGAACTACTTTTAGTTCGGTACCAAATTTCATTGCAACGACAAATTGCGAGACTATGGTATTATGTTCAGTTTCTATCTCTCCTTCCTTTGTCTCATCAAACAAATTAAAAAAACAAAAATTTTCCTCTTTCCCCTAAAACTCATAGCGCGGAAATTAACAAAACGCTCAATTTCAAGGCCACAGCAGACAGTAATAAAGCAGTAGGTCAATGCATTGTATAGGTCTTCTTCGAGTCTGGAACTTCGTTCCACACAATAGATCACGTAGTTTATTAAACGTATAGTGAAGTGACTACTCAAAATGGTCGCGATTCAAGCAGTAAATTAAGATTCGAATAACTGTCAAATGTCAAGTTGACGTATTGTGAAGTTGACAGTTTATTTCTGACATAAATGGGAGCAGGCAGGTGTTACTTGCAGATGGAATGGAATCTAGTAGATGTGTACATGTGTTATCAATGGTTCGCCGCCAGTTAAAACTATAGACTATCAATTAGCGATAAGTTAAAGAGAGAATCATTTTCGCATCACACCCATCATTGAAGTACCAAAAGTGAATGCAAATGCAGATGATCGGCTTTCTAACAAGCTGCGCGTACGCATCCACACTTGATACTTGTAACATGTGACAGTTGTATAGAGAATCTAAAAGGTTAAATCGATGCGAGAGGAATTAAATTGATAAATAAAATTGTATTTCTGCTTCTCACAGTATAGAATGCAGTAGGTATATCCTCATCTGGAGTAAGGCGTGTGGTTCAAACTGAGGCAGATTATTTGCTGAGGCATGATACTCGACATAAAAGAACCGATCCAAGAAAACCTATCAGAGATGTATGTGTTAAAAAGTATACTGTGTCAATCTTAAAGCAGTAATGTAAGCCATGATATTATTCCGTTTAAAACTTTGAACCTTGGGGAGGTTTAAAGTTCGAACCAGTAAAAAAGAAGAATAGTATAAGATCAAATTACCGATATCCAAAATTAGGGTGACCTTACATTTTGTTATACTTTATTGAGTTTAAAAAAAATCTTATTAGTAATAAATTCCGTCAATATTGAAGTCAAAAGTTCCTTCAACTAACCATTTTATCACGAATGAACTTTTAACTTTAATATTGACGGGATTTAATAATAATAAGAACTTTTTAAGCCTGGACTTGTGGGTGACGTTAACAATAATTATGGTATTATTGTTAACGTCACCCACAAAACTACGCTGACTGTATTTCTGCCTACATTGCAGATATTTTGAGCCGCCAGTGATATTGCAGACATAACGGTGGGCAGCACCGGTCTGGCGGGAATGTAGAAAGCTGGCCAGCGTGCGCCGGCGCATCGTAATCAAGCTGTTTCGGTGATCGCAGTGCTCTCTACTGTGTAATGTGTAGAGGGTAGGCAGTTAAGCAAGTAATAAATAATAATAATGTCCCCACTGCAGGGCAAAGGGCACCTTCTCGTCTCGTACGGAGAAGTTAAGGTCAGTATGTAAATCTAATATTTTGTTAGTTTGTAACTATGACATGAGACATAACATTACGCCTATATTCCCTGAGGCAAGGCAGAGGTACAGTCACGAGAATAAAATTCATATCTTACACTCACGGCAAAATCCAATAGGGATTTTGTCGTGAAATAGCCATTGCAACTTTGCAAAAAGCCTTAATTCATAATATGTTTTCGAAAATGCGATGTTCGTAAGGCCATAAAATTTCTATCAATATTTTAGGAGGAAAACGCTTTTGAATCTTGCGTCAATGTTAGGTATTTATAATGACTGTACCTATACTACACCCGCATTTCGCCATTATTTTTAAAATGGCAGTGGCGGGCAAGCTTCTTGCCATAAACTGGGCACAAATCCAGACTCCAGGCTGTCTATGGAGACTGCGGCTGACTATTTATTTATTTTATTATTTAAGCACACAGTAAAATACAAAATACATAGGGATCGACATATATTCTATATACATATACCTGTAATGGTAGATGTAAGAAGGAAAATAAATAAATAAATAAAATAGTAATTTGCGTCTTACATTAAGAAAATAAATAAAATATTAATTTGCGTCTTACTTTAAACGCTTGAATTCAGATCTTGGGAGACGCCTATGCCCAGCAGTGAAGTGTGACAGGCTGAGTTGATTGATTGACAGATAAGTATGCCAGTCCGTAGATACAGTTATATGCGCAAGCGACGTCCGTTTTTGATCGACATTGCCAAATCTTTTGGCATCTAAAACTGGTTGGTTATTAGAAAGCGTCCTGACTGTCAATTTAGTGATCGGCTTGAAGCGTTTTACATGGGCTATGTTTGCCTCTAGCCTGTACGTACAACTACAATACCCATTAAATGATACTTGGATTACTTACTCATATCAAATCTATATACTTACAAGCTGTTGCCCGCGACTTCGTTTGTGATCCAGTATAAAAAGTAGCATATGTTCTTCTACAGGTCATGGACTACCCATGTGTTAAATTTCATACAAATCCGTTTAGCCGTTTTAGCGGGATAGCGTAACAAACAAACCAACTTACTTTCGCATTTTTAATATAAGTTAGGATTATGCTCAAAGAACGGGAGTCAAGCAGCTGTTTTTAACGAGTCTGTGTAACCATTCAGGAAATTTGTATGACGAATCACACACAGCAACGCGCCACGCGGCGGGGCGCGTGACACGGAGGTAAGATCACCGCGCGGAAGCGCGTTTGTATTGAATTTGTATGTAAAATATCACGCGCAGGCGTGATCAGGACCTGCGTCCCGTCGCATGACGCGTTGTAGTTTGTGATCCGACTAAAGTTCTATTAGTCTAGATAGATAGATCGATGTCTAAACATCAGATGAGATAGGTGCAGTTCGATGATCATTTCAGAATTTTTATTGTTGAATGGGTAATGTAGAATCAACCATCATTATTATTTTGAATATACCATAATGCAGTCTTGAAGTATTATCTACTTTTCAATAAATTTCTACAAACATGCAATATTAGCCAGTTTCCCTTCTAAAATTTTGGACTGTTTTTCACCGGCTTATGACGCTCCCCGTACCAACTAAAGGATCTTTCTCTCATATTTCATATGAGAGAGGAAGATCCCTATTTTCTTTTCAGAGCTTCCCTTTACCTACAAACCACACACACACCTTCCCAACAAACGACTTTACTTAGTCCTACCAACAAACCGCATACTACCAACGATACTTAAGTTAAAGCAGCAGGTATACTTAACCACAGCAGATAAACTAACAAGGACCGGTTTTTTGATCCGTAGTTAACACTACCATTAGTTATAAATAAAAAATAAATGGCAAAATGTGTTCATCAAATCAACACATTCTTCCAAAATTGAACCATTAACTCAACCGATTGCCGCTTTGCGTGGATGTGACGCATATTTTCCCCCAACTTGTACTTTTTTGTGAATGTGTTCGTTTTCTGCGTCATGTTTACCGCAAATAAACGTATATTCTTTATTTCTTTCTTTCTAACTATTAGTTAAAAATATAAAGTATGGTTACATTTTGGCAAAATGTGTTGATCAAATCAAAACATATTGCCGAAATTGAACCATTACTTAAAAAAAATACCAATGGTTGGGTTAACTACGGATCAAAAGACCGGCCCTCAGTGGAAGTTTCACAGTTTTCACTAAAAACGGGTCTGCGTGGGAACCGAATGTTGTTGGAAGGACGCAATGCCAACCAGTGGCTGTAGCAGTTAGTCTACATCGACACCGGATCATAATTATGTAGCTACTGATCGATCGGTTTCACTTTAATAAGTAGGTACTTTAAAGCAAGAGTTTACAGGCATCTTCTGGGCTGGCTCGTTCCACCGTAGACCTTATCCAGCGCTTTCCATCAAGTGGGATCGAGGTTAACAGCAGGCCCGTTTAGGAATTATGAAAACCAAATTTGATGATGAGAAACGTACACATGAATGCTATTTGAGACATACTGACGCACTATATCCAGCTACTGTAACTCCTGTGAGCCAGAATCTAGTCAAGTCGAGACAATTTATTTATGTATATATTCTTTATTGTACAGCACAAAATACATAACAAATAAAATAAATCAAACGCTACAAAATATACAATTGGCGGCCTTATCGCTTTCTGCGATCTCTTCCAGCCAACCTTGGAATGGACAGTGATTTGCCTGGACGTAAATTGGGGCTGACAATGCGAAGTTTACCGAACCCTAGATTGTAATGTTGTATTGTAATCGTTTTCTGTTTACAATACAAAATTGGAGAAAGTTTCTTGAGAGAAGAAACTGGAGTAGGTACAAGAAAAATTTCAACTACAAATTCCAGTTTGCCCCAAATTATTTTTAATTAATATTCGAAATTTGAATTAATTATTTTTCGAAGAGATAAGCAGAGGTAATAATAAAGTTTTATTGACTTAAAAAAAGTATTAAATTTTAATTTAAAGCCCAGACTCCTGTGCTAGGTGGTACCTGTGTTACAGGAGTCAGTGTCTATAAGTAGTACACCCACATTTCGATAGTTTCGTCCCCAAGTTAAGTAGGATACAAACAATATCTAGGCCATAACGCACAGGGTAACCGACAAGACGTTGTATGCTCAAAATCTAAACCGCGACGCGTAGCACTTAAACATATTGTTCAGCCACTGCGCCAACTGTACTACCGATTAATATGATAAGGGAACTATATTTTCTATCACCAAAATTTATATTTGTCATCAAGTTGTATCACCTAATAAATAGATCTATCGCCACGAAATATTTTCGTTCTCAGATAAACAAAAATGGTTCCCAGGTTGATATCTCAGGATTTTAGGTGATTTATTGTGGAACTGATTTTGCATTGTTTGGTAACTACATTTTGGTGACAGATCTACTATTTGGAGGACAAACCCTATTATTTAAGAAACACAAAACTAATTAAATTGGTAATAGCTTAAATGATACCCGAGACAAATTACCAGGAGAAACTGGATGCAATCTGGACTTTAGGGCACCCCGACTCGGACAGGTTAGGTTAGAAGGGGATGGCGGGGTCGAGAGACCCCGCCATCTCCTTCGTGGTTATTTTTTTATAAACCACCCAGAAGTAGGAGCCCCGCGAAGCGGGGCTCCGTCGACCAAGCCCTACCGTCGACATATTATGTATATCAATCGATCCGTGGTGAATAAGAAAACTACTACTATTGGTGATCTCTTTAAATTAGTTTGCTTAAATACTTATTAGGACACACCTATTATAATACATACAAAATCAAAATCAAAAGTCATTTATTCAAATTAGGCTGAGAATCAGCACTTTTTGAACGTCAAAATCACATAAGACAGTCCCCCCAAAACGCCCACCCTTCACCACTTCCTAGTGCTTTAGCTGGGAAGAAGAAGTGGCGGAACAAACTCCCCAGCAGCACTGCTGTCTGTTCAGTTAGAAGAACTGGATTCTATACAATATAGTAATAAATAAATTAACATTACGAAACACAAAAATATTAAAATTATTTGCCATATGTCAGCTAGCACACGCCAATATTTAAAACTATACTCAAGCATAAATAAATAATAAAAACAAAAACGCAAACAGAACTTAATACATAATAAAAAAGCCTCCTGACATAAAGGGCGTGCCCGCTTACATATGCAATGCTGCATTATGTTTATATGTATATAGCTGTAACTACAAACTACAAAAACATTTATTTGGTACTAGACCTTATATCTCAGGATTTTAGGTGATTTATTGTGGAACTGATTTTGTATTGTTTGGTGACTACATTTTGGTGACAGATCTACTATTTGGAGGACAAACCCTATTATTTAAGAAACACAAAACTTATTAAATTGGTAATAGCTTAAATGATACCCATATGATAATAGTTATAATAACTGCAGTTTCCAACATACTGGCATATAATATTTGTTGATCTAACAGACGACCTTGAGAAGTGAAGACGAATCGCGAAAAGATTGTTACCGTAACGAATTCGGAATTTAAGTTACAAAATCGTTGCGATTTTAGTAATCTGTTTTGGTATGTGTAACCTAGAAACAGATTCATATAACTAATCGCGCAATAGTAGTAGATTTCGTAATTTTAATAATTTTTTAATTAACTTGACATTTGGTTTTCGTTCTCATGTGACAAAACTATCAACTATTTTTACACTAGGTACTAAATTAAATAACTATTTCCGTCAGGTTAGCCCGCAAAAAGAATTTTTCTTATTTTTTTTTTGCAATTTGCAGGTCAGTGTATCAGAAGGCCAATTCTCGTACTTAAAAAACGTTCAAATTCAAGTCGCAGTGCCGCAAAAGTTCCAAAATATCACAAAAGGTATTCCGCTAAACCAAAAAACTAAGTCAAACGTGACGTTTACTGCAATGAGATTGCGACTAGATCGAAAATAAGAAATGTACTAAAACTGTATTCTGCTAAAGTTTCGACTTGACACCGAAAATAATATGTGAATTCCAGTACATGTTGCATGTTGATCATTTATTTATAGAATTATAATCATGAATAGGCACATCTCTGTTAGCGCATCCCCCTTAATGAAAATAAATCTCAATTATTTAAGCACTTGAATGTTCAGCTCGAGCTTTGAAGTCCACGACATGACATTATTGCCACGGAATTACTTATCAAACCACCCGGTTCAATGCACTTAAAAATGACCGGTTAAAGAAATGGTTCATCATCAATTTTATTTGTGTTGTTATACGTAGACATGCTGTTGGTAAACCTCTTCATACAACAGGCATCATATGTGAGGAAAGAGTAATCTCTGCTATCACCATCATCATTGGCAGCCATGTTCGACCTAAAACGGCAAAGTGTAGTCCCTACTCCGTATTGTGCCATGCTCTCCTGGTCTGTCTGAGTCACATCCAGAGGGAAATCACTTTAAAACGTTTCGTATTTCTACAACGACTTCAACAGGATTGACGTCAGCTTTTCGGTAGCTTCTGTCAATCCAGTACTTACTTACATTGATTTACTTTTCCATCATTGTTATCGCTGAGAGAATGTCACCTTGGAAACTTGGGAGAACTGAGCATAAGCATAAGCAGTCAATTAGAACTCAAAAATCAAAGCATTTATTTAAAATAATCCAATTACAGGTAATTTTGAATTGTCAAGGGGTCAGTTGGTCAGAAAGATGAAGCTAGTAAGACAAAGCGTAGTAGGTACCTAAGGAGAAGAACGGATAAGAAACTCCTCAATAGTGTCAATACCTAGCATCAAGTGTAATGACAGCTCACTTCAAGCTCGCTTCACTTAAGTTTTCATGGTGAGATCTATAGAGTTATGAGGAACAGGGTGTAAAGTTCGCTCATACCTCCATAGAAAAGGAAGGATCCTCCGACCAGACGGGTATTTTGTCTGGTGGGCAACTGCCCGATGATTGATATCGGGGCTTTGTATATATGCTAGTTGCGCGGTAAACTCTGCTTGCGCGATGCAGGATTTTGCGTGACGTCAGTGTGACGCGTAGCTCGCATGTGGTGATGTAGATACCGCTACAGATCTTTACAGAAAAGATCGGCAGGTCTGACCCGCAGTCTCTGTTCTATGCCCAGAACTACTTATTCTTTAAATTGGTTTATCAACACGTTTGATATAGCCATTGCACAAAAGCCTCCTAGCCCAAGTAGCCCAAGTGGCCTTGTATTAACCTCGTAAAAGGAAAAGTTTAATCAATATGCTAACTTTCTCCTACGCCTATAGAAAGACGACTCGTTTATCAAAATTGGTTCAGTGGTTTACGAGATCATTGCGAACTGACAATTATCGGTGGTTCAGAGGAAATCGCCTATTTACTGGTTAAGTTACTATCTACTCGTTTACTTAACCTTGTTGTTAGAGTAGCTATGTTGGTACACGTGTAATTAGATGGCATTACCTCTCACACATTTTCTATAATTATCTCTTTACTTTTAATCGATTTAATCGCAGCCTTCAACTCTACTTGTTTATTTACGCCTTTATTTATAAACGTTGCTTAAAGATAAGTATTGATTAGCGTTTGCTTAATCATTTTTTATTTTTATTTATTGGGGTCTAGCATGGCAGCCTAGAAGGTTGTCTACTGCTTAACCAGGCTTGCTTTTGGGTGCCTCAATAAATTAAGACCTCCAGCCAGGGCTTAAAAATCTAGCCGACTAAACGCTTAGGGCACCCCCTGTGGGGTTCATACCTCGGCTTAGGGCGTCACTGGGGGTGTTGAGTTTGGTTTGGAAAAACCAGTCATAAAATAGGCGCGTTGATGTAAACACGAACGCTCGGAATAAACGCATTAATTATAACGTTGTATCATTCTAGCCCCCATAAGTCCCTATAGTACTGAGAAACCTACATTTTGGATTAACTTTTGGTTCATCCTCTCAGCTGTAGCTAGATATTCTTTATTTTATTTTATTTAAGATGGGTTTGCTCTTGACTCTAGTCTAGGTCAGTGGTGACAGAGACAGAGTCGACGATGGAGTGAGATTACCCAGAAGAAGCCTGTTCACTGTCACTTTGAAGAGATTAGGGTTTTAAGCGTTCGAAAACACAGACGCGGGTAGAGAGTTCCATTCTTTTGCTTTGCGCATAACCAAAGACATTTGGAAACGTTTAGTGCGAATTGGTGGAATAGCAACTAGGTAAGGATGGTAACTTGCATTGCGTCTAGATGACCGATGGAAGAAGGGGGCCGGTGGAATGAGGTCGTGGAGTTCTTGGGCACACTCACCGAAGTACAATCTGTAGAGGACCGACAAGTAGGCAACCTTGCGGCGATGAGCCAAGCTGTGAAGCTTGGCATCCACCAGTTTTACGTTTAAGTTTTACTATATACTCTTGAATATGGATCTTCTGATGCCAGAGGCTGGTTGATTAAGCCAGCAAGTCAGCAGTATATAAGTATTTCCATTAACAATCATAGACATTACTATAGTCCCAAAATAAATATAGACTTAAACAACAATTCCATCGAATTTACACATGTATTACGATAATATATCCGACATTAGAAACGTAATCAGTGGGTAATATGGACATAGTTTTAAAAGAGCCCATTATAGCAAAGTGCATAGTTTTAAAAGAGCCATTATATTTTGTAATATTGTCCAAATTATTGTGTTGTATGTTTGTTTATGGAGTTATTATGTTATGTAAGATATTTAATGGGAATGTCATGGCTGCTCTAAGTATTGTGGAAGATGTTATGGTTATGTTGAAGGTTTATGGCCGGAACTGTGTAGAAATTTCTTCGTTTTTTTTGTTGTTTTTCTCAGCTTTTATTTAAGAACTGGCCATGTGCAAGTAGAAGTTGCCAAGATTCATACTGAAATCATTTAAATCTGCCTAGCTTTTTTCTAACTACGTTAGGGTCAGCTTCCAGTCTAACCGGACGCAGTTGAATACCTGTATTTTACTTGGAGCGACAGCCATCTGACGCAAACCAGTTACTGGCTAACACGATACCTCTTGGTAAGGCTCGTTGTCAGACTTTTGGGCTTCTGAAAACCGGTAACGACTGCACATACTAAAATAATATATAGAATAAAAATAATTGGATAGAGCCATTTTACTTTGTTTGTTGTGGTTGGTTTGAGTTTCCTTTTCTAGAATGGAGTCTTTTGATAGATGATTAGTCTTTTCATTTAGTATTTGTATAAAATTAATTATTTGCGGCACAAATTTTTCAATAGCAAGAGTTATAAAATACGTTTTCTTAAGATGAATAGAGACTATTACATCTTATTATATTGTCTTGGCAACTTAGATATAGTACATAAATAATATTTAATGTGTGTTCAAACTCAATTCGTTCCCTTTGAGATTTTAATGATGAGACTAATTTAAATATTTTATCGATAAAAACATGTACTCGCTTACGAAATAAAACTATACTCGTATATCACAATTTACATTACACATACCAAATAAAAAGTAAAAATCCAGTTTTGTCACCATATTCAACCCGTGGCGGTCTTCTAAGAACTTTCTAATTCAAATAGACATACATATAAAACCATAAACCACGTGCATTTATCATAGCATAATACTAGAGATAGTCGTATGAACATAAATTGCTTTATTAAATCGATATTTCATTGTGTTGAGGTTAGAGTATTATCGATAATTTCTATTTTTTATTGAGATGTTAATGGAAAAATACATGACAGGTGAAAAAAGTGTTGGACATGAGCAAAAGTAGATATTTAAAGGTATATCTAGCTGTCCACTTTTATTGCACAATAAACATTATTAATTGACTACGTCATTAAGGCCTTCATTAACCATTTTTTTTTTCAAGGTTTGATGTAAACAAATTTGTGCCCCATACACAAATTAAGTTGTTAGCTCAGTAACTAAGAATAATTATAGTTGCCTTGCAGCTAGACCACCCACAACCTGCTGATGTCAAGATAGATAACGAAAAACTTATCGACATACAAAACTCAGATCACATCACTATCACTTGCCATCTCTGCCATCGTTCCTTTTTAAAGTCGTTAAGATAAAGCAGGGACATATGTTACGTCACTTAATTATTATTATGAATCTGTGGTTCAGCCTAACGACTGCAGCCACTCGAGTGATATAAAAAAGTTGAACGTCTTTTTTTTTAATGGCGGGAAAAATGGATTATGTAAAAGAGACTGGTATGTTTAATTTGATAAGATGGGACTGTTTAAACGTTGAGTAACATAATTATGTTGGAGTTATGAAATACATATAATATCAGGCATTATTAATCCGTAAGTAAGTCCGACGGTATTTTATTTATTGCTCCGGTCGTTCATAAGAATATGTGGTCTGAATTGCCTACAAAATTTATGAGATTTTTTTCTAAACTTATAAAACAAATATTTCAAAAAAATATTACTATTTAGTGATATAATATTAATATGACGTATTTCTCCATTCATAAAATCAACACCGAACCGACAAAAAATAAACGAAAGTGAATCTCCGAATCTCCAACTATTTGCGTTGCTCTTAGCGATTTATGAAAAAGTAAAAGTTGTAATAACCATGACACTTAACGTTAAAGTTGTACGGTTCATAATTGAATGGCAGGTAAGTTCCGAAATGGCAAGTTTCTGTTACGTTGTATGTGTCAATTGTCGACACATTCGAACTTTCACCGAAGGTCACACGAAAAGGCGTAGAGACAAAAATTTGAATTGTTTGTTTTACGTAATCTGTCGTACTTTATATAATTTAATTAACGTTAATGGTATGTTTTTAACACTTTTTGAGTTTTCAATTGCGGTTTTTAAGTAGCTAGAAGCTTTTATGGCTCGTTTTATGATTGTTAATTGGAGAAATTATCACAGTTACCAAATGTTTTTATAGTTGTTCTAACTGACTGATGACATAATATACACCGTAAACCATAATATGAGAACATAAAAATGTAAAGTATTGAGGTGCACTATGAACTTGAGGATTTTTGAATCTCTACCCCCGCAGTCAGCAATTACACTCTCAAGGGTTAAGCAATTATGAAATACTCTCTTTTCTCACAACTGTCACGTTCAAGTGCAAAGTCAAGGTTTTGAACTTATGACCTTCAGGTGCTGATCATTTTCATTCCGCGACTGTACGTAATTTTAACTAGTCAAAAATTGGTATTTAATTTGTCCAAAAAACGAAGGTAGTCTATTTGCTTGAAAACCATTTAAACAACTGCTCATATAATAGGTACAAGCTTAAAATAATAATATCTATAAGAAGCTGTAAAAATGGAAGAAGTGTCCAAAGAGTTGCCACTATGAATGACAATGGGTCTTCGATGGGACAATGGGACAATATTTGGGCTAAAAATAGGCCAGCCCTGGTCAGGCAAAGAGAAGACTAAGTGCTTGGTGATGTCCCGAAAAACTCGATGAGCACTCGGGCCAAAAAACTAAATTTTATCTATAAAATCTACCGTCAAGCGTTATCACACTCCACTTTTTCTTCCACTCATAATTTCCCACAAGAAACGCTTCAACACGATTGTTCCACATACTTATAGACTGACAAAGGCATCGTATTACACTAATATCACCTATTATCCAATTGGCTGAACAAATCTACTTATTAGCCGTACCATTGATTATATACGGCTGTTATTTACAGCGAGCGTCTGTTGTTTATTAATTATATTCACGGCTTGTTGGTTGCACGATGTGAACAGAAATTTGAGATAATCTTAGGATTAGGATAGGTTGAAGATGGTGCATCGGAACTTTGTTCTGCACCAGGATTAGTCTGTACTTAATCATTCTGCTGGGGAGTTTGTTGCGCCACTTCTTCCCAGCTAAAGCACTAGGAAGTGCTGAAGGGTGGGCGTTTTGTGCGACTGACTTATTTAATTTTATATGTTCAAAAAGTGCAGATTTCCAGTCTAGTTTGAATACATGACTTTTGATTGATTTCAATTTTGATTCGTATGTAAACTCGAATCTAACATGCGCTGACATAACCCAACAGTGCGTTTGCTTTGGAGGTGATTTAGACATATTCCATACAAGAATCGAACCTATAACTCTTAGCGCGCTAATTAATGTTTCTTTCGTTTTTAGATGAAACAATTAAGTAGTATCCAGTCCCCGAGCTACTTATTGAGAATTTCTCAATGGAACACCTAACAGTTTTGCTCACGCGGTGATCAAATACAGGACCGGCGTACAGGAGCCACAGTTACGACCACTAGACCATAAAGAGTCGAAAATGTACTTCAACGTTTGTAAAATGTTTAATTTTTCTTTTGCGAGTTCTTAAGCTACAGACTTAACGGCCATAGTGACGGCTTTCATAAAAATGATGATAGCGACAATGATTTAAATTGTTAGATTCGCCCTGCTGCGTCAAAAGATAGTCGCGTTTCTGTTAAGTTTTGACATCTCTCATACACAATGAGGCAGTGACTTTGCATGATTGTCATGGAAACGCTATTTAATTATGTGTGACTGAGAGCCCATTCTTCTCAGTAGGGACACGTTTTCACGTGACCAAGAACGATGAGAGTAAATCTAGCGATTTAAATCTTTGGGCAGCGGGATTTGACTTAATGTACTACTTATACTATACTGGTGTACCTATATTAAAAATTTTCATGACGGCCGGTATAATATGACGGAACCGCTTTCTGAGGAAACAAAAGCTTTAAACAACCTACACAAGCCAGGATACGGCAGACATGACACATCGCCACCGACTTCCTTTTGAACCGTGTTGCCAGCACATCAAATTCTTGTCATACCAAAATGATCATAAAATCAACCATATCATTGATTACGGTCATATTTAACGTTTTTATATACTTTTACTAATAACGGAAGTATTAGGCAATAGGTGAATAGTGATGTAACCCGTTTTACATTATAGAAGGAGGTGTTTAAATGTATAATAAAAGTTCGAGAGTGAAAGTTTGTTATTTAGGAAACATTTTATAGAAACTGTTCTGTGGTATTATGTTTATAGAGTATTTATGGTAAATACTTAATAAGCATAGTAATGGAAATATAATACGAAAGGCTTCGAGATTATAATCGTTGGTCTAGTGGGCGCAAGCGCTACTGCTCAGCATGAGGTCCTGGGTCGATTCCCAGGTCGTGCAAAGTGTTATTGGGTTATTCCATCTGGAATTTCTCAGCAGCAGCCGGGAGTCTGGAATTGTGGCCGGTTGATGGCAATAGGCTCGCCCCCTATTGCATGGGACAAAAACTGGCGAAATGGCCGTGTGTACCTACAGGTACACCTTTGCCAAACCCTTTGCGGGAACAAGTCGTGATGTTGTTATGAATCGAAAATAAAAATAGGTAGTTTGATTTCGTTTTGTTTTCCGATTTTTTTTATCAATACTAATATTTGTGACGATCGTAATACCGACCGTACTTATATATTTTTTGTAGACCACAGTTTATTAAGATCTTTTAAAAGAATAACCATCCAATAAGCCAAAACAATGAATAACCAACTGCCAACGAACAGCGAAGGGGGGCTTGTCATGAACCGAACACTTTAAATGTCTTAACGAAATAACAGCAATTATTAATTAAACTCGTAACAGCTATAAACATCTGGTTAATAGCTTTTTCTAATGTAAGTCTTGTAATAATTTGATGATGACCAAATGAGATTTTAAGTGAAAGTTGACAGAGAAACCGAAAGGTATGCGCTACACGGCTAAAGGCCTAGTGGTTCACCTTTATATTAAAAGGATATAAGGGTGAAAGTCCCATGAATAGCCTTGACCTTAGATCCCTCATTCAAAATCGGTACATTTAGAGGACTTCACGGGTCTCAATAAAAGTTTTCAAATTTCAAACTTTATCGGTCAACACCTCACAAAACCTCGAACTTTAACAAAAGATTAAAAGCGACGTTAAGTACGCAAGATTAAGCAGTATATAATTATTATTTAGATCATTCTCATACTAGCAACCACACACAAAAAAAATCGACGTCATTTGTCAAAATCAGATCAGTAGTTTTTGAGCTACTATCGAACATCCATATATAGACTATTCAACTCATAACCCTACCTTTGCTATACCATAGTCTGCTAAAAGCACGTGTCTTTAAAACAAGCCGACATAAACCAGAGCACGTGCTCGCAATTGTCACGGTCCATTTCATGCAATGTCAAGGCTGACACCAGCCAGCCGTGGCGGTACTGTACAGTGTGCACCCTTATTTACGTCACGACTTAGTGGTATACGTAATAGAAAAGTATGGATTTGTTAATTAAAGAAAGAAAGAAAATAAATTTATTTGACCCAGGTTAAAGCACACAATATTACACAAAAACAGACAAACAGTACTTAAAATAGTATTGTGTGCCTCACGACTGCGCCAAATAGGCCCAGTTCTGCATAAATGCCAGACAACTAGTGCCTGACGCTGGTTTTCAACTGGACCTTATGCTACCTAGGACGTCTTACGGATGTAAATCAGTTTTATGGTGAAATATTTAAATAAAAATAGATATATTTGTAACAAATAATAATAAAAACGATTAGGTATTTGTAAAAAAATAATTATAAATAGGTAATAATAGAGTGGTGTTGGTATAGAAAAAATAAATATATAAAATGGAATGGTTGCCAAAAAAAAAAAACAATGGTCTGTCGAACTGACTGACTGTGGACTGTGAATGGAATTATATTTTGTACCAGGTTTTGCCGCCGTGGCAGTGGGCTGGCCATGTGTGTCGAATTACCGATGGCCGGTGGAGCAGACGAGTCCTGGAGTTGAGACCGCGTATCGGCAAGCGTAGCGTGGGACGCCCCCCAGCTAGGTGGACCGACGACCTCAAGAAATGGTCTGGGACAGACTGGATGCGAAAGGTGGAGGACAGGGTGTTATGTCGTAGCCTGGGAGAGGCCTATGTCCAACAGTAGACTGCGATAGGCTGAGTTGTTTTGCCCCCGTGGAGGCGGAAAATTAGCCCACGGGAAAATACTACCGCGATAATAAATATGCTATGTACCCTAACCTAACTCAGGTCGTGGTCCACCTATGCGATAAATTTCACCGAAATCCGTTCAGCCGTTAAGGCGTGAAAGGTAACAGATAGACTTACTATTATAATATTGTAATAATATAGTATATATAGTACCATAGTATAATAGGTTCCAGGGTATATAGAACCACTCAATCTGTGTGGTTCTTTCCTCAAAAGACCATTTCAGACAGCGATCTACGATCAGCGATTTTGTCTGGGCTTTTTAAAAGAGACTGTGCCCACTGAGTTTGTTTCCGCATTTCTTCTCAGAGAAGTCAGATAGGAAACGCCGACCTCTCTAATTTAAAAAATATGATTGACGTGTAAAAGTGTTGAAATAAAATCATTTATCATTTATGGAATTATATGGATTCTACTTCGGAACAATTAGGTAGTTAGAAAAAAAAAGGGATTCAGAGTTTTCAGTTTTTTGTCAAAAATGTGGCATTTTCGACAAAAAAATACCCGGTTACTGTGCAATCTTGCGCAGTTATTATGAAGGCACGCCAAGTCCTTAAGGCGAAAGGATAGCCCAACGTCCTTGAGCATTGAACGTGAAACAAGCGGCCAGCGCGCTGACCGCCCCGCGCGCCCGCTCATCCCCCGACCGTCAAAGAGTATCACCGGACGCAGATGCGTTCGAAGAATTTTTGTCGCTACAATACTACCTTTTATCATCATAAATCGATGGAATGTAGGCAGACTCAGAACATTTGCAATGCTTGTTTTGAGAACAAAATATTCTTTACCGAGTACAGTTATTGTAGTTAGAGTAAATCAAAATACATAAAATTTCAATTTGTTTTTGTGAAAAGAAATAATAACGCTTTTTATTAATGTGCTTAGACTAATAAACAACTGTCCAAGTGCGAGTCGGACTACCCCATGAAGGGTTCCGTAGTAGCAAGCAAAGTTTTGTTTTTAACTTTGTTTTCCATAGTGTTTGTATGAATGATAAATTTATATTTGCGGTTTTTGAACATGTGCTATATCTCGAAAACTAAAGCCCAGTTTCCATCGCGAGCGGAACGGACCCATTAATGACTTCGTTAAACTTCCACCAACAAAGGAAATACAAGTATGCAGTTTGCGTTTGCGATTTTAACGAAGTCAATAATGGGTCCGTTCCGCTCGCGGTGGAAACCGGGTTTTATGACTACATCTCGTTCAAACCAATTTTCATTGAAATTTTTCATTGAGATCTACCAGCACATATTTTATTTTACACTTATTTTAATAATTTTAGAGGGGCGCACATTTGACCACTCTGGAAGTGTCTATATTTCAAATGACTTGACTTGGAGAAAAATGGTTTATGTCATTTGGCTACGAAACCATAAAAACGAAAATATCAAAATAATATTTACTTAACATTTTATTTGGACCATTTAAAAAAATTGTTATTAACCAATCAAAACTAGTTAAATTGCATTTCCCTAACAAACGTAGATTGTAAATACGTAGTTTCATCTGTATTGCTTTCAGTAGAGTTTGACTTTAATATAATATCTTCATTTCTTTTTTCTTCTGTATTGCTATCATTATAATTTAATTTCCATGTATTTTCTTTTTCTTCTGTATTACTTTCGTCTTTTTCTATAGTTTTTTGTTTTTTTTTTTTTGTGGCTGGCTAGATTTTTCTTCGTTTTCAATACTCATAAATTTTCGCTTTTCTTTGATAGTGTTTTCTTCGATCAATAAATAGAAAAAGAATAGCTCAACCGTACTACTGTACCAAACGTACTATCTGCACTGTTTACTCTTTCACGTAAAGTTTATAGAGCGGTGCGCGCTAACATGCGACACAGCCTCCCCGTGCAAACGCTAGGGTGAGACTGGCCCTCGCGTCTGAGTGAGCGCCAGCGCCGGTATTATGATATTATTGATTTAACGGCACCTATAAGTAATAATTTTGTACAATTTTGAACTTAAATTTAATAAAGCAATAAATTGTCTATGATAGTGTGAAAAAAATATTTAAATCGCTTCAGTTCTTTGAAAGCAGTAAGCAAATTATTGCAGATTTAAAGAGGATATATTCGATTTTTTTCCGGCAAAAGTATAAACAATAATAAAAAAATTAAACTTAAAATTTAAAGTCAAATATGTTATGCGAATTAGGTATTTTTTTTTTATATATTTGGTCCATCCGTCTAGTAGTAGTAGTCCTTCAAAGAGATGTCTATTTTGTAGTTTGGCCTATCCTTTCACCTTAAAGTACAAAATAAAAATCATTAGTTAGTTCCACTTAAAATAAGTACTTTAAATTTTAATTATGACCTACAATGCTAAAAATATTTCGACATTGGTTTTTAAAATGTCACCTTAATTTCGAGCGATTTTCGACAACCGAACCGGTTACAGTTCCAAAGTAAAAGGGACGGTAATGACATACATAGGTACACACATATATTATATACAGCGTGTACTAAGTAATGCTTAAGGTTGTAGGAAGCAATTTGCATAACTATATTATCAAGTGCCCAGCTGAAAATATTATGATTCCAAAGGATTATAAAAATGTATTTATTAAACATTTTGTAGACTTAACAGGTCAACCGAGGATCAGGTTTGTTAGTTTGTAACGATATAAATGTTTTCTTGAATGTAAATAATAACTAGATAACCGATGAGACGACACGGTTGGCGCAGTGGTTAAGCGATTGACTGCTGCGTTACGTGTCGCGGATTCGATCCCCGCACGGAACAAATATTTGTATGACCTGCAAGTAGTTGTTCCGGGTCTGGCTGTTTGTGTATGTGAGCTTAAATGTTTGTAAACGCACCCACGATACAGGAGAAATTCCTACTGTGGGGCAAAGTTATAAAAAAAAAGAAAAAGAAAGAAAGAATGAGTCTTCATCATTCATCCTCTTTGTTAATATGTGGAAAATGTTGTGGTTATTTTATTGATTTTGTTTTATGTACTCTAGTGATAAGTGTTATATATTATGTAATGTAATAACATTTTGTTTCCCAAATAAAATAAAATAAGCCCAAAGCGTCTACAAACAAGTATTATTATTATTGGATACTACTAACTTTTAATCAATACAGCTTAGCCTGGTTACGTCGATATCATGAGTAGTCATAGTCATCACTTGTATGACAGTGTGTGAGGTGAGCATTTGCCGCAATTATAATTTTGTTCAGTTTGTCAGTGAACAGGTCCACATCTTGGGTTAGTATGATTGAGTTGAGGAGCGTAATAGTGCGTCGCGTAGTTGCATTTCTTGCATAAGGCTTTATTGATCTATTTTCTTTGCTTTCAAAAAAAAAATGGCAATAGCAGTGCTGTTACTCAAAACCTTGATAATATGGCAGCCTTAGCATGATGCGGGCTTTCTGAAGTTATACGTCCACTTTTAAAAATACAGTCTTCAGTCAATCCCTGATTCACTGCCAAAAATCTCAAACATTTATTTTTACACCCTGTACACTAACTAAAATGTACACATATATCCGTATATATTTATATACACACGTGTCCTTGTATAGTGTTAGGTTAAGGCGGACTGGTACGCTGGTTAATATTGCGAACATGTACAACCTCATTGGTTCAGGTCGGAGACCGCCAGATTTCACTAGCACACTGCCCGATTTAAATAAACAGAATTTATATTTATATGCGGAAACGCATGCCTTTTATAATTTGGATATGTAGGTACATAGTGAAGAAATCTTTGGTATTTAAATATGTACACAGTTTTCTATTCTTTTGACTTCAAGCACGTTTACGATGTGAAAATATAGAAAGGTAAAACTGTACTTCCTTGAATATATAGGTACTAGTTTGAACATTTCTATTTCTTTTAACCTATTCCTCCGTCCGCGTCGCTCTCATACATCACTGTTATTTAAGAGCAATTATTTGGATAACATCGTCGTTCGATTCCCACATTCACACTGTCTTATCTCTTCCCATTTCCCGTTTCAACACCAAACCCCAACAAATCTTTTCCTATCACACGTATCTGTCAAAATATTCATCTGTATTCTAATCTTTCAGTACACTATCTTCTTCAACGCTTTACAAAACAAACTCGACGTTGGACGAGTCGTTCCATTGACTGCAGTCAATCGTGCGTAACTTTCAACTCACGGTATGATACACAACAATAACGTTCAGAAGTCTAAATTATTTCAATAAACTAAACTATTAAATAAAACGTGAAAAAGTAGCTCCATAATTTCTTGAACGTCGGTATATAACCTTACAGTCACGTGTCTTTTATGATAGGTACTTTTCTTACGTTACGTTACAGAATGAAGTTTTGTTATTTGTCAAAGCATTAAATTTGTTACAGTAGAACATTAATTAAAAAATCCATAGTCAAGCTTTTAGCTCCAATCAGCACCCATAGCTGTGTTGTCAAGCTTGTGGCTTTTTGCTTGCTTGTTATACTTACATATTATAGGGTATTCATCTTATATGATATGAATATTATAGCAGTGGTGGCCCAGTGGTTACAGCCGTGACTTACGAGTTGTAGTTTGTAGGTTCGAACCTAGACAGGTGCTTTAATTTGTGTAAATTATTTCATCACGACTGCTCTCAAAGCGATGAAGGAAAACATTGTGAGGAAACCGGCATGTCTTAGAACCAAAAATTCGAAGACATGTGAAATCTACCAATCCGCACTGGGCCCGCGTGGTGGGTTACAGACCTCTCTCTCTCACAGAGAGGAGACCTGTGTGTCCCAGCAGTGGGAACGTTATAGGCTGATTATGCTATAGACTATTCCATCTATCTTGTTCAGTGTTAAATCCAACTAGAGATCTTTAGACTTTTCATAAAATTAAAATGTTATAAAGATGTTATAATTATTGACACGATGGCGACATAATTCATTGTAATGATTTATTGTTCTTTTTTTATAATATTTACAATACAGGGGGGGATTATTTCATAATCAACTACCTACTTGACCCATATGCAAAAAAAAATTACAATAAAATATGTGTTCGTTAAACCTTGATATTGTCCGTATTGATACTTCTGTACAACCAGTATATTTATTGTCTGTCACCGCTCGCCGGGCACGACTTGCACCTGTTAGTTCCTGCCTCTGTGTCACTCAGGTAGTCTCATTTATAGGGATCATAGTGTCATTTCTTGTGGCATTTTTTTACCCAAATGTAACTGTGACAAACACCGGTATAGTTTAATAGATATCTGCTTTTTGTATAGAGTTTACTTAAGTGAAAAGAAATTGAGATGTACTGCACTTTTAGGCAAAAAAACCAATAATGCTCCGACCGTCACTAACTTTTAAGTTATTTTTATAGTTTAATACAAATGTATCAAATCATGATGGAAAATCTGGCTGATATTACTTCTTTGCTCGTAAACTTAAAATATTTTACTATCGTTTTAACACCGTGAGAATAAACCATGATATTAATCATTTGTGTAGGCTACGTTTAAATTAAAATCATAAATATACAAATCCTATATCTATAATGAAACTGCAAATTATTCGCAATAAAAAGCTAAATTTATCACTTCATTACCTTTCATAAAGCGCCCATAATAACCCATTTTATTCTAACATGTATAATGTATATTCTAGTATACGTCATTAAGAATATTTTTAAATGTTCTTAATGACGTTTTTGTGCAATTATGATAAAATTGTATACACATTTATCTATTAAATGCAAAAATGAGTGACGTTAATTTGGAATTACACTTTCTCTGCTGTAATGTTACATCACTTTATTAGTTATAACGTTGTAAACTGTGTGAAATTTTGTAATTAGCATTTGTGTTTTTATTCATTAAAATTGGACTTGAAAGGAGGATAATATTTCGATTTGTATTGTAAAAAAATAATATGTTATCAGGTAATTGCTGTTATCTATGTATAATGTCAACTGATTCTATTTTATTTTTGACTACTTGTGATAAGTTTGACCCATTTATTTAATAAATAGTTAAAAGCAAAATAGAATACTGCCACTGCTTAAAACATATCTGGATAAAATTAATTACAATATATATTTGAACTTCTTATTAAACTATTTAACTTATAGAACCATCAACACTTGCGCTAGAGGATCCACAAAATATAATTTCGTAACAAAGAGATGGTTACCGAAGCATTGCATACATCTGCCAACGACCTTGGCATTTCATTAATTATATGAAAAAATACATACAATCTAAACTCTGGGCAAAATTTAGCAACTTTCGCATATATTGCTTTACTTACTTTTACTTGTTTTCGTTGCTCAAGGTCTCAAGTTCGATTCCCTGGGTGAACCATATGTATGTATTACTCAATGTTAAGTAAAACATTTTAAAGTTACTAAAATGCAAGTGTGTGTTAAGTAATGCATTGTGTAGGTTGTTATTGATTCAAGTATTACATAACATAGTGCGAGGTCACTAGAATAAATCAAATATCGTTGATTTTACTTTCATAAAGTACAAATCTAATTTAGAGATTTTACCAGACATTATTTTTTTATAAATAAATAGTGAGATATTTTAATAAAAATTTGTGAAACTTAAATATTTCACTCCAATAAATAAAATGAATCTCAGAATGCAGTCACAATTCGTTCCGTTAAATAATAAACGTCAATTAACGTAATTACATTTATGCAAACGGTAGCCTTATGCATTTCTGTTGCATAAACCTGATGCCGGAAGTCTGAAGCTGTAATTATTGACTTCTCTAGCGAGATGAGGGGATGCTTGGATGTTAATACCCGAGCTTGTCCTAGAATTTGTAGAAAATAGGCGTTTTAGAACATTGATCACGAGACTGCGATTAGCAACGTATAATTTAATACTGTGCACATTAAATCTTTGTCAGATTCAAACTTTTTACTCCGTGCTCACGTTTAAACTATGTTCTAAATAAAAATAGTTTTATATTGCGATTGAATGATGGTAAAAATTATGTCAAAAAACATTTTGTATACTTTTCAACATAATTACTCGTAACATTAATTATACAATTTTGAGCGTCACATCCCTAAAACCATTCAAATAAATATTGTATGAATCTGACATAATTTCCCATCCGTGTATCAAATTAACAGGCAGAACCAGACACTCTCTAGCTAGATAAATATAGAGAGTGGACATTGTAAGTTGTATAATACAGTCGCAAACTCGAGATAAAGTAAATAGGGGAAAACTGTGAGCACCTTCCGAGAGCGCGCGTCGATGTCTTTTACACCGAGGAGTTCCGTCCGCGAATCTGACCGACGCCGACGAGTCGACCTACTTTTGACAGACATTCTGTACATTTTACGTAATCACGAGGATGTAATGTATAATAAATATCTATACATTTTGTACATCATTATGTAGGTGAAATTTTATTTTTCGATGATTTACTTGCACATTCTCTTAAGTGAATGTTCGTTCGTTGATAAAAGTTTATGGTAATCGTTTTATTTGAATGTATAATTTATTTTTAAATGTTTCGTTAGTCTGGATTACATCAGTCTATTATGTTTTCCAATTGTGTACGAATTAATTTAATTGAAAGCTGTTTTGCGGTGACTGCTTTATAAATAGATGCCTATGTATAGAGAGAAATTGTACGGTCAAGCGTTATTTTTAAATAACGCAGTCGGTTTTCTAATACTTTTACACGTGTTTTGTACTCAGAAAACCTCTAGGCTTTAATCTTTAAATATACTTTAATTTACACATACATCTTGCCCTAAGAGGTAAGGTAATTTATTTTAACCTTCACGTCATAGTTAATTATTTAATTCTCACATCACAAAATCCACAGCCGATATATTATACCGATCTCCAAAAATACAGCATTGAATTTTCTATTTTTATCACCGACGGATACTCCGATGGGTCACACTCATTCAAAACATACAACAATTTCACACAATGATTTCCCACTTTTACATTTAAATCAAAAACACTTGGACACGAAAATCCGAATCTCGAACCGAAAAAGTTTCACTAGAAAAAAAAAACTCAGAAATATTTACAGGTATAAATATCACTGATTTTGAACTTACCCAAAATATTAGCCTCATTTTATCCAAACACAACACTAAAGAAAAGTTTAAAAAGTAGAGTAACCGTCACTACACATGCGCGAGGGTGCGCGCGTCTCCTGCGACTGACGGCAGCGTGCGCCGGCGAAGACTCCCCGCCTAAGAAAGTCTACAACCTTCACATTATATATTATGTAAACTTGAAAAAGCGCAAGTGCATTATGGCTTTGAGAAGATTTTTTTATTGTATTGTCTATGAAATATTTCAAATTTGACTGCCTCGTTGCCCAGTGGTCGCAAGCGCATGCAATGCAATGCCGGGCAATGTGTTATTAGGTTTTTCAATCTGGAATTTCTCAGTAGCACCCGGATTTGTGTCCGGTTGATGGCAACAGGCTCGCCCCCTATTGCATGAGACTTAAAAATAACCGGCGAAATGTGGGTGTACTACAGGTACACCTCTGTCAACCCCTCGAGAATTATATTCGTGTTGTTATATTATGAACACTTCCTGTCTCCTTAAACATCATTATTACATATACTTTCCTTGCTACAACTACAACTATACACTACTAACTGGAAACTATATACAGGATTGTTGGTAAAACACCATCAACCTCTTAAGAGCGTTTATACCTTATGAGTGGCAACGTCGCAATTTAGTGTCATATTTCGTGGTTTTCAATTTTTATCATTTAATCAGAGCTATATTTAAAAAATCTGTTTAATTAACTTTTTAGAATTATGTGAAAACTGTGTAAAAAGTAAGAAATCGTTGCGTTTACAATTCTATTTATATGTAAATAATACATTGGAAACTTGCAGGGCGTTATTTTCATTGTAAAATAACTGTAAGCATTACGGTTACTTACTTTTTAAACACTTTCACGTAATTCTAAAAAGTTAATTAAACAGATTTTTGAAATATAGCTCCGATTAAATGATAAAAATTTAAAACCACGTAATATGATACTAAATTGCGACGTTGCCACTCATAAGGTATAAACGCTCTTAAGGAGTCATTGTACTAATCATTATGAACAACTTTTACTATGGGACCAAAATGGTCCCTACATTTTGACGAGTTCTGCAAACATAAATGTAGGGAACAGCAGATTTTTTTTTCGCGATTTCATATTTGGTCCCGTAGTAAAAGTTGTTCATAATGATGAGTACAATGACCCCTTAAGAGGTTGATGGTGTTTTACCAACAATCCTTTATATGTAGATAAGTACATGTTTTCTGTATGTATTTATTGTATATGTAAATGGGACACCACTGACTACCTGCAGTTTTGTCTCTTCTGATCCATCCAAAGGTTGCCTGTAAAAGATCGCTTTTAGCGATGAGACCGCCCAAATTTTACATAGTAAGCCTATGTAAACACTGTACCTATGTAAAATTCCTACAATTATATCAGAGGGGCAATTCCCGTATTTTTAAGACCGTTCGCATTCTAATCTCAGTCTCAATCTGTCAAAATTACAATCAATTTACACATACATTTTGACAGGTTTTTGACATTGATTGTCGCTGAGATGAGATTGCGCCTTGAATTTGAACGTTTTTTAAGTACGAGAATTGGCCTACTGTAATTTTTATAGTGCAGGTGAAGACTTTCAAGACATTCAAGTTGTTGATGATTATATATACCTACTATATATATATTTTGTAAATGTGAGTACCAAGGATCCGTTTATTATGTCATTATTATGTATGTTGACTTGAAAGCATGGCAATTGAGAGTATGTCATGCTCACTTAAATGTCTCACTGATGGAGGCGCGTGTGTTGGATCATTCGGTTGCCTACAAAGTGGTTGAGCTGGATAATGCTGATCCACTCGTCTGTTCATGAGCGGGCGCCGGCGCCGTCGGTTGAGACTGGTCATCTCTTTACTGTACTTTATTATTTGTAATCTTATATTTAGAAATGTTTTTATTTTTTTACATTTTTCTCACATAAACAAGCAACAAGAATAATGTACCAAGATTTTGTAATATCTTGATTTAAAAGAGTGTCCATGGAGTTTCTTGCCCGTTCTTCTCCATAGAGATGTACGTTTTGAAATGGGCAACTAGCTTCAACTTTCTGACTAACTGATCGACTCTTTGACAGTCCAAAAGTGCCTGTAAATGTTTTCATTGAAATAAATGTTTTAAGCTTAAGTTTGAGTTTGAATTACCTAGTACAAACAGTCCAGTTATAAAGAGGACAATCATGGAATTCGACTTGGCTGGGCAGCGTTTGGGAAGCTACGCAATATCACCTCGTCTCACATACCTACCGCAGTATCTGGAGACGAAAGGCTTTAACCAGTACGCGTTGCCAGTGATGGCCTATTGCACTTAAACGTGGTCGCTCACAATGGGCCTCAATAGAAGGCTGAAAATCACCGAAAGTGCAATGGAGAGGGCTGTGCTTGGAGTTTCCCTACGTGATATCGAAGAGATCCGCAGTAGAACTAAGGTTATCGGCATAGCCCGATGAACTGGCAAACATAAGTGGCAGTGGGCAGGGCACATTACTCAAAGAACTGATGGCTGATGGGGCGGAAAAGTTCTGGACTGGCGGAAGACGTAGCGTTGGAATGCCTCCCATAAGGTGAACCGATGACCTTGTAAAGGCCGCAAGAATCCGCTGGATGCAAGAAGCATAACACCGGTCCAAGTGGACCAGTAGGCGTCTTTTGTGTGAAATCATGATGATAATAACTCCGAAGGCGACGGCAGAACGCATACGCAACAGCAGTGCCACCACACCGCAATAACAGATCGCAGCGACACCAGTACACCACTGGTTTGTATGTAGTATTATGAAACCGCTTCCTAGGATGGCTAGACCATAGATAAAATACTAAATGTACAAGGCTAGACTGTCATGTGCCATGAGTGCTGTTAGCGGCTGTCATTAGAGCAGAGCATTGAGCGTAGACAGGGCATTGAGGCATTGAGTTAAGGTCTCTGCACACAGCGGGCGCGGCGCGGCGGGACGGGACGGCGACGCGACACTGAGCAGTTGTAATGTACTAGATATTACGGACGACGCCACACAGAGCCGTCCCGCTCGACGCGACGGTAACCGTCGCGCCACGCCGCCGCCGCGCCGAGCAGGAATACAAGATTATACGTACCTACATTTAGTAGAAATGTATACAAAATATAGGTGTTTTTGACGTGATCGCGCCCGCAGTGTGACCGATGCCGCCGCGCCAGCGCAGCGTCGCCGCCCCGCCACGCCGCGCCCCGCCACGCCACGCCGGCTGTGTGCAGAGACCTTTAGGAAAAACAATGGAGCAGAGTGACAAGTGAGCGTAGGCGTAGACAGAGAAAACTATCTGGTCTACGCAAGCGAGACATATTTTTTTCGTTTGACAAATGAGTTTTGATCATAGATTTAGTATATACGCCTCGGACCGTAGACAGCCTCGGACCAATTAACCTACATTGGTCCGAGATATACGCTATAAATCGCTATAAATCATGGACATTGACGCGCAACCCATAGATAAAACAATAAAGGCGCCACTTTTTACCAATAATTCAGTACATAATTCTGAACCGCCACGTTGAAAATTGTCGACAGTTATTCAAATAAATTTTAGCTCCACACACGCACAGCAAATTTATTTTTTGATAACCGAGTAAAATTTTCTACGCTAGGGGGGCTTAGAAATTTGAGGAGTGGCTAGAGAGGCGCCACGGCGTCCTCACCTTCCGCCTGACGCAGGTCCTCACTGGACACAGTTGCTTCGGGAGGTTCCTGTTCCAGATAAGGCAGGAGGAAACGCCCAGGTGTCACCATTGCGTGGATCGCCCGGAGAACACGGTGGAGGTCTGCCCGGCTTGGGCGGAGCACCGCCGTGTCGTCGTGGAAGTGATTGGCGGTGGCGATCTCTCGCGTCCGGCCCTGGTCCAGCGAGAGGTCATGGGAAGCCGTCACCTCCTTCTGCGAAGCAGTAACGCTCGCGAAGGAGGAGGTGAAATTCGCGCCCTCACGCCTAGCCGCCGCAAGAGACGCCCTGGGCGTCGGGAATCCCAAGCCGATTCCCGGCCACCGTAGGCGCGGGCTTGCGGACGGCGAGCAATGGGCAGCTCGCCGTTCGACAAGGACCAAACCTGGGTCGACGGCGCGTTGTGTTCCACGCGTGTTTCAAAGAGATGTCAGCACCAAATGACGGGGTCCGCTAGGGCCGAAGATCAACAATAGCAACTATTGTTGATCGAAAGTTTCGATAAACTGAAGATGAGGAGTGTCGTTGCCGTAGTAGACGTGACGTCGCGTTTAGAATGAAAAGTGCCGCGACATCGGCATTGTCCAATGGTCTCTAAGACATTGTCGCCAGCAATGCCGCTGCCGTCTGCGGTCTGTAGTCACGTTCGGAATTGTACCTTTTTTTTTTGTTTTTTAAGCTCGTTGGGGTCGAGCATCAACATAACACAACATCACGCCTGTCATCCCTGACGGGTTGTGAACAGGTGTACCTATAGTACACCCACATTTCGCCAGTTATGTTTAAGTCCCATGTAATAGGGGGCGAGCCTATTGCCATCAACCAGGCACAAATCCTGACTCCCGGCTGTTACTGAGAAATTCCTGAATGAAAAACCCAATAACATTTTGCCAGATCTGGGAATCGAACCCAGGACCCACGAACTTTATTTTATTTGTTGTTATAGCGACAATAGGAATACACACTCTGTGGAAATTTCAACTGTCTACGTATTAATAGATGAGATACAGCCCGCTGACCACTGACCTCTAGCGTATTTTAATAGAGGTCAGTGCCGCTGACAGACAGACGGACGGACGAAACACAAAAAAGGAATAAAATATAATTTCTTTATTCGAAAAGCTTCTTCTTCTTTTCGTATCAATAGACCAACTCAAAGCCGACTAATACGATGCGCCTTGGACGGCTCTGCCTGTAATCATCACCATCAATATTACTTTTTACGGAAATAAAAAAAATAAAAACGAAATCAATACTGGCACTACACAATTCTACAACCTATGTGTCTAATTCAAATTGACATATTATATTTTTCGTATCTCTCGTTAGACTGACATTTTCGGATGAAATAGAAGCAGTGACATTTCCATAAAATTTTTGTAATATTTTTTAATATGTCTGCAAGAATAAAATTTAATGTAAAAAATGCAATACTAGGACGTCATAATTTTAGTGATATATTAGCAGCACATGACACTCGAATTCTATCGGGTTTCTCCCGACTAGTCGTCCCGAGGGCTTTACCCCCTAATAGACCAGACTGTAGCTACTATAAGCAAGCTTATGTAAGAAGAATTACATTAAATCACGAAGGACCTCTTCTTCCCCGACAATTAGAAAACTTTTCTTTGAAACGGCTATCTTCGGAGAAAGCAGTAACCGGCAAACGGTTGGATGAGGTAAGACAATTATTGTAATTATTGGTACCTAAGTAGGTCATTCGTGGATCTTTCGAGTCCACCAAACCAGTCTTCCCAAGGGCTATTGTATTACCCAGTAACTGTGTTGTGGAGGTCAGATAGGCAGTCGCTCCATGTAAAATAGTATGGTATTCAGCTGCATCCGGTTAGACTGGCAGTCGACCCCAACTTAGTTGGTAAACGACTAGGCAGACGATGACCTAAGTAGGTCATAATTTACGAAAAAGTCCAAAGATTCAAACACACAATTTTATGCTTGTTTTTGATTAGTAAGTGCTCTCAGTTATTAGTCTTTTAGTCTATGTAGACCTGATACAAAACAGGATCTTTCTTATTTTTGCTTCGCAACTTCCACGACGTTATCGTTGGCATCACAGAGGTCACTTTGGCTGCATGTTTTGGGGCACAGAAGAATGTTGTGAAGGCTTATGAAAGGCATATGGAAATCGCGTGGGTAGCGTGCGCATGTAGATCGCACGTTTACATGCTCAAGTAACTTGGGCCAGGTAAAAAAGAGCCTTGAATCCTAGCCCCGCGCACTCTTTCATGCATCGTGTACAAGAAGCACCTATAATATCTTAAAATTATATTATAATATTAATTAATAAAATAGAATGTAGATACAAATAACCCCTAAATTAATAGTATTTTATGAACCCGTCTAGCAGTAACTTTTATCGGTTATTTCACTCATGGACAAATTAAGAGGAACGCGGTTTAATTTCTCCCGTTGTAATTATCATGCGTACTGGCCACTAAATGCTGTTAAAAAAAAGTTTTGGAATGTTTTTTTCGAAGGTCATTTATTTAATTTTATGTAATTATTACGTAAAACTGCATACAGCAATTTTTTTTGACAAATTTTGTACCTGTGTTTTTTACGTCCTGTTTAAATTTTTGCCTTGACTGCCTTGTTTATCGTGTTAAGTGTGAATTGTTATTGCAAATAAGTTGAGATTGCCAGATCTAAACGCCACTCAAGTTGTTAGGGCTGTTACTTTAATCGAAACTGGGCATACCTACCTACAAACATGTGACCCAAACATTGAGAGTATCAAAATCTGTGGTACACTGAGGTGTCTAGAGGTATCGGCAGACCGGACAGGATACGAGACTCGCAGGACTGGGACGTAAACGGAAAACTGTGGCCAGAGATGACCGGTTCATCGTTACCAGCGTGCTGAAACCGGACTTGGAGTCAAGTCCTATTCACAGATTAGTTCAGATTTTGTCTAAAGCCAGATGATGGAAGGATTAAAGTGTGAAGACGCCCGAGAGAGAGGTACGCTCAGTGGAAATCAGTGAAAAAGAGGTATATGGTGGAGGGTCAGATGTTATGGGGAGGTATTTTGATCCCGCACGTACAGATCGTTGCGTCATTGAGTCACTAATTATATTTTTATATACATATTTTTTGCGTTCCTCTATATTTGTCCATGAATGTATAATCTGCCCTTATTGTCCAAAATGTCAAACTCAAATGACTAAAACTCGGACCAACTTGTGACGGCATGGTTGGCGCAGTGGTTAAACGATTGACTGCTACGCTGCGTGTCGCGGGTTCGATTCCCGCACAGAACAAATATTGGTATGACCTACAAGTAGTTGTTCTGGGTCTGGCTGTTTGTGTATGTGAGTTTAAATGTTTGTAAACGCACCCACAATGCAGGAGAAATTCCACGTTTTTAAGAGAAAGAGAACTACAAATTCCTAGTTTATTTTCAGATACAAACCGGTCCAAACTGCACCCCAGATTGTGGGTTATTTTGGGAGTCATCATACCATTTCTATTACGACCAAAAGCACCCCAAGTGTCCTGTGAAGCCAAAATATCTCCCAAATCCCCCATGTCCTCCGATGCTTAAATGTAACCCTTACAAAGAACCGATAAAATCCGATCCATTTGCTGATAGTATACCGTGTACTTTAAAAACTGTTTCTTTAAATATCTGTAGGTTTTATTCTGTTAATTCATGTCAACCTAAGAGACGTAGAAGGAAGTCAAAGGTGTCTAAATGCATCCTTTGTGTATTAAAACAGACGAAATATTGTGCAAAAAAGAAAGAATATAAAGGCAAAGGTCGTGTACTGAAATCGAAAAGTCCACCGAGAAATGCAGCTCCATGTGGAGGGGGGATGAAAAGGTCTTGTCCACAACCTCCCAAAATAAAGTGCCCAAAACCGAAGTGCGGATAGATACGTACATATTTCTTTTTATTGTTTTTAACCAAAAAAGTGATTTTGAAATATGTTTTCTCGTGTTTTGAATTAATAAATGCGTGTTTGAAATAACATATAACTAATTTATTGCGTTAATTGTACATAATACATTTTGACACAAGATTATGAGAGTTCCAACGCCATGGGACTCTTTATAGAGAGACTGCAGTCTGTCAGGCTCTTACTGACTAAAATCCACCCCGGTGTTCAATCTCATACCTACACCGGGGGTCGCCTGAGCTTACGATCCTTCCGCAACCATAGAAAACTAGCTGGGCCAACGTACAGAGATATCGAGAAGAATACAGCTTGGGTGGGCCGCATTTAAAAATTGGATTAAATTCTGAAATCGGGCAAAATTCCACAATGTCTGAAGTCCCGCCTCTATAACCAGTGTGTTCTGCGCACCATGACGTACGGTGCTGAGACGTGGACGCTCATGCAGTAGGCTGTGTACAGGGTGAGAGTTGTCCATGAAGCCTAAAAGCGTAACAAACTTACTTTCGCATCTTCTATATAAATAAAAATCAATTGCCAAAAGTATTTGTCCGCACATCACTTCAAAGCGGCTGCACCTATTTGGCTAATTCTTTTTTTTGTTTGTAATTGTCAGGACAAGGTTATAAAAACATTTTTTTCGAAAATCCACCGGGAATGTCGGAAATATGGATGTTATTTTAGTATGAAATTCACCCCGGGTGACGCCGGACACGAACAGCTTGTTTATAATATTAGTTAGTATGTACGAAAATGATTATGGAGGATTTCTGCGTTTTGGTGCGGCTCACTGTAATGTGCGTACGCCTATAATATGATTTATCAGTCCGATGTTCTATTTCGCATGACACGACAGTACGCTGATATTAGTGTAGCCATGAAGTTTAAAAAATGTTCAACTTTGCTTACGTATGCATGTGTTACTGTCTCTTTCTGTAACTCGATATATCATACGCACACGCATGTGCAATTCATAACACTTCCTTTCAGCTGTACCACAGTCGGGTAAAAACGCGCGTGTAGCAATAGCAACAAATACAAAAACATACAAATACAAACATACAAACAAACAAAACAACAACAATGCAATGCAAACAAACAAACAATAAATACAAAATACAATGCATACAAAAATATGCATCTCGTTTTTATTTTAAAAAAAAATATAAATACAATGTTTTAAATTATTTTTACTTAAAGGCGGGCTAAAAAGGTTTTATCTAGCAAAATTCCTATCGCTCTCAAGGTCACCCACAGATTTGCACACCCTGCTTCAACTCAATGTTCAGCGAAGCTTTGTCCAGAGAATTTCAGTCTAAGATCTGAGATTATAAGTAAAACATAATATATTCTATAAATGTATTCTCAGTGATAAGTCTATTAGTCTTTGGTGTATTTATTATTGTTCACGGTGCAAGTTACTTGCGCTTGCGCATGTAAAGGTGCGAGATAACATATATTTTGCAATGTGTGAGTCACACGTCACACGAAGCCTATAGACTGTCACCTGTCTGGACTTGCGCGCCTTTAGTATTATACAAATAATGAACTAAATATTGAAAGTAAAAAAGTACTCATGTAAATAACTCGTATAACATAATGGTCTTCTAAGAACCCGTTTACCAGTGGGTTATAACTGTCCTAATAGTTCATCGTGTCAATATAATAATGAAGCTCGAGCCAACTTTAAATTCAAAATTTATTTTCAGGTGCAAACCGGTCCAACCTGCACCCCTTGTGGGTTACCTTGGGAGTCATCATACAGTTTCTATTACGACAAAAAGAGCCCGCAGTGTCCTCCTTCAGCTCCTAAGGCACGATCAGACTGCCCCGAGTCCTCCGTGCCCCCGTGTGCCCCACCAAAAGTGATCCCTACATGTCCCCAGAAGCCTAAATGCTACCCTTGCAAACAGCCGATCAAATCCGATCCGTGTGCTAAGAATACCCAGTGTTCTATGAAGAGTGTTATTTTAAATAACTATAGATTTTATTCTGCTAATCCATGCCAACCTATCGATCCTTGTAACAAGGTAGACCCCTGTAAACCCAAACCATGTGCACCAAAACAGGCAGAATGTGCACCAGCTCCAACGGAATGTAAGCCAAAAGGTGGTTCGAAAAAAGATTGTGGAAAACCAAAAAATGATGACCCTTGCCGACCTCGTGTTAAACCAAATCCATGCAAGCCATCTGGTGATGGGGCTGGTAAAACTAAAAAGGGACCAGTTTGCCCTGGTGTTGCGGCTGGTGGTGGGGCTGCTAAAACCAAAAAAGGACCAGTTTGCCCTGGTGGTGGGGCTGGTAAAACTAAAAAAGGACCAGTTTGCTAATAAATTGGGTGTTTAAGGTAAGCCGAAGTGCTGGAACACATCATGGATTAACTGTTATTGTTCTACAACCAAAAAGAGTGAGTTTTAAATATTTTTGTTCGTGGTTGGAATTAAATGCATGTTTAAAATATCATATAACATTGTAATTTATTGCGTTTTCCTTCACCGTCGGTCTGTCGTGATAGCGGAGAGTTCCAGAACAGTATCCACCTCTTCACACAATCGATTATTGAAAACAACATCTTAACACAAGATTTTGAAAATTGCAACACCATACGACACCCTAAGACATGGCGCTCACTATGTGACATGCGACTGCGACAGCTCGGCGACTAGATGCAATGTCAGGCTGCGGCCGGCGATTTTCTTATTTTTCGTTCAAAGCTCCGGACACTTGCCGTCGCGTAGCAACGGCAGGCTATGGGAGTCGCACGCTCTCGCTACTTGTCGCAGCGACAAGACGCACGGCGCACGCGCACACCCATCTAACGATAGTCGCGTGTGATGGTCAGCTGTGATGGCAGGACAGGTCAGCTTCAGTTTTGCGCTGAAAAAGATGCACGTGTGTTAGTTAGTATTGCGAATATCAACTTGGATATGTTCAATGTCGATGTTTTCAAATCGGGCGTCTGTTGACAACACGGCGGCGGCACTACGGCACGGCGCCGTTGCCGTTTACCTTAGAACCGTGTCATATACAAGCTGAAACGATTATTCTGCGGTGCATCTAAAGCGCCGTACCATAAAGAAACCGTGACATGTACAACGGGTCTAAAGATTGAATTGAATGTCACTTGTTTGTACGCAGGGCTTGGAACCGATACCAAAAGTACAGGTTCTGTACCGGTACTTAGATTCTTGCCATTTCGGTACCTGGGTACTGCATTGCGATTCTGTAACCATCTCACCGTGAAAACTTAGGTGAAGTGAGCGTGGAGTGAGCTGTCAGTGTCATCCCACTGATGCTAGGGATTGACCAAGAATTACACTTACAATCATAATCGATATTTTAATTTTTTTTTTAATTATTTCTGTTGATCATTGTATATAGTTTCAAAGCTAGTATTTAAGTGTCTAAATATTATTATTTAGAGTTTTATTTTTATAAAACAGCAACACTGAAAGTCAATTTTGTTTCTTTTTAAATGAAAATTAAAGATGACGGTAAGCTAACTTTGATTTTCATTTTGACCTCACTTTCGGCTTTAGCAACCTCGAAAACCATGATAACGACAACAATAGGTAATAGTCATATTAAACAATAGGTCCCTAATAACAAACAATGTCCATGCGCATTTTCTTTAGTAGCTAGTTTAGGAATAAAATAACTTATTTGAGTTTCTTACTGAATTTCTGTTTTGCTGTTTTATTAAAAAAAAAACCGTAAGCAGTAATGTTTAGCCACTTAAATACTAGCTTTGAAATAATATAAAATGATCAACAGAACTATAATACTATAATAGAACAGAAAAAAAAACTCGATTATGATTGTAAATGTAATGCTTGGTCAATCCCTAGCATCAGTGTGATGAACTGATGACACTGACAGCTCACTCCACCTAAGTGTTCACTTCACGGTGAGATTTTTACAGAATCTACCGGCTGGTTCCAGACGGGTACCGATTCCAGACTACTCCACCTAACAAGCACGGGTACCAAATTTAAGTACCTACCGCGTACCACAAATCACGCAAATTTTTGTAATGCCTATTAACAATCCTTTTTACAATTATTTGTTTTCTCATTGTAACTTACGGAAATACATATTTGTTTGGTACCGGTATTGGTACTGTTACAGTACCGATACTGATTAGAAATACCAATAGTACGGGTACTACGCCTGGTACCGGTACCAATAGTACCAGTATCACGTCTGGTACCGCTGGTACCAAGGCCAATGGTACTGGTTCCAAAAATACCGGCATTTTAAACCCTGCTTGCACGTCATAAAACGTCAAGGTCACGTCTATGTTTGCTTTAAGACAAATCATTATCATCATCATCATCACCCTACAATGTTCCCACTGCAGGGATACAGGCCACTTCTCTGTGAGAGGGAGTGGGCCGTAATCCACCATACGGGCCCAGTGCGGGTTGGTAGATGTCACATGTCTTCGAATTGTTGGGTCTAGGACATGCCTTTTTCCTCACGATGTTTTCCTTCGCCGTCTTTTGAGAGCAGTGGCGATAAACTAATTTACACAAAGTAAAGTGCCTGTCTGTGTTCGGCCTTACGACCTTCAACTCGTAAGTCGCGGTCGTTACCACTGGGCCACCACACTGCCCTAAGTAAGACCAATGCTCTCTCACCGCTTAATCAAGACCAATGTGACAGCAAAGCAAAGCAAAGTTTCAATTTACTGGAAGTTTTTATCAAAAGTGGTAATTCCGGTCGGCTATCCATGCACATACTCTGTGCACAAAGACCTGTTGCGGCCACCTCAGTAAATTGGAATATTGGCAAGAGAATGATGATGATACCAATAGCAGAATACCACTGTGCAGAATACCACTGCCTTCAACACCAAAATATCACTGCAGAATACCACTTCCTTCAACACCAGAATATCACTGCAGAATACCACTGCCTTTAACACGAGAATATTACTGCAGAATACCAATTCCTTCAACACCAGAATATCACAGCAGAATAGGTACCACTTCCTTTAACACCAGAATATCACTGCAGAATACCACTTCCTTTAACACCAGAATATCACTGCAGAATACCACTTCATCAACACCAGAATATCACTGCAGAATACCACTTCCTTCAACACCAGAATATCACTGCAGAATACCACTTCCTTTAACACCAGAATACCGCTGTGCAGAATACCACTTCCTTCAGCTTTGCCGTTGTCGGTTAAAAAGGCCCGTGTAGACATGATTATCTCGTTTTATTCAAATGTTCATTAGTAAAATACTACTTTTTGTATCGATAAACAGTGGGGTAATTGCGTAACACACTGACAGTAGGAATGGCTTTCATTTTGAAAGTTCAACAACATTCATTGCGTTATTTACGTAGTTGAGCAGATTTTTATTTCTAACATATGAAGCAATGGATTAGCAAAATCCTTCAAAATGATGCAGATTGTGTTTAATTGTTTGTTACGCAATTAGGGTTCGGGTTCCATATTATTTGGACTGAATACTTTTTAATTTTGCATTACGTAAAATACTATGCAAGCGTTTTTTAGATAGGTAATTGTTATCTAGATTTCTGGTAAGAACCAAAGATGCATGTTTTTATAATAGTACTAGTATAGCTACTTACAATTCCATGGCCGTTGGGCGTTGTCAACCAACATAGAAACAGGCGAAAAAATCTTATGTGCCTGTTCTACCTACGTCGGCATGACGCCCATAGTATAATTATTTATCAAACACGGTCGCCCGCAACTTCGTCTGCATGCATTTTGTTTTTTATTAATACCAATACCTACTGAGGATGAAAAGTAGCCTGTCCTTTTCCAGATCCCAGACTACCTGTGTGTTAAATTTTATAATGATCGGCTCAGTGGTTTAGGCCTGGAAAGATAACAGACTAGACAGGCAGATTTACTATCGCGAATTTTAGGGCCTCATTCATTGTTTTAGGTTCTTAAATTTATAATTGATTATTTTCTTATTATTATTTGTGTTCCTTTGAAAAGTGCTGATTCACAGAGGTTATTCCGTTTAGCCTTCCCACAAAATCCACCTTAAGTTGAATTCGTGGAAACGCATGTCCGAGAATTCACCCTTTGCCTAAGCCCTTTTTTTTTGAGGGTGGGAAATCGTCAAATAACTGTGGGAGGGCAGACTCTTACTGACTAAAACCCACCCATGTTCCTTCAGTTGCCTCTGCCAGGGGCAACGGTATCCCTCTCGGACTTTCCCGCAACCCTAGCAGACATCGGCCCTAGCGGACCCCGTCATTGGTGCTGACATCTCTTTGAGGCACGCGTGGAACACAACGCGCCGTCGACCCGGGCCTGGTCCTTATCGAACGGCGAGCTGCCCATTGCTCGCCGTTCGCAAGCCCACGCCTACCGTGGCCGGGAATTGGTCTGCGTTTCCCGACGCCCAGGGCGTCTCCTGCGGTGGCTAGGGGCGTAAGGGCGCGAATTTTGCCTCTCCCTCACGCGTTCCGCCTCCTCCTTCGCGAACATTACTGCTTCGCAGAAGGAGGTGATGGCTTCCCAAGCCCTCTGGCTCCGTACCACCCATTGCCTAAGCCTAAGGGTGCATTCTCGCACTGTATACGCTTCCGCGAATTCACGTAAGGGGTGGATTTTAATTTTAAATCTGAATCAGTGTTAGTTGCATTACACTTCTAGCTACTTTTATTTCAGCGCTATTTTAGTTTTCTCATATTAACAGGGCTTACACATTTTCAGCTTCTTCAGATGTCTGTATAATCATAGGGATTCTATATGGTGGTCAATATTGACACGAGGTGTAGAGGTGAACTGTTCATAACATAAAAACTTTCATGTAAACATGTTATGTCAGTGACACGTTGATAACTCGTCGCTTCCTCATCAGCAGTGATGGGAATAGGTAGAGCAAATATTCCGGTACCTAAAGTTCAAAAAACAAAGACAAAAAAAGTAGAGACTGCCTTACGACAATTTTTTTTTCGGAATATTTGTTCCAAGTCTAAGTAAGTACATTTAATATGAATGTTATTAAACAGTAAACTAATTTAATTCGTTTCCCTTTTTAACCGACTTCAAAAACAAGGAGAAAGTTCTCAAAAAACCAGTAGATACGTTTTCTATTGTTATTAATTCAGGTAAAGAACTGGGTCCGCCTCATGTTTTCGTTTCCCAGAATAGCCAAAACTTGCTGTCTCTTTCTATCTTTATTAGTTTTAGTTGTACTTAAGCAATGTTCCGAAACCCGGGACATTAGTCCCGAAAAAATATTTTGTCGTAAGGCGAAAAACTATCACTTTGTCTTTGTTCTTTTTCGAACTTTAGGTATTTTAGCTCTACCTATTCCGATCACTGCTCATTAGCGATGGGATTTGTGCCTGATAGCAAAAAAACTCACCTCCTCCATTATATCGGTACGGTTAGTAACAAAAGTCGATTAAAACAGCAACTTTTACACATTAAACCGGCCAAGTGCGAGTCGGGCTCGTGCACGAAGGGTTCCGCACCTCCGAACAATATTTAACACAACTTTATATTATTACCGACCCCTTTAATTATTAAGATTAAAATCTTAATTTTTATTAGTTGTATAACGGCAATAGGACCAACAATCATCTGACGTACAAATAATTTTATTATAAATGATATGTTATTATACAAATTACGAATATTGTGTATGAAACTGACATTCTGGGTTCCTTAATGAACAATTAAAAGAACTGTAACGATTTACGACATCACATCAAAAAATGCAATCTCTTTGACAATTAGATTTGACATGACAATTAGTGATGCCCAATATTTCATTTCACACATCGAGAGCGAGATTACTCGAGTTGATCATCTACTCACGGATGTCATACGCATTCGTACCTACGTACTTTCCTTTTCAACCTTTTTCGCTCTAGGGTATGTCACTTTTGTAGTGACTTGTGTAACGTTTTTATTGGTACCATACACCTTAGGTGCGAAAAGAATTCAACAACAAAACCGATTTTCATATCCTAATCCATGCATCCTAAATAATTAATTAACTTTTTCTATGCAATTACTACACACATATCGTGTTTTTTACTTTACGAACAGCATAAAAACGAATATAAAATCACGAATGGGCGCTGTGCACTCACTCGTAGTCGATTCGTATTCGTGGTTCGTTTTGGGGAATTATCCATCATCCGTTTTAAAAATACGAATACGAGAGTCCACGTGCACCGATCCGAGATTTCGAGTATTCACTAAAAACATTTCGTAGGTAATAATAATAATAAAAATATCACGTACATAATGTGTAATTCTTATTCGTGAAGAAACACAAATACGAATCAAATACGAGTGAGTGCACAAAACGCCCTATATCTTGCATGACGGGTATTTCGATCCGTAAAAACTGACTCGGTGTGAGAAATTCACGAATATAAAAACGAAAACGAACCAGTGCACAAACAACCATTTATATTATGAAGGCTATTTCGAATAGTATATTTTCACGAATACGAACCGAATACAATTGTATTCGGTTCGTATTCGTGAAAATATAGTAGTGCACAAACACCCCAAGTGAGATGCATTGTAATATTTCAAATAGAATAACACGCTGGCTACTGAACGGTATCGATTTTGTTTAAAATATATCGATACGGATCTAATGTATGGGCATCTCTAATCTTTGTCATGTCATCTCAATCAAAACTGTCAAGTTATTGCATTCACATCACACTCGCTCGCATTTCTTTGTGATTGCATTGTGTAGTGATTTCAATTTGCTTTATTTAACACCAAACAAGATTAGCTTAACCAGCAACATACAGGCAATAGAAACAACATTAATGGCAAGCATTTACTAGCATGTATTAAAAGAACAACAACGAACGTCGCGATACTATACTTTCGCAGTAACGTACATCGCGGTAATGAATTTTGCAACTATGATTTACACCATAGACTACTATATACAGGTTGATATTGAATTCATGGGCATTATTTTAAAGGGTCATTATACTCATCATTATGAACAACTTTTACTATGGGACCAAACGAGAAATTGAAATGATTTCAGGTTTGGTCCTATAGTAAAAGTTGTTCATAATGATGAGTACAATGACGCTTTAAAACAATGCCCATGAATTTAATTTCACCCTGTATAATACTAAAGATTTAAACTGAAAAATGAATTATGGTAATCGACTATCGTGCAAATACATAGACAACAAGATGGTCACTGTACCATAATCATTTTTGTAAGGGTTCTGTGACAATATTCCAATAAATTCAAAATGGACACATAACATCACATCACGCCTCCCCGAAGGGATAGGCAGAGACCTATGTTTAAGTCCCGTGTAATTTCTAAGGACTAGTAATTGTTAGTGGTTTCTAAAGCCACTAACAATTCGCCTAACCTGGCAATTGTACCCAGGACCTCATGCTCATTGCGACTGCTACCAACGAGGTAAAAAAATATATTTTCAAATACAGTACTAGCGACTCGACCCTGGGGGCCTACTCCCGAAGCACTAAGTCCGTCATTTCGGCCGAAGTTACGGACGTTTGCTACTCCGTGTCACTTGCGGACATAGGATTAGTCCGGGGCCCGAACTAAAAATTAATGACAAAACGTTTAGACAGTTCTCCTTACTCCCGATGTGTTTTTGCCCGTCCGGAAAGTTAATTAATTGATAAATGATAAATGATTTTATTTCTGTAAGTAGGTTTGAACAAACACTTTTACACGTCAATCATATTTTTTTTAAACTAGATGAGGTTGGCGTTTCCTATCTGACTACTCTGAGTAGGGGGTAATTGGGAGTAGGGTTCACTTTTAAGGGGGCTACATGACCTGAACGCAAGTTTTATAATTCCTAAAAGTATATGATCCACTGCAGTAAACAAAATCAGAAAAATATATGATATTCTTCAGGATATAATTATGCTAGTTAGATAGTGTGTTGAAAACATAATACAACTTGGTACGATAGAAAAAAGTCACGAAGATACCTCTAAAAATAACCAATAATAATATTAAAAACCATACTAATTTACATGCAGTAAATTAGTATGGTTTTTAATCGAAAGTAATTTTATAAAAGTCACGAAGATACCTCTAAAAATTACTTTCGATTAAAAACCATACCTACTAATTTACATGCAATCATTGTTTTTTTTTTTCAGATTGTTCTTCAAGCAACATATTAACGTGATAGTGTTTTAATTTTTGCTTCCAATCAATAGATTTTTTGTAAATTGAGAATTGCTTCATATTTTGCATTAAATTACCAGCTTTGTGCCATCGCGCTTCTCTTTCTTTTCTATGCAGTCCGACAGTGACAGCGCTTTAGCTGTTGTCAGCCCCTTATGTATCGAACTACTTTCGGATGGGCCCGTATCCTCGTTGATGGACTTAAGAGGGTAGGCCCCCTGCTTCGCACTGTTGTTACGACTTGACCAAATATTGAGATTATATATAATAATAAAGAATGTAATATAGGTATAATATAATAATATCAGTGAGTTATACACAGAAACCTTTCGAAATAATTTTTCTAAAAATAGTTGAGTAAATGTAGTTGAGTAGAACAACGCGGTGACACAGATTTACACCCAAAAAGAGACTTTAAAGTTATACTATGTACAGTCACGAGCATAAATACCATACACTTAAATACGCAAATTTAATAGCGATTTTCTCCTAAAGTATTTATGGATATTTTATGGTGTTACGAACGTAGGTACGGGGTCACAATACAACAACGTACGGGTCAAAGGTCAACATACGGGGCTTTTTATTTTTTATGATTTATTTCTGCTTGAGTATTGTTTTCAATATTGGCGTGTGTAAATTGTCATGAATTCATAACTGTGTCAATTGTTTTTACAAATTGGCGGCAATTTAAAAAGTGTTTGTCGTGCGTCGAAATGGATTTGACTAGAGAAAATTTTCGTTCAATGATTTATTACGACTTTCGTTGTGGTCTTACTCAACAACAATGTTATATGATAGACTTCGATTAGCATTTAATGACCAAGCCCCATCCCGTGCCACTGTTTACAACTGGTCTATTGAGTTTAAACGTGGTCGAAGCAAACTCACTGATGATTCGCGAGAAGGACGTCCTTCTACGGCGACTACTGAAGATAACGTGAGTGCTGTGCAGGTATTTCTATAAGCTGATAGAAGACAGATTCGGGCAGCTTTAGGCATTAGTATGAGTCAAGTTCAAAATGTCTTATATGAACATTTAGGCGTCAGAAAGCTTTGTACTAGAAGCATCAAAAAAGCAGTCCTTTGAATTGGTGCCGCTCAATGCTTGAAAAGTATGACGGAGGTGACTCGAATGCTGTATAAGACATCTTCACAGGTGATGAAAGCTGGATATATTGTTACGAACCCGAAACCAAGAGACAAGCTGCGCAATAGATGTTACCATTCGAAAATTTGCCGACAAAAGAAAAGAAGGGCAGAAGTCAAGGGAAAAAGATGATTGCTTCATTCTTTGGACGGGCGGGTCATTTCGCAACAGTTGTCCTAGAAGATAAAAAGACTGTTACTGCATATTGGTAGGTCAGTCATTGTTTACTAGCTGTCTTGGAAAATGTTAGAAAGCAGCGCTAAAGAAACAAGATCCTCCTCCACCACGACAACGCTCCAGCTCACTCCGCCAGACGGACTATCGAATATTTGTCTATCGGAAGTGTGGAGTTAGTAAGTCATCCTCCTTACAGTATTTTTTTTTTGAGGTTTTAAATCATCAAATAATGTCTTTGCTCTGGGCGGAGCGGGAGGGCGTGTCAGACTGTTACTGACTAAAACCCACCCGTGTTCCTTCAGTTGCCTGTGCCAGGGGCCTCGGTAACCCTTTCGGACTTTCCCGCAACCCTGGCAGACATCGGGCCTAGCTGACCCCGTCATTGTTGTTGACATCTTTTCGAGGCGCGCGTGGAACACAATGCACCGTCTACCCAGACCTGGTCCTTATCGGACGGCGAGCTACCCATTGCTTGCCGTCCGTAAACCCGCGCCTACGGTGGCCGGGAATCGGCTTGTGATTCGCGACGCCCATGGCGTCTCCTGCGGCAACTAGAGTCTGACGGCGCGTATTTTGCACGGAACAGAAAAAACAGTCTGTTCCGTGGTATTTTGCCTCTCTCTCACGCATTCCATCTCCTCCTTCGCGAGCACCACTGCTTCGCAGAAGGAGGTGACGGCTACCCATGCCCTCTCACTCCGTACCATGGCCAGGACCAGAGCCGGACGCGAGTGTTGGATTTATTTTGAGCCTCGATGTCCCTGCCATATGCCATCCTGTATTATTATAGAAACTAAACTAAACGATATTTTCTAAAAGTTGCCAGTTCGATGTCACGTTAAAAACTGTTTTGAATTTTGCGTAACTGTAAGGTATTTATGCCTGTGACTGTACTAAGCTAGTTAATATTAACCTATAGTGTGATATATATAGTTTTTTTTTTTTTAATATGAGACAACATCCACACAAGGTCTTCAGGTCCCGAACTAGGCAGAGCCTGTACTACGGTAACCTGATGACTGATATACATATACACACCCAGACACAGGTCAAACAGACATGTTCATGCACACAAATGTTTGACATGACCGGGGATCGAACCCGGGACCAGCGGCTCAGAAGGCAGGGTCCCTACCAACTGCGCCAACCGGTCAGTCTATAGATAAACCTGTGGTAGGTATAACCAAGCCCTAACTCACGGTAATTACTATCTACCAACGTTCGTATCGGCAGATGGACGGGTTGTAGTCACATTAGCCATTACTTCACACATCATATTCGATTTTCACGTCAACTAATATATTATAGATTTTTTTTACCTTCGATTAAAATCTTATCGTGATGTATCCATCGATTTCTTTATTTTGATTCACGTCATGGCTTACATAAAGAAATGGTTGATTAAAAAAAAAATATATAATTCTTAAAATAACTACATCCGTTAATACCAGAGAGCACGGAGACGCCTCGGCGCGGCGGCTGCTGCTAGAAGCGGCATTGTCAACAATTTCCAAACAAACTAAGCGTTTCATCGTTTCCACTGATACTAGGATCTTTTGACGCTCGAATGGCGTTAACAGGGGAGTCGTTAAATATTTACATAACATACATACTCAGCTTAATGTTCCCACTGCTGGGACACAGGCCTCCTCTCTGTGAGAGGGACTCGGCCGTTTTCCACTACGCGGTCCCAGTGCGGATTAATAGATGTCACATGTCTTCGAATTTTTTGGTCCTAGGACATGCCGGTTTCCTCACGATATTTTCCTTCACCGTTTTGACAGGAGTATAGTGATGAAATGATTTACACAAAGTAAAGGGCCTTTCTGGGTGACGGGCCTTCGGGCGGCGAAGTGGCCGAACTGCGGGCGGAGGTCGCTCGCCTGACGGTTGCCATGAAACTTCTCCGGGAGGAGAATGGGAAGCTCAGGGAGGACCTGGCTGGCCTGAAGGCCACCGGCAGCGGGCAGGTGCAGGCGGAACAGGAGCCAAGCCAGCCCGTTCGGCCAAGCCAGCCCATTCCGGAGGAGAACCAGGTCCTCAATCTGGTTCGGCAGGAGCTGGCGGCCTTCCAGGCGCGGTTCTCCGTCCTGGAGGGCATAGTCCTGCGCCCACCACTAGCGGGCAGGACAGCACCGGGGCCGAGGGTGGCCTCGTATGCGGCTGCTGCGGGAGCCGCCACCCCTAAGCCCGGGTCGTCTGGCCGGGCCCAGCCGCCGGCCAAACCGGCGTCGGCAGGCGGAGCCCAGGCGTCGGCAGATGGAGCCCAGGCAAAATCAGCGTCGGCCGGTGGAGCCCCGGTGCCGGCAACGCAGACAAATCCCCAGCTGGGGCTCTAAAGAGGAAGGGCAGGACGGCACGGGAGGCGCAGGCCCCAGAGCCTACTTCCCGGCCACAGGAATCTCCCACGACTGACGCCGGGTGGCAGGTGGTCGGGGAGAAAAAGAAGGCGGCCAAGGCGGCGAGAAAAAAGGGGCAAAGGCGGCGCCACAAGGAGCGAGCCGTCGCGGCAAGGCTCCGCGCCCCAAAGACCGCGGCTGTAGTGATCACGCTACAGCCGGACGCGGTTAAGAGGGGCGTGACGTACCGTGACGTGCTCACCAAGGCGAGGGAGACGGTGGACCTCCAGGAGCTCGGGATCACCGAGGGCCTCCGGCACAGGGTGACCGCAACTGGCGCCCGCATGCTGGAGATCCCCGGTGTGACGAGTGGCCCCACCGCTGACGCCCTAGCTGAGAAGCTAAGGGCGTCCCTCAATGCGGACGAGGCTCGAGTCTCCAGGCCCGTCAAGTGCGCAGACATGCGAGTCATGGGCCTGGATGACTCCGTAACGGAGGGAGAGGTGGTAGCCGCCGTCGTCAGGACGGGCGGGTGTCTGGCCGACCAGGTGAAGGCGGGCACCATACGTCCGGACCCCGCGGGTATGCGAACCGTAACGGTAAGCTGCCCCGTGACGGCGGCGAAAAAGATTGTGGAGGGCCGAAGGCTTCTGGTGGGCTGGGTTTCGGCGCAGGATAAACTGCTGGAACCCAGACCTCTGAGGTGCTTCCGATGCCATGTGGGGCACCACGTTGGCGTCCAGTGCACCTCGGAGGTGGACCGCAGCACTCTCTGCTTCCGCTGCGGTCAGCCCGGACATAAGGCCGGCTCGTGCGAAGCCGCGCCGCACTGCACAGCATGTGCGGGTGCTGGCAAGCCGGCCGATCACCGGGCGGGCAGTAAGTCCTGCGCTCCACCCGCCGGAACCAGGAGGAGAGGCAGGCCCTCCGCCGCCGTTGCCACAACCACCGTCACCGCGGCCAGTGCCACTGCCACCGTTGCCGCCACTGCCGCCACCCGGGAGGAGACTGAAATGGAGGAGTAACGGCTCCATTGAGACTCCTCCAGGCGAACATCAACCACTGCGCCTGCGCTCAGGACCTGTTGCTCCAGAGCATGGCGCAGTGGTCGATTAACATTGCCGTGGTCGCTGAGCCGTATTTTGTCCTGCCCAGGGATGACTGGGTTGAGGACCTGAGCGGCTCAGTGACCATAATTTCGTCGGCCGCCGCCGGCACCCCATCCTTCGAAGGTGTCACGAAGGGACAGGGGTGCGTAGCAGCACGGTTCGGGGAGATAGTAGTAGTGGGAGTGTACTTCTCTCCGAGCCGAACTCTCGCCGAGTTCCAGAACTCTTTAACAGAGTTAAGTGTCGTCGTCGCCGGGTACCATCGCTTCCCCGTGCTAGTGCTCGGGGACTTCAACGCCAAAACTCCGGCTTGGGGCTCCCGTTACACTGATGTGCGGGGCAGGATGGTGGAGGACTGGGCTCTGGAGACAGGCCTGGTCGTCCTAAACCGGGGTTCTGTCCCCACGTGTGTGCGGATGCGGGGTGAGTCTGTGGTGGACATCTCGTTTGCCAGCCCCACTCTGTCACAGCGTGTCATTGACTGGCGCGTCATGGAGGAGGTGGAGACCTACTCCGACCACCGGTATATCCGGTTCGACGTCTCCGCCCAGACCTCTAGCGCGCCGGTCCAACAGGCCCCGAGTGGTCCGCGGTGGGCGCTGAAGCAGATGGACCGGGAGCTCCTCCTGGAAGCCTCGATCGTGCAGGCCTGGGTGTCATCACCGGACAGGCCTGCCGATATTGACGATGAGGCGGAGTGGTTCCGGGAGGCCATGTCCGAGATTTGCGACGTGGCAATGCCCCGAGTCCGTCCAGGAAGCGCCCGACGTCAGGTGTACTGGTGGTCGCAGGAGCTGGAGACGCTACGCAAGGCGTGCGTCGCAGTGCGACACCTGTACTCCAGGCACCGTAGGCTCCGCATCCGCCCTCCGGATGCGGAAGCGACGGAGGCGGAGCTGTACGAGGGATACAGAGCGGCGAAGACCGCCCTCCAAGAGGCTGTCCAGCGGGCCAAATATACGGCCCGCGAGGAGTTGGTGGAGACTCTGAACGGAGATCCATGGGGGCGCCCTTACAAAATGGTGCGGAATAAACTCCGCACCTGGGCCCCCCCGCTGACGCAGAGTCTCCGCCCCCAGCTGGTGGAGGAGGTGGTGAGCGCTCTGTTCCCATCACGGGGGGAGCATACTCCCCCGCCCATGGCTCCGCCGCTCGCGGTGCCTGAAGCGGACCACGCGGACGACGACGACACCCCTGAAGTGACCGGGGTAGATCTGAGAGTGGCGGTAGGTAGGCTGAAGGCCAAAAATACCGCCCCAGGACCCGACGGCCTGCCAGGGAAAGTCTGGGTCCTGGCCTCGACGGCTCTTGGGCCTCGACTGGAGGCGCTCTTAAGCGCATGTATGGAGAGAGGCCAGTTTCCACTCCGTTGGAAGACGGGGAAGCTGGTCCTCATTCGGAAGCCAGGGCGCCCTGCGGACTCTCCGTCCGCATACCGGCCCATTGTGCTGCTCGACGAGGTCGGCAAGCTCTTTGAGAGAGTAATTGCAGGCCGCCTCGTCGGGCACCTGGTGAGGACGGGGCCGGATCTTGCGGATAGTCAGTTCGGCTTCCGCAAGGGGCGCTCGACGGTGGACGCCACCATGCGCGTTAGAGCCCTCACGACGGGGGACAGGGTGTCTCGGGGCGGGGTTGTCGTGGCGGTGTCACTCGACATCGCCAACGCATTTAACACCCTGCCCTGGAGTTGCATTGGGGAGGCACTCCGGTATCACTGGGTGCCAACCTACCTCCGTCGAATAGTCGAGGCATATCTGACGGACAGAGCCGTCATCTACCCCGGTCGCGATGGGGAGTGGAACCGGCGAGAGATGTCGTGCGGTGTCCCACAGGGATCGGTTCTAGGGCCGCTCCTGTGGGACATCGGTTATGACTGGGTGCTGCGGGCCGACCTCCCTGATGGCGTCAGCGTGGTGTGCTACGCTGACGACACGCTGGTCCTGGCGCAGGGGAGGTCGCATCAGGCGGCGGCCGACGCGATGACACGCGGGGTTGCGATAGTCGTGGAGAGGATCCGGCAGTTGGGTCTCGAGGTGGCTTTGCACAAGTCCGAGGCCATGTCTTTCCATGGGCCCCGGAACAGGCCACCATCGGGATCCCAACTAACGGCAGGAGGGGTTCACATCGGCGTCGAGTCCACGATGAAATACTTAGGACTCGTGCTCGATAGCCGGTGGAACTTCGTGGAGCACTTCCGACGTTTGGCCCCCAAACTGGAACGGACTGGGGCCGCCCTCAAGCGGCTCCTGCCCAACCTGAGGAGTCCAAACGCCTCCTGCCGGAGGCTTTACGCGGGGGTCGTGCGGTCCATGGCTACATATGGGGCCCCGGTGTGGGCGCGTTCACTGCGGTGGAGAGCCGCCCACTATCTGAACGCGCCCTAAAAGGTGGTAGCCGTAAGGCTGATCCGGGGCTACCGCACGATCTCGGGCGAGGCGGCAAGCCTCCTTGCCGGACTGCCGCCGTGGGATCTGGAGGCTATAGTCCTCGCGCGCCTGTATGAGTGGCGCGCGGAGGCACTACGCCGGGGGGAAACCCCGCTTCCGCGGCAAATCGCGGCGGAGCGGACGGACCTCTGGCACGATCTCATGGCGGCATGGAAAGAGCGACTGTCGCAACCCAGCGCAGGGCACGCCACGATAGCGGCGGTAAGACCCCTCTTTGAGGAGTGGCTAGAGAGGCGTCACGGCGTCCTCACCTACCGCCTGACGCAGGTCCTCACCGGACACGGAAGTTTCGGGAGGTTCCTGCACATCATCAGGCGGGAGGAAACGCCCGGGTGTCACCACTGCGATGATCGCCCCGAGGACACGGTGGAGCATACGGTGGGAGCCTGCCCTGCATGGGCGGAGCACCGCCGTGTCCTCGTAGAGGCGATCGGCAGCGGCGGCGATCTCTCACGCCCGGCCTTGGTTCAAGCCATGGTCCGGGGCGAGGGGGAGTGGGAGGCAGTCGCCTCCTTCTGCGAAGCAGTCATGCTAGCGAAGGAGGTGGCGGGACGGGAGAGGGAGAGAGTCTCCCGTCCAAGCCGCCGCGGTGGACGCTCCGGGCGTCGGGAGCCGCGTGACGACTCCCGGCCACCGTAGGCGCGGGCCTGCGGGCGGTGAGTAATGGGTAGCTCACCGTCCGATCAGGACCAGGCCCGTGCTGGACGGCGCGTACGTGTTCCACGCGCGCCTCAAAGAGATGTCAGCATCATAGAGGGGGCCCACTAGGGCCCAAGCCTGCCGGGAAAGCGGGATCATCCAAAAGGGGTACCGCTGACCCGGAACATAAAGGGCCAAGGAAGGAACACGGGTGGGTTTCAGTCAGTAAGAGTCTGACACTCCCTTCCGCTCCACCCAGAGCGGGAGGAGTCATTTGATGATTTCCCATCCTCAAAAAAAAAAAAAAAAAAGGGCCTTTCTGGGTTCGAACCTACGACCTACAACTCGTAAGTCGCGGCCGTTACCACTGGGCCACTATTACTAAATATTTGTGCAATAATTATTTTGTAAAATGTATTGAAAAACAAGATGTTGGCGATAGGGCTTACTCCATTTGGTCACCCTAAAACAGCCACCCTAGAATGGATACTCGGAAACGCGTGTTCATCTGTCCACCCCCGACGGGCTGGATAATCGGAATTCACTTTTGATTGTTCTTCCAACTTTTTACCTCAAGTAAAGTCATCATCAACAATACAACAGTAAAATATACTCATACACTTTAGTAAAATATTAATTAGTTTTTAATAACCACAAACTTAAACAAAAATCATATTATGTACGTATTGCATTTAAATCAGTGAGAGCAAGTCAGGTGGTCATTATATCTAACATGTAACAGATGAACATAAAATTATTAATCATATTTGAACAAGGACAGAATACTATCACATTTTTATTTAATTTGTTTCACGAAGGTATTAAACAAATAACCTTGCAAAACATCTATGCAACTAGAGTGTTTAATAACCAAGATATTTTATTAAGAGTTTCTGTATGTATGTACGTACTCTTATTAAAATAATTACAGCTTCCGACCATTTTTTTGGCACCTTGACATGATTATTAAAGTCTGAAAGGAGTTTGATTTGCTTTTAATGTGTGGATATTTTGTGTGAGTTTGCTCATTGGCTTACGAGTCATTTACCTCAATTTACTGCTCAAAGTGTGCCGAGATTACTTTGCATTCAGATTTAAAGTTTAAACAGTAGAAGTTTAGCGCAATGATAGGTGTACTACGACGAAGTGAGGCAGTACAAAACCCGTGCTGGACGGCGCGTACGTGTTCCACGCGCACCTCAAAGAGATGTCAGCATCGAAGAGGAGGCGCACTAGGGCCCAAGCCTGCCGGGAAAGCGGGATCATTCGAAAGGGGTACCGCTGACCCGGAACATAAAGGGCCAAGGAAGGAACACGGGTGGGTTTTAGTCAGTAAGAGTCTGACACTCCCTTCCGCTCCACACAGAGCGGGAGGGGTCATTTGATGCTTTCCCATCCTCAAAAAAAAAAAAAAAGGCAGTACAAAACCTTTGCCTCTGTGGGCCCTCCGTGTTCGTAAATACCTACTAATGAACGAACGGAAACACGAAGATAACTGAAGCGCATACCTTTTCTCGGTTTTAACTGTACTTAGCTGTTTACATTAAAGTAACTATGTTACCATGGAGGGCTGGCGGCCATGAGAGGTTTGTGGCTTAGTATTAACAGCCGCATGGGTCGATCGATGAGGTTAAACAACGCTTGCCGCGGTTGGTCCGTGGGTGGGTGACCATCTATACATACCAAGACCCTCCGTGCCTCGGAAAGCACGTTATGCCGTTGGTCCCGGCTGTCATTCGTGGATCTTTGAAAGGCGTTACGGGTCGACAGAGGCCCGAAAGTCTGACAACCAGTCTTACCAAGGGGTATCAAACTCAAACTCAAACTCAAAGCAGTTATTTCAATTAAACCATTTACAGGCACTTTTGAATTGTCAAGTGGTCGGTCAGTCAGAAATATGAAGCTAGTTGCCCATTCCAAAGCGTAGTAGGTACCTATGGAGAAGAACGGGCAAGAAACTCCATGGACACTCTTTTAAATTATATTGTTACATAAATATTAGTTACATCATTAATATTGTATATAGGTATAATTATATGTGAGAACGATGTAAATAAGACGTACACATTGAGTGTCCAGTGTACAGCTAATATAAATTCAAACAAAACAATCCATAATAAAATAATTAAAATAAGCCGTGGTGGCTAAGAGATGACCATCTATCGTATTACCCAGTAACTGGGTTGTGGAGGTCAGATAGGCAGTCGCTTCATGTAAAATACTGGTATTCAGCTGCATCCGGTTAGACTGGAAGCCGACCGTAGTAGTAGCCGAAGTAGTTGGGAAAAGGTTAGGCAGATGATTCAAGTTACTATGTTGACGAGACTTAGACTCAATTGGTATGAAATTATCTGCCAGATAAGTTAACTGGAATTAATCTTGAGGTTGTGAACCAAGACAGTAGGTACAGTCAGCAACCAAAAACGATGAACACTTCAGTTTGCTGATGTTAATTATTGAGCAAAATGTTTAATTAAAATCGGAACTGCAGAACTGGCTAGCATGGAACTAAAGGGGAACTATATTTTCTATCACCAAAATTTATATTTGTCATCAAGTTGTATCACCTAATAAATAGATCTATCGCCACGAAATATTTTCGTTCTCAGATAAACAAAAATTGTTCTCAGGTTGATATCTCAGGATTTTAGGTGATTTACCTATTGTGGAACTGATTTTGCATTGTTTGGTGACTACATTTTGGTGACAGATCTACTATTTGGAGGACAAACCCTATTATTTAAGAAACACAAAACTAATTAAATTGGTAATAGCTTAAATGATACCCGAGACAAATTACCAGGAGAAACTGGATGCAATCTGGACTTTAGGGCACCCCGACTCGGACAGGTTAGGTTAGAAGGGGATGGCGGGGCCGAGAGACCCCGCCATCCCCTTCGTGGTTATTTTTTTATAAACCACCCAGAAGTAGGAGCCCCGCGAAGCGGGGCTCCGTCGACCAAGCCCTACCGTCGACATATTATGTGTATCAATCGATCCGTGGTGAATAAGAAAACTACTACTATTGGTGATCTCTTTAAATTAGTTTGCTTAAATACTTATTAGGACACACCTATTATAATACATACAAAAACATTTATTTGACTAGACCTTATATCTCAGGATTTTAGGTGATTTATTGTGGAACTGATTTTGCATTGTTTGGTGACTACATTTTGGTGACAGATCTACTATTTGGAGGACAAACCCTAATATTTAAGAAACACAAAACTAATTAAATTGGTAATAGCTTAAATGATACCCGAACTAAAGTGCTCTATGTAACATAATGTTTATCATCAATATAACATACGTTCATAAGGACACAGTGACTTGAAACGCGTTTCATTTGTTAGCTCAAAATGTTTATTTTGTATCATAGGCTACTTTAGTGCCAGGCTTGCCAACTATTCTGTAAATATTTCACCTTGGAAACATAGGTGAAGTGAGCTGTCATATTGTCAATCCCTTGCATCTGAAGGCCAATTCCCGTAGGTATTTAAAAACGTTTAAATTCAAGTCGCAATCTCATCTCAGCGACAATCGATATCAAAAACTTGTTAAAAATGTATTAAGTAAATTGATTGTGTTTTTTGACAGATTGAGACTGAAATTTGAATGTGGACGTTCTTAAAAATACGGGAATTGCCACTCAGGTGTATTGACAGTTCACTTCAAGATTACTTCCCCTAAGTTTTTGCGGTGAGGCTATTATAGAATAGACCTGCTGAAGATAAAGAATAATGAGTCTTATCATTTGAAATGCTGAAGAGCAGATTATCGAATTATTTTGTGTCAATTTAGATGTCTAAAAGTACCCTGCAGTGTTAATCGACTTTTATACCTGACCGTACGATGAAAGAAGAATTACTTCATTCAATCTCCGATCGACAGATTTAAATCGGTAGGTATTTAGTTCACTTACATTGTTGTATGTTATTAACATCATATTATTTAGCTGTAACATTGAAAGGTATTACCGATTATATCGGCAGTTTATCGTGTAACTTTGTGTTGTAAGAGATAAGTGAATGGACTCCTTACTTAATTAAGTTCCAAGAAGATGAATCACGTATGTTTCAATCTATACTATACAGTAACTGCTGAAGGATTACTTAACTGCTTAATGGCTGAAGGATTTTGATGCCTTGCACACAGGTAGACCATGATCCAGGTTAGGACAAAATTAAGATACTTTTTATCCCGGTAGCCTCCCGTGGGATAATATCCGACTTGTTCGCTAGCGAAGCTGTGGGCACTAGCTAGATAGTTAATATATTAAAGTTTAAAAAAGAAACTCGTAAAGACTGCGATCAACCTAAATGCTTTACAATGAATGTCAAACTGGTCTCACTAACCATTTCCCATTGAACCTAATATGAAAGCGCGTTGTTGGATTATCAACTTTCGGCGCTGAGCTGAGCGTTGAAAATATCGGTTATTCTGTTTATCCACCCCAAAAAATCCAGCCTATGGTGGATACGCGGAAACACATGTCCGAGAATCCACCCTTTTTTTTTGTATTACTAGAATTATAATCATTACAACCCTCTAAGTTCATATTGCCCTATAGTATGACTATTACATGAAATCATAACATTTGAGGTCAATTCTAACGATATTATGATCATAAGAATCATCAATACAACCCTCTAAGGTTGTATTGATGATTCTTATGATCATAATTCTGTTAATACATACTTGTTACGACCGCGAATCATATTTTGATCAACATACAACCTGACACTGACCTGCAAATTGGCAAAAACGAAAATAAATTTGAATTTCGCGGGCTACCTTAGCGCATGTTTTTTTCAGTCTATCTAATCTATGATCATTATTTTACATTAATTTTACAACAGATAGATACCTTGTTTTTTCTTGTAATTCTACATACACACATAAACTCACGCCCTCTCCCACGGGGGTAGGCAGAAACTACAGAACGCTACCCGCTACGATCCTTGCATACTCCTTTTGCTTCGTTTACGTCCATACATCTAGTGATTTTAAACTAGAATTGAGACAACGCAGAACTAACTATGGAAGAAAAAATATACTGTACGAGGGAGCAAAACTGTATAATGAACTACCTGATGATGTAACCAATAGTGACACCATAAATGATAAAATGATAAATGACTTTATTTCTGTAAGTAGGTTTTTACAAACACTGTTACACGTCAATCATATTTTTTTTTTAACTAGATGAGGACGGCGTTTTCTATCTGACTACTCTGAGAAGAAAGGCCGAAACAAACTCAGAGGTCACAGTACACACACATAATTATATACATTTAAAAAGCCCTAGACGAACACGTTAAAAAACAACAATAACAATACCGATATTCACCTTTAACTCTTAATTTTCTTATTGTGAACACAAAGAATCGCACTTACTTTTATATTTTTCTTACTTTTTCAATTTGTTATGTGAACTGTAACGTTCTTTTTTTTTTTGAGAAATAAATGTCTTTAAAATTTTAATACTACAAAAACAAATGTCTGCGTTTGATTTATTTATGAATGGAAATGTCTTAATACCAAGATTATTTCATAAACACTACACAGTGTGTGGCTTTTTATTGGAACTCGAAATAGGTAGCTAAATAAAATAAACCAAATTCGGAATGCCTCTGTAAATGATGTCACAACGATCTACCAAGACATACTGGTCACACTGTATTTCTCGTTGCGTTGCGGTCAAATATCAAAACGATGCAAGTGACACACAGCCTTGTAATCTTTGACTTATGGACTTCTGGACGTCTGTAATAGCACTATTCTGTCCGGTGACTCGATTTGTAGGAGTAGATAGATAACTACTGTTGTGGTGCAATCCGTGCAATTTGAGAGGCCTACGTTAATTGGACTGCTAGGCAGAGTTGATTGATAATATAATTGCTGATTTACGAAATATGTGAATCGATTTATAGACTATAAAGAGTTCGGAATAAGCATTGGCATGCAGCAATATGGCACACTGGTCATTCAATAAAATTTTATAACTTTATTTTGTAACTGGAACCTCTTCATAAATTGATATGGCATCCTAGTGCTTAAAAGAGGGAGAAAAATCAGCCGCCACATCTCCCCAGCAGTAGCTTCCAACTTCCAAGTGCATTTATGATGATCATGTAGTTTTTCACCATATAATAAACATATCTAGATCACATACGTTCTATAAGTTATAGAATATAGATTTGGTGGAATATCATGTGCACTTCATGACCCTAGATCAGATATACATAGATGATGCTTTACACACTTTCAACCCAATAAAACTGGCGTACATGCCCACATGTACGTACCCTCTCAAACTGCATTTTAGTACTAAGCTATATGTATTTATGCATTAATGACATAGCCAATTTGACGGCGGCATACAAACCGCGCCGCGGTGCTATGAACTCCATCGAGTTCACTAGTTCATAGAGAAGGGACACGCATCGCATCGCATAATATAGTAGCCGAACCTAATTACCATACTCGGTGCGACATAGATTAAAACATGCATAGATACGATCAAGTAACTATAAAGCACTGGTCAAATAGAGGCGAAGGCGAACGCTGGACGCGGGACGCGAGTGCGGGCGTCGATTGTTTATTTATTTGTAGAACACCAACAATTGTATTCAACATTGGTTTACAAAAGTATTTAGGAAATGTATTACTGCTAATGTATACACAAATTATAAGTGTACATAATATTTAATGAAAAAGACATTGGACTAAAGCTGCTTAAAAACACAAGTAAAACTTAAACAAAGTTAACTTCAATAAAATAAAATTCAACAGAAATACAAATGAATGTTATTGATTACGCCCGTGCCACTTTGAACAGCTTGACACAATTGACCCGAGTGAATTTCAAACCGTAACCCGCGTGGGATTCGCCTCAGTTTGACCAGAGCTTTTAGATTATTTTGAAATTTAAACCGAAAATACAATGTGCTATAATATTAGCGGTCGAGTAGGTACATACTGTACGTTTTTTTATGTTTTGAGATTGTCTAGTTAATGAGATGAATGGCCTATTTGTCGGACATGGCTAATGCCCAAAATTTAGTTAAGAACACTTAATATGCATATAAACACACACACATACATAAATACTCACCATGCAATATCAAGCATAACACATACCGTCAAACCGGGTGAACAGGGATGCAGGAGTGAATAGAGACGAAACTTTACAAGGGATTTTAACCTTGAAATAATATATTTTGATGCCAAAAAGGGTAGGTATATTATTTCAAGGTTAAAATCCCTTTTAAAGTTTCGTCTCTATTCACCCCGTTTGACGGTACGTTATTTATTATGCACTTAACACTGCACCGGCTTCATGGTACAAAATACGTAGCCTAAATCAATGTGCAGTGTTAACCAGGATGTTTGTTGAGATCTACATAATTAGGTAGATATTTTTATACATACCCATCAAAATGTTTCACGTTGTTTTTGTTACATACGCCAAAGATAGTGCAAAATAAACAGATGCATAACATTGCATGATTATGAAAACACCATTTGATATTTTAATAATTAATTTCATTAATCTACAGGGTCAAATTGAATTAGCTAGCGAAACAACAGACGTGATGGGTATTGATATCTGAACACGATGAAATAATAGTTATTTATCCAACATGTGAGGAAAGTTCGTTTTTCCTATGAGTTTTGATTTTGAGTCTTGAGCGAACGAAGGATTGAAAAATAGAATCACGAGCGCAGCGAGTGATTATAAATTTCAATCCTGAGTAAGCGAAAGACTCAACAAAATGAATAGCAAATGAACTTGCTGAAGTTTTGTATGCAACATGTGAATGTTGCATACAAAACTTTTCACCACTCCCAGCAAGAAAGTATTCAGTCATCATAGGTAAATAAATTAAATAGTCACAAAGCAAATAATTAAAAATTAATCAATAAAATTATATTTTTTTTAAAATATCTTTAAAAATTAACATAAAAAAATCAGGCAAGGTTAGTTTCTGAACGGGATCATTACTTTCCTCACTGTTCAAACAGTGAGGAAAAACCAACTTTCCTCACTGTTTTCGTAGAGGAAAGACACTTCTTTCGTGCTGGAGTGGTGAACAAATAATTTTCATTCACATATTTTTTTTTTTTTTTGTGGTAACGATCGCTGGCATTGTTTATACGTGAAGTATGAGTTGAAGAAATCGGTTTCCTTTGTTTCATCGTGTTAAGATATCGATACACACCTGTAAAGTTAATCAAGAAAAAAAAGGAAAATCACCGAATCACTTTTTTTACGGTTTTTATCTTGTTTAGATATCGATACCCATCTGCGGAGTTTTGCTAGCTAATTTTATTTGACCCTGTTTATTCAAAGTTTGTATGCTCTTATAAAAATTCAGGAGTATTGTTGCAATAGTGACATTTTAGGAAAGAGACAGCGAGGAGAATAACCTGAGGATGTCGAGATATACTAGATTACCTATGAATGAATGGACATTAGACTATCCTATTGAGTAATAAAATAACTGTGTTGCCAGCAGAGCTGTTCCACGTGGGCTTCCACTCAATTTCAAAATGGCGCATGTTGGTAATAGCCAGTCAGTAGGACGGTGGTCAGGCTTACCAAGGGGTATCGTGTTACCCCTAGTAACTGGTTTGTGGAGGTCAGAGTCAGATAGGCAATCGCTCCATGTTAAACCCTGGCATTCAACTGCATCCTGTTAGACTGAACGACCCCAATATAGAGTTCGGGAAAGACAGGCAGATGATGACTAAGTTGGAAGCGGGGCTTGCTTCCCGAAATGTGTCGGACGCCCTTCATGCAGGCTATTCTAATGCACCATAACTAACTAGAATGTAAGGATCTTATTTTTGTTCAACAGCAATATTGTGCATTAGACTAATTAAACGTTTCTTTCTTTCTTTACAAAATTACAGATCATTTGCGAATGTAATAATTATGATATGCCTTGAAAGTAGATAATTATCTGATCTGATAAATGGATGGAGATTTTTTTTAAAGTCACCTGCATCCGGCCAAGGGATGATTCTACCCGTCATTTTAAACAGCTTTCGCTACGAAACTCTTATCCGATTCGTGAAGAAAAAACAAATTCCTATAAGTATAACAGGGTAGACAGACTTTTCGGGAGGTTCCTGTTCCGGATAAAGCGGGAGGAAACGCCCGGGTGTCATCATTGTGTGGATCGCCCGGAGGACACGGTGGAGCATACGGTGGAGGTCTGCCCGGCTTGGGCGGAGCACCGCCGTGTCCTCGTGGAGGCGATTGGCGGTGGCGATCTCTCGCGTCCGGCCCTGGTCCAGGCCATGGTACGGAGCGAGAGGGCTTGGGAAGCCGTCACCTGCTTCTGCGAAGCAGTAATGTTCGCGAAGGAGGAGGCGGAACGCATGAGGGAGATGCAAAATGCGCGCCCTCACGCCCCTAGCCGCCGCAGGAGACGCCCTGGGCGTCGGGAATCGCAGGCCGATTCCCGGCCACCGTAGGCGCGGGCTTGCGAACGGCGAGCAATGGGCAGCTCGCCGTTCGAAAAGGACCAGGCCCGGGTCGACGGCGCGTTGTGTTCCACGCGCGCCTCAAAGAGATGTCAGCACCAATGACGGTGTCTGCTAGGACCGAAGCCTGCTAGGGTTGCGGAAAAGTCCGAGAGGGATACCGTGGCCCCTGGCAACTGAACAGGCAACTGAAGGAACACGGGTGGGTTTTAGTCAGTAAGAGTCTGACACGCCCTCCCACTCTGCCCAGAGCGGGAGAAGTTATTTGATGATTTCCCACCCACAAAAAAAAAGGGTAGACAGACTATTTCGATGCATGCATGTCTTTTTATTTTTTACTTCGTGTATTACGTTCTCAGCGAAAGTGGTTTAGAATGACATGAAGGATTAGTCACTGTATGTATTCGGGCATTCAGTTTCGCATCTCTATCTATAATTTACTCTATGCCATCGCGACAGATAGTATAATATCCAAAAGTAACATCGACGGTTAGCCAATCGTCCTACCCGTTGTTACGGCTTTGGTAATATCATCACATGCTCATGACATAACTAAGGGAACGTATGGCATCTTGGGTCACTTCCTCATTGATAACTTATTTAAATCGCAGTATTAACGTTGTTTGAGATAGTCAGAAATATTTTTAAGCAATTTATGCTTTTGTTACCAAAAACTTAGCTCTATGGTTTCGGTTCATTGGTCCAGTAAAATCGTCAACCGTGAGAGCTGATGTTGGCGCTATGGTTTCTTTTGGGACTATATCCATGGCTTGCTTAGGTTAATTAGAACGTAAATAACGTTCGTTTGACTAATAGTACGCTCGGCTACAGATCAAACTATAAATTTCCAGTATAAGCTGATCTCGCATTGTATAAGATTTCCTCACAATGAGAGGTCAGTATAAACTGGATATTTATAGCTTGATGTTTAGCTGTATGTACCAGCCTAATATTGCCCTACTGCAGGGCAAAGATCTTTTCTCGTATAGAGAAGGCACGAGCATTGATCACCACGCTTGCTCAAGACGGGTTGGCGATTTCAGACTGATATTAATTATATATCAAGGTCATATGTCAGTAACGTCCAAGATAAACTCAGAAAGTATACAGGGTTATTGGTAAAACACCATCAACCTCTTATGGGGTCATTGTACTCATCATTATATACGAAAGACTACGGTCAGAATTTTTTCCCAAATCAAACTGCAGTCTTCAATGATTTGGTCTCTGTTAAATAAATTTAATTTAAATATAATCTAGCAGAAGTGGTACAGTGGTAGAGGCCCTGACTCCCAAGTTGTATGTCGTGGGTTTGAACCCAGACAGGCTCTTGACTGTGTAAATAATTTCATCACCACTGCTCTCAAAACGGTGAAGGAAAACGTCATTTATTCTAAGGAAAAAGGATTGACCGCAGCCAGAGAGATGGTTCCTGGCCAAACATTATTTAGCCTTAACCCCTTTGTTCGGGGTTGAGGTGAGATTAAGATAAACCAAGATTAAAGATTATAAAGATAACTATATTTCATTAATACCAATGGGATAACGATTAAAACTAATGAGGTGAATGGGATGAGATTGAGTCACATACAAATAATAATACATACAAATAATATTCTAGAACCAAAAATTCGAAGACATATGACATCTACCAACCCGCACCGGGCCAGCGTGGTAGACTATAGCCCACTCCCTCTCGAATAGAGGAGGCCTGTGTCCCAGCAGTGGGAACATTATAGGCTGATTATGATTATGCTAAATAAAATCTACACATCACACAATCATCTTCAACATCGACATAGGCCTCTCCAACCGAGTGTCATTAACATTGATCCTCAGCTACTCTCATTCACCACAACCAGCCACCCTGCGAAGATCGTAAGCATATCGAAAGGTAGGTACACACAGCAGCTGCTCAAATTACCACAAACTGATTTTGAACTTAATCTTCAACATTTTATGGTTTAAAATCACCTGGAGAAATGTTACAGCTTCGTATTAACCTAATGTGCTGGCGTCAAATATAATATGGTTAACACACATTTATTTCACTGACCTATAACACTAGTCTCTCTTTCCGGTTTCAAACCCACTTCTCACAGTGTGCAATACACAACTTAAAGCAAAGTTTACACAAGGACAGTTACTGGGGTGAGAATGTTTATGCGATAGGCGAACGGTATCGCTATCACGTGAGAGCGGTTAGTGGCTAAGTAACAGCCGCATGCGTCGATCGATCAAGGTAGACGCTTGCCGCCATGCCCAGACCCCTCAATGCTTTGAAAAGCACGTCCGGCTGTCATTCGTTTGACAGTCGTTACGGGTAGTCACATGCCTGAAAATCTAACAAGCTCTCTTATTGGTGCTGCGGGTGGTTTTTTATATATTTTTTAAAGAGATTTGCTAGATGCATACAGGGAATTGGATACGACACACCAAATTCATCCAGAATAGTAAGCAGGTAGCACTAACCTGAGTCCAGCTTATACATTCTTGAGCTGGAGCTGAACTTGATGAGATTTCGGACACAATTGAAGCGGGTTGCAGGCACGTATTAGCTTTACGCGATTCGACTGTCGATTATTTTTGAGTTCCACGAAGCCTTAGAGAGATCTTCAATAAACAACTATTGGTCAGCGCGATATTGAAACTACTTGTAGAATCGGTCATCGTTCGATGATTGAACAGACCGTATGGTTGTTTGCAAGTCATCTCACTCACATACTGAATAGAATACGGCGTTAGCACTTATCCAGGGGTGTCGTGTTATCCAGTTACTAATTGTGGAGGTCAGACGCTCCATGTAAAATACCGATATTTTGCTGAATTCACTTAGACTGGAAGCTGACCCCAAAATAGTCGAGAAAAGGCTAGGCAGATGAATGTTCCTTTGTAGAGTGGCACCATATTATTATCCTGTTTAAAACTGCGGAGGTGTAATTCGACTCCTAAGTGTCCTTTTGTTTTTAACCGACTTCAAAAAAAGGAGGAGGTTATCAATTCCACTGTATTTTTTTTTTTTATGTTTGTTACCTCATAACTTGCGACTGGGTGAACCGATTTTCATGATTCTTTTTTTATTTGAAAGCTGGTGCTTCCCGTGTGGTCCCATTGTCACCATTTCAATATCTGATGATGGAATCTTGTAGAAATCGGGGGAACTCTTCAATGAATAACAGCAGATTAACCGCGATTGTTGCTATAGCATATCTAAGCATTGTTTACGCCATCACACAACATAATATCACGCCTGTACTCACTACAAAGGTTATAAAAACTATTTCGAAAAAAAAAAATGTTTTTAATAATAAAAAACCGCCTTCGAACGGATGTGGACGTGTAAGACGATCGTTCTCGAATGGGGGGTTAGATACCATAACTAAAAAGTGATAAATACATTTTTTTTTACAAAAAATAACAACCGACTTCCAAAAAAAAACACTACAAAGTGAAAAATAACTTTAATTTCGGAAGTCGGTGGTAAACGCTAAAATACAGATAAAAAGACACCGACTTCCGAACTTAAAGTTATTTTTCACTTTGTAGTGTTTTTTTTTGGAAGTCGGTTGTTATTTTTTGTAAAAAAAAAAAATATTTTATTTATTTTTATAGTTAGTTAATTTAGTACATAGTGTAAATAGTTAGTCGTGTTAAATGTTGTATAAGAAACAGATAAATAAATACATTTCAGTTTAAAAAGGTATTATGAAATAGATGTTTTCAGCATCATGTAGAGTAACGATTTAGTTTTAGTAATAAACATAACTAACACATTTGATCTGCAGAGTTATTCCATATTCATAGGTGATGAGTAACGCATGGACATCCTCAAACTCAAAGCATTTATTTTAATTAAACCAGGCATCAGCTACTTTTGAATTGTCAAGGGGTCGGTCAGTCAGAAATATGAAGCTAGTAGCCCATTCCAAAGCGTAGTAGGTACCTATGGAGAAGAACGGGCAAGAAACATGTGTTCATGGACACTTTTTAAAATGATATTGTTACATTTATTAATGACATAAATCATGTTGAATTTACAATTATATGTGAGAACGATGTAAATAAGACGTAGGTACAAGCTGAGTGTTCAGAGTACAGCAAATATAAGTTTAAACAAAACAATCCATAAATAAAATAATTAGAATAAGCCGTGGCAGCTAAGAGATGACCAGTCCCACCTGACGGCGCCCGTTCACGAACATGACGCATGGATCGCACCAATCAACTCAGCCATTTTGAAGGGAGCTAATTAATCCTCGCCTCCCGTCGTCCATTACCAGTTTGCTAGTGCTTTACTTGCAAACAAAGAAATTCGTTGTTTGGTTGATCTCAGTACCTAGTTATGAATAAATGTTATAAAAAATTATAATCTTAATAACTATGTTTGTCCTTATTGTATTGTTAAATTAAATTAAATACCTAGATTTTTTATTTTTATTATAGTAGTAGGTAGTTTTAATTTAGCTTCTTGTAATTTTCAGTTTATCTTTTTGCTGTGTCCATACAAGATCCATATTTTTGTACCTAGCTTTAAGCTTTTTGTAAGAACTTTTATACAATACTAGCTGACCCCGCGAACTTCGTACCACCAAAATTATTTTTTTTTGTAATTTTTCTCTCCGTATGAACCATCCTCGTACTTAAAGAAATATTCTAAAAAAAGAATTAGCAAAATCGGTCCATCCGTTCTTGAGTTATAAAATTACAACGAAAAGTGGCATTGATTTTTATAGATAAGGATTCGAATGCAGTAAATGAACATGACTCCCTCGTGTAAACGAGGCTTTATGCTAATGACAATAACTGTAGGTCCAAGGTTAGCACTTCTGAACCTGATCGACTGGTTAGTTTTCGATTTCCCTAGCTAGGCCCTGGGTTTCAATCTAATAGTAAGGATCTATTCCTATATCTACCTAATAAAGAAAAACGTGTACGAAAGCCGAGTGTGATTTTACCTATAAGTCTAGATAAAAGGAGCAATGACCGCCTAATACACACACACACCCACACACATAAACACGCCTTCTTCTGATGGGGGTAGGCAGAACTTACCTACAAAACGCTACCTGCTACGATCCTTACATACTCCTAAAAGCCTAATGTACCTAATTATTATTGTCCCCCTGAAGGGGGCAAATGCAACAATGATTAAATGGTCTATCAACTAAAACGCTTCAATTTTATTAGAGCAGGGTCTTTTAACCCAAAACCAACACGGAAGCAATAATAAAAAAGATTCACAAAGATACACTGTTACCGCTGTTACATCGATCATGTCCATACGAAAGAGCATAAAGGCAGGTCAGTACAAAAAGACGAATTTGTGTATATGCAATTATTCTTAAGGCTTCCGCAGACAGGCGCGAAACGACAGCGCGACGCGACTCTAGTAGAACAATTTATATGACAGCTTCATGGAAATTGTTCTACCACAATCGCGTCGCGCCTGTTTGCGGCAGCCTTAAGAATAATTTCAAATACACAAATTCGTCTTTTTGTATTGAATCATAACATAATTCCTTCTCGCTCTCATAACTGGCAATGAAGTAATCTGTCGTAAATAAAACAAAACTTTTTAATGATTGGCTCGATGCACCACATGTAGGTATTACGGAGTGTGGGTGTATTTTATTTATGTGTAGGGTGTTTGTATGTGTGTGTGCTACGTTCACCTGCTGATGAAACTGACAGACGTTGGTAGCCGTTTGTGTAATTCTTATTAGCTGCATACACTGTGGAGTTTACAGATTTGAACAATCTATTTTTGTAGGAGTAGAGCCGCCTGTTGAAAGGCTCATTCAAGGAAGTTAAGCGCTCCCTGTAAACCATATTTTGACTATAACCTTACATTAACCGTCTCGTTGGATTATTTATTTATGTATTCAACAAACAATTTACATTGTGTCTGAATGTTTCACAATACACCAGTAAAAATAATAACAATAATCAGAATAATAATCATTACATACAACAGATTAATTAATTAAATGTCACATACCATTATAATTTTATTATAAACCAATAACCGTACAAAAAAGAAATAATGATAACGAGGTGAAAACAAAAATAACCTTACAACTTAATATCAATAACAATAAGAAACACTTTCATATAATTTAATTTCATCACATTCCAGTCATTGATACGAGTATATTTACTGAACAATTTATATGTCAGAAATTTAATAGTTCTCACAATTCATTGGGTATTTTCATAGAGCAACACGGGCCACCGGCGCGCGGCCATTGACTTGTAGCTCAATGCGCGCGGCGGATTCCGTGTTGCTCTATGGGTATTTTAATAAGACGTCAAATTAACCAATATAATAATATTATGTCAACTAATGGTAATTAAGATGTCAGAAGAAATTTGAATGTCAATGGAAATTTGAGCGTTCCTACCTAAAAAAAGTACTCTGTGGTCGACAAGTTATAATTCATCGATGGAGTAGAGGCATTTATTCAAGAGAAAAGCTCTAAGCTTGGGCGTAAATGAGGACGTATATATTGAACTTTTAAGGTCGAGTGGCAATTTGTTTGTGCAAGTGCAACAGCTTAGCATGGATCCTGGATTCGATAAGGTCGGGTTGAGCGTTGTTAGCGTTACAGTCTTGATTCAAGCCGGGTTGATGGCGGTTGGCTCGCCCCTAATTACTTGGCATTTCAAGATAACTGGAAAAGTTTAAGTACCTATACTATACACCTGTGTCTCTAAAGTTACATTATAACTATTATTAGCTAGCCTATAGATAAAAAAACTAAAGATATTGTTCTTCACAGATCAAATAACTTCGCATTCAGTTCTATCCCTCTCACAACAGATTGGCCAATAGGCTCGTCTTACCGCCATCTTCCTACGACATAAGATCCACGTCTTGTTACGTAAATCATATATTTATTATACAGGGTGTTTGGAAGGGAGCTGTACATACGCCTAGGGTAGAAACTAGGGATAGTCTGCTACCTACCCCCGCCCATTATATTGACCTTGGCCTCAAGGTTTTTTTTACCTTACTACCTTACCTTAAAATTATTTCTTTACCTTACTACGGTACTTCAGGCCCCATAACTTTTCTTCTCCACAATTTTCTGGTGTAAAATAATTTTTTGCAGGACCCTAAGACTCTAACGATTAAAACAAGACCATTAGCCGACCGGTCCCATGGATAGATTTTGAGCTACAGGTAGTTTTAGTCAAAAAATCACAAAAAAGTCAAATAAAAAATAAAAATAAATTAAAAAAAAACCTTGAGGCCAAGGTCAATATAATGGGCGGGGGTAGGTAGCAGACTATCCCTAGTTTCTACCCTAGGCGTATGTACAGCTCCCTTCCAAACACCCTGTATACATATTTGTAATGTTACGGTGCACTGATTGTATCGTGTGTCTGCTCATTATTAGGTGATGTAAAAGAAACTATATAGTATTATGTTATGTGGGTACATAATTATCCTGGTTGATATACCTTTATTATGCGTCTTGTTTGAGATGGTGAACGAAGTAATATCTGTAATGGAGCCTACCGGTTATGTTTGTATGTGAGAAGTAATAGATGGTCTTTGCTGAGCATGAGTTCCTTTTTTTTTTGGTGGGAAATCATCAAATAACTTTTCCCGCTCTGGGCGGAACGGGAGGGCGTGTCAGACTCTTACTGACTAAAACCCACCCGTGTTCCTTCAGTTGCCTGTGCCAGGGGCCACGGTAACCCTTTCGGAGAGCATGAGGTCCTGGGTTCAATTCCCAGGTGGGCAGTGTTATTGGCTATCTGCGCTATCGCAAACAGTTTGTAAGACATGGCTGCTTCGAGTCCAAGCCTTATAATACTCGCTCGGGTGTAAGTCAGGGAACCGTGTTAGGGCCGCCTCTGTTCCTGATTATGATCAATGACCTCATTACTAAGGTTGAGTTTGCCAAATGCCTGCTATATGCCGACGACCTTAAGCTAGTCGCACAAATTTGAACGGGCGAGGATTGCAAGAAAAAGAAGAAGAAAGGGTTTAATACAAACAAGTGCTACGTTATGACTTACGGTAGGGGGTTGCGACCAATTCATTATGACTACACGTAATTACTCGTGTCACCAACCTAAAGGATTTGGGAGTGACTTTCGACCGCTATCTAACTTTTCGAGATCACGTTTCTAACCTTGCGAAGGAGTCTTTCAGGCGCTTAGGATTTGTTTTGCGAAATGCTCGTGACTTTCGCAATGCAAATGTTTTTAGGCTGTTGTACGCCGCTCTGGTTCGAAGGAAACTCGAGTCCAGTGCCTGTATTTGGCACCCCTATAACGCGACCCAAACACTGATGCTGGAAAAGGTACAAAACACTTTCCTTAGGTGCCTCTTCCAAAGATTATACCACTTCTTTCCCTACTATAACTTTGCTGGAAGTGAGAAGAGGCCTTGATCAACTCAGCGTAGCCTGTAAGACCTTACGGGTACGTATCGACTGCCCAGAGCTCTATGGTCTTTTCTGCCGACAATTTTTGCCCGACAAATACATCGGACACCGTCAGAGCTGCCGCCGCCGCGCCGGCACAATCTATTTGTGCATCTGTCAGCTAAAATTGTAGCCAGAGCCGAATCCCCAGTCTATCTTACTCTAAAGGTGCTGAATGCCCTTCTGGCTGCCAACCCTGAATGTGATGTGTTTGTGGATGAATGGATTAACATTATGCGTATATGTTTGGTGTTCTGTGAGAGAAAGTATGCAAGGGAGTCTACTGTTCCAAGTTAGTTTTAAGGTTATTTATATTAGTTTCAACGTCATTGTAATTTGTCTCTATGTTACTTAATTGGTGTTGTACCGTTTTAAGTAACTATAAATAAATAAAATGGGCTTTTCTATCAGTAACTGCCAAATCCTTTTGTGAAAACTAGTGTGATGTGAAAAGTGTTTTAGATCATCCCTATGAACGTTTTAGATCATAACTATCAACATTTCAGATCATCCCTATCAACATTTTAGATCATCCCTATCAACATTTTAGATCTTCCCTATCAACATTTTAGATCATACCTATCAACATTTTAAATCATCCCTATCAACATTTTAGATCATCCCTATCAACATTTTAGATCATACCTATCAACATTTTAAATCATCCCTATCAACATTTTAGATCATCCCTATCAACATTTTAGATCATACCTATCAACATTTTAAATCATCCCTATCAACATTTTAGATCATCCCTATCAACATTTTAGATCATCCCTATCAACTTTTCAGTGTCATGCCTTTAGTATCCATGAGTAGCGAAACTTTAATGTAGCCTCTAGGTACAGTGAACGTCGCCGACATCTAACATTTGATCACGATTGGTTGAAACATAACTACGGAATGACCTATGTCAAGAGGGCTTTGCACTTGAAATAATACTGAACGTTTACAATCTAAGAGCGAGTTTCACCAATGAGATTGAACGTGATCGACACTTCTAAGCCGCGTTTAGTTTTTGACCCCAATAGTTTATTTTGCTCTCTCAGAGATATTTGGAAACAAGTTTGATGCATTATCAATATTTTTCCATTGCAACAACAATTACCCAATACGCTATACCATATTTAATTAAATATTTTAATATTTAATGAAACATGTCAATTAGTTAAATTTCAGTTACATAAGTATTTGGTAACCGAAGGTTAAGCGAAATAACTTATCCATAACGTTTAACGATTGCTAACTATGAACTAAAAGAGGGTTACGTGAAAACATACGGTTCGGTATCTCTTCTGTGACTGCTGCGTTTTGTATTAGTAGATAAATGCCAAGCCAAGTACCAATTGTTTATTGATTTTTTGCCTATTCTGGCCTACTGCTGGTCAAGGCCTCCCCCAACTCCTTTCAGGAACTCTCTTCCCGCGCCACCTCGAACTCCATGTACTTTATTCTATAGCCACTGATAAAGCTTGTGACCGTGTTCGTGGAAATGTGAACATCATAATTTTATTTTATTCTAAATTTGTGTTATTTATCTTGAAATTATTAGTAATAACAATTTCAAGAGAAATAACAATAATCTAAAATATAATCCAACTCCGCGCGAACAGTTGGCTTTATCCATGCAAAAATAAATGCATGAATAGAAAGATTCCCACTGCTCAAAATAGAGATGATAAGTTCAAAAAAAAATAAGAAGTAGTCATTAAAAGAAAGAGTTTTATCTGTGCCAGCGTGCGTTCGTCTATGAGTTTTCATGGTTTATAATTTATACTATGAAAACTGCCTTTTTGCCCCAGCGATACCGCTCAAAACATTCTCCCATAATGTACTCTTGCCTTCTAATTAATCTTACATTAACCTGTAGGCGAGATGCTTCGAACAAGAAAGTAATTGATGAGTTTAACACGAAACTGCGTGCGTTTTGTGAGGTGCGTTATCTATCATGTGGACATAATAATTGTTGTATCATTGCTTATGTTAGTATTGCGCGTTTCCATTGTACCTACGGTACGTTTTTATTTATTTACTAGCAACCCACCTTTGCCTCGCACGGCTTTACGACTTGACAAAACATCGCTGCCCCGTTTGCATGTGTCTGTATACTTTATACGCAAAAGCAGGGGCCTTACTATGACGTGTTAATTCCATCATTGTTCCAGTGTGGAAAAGAGACGGAGCTATACATGACCGATAGCACTATCTCTTTTTCTCAACGGAATCATGATGGCGTTAACAGGTCATAGTACGGCCCCTGTACGGCGCTTTACGCGTCCAATACAATAATGCATTCAGGGTGCTGTTGGGGCTGCCTCGCTTCTGTAGCGCGTCGGGGATGTTCGCCGAAGCGCGCGTGGATTGTTTTTATACAACCATGCGCAAGCGGTGCACATCGCTGGTGCGCAGGGTGCGGGTCAGCACGAACAGTATCCTGGGGCCGTACTATGACGTGTTAATTCCATCATTGTTCCAGCGTGCAAAAGAGACGGAGCTATACATGACCGATAGCACTATCTCTTTTTTCAATGGAATCATGATGGCGTTAACAGGCCATAGTACGGTCCCAGAGAGCCTTCGCACAGCGATTCGACTGCCAGTACATGTGTCACTGTGACATGGTACATGTACGGGCTAATGTGGAAATATTGTTTTAATAATTATTATTTGTATTGAAATTGTATTTGTATTGAAATTGTATTAATGCGAACGTTCTTAAAATACGGGAATTGCCCCTCAGGTTACCGTAGTACAGGCTCTACCTAGTTCGGGACCTGAAGACCTTGTGTGGATGTTGTCTCGTATTATATTAATAGTAGTAGTACATTACAGCCACATCGGGCCGTAGCATAGTAATAAAAAAATAAATAAAAAAATACGATACCCCTTGGTCAAGGGGTATCCTAATAACACTTTGCCCGACCCAGGAATCGAACCCAGGACCTCCTGCTCACCAGGAGCGCTTGCGAGCACCAGACCAACAATAGAGCAACTGATTAATTAAAGCTGCATTTATGTTTATCTACCTACGCCACGTAACAGTCAATGGAAACCAACCCGTGCCAAATTGGATGATCCCATAAACCCGAGCCCATGCTAATGAAGCAAAACACATGAAATACATACAGAACCACCATTAGTTGCGAAGTTGAGTTGCGTAAATGTTGTTTTCCATAATATTATGGGATTGTAACATACAGTTGCAACGACATAGGTACCTACTGCGAACGGTAAGGTTTTATTAAACAAAGAAGATGTAGATGAAATACATTTAACTTTGTTTATGTAAATCAATTTAAACCAGTAAAAGTCCGCTGCTGAACACAATATAGGTACGAATATCCATCTCAATTACTGTTATAATAGACATCATCGATAATCCATAATCACCATTATTAGCAGACGTATTGGTGATTACAGTTTTTGTTATTATCAGGGAGGAGGAAGCTGTTGCTCATCCTCTTCAGTCCTTGATAAAAGGTCTCCTTTCATGACATCACTCCGCAGCTGAAGAGCTCGTTGTTAAGTTGCTGGGAGCCCGGTCCCGGGTTCGATCGTGGTAAGTAGTAATAATGTGACTCCTCTTTGGATTTGAAAACAATAATAGCTAAGTATGAACTTTCCAAGTTAATCTTAGACATGACCAAGAGATCACTAACACTGTCGGTTAATGAACATCGTAAAGACCTTTAAAAAAAACCAACAAAAGTAATTTATTCAAACTAGACTGAGAATCAGCACTTTTTGAACGTCAAAATTACATAAGACAGTCTCCCAATAGTCCCGCCCTTCACCACTCCCTAGTGCTTTAGCTGGGAAGAAGAAGTGGCGGAACAAACTCCCCAGCAGCACTGCTGTCTGTTCAGTTAAAATAACTGGATTCTATTGAATTTAAATACACTTCCATAATTATGTACCTATTCCTGTGAAATAAACGAACCCAAATATTAAAAGTAGGTACCTATGGATACATAATACAGCGCGATACCTTTTGACCTCACGACCTTTCCATCACCATCAGCCCGCATTACCAATCGAACTAAACTCATTACTCTCCCAATACGTTACATAACTAATTAACAAATGACCCGAGAATAGCTACTTTAATGAATATGTTTGCACCACCATATAAACGAAGCTATTGTGATGTCCGGTTGTAACAAACTGGTCCATAGACCCTTCTCCTGGCCCTTCAGTTGGTAAGCCCTTCAAGATGACGTTTCGATGCTACTGATTTTGTAATGTGCATTGTGTAATGGGTTGGTTATTTACAATTTAGAGTGCACGCTGGAAAATCTAGAGAAGTGCGCGCGTGTTTGACCTTCAAGACTATATACCTGCTAGCACTTCTAATCACATTCGGTAGGTATATTGATGGTGAGTACTTTGGAAAATACGGAACACAGTACACTCTCTTAACACCTGAAAACTTATAAACGTCGCCAAACGATTATTTCCGATTTCGGCCGCGTCCATTCTTATAAACGTCGGCAGAAGATTATTTCCGATTACAACCGCGCGCAAACTTATTTTGCGTGCACTCTAGTGGTTTTTGTTCATGATTAGAAGTACTTCTAGTAATACCTTCTTCTTTTCTCAAATCAGCGCAAAATAATGCGAAAATCAGATGCCGTGATAAAGATATTAGCGAGTCATAACGTCAGTTATTAACATATTAGGGGTAGCTTGGCTTTTTTTTTTTTTTTTTTGAGGGTGGGAAATCATCAAATAACTTCTCCCGCTCTGGGCGGAGCGGGAAGGCGTGTCAGACACTTACTGACTAAAACCCACCCGTGTTCCTTCAGCTGCCTGTGCCAGGGGCCATGGTATCCCTCTCGGACTTTCCCGCAACCCTGGCAGGTAGCTTGGATTACTATCTAAAATGTGCTTGTCCCTCAGAATATGTGAATGCATCATCACTAACTCATCCTCTGCCTAGCCTTGTCTCAACATGTTGGGGTCGACTTTCAGGCTAACAGGATGTAGCTGAATACTAGTATTTTACATGGAGCGACTGCCTATCTGACCTCAACACACCAATAACTGGGTATACGATACACCTTAGTAAGACTGGTTGTCAGACTTTTGGGCTTCGGACGTCAAAGATCCACGAATGACATCCGGGACCAACAGCTTAACGTGCTTTCCGAGGCACGGATGGGTCTCGGTATCTAAAGATGGTCACCCATCCACGGACCAACCGCGGCAATCGTAGCTTAACCTGATCGATCGAACGGATGCGGCTGTTCTAACTTAGCCACGAGCCCCAAACTGTCACTAAATATATTAGTACATACTAATGGTACTCTAAGTTACTAGTATGAATATAATTAGTGAGTATGCGTACCTACTTGCTCATTTCAGAAAATACCTCTTTGTTTCAGATAATGGTATACATTAATACTTGTTGCGAATACGTTGTTTGTCTTTATTTTGTCTCTGTTAGTTTTATATGCATTAACCTATTAATTTTTCCCTGAATCTTTAGTTGTTATAAAGCAACGAATGATTTCGCTATTCAATTTAATTATTAGAGTAATTTACACCATGTTTTTTATTAACATAGTGGTCACTGTAACCAGAAAATTAACGATTTCATTAAAAACCATCTGCAGGACACGCTCTGCCCACTGATAGATAGATAGATAAACCATTTAACGTTCTTATAATTTTAGTACGAACTTACTTTTAAAAGACGCACAATCGTACATACCTAATTTTGTTGAAAATAAATAAATACTAATTATATAATATAATATTAATAGTACCTATTAAAACTGAACCGCTCGTGCAGGTGTTGATTTAATTTCTGACCAACAGTTACGTGAATGAACTTGAAGAATCATATCTTGAAGAATTCTTAGACCATATTATTAATATATAGCCAAACAAATAAATACAGTCACCAGGCTGCTCCGGCCAAGGACGTAGGGAAAGTTGACCCACAACGACTGCATTTCCTGAGTAGCCACGTAAGCGTTACGTCATGTGTGGACACTATAGACAAAAATGTTTTATTTATCAGTAATAGCTACTTAACAATGACACGAGGTACCGTGGCAATGATATAATGGCCTCCTTTTTGTTTTGTAACCTATCTATGAGTCATATTAAGGTGATTTTAGACAAGGCCTCGATATTTTCAAATTATCTATTTGGCCTCGGGTGAACATTGAACGGTGAACTAATGATAGCAGCAGGGAGGGTCAGTGGGTCGTCTTAGGAGGTCTTAGGAGTTGCAGCATACGCTTAAGTGCACTATGAACAGCAAAGAAAACAATTTTTTTTATTTTTTTTTTATATTATTTTATGTTCACGATTATATATATTTTGTTAAATAACAATTTACTCGCCAAACTAAATAGTTTGTTGGCAAGAAGCGCGAAATGTTTTGGTGCTCCGTCGACTACGCCCACGTGCGTCCTAGGGCCATGTTTTTTAGAACCTAAATGGTTTCTATGGTCAAGGTTAACTCGATTCTGAAATAAAGAAATACGTTAGAAAAATATTTTTTTCTACGTCCTGCGGCTCTAAGGCTACTCTCCAACCGCAGGGTGTGTAAGCGATAGTAGAATCAGGTGTGATAGTATAGTGAGGAGACGGTTGCAGCTGTGATATATCCAACATTAAAATTCTTCAGTACCCATAGGTTGATGAGGGTGAATCCTGTTCGTTTCGGTGAACCGCAGACTACATACTTAGTTCCCTTGTTTTCCGTCATCCCCAACGACGTAAGTATAAGTTCGTTAAATAAACAAAATAAATGTATTGGTCTCCGCGTGATATTCTCTCTTGGTCTCTGTCTTTAGCTGGCCTCATTCATGCTTTATTGGAGTATTTTTCAACTTATTATTACAAGATAATTGTTCTACAGTTTTGAAAATGGGATCAACATTGGTAATCAGTACTAGAATTAAAGTATTTCTTTTTTGGGTCTAAAATTAAAAAAAAAACCCACATCTGCGCAGAGATCTCGTAAGATTATTATACATGCAATGCTTAAAACAGAATAACCCACGAACAATCACACAAGTGCAGCAGCGAAGCTAACAAAGTTATTAGCCGGGCATCCTTTCACTAGCCCACAGCCACAGTCTACGGCCATCTCCTCAGATAAATTGCCACTTGAACGACAAGAGGATTGCGTAACTTTACCACTGGGCTGTAGAATGTATATTGCTTTAATATAACTTGAATAAGAGCTCTATTATGAAGAGACTATTATTTTATTGTATGCTTTATCTCTATCTCAAAATTAGTAGGTAAAATTAGAAAGAGGGAAAGGTTGATATAGATATAATAACTTGCCTTGGATCCTGTAACGCCCCTTTAAGGATTTATAATAATATTATTGATATTATTGTAGATAATGGCTATTAGAATTACAGATGGGAACTTTCACCCTGCAGATCAAAGCATTTGTTTGCCCAAAGCTCTTCACATTTACTGAAAAGGAACCACTATTTGTCAACCACACTGCATGCGGGTTTAAGATTAAAGACCGTGTTCAGATTTCCTTAAATTATTTTACTTAATTAATTATCAATTAAGTATTTGCCTTACAAAAACTTAGGAAATACGAAAAGGAAATCCTGGTTTGTGATTAATAATATTGACACAAATATTGGTAACAAGTGAGGGTTTAAACCAGCAAACTTGTGCTAACAATAAAGTTATTTCGTAGAACTCACCATTTAAAGCAGCCTTTTTTTATCAACTAAGCCCACATAGACCATCCAAATAAGTATCAATGGGGGACTGGGAAAGACTTACTTAACACGCAATTTGGGTGTAATAAAGTTATTTATCAATAGGATAGGAAACACTGCCCGAAAAGTACTTAAGTACTGATCACGTGTCATGGTAGGTACTAAATCATAGATATTAATTTATAGAAGAGAAAGTATATAATTTCTTTATGTCATTTATAAAACAATACGACGCTTCTTCGCACATTCCAGTATTGTACAAAATTGATGGTCTTGGCGCCGATAGGCCGATAAGTTGTTATTGGATAGATGTAGGTACAGTCAACTTCATAGGTGAATGTGGTTATCTAAAGTATCTAGACCGTAAGGCGCCTAGCCTTACGGTCTAGATACTTTAGATAGATATAAAAATAGTTCTTGAAAATTCAAATCAGTTTCTTTAAAGAAATACTTCTTAATCTACTTAGACCTAAATTATAAGCTATTCGGTATGTAAAAATCATCAACTCAGCTTATCGCAGTCTCCTGCTGCACATATGCATCTTCCAGGCTGCGCCACAACATCCTGTCTTCCGCTTTCTGCATCCAGTCCGTCCCAGACACATTTTTAAGGCCGTCGCCGTCGGTCCACACTGGGGGCGTCCCACACTACGCTTGCCGATGCGTGATTTCCACACCACGACTCGTCTGCTCCACCGGCCATATTGGTCCTTCGAAAAACATGGCCGGCCCACTGCCATTTCAGCATGCAATGTAATATTAAAACACCATTAATAGTCTGTCTTAAACTCTAACATATATCAGTACTGCCTAGCCTAGACTATTTAACATTTGGCAATTTATTTAGACTAGTGTCCAAAATTAGTCATTTTGACGTAACATTTAAAAGTATGAGCGTACGAGTGTACTAGAGGTGTATCAAATTGTCGTTACGTAACGTATTAGAGAGGTGATGATAGCTGTAGCAGATTCCCACGTACCACGACAAAATTTGAAGATAGGTACCTACTGTTTAAGGCGAATTTATACTTTTAAGACCATTACGCTTGGTTCCAGACATACTGTCGCTTATGTCGTTTTGGGTAACATTTAAGGCAGGCAAGGTGGCTTAACCTCCCCAGGCCTTTTCAGCCTATACGTCAATCAGCTGGTTGAGGAGCTCGGCAGCACTGGAGTCGGATGCTCTATTGATGGCAAGGTCATTAATAGTATAAGTTATGCTGATGACATGGTGCTGCTGAGTCCTTCGATTGATGCACTCAGACGGTTGCTTGGGGTATGTGAACAATACGCCACGGCCCATGGTACAATGTCAGGAAGAGTGAGGTCATGGTTTTTCGTGTTGGTTCCAGAAAAGCTAAGTCGGTTCCTCCAGTCTTCCTTTATGGGGAACCACTTAAGAGAGTGTCTCAATTTAAATACCTTGGGCACGTTTTGAATGAGGATCTGAGTGATGATGATGATTTGGAGAGAGAGAGAAGAGCGTTGTCGGTTCGATGTAATATGTTGGCCCGCAGGTTTGCTAGGTGTACTAAAGAAGTGAAAATTACACTGTTTAAGGCCTACTGCCAGACTTTTTACACCTGCAGCCTGTGGATCAAGTATACGCAGAAGGCCTACAACGCTCTTCGTATTCAATATAATAACGCCTTCCGGGTGCTGCTGGGCCTTCCACGGTTCTGTAGCGCGTCGGGCATGTTTGCTGAGGCAGGCATAGATAGTTTTGAGGCTATCATGCGCAAAAGGGCGGCCTCCTTGATGCGTAGGATACGTGGGAGTCCCAACAGCATCCTAAGCGTTATTGCTGAAAGACCAGACTGCCCTTTCCTGGCGCACTGGTCCAGTAGGCATGCCTGCTGGCCCGGTGCAGAGGGGAAGTTTATGAATTAAACTTTTTTCAATAATTTATTTTGTTTTAAGGTTACTAACATAGTTATAAGTTTTTCTGTTACTAACTCATTATGGATTTTTAATTATGTCCGAAATAAATGATTATTATTATTATTTATCAAATAAATAAAACCATGGAAGAAATAATTTCTCAATCTATACAATGACATATTATATGACAAAAAAAACGATGACTTTGCCTAAGAGCCTGCGAGAAGGCCTATTTGAAGTAAAACTTTTGACCAGAGGTCTGCTTCTTGAATTTGGGGAGCAGAAACGACTATAATATTGTAGTCAGGAATAAATTAACAGTGACGTAAACACGGCTACACATCAAGCTATACATTTCCAGTTTACACTGACCTCTCATTGTAAGGAAATCCTATACAATGCGAGATCAGCTTATACTGGAAACTTATAGCTTGATCTGTAGCCGTGCGTACAAAAATATTATATTGAGTAGGATAACATATCCTTACCACTCAATGAATAAGATATCTATTTAATACAATCATTATTATCATATACCTAGCCTTTACCGAATTATGTTGAGCTCGACTTCCTGTCTAACCGGATACAGCTAAATACTTGCATTTACTTTACTTACAGTATTGTAACAAAAGTAAATACTTAGTTAACATTCTAACGCGACTTCGCCTTAACGAACAGGTGACCGTCTGCGGCATTCCAAATAAAAAAGAAAGGGTTTTCTATTTCATCTAAAATATCTTTTCACATCGAAATAAATAACGTTATCTATTTTAACATAATAATCTGTTATACAAGTATAATTATAATGAAGATTTTTTTCTATCTATGAGAAGAATGCCTCTAATCTGCAGTGAGACAATTACGGACTGGTATTATTTAAAAGAAGATGTCGGCCATTAATTTGTAGACTAAATTGTAATTGTGTAATGTAATTAATTATTTATGCAAATATTCTTCGCGAGTTTTAATTCAAAACTTCGTTACATAACAGTGTAATAGGTACTATTAGGCATGTAAATATGGATGGTAGCACTATTTATTTATAGAAATAAAACATTTTTATGACCCGTAGAGCTGCAAATGCTGTATCATTATTGTTTAGCTAATTGTAACTAAAAAAACTGTAATGATAGTTTGAATATAGCATTTTCGGGCACATTTTTAGGTTTTTGGTGATGGTTAATGAATGTATGCGTTAGGTACTCTACTAAACTGCACACCGAATTTTGATGCGGTTTTCATAATCATTTAGAGAATTAATTGCGGAAGGTTCATGTGTTTAATACTTTAATATTAAACACACATTTAATAAAGAAATCTTAATGTTTTGTGAAGCCGTACATATATACCTACCGTCCGAAGTAGGGGCAGGTCACAGATGAGGTTGATATGACGAATAGACGTGAGAAATGTTTATTACTTATGTAAGTAAACATGTTTTTCCACCTACATAACGGAATCCAACAACTAGAATGTTGAGTTATTTCTAGACATGCGTGTAGGTACGCATCTGCGTGTTAAATTTATTTTATTTTATGCAAGAAGGACGCATATTTTTCAAGGAATGCGTATTTTGTAATATTTGTTACGATTATACAGAATCTTATGGATTGAGTAATATTGATCGTGATGATTGACGTCAATCTAAGAAGTTAAATATTCATCGTGCGTCATTCAATATCGCTCAAATGGGTACTATACTATTATCGCAAATTTCGCAATTAAGTAGATATCAGATACATTATTATGATTAGACTTCCCATTGCTCCTGTGTTGCCCATACCTACCCGTACAGGATAAGGTGATGTATTGTGTTGCCTATTCAATAAAATACTGATCGGCACTAAATTTATAAAGATAATTTAAAAGCATTGTAAGCTCATGCAGCATGAAAGATTTAACCCAAAACACGCCTTTATCTCTGGAAAATTTACAACCAAGGAAATTCATTGGACTCGTAATATCAAAAATCGACACACCGTGTTACAGCCATATCATGCAACGATATGAACCGTTTAAGTTGGCAGTCAATTTGCTAAAGAATATTCCCTGAATTAACTTTACATAATAGATCCGTGATTGATGTTACCAGAGAGTAAAGTACAGTTAGTTTTACGCCAAAATGTCTCGCAATACCATCAAATTACCATAAAAGAAGAAACGCACTACATACCCAAGTATACATAAACATATGTAACCTACTCGTGAATTTCTCCGGCATGCCGTCTCGTTCAAACGCAAAAATTATGCAAAATACCTATATACTTAGTTTTGTTTATATGTTATTTTATAAATGTTATGCTTAACCTTCCAACAGGACATTATAAACGAAAGAATGTTTGCCAAATGTCACATACGGGACTAAAGAATGAAAAGCTCCTCACTTCTCTTTAAATTCCTAGGTCGTGACCTCTTTCACGCCCATCTAGGACGCCCATAGCCTATTTTTATCGATGTGAGAAGTTTCGCTTGCAATGATTCAAAGTCAAAGTCAAAGCATTTATTTCAAATAGGCACATACCAGGCACTTTTGAACGTCAACATTTACATTTAAAATAGAATTGATTCTAGTCGCCCCTTCCAAAAGGTAGTTTCGTATGGAGAAGAATGGGCAAGAAATTCCACCGTTACTCTTTTAAAATGTGTTTCAATATTTTGTATACATTCATTATATAATTATATGTGAAGACTTATGCACCTATAACAAAATACCCTACAACAATAGGTAAAAAGAATTTTAAAAATGTAGCAATGACAAATAAGTTAATTTTGTGACAGATACATGGTGCTCACATATTTACAAACATTGTAAAAGTATACGATTTTCCAAATTATTTAAACAAGTAATATGTCAGTGTGTGAGTTAAAGTAATCACAGAATGTAAATCAATGTCATAAAAAATAATAAACTATACAATTAAAGTGGCAACAAGTATGATTTTGTCTAGACCCTAGATTGTCATATGGAGCTGGAGCAGCATGTTTCCAAGAAATCAGAAATATTTTATTTGTCATACATAGGTAGGTACAGTGGTTGGACATGTTTTAGGTTAATGTGCGCTATGATCAGCCTATATCAAGCATATGCTATGCTTGCTATGTCAAGCATTCTTATCTTGGATATAATCCTCTAATTTGTAATATGCTTGTTTACAAAGTGAACTTTTAATTATGTCTATGGTTACCAAGGCTAATAGACGTCTACTTATGGTCCGATCTAGCGTGGTCAAATAGTCGATTATCTCCGGTCAACTAAAATACTGAGAAAAATTATTGAACTGATTTCTACGTGATAAATTCATAAATAGAACAGAATTTAATTTTGAATCTGCCACATAAGTTAGGCCACTTAAATATGTGGTCAACATTGCATTTAATTTTGCTGGTAACGATAGTCCTTTTTCATCATTATCCACAACCCGACATCACCCAGTGCTGAACATACAAGCCTCTCTTTCTTGTGCTAATCCCCACTTTCATCTGTAATTTATACGGTGGTGGTTGGTGGTGGCGTGGTGGTTCCCTTTAATCCATCCAAAGGTTGTCTGTAAAACATGGCTTTTAGCGACAAGACCGCCCATAGTGTCACCCTAAGTAAAATTTCTACATTTCTATCTGTAATTTTTTGGGGTAAGTACATAATAAAGAGTATTCTATTCTATGGTGTAGGTACATAATAGAGGAAGTATTCTATCTACCAATATCTTTCTATATCTTTGAAAACTAAAATACTCGCCAACCGCTTCTTCCATGTGTCACGATCTGCTCACAAATCCGCATAGAGCGACGCGCGCCGAATAGAAAGGTAGTGTGCGGTGAAAGCGAACGATCGTGTCCTTGTAATAAATCTAGCGCTTCCTGCTGTACAGCGGTATTGTTGTATTGGATAGGTTACTTCTAGGCTTCTCGTATTCAGATTGAAAGAAAGAAAATACAAACAAAACATCTTGCAAAAAAGGGTTATAGGTATAAGTAAGTCGATGGTGTTCACATTCAGCGTCCCCAAAGCCTCCCCCAACGCATGCCTTTGCGCGGGCCCCAGTGGCAAAGCTTGGGGGACGCTTTGTCCAGAAGTGGACGTCTGTCGGACAAATTCCATAATTCTCATCTTTTCTTTGGCCAGCAAAAGCTAGGCTGATGAAATTAGGGGATTGGGAACCCACGAAGTCTTTTAATGTTATAAAAACATAATTATATGATTTAATATTAATTTACGTAATTTAGCGGCCACGAACCTAAAAACCGACTGCAATCGATTCCCTTGTTCGAAAACTAAATAGGGTAACAAAGAACATCATCAACAAACATCCGATCGATATACCTTAAATTTTCTCTTACCCTCAAGACTGACAAATTGAGTGCTTTCTTATTTATTTATTTTATTATTTATGTACACACAGTAAAATAGTTGCAGATGCGGCGACATACACGAGTAAGTATTGAGTACATTTGTACTCAATATTTACTCGTATATGTCGCATCTGCACTCAGATCATATCTGCATCTATTTATAGTCACGAGCATAAATATATTACTACGAACAGCTCGGCAATAATATCTGAGGGGCAATTCCCGTATTTTTAAGAACGTTCGCATTCTAATCTCAGTGTCAATCTGTCAAAAATTTTATAGCGTTTACCTACATTTTTGACATTAGGCTGTCGCTGAGATGATATTGCGACTTGAATTTAAACGTTTTTAATTACGGGAATTGGCCTTCAGATTGCAGGATTCATCCATTAATATATATATATATATATATATAATATACAAGTGGCAGCATTAATATGTGACATCGAAGGAACACCAAAACTATCTGGCGAGACATGCAATCTCAAAATCTAGGATGCTGCATCGGCTTCAAAAATATGACGTGTCAATACAATATTAACGGGCATGGCTTGCGTCTTAAATATCTACCTAGTTAGTTAAATTCAGAAGAATGTGATACCTCGTCGTGATCGAAAACATCTGACATCACTTTGGCAAATATCGAGTAAAAGAGTATATTTACTTTTCCGGTAATTCTCTTTTACTCGATTTTTGAATTGAGAAATAAATTTTAAATCTCGAATTCTAGGCGGAAGTGAGTTCCAGAATCTCACAGCATGAACAGAGAAGGAATAAGAATAGTATCAAGTTTTAATACGATGGGATTTAAGGAGGGATCTAAGGCGTGATCTACACGGTGCGTCGCTAGGGCGAGAGTAAGAAAATCGCTCACGCGGGTAGGAAGGATAAGACGGGATCTTTGTCTTTCGATGGTACAGTACGTCTTGTCAGATCACTTGGGCCCAGTAAGTGACCACGTCAGTGGCGTTTTTAATGTGCTCTAAAGTGACTAACAATCCCATCCAAGAACCAATTCATGGTCAAGTGATAAATCCTATTCGCACGGAAAAAAGATTACTCATTTACTAATTACCTAACATGCAATGGGTCGATGTGTCCTGGCCACAGAACAGCTGATGATAAAATGTATGGTGGTATTTCCCCAAAAGCCTGTCACAAGAGCTCTACACTAGCTTTGCAATTATATTGCAGAGTTTACCCAACCGTCTTCTTCAAAAGGCTATCGAGATTTTCGTAGTTCGATAAGGAATGTTCTAAAGACTTGGAAGCTCTCGAAACGGTCTATACCGTGTTAGGTCAAAGATCACACTTGTGTGTAATATTGGTGTTGAGTAATAAATTACTTTATTTTATATGGCAAGTCGATGCTAAGTTAATAACTAGTGAAATGGTTTGTTTCGTGTTACATCTTTACTTAATATATTTATTAAATAGGTAAGTAAGCATGTAGTCATTTTGATGTTTACCTAAAATGTCAGAGATTTTATTTTTTTCCTATTTGAGGCGACTTTACATCAATCAATCAACTCAGCCTATCCCAGTCCACTGCTGGACACAGGCCTCTCCCAGGCCAGGTTGCCCCACAACACCCTGTCCTCTACCTTCCGCATCCAGTCTCCCCCAGCGACTTTTTTGAGATCGTCTATGCTTATCGACTTTAAATGACATGATTTTATTCACTGCTCTTTTTACTGAAACCAGAAACCCTAAGAAAATTACATAGAGAATATTTGGAAATGCCTCGTCCATTAAAGTTAATAGAGCTAAGAAATTCTCATTGTTTTTCTCTAAATTACTACTAGGAGTGATATCTCTGTACTCGAAAAAATCGAAAAATTCAAATTCGAGTCGCAATCTCATCTCAGTGACAATCAATGTCAAAAACTAGTAAAAAATGGAGGGAAATTAGAGGTTTTTTAACAGTTTGTCACTGAGATTAGAATGCGAATGTTCTTAATGATACGGCCCCTCTGAAATCAAGGAAGATGTGCTTAGGAGTGTAAAGAAAATTGATCAATAAAATTCCTCACATGCAATATGTGGGTCAGAATTATGCCTTGGACATTAGTTACCAATTTTACTTAACTGCTAACGATACCTACATGTTTGACTAGAAGACAATTATGTGCTAAGAATAAGATGAGAGAATATTCTAAGACTAACGATTTTTGGGGACACTTGCATCATTTAACGTCATGGTACTTACTATGGTTAAATTGATTGATTATCATTTTTAAACTCTGTGTTAAACAATGGATTTTATTTTTACTTTTATGTGTTCATATTTTAGTACGGGTGTGAACAAATGACATACTAATGAAAAAAGTAAGCCAAGGGGCTAATTAAGCCTGCGTTTAGGCCTTGTTAAGGCTGGTTCATTGAAATTTTCTGAAAATGACACTGGATAGGTATTGTTGTTTTTCTGAGAAATGTATCTTCACCTTCTCGAGTTAAAAGCATATAAATATAGGACAGACAATAGACAGAGAGACGTTGCGAATTAAATAGTGTTTCAAAAAAAAAACGATATAAAACAATGTGTTTTGTTCCAAGATGTTACGTTGTTTAAAAATAAGACCAAATTAAAAATGATAAGTACTTGGTATTTTTTAAACAACGCAACATCTTGTCATCTCCAATTTACATCGTCTTACGTATTATCTTACAATCAATTCCACGCCATTCATTGTCTTTCCGTTACGTGTCTCAAAAAATCAATGAATGAATGTTTTCTATATGAAATAACAGTCGAACGCGGATCGAATGCAGTTAGATAACTCGTGATACTTTTATTGAAAGTTAAACACGATTATTTTCGTTTATTTGTCTCACTTATTTATCCTCACGCGAACTTACAAGCTTCGAAATTGAGGACGCGATTTTGCGGCAAAAAATATTTTTTTTTAAACTTTTTTATAATCTTTTTAAAACTTATTTATGTTTATGTAATAGGTTGGTCAGGGGCTTGTGGCTTAGTCATAACAGCCGCATGAGTCGATCGATCAGGTTAATCTACGCTTGCCGTGGTTGGTCCGTGGATGGGTGACCATCTTCACATAGCAAGACCCCTCCGTGCCTCGGAAAGCACGTTAAGCCGATGGTCCCGGCTGTCATTCGTGGATCTTCGACAGTCTTACCCCAGTAACTGGGTTGTGGTGGTCAGATAGGCAGTCGCTCTATATAAAATACTGGTATACAGCTGCATCCGATTAGACTGGATGCCGACCCCAACATAGATGGGAAAAGCCTATGCAAATAATGATGATGTAATGTTGGGTAACAGGTCAAAGGCCCATCTGATAGGTCTTTGATGTGTATGTGACATCTGATAGGATTATCGTATCACGCACGTAGAATGAAACAATCACATAACACATACCAGCGCGCCTGTATTCCCAAAGGATTGGACCGATGTGTACCCATGTACACCCACATTTCGCCAGTTATGTAGTTCCACGTAACAGGGGGCGAGTGTATTGCCATCAACCGGAAAGGATAACCTAATCATTATTTTATATCGAGTGAATGGATGCACCTACATTCTTTTGTATCGTCGCTACAAAATAACACCCACATTCTAAATTCCCTGAGAATTATGTAACGCGTCTGATATGGTCCGACATTATTTAATTCAATTGCGAATATCAACTATCTTTGAAGTGGTAAGAGCTGCGCTCTTGAAAGCTGTAATATATTCGGTTACCCACATTTGTTAATAATCATCCAGTAGTATATAAGGAGGCACTTGTATTAACATCAGTGATTATTATACGCTTGCTATCGACTCACGCCTTTCGTTTGCCAAGTACGAACTTCTCAGTGGCGACGAGGATGGGATTATACCTTCCTACGAGTACAATTGTGTTCAGTGTATTGTAAAAATATCAAAATGTCAAGTGGACAAATCGGTAGAATAAAAGACTTTGATGTGACGTCAGGAAATTAGACTTTGTACGTGGAAAGATTGGAGATGTATTTTAAAGTCAATAACGTGGATAAGAACATGTGGTTGGCGATCTTAATCACCGGCGTTGGTGATCAAACATATGAGCTACTAAGCACTTTGTGCAGCCCAAGCAAACCGGCGGAGTTAACCTACGAAAAAGCCGTTACATTGTTGAAAAATCATCTTCAACCGAAACCAGCTGTCATGGCGGTGCGCTTCCGGTTTCGTCAAAGAAGGCATAAGGAAGACGAAAATATAACACAATACCTAAGGGGGATCAAACAACTATCGAAAAAGCCTTCAAAACTTTTTAGATAGGTGCCTGTGGTATCTGCCATTTCTCTAAGAATATCCCAACTTAATACACTAGACACAAGTTAAAAACATAAATCCCGAGCTAGCTTTCAGAATCAGAGTGTTTATTTGTGAAACATAGGTATTTACATAAAGATCTTAGGTTATTATATGTGCGCTATGTTTTGCCGTGAAGGCGTACAAATATTGAAATAAAAATCATAAAAATAACAATATTAAACTATTAACATAAGAAGAAAGCAAAATTAAACTCTTACATGAGAAAAGGAACTATATATCTTTATAAAATTTATAATTAAAAAAACTTACTATAGTAACAGTCTTAAAAAATTTCGAAACAGTCTTTAAAAATTACATTGAATACATATACATAAGTGTTTATCGCTTAAGAAATATTAAACATTATTATCATTAATAAAATCTTCTACAGTATAATAACATTTTTCTATTAGTATTGAGTAGAGCATCTTTTTATATTTAATTAAGGGCAAATTTTTTATGTTATCAGGTATTTTATTATAAATTTTCGGAGCTATACCAAAAAAACTCTTTTTCATTAAAGCGGTTCTGCATTTTATGTCGCACAGTTTGTTTGTATATTGAGAAGAACGCATTGGAGTTTTTTTAACATCAGAGAGTTTTTGAAACAGATCTAAATTGATTTTGACAAACAAAGCAGTTTCGTAAATGTACATAGCTGGAAATGTCAGTAATTTTAGTGATTTAAAGTGAGGTTCACAAGTTTCAGTAGTTTTTAAGCCACACATGGACCGAATACATCGTTTTTGCGCTTTAAAAACCGATTCTATTTCAGAAGATTGCCCCCAAAAAATAATTCCAAACCTCAGAACAGATGCAACCAATCCGTGATACGCTAATAATCCATGTTAGCTTACTATCGATTATTATACCTAAAAATTTTGCTTTTGCCGTATCTTCTATTTGGCACTTGTCATATTTGACATGAACTGGTGGTTTTTCACATCTTTGACGAAAGTGCATTACTTTTGTTTTGTTTAAATTAATTACTAGGTTATTACTAATAAGCCACTTAATTATTTTATTGAGGCAATCATTTATATCATTCTCGTAATAATCAGGGTTATTACATTTTACAATGGCTGTACTATCATCAGCAAAGAGAACCATATTTTGAGTTATGAGTATTGGGAGATCGTTAATATATATTAAGAAAAGTAGCGGCCCTAGCACGCTACCTTGTGGCACCCCGTATTTTATAGTTCTTTGCAGAGATTTATGAATTGTTACTAATTTACTTTTTTGGCATAATTGTGAGATTTCAGTGCACTGTGATCTGTTATCAAGATATGATTCCAAAAGTTTTAGAATATTTCCTCGAATTCCATATCCATAAAGTTTTTTTAGCAAAATCTTATGGTTCACATAGTCAAATGCTTTTGTCATATCTGTATATAAAGCACATACCGGAGATCTTTCATCGACAGACGTCATAATATAAGAAAGGAGGTCGAACAATGCCATATTTATATTAGTGTTTTTTCGAAATCCTTTTTGTTCGTTACAAAATAACTTATTCTTTTCAAAATAACTATATATGGAATTATAAATCACTTTCTCGATTATTTTTGAAAAAATTGGAATTTTAGCAATGGGCCTATAATTTTTTACATCTGATTTATCATCTCTTTTGAGTAAGGGCTTAATAATTACATTTTTTAGACTACTGGGGAAAACACCATTTGTTATACATAAATTAATAATGTGCGCTAGTGGTGGTGCTATAATTTCTTTGACAAATTTCACAACTTTAGTACTTACTCCATCATAGCCAACAGTATTTGTATTTTTAAGGTTATTAATGATTTTTATTATATCGACAGGTAAAACTGGTTGCATATATATAATGATTGTGCAGTTAGATTGTTAAAAGTATTATTACTATTCGAAGTAACGTTACTATTTATATTTTTTTCAATAACATCTACAAAAAAGTTATTGAATTCGTTTGCGATATCCGTGGGATGAGTGATAATGGAATCGCCTTTTGATATAGATGGTATTAGATGTTGTGGTAGGCGAAATGTGGGTTTGTTAATTACTTTCCATGCAGCTTTTGACTTGTTTTGAGAAGTGTTTATGAAATGGTTATTTTGAGTTGTCTGTGTTAGTCGTATAATCTTTTTGTAAATCTTAGTATAATTTTTAAAATCTTGTTTATTTTTATAGTTAGGTTTTAATCGATACGACCAAAGTAATTTTCTTTGTTTTTGACTACAGATTTTTATTCCACGGGAGATCCATTTAGATTTAGTGTTTGTTTTTATCGTTACATATTTTATTGGAAAACATAGTTGATACAACATCAGAAAATCATCTGCAAAGCAGTCATACGAATCATTTACATTATCAGAACTATAAACTCGTGTGAAAGATAAATTGCTCAAATAATTTTTAAACTTCGTTAAATTTTCTGGGCATATATCCTGCTTTTGAGTTTTCCAATATTTAAGTTTACATACTTTATTAATAGGTACACTTAGTATTTGCGATGTATGATCTGATAGAATTAGGTCTATTATTTGTGCTTTACAGTCTTTTCTATAAGTGTGTGCAAAGTTATCTATGCAGGAGTTGCTGCTTAATCTAGTAGGTTTATGAAGGGCTAAGTAAAGATTAAATTGGGCAAGAAAATTTTCAAATTCTATAGTAGTTTTATTTCTTTTTAAGATGTCAGTGTTAAAGTCGCCTGCTAAAATTACTTTTTTATTAGTGAGTGAACAGTATTTTCTTAATATATCCTCTAATTTTTCATAAAATATATTGTAATTGTGTTTGGGTATTCGATATATACAAATAATAATAATGTTATGATGTGTTAGTTCTATGGCACATGATTCAAATTAAGAATTATTAAAATTCCTGAATGATTCAAATTAAGAATTATTCGCTTTAAGAATTAGACACTTTTAAAAAAGAGGAGGACCTGAATTCGAAGTACCTAACTCGATGTTTTTTTTTAATTCCCTATTATTCGTCACCTGCTCAGACTGCCTTGAAAACTAAGCTCAAGCCAAAATAAAAATAGCAGTATGGGAGTTTCTATACAACAGCTAAAGCGCGGTCACTGTCGGACTGCATAGAAAAGAAAGAGAAGCGCGGTGACACAAAGCTGGTAATTTATTGCAAAAGATGAAGCAATTCTCTATTTACAAAAATCTATTGATTGGACTAAAAAATTAAAAACACTATCACGATCTGAAAAAAAACCAGAATGATTGCGAGTATATTAGTATGGTTTTTAATCGTTAAAATATTTTTTTAGGGGTATCTTCGTGACTTTTATTTAGCGAACCAAATTAGTTGTATTATGTTTTCAACACACTATCTAACTAGCATATATCCTGAAGAATATCATATATTTTTCTGATTTTGTTTACTGCAGTGGATCATATAATTTTAGGCATTATACAACTTGCGTTTAAGTCATGTAGTCCACTTAACAGTGATTCTTCTTTCTTTAATAGGGGGGGTTGGTATTTAATCTTTCGCTTCGTGATGTTTAGATTTTTTGTTAGCATTCCTTATCCTTCACAGGTGCGTCTGAAACAGTATTTATCCTAAATCTATTCCGCCCACAGCGACCACAGCCCGTCTTTGTATCCAAACGAAAAGCTAGACGGTGGCGATGGTCAAACGAGAGTAATGACATAATATTATTTATGTAACATTGCATGCCAAATGAATAATATATTAAGAGAACAGGAATTACCGGTTGCAGTAGTTATGTCGATTGTTATAGACAATTATTATTTATTTGTGAATGGACCGGTCTTTTCGGGGTTTGAAAGCGGAAGAAGTATTTTAGTAAAAAAAAATATATATACATACATATAATGTTTTTGTCTGTCACTCATCAGCTTTAGCAGCAGCATCGGAAAGATCTTGCCTCAGTTAATAAGTACCTGGTAGTAGGTACGTAGTTAGTAAGTACCTATTATATATGTATTAACTAAGTTAACATCATTTTCTTCTTAAATAAAACGGATACGGCAAGATTTGTCTAGGCAGCGCATAAATTACATCTATTCTCTGATGAATCTTTCCAACTCACACATAATCTTGCAGAGTATTGCAGTAGATCTAAGCCAGCAATCAATTAATTAAATCAGCGTATTGATCTGCTAATAAATAGGCTTCAAGCGCGTTGCAAAACATTCAATTTAATATCTTCAGATCATCCTCCCATACAATAGCTGAAATTTACACACTGTGGGCTTAGCACGAACGGTTTTAAATTGAAAATACTCGTTTCGCACATAGTAATAACTTAGTTTTAATACTTTATTCATATCTATGGTTGATAATAATTATGCTTGTCACAAAAATTTTAACTAAAATGCTATAGGATAGCGGTTTTTTCGATAAAAAATCGTTCGAAATTACATTACGCTAACGTCGCGTGTTCTTGCTAGGTCCTCTGAGCTTAAAACTTAATTAATTATCCAAAAGAATGCTAAGATATACAAAATTGTACTTTATATCAATAAGAAACCAACAGATATAAAGTATTAGCGTTACATAATAAAATTCTCAGTGAATTTGTAATGTGGATGTTAATTTGTAGCGGTATTATGTGGAGGTTTAAACATGAATACTTAATACACAGTCAAGCGGCTTAGGAAGTTAGGAACCTATTGCCTACGCCTACAACCGAAGTGACCTTAAATCATTACAATAAATAAATAAATTAATATCAAAATGCTTTCACGATGAAAGTTGTAGTAAATAAAAGATTTTCTATTTATATTGTTGGTTTATTAGAACGCTATTTTACAAGGGGTTAAGCAGTTCTTGTAGTGATGTGTGAGGTAGCCTAAATAAGGTAGGTACAGTCAGCATGGAATGTACCTAGAAGTAACTTAACCCCATCCAAAGTTTCAGATGATATTATATTCCGAAATTATCACCAACATTTGTAGCTCTCGTTGACTTTGTCAACCCAATGTACTTTTTATGTCACAGCTGAAACTGCTGTAAGACTCTGGTCAAACTGAGACGACGCGGGACGCGACTACACTAGAAAGTGACACAACTATTCGCGCCAGTATGAACACTTCCATACAAGTTAGTTGACATAATCGGCGCGAGCACATATCGTCACGCATCCCGCACGAAATACGATTCTACCTGACCAGCACGGGGTGATTGCGTAACCCACAAACAGTAGCTGGAGTGCCTCTCATTTTGACAGTTCAAAAACATCTTTTACGTTATTAACGTTATTGAGCAGACAATTCTTTCGAACATTTATGAAGCAATGGATTAGTAATATCCTTCAACATGGTTCAAATTCTGATTGATACGAGTAACTCAATTAGGGTGCAGAGCTTAAAAAGATTCATGTCAAAACAGCTGACAGGGTGTGCCTAGGTAAACATAAGAATGATGATCATGCCTAAATGCTCATTTAAAGACGCCCACTTTTGTTACGAAACCTAGCTACCATTTGATTGCAAAGTTACCTTCTTCATGTGAAGACTGCTTGTTGAGATATCAAGTAGACGATGTTTTATATGACAGCTCATCGAATGAGCAAAATAAACAAACCGATATGCTACCGTGGGAAAATACTTGGACATGAGTATTTTAAGAGGACCATTATCAACAGCGTAAGATTGAACTGTACCTATATTATACTGAATTCTTTTTTTTATTTTTTATTCTTTATTTTATTTAGGAACTTTTGAACGCAGTTCATGCCAGTTCCATCATCACTTAATCTATGACTAATACAAAGTAATCATTATGTCTATAATAATACTAAAGAAATTATACTAAGTACCACTGTTGTTATTATTAACTAAAGTGTAAATCATTTTTGCCTCCTGTGACGACGGTTGAGCCAATATGTTGGTGAATATGCCTACATTTAGTTTATTTAATTTTAATTTCCTTAATAATCTAGATCTTTCGGGTTCATTCCTACCACACTCCACTAAGACGTGTTGCACATCTTCTGTTTTACCATCACAAAATTCGCAATTAGGTGAACTGACTTTTTTCATTAGAAATGCAAAACCTCTCAACGGCATGTGGCCGGACCGAACCCTGTGTGCTGTGACTATGTCATTTCGTGTCAACGCACCGCTGCTAAACCATGGGATACGAGGAGGTTCTTTTTGTATGATTTTATACCAAATACCTTTAGATTTTGACCTCTCATCAAAGTGATTTTTCCACTCTTCATGGCAATAGTTTTTGAATTTTGATATAATTTCGGAATACATTGGAAATTCTTTCAGTGATAGTTAGGTAATTGCCGGGTGCCATAAAATATTCCACCTACGTGGAGGGAGTCGTGGGGAAAATCAACTAGATGATAAATAATTGCCACGCCATAAACACAAAACACTAGGATCTGCATTTAATATCTGTTTATTTATTCGGTAGGCTTATTCATGAGTTTTGCAGATAAACTGGTTAGAATTGCGTCAGCTGCCTTTCACGAGACTAGACGATCCTTAGGTCACGAGTGTGCCCCAAACTTGCTCCATCTTAGTATTTAATTACTTACGACTAACTTGTAGGTAGAAGTTACCTTTCCATTATTCTAACGGACTGTTTTAGCTCAGGGCGCATGCGCGATTTTTTTTCGTGCACTGGTTTTCTGATTGAAAATCGAACAGTATGTTTTTTCAACGCGCTAAGATGTACTGTTGAATTCTCAATGCTCGGCTCAACACCGAGAGTTGAGAGTCCTGTGTGCGATAAAATCCGCCGCGATATTTTTATGTCCTGCCAGTGCGCACGTGGGCTTAGAGTTTTGGAGTCGGCCAGCGAGAGGCTATCGTGACTTCCGACCCCAGCGGTTGCAAGCATTTATTCAGCACTAGCTTTTGCCCGTGGCTTCGCTCGCGTTAATTTAGAATTTGACAGTCAATTCGTGTTGTACTCTGCTTGTTGTTAGGCCGTTGCAATCATGGGCTGAGAACGGAGCATTATTCTAGGACGCTCCTATACACAATGCTTTAGGTACCTACGTCCTTATATTTGGCGGTAATACGTATAAATTCTGGGCATTGTACACACTCGAACATGCTACATACAGCTGGCCATGGGAAAAGCATGGCTTTTCCAAATGCAACCCTTTTTTTTATTTTTTTATTAGGGATATCATCATTAATTGATGATATCCCTAATATTCTGCCGCTCTGGGACAGACAGACTCTTACTAACCACCACCCGTGTTCCTTCAGTTGCCTGTGCCAGGGGCCACGGTATCCCTCTCGGACTTTCCCGCAACCCTGGCAGGCATCGGCCCTAGCGGACCCCTTCATTGATGCTGACATCACTTTGAGGCGCGCGTGGAACACAACACGCCGTCGACCCGGGCCTGGTCCTTATCGAACGGCGAGCTGCCCATTGCTCGCCATCCGCAAGCCCGCGCCTACGGTGGCCGGGAATCGGCCTGTATTCCCGACGCCCAGGGCGTCTCCGGCGGCGGCTAGGGGCGGGAGGGCGCGAATTTTGCCTCTCCCTCACGCGTTCCGCCTACTCCTTCGCGAACATTACTGCTTCGCAGAAGAAGGTGACGGCTTCCCAAGCCCTCTCGCTCCGTACCATGGCCTGGACCAGGGCCGGACGCGAGAGATCGCCCCCGCCAATCGCCTGCACTACGACACGGCGGTGCTCCGCCCAAGCCGGGCAGACCTCCACCGTATGCTCCACCGTGTCCTCCGGGCGATCCACACAATGGTGACACCCGGGCGTTGCCTCCCGCCTTATCCGGAACAGGAACCTCCCGAAACAACTGTTATATACGAAGGTGGGTGAGGATTTAAATAAGTCAACCGTTACGTACAAGCTCATATATTGGACTGACGCAGCAGTCGTTTGCTTAAAACTAAGTTCACTATTCTACCCTACTTATTTGATAATGATAAATAAGTAGGTACCCACATAACATCCCTCCAACTTTAATTAGAAAAACTTTGTATAATCTACTACAGTTCTATGCCGTTTTGATCGAGTGTCGGGCTCCAGTTCTACGGAGGGAGCTGGAATTTGTTCCCTTTCAGCGGATTGGTCACTCTGATGCAGCTCTGATGCAGGCATTCCGGACTCAACTGGTAGTTCTTCATCAGCCACTTCGGGAGGCAGTTGCTCGGAGCTAGTCGATTGTGATGGCATTACAAATGCCGGAACGATCTCTTCGCATGACCTATCTTCCTTCCCTCTAAATTTGAGCAACTGATTAGCGTGTCTTTTCACAGTTTGATCCGATTCGCATAGTTGTACTAAGAACATTGTTTTGCCAATATGTTTAATAATCTTGCCGCGTGACCAATAATGTTTTTGTTGATTATAAAGTTTCACTAAGACTTGGTCACCCACACTGAACGAAACTTTACGGCTACCACGATAATTGTCAATCTGCGAACACTGTTTAACTTTAACAGCTGTGTCGAGTGCTGCGTCGGATGGCGTCGTGGTGGTCGGTGTCAAGAGATCCAACCTACATCTCAACTTATGACCGAACAAAACTTCTGCTGGAGATCTGTCTGTGGTCGAATGTTTGGAATTCCTATAATTGAGCAAAAATTCTGATATTTTAATGTTTAAATCTTTCAAACATGAACCTGATAACAAATACGATTTAATTGCTTTTTTAATAATCTTAACATAACTCTCCGCTTGTCCGTTGCTAGCCGGATTATATGTTGGTGAAGTTAAATGTGAAATATTGTTGCGAGTGCAAAATTGTTTAAATTCATGAGAGCAAAATGAAGCGCCGTTATCTGAGCAAATTGTATGAAATAAGCCAAATCGTGACATTACTTCGCAAAGCTTTTCTATAACTACTCGCGTAGTACCACCCGATGAAACATCAAAACATTCCACCCATTTTGAATACGCGTCTACTATAATTAAAAAAGTTTTGCCGTTTATCGGCCCTAAAAAATCTATATGAACACGATGCCACGGCTGCGCAGGGAAGGGCCAAGGAGTGAGGGGGGTGCGCGGGGGCGAAGCGCGCTGCGACGTACAGACGCCGCACGCGCCGATGTGCTGCTCAATAGCGACAGACATACCCGGCCACCAAAATCTATTTCGTGCCTCTTCTTTCACTTTTGTGATTCCTAAGTGACCTAAGTGTAACTCGTTTAATACTTTGTATCGCAGACTTGTAGGAATGACTAATCTGTGACCCCGCATTAGACAACCATTTTCTACCGATAATTCCAATCGGTGGCTATAATAATCCTTAATAAATGGTTCCTTAATTTTATTAGGCCAACCATTTGACACATAGTCTACGACGGTTGTCAAAACGGTATCTAGCTTAAGTGCATCTCTGATATCCGTGAGCGACAAAAATCTTTCACCTTCGTAAACAAAACGCACATAACTAGATTTGTCCACTATTGACTCATCACGTGCCGGGTGCGTGTCGGCCGTTTTCACCTCTGCTACCGATCGACTTAAAAAATCTGCACAATTACGAACACTGCTTACGTATTCTATATTATAATTGTATGCGGATAGAAAAATAGCATAACGCTGTAAACGATTTGCTGATATTTCGGGAATACCCTTACTCGGATTAAATATTGAAACGAGAGGTTTATGGTCAGTTCTTAAAATAAAAGGTTTTATTCGACCATATAAGTATTGATGGAATTTCCTGATTCCAAATATTATAGCAGTAGCCTCTTTTTGAATTTGGCTGTAGCGTTTTTCTGCTGCATTCAGTGAACGGGAAACATACGAGATAGGTTTTTCTATACCATCTTCGACCTGCGATAACACGGCACCTAACCCGCTTGGTGACGCATCAACCGTTACAATTAACAATGCTTCCGGATTGAAATGTGCTAAGGTGGTATCAGAAACTAATTTCCGTATAACTGATGATACTGCTTCGTCATGTTTCTTAGTCCATAACCAAGGTTCTTTTTTTTTAAGCAAATCATGTAGTGGACTTAAAATCGATGATGCGTTTTTAATAAAATTTCGGTAATAGTTGACCATGCCTAAAAATGATTTTAATTCTGTTGTATTGGTTGGAGTTCGACTTTGCAGAATTGCCTTTATTTTCTCCGGAGATTTGTGTATACCATTACGGTCAATGACAAAACCCAAGTAGGATACGGACTCTTGAAAGAAAGTGCATTTTTCTATGTTTAAAACTAAACCTGCTTCCTGTAACCTACGGAAAACTTCATTCAACCTACTCATCATCTGATTTTTGTCCGTCCCGCACACTAAAATATCATCAAGAAATAAAAGAGTACCATCTAGTCCTGATAGAAGCGCTTCCATGTTACGCTGAAAAATGGCTGGCGCACTAGCCAGACCAAACACTAAGCGAGTAAACTTATATAACCCTTTATGAGTGTTTATGCATGTGAGCATTTGTGACTTCTCATTTAGACATAACTGATTATATGCATGTGAAAGGTCTAATTTACTGAAAAACTTTCCGCCATGTAGTTTAGTAAACAGCTCGTCATACCTAGGTAATGGGTATTTATCTACAAGTAACTGTTTATTTATAGTCACAGAGTAGTCGGCACAGAGACGTATGGAACCATCTCTCTTTAAAACCGGCACTACTGGACTTGCATACTCCGCGTATTTCACTGGTACTAATACACCTAAATCTACAAGACGGTTAAGTTCCTTTTCCACGCTTTCCCGGACAGCAAAAGGTAACGGCCTAGCCTTAAAAAAAATCGGCTTTGCGTCTGGTTTTAAAGCTAAATCCACCTTGACGCCCTTGAAACAACCTAATTTATTTCCAAACAACTGTGGGTACTTAGAAGAATTAATTGTTAAAAAATCGTTGCAGTTATTCAATGAGCATATTTGCAAGTTAAAACGAGAAAAGAAATCTCTGCCTAATAGGGGTGGACCTCCGTTCCGCACGACATATACCCCTATTTTGAATGTTTTGTTATTATATGTGAACATGAGATTTATTTTACCTACAATGTGTAACTTATCGCCATTGTAACTATGCAAAATAAGGTCACTGGTTTCCAACGTTATATTTAAAAAATGTTTATGATACAATTGCTCAGAAATGACGGTTACTGGTGAACCCGTATCTATTTCAAAAATTTGCTCAACTCCATTAACACAAACAGATTCCCGCATCGGTTCTCCGCGAATAGTGCGGATATTATAGCACACATGCTTACCATCATCGTCTTCATCCCCACAGCACTCGACATAGTGTTGTTTACTTATAGTTTGTTTACACATTCGCTTAAGATGTCCTTGAACGCCGCACTTTTTGCACTTATATCTCACAAACCGACACGTCGATGCCTCGTGACCTGCGTAGCCGCAGGCTGTGCACCCGCCGCCGCTGCCGCCCGCGCCCCCTTGAGCGCGCTCGCCGCTAACCGTGGGTGTTGCTGCTCCTTGCACGTGGCGCGGGCGCGGCGCGCTTCTGCCGCGTGCTGTACCTGGCTGTGCTGCCGTGTCCATCCTCATCACTTGAAGTGGTGCACCCATGTCTGCTTGTCGAGTTGTTTCTTGTGCCCCCATACGCGCACTGCGTACTGCTTCAGCTATTTCCAAGGCCTTGCTGAGCGACAACTCCGACATCGCCTTGGTGAATAACTTATCTCTCTCAGGTCCAGGTGCCATACCCAGCACAAAACGGTCGCGAAGCTGCTCATCAAGAGATAACGCCACGAACCCGCAGTGTATTGCTAAACCACGTACTCGTGCCGCCCATTCTGGCAATCCTTCGCCGACATGTTGCGTGGCACTGTGGAATTTATATCTTTCCGCGAACGTGCACTTTTTCAACTTGAAATGTCCATCCAATAAAGCTACTACTTCATCATAGCTCAAGGTACCGACCTGCCGCGGTAAAGCTAGATCACGAATCAATTTGTAACTTGATTCCGAGCAGTTGCTTAGCAGAATAGCTCGACGTTTACAACCGGCTTTATCCACGTCTGCCCCAATTTCGTTTGCAAGAAACCACTGTTCGAGTCTTTCTTTATACAGTTGCCATTCTTGATGCTCATGGTTGAATACTGTTAATGTGCCGACCGAAACTGTAGCGGATACTTTTGCCATTTTACGATATACGCGTAAATTGTACTTTGACCTCGTCGCCAACTGTTATATACGAAGGTGGGTGAGGATTTAAATAAGTCAACCGTTACGTACAAGCTCATATATTGGACTGACGCAGCAGTCGTTTGCTTAAAACTAAGTTCACTATTCTACCCTACTTATTTGATAATGATAAATAAGTAGGTACCCACATAAACGGTCCGGTGAGGACCTGCGTCAGGCGGAAGGTGAGGACGCCGTGGCGCCTCTCTAGCCACTCCTTAAAGAGGGGACTTATCGCCGCAATCGTGGCGTGCCCAGCGCTGGGTTGCGACAATCGCATTCTCCATGCCGCCCTGAGATCCCGCCGGAGCTCTGTCTGCTGTACCGTGATTTCTCGCGGCAGCGGAGATACGCCCCGGCGTTCTGCCTCCTCGCGCCACTGCACCCCTGCTACCTGCAATGTTTGCCCTTGCGCTTTATTAATAGCAAAACTTAGTTTTATTGGAACTGGAGTCTTTTGGAGTATTTTTTTCTGTATTCCTGACAACGTATATGCAAAATGTCATGATGATCGATTCAGTGGTTTGGGGCGTGAAAAGGTCAAGCAAACAAACTTACTTTCGCATCTATAATATTAGTTAGGATTCCTGAGTTTTTGACAGATAGTAACAGGGTTGTGAAGGATAGGCAGTCGCTCCATGTTAAATACTGGTCTTCAGCTGCATCCGATTAGACTGGGAGCGCACCCCAACATATTTGGGAAAAGGCTAGGCAGTAGATGAGTTGTTACAGTGAGCTTCAAACTTTATGGCAGTTCTGAAGTGAGCTGCGCAGGCCCCCACCCCTCAGCCCCGCGGTCACATGAATTTGCTACTGCGCATCTACTCGCTTCGTGCTCAGAGCCGCTATAAAGTTTGTAACGTGCTGCCGGATACCGAATATGCAGTGTACTGTCGCCAGCACATCAGGTTATAGGAAACTGTCAAATTTCTCCAAATGATTAAAATGCAATGACCTTAAAAGAAAGGAAGAAAGAATAACGATTATTTGGCACAGTTCGTGGATATTTAATTTTTTTATTTTTAATATTAAGTTCAAAATCGAATGAGAAAATATGACAGTTTGTGGTAACTTCTGTTGTGTGTACCTTTATTTTTTTTTTAACGGGGGAAATCCTCATGGGTTACCTCCACCTGGGGAAAAGGCGGAGGGGCGTGCCAGACTCTTACCGGCTAAAACCACCCCGGTGTCTCCTCGCACGTGCGCACGGGGCCGCGGGAATCCAAATTCTTCCGCAGCCCCACACTAGTGCTGGCCCGGTCTGTCCGGGCCTCGTCTCCTGCTGGTGAGGCTGTGAGGTGTTCAACTACCCCGTGCATCGCCTCGCCTCGGGTCCATCGAATAGGGGGCGGGGACTTCCCCAAGTCCCTCGCCCCTGGACCTATTCATGAGGGCCGGAAAAGGGCGTTGTCCGCCCTTCTCCTGCGCCCGGTGCGCCTTCTGCGGCCGGGGAAGGGAGTCGAGATCTCCCTCTCCCGTTCCGCAGTTTCCTTTTGCGACATCACGTCCTCGCAGAAGGACACCACCGCGTCCCACGACTCTGCGCTACCGACCATCCTCCGCACTACGGCCGGCAGCGACGGATCGCCTCCTACTTTATTTGTGAGGACACGGCGCTGCTCCTCCCAAGCTACACACTCGGCGAGCGTGTGTTGCGTCGTGTCCTCCCCGCAATGGACGCAATGGTGGCACCGAGCGTCCGGCTCCCTGTCTATGCGGCACAGGTACTTGCCGAAGCAGCCGTGCCCCGACAATGTGTACCTAAGCCAAATTGATCGTCACGTGTTCACGCCACAATGAAATGACAAAGTGTTACCCCATTCCTTGTAACATCAGTCATGGTATGTCAGCATTCAAAACACAAGTTGCCAAACCTATATTGTTTCATTCTAGTCGCGGAAACTATTAAAGGAAATGTTAAGACTTTTGTCAAAAAATGTTTCTAAATTCTCGTAACTTTTTGTTATGGATATTGCCGACATTTTGGTCATTAACACTTTTTAGAAGTAGGCTTTGTAAAAAATGTACCTATTACCGACTCACTTTTCTCAGTTTTAGAAAGATTGGCAGGCAGGACGTGTATACATACTATACCTACTTTATGTAGGAATTGTGTGTGGTGAGCAGTGGTGGCCCAGTGGCAACGGCCGTGACTTACGAGTTGCAGGTCGTAGTGTTCGAATCCAGACAGGCGCTTTACTTTGTGTAAATTATTTCATCACCATTGCTCTCAAAACGGTGAAGGAAAACATCGTGAGGAAACCGGCGGCATATCCTAGAACCAAAAATTCGAAGACATGTGAAATCTACCAACTCGCACTGGGCCCGCGTGGTGAATTACGGCCCACTCCTTCTCACCGAGAAGAGGCCTGTGTCCCGGCAGTGGGAACATTATAGGCTGATTATGTTTATGTATGTAGGAATTGTAGTGCTTTGCACCATCTATGTAATCCAGCCGATCTATTCTGTAACACTCTCACCGTGAAAACTTAGGTGATGTGAACTTTCAATACTCAATACTCAATACTCAATTTTTTATTGCATTCCGTATGTTACAGAGATGGTAATAACAAATTAAAGATACAATATGGACCCTGTCGGGCACGCAAAAATTTAGGAGAGAGGAAGAGGTCGAAGCGTGATGTATAGGAATAGACACGTTATACGAGTATATAAGTTTTCACGGTGAGATGGTTACAGAATAGCTCTGCTGTACACGAGTTATCATTATCTATATGAAATGAAGTTTCTTAACGTCCAATGTAATAGGGGAATTTTTTCAGCATCATTAAAGTAAGTAATGATTTATTTTTAGTGTTTAAACATAAGTACCTACTAACACATTTGCTAAAATCTGCAGAGTTACTCCATGTTCTAAGTTTTTTCACCGACTTTGAATGCAATATCAGTCGTTAAGTATAAAGATTATAAAAACTGCTGTACACGTTTAGAAATAGGTAAGTCTTAAGTTTAAGTAATTTTAGACTGAGATGACTTTACTATTTTTTAAAGTAACCGTCGGTAATTAGTTACCTATTGCAATTTAATATTTAGTGTTGTGCATATACATGTGAAGTTAAATAGGTGCGCCAAATTAGAATATACAGGGATAGTTGTAATACGTCGGCAATCCAATAGGGCGATGTAGGGAGGTAATTTGCAACCAAATGACCCCATATGACCCCCTATGCTAATGTCAACCATTTTCATTAAATACAGAAACAAAAGGAACCTTAGACGTCGAAGTATTCGTCCGCATCGCTGTCATCCGGAAACGTGCCCAGAAGACTGGCAGCATTGCCACGTTGAATGGCAATGCTAATTCTTTGACCAAAGAACAACCCAGCCCTCTGGTCACGTGAAGTGGCGACCAGTCGACGAGAAATTTCCTTAAAAAGGAGACGCGCACTCGGGCCCCATGAACCGAGCGTTTCAACCCCAAACGGCTCAAAACTGTAGTTACCCATAAGGTTACAGTATTTGCGCCACTTGAGGGTCTCAGCAGCCGCAGCAGCGGCACCAGCACAGCCCGCCGTGCTAGGAACATGAGATTAATTAATTAATTAACCATTTTCCAGTAATTTGACATATTATATTTTTTGAAAATATCTGGTATCTTATTGTATCTCGTTGGATAGCTCAGAAGTTGTACCTACATATTTTTGGAATGTTCTGTCGGTAAACTGTATCCATGTTTTTTTGCAGAAATCAACCATTTTAGTCAAATAACCTGCTCAAAATGATAAAAAATTTGTGCTCGGATTAAAAAAATATTAAATATAATTGTCATTTTATGGTTGATTATCATGTATTGAAGTAGAAGCAGCTATTAATAATCTCACCAAAAACATTTTCATGTAAAATGTTGCCAAAACTAACCTTATGAGTCGCACTGTCAAAAAGTTATCAGATCTAATAGAGAGTAGAGCCACGCTTCTAACTCTACACGCCCTAACTCTACAAGTCTTAACTTCTTAAAGTCTACACCTTAGTCAAAATATGTGGCTATCTGATCCTATCTGGCCCCCACAGCTCAGTTATTAGGTAAAACGATACCCCGTGGTAAGACTGGTTGTCAGACTTTTGGGCTTCTGACGACCCGTAAAGACTATCAAAGATCCATGAATGACAGCCGGCACCAACGGCTTAACGTGCTTTCCGAGGCACGAAGGGGTCTTAGTATGTAAACTCAAACTCAAACTCAACTCAAACTTAAAGCATTTATTTCAAATAAACCAATTACAGGCACTTTTGAATTGTCAAGGGGTCGGTCAGTCAGAAAGATGAAGCTAGTTGCCCATTCCAAAGCGTAGTAGGTACCTATGGAGAAGAACGGGCAAGAAACTCCATGGACACTCTTTTAAATCAAAATATTGTTACAATAGAGTGGTTACATCATTCATGTTGTAATTATACATGTGAGAACGATGTAGAAAGACGTGCACGTTAAAAGCGTCCGTAATAAAAAGATAAAAACAATTATGGAATTAAAATAAGCCGTGGCAGCTAAGAAATGACCAGTGCCTACTGACGGCGCCCGTTCACGAACATGACGTATGGAGCAGCACCATTCAGCTCAACCATTTTGAAGGGAACTCAATGATCCAATACACACGCCACCACCAGCGACACATTTGAGTGAGCATGACATACTCTCAGCCGCCAGGGCACATTCAAGTCAATGAAAGACGAACCCAGTAAGCTTTATAGTGGGTACATATTGCTCACACATGTGCTATGCAATTATACAATACTAAGAGATTGAATTTATACAATGCAAAGATAGGTTGTACAATCTTCATCAGCTCCAACACTATTTTCGAATGCTAATTAATTAGTTTACGCGGCCTTGTGGAGCAGGACCAGCCCTGAGCCAAGCATTTTTGTCAGCGATATAATCCCCCAACTTATAATATGCTTGGCTGTATAGTGTGCGTTTTATACAAGATTTAAATTTCGTTTCATTCAGTTGGAGTATGTGGGGAGGTATTTTATTGTAACATTTTAAACAGTACCCCATGAAGGATGAGTCTACTTTAGCCAGTCTGAAACCTGGTTGAACTAATTGGTCCCTATTTCTAGTCCGATAATTGTGTCTTTCACCTCTTTTACTGAAAAGATTTAATTTTTTCCTTACGTACATGATGTTTTCATAAATATATTGACAAGGTACCGTCATGATGTTAATGTCTTTAAACAGTTCCCTTAGAGAATCGCGCCTGCGGAGGCTGTATATTGCTCTGATAGCTCTTTTCTGCAGAATAAATATACTCAATATCGGCAGCCCGTCCCCATAATAAAATACCGTAAGACATGATACTATGAAAATAGCTGAAATAGACTAGCCTCGCGGTATCTACATTAGTAAATTGACGGATTTTTCTTACAGCATGCTGCTGAACTTAGCCGTCCTGCAAGAGATGTTAAATGAGGACCCCATTGCAGCCTTGAGTCTAGCGTTATTCCCAGGAAAACAGTTTCATCGACAAATTCTAGTTTCTCGTTATTCAATACTATGTCACAATCACTACTTTTAACATTCGGTAAAGCAAATCTTATGCATTTCGTTTTTTTCCCATTTAATACTAAATTATTAGCAGTGAACCAATTATGTACCTGCAGTAGGGCATTATTTACGTCGTCAAGATTTGATGCACGTCTATTTATCTTAAAGATTAAAGAAGTATTGTCGGCAAATAATACCATTTGTGGTTGGTTTTTAAATAAATGGGGTAGATCATTAATATATACTAAAAAGAGAAAGGGACCTAATATCGATCCTTGTGGAACACCCATTTGTACTTTTAAATGAAGTGAATTGATACCATTTATTTGCACTTTTTGTTGTCTATCATTTAAATAAGAATGTACTAAACTAAGCGCGAGATTACCTAGTCCGTAATGCTCTCGTTTTAAGAGCAAGGTTTCGTGATCAACGCAGTCAAATGCCTTGGAGAGGTCACAAAAGATCCCTATGGCATCTTGGGCCTCCTCCCACGCTGTAAATATGTGTTTTAATAAAGTGACACCGGCGTCAGTCGTACAACGTCCTTTGGTGAAACCATATTGCTGATCGTGTAAGATTTTGTTGGTGTTAAAATGATTAAGCATTTGATTGAGCATTACCTTTTCGAACACCTTGCTGAATACTGGTCACTGCTGGTTGCTGAACACAGATACTGGTCTATAATTGTTGGTGTCTTTGCTGTCCCCAGATTTAAAAAGTGGTATAACCTTACTGTATTTCATTAAATCCGGGAAGACTCCTTGATCTACACACAAATTAAATATTAAAGCTAAGTATGGTGCTAGTCTCGATTATTGCTGTACAAACTTTGATAGACATTCCCCATAGATCTTCGGTCAATTTGATTTTTATTTGCCGAAAAGCTTTTATAACTATCATAGGGTTTATATGTTTAAATTGAAATTCAACCGGGCAGCCTAAAACGTTCGCTCTTAATAAATCAATCGAGACATCAGGTGAGGAATTTAAAGCTTCCTTCGTTTTAACTGGTATATTAGTAAAGAAATTTACAAATTCTTGAGCGTCTTCTAAGTTAGAGCTAATGGCATCACGTGAAGTCTCCAATGTATAATCTGTGCTACGTATTTTTTTCCTACTAGTTTCGTTATTTATAACTTTCCAAACTGTTTTTATTTTATCTTGTTGCTAATGTACTGGGCTTTAGCTATCTTGCAGGTATTCCTAAAAATTTTTGAATATGTAGCAACATACTTGTTGAAAGTTTCAGTGTTAATGTAGGGCTTAAGGCCGTACAGATCGAACAGTCTTTCCCTACTTATCCTAATACCTCTAGTTGCCCAGTCACTAAAAATAAAATTAGGACAAATATTTTTTGTTTTCTTTTCAAAAGTTTTATTGAATTCATTGTGCACTACTGAAAAGAAATTCTCATACAATTTATTTGCATCGTCCATAATATGACTCAGAACATTTAACTTATTGTTTAGGGTACTATTGAATCTACTTAATTCGCCAGTCGTTATTGGTCTAAATTGTATTTGCACTTTTTGCAAAGGTGTTTTAAACTTAAAAGTTACCGTTTGTCCACTATGATCAGATGGCAAATAATTTACGATGGCTTTCACTAAATAATCACAATCGCAGAAGACATTATCAATACAAGTAGCAGAACTTGGAGTTACTCTAGTTGGTTCAGTAAAAACATTCGATAAATTGAACGATTTAAAAAGGCTTAATAATCTACTGCTATTCGAATTAATTTCCAAAATGTTAATATTAAAATCACCACAAATAATTGCAGCTTTATTACTGGATGCAAGTTTCGCTAGGACATCTTCCATTATTGACTCAAATAAAGAAAAGTTCTGATAATTAGGGGGTCTGTAAACGCACACAACAACATGCTTATCTAGCTCAACACAGGACATTTCGATGGAATGTTCAACTGATAAACCAACTATGTCATTCCGTTGCTTACATTTTAAACAATTTTTAATTAAGATTAGAGAATCTCCACGCAGCATAGATTTACGGTTAAAACAACTGCCTACACTGTAGTTCTCATAATTAATTAGCATTTGATGTAAAGATGGTCCCCCATCCACGGACCAACTGCGGCAAGGGTAGCTTTAACCTGATCAATCGAAACGTATAAACCACAAGCCCTACTGCTCATCAACGTACAGACGACACTTTCTAAAATGGCCCTTGTCTAGAAGTGGACGTTTAGGACTGAAATAATGACCACCAGGGTTCAATAGTTTACAAATACTTCAATCACGAGTAGATATCATAATAAAAGTGAGAGCTTCTGCATCGCTATTCGCCGGAGCGCAAACATCATGCAGATGTGTTGCAACTAATGGATTCAGAACTCGAGTCATTGAGTTATTTTGTAATTCCGTTCTAAACGACAATAATGTGCATACATTTGCTACTTTTAAAACACGACCTTGTTCGTTTAGTGTGAAGAATACCTTTCTAAGATCGTAATAAGATGCTAGGTAGATGACTTCATAGACAATGACATGTGACATCGTTGCTAATGATGATGACATCGTTGATCGTTATTTCCACTTGTAGCTATAATATTTTAGTTTTTGTCATGTAATAGGCTAGCAAATAGGTTAGTGACCATCTTGTAACACTTCAAGGGATTAGCCGATGCGTTGGTTTGCAAACCTTCGAGTCGAAGTCGAAGTGTTGTCTCGAGTGACTGTGTAATTTCGACGGCATACATGACCTTTGAACCGGAACATACACAGTCGTTGCGCGGAATGTTACCATTTTATAAATATTATTTTTATATAAACATTTATGACTAAGTAGGTATTGTGTATTTATTTTATTTCTTATATTTATCTCATCGTATGCTGCACCAGTTGACGTCATCACGTCAACGCCGGCTGTCGCTGAAAACCAGCGCTGGGGCTCTGTCCCGCATAGGGTCGTCGCATTATGCTGAGCGATGGCCGTTTTGCGTAGATGTGACGCATGTATCCCCTAACTTGTTCTTTTTTGTGTTTGTGTTCTTTGTCTGCGTCATGTTTACTGCAAATAAACGTATTTTCTTTATTTTCTTTCTTTACAGTGCTGCTTCTGTGGGTAAACTTGCCAGAGCTATAGAGAGAGGTCCGTGGCTGTCTATCATCCCTGTAATAACTCTAATACAAGTAGCACTACCTACTTCTATATGTACTACATTAGATAACTTTGCTGACTCAAACTTGGTATTAATTAAGCCACGATATCAGTGGTGGTGAGATGGTCATCTAAGATAATGGTGTGCTCTTGCAATCATTCGTTCCAATAAGCATATTATGAAGTCCCACTGGACAGTTGCCAAAGTAGGTAGGGTTTTGCCAGAATAATGATGAAGGGACTTGAAGACCTTGTGTGGATGTTGTCTCATTTATTATAGTATTATTATTAATGATGAGTCAAATCAAAGTTTAGCAACCTCTAGAAATCTCAAGCAGCGACTTAGTGGTCATATCTTCTGCTATGCCCTATCATTAAAAACATATGCACATAATTAATTATAAATGAATAATGGACTTAAATGACCTGATAACTGAGACCACAATCAATAAAACAGGATCCCAGTATTGTTAGCGTATCTACTAATTTCCACAAAGTTACGAAATGGCCTTGTTACATATTTCTGTAGCATATTGTGTGAATCCGGGGAGTTATCGCGATGCATTCTGTGCCCTGTGATTCACGGCGATGAGAGATCTCCTAAACGTATTTCTTTTGAAATCCATTGTTGCTGTGTCCCAGTTTTCGTACGTTAGACCAGTAATGACCAGGTGCCAGTGTTATATTGTTTTTCGTAACGTTTGAAAAATATGTTTTCGAACTGGTGCAGTGTTCATGAAGTAGCACTGTAGAAGATTTTATCAGTCATCTCAGGGAATCAATTTTGCAAGTTTCAATTGTTTTAAATAGTCTATCGCTTGTTAAGTTTTATAGTGTGTTGTCATGTGTGTGAAGATTTTTAATTGACTTGTTGTTAGTAGTCTAAAAAGATAGGTAGATTATAATAGTGACACTTATTGCACATCGGTTAGACTTCGAAAATTACTTTAGACTGTCACAAATAAATTGTGGGGAGTGAATGGCGCGTAAAATAATATTTTCAAAAGACGCTGTGAATTGTCGTGATGTGTCCTTATTTGAAGAGCACATGCAATGTCTAAAACCTCAAATTTTCAATTTCAACTGAACTTTCTAAGTTAATCTTGCGTGACTAACTTACGGTGACGAAAAATATCTTGAAAAAGCCTTCTGAACTAGACCACCACTTGCTTTCTGCAGCAAGTTGGTGACCATTGATCAATGTTCTAGTGATAGTTTCGTCTACATGTGACAAAACGCTTAACCACAAAGAAGCTCTCTCCAATAACAATGAAAAAAACTAATTGGATTACCAACTTGACTTTCTCAACGGTCAGCAGTTCAGATTATAATCTAGGAAGCGTGGAATAATAGTGCTAAATACGACGCTTACGCAACCGCGTCGCTTCGTCTCCATTCGCCATTGTTTGGGTGGTTCCGGCCTCCCGGTGCTGTTTATTGTTTATAATTAAATCCTTTATAGCGTGTGCGGAAGTGTGTCAACTCAGTGGTTAGTATGAATGTATTGGTCATTGTAATGTGGGTTTCAGGTTGATCGACAGTTTTGGTTATGTATATTGAGGCAGCAGCGCGTTGAACTGTTTTTCAGGGCAAGAGAAAAACAGAAACACAACGTACTATTTGTGAAATTGCCGCAAAATATCTGCAAATGTATACTTGTCTATCTCATTCTTAACGAAACTTAAAATTACACAAAATCATACTTTTTTTATTTCACATAAACCTACATGGGCGCTTATGAAACGTCAGAAGCTAGGTGCACGGTTCCAATCGTTTGTTTCCTATGGAGAAGACACGGCAAAAAAAAAATCTCAAAAATATTTGGCTTTTACAATGTTTTCAAATTACAGTGTTTATAGATATAAGGTTTTTAGGTAGAGGTTTTTTTTTAAAAAAGAAGAAAGAAGAAGAAAGAAGATATGGGAGGACAGTGTAGGCCTGCCAACAGGTACCTGGTACTTAACAAGATAGAAAATGGTCTACAAATCTTAAGTTTATAAGTTAGGCCTACAACGTTCTCATATTCACTAAATACTAAGAATCTTTACATAAGATAAATAAAAAAATAAAAGCCTATTTAAACCAAATGACATGATTGCCATTGCCATTACATCTATAACAAAACTGGATTATGTCAAAGCATGTAAAAAAAAAAACGTAATTTGGGAGCAGTTAATAGACATTTACATAGTGACGCCGTTAGTGAGGTACCAGGGAAGCCACATGTGCACAAGGAATGACAGATTACCTTGTCTTCAACGTAGTCTTTAATCTTATAACGATAGCAAGTCCGCCTCTGTGGTAGCATTGACCTAAAGAACTGCTCGTAATATTCGCGTGCGTGACACTTTCACCGCACGGAGGTAGGTACCTACGTTTATTTCCGGAGGATGTTGAGTGAGTGTGTCATCAAGACCCGGATTGGGTGGTCCATCCATATTGGGTGCAGCCAATGACCTGCAATGTGTCATCCATATAGATGTTATTATTATAGACACATCAAAAGTGTTTAAAGATCAAGGCATTTAAAAAACATCTTTCACCGCACAACCTCGGAAAGCTTCCGTTTGTCATTCGAAATCTGAGCGCAAAAGTGCATTTTATCCGCTAGCGTTGAAAGTATTTTAAAAATTCGAACCTTTTTTCCAGTAATTTACTATACTGCCTGCGAGTCCACTGAAAATGCTAGTAATACTTGTTTCATGCGTCAACCTCATTTTAAGAATAATCGCACTCGCCAGCACGAAGGCTGCATGAAAAGAAAACTTTTTAATATTTTCTTCTCTTTATTCAATTCACTTTCCATCATTTTGGTTTGTTTTTGATAAAATCGTAAGAACTTATAAAATATGAGTGAGTCCAGCAGCGACGAAGATATACATTGAATACCTGCAGAGTTATTGCAAGCGGTACATATGCCGAATTGAGTTTTCTGCTGGAAAAAATCGTTTAAGGGGACTACATGACCTAAACGCAAGTTTTATAATGCCTAAAAGTATATGATCCACTGCAGTAAACAAAATCAGAAAAATATACGATATTCTTCAGGATATATCCTAGTTAGATAGTGTGTTGAAAACATAATACAACTAATTTGGTACGATAGAAAAGTCATGAAGATAGCTTTAAAAATTTCTTTTAACGATTAAAACCATACTAATATACATGCAATCATTGTTTTTTTTTTTCAGATTGTTCTTCATGCGACATATTAACGTGATAGTGTTCTAATTTTTTAGTCCAATCAATAGATTTTTTATAAATAGAGAATCGCTTCATATTTTACAATAAATTTGTGGCTTTGTGTCATCGCGCTTCTCTTTCTTTTCTATGATGTCCGACAGTGACCGCGCTTTAGCTGTTGTCAGCCCCTTAACATACATAAGTATTTTATGCTGTTTTTCTTGCACCTAGCATTTTCCTCGCTGTAGTTAGGTGAAAAGTTGTATTCCGCTCGGTAGCAAAGTTACTCTGCGTCTCGTACCTTTGAAAGCCCCGCTACGCTCAAGATTCTATTGAAACATGATCTATTCTAGAATCCTTCGCTAGCTCAGGTTTCAATTCTTGTACCCACTCGCGCCAAAAACAATCAAATAACTAACTATGAATGAAATTAAATTAAATATCTATTTAGATTGATTAAATAAAATGTTCTCGTAAGTGTAGATCGACAAAGTTACTCTCTGCTTCTGCATTAATATAAAGACTTTTCGTGATTTTGTTTATGCTGAATTTTTCACCTTAGTTAATTCAGACATTAAAATGTGACAAAAAGATAAATATAAAGGTTGTTATTGCGTAAACTATAGGTACAATTAGTAGTCTGTATTTCCGCCGTGAACATGTATAACACAATCGCAGCGATTATACTCAATATGAGTTCATCCAAATCACGTTGCGGAATGGCCACCCACGTCCGTTGTAACAGGCGAAAAAGATTTTCTTGTGTGTATACTCCCTCCATATTCGGCAGAGCATTTCTTTGAAATACATCACTCATGGCAATTGAGCAGGCCATGGTAGGACGTTGATATTAGCTGCGGCAAGTTTGTTTACAATGACTCTGGAAGTCTGTGGACGTGCATTATCATGCATAAGCAGAATTGAAGCACCAAATTGGGTCCGCAAAGGAATTTCAACATCTTATACAATCGTTTCAGCATACATATGTGCATTCTGATTACCTCTGATCCAAATCAGTTCGTTGTTCCGCTGATCCAAATACCCGCCCATATTATGATTGTTCCACCAATGTATGGCTTGATTTTAAACGTTCTTGGCGCCCAGGGGTCCTCCAATACCGTGTACGTCTAGTATCTGGCTTCATACTAAAGCAAGATTCGTCAGAAAAACAAACAAAACGCCACTCTTCTTCTGCCCAGTTTCTGTGTTCTTGAGCTCATTGTAAACGGGCTTTACGATTGCGGGGCTCAATTAATAGGTGGTACAAGTAGCGGCCGTCGCCGACGGAGATTGACGCATGCAAGCGATTTCTTATGTTTTCATCGCTTATTAACATCCCTGAAGAGCTATTAAACCTCGTAACCAACATCTCGCGGTCATTGTACGATTTCGTCGAGCACTAATTTGCAAGTACCTAACTATCTTGTCGGCGTGTGGTGATGCGAGCTCGTCATCCTCCATATAGCTCTGCCGCGCTGCCAGTGACGCGGTAACGTGTCCAAAGTTGACTCTTAGATCACTCTTCGTAGTACCCAGAGTGATTGCCACAGCACGTTGCCGAGAACTAGCTTCCAACATTCCCACAACTTTGATTTGATCGTTTCTTTTCGGCTCAAATGTGACGTCTTTTCGGGTACGTATTACAATACCGAAATTCAAAATACCTATGGACGAAATCCCGAAAAATTTAACGCCGAATGATTGTTTGGTCGAAAGTTTGAAATACCGAAAGTTCGTTTGCCCGAAAGCTTAAAATCCCAAAGATCCATATCCCGAAGCTTAAAATCCCGAAGATCCATATCCCGAAGCTTAAAATCCCGAAGATCCCTATCCTGAAGTTCAAAATCAATATGTTATGCTACAAAATTTAGTGACAAAAACGAAACGCTGCAAAACCGACTTCACGCAGTCTTGTCTGCCCAACCTCTATAGTGTAATTTAAACCCGCGTAGGCGCGGAGGGGTAAGGCGGTCCGCGAGCTGAGGAGCAGGTGGTTTGAAGGCCCGCCGCCGCGGCTGAGGCTGGCCGGCCGGCTTAGCCGGCCAGCAAGCCGAAGCTGCGGTGGTGAGCGTTAAAACCATCTGCGACGATAAGCTCGCGTGGGGCCGCCTAAACCCCGCAGCACCGGAACCTTGACAGGAACAATGCTTGCTGCATGTTGCATGCCTGCTTGCATGTTGCATGCTTGTTTGCCTGCTTGCATGCTGCATGCTTGCTTGCATGCTGCATGCCTGCTTGCACGCTGCATGCCTGCTTGCATGTATAATCCCCAGTAGTATAATTCCCGGATAATTAGAAAATGGTGAAAAAAATCTGCGAGCTACTTGGAAGTAGCGTTCGCCGGCCCTGCCGCGCGGTTGGTCACTGTTCTAACCTTTTTTTTTTTTTTTTTTGTCGCTGAGAAATGCTTTATGCGTCCCCGCTCGTGGGGGACGAGACGGGGTATGTGGGACTCCTGTCGAAATCCGCACTCGACAGTATACCCACTAAAACTCAGCGGTGTTCCCACAACGCCGTGATGGGAGGGCTATGGGAAATCGGCTCAGCCTCTACTTCCACAGCCCTCCCGGCGCATGCCCGCCTAGTTGGCGGGCCCCGCATGCCCCCCATTTAACTGGGAGGCTACGGGAATGGCCGGGAACACCCGGCCACTCCCGTCCGACACTGGTGGAGGCCCGTGCAATACAGGCAAAGGGCGCCCCCGCACCCACCGCCTGCTGGCCTCCACCCGGGAGGAGCCGGAGGTGACTACCAGACCGGCGTCTTCCTCGACCCCTCCCCTCTCCAGAGCGGCGCCACGCGAGAGAATCATCCTCCCGCGCGCGCGCTACTGCATCCCTCCGGGACACGACCGCCTATTCCGCAGCGGCGGCCGTGCCCAGTCTACGCCCACTCACCTCCCTCTGTAAGCAGAGGAGGAGTGGGCGTACCCTCTGTAGTCCGGTTCCCTTCACCGACCATCAAGCATGATCGGTGATTGGAACCGTGACCTTTCCCCGCTTGTTGAAGATTAGCCGCCAGCCCCAATTGTCCACCAAAACCGCACTGGGAGAAATTGGAGCCGACGTTGCCCAGGGTGCGCCACGAGGAGGCTCTTCAACATGCACCCCTCACTGTTCTAACCTAACCTATTTCACCCAACCTAACCACTTTCAACATTCGCGAATACGTTGGTAGTAAGGGTAGCTCGGCACTTATAAACATCATGTGTCTTATATTCACAGTTCCAATAGCACATTTCCGTACTTTTCCGGTTCTTTGTAAACACAAGACCGCCTACCTGTACTTTAAATCCACCTTTTTGTGACTTGAACACTTTTAAAGTATCTTGACTCATTATAGCAACCACTCGGTTCTAAGTAGCTAACAGTAACTACGAATGAATAAAACATTACCTACGGAATAAAATAATTTTTCGAGATCTACCCCCGCTATAAAAAAAAATTAAAACATGTTAAGCAGAATGCTCACCGCAATAACTGTGTTGTAGTGCCATCTATGAGTAAAAGCGGGAATTACGTTGCCGCTCTTCGGGATTTCATCCATCGGTATTTCGTCCATTCGGGATTTCGTCCATTCGGGGTTTCATCCTTTCGGGCATTTGGACATCGGTATTTCATGTTTCGATATAACGGCTATCGGTATTTCAAACTTTCGGTATTTTGAACTTCGATGTTTCGGACGTCGGTATTTCAGTCAGAGTTATTATGAAATGTCGGTATTGTAATATGTACCCGTCTTTTCTCCATAATAACGTTCTTTTGTATTTATTTTACTAGAAATTTTTCCGGGTTGACCTCAAACCCATTGCAGAATTATAAAGGAATTTATTTATTTATTTATTTATATATTCTCTAATGTACACCACAAAAAACATAACAACAAAAATTAAACTGAACACTACTTAATATACAAAACGACAACAAAAACGACACACAAAGACACACAATACGACTTGACAAAAAGATTTTCATCTTTTGACCGTAATTCAAAAACTATTCTATTTTTAAATGTCGAAATTTACTTTATTAAAACCATAGAAGTTACAAAAAAATATAATTTAAAAACCTGTTTTTTATTTGTAACTAGCAAAAACGTGGTTGATCATGAAGGATGTACTGCCTATCCTCGAATTTATAGAGCCAATTAAGCCTTCGAAGACCCTTTAATGTGGACATGAATGAAGACAGTGCTTTAGGTACTGTGCTTAACAATAATGGTGTACGGTCAAGGAGCGAAAATGTGAAGCAATATTTAAACACTTTCCTTTAACATAGCGGGCGCATGTCACCTTTTCGAACTGTCATTTTCATTCAAAATGTTGGTTATACGAGTACGTTGGTGCGTATAGCCAACTACTCAGAAAATATAAAGATGCAAGTAAAAGTAAGTTGGCCCACTCCCTCTCACCGAGAGGAGGCCTGTGTCCCAGCAGTGGGAACATTACAAGCTGATTATGAAGTAAAAAATTAAGTATAAGGTGCTTAACAATTTAGGGGTCTATTTATAAACGTTGCTTAAAGTTAAGTTATGATTATAATAAAATTAAAATAAAAAAGCATTTATTACTATTAGCCATAATTACAGAAAAGTAACTAATATTAATTAATTAAGGACGACGGGTAGGTATCTATGCCTCCTCCTGTAATTTCCAGTTTTGTCTGGTTTTTGCTTTCACAAGCCATGAGCCAAGTAATGATTACGACGATCGCGATGGTTAGTGCTGATTTAGTAGTGATGACGGTTGTTGATGTTTAACCATACATTTGTTAACGTTAAAGGGGACTACAGGACCTAAACGCAAGTTTTATAATACCTAAAAGTTTAAGATCCACTGCAGTAAACAAAATCAGAAAAATATATGATATTCTTCAGGATATATGCTAGTTAGATAGTGTGTTGAAAACATTATACCATTAATTTGGTACGATTAAAAAAGTCACGAAGATACCTCAAAAAATTTATATTAACGATTAAAAACCATACTAATATACTCGTACATGCAATCATTATGTTTCTTTGCTTCAGATTGTTCTTGCAACATATTAACGTGATAGTGTTTTATTTTTTTCTCCAATCGATTGAATTTTTGTAAATAGAGAATTGCTTTATATTTTGCAATAAATTATCAGCTTTGTGTCATCGCGCTTCTCTTTCTTTTCTGTGCAGTCTGACAGTGACCGCGCTTTAGATAGGTACAAGTTCTCGTTGTTGCTTCTTAGATCATACATTCATACAGCATAGAGTCAGCTGGAAAGTAGATGATTTTCTCGCTTATGCATAAAACCACATTCTTAGACCTGTTTAGGCGCAAAAAGTATGAATTTTGAACAGGTCATCAGGTCGTCGACCGTAGTCACTTTTACTTCCACTTCGAATCGCCTTACTCAACAATGTATAGTGTTTAATGTTAATTATGTGTAATAATAATATTTTACAAAATTATTTAGGTGCTTACTTACAATATTAATGTTGGAAATATCAATAAAATAACTTTGTACAACCCACTTTCGTACTTGTAATAATAATTACAATTCAACCAATGCTTACTTACCTACTTGCGAACTCAATTATAATTATTGCTGAACATCAATAATTGTGATAGATCAAGCATTAACATGGTTTATAACATCGTTAAAATCTTGTTAGTGTCAAATGTTTCAATCTTAGGTTTCAATACAATCATATCGCAATAAGACGAGCACAAACCAACGGTCGAATGATGTAATAATCTTATTATCCGATGTAGGTAAATGTACAAATTGGAAGTGTTGAAATACGACACGTTACGTGCAAACTTGGACAATTTGAGCGTTTACCTCGAATGGACTACTTACTTAAGCATTTTGATGAGAATTGAATACCCGTATTTGCATAAAATTCGTGCTCATTTTGATGAGAGTTAGTACCTACCTATTTGAATAGTGTCCAATTTTGTGTAGGTACCTAGTCAGTCTAATTAAACAAAATCTAAACCTTAGAGAATAGGTGTATAAGATGTCTTTAATTACATGTAGGTACCTACCCTACCTTTCGTGATGCCCTCCAATCACGGGCTCTTTACGTTTGTGTAGGTAGTCAAATTATCCGACTAGGTAACTAGCTGGTTTTAATAAGCTGATCAAAATGAAAGGTTATTCTCACTCTTTTTTTTTATTTTATTTAGTTTGGCCTTCCATTTTAGCTCCATTTACAAAGTGCTCCTTTTCCAGAGAACCTGATTTCAAGTGATGGTCAGCAATCCGTACCAGACGACGAAACATCAAATAAGCATGAATCTAATACATAAACCTTAAATAGACGAGTCCGGACATAACCAAAATTCACTGCATCTTATAAATATTAAAAGCAATGCACGTTTAAGAGCGTTTATACCTTATGAGTGGCAACGTCGCAATTTAGTGTCATATTTCGTGGTTTTAAATTTTTATCATTTAATCGGAGCTATATTTTAAAAATATGTTTAATTAACTTTTTAGAATTACCTACGTGAAAGTGTTTAAAAAGTAAGTAACCGTAATGCTTACAGTTATTTTACAATGAAAATAACGCCCTGCAAGTTTCCAATGTATTGTTTGCATATAAATAGAACAGTAAACGCAACGATTTCTTACCTTTTACACAGTTTTCACATAATTCTAAAAAGTTAATTAAACAGATTTTTAAAATATAGCTCCGATTAAATGATAAAAATTGAAAACCACGAAATATGACTCTAAATTGCGACGTTGCCACTCATAAGGTCGAATTTTAAAGTAGGCTGTACTAACTATATTTGGCATAGCCCTATTCCGAACTAAGAATTTAGGAGTAGGCCTTCGGATTCTAGTTCATTTTGCAAACATTTGTAAATCAAAGTCTTTAAAAGTCGTGTGAACATCATTGGGCTGCTGAATTTGGGAGCAACGTGTTACTAAAAAGATTGATGATTCAGATTAGATGCGACGGAAAAGGATTATTGCAGAATATGTTGAAGTGTGTGATTCTGTTTAGTTAGTAAACTAGGTTTCTGGGGATTTAGTTTTATGTGCAATGATTTGAATATTCATTTTAATTTGCTACGCATAATAGCTACTGCTAAGCTACTTACAGTTAGATTATATTATTGATTAGAACTATTTGTGTCAAGAATAATATTTGTAAATAATAATAATATGTTATGTGAATAGATTGACTTTACGGTGCAGCAGTGATAACAATGTTACATGAACACTCAAATAGAACTAAAGTGTACGAATAATCTGAGGACCGTCGGCCACCTACGACAATACGTGTAGGTACATTCTTCTGGTGTTAGCGACGAGTAATTTAATAATGGTGAAGGACGACAGTGGTGCCGATTCCCTTGTTCACAAACTAAACTAAATTTAAGTTGAGTGCATCTTTTTCTTTCTATTTCATTATGAAAAGGACAGAAGATAAATATTAGTTTAGTCCTGTCAAATTAGTCAGCACCTGACGTAATTTGATGTAACTTTAGTAGTCAACGTTTTAATCACGTCTAAACTTGTATGGAGTAGTGTCAGGCTATGATTAATTTACCTATAAAATTACATAAAATATCCTAAATCTTAACCTACATCTAAATAACATATTATTATAAATAACGTAACTTTTGCGAATTCACTCAAGTTGCACCACAATACATCAACCCTCTCGTGAACCTCGTTCACTACACGCATGGTTCTAGTGAGAGGGGTTCTCGCCAGTAGGTTGGTTCTGGCTGCAGGCACAGCAAGCAGCCTCATGAGGAGCCCATATGACTGCACTATGTTCAAGGTACTCCTGACTAGTGCGTCATACAACACCTCGAGTGTCGTGATGTTAGTAAACACCTGAGCCTGCCTGAGAACGAAACCCAGGTTTCTGTATGCCTTCTTACCTATGTTATTGATATGCTCACGGAAGGTTAGATCCCGTGTGAAGATTACCCCTAAGTCTCGTACCTCAGACACTCGTTGCATCGGCGCATCCCCTACCTTGTACTGATAATGCAAAGGAGTCCGGGCTCGAGTGAAAGATATCACCGAGCATCATGCTGAGATAGGAGCCTTTTGGCCTCGTATAGGAATTTCTGTTTCCTTTTTCTTTTGTTACTTTTTGTTTTTATATAGTTTGGTTTTTTATTTTATAATTTAGTTTGTGCACTTCCTGTACGAGTCACAATAAACACTTTTTCTTTCTTTCTTTCATTTGGTTACATTAAAATGAAGTTTGTTGCCGATGCTCAACTCGACCACTCGGTTGATGTCGTCCTGTAGGCGTTCACAATCCGAGTGATCCCTAACCTCGAGCAACAATTTCAGGTCATCTGCAAACAATAAACAAGTCCCATGTCTAACGACTTCCGGTAAGTCATTTATCATAATAATAAACTCGAGAGGCCCTATATTGCTGCCCTGGCTCACGCCGGACCTGGTGTAATTCACAGCCATTGTAATCTACATTTATTGCTGGCGATCCTTCATATAGTTGGCGAAGAACTGCAGCAGAGGCAGTGTACATCCAATTTTCGCTTCAAAATTTAAGCTTCCTTAATAAGACGTCATTATCAACCATATCGAACGCCTTTTAAAATCGAAGTACGCAGCATCTACCTACCTGTACTCCAGAGTCAACTGACGGTACCACCTGCACCATAAAGTTTAGTAGGTTAGTGGCAGTGCTGCGTCCCGGTCGGAACCCATGTTGCGCATCTGACAGACGCGCGCGCCCCTGTACGGAGCGCTGAATAGCTGACTGCAGTACTTTCGCAGGCGTCGATAGTACAGCCACCGGTCTATAGTTACCGATATCCGGACCAGATTTTCCTTTAGGGACCGGAATAACGCGCGTGATCTTCCACCTAAGAGGGAACGTCGCTTGTTCTAAACATGAATTAAAAATGTGAAGTAATGGTTCCGCCAGTACCCTCCCACAATCTCTGAACAGAAACGCTGGTATAAACGTTCGTCTGGACCAGACGAACGTTTTGGCTTGAGACTTTCAAGCGCCTGCTGAACCTCTGAAAGACTCAGCGTCTCAATATGCACACGTGCACTGGTAGCGTCGACCCCCGCTGCCGCCGCGCCCGCGTCCAACTGGGATGGCACCTTGCTGTACACAGACTCAAAAAGGTCTGTGAACTGCCCAGCACACTCAGCATCCGTAAGATGTTGACCATCTTTTATAATACTGTGCTTGTTAGCGTTTTTTTGTTTTGACCTATTAGATAGATATAATTATATGTATTTGTAACAAATAATAATAAAAACGATTAGGTATTTGTAAAAAATAATTTTATATAGGTAATAATAGTGTGGGGTAGGTATAGAAAAATAAATAAATAAAATGGATGGCTGCACAAAAAAAAACAATGTACTGTCGTCGATAAGGTAATAGATAACTATAGGTATCACAATTCATATCAATGAAACATTTAAATTCGTCATGTCTAGCTTCCGTTGCGCATCTATGAGGTACTGCCGTAGGCGTCTTCTAAATGTGTTCATTGTGTTAGTTCCTCGAATAGGTGGTGGCAGGTTATTCCACACTTTGGAAGCCGCATAACGGAAGCTACCTCTAAACGCAGCTGTCTACTCGTATGTGACTGGGTCGAGAGTTGATGCGAGCATTCCCTTCTCCCACATTCTCGCTTACCTACTCGCTATCCAACTCAACTTGTCGTAGGTACCTACAGGTAGTCCGGTTTCTGGTATCTAACTACACCAAACAGAAGGCATGCCAAGTGTAGTTTGCGTCTCGATTTCATTTTCAATGTGTAGTGTTTGTTCAAAAAATGGAGTTACGTGAGTTCTGGGAGGAATTTTATAACAAAACCGAGCACAAGCGTTTTGGACCCTTTGGATGAGCCGATCTGTGCGAGCCAATAGGCGCGGGCCGTACGCTGTATCTGCGTAGTTTAGCCTAGATAAAACCAGGGTTTCTAGAAGCTGGTCCCGTAGTGTTTCGGACAAGTAAGGCCTAATCTTGTACAGAACTTTCAGGCGGTAAAAACAGTTTCTTATTGAGTCGGCTACATGTTTTTCGAAACGAAAATCCTTGTCCATAGTGAGTCCAAGATTCCGCGGCTCATAGACTCTGTCAATTGGCTCACCCATTAGCTCAAGGTGAAACGTTGCGGGTAGTTTGGCTAGTTGCTGTCTCGTGTCAAATACCATGTATTTTGTTTTGGTTGGGTTTAGCGACAAGCAATTCTCTACAGACCAGGCGGCGATTCTACGAAGGTCATCGTTTAGGTCTTTAAGGGCACTATCGTATTCATCTGGACTAAAGGATATTTAAAGTTGGACTTCATCGGCGTATGTATGGTTCTTGCATCTCTGGAGACATTTAATTATGTCTGCACAGTATAAAATAAACATAATTGGGCCTAATATAGATCCCTGCGGAACCCCTCTCTCAATAGGAGTAATAATTACAGGCACTTTTGAATTGTTAAGGGGATCGGTCAGTCAGAGAGATGAAGCTAGTTGCCCATTGCAAAGCGTAGGTAGTAGGTACCTATGAAAAAGAACGGGCAAGAGCCTCCATGGACACTCTTTTAAATCAAAATATTGTTACAAAAAAAGTGGTCAGATCATTCATTTTGAAATTATACATGTGAGAACGATACAACTCATAAAAACTCTCTCAACAAACTATTTTAAAAGAGTTTCCATGGAGTTTCTTGTCCGTTTTTCTCGATAGGAACCAACTACGCTTTGGAATGGGCAACTAGCTTCATCTTTCTGACTAACCGACTGTTATAACAATTCAAAAGTGGCTGTAAATGGTTTAATTGAAACAAATGCTTTGATTACGAGTTTATTGATTTGTACGTTATTGAACGGTAACAAGTTGTGATAATACATCTACGCCACTGTTCATGCAGTTACACAAATGCAGTATGAAACTTCCATACACAGCTTCCATTTGATCCCAAAACTACTATGTAAAAATATCGTACCTACTGATCATCGCCGTACTTATTACCAGCTTCAGCTCGCGACTTCGTCTGCGTTGAAGTTTCTTGTTCCCCCGTCCCACCCTATCGCATCGCATCGCCTGCCCGCGCTTTTACCTACTTTGTTTTCTCTTAGCGTTCTCACTGTTTTTTTTTCTTTTTGCTCGCCACCTGAGGGTCCTAGCGTGATGTTAAATAGCCTATACAGCCTTTCTCACGAATTGGGCTATCAGATGCGAAAAGAAATCCGAGCGGTAGTTTCAGAGATAACCTCCTACATACAAACAAAAAAAATGTTAAGTAAGTACCTACCTCTTTATAATATTAGTATAGATTATTATTAGCCTTTTAGTGGAACATAAGTGTAGTCGTCAGTGTCGTATATAGCGTGAGTTTGTTTTGCGTGTCCGTTTGCCAGTCGGCAAAGGCCTCCTCCAACCTTCTGCGTTCCTGTTTCTCTCTGCCCCGTGTAGTTCTCGCGACCTGTCTGATGTCATCATCCCACCTTTTCTGTGTTCTACCTCTCTTTCTTTCGCCGTTTCTTGGGTATCACTGGACAACTATGTCGCTCCATTTGTCCTTTCGTCTTATCACGTGTTCCGTCCTTTTCGGCTTTAGTCTTCTGCTTTCAGGGTTATGTCCTGAACTACTTGCTCTTGTGTCTGAAGGTTTTGTTCCATATACTGTCAGCTTTCATCATCATTGTATGAACGAGACCTATGGGTGCACCATACTAACGTAGGTAGTAGGTATACACAATAACTATGAGTTCTTTACATAAGGAAAAATAGATTTTTGTATAGATTGGGCTATTAGATAAGACCTAGGTAGTGCTTGACATTTAAGATCATAAATAACAAGCAATAAAAATCATTTGATTACTTCCATATCCGTTACATTCTAAAATAGTCGTAATAGATACTAGGGTATGTTATGTAGTATGTACCTATTAACAGTCGTTTATTTTGAGATAATAATCTATACTTAGGTTTTGTTTTTACTTAACAACGGATGTAATAAATTGTCGACTATCGCTGGCTACTACAAAATATAGTGCGTTGTGTTCATACACAAAAATCTCACATAGATAGAGCAATAATGACAATCCAGTGTCCGTCCAGTAATTGAACCTCGTGATTTATAGTGACCTGCGAGTCCAGTATTTATAACAATGCGTTTAGGATGCTGATGGGACTGCCGCGGTATTGCGGCGCCTCCGCTATGTTTGCTGAGGCCAACGTATACAGTTTCGCTACTGTTATGCGTAAGCGTTGCACCCCCATCCTTATGTACACGCATGCGTGCTAGTACCAACAGCATCTTGGCCGTATTGGTGGACCGATGGGACTCTCCGATGCTCGAGCGCTGGATACCTATGAAAGCATGCGGTCAAGTAAACACGCGTACTAGTGTCGGATAGTCCACGTAGGTCTTTAGTTTGTAATGTGCATTTTTGTACTAACATTAGTTTTATAAGTATTTTTTTGTCACTAACAAATTTAAGAATGACAAATCTGAAATAAATATAAGTATATAAATATAAATAATGCTGAAGTCTCTGAGCCAGTCTCAGCCAATGAGCTAACCATGTTTTAAACTTGATTATCTCGTTACACAAATAGATAATTGTGTGTAATATTTAGTTGCACATTAGTTGCTTTTTGTTGTTATTTACTGTGTGTTTGTGTTTTGTTACTCATTGGTGATGTTTTTCAGAAAGGTCAGGTGCGTGCTCGCAACCGGCGTGCGTGTATAAGGAACCAGATATATATGTACGTAAACGAAGCAAAAGGAGTAGATATGTAGGTACCTACCCGTGGACCGTAGCAAGTGGCATTCCAAAGTTTCTGCCTACCCCAATGCGAACAAGGCGTGAGATTATGTTTTACCTACATTAGCTCAAAAAGTCCGGAAGCGGTAATTGTTACCTAATAAGAAGTAGGTATTAGATACCTAAGTCATGCAGTGAAGAAAGTGCTTTTATTCTTGCCGAAAAGAAAGACCGCTGGCTACCCTATTGTTACAATAATTATTGTAGGTATTAAAACTTACCATAATAAGAGACATCATAATAAACTTCGTCTAGGTAGGTACCTACTTTCCACTTTTTTCACACCTTTTAATAACAACGCAACAACCATAACAATGGACTGCCAAATTGCTTTTTTGCAAAAAAGTAATTACTTACTTGATTAAGTAGATAAATGGACTTTATTCGCACGATTGTGCAAGTCAAAATAATATCGTGTAGGTACACGTATGTACAGTATTACAACATCTACCTTATTGTTTTTAAACTGCAATAGCTTGTTCAAATCTTTAAGGTACAAGAAGTGGGTGGTACCTAACTGGTATACGTAAAGTATCCCACATGACTTACCTATTGCCATATTCTGGCAAATCTTGTTAACACTGACAATAGAGCCGTTACGTTAGAAGACCAGTAGGCCAATTCTCGTACTTAAAAAACGTTCAAATTCAAGTCGCAATCTCATCTAAGCGACAATCAATGTCAAAAACCTGTCAAAAATGTATGATGTAAATTGATTGTAATTTTGACAGATTGAGACTGAGATTAGAATGCGAACGGTCTTAAAAATACGGGAATTGCCCCTCAGCTGTTGCCAACCGTAGAAAAAGAGTTCTGCAGTTTATACGAGATAGAAAGATTCATTCATTCGAACTTCATCATTAATGATGACTTGGTGCCAATAAGAGAAAATCATTAATGGTCCCGATTCTCTTGATTTTTGTTCTCTTTGATTACACCGAACTAAAATAACTAAAATTCCTTACTAATGAGAATCTTAAAGCTATTATGAATTTTAAAAAATCTCTAAATTTAAAATAATTTTGACGCTTCTAAAATCGAATTTGACAATCGCGAGTCCACGTGGGTACTTGTTTGCCCTACCCCGTGAATTTTTTTTAGCGCCGGAGGCGCGCCGATTGGGCAGCTTCGACGTGTTTTATAAGGAATTTTTCACTTTTAGTTTTATTTATTTATTTATTTAACCATATATGTACACACTTATATAAACAGACAAGAAGAAAATAACAAAAAAATAGGTACAAAGGTGATGCTTATTTCTAATGAAATCTCTTCCAGCATACCTGCGATAGGATAGTAGATTTAGAAATGTAGACAGCGTGTGTAAGAGTAAAAGAGAAAATAAAATACATAAAATCAAAAACAATTCACTTATTAAAATAAAACAAATAATAATATGAGAATATACATACAAAAATACATACATACTTCTAAAATAAATAACACTAGAATATTAATATATACGCAACTATGACGAAGTGGAAAGATAGTGTTCTTTCACTCTTCTTTTAAAAACTGCAACAGTTTGGCAGTCCTTAATGTCAGGCGGAAGTGAATTCTACAACCGCACCGCGTGCACAGTGAAGGAGTAGGAGTAAAAGTCGGTGGAGTGGGGAGGGTACTTAAGGAGATTTCTAAGATGCGACCTGCACGGCGCATCTGAAGGTCGGGCGTAGGAAAAACGCTCCCGCAGATAGGATGGCGTTTTAGGGTTGTGAAGGAGGTAGAATAGCAGACACAATATCCGAGAGTTCCTGCGAAGTCGAATGGGGACCACTTGAGTATCTTGCGAAAGTTGGAAACGTGATCATACTTTTTAAGGTTGAAAACAAAACGAATACATATAATCTGCAAACGCTCAAGTTTATTTAAAAGCTCCTCGGTGGCATCCAAATAACAGGCATCGGCATAATCTATGATGGGCTGAATGAGAGTTTGAGCAAGAGAGATTTTGGTGTTCAAGGGCAAGACGCTCTGGAGACATTTCAACGAATGGAACGTGTCACTTTGCGACTGACTTGAGCAACATGGGCAGTCCATGATAAATAGGAATCCATGGTCACCCCCAGATTTTTGACCGTATGTGCGTATTCAATCTGAACACCATTCCGACAGAGTGGAGACAGCGACGCAACATCGAGCCTATTCCGCATATACCTGCCGCCGATAATCAAGGCCTTTTTTTTTTTTTTTTTTTTGTGGGTGGGAAATCATCAAATAACTTCTCCCGCTCTGGGCAGAGCAGGAGGGCGTGTCAGACTCTTACTGACTAAAACCCACCCGTGTTCCTTTAGTTGCCTGTGCCAGGGGCCACGGTAACCCTCTTGGACTTTTCCGCAACCCTAGCAGGCATCGGTCCTAGCAAACCCCGTCATTGGTGCTGACATCTCTTTAAGGCGCGCGTGGAACACAACGCGCCGTCGACCCGGGCCTGGTCCTTATCGAACGGCGAGCTGCCTATTGCTCGCCGTTCACAAGCCCAGGAAGGTGGTCCTAGCGATACAGGTTAAAAATCTACCATTGACGAAACATTGGTAAATTAATTAATCAAGGCCTGGGATTTCTTAGGGTTGATTTGCAGTCCAAAAGACCGCGACCACTCGCTAATCAAATCCAGGTCGCTGTTCATGGCAGACACGGCTGCTTCTGCATCTTCCCTTAAAAAATGATTGTAGAGCTGCAGATCGTCGGCATAGAGGTGGAAGCAGGAAGAGATGACACTGGTGATAGAGTTAATGAAAATAGAAAAGAGAAGAGGAGAGAGAACGCCGCCCTGAGGCACACCTGCGGAAAGAGAGCACCAATCAGAAGATGCCTCGCCGAGACGAATCCGCTGCGAGCGGCCCTTAAGATAGGAGTCAAAACAACTAATGGTGGAAGAGGAGAAATTTAAAGATTTAAGGATCCCTAGAAGGATGTCAAAATCAACAGAGTTAAAGGCACTGCTAAAGTCGAGAAGTACAAGTAAAGTAAGAGATTTGTGATCCATAGCCCAGCGGATGTCATCAGTAACTTTCAAAAGAGCCGTTATTGTGCTATGACCAGGTCGAAAACCAGATTGAAGAGGACTCAGTAGGTCATTTGTAGATAGAAAGGCAGAAAGTTGTTGATGAACGATATGTTCAAGAACTTTAGAGAGATATGGGAGAATAGAAATGGGGCGGAAATCGGTGGGTGAGACCGGCTTAGGAATTTTGGGTAAGGGGATGATATGAGCTTGTTTCCAGGCCTCAGGGACAGTACAAGAAAACAAGGAGAAATTAAAAATGTGGGTCAAGACGGGAAGTACCTAGTGTGGAGAGGATAGGAGAAATCATTCTTGAGCAAAGATTATCGTTACCAACTGCAGTAGAGGAGATAGCACAAATGGACTTTTTGACCTCAATTTCACTCATTTAGTATTGAATTTATGAAAAATTATTACATATAATGTTGAATTTTAGGGGTTTATGTATCTAATAGAGGGGGTCGAAATTTTCATTATTTTTACAATAGGACACACCATTCTCGAGATATAAGCAAAAGAAAAGAAAAAAAAATACAGTAGGTTATTGTTTTTGCACCTGAAGTCTGTTGGTGGGAATTTTGGTTCATGACAACTAACATTGGTGCCGATTCTGTTGTACACCGAACTAAACTAACTAAACTATCACTAAAATTCCTTACTTTTGCCTATGAGAATCTTAACGCTATTCTGCAAAATAAAATCTCTAAATTTAAAAATAATTTTGACACATCTAAAATCAAATTTGGCAATTGCGACTCCACGTGATTACTTGTTTTGCCGTACCACGTGATTTTTTTTAGAGCCAGAGTCGCGCATTATTTTGCAGCCTCGACATGTTTTGTATGGAATTTTTCACTTTTGTATGGAAAATATGAAAAAAAAAAATTTTTTTTACCAACACGTTGGATTTTAGATGTTCCGGGTTTTATAAAGGGGGTCCAAATTTTCATTATTTTTGCGATAGGACACACCGTTTTCGAGATATAAGCAAAAGAAAAGAAAAAAAAGACAGTACTGTTTTTACATCTGAAGTCGAGGTGTTGGTATGAATTTTAGTTCATGACAACTAATTTTATTCCACACCTTTTTAATCGCGATTAAAAACAGGCAGATTTAGTTACAACAATCAAAATTTTTGGTGAAAAACGTAAAATTCAGAATAGCAAAATTGCCATTTTCACTAAATTATAATCTCAGTGCCATCTTAGTGCTGTCAAACTAAAATTTGGTTAAGTTGTGTCACTTTAGTCAATTTCAGAATGGGAAATCGTCGTTTGACAGGAATAAACTAAATTTTGGTGATTTTTAGTCTAGTTTAGAGAATTTTGTGACAAGAGAATCGGCACCATTGGTGCCGATTCTGTTGTACACCGAACTAAACTAACTAAACTATCACTAAAATTCCTTACTTTTGACTATGAGAATCTTAACGCTATTCTGCAAAATAAAATCTCTAAATTTAAAAATAATTTTGACACATCTAAAATCTAATTTGACAATTATTGCGACTCCACGTGGTACTTGTTTGCCGTACCACGTGATCTTTTTTTAGAGCCGTAGGCGCGCATTATGTGCGGCCTCGACTTGTTTTGTATGGAATTTTTTACTTTTTGTATGGAAAATATAAAAAAATATTACCAACACGTTGAGTTTTATAGGTTTAAGCGTTTACAAAGGGGGTCGAAATTTTCATTATTTTTGCGATAGGACACACCGTTTTCGAGATATAAGCAAAAGAAAAGAAAAAAAGATACAGTACTGTTTTTGCATCTGAAGTCGAGGTGTTGGTGTGAATTTTAGTTCATGACAACTAATTTTATTCCACACCTTTTTAATCGTGATTAAAAATAGTCAGATTTAGTTAAGACAATCAAAATTTTAGGTGAAAAACGTAAAATTCAGAATAGCAAAATTGCCATTTTCACTAAATTATAATCTCAGTGCCATCTTAGTGCTGTCAAACTAAAATATAGTTAAGTTGTGTGACTTTAGTAAATTTCAGAATGGGAAATCGTCGTTTGACAGGAATAAACTAAATTTTGGTGATTTTTAGTCTAGTTTAGAGAATTTTGTGACAAGAGAATCGGCACCATTATTTCACATCTTTTTAATCGCGATTAAAAATAGTTAGATAGTCAAACATTTTGGTGAGAAACGTCAAATTCAAAATAGTTTAACTGCCATTTTCAATAAATTAATAACCCGGTCCCATCTTAGTGCTGTCAAACTAAAATAGGTACCTATAGTTAACACTTAGATAGTTATAGGCTGTGCCTAGTTTGGGACCCGCTGTTAAATCGGTGGTAAGTTTTCTGTTGGTTATAATTTCATCCCATGTTACTTGTATATATTTTGTGAACCATGTGTAAGTATAATAAATGAATTTGAATTTTACTGCCAAGATCCCGGCTCACGGGTTGCGTCAAGTTTAACAATTTCAGAATGGGAAATCGTCGTTTGACAGGAATACCTATACTAAATTTTGGTGATTTTTGGTTTAGTTTAGAGGCATTTGTGACAAGAGAATCCGCACCATTATTGGATCTTATTTTATTAACGTTATGAGGATGAATAGTCAAAAGCGTTATATCAGATGTTGTTTTTTTTTTAAAACAAAAACCGACTTCAACAAAAAATTTCAAAATGAGATCACTTTTCAAGTACCTACTTAGTCAGTTTAATGAAATACAGTACCAAAGTTACCACTTTTTAAATCCAGGGACAGTAAAGACACCAACAATAATTAACAATTATACAGACCCGTATTTGTGTTGCCAGTTTACAGCAAGGTGTTTGAAAAAGTAATGCTTATTCAAATGCTCAATCATTTTAACACGAATAATAGTTATTTGTTATACAAGAGTGCAAAGTTGCTTTTTAACCGCGTGTTCAATTTTGATGACCGAGCAAGCGAAGGATTCTTAAATTGAATCACGAGCGCAGCGAGTGATTCAAAATTAGAATCCTGAGCGTTAGCGAGGGAATCAAAAGAGCACGAGGTGAAAAATCTTTGCACTCGAGTGCAACACGTAACTTTTCATTCCACCTCAGCGAGGAAATGACTAAATGCAAAAAAAAAACGTTTACAATCACAAGATAGGTACACTTTTATTTCAGTTTAGGTATTAATTACTACATTATGACAGGTAAGTATTACAGAATAATCTTTAAATTATAACAAAATAATACTAAGGTATAATTAAGAAAATTTTAAAGTAACGTTGCTACAGTTATTTAAATTGAGTGTAATATTTTTGTTTGGTACTGTAATATTGGTGTTAGTCACTTGTGTACTGTTTTTCGGTAAACTATCTGTCATACTTAATAGTTGTACCGATTCATCGGATTCCCTTGGCGTGAATGTTGGAGAGAGAGGGAGATGGTTAGGTGTTTCATAACGGCTTATTTTTGATGTAGAAGGGCCAGTCCAAGGATCCGATTGAGGCTCTTTCAGTGTAATGGCTCCTACGATGCCTTCACATATTTTAGACTTATTTTGGATGGAATCCTCTATGTATCCCTCTACAACTGCATTGGACTTCCAGCCTCCGTGGCGCTTAAGGGACAGGAGATCAGCTCCGGAATCAGCCAAAAGTGTGGCTGAAGTTCGTCGGAAACAATGACCCGTGTACAACAGGGGTTCTGGAAGTTCAAGAAATGTTGCTATTTCTCGTGGGATACTGCCAATTTTATTAGTACCCATAGGCTGTCTAACACACTTTCCATTGCGATACTGTAGAAAAAATCGATTGATTGGAGTGTTAGGCGGGCGCATGGTATAATAATATGCTTCACCTGGTATTCTCTTCCCACGATGGCCTAAGACTACGTCACGATAAGTGTTGCCATTGATTGTCCGTTTCAGTAAATTAAAGGTCTTTCTTAATTAGTTAATAAAAATAAAATAAATTACTAACTAGCTTAACTATTTAGTAACTCTTGTGATTCATCTTTTTAGTTTTAAATTAATTAACATATTTAATTATTAGTTCATAATTGCTTTGATAAGTTGTAAAATGCATTTTGCTCAGGTAATTCAATCGCACACAGTAGCCACACATCGGATTGACAAGTGTCATACTAACAGCTCCCCATTTCATCACTATCGTCGTGTCGCTCATACCTATAGCGTTGTTTCGCTCGGTGAGCAAAATACTGTGGTTCCCAAACATTAGTTAGGTACTATAAAAACTGTGTAAAAACTGTGTTTGAAAGATACACAAGAAAAAAAAAATGGTTAAATGTTCCGTACTAAACTGTAAAAACAGAAGTAAAAAAGGCGGAGTAATAAGGTTTTTTTCTTTTCCCAAAGAAGAGATGATAGCAAATAAGTGGCTTCAATATTGTAGACCAAAAACAACAATAAGAACTGGTAAGTATGTACCTTTCTACATATTATTTCATTTATCTACGGTTGCAAATTCCATATAAGGCATAGTTGTGCTAATTCGGCTGTACGCCCGAACATAACCTAACCTAACTAGTTTTTGACTTATTTTTCAAGTTGAGTTAATTGCGTCCTATTAGGTTTTCGTCGTGTACTAAGTTGGTCCATGTTATTATTTTATTTTGTAGTGATTTTTTTTTGGTTGTTCTTTTAGTCCTAATTAAGGGTTATTCCCGCTCGGTAACACCCTTTCGTCAACACTGTTGACGATCGGGAAAAAAAAGTTTCGTTCGTTCACAGTGTTGACGAACGCTACTTATTATTTCGGGTAATTCCCGTTCGGTAACACCTTTCGTTCCTGTCGTCAACACTGTTGACGATCGGGAAAAAAAAGTTTCGTTCGTTCGCAATGTCCAAGAATGCTGGTTTTAATTTTTTAAATATGGAAATAAAAATAAAACATGTCATGGATTTTCAAATGTTTAATTACGACGAAAGTCTAGTTTAATTGATAAAAAATGTTGGATGTTGTTCCATTTGTAGAATTGAAGTTAGAGTAGATTGCAAACTTCCCTTTGCAGCAGGCAGGTATAGCGATGCTGCGCCGGTAGCCGGTAACAGTAGATAAAATAAACAATAGATTCGCACACTACCCCCGACCGGCCTATTCTAGTACGTTATCCACCATGACCTTGAATTAGCCAATCAGAGCACTGCAATAATAAGTATCGTTCATTTTGGGTAGCTAATCCTGATTTATGCATCGTACATACAGTACATTATTAGTTCTAAATTCGGACATGTCGGAACAAGATTTAGCAGGTAGTTCTAGTGGAAAATCCGTGTTAGTGCGTATAAAAAGAAAACATGGGACTGTTTTACTACATGGCGGTCGCCAATATTACACAAGAAGGGCGCATAAAAGTGGTTTAGTTATTTGGAGTTGCTCTCAACGTAAATTAAAGTGCAGTGGAGTTTTGAGAATTAAGGTAAGTGAATTACCATAGCATTTTACGTAAACGTCTAAACTCACTTTAGCTTTATAAAAGTCCTATTTTCGCTTTTTTTCACAATGATTTGTATGATGTTATGATGCACATGATAAGGCCATTTTTTATTTTCTAGTTAATTGTGTTTTAAAAGATCTAACATAATCCATTAAAACATTTAAAACGCATATTGCGTATTTTAAAAATAAAAACCAGCATTCATGGACACTGCGAACGAACGAAACTTTTTTTTCCCGATCGTCAACAGTGTTGACGACAGGAACGAAAGGTGTTACCGAACGGGAATTACCCGAAATAATAAGTAGCGTTCGTCAACACTGTGAACGAACGAAACTTTTTTTTCCCGATCGTCAACAGTGTTGACGAAAGGGTGTTACCGAGCGGGAATAACCCCTAATTAAGGACAGGCAAAGGGATCTTGGCCCATACAGCCAAGTCAGATGTATTTCTTTTTCAAGTGATGTTGACGTAGCTTGCTAGATAGTTTTTTTTTTTTTCAAATAAGGTTTAACGGCTCTGTATTCAAGGCCGTTTGGGCACATCTAAAATATTAAAAATGATAAAAATTGAGTACCCGTTGTATTATTTTTATCTTTTTCCCCACTAAAAAACTTTAAGAACCGCATCGCAACTGATGACGTATACTTAGGCCAATCACGTGACCCAGCTGTCACGGGAAGAGAATACCAGGCGAAGCATATTATTATACCATGGGCGGGCGTAAGGCTTGATATTTCTCAACAATCGTTACGTATTCCTTGCGAATGACGAAGTTGCGGTCTCTTTTTGTCTTTGTATTAGGTAAATTAATTAATAGTAAGTCATCTGAATGTTTCTCAATGTTTTTGACATTAAGTTGTGTTAGTTCATTAGTTCGACATGCTCCGTTTATTCCAATAATAAGAACAACCTGTAACGTAAAGAGTATTGTAGTAGATAAATGAATAAAATTGATATGAACGCATAATTATGCCTATCAACATCTACTAAGTATACTATTTAATTGAGATTAATATACCTACTTAAGTATATACTGAATGTGCAACTGACTTACTTTTGCCGCCAAATATACGGAATCGGGTGCTTCGTTAAGAAACTTTTCAATATCAGATACTGTGAAAACCTTCGATTTTTTTGGTTGATGACCAGATGAGGCTCTTTTTAAAAATGCCACTAATTTAGGATAGGTATCGATATGTTTGTCTTTTTTCATCTTTATTGTTGCTTTTAGCATCGAATACGTACTCCATAGAGTGCTTGCTTTCTTGTTCTCGGATAATTCTATAAAATATGCCAGCAAAACGTTTTCTGAGAAAGTTTTGGCTCCTTTTGCTAGTCGCCACGTGTTGAACATATCGTACTGTTTTAAATACTTCTCGCGTGATTGTTGAGGGAGAAAGCTCATTTGCGCATTATTAACAGTTTCAGTCAATTCTGTTGGCGTCAAGCAAACTTCCTCGTCGCTAGAATCACTCATTTTAGTTTTTTCACTTGTTTTCAAGTTTCTTGTTTTTAATATAAGGTTTAACAATGACGTGAAAAAATGCCGCGTAAAGAACCGCGTACAAAGCAAATTGAAAAAAGAACACCAAGAAGGTTCCGAGTCTGAGTTTTTAACAAATTAAAAAAAAGTTGTATGATATATTCGGCACCATAGAGGTAGCAGTAAATAGGTTTAATGTTTTTTTTTAATTCACAAACTTAGTGCACACGATGTTCTAAATTCAATTTACTTTATCCTCTAGAGAATAAAAACGGCTTTTCCACTCAGATATTGAAGATTAAAAATACTCTTTCCGAGATGGTGGGATGAAAAATCCTTTACGATCAATCGTATGGTTTCACCAAAGGACGTTGTACGATATATCGAGTGGGAAGAGGCCCGAGATGTCATAGGTATCCTCTGCGACCTGTCTATGGCTTTTGATTGTGTTAATCACGATACGGTACTCCTGAAACTAGAGCGGTGGTATCCCAGTGGTAACGGCCGCGACTTACAAGTTGTAGGTCGTAGGTTCGAACCCAGTCAGGCGCTTTACTTTGTGTAAATTATTTCATCACCACTGCTCTCAAAACGGTGAAGGAAAACTTCGTGAGGAAACCGGCATGTCCCAGAACGAAAAATTCGACGACATGTGACATCTACCAACCCGCACTGGGCCCGCGTGGTGGATTACGGCCCACTCCCTCTCACAGAGAGGAGGCCTGTGTCCCAGCAGTGGGAACATGATAGGCTGATGATGATGATGATGAACTCCTGAAACTTGAGCATTACGAACTAGGCAAATAAGCGCTAAGCTTAGTAAAATTATATTTGAATAATAGACAGCAACAAGTTCAAATAAATGGCGACAATTTACGGGGCTTAAAGGTAAAAATGGGGGTTCCACAAGGATGTTTAAGGACCTTTCCTCTTTTTAGGGTTCCGTACCCAAAGGATGCCAACGGAACCCTATTATTAAGCCTCGGCTGTCCGTCCGTCCGTCCATCCGTCTGACTGTTAGCGGGCTGTATCTCATTAACGGTTATAGGTACAGTTGAAATGTTCACATTCTATTGCCGCAATAACAACAAATATTAAAAAATAAAGGGGCTCCACACAAGAAACGTGTTTCTTTCGGCGTTTTTTGTCTTGTGGTACAAAACCCTTCGTGATTCGTATTAATGATCTACTCCATTTATTCAAAATCAACCACAAATGTTGTTATTTGCTGACGATATTTCCTTAATTTTTAAGGTAAATAGACAGACGTGCTACTAATTTTGACGACGTATATAACGCCCTAAAGGGCAGGCAGGGTTGGGCCCTGCAGGTCCAAAATTGGTCCAATGCTAATCATTTAGTATGAAATGGAAAAAAAAAACTAAGTGCATAAGATTGTCTTTACCAAAGTCAAAAGTAGGTACCTAGTAATTATGAGATAGTATTGAATCAAGAGAAACTAGAATTAGTCGACAAAACAGCTGTTTTCCTGGGGATTTCGCTCGACTAGACTTCCATGAGGTCCGCATTTAACGTCTCTTGCAGTAGGTACGTCAAGTTCAGCAGCATGTGCTGTCAGAAAAATCGTTGTATTTACTGATGAAGATACCGCGAGGCTAGCCTATTTTAGTTACTTTCATAGTATCATGTCTTACGGTATTTTACTTTGGGGACGGGCTGCAGACATCGAGTCTATTTTTATTCTGTAGACAAGAGCCAACAGAGCCATATATAATCTCCGCAGGCGCAATTCTCTAAAGAAACTGTACAAAGATGTTAACATCATGACGGTACCTTATCAATATATCAATGAATACACCATGTACCTTCGGCTACGTAAGAAAATCTCTCTAGTAATAGAGGTGAAAGACATAGGTAATAATAGTACTAAAAATAGGGATCTATTAGTTCAACCAGGTTTAAGATTGGCTAAAGTAGACTCATCTATCATGGGACTCGCATACTTCAACTGAATGAGACTAAATTCAAATCTTGTACCTATATAACGCACACTTTGCAGGCAGGCATAAAAATGCTTGGGTCAAATCTGGTCCTGCTCCACAACCACAAGTAATTGATTTATAGCATAATCAGCCAATAATGTTCCCACTGCTGGGACACAGGTCTCCTCCCTTCGAGGGGGAGTGGGTTGTAATCTACAACGCGGGCCCAGTGAGGGTTGGTAGATGAAAATATTGTTGGAGCTGCTGAAGATTGACTATCTTTTCATTGTAGGTATAAACTCGAATCGCCTTTGTATTCTTTTATTAAATAGCAGACCTCAGATCATAAGGTGTGTACCTACTAAGTTCTAAAGAGCTACCATTTACCGGGTAATATGTCCTTCATTGACTTGAATGTGCCCTGGCGGCTGAGAGTATGTCATGCTCACCCAAATGTCTCGCTGATGGTGGTGTGTGTTGTAGGTATAATTTATCTCCATTCAAAATGGTTGAGCTGATTGGTGCGATCCATGCGTCATGTTCGTGAATGGGCGCCGTCAGTTGGGACTGGTCATCGCCATAATTTTTTTTTTCTTTTTGTTTCTGTTTGCTGCTTTTTTTACCCTTTTAACGTGTACGTCTTCTTAACATCGTTCACAAATAACTATAGATTCAACATCAAGAGTTTCTTGTCCGTTCTTCTTCATAGATGCCTACTACACTTTGGGATGGGCAACTAGCTTCATATTTCTGACTGACCGACTCCTTGACAATTCAAAATTGAAATAAATGCTTTCAGTTAGAGTTCCAGATACAGTTGGTGGCATCAGATCTTAGATTAAACTAAAATAACTGCCACTGCATCACAATACTTGTTTTTTACTTTTAGTGTTATATTTTCGGAATTATCTCTTCGCGATCTTTTGGGTACCTACTTGAGCACGCAAAAAAAAAAAATACGCGGCTAAAATTCATAGTCGATTTTTACCCAATCCATATAGCCAGTGCCACTCGCGACATCAATACAAATTGAACACTACCTTTTGTTAAAGTCCGTTCCATCGCTTAGCCTCTAGGACAGAGACAGCCAAATATTCATACATATCAACCAAAAACATTATCCTCCGTTTTGGCTCCACCGCAGTCGGTTAAAAACACCTGTCAAGAGTCAAACTAAGCTGGAATAGGAACCAAAACCTTTGTCAAGAAATTTACTGTTGATTTGATTCACACCAGATGACAGACTATTCCGACTGTAGGTACTGAAATATTCGATGCAGTCCATCATACCATACATGCATTGATAGAGGCACTCGAATACATTCCATTAAAATATTTATTGATCTTGGGAAGCTCAACAGGTGTAGCAAGCAATCTGTTTACACTTCTCAAGTCTGCCTACACGGTTTACATAGCCCTTACTTGGAAGATAAGATTGGCGTGTGGGTAGATCACCATGATAAATTGCTCAATATTAACCGCCAAGAGACGTGAGATGTTAAATGGATCCAAGGTGGGGACATTATTTGGAAAAGAATGCTACCTTAACACGAAATTTCGGACGGATTTCTAAACGTTCTATTTCTGCCAATCGTTTGAAATTGAAGCTGACACGATATTTTAAATACGGTTAGCGTTAAATGCATTTGATTTGCGGTGCAAGTGGGCCTGCCAGTTCACACGTACCACAACGACAAAACGTGGAAAGGGCGCTTATTTGTATAAAATAAACAGTTCATTCACACAGACCACATTAGGCAGTCACAATCAACTGTGTGGGCCATACCGACTACATCAAGGCCACGTCGCAATCATAATGCAACCACCAGCGAGACCGCGCATTAGTGGCCGGCCAAATCGCAAACGTTTGAGTCGCGACGACATTGTGCGGCTCATTCATTCTGTGTTGTGGCCACAACGCAACCACATCGAAATTTTGTAGTTATCACAACGCAACTGCATGTAGCTGCAGCGACACTTCACACGTAACCACTGTTTGCCCACATGTTGTCGCTGCAATGTGGTGCGGTTGTGGTACGTGTGATTGTTTGGTTCGTATTCTAATTTTAGCTTAAATTTTTGTTCTAAGTAGGATTCACGTACCATTACTACGACAAGAAATGAAAGTTCTCCAAAAAAACGATAAAAACTATCACAATAAAAAATTTATTATCTATATAACATAACATCGGGCCATAACCATAGAATGAAACGACTGTACATGTCATTGTATATATGTTTATAGGCTATACATGGTTTGAGGCACGTTACATTAACTGCCCAATGTCTTAAACATGTATGAAAAAATATATCAACTCACCTATGCTATCGAGTTTCCATTTATTGCATAAAATTGCTATTTTTTTTCTCTAAAAAAACATGTTTGAGCATAGAAAAACAATTGTTTACTAAAACTAAGTTAATAATATCAAACACTTTTATGGAAGCATACTTTGTTACCTTTGCAGTACTTAGGATATTTTATGAAGATAAAAATACTTTTTAAGGAATAATGAGAAGTGCAGATTTTTTTTACTTTTCAAAAGAGGATGATGGTTTTTCAAAATGTGACTCATGACGTCATGACGATAGCGACTTTTTATTATATTTAAGTTTAAATAAATAAAATAGTTGTACTAAATCTTAATCTAATGACTAAATGAAGCATTTCAAAAGAACTTGTCATGTACCTAATTTTTTTGCTTTTTTTTGTGAAAATATTTTTGTCTTTTTATACCTTCTTTTACATTGACTATTAGTGTAACGTGCCTGGGTGGTACCTGGTGACAAACGAATAAACAAAAAACGTGGACAAATTAGCTATCAATAATTTAATTAAATATACATATAAATATCCTTCTCATAAAGGGCCTGAACAAAACTAAAAAAGTTTTTATTTCATACGAATCTGGATAGCCCTAATCACAAACATACATATTAGCTATGTACATTAAATCAAATTTTTTTTTAAATTATTATTGCTTGTAGACTAATAAGGACTACATTTATATATAAAAATATGTTTATGTTACATAGAGTAAAGTAATATTTAAGACTACATATTTATTCGACGTTGCACGTTTACATTAGTGTACAAGCAATAATCGCCCGTATAACAAGGAGAATAAGACACAAAACGGTTTGTGTAACAAGGAGAATAAGACACAAAACGGTTTGTGTAACAAGGGAAGAATCGTTATAGCCGCCAGGTACCGACTTAAAAACAAACAGTGTGATGTTTTACATGAAATCGTCGTAGTCATCGTCGAAATTGCCGTATGCGTCGTATTGATTGAGATGAGCCTGCAAATAAAGAAATGTGGACATGAGAAAAAAGTTGTCATTATATTGCTCTGCACAGCTGCCTTCCTGCGGAAGCCGAGATACAGAATTCCTGCACCTCGCGTCTCTGCTTCAATGACAAAGGAACCAAAATGTCTAATAGTAATAATAATAATTTATTCAAAAATATAAGGACTAACGTTAAATACAGTTTTTCTTAAATCTATGTCAAGTTCACCTATGATTTGTGCCTGAACTAGGTAATCCTGTGTTTCAGGCGATAGTGAACCAAGCTAAGGCACTTGTCTCCAAGCAGAGAGGGCGGCGACTGGCTTTCGACTATTTTCTCACACAAGAAATGTAAAGGAGATAAATATATTAATAGTTGATCACTGTACTGTACTGTACTGTGTTTCTTGGGCGAGAAAATAGTCGATAGCTAGTCGAGTCTCGGTCGGCGGTGGAACAGGTGCCTAAGCCACATAATTAGTCAACCACATTGCAATAAGTTGTCCTGGACCTATTTTCATTGCCACCACGCTTGATAAACAGATTAATGACCACATTATTGTTCATAGCACAAAGCATGAAGAAATGTCTATCCTCTTGACATAATCATTAAATTAACTTTTACCGACATCCGTGGATCCGTGGCTATATCCCAGAAACACAATCACCAATTATCTTAAACTGGGTACTTTTGACCCAAAGAGCGACACTCAAGACAACATTTCAGCTCAAAGTTCAAACAGTTATAAAAAAACAATATGTCAAAACCTTAACAATAATTAATTATATTAATATGGAAGTTGTCATTATTATCAAATTGTTTGTAAATAACTTAATCACATAACACTATCATAGTGAAGCAAACTTGACCTGGAAGTGATTAAATAACTCGTATCTAAACTCTACTGATAAGAGTATCTCTTGCAGCGTGTGATAGCAAAACGATAAAACACGTAGTTTTTATCTTATCGTTTTAACAACGAAATGTACGAGATAATGACTGTTACGGAGATGACACAACAGGTTTAGTCATGAAATTATTGTGATAAAGTTTTTTTTAGTACAATGACATGATGAAAGATCTAAACTGATTTTTAATTGGCTAAGACCAAATTGTTTTTTTTTTGTGTTTGGCATATCGCAGTTGGCCTTGAGAGGCCGTGACTGCTTAACCGGTCTTTCCTGTGGTGCCTTTGAGCGAACTCAAAGCCTCCAGCCAGGGATTACCAAAATGACAGCTGCAATCAACCTTTTATATTGGTCAGCTTCTCATTTAGTTTGTGCAAGTTCCTGTTGGCCACTACATACATTCGTACATTCTTCACTAAACATAATATTCTACACATTGGTAGTTTCTCCTTTATTCAATTCAAAATGTATTGCTTAGATCAATTATTATTTGATTGCAGCTGTAATTTTGGTCTAGCAAATATTAAAAATCAGAGCTTAGGTACTGTAAAATGTTTGTTATAAGGGGAAACTGACCTAAACACTAATATTAACATAATTAGAAAAAACAAACATTTTATCAGCCTAGGGTAATTTAGGAACAGTCACAGGATACACTGTCTGAATGAAACTTCCAATTATGTACAAATAATATGAAGTTGACACTTGTAAGTACCTGTATTTAAGTCTCATAAATTATTAACCTTGCCATGCCTATATATCCTTGAATTAGCAATATTTGTAATAACAAATCGATGTCTATTTGCAACTTTAATAGAAACTAGAAAACGAAGTACAGCTAATTAATTGTGCACGGGCGTATTTAAAACTAGCTTATTAAGAAGAAATGTGATTTGTATGGCTCCTGTAATCTTTAATAAAATACCTGACCAAATTAAAACTTTACCGTTGCAAACATTTTAAAAATGTTTCACAGAACTACCTGTAGATAAATGTTATTATTCTGTGCAGGATTTCCTAAATGATAATTTTTTGTAATATCTTTATTAACCTCTACTTTATATTATATTTGCATGCTATATTAAGGCAGAATGTACATGACACATGCACAACTTATTTTTGTGTACCTACATTCTAAGGAAATAAAGACCTATTCTATTCTTTTGGCATGTATTTAATGCGGCAACTAAGTAAAATGAATATAGGTTTTTAAAAAAAATAGAGTGGGTACCATATATAATGGGTTGGCAGCTAATAAGGAGTATCGTAATAAGTAATAGGTAGCATATTAATATATCAAAAGTTTAGGCGCATGTGGAAATACAGCCTAAGCGTTGCCTAACCTAACAATAATAATAGTAATCTAACGAAAATAATGCTTGGGTTGACATTCAGAGTAATTCGACTTACTGTGAATGATAAGTGGTCATTTATGGATGTCAACTTGTTAATAATTTTAAATTTAGTATTTTCTACCTTTCTCTCCACAGAGAAAGGAGACAAATGCGGCCAACTGGATCATAAATAACGTATACTCACATTATCGCCTTCCATTTTTAATTTAGCCTTTCCCTTGCCCTTGGTCGGCTTCTTGGACTTGTCCATTTTCTCTGATTTCTGCTTCTCGATGTACAGGTTGTCCACAGTCAACTTTATCCTTTTTATTTCTGCTGACGGCACTAGAAAGAGAACATTTGGATTGATTAATTTATTAACATAATCCACGTTTGATTTTCGAGGTCAGATAGGCATTTGTTCCATGTAAAATACTGGTATTCAGCTACATTCAGTTAGGTTAGATTAATTAGACAATTTAGTTGAAAAAAGGCTGACCACCTGATGATAATTATAATTCTCATTGAATCATAAATAATGACAAGGAAGTGTTATATATTAGAGGATGGCATAATGGGAATGAACATGGAAATCTGTTTCAATAAGTAGAGTTATTGGTAATTGGTAATAAATCCAGGAAGTATGATAACATCAAGGGAGGCCTTCTAGGTCACAATAAATAATAAAACAATCAATAGTAAGTGTCGCGACATAATGAAAAGACACATTAGAATCAAAAACATCAATCATAAGTTAAGTAATCATATTGATGAATGCTTTCCATTTTTTTTTAACAATAATTCTATACTACAACAGTCTACTTACATTGAACAACAATATTTCTCATGAATTCATCAATGAAGGTTGGGAACTCCTCACTGGCCTTGAACAAGCATATTTTCTTGGTGAGCATGTCGGCAAACTCTGTGAATTCAGCCTTTGTGGTCGGCTGGAAGCCGTCGATTTTGCCAGTGCCGGAAAGCTGTTCTGCTGTTATACCTGGAATAAAGTTTTTATTTATTTATTATTAACTGACTGAGTCTGAATTTGTGCCTGGTTGATGGCAAGAGGCTCGTCCCCTATTAAATGGGTCTTTAACATAACTAGCGTAATGTGGGTGTACCGCAGAACAGATACACCTCTACCTAATCCTTCCGAGGATTACAAGCGTGATGTTATGTTATTAACGGACTATAGTGGTAGGCAACACGCTACCTGCATGTCTTTCATCTTTGTAATAATTTCTGATTGAATTGATAGCAGCCTTTCGAGATTTCTTATGCCGCGGGTTCGACATTGATACGGCTACTACTACTACAGATTAGCAGACAACTATTGCAGTTTAAAAACTTAATTAAGATAGATTGATAGAATCTATCAAACTATCTGTTACCTTTTCACACTTGAACAGTTGAATGGATTTAGGCAAAATTTGGCTAACAGATAGACCCATGACCAGGGTTCGAAATTTTAGTCAGTTGAGGAAGTTATCCCACAGGAACCAACTACCAGAGTACGTGCCCAAGGGTTAGCTTCCGACCTTCACGCATACGTAAAAGCAAAGACTAGGTATTAAGCAAGCAAGGCTACTAACCAAAGGTTTCCAAGGCGAGCCTCAAGTCAGACTCCTCCTGTGCTTTCTGTGCGCGCAGCTTCTCTGCCAGCTTTTGTTCAGGGGTCAGTTCTTCCACCACCTTCTCTACGGATCCACGGTCTGCCTTCTCGCGTTCAAGACGCTGGAATGTGAATGGAAATAAGTATTAATGGAGAATATCAAAACCACATAAGTATCATTGTTTTTTTTTTAAGTACAGTTAAGAAATGTACAGAAACATATTTGTAAGTTTCCAGATTGATCAAGTCAAGACAAAATAGGAACTATTTGATCTTGAGATCTATCATCAGCCCTTAGACACCATTGTGAATATAAGTGACCATATTGTTATGTGATTGGTTTGAGAGGATAAATAAACAGATGACTAATTTGTTCATAGAAACAATATAGAATACACAATATTTCATGAGCCATGAAAACAAACTCAAGCCCTGATTTTCACAATATTATTCATCAAATAATATTTGCTGTTTGTTTATAGGTTTTATAACATATCTTCCCGCGACTTCGTTCTCGTGAAATTTATTGTTACCCCGTCGCACCGCATCGCCGACTATAGTCAGACAGAACGCTATTTTTGCTTAGCGTTCTTTCTACGCAGCTCCTAATGGTAATAGCGTGATGATAAAAAGCCTATAGATAACCTTCCTCAAGAATTGGGCTATCAATAGCTGAAAGAATTTTCAAAATTGGTTCAGTAGATCCAGAGATTACCCCCTACAACCTCACAAACTTTATAATATTAATATAGATTTAGGGTTTACCAGGATCATCTTCTTTGTATATAAAAATCAAACAGCTGTTTGTTAGTCTTGCTAAAACTTAAAAACGGCTTAACCTATAAGTTTTTTTTTGTTTTGTTCTCTCTAATACAGGGAAAGGTTTGAAGAAAAGAAAAAAAAAAGGCACTGCAACACATGCCAGACATTAGCTAATCTATAATAATTATCATTAATTACTTTTACAAGTTATAATTAAGTGTTAATTTAAGTAATACTAACTGCATAGTTGGGCATTGTTTTAGATAATGAACTAAGAATAGCAATACAATTAATTGAAACATTTAATTTCAGCACAATAGGAAACTTCAAAGACCATAAGCCATATCATCATCATTTATTCCCTAGTTCTTAAGTTTGTCTGATAAAATAATATTCTTATTTGGCCCACATCTAGATATCCATCCAGATGTGGGCCAAATAAGAGTATTATATTATCAGACAAACTTGAGAACTAGGGAATAAATGATGATGATATGGCTTATGGTCTTTGAAGTTTCCTATTGTGCTGAAATTGGTTGCTGGAATTGTGTGTATGTTATGTATGTATGTTATTATGTATGTATGTTATATGTTGTGGTGGGCAACCTACCACCAAATGTGTGGGCCTTGTGCAGGTTGGGAATGTCACATGTCTTTGGTTTTTTTGGTTCTAGGAGATGCCAGTTTCCTCACGATGTTATCCTCTACCATTTTGAGAGCAGTGGTGATGAAATAAATTACACAAAGTAATGTGCCTGTCTGGGTTCAAACCTACAACACATAAGTTGGGGCAGTTACCACAGGGCCACCACTGCTCTTTACCTTCCATGACTGGATGCTAAAGGCCAAATAGTAGGAGTAATGAAGACTATTGGAAGATATATATTCATTTTCTTAAACCATATCCAGTTTCATTGGCATTTTCATATTACTGAAAGTCTTGAGAAGGCTTGACTGATTTTGATCAATCAAAAAATTAATGTCTCTGTGAAATGTATGGCTATTTATTCAAGAAAAAGTACATACCTACACATGTTTTTCCCGTGCTTTTAACCTGTGTTTTCTTATTTTTCCATTTCGGCAAATTGTATTTCATAATTTAATAAGAAAAAATAAATTGCATAAGTTTACTACAATGTTGACAAATGTTTACAAATGAATGTACAAGTTTACTAAAAAAAAATTCCTTAAATGCGCTTTTTAAGAATATTGTGTGCACACCAGTTTGAAAGAGGTCAAATGAAGGTATTGCATGCTAAGTGTCTACCTAGGCTAATTGAAATAAGTTGTGAATATTATTCTTGCTAAATATCAGACACACAGAATTTTAAACAGGTTCAATAAATTGTGACTTTCTATTGAGACAATTTTGCTCCAGTTTCGAGTAGCTTTAGAACTTTCACTGTTATCTAGCCAGACCATGCATATGCTTTTGTTTGTAGCAATAACGACATGTATGAATAATAATTACTATCTAATTCATAAATCAAATTGGCATGTAACTATGGCAAATAAAACTTTCAAAATCTGCAGAACTATATTATATTCTGTAATGACCTTAATAATTATTACGTCAAATTACCATAACATACGCCCTACGAACGAGGATGTAACTGTCCAATGGCCTTGTGAATTAAAGTTCACAACATATGTTTGCTGATATAGGTAGTTCGACTCACCTCTTTTTCGGCTATTTTGTCCTGGATTCTCTTTTTCGGCTTCGCCGGAGCAGGCGCGGGAAGCTCAGTTTTTTCCTCATCTTTCTTTTCTTCCTCTTCGTCTTCCCAACTTTCCTGCAATATCACTGACGTCAACACGTATGCACAAAAATTGAGGTTATGTACTAAAACTCGCAAAAACTCACTAACAACACTAACGTAATACCCGATGGTAACAAAAATAAACTTTTTGGCAAAACACTCGTTACCTTCACGGTCTCTTCCACGTCTTCGCCTTCCCATTTATTCGAAGTAGCCAACGTGGTCGGTAGTTTAGGCTCAAAATTATCTGCGTCTGGAAATAACCACACAAGGACATCACAATACAACTTAACGTAGAAAATAATGATTTATTGCTTAATACTACTACTTACCCCACGACACATCCATGATTGCGGACCCCTAAATAGCACCAATCTGATTTTGTTACTCGTTTCACGTGAAGACAAAATCAGACAGCCAAGTAACTTGCCGCAATAATGGTTTTTTATCACAAGATGTCTCCAGGGTCGACAGTGAATCTAACAACAATATTAGTCTCAGGCGATTAGGCGAATATTGTCAAACGACCGAGGATTTTCTGCAATGACCGCGACCGGATTGAGAAACGATAGACAAATGACATAATTTTGGCGAATTCTCAACAAAAATATGATCAAATTTTGATAAGCAAAAATATGACTCCATTGCAGACGATAATTTCCGAATCACTAAGAAATTTCAATATGGCCGACTCGCGGTGTGACCAATGTTAACCAAACATAATATTGCTATTCTATAGAAAACAAAAAAAATCTAACAAGGTTTTACTCGAAACATAGTTGGAACATGCCCGTAGAAGTGGCGAAGTTTTGGGCTAACAAATAATTAACACGTTCGCTGCCACCCCCGCACCGGTGCGGGGAGGGGTGTCCATGCGAGAGGCCGACCACGCACCGGTGCGGTCTCGCGCCTTAGTAGATTCATACACTCAGTTTGGCGCCGGCACTGGGCCAAGAACGTTGTGTTTGAAGCGGCACTGCGCTTGAAATTTTAAATTAAAAAATATATTTGGCCTCCCGGTGACCTTCAATTTTTGCAAGTGGCAGTCAACCTGTTAACTGTCGCGCCATCTACATGACGAAGAAGACTGAAATAAACTTTTGCCCAAATATTATAACTATTATGTCACGAAACTTCTTTTTTTTTTAATTAATGGGGATAAAAACTACCACTTGCTCACTTCAGATGTCGCTACTACCCAGCGTCTAAGAATTTTACAGCTAGCTGTCATTATACATACATTTTTTGTAAAGAAGTGACTTCTTTTACGCATAAATAATTAATATGCTCCGCAAGCTGTTGACTGCAAACATTTGGGGACCCATGTATTCACCAAATATGTTAAATATAAGACGAAAATTGTCGGAGAAAGCTCTCCGATAAAACATTGAGAACCCGGTATTCCGTCGAAACTATGTGCTGTATTCATAGAGCAACTCGGGCCGATGGCGATGGCGGCGGCCGGCGCGCGGTGGACCGGGTATTCAACAAACACAAGATAACCCATGGTATAATAATATGCTTCGCCTGGTATTCTCTTCCCACGATGGCCTAAGACTACGTCACGATAAGTGTTGCCATTGATTGTCCGTTTCAGTAAATTTAGGGACTTTCTTAATTAGGTAATAAAAATAAAATAAATTACTAACTAGCTTAACTATTTAGTAACTCTTGTGATTCATCTTTTTAGTTTTAAATTAATTAACATATTTAATTATTAGTTCATAATTGCTTTGATAAGTTAAAAAATGCATTTTGCTCAGGTAATTCAATCACACACAGTAGCCACACATCGGAATGACAAGTGACATACTGACAGCTCCCCATTTCATCACTATCGTCGTGTCGCTCATATCTATAGCGTTGTTTCGCTCGGTGAGCCAAATACTGTGGTTCCCAAACATTAGTTAGGTACTATAAAAACTGTGTAAAAAACTGTGTTTGAAAGATACACAAGAAAAAAAAAAGGTTAAATGTTCCGTACTAAACTGTAAAAACAGAAGTAAAAAAGGCGGAGTAATAAGGTTTTTTTCTTTTCCCAAAGAAGAGATGATAGCAAATAAGTGGCTTCAATATTGTAGACCAAAAACAACAATAAGAACTGGTAAGTACCTTTCTACATATTATCTACGGTTGCAAATTCCATATAAGGCATAGTTGTGCTAATTCGGCTGTACGCCCGAACATAACCTAACCTAACTAGTTTTTGACTTATTTTTCAAGTCGAGTTAATTGCGTCCTATTAGGTTTTCGTCGTGTACTAAGTTGGTCCATGTTATTATTTTATTTTGTAGTGATTTTTTTTTGGTTGTTTTTTTAGTCCTAATTAAGGACAGGCAAAGGGATCTTGGCCCATACAGCCAAGTCAGATGTATTTCTTTTTCAAGTGATGTTGACGTAGCTTGCTAGATAGTTTTTTTTTCAAATAAGGTTTAACGGCTCTGTCTTCAAGGCCGTTTGGGCTCATCTAAAATATTAAAAATGATAAAAATTGAGTACCCGTTGTATTATTTTTATCTTTTTCCCCACTAAAAAACTTTGAGAACCGCATCGCAACTGATGACGTATACTTAGGCCAATCACGTGACCCAGCTGTCACGGGAAGATAATACCAGGCGAAGCATATTATTATACCATGAGATAACCTAAAAATTAAAAAAATAGATTTTGGTGCCGATTCTCTTGTCACAAAATTCTCTAAACTAGACTAAAAATCACCAAAATTTAGTTTATTCCTGTCAA